>JAZGTH010000026.1:617500-1863125 GCA_036877525.1 Chromobotia macracanthus
CAATGTTTAACAATGTAGTTAAGTTGACTGCCAACGGACACTGATAAGTGGTGGATTCCTTGCTTCTAGAACAAGGATGTAATAAATCCCTTAAATGCCATTTCAGAATTTTAATCCAGTCTCAAATATGATTGAAAAACAGAAAATTTGAGTAATTTTAGTTTAAGTAACTTTGAGTTTCAGATTAAAGAAGAGGTTAAAGATCATTCTGTGTTCCACGTAAATTATTTATAAATATTGCTTTTTACTGTGTCAGCCCATGTGGGACAACACAGAAATGTGATGAAAGGCAAACACATGAGCAGCAGGGTATATTATGGCTAGATTTTACATTAAAGAAAATGGAGTGGCCCTTGTCCATGCAAAAAACATAACTTGTAATAGTTTTAAATTAGCAAAATCATTATGCTTACTCTTAATTAAAATTATTATTAATAGTGCACTAAGCAGGATGTTCATTTACCATTTGTAAACATATTTAAACTTGGCCCATCCTCTTGGGTGGAACACTGACCAAAGGTTGCCTCCCATAAACATGCCAAACACCCACAACAATAAAAAAAAGATAATACAGGCACAGGACAGTGTTTCTGTACACACAAACACCACCTCATACTTCTAGTAGATTATAAGTCATGATTATTATGATAAGTCATGTTTATTTTTGTATGAGTCCATACTTTACTTCTTTGGTAAAAACAATTCCAAGAACCACCTGCAATCTTTTGCAATCAGATATTTGGTGGTGCCTAATAGTCGTACAACTATCAGATGAATAAAAGCAGCAGTCCACGTCCTGTTGAGCATTTTTGAATATTAAAGGCAACCGTCTTAAGTGATCTTTATGCAGCTGTGGCCAGAATGCTGAACATGGGAAAAAGTATTTAATAAAACTGTCATGTAAACACTTAGTACAGATGGTCCTTAATTTTCAAACCTAGAGTGGTTTTAATTATTTGTGAAGAGAAAGACCATCACGGCCACAGATACATTCCTATACGAACAAAATCAACCTCCAACCCTCTATGATATGGTTTCCCATGATTACTTGCCTGTGCCAAACTTCCATGAATGGGTGGCAGTCAGCTGGTATTGTTGCTGGAACGCAAAGACACCCGCTGGTGCCGACATCAAAATGAGTGGTTTGCGGCAGCACGAGCGAGCCAAGAGCAGGAGGGGACCATTACCTGCCATTTATTAGACTGACTGTTCCAATATGCTAAGGCAAATCTGAGTCATTCCAACACCTGCATACACAGATATAAGCACTTCCAATGCCAACATGCCACATGTATGTGTACTTTAGAGATGGAAATCAAATCACACTAATTTAATTGTTCTTGCAAAAAATCTCATAAGCCTTCTTTAAGTAGACAAAAAGTGAGAGAGACCACAGGATGTCTTTAAACACAACATTGTCGTTGGTCATCTGAGATTTCAAAGTCGGCTGTGAATAATGACAATTATGCATCTTTTTGTGAAACCCAGACAACACTTACAATTAAAAAAAATAATAAATTAAACCTTGAGCTCTTAACAGCTCTCAATCTGAGTCACTTTTTCGTGCCAGGTCACAAAATTTAAAGTGTGCAAAAGTTGTCAAGATCTGCCAAACAGCTCCGTAGTTTTGAAACAGACCAACATCTTTAGCTAAACTGCAGTCAGTCGCTGAAGTTTAAAGGGTCTTTCAAAGTTGTGCAGCTTTTCCAATCTATGTTCAGGCTTGGGGAATAACACTGATTACAATACTAATTGCATTGATTCCATTCAAAAGCAATATGATAAAACACATTGTTCGATATTCTCCTCTCCTCATTAAAGTTCCACTCTTACACCCACTCGGTCCATAAGAAACCTTGGGGTGGTGTTTGATGACCAGCTGAAATTCACTCCACACATTGTAACACTCTCAGTCATGCAGGTATGTGCTTTACAAGACCAAGGAAATCAGACCCTTCCTCTCCGAGCACGCAACGCAGCTCCTAGTCCAAGCACTTGTAATATCAAGGCTGGACTACTGCAATGCCCTTCTGGCTGGCCTTCCAGCCAATGCCACCAAACCCCTGCAGAACGTCTGGTCTTCATTCAACCAAAAACAGCCACACCTCTCCACACCCCTCTTATGCTTGCCTTTAGGACAGTAACCGGAACTTCTCCCTCCTACCTCAACTCACTCCTCCAGACATATGCCCCCTCCCGCCAGCTACGGTCAAGTCAATAAGTGACGTCTGATTGTTCGTCTGATTATGTCTGATTGTTGTTGTCAAATCAATCTGTAAAACTTTCACCTATTCTGTTCCTTTGTGGTGGAATGAACTCACAGCCTTCACACGATCCGCTGAGACCATCACAACCTTTAAAACACAAACTCAAAACATGTCTGTTTCGCAGACACGTAACTAATCCCTAATGCTTTATCCTATCCTCACAAAAAAAAAAAATCTCCTTGTCTCTAGTAGCAGAATACAATGTCCGCTTGTACAATGTCCTTAAGCGTCTGCTAAATGACTAAATGTAAGTTTGGAACAAATTTCATTACATGGGGCATTTCATTACAGTTTCAGGCGCTCGTCTGCAGCAGCACAATGCCAATTAACCAGAATAAAAGTTAAACAGGTTTACACTCATTAGCTGCTTAATCAATTTCCAAGCATCACAGACAGCAAAGTCATTACTAGATATTAGGTAGCAGGTAAACAAGATAAAGCAGATATGTCTTTAAAATTAGATCACATTATATTGCTTTACTAGAGTAAATAAAATGCTTCAGGGAAATTGTTTTTATTTTCTGTTTAATTTTTCTTAGGTACCATAACCTACTTACAACCTACTTATGTATATATCTATATCTATATATCATATATCTGTATATATACACACACATCATATATCATATCTGTATATATCTGTATATATATCTCTCTATATCTCTTTACATCTATATATAATGTATGAGTCTGGTAAGGGATTTAAAAATCTCAAAAGATTTTGTAATCAGCCTTTCCACTGTCCGGAAGATCATCTACAAGTGGAGGGCTTTCAAAACAACTGCCAACATGCCCAGGTCTGGTTCACCCCAGCAAGTTCACCCCAAGAGCAGACCGCAAGATGCTAAAAGAGGTCTCCAAAAACCCTAAAATGTCATCTCGGGACCTACAGCAGGCCCTACATGCAAGAAACCCCTCAAACATCTCACAGCTGAAAATATTCTGCATTGAGGAGTGGGGTAAAATTTCCTCAGACCGATGTCAGAGACTGGTAGATGGCTACAAGTAGCATCTCACTGCAGTTATTTCAGCCAAAGGAGGTAACACTAGCTATTAGGGGCTAGGGTATCTTTTTTTTTTTACCCTAACCCTCAGTTAAAATAGGCATTTTTGTAGAATTACATTTACAGAAGATCTTGAAAGACCTTTCTTCAGTTTTAATTGTTTAGTTATATTACTTTAATCTCTCTGTATTGTTAAAATTGAGACTAAATAACCATATATTAAAATGTTACAAATACACATGCTTTCACAGGGTGTCCTAGTTTTTTCACATGACTGTATATAGATATATAGATAGGACGCAATTTGTAATTATATACACATAGATGTGCAAAAAAACAGATGAACAATTTAAGTCAATGATTATTAAATAATATCAATAATGATTACAATGGAAACAGTATATACATTATTTAAAAACAGACTATATAAGAATTTATGAGCAAGGTTAAATAAAATCTGTATATTAAGCAGCTCAGTAGAACAATTACAGAACAGTAGAGAAAAAATTAGGTGGAGTGATTTTAAAACAGTGTTTTGTAATACATGAAGTTCTTCTGAGCTCATTCTACAATGAATGTATGTACCTCTGTGCCTCTGTATATACTGCCCTCTATTGGTGCTCTAGACCAAGTACTGTGTAACCACAGTAACAATGAGTGAGCTCATAGCTTTCTGTCAGCACAACAGCAGGGCGGGCTAGCTGCTGTTTGAAAAATGTATGTCCTGTATTTAAACAGTACTTCCAAAACATGAATGAGAATACTGAGCGAAGACAGACAGCATTTTTTTCAATGAACTGAGGGCAACATAAAGCTAGACATTATGACTATGTCAGCTAACAAACAAAGTTGGCCATGCATCACCAGCACAGCACTCACATAACTGAACAAAACACTTAACTTCAAGTTACTCCAGAAGAACATGTAATACAAGTGCTGATACCTTGGATAAAACTGTCTGGTGTCTGCTAAAATTAATAGTTCTTTCAAAGTAATAACATCAACACAAAGGCCTTTGTTGTACTGATAAAGTTCCCTTATTCAGTATTTCTTTCTCTTGGCTGGGTTCAAGAATGAACTTGTAACTGTACAGCCATCTAAAGGTTTGAAAGAAAGAAGTGTTACCCAGCCTGTATCCCACTAGTGGGGTTATAAAAATGGACAGTTGGACCATGCCACCAGAGTCGTGCCGACTTAATCGCTGCAGTCTGTGGCCTCTCCAATGAACCACACAGGGAAGGCCTGAATTATTAAAGAAGAATGAACAGAAAAGAGAATTAAAGGAGGCCACATTCTATTAGTACTAGTACTATTGAATGGATCCTTTCGAGGCTATTATATGTAATTGTGAAAAAATCCAAACTAAATCTATTAATACAGCAATATCCAGAGGGCTTTCTGGAATACTTGTTTCTGATTGGTCAGTTACAATATTCCAAGGTCTGCTAAAACGCTCATCCAGGTACTGCGAGTCAACTTGACCAGTTCTGCTTATATGTTTAATGTATAACTCTGCTCTCTTATGCAAGGTTTAAATTTATTACAAATGAGTTAATAAAATTTACATTTTCTCTCTAGTTATTTACTCACATGGCAAGTTGCCATGTTAGCAGGTTGCCATTTATGATCATTTATTTCAAATCTGAATCAAGATTTTTCAATTTTTCTATTCTGCCTTCTGCACAGAATTAATTCCAGCTGTGACATCTGATGAGTGCAGCTTGAAAAGACTATTGAATGGAACAATTGCTGTCACCTCACTGTTAAGTGATTGGTTAAAAAAAGCACTACTCTCTTGAGCCTAGACCACGTTTAAGACTTAAATTGTGATGTAGTAAAATATACTACGTGACAGTCATTCTCTGTTAAGGCTGCAGTTGCCTGATTATCACACTGAATTTTGAGAGCATGTCAAGTCCAAAATACCATGTTCTTAACATACAGACACACAAACACAAAGAAGCCTACTGAGATATCACTGTCTTAAAAAGGATGAACATTTGATTACAGATGAGCACAACAAGAGTGCATGGAGAGGAAAGAGCAAAGGGTAACTAGCTATATGGAACAATCCACATTCTACCATAAACCTAGTGTACCTCTCACCTGAGAGGTGACAAATTAATGGAATTAATTTAATAAACACCTTAAATTAATTTGTTAATTTAAGGTGTTTATTAATGGAAATAGGAGCAATGTGTGCTACATATGGCGATTCACATGTCAAGTCCTTCAGGTGAGGTTCTCCACTACTGGCCTCTGTGGATAGAGAAAGACAGAGTATAAGAACATCTTATTTCCTCTTTCCCTTATTAAAGATTAGCATGTAAACCAATTTACATGTAAATCACTCTGCTTGATCTCATACAAACCGCTGCCCGTTAAGGAAGTACATATAACTAGATACATTTTCGGAAAGAAATGTGAGTGGTGCTTGCCATGGCAAAACTCAGGAATATTTAAATGATGCTAGCACAATTTAGCATGATATTAGCATGTTTTAGGATGAAATTACATGATGCTAGCCTGATGGTTCCATGATGTTAGCATGACTCTACGACATTTTAATGCGTCAGCCCAATGTTAAGTCTATGGAATTTTACGCCCACTTTTTCGTACACCCTAAAAACTTTTTACTCCTGATCGCTTATTAGTCATAACACACCCCTCCGCAATAAGCAGGTCGATTTGACACCTCATTCATTGGTCTATGACAAACCGTGTGGGGCGAGTTACGTACCAAAGTTTTGTCCAGAAAAAGAAGACCAAGTATGCAGGAGAGTAATAGTGATGCTTTTTAGCACCACTAATTAGGTTAGTAAAGAACATAATAGAAATGGGAAATTAAAAATGTCTCTGAAATAATGCAGTGTGTTTGTGAACAACAAACTTTCTAGGTCACATTGTCAAGGAAAGCCGTATTCTAACGGAAAATGAAAAACTAGTTCCAAGCAAGTATTTTATAGACTCATTATACCAGATTTTTAAACACCTTTTTTGGCAGTGTACTTGTTCTTACAACACATTTCAACAGTGTTTATATTTCACACATGTCCTTGAACAAGTAGGTATAATGACAGACCCTGTTGGTGTCGCAATGCACATCTACATACAAACTATGCAGGATATATTAATGACCCGGGTACACTCCTATGATGCTTTTCAATAACGTATAATAGGTGCAGAGTGTAAGCAGACCAGAGAGAGCTGAGGCACAAGAAAACAAGCGCTTTTACAACATTTATTGTAACTTAAACCACATGAAATGTTTTCATACCTGAATTCCCGCTTCTACTGACTTGAGAGGTAACATGGACAAACAACTTACTGCTGATTTAATACATGACAAAGGCAGCAGAACAAGGAGAAAACAAAATTACAACACCAGAAGCACAGAAAACCTGGATGACTTCTGGATGACCATCTGCACACACGCCTCAAACTGAAATTGCATGTAATTTCCTGAGAATCTCCTGAAGAAATTGATTAAATGGGGGATTGAGACAGCATTCTGTAAAACTAATAATAAAACAGACATAACAGCCCTTGAGTAACGCTTGACTTGTTTACTACACTTAGTGCAAGTGCAATAATGCCACTGTGGGTTTTTCTCTTTATTAGGAATCAATTCGGTGTGCTTAAAGCTCTTTAAAATAAGAATTCTGACTTTGAGACCTGCTAATGACTCCCAAAAAAGATCAGTGTCAAGAGAGATCAAGAGAGATTTGGGCTTGCTCACAAATGCCATTTGACCTATGGGGCCTGTGCTGCGTTATCGTTATTTAAGGTTTGTTGATCACGCCTTGCAAACGTCAACACTGTTGTTGTCATCAAGTCAGCCGAGGCTGCCACTAAGAGAAGGCTTTTCAGTTAATATTCGATTTCACCCTAAAATGTATCATTTCGAAAAATGGGTTGCAAAAGGCTTTAGGTTAACTCAGAGCAAGGAACAAGTATGGAACAAGTAAAACTGCACATACACAAAAAATGTTAGAGGAAAAAGACAAACATTGTTAATTGGTTTGTTATTAAGAAACAATGCCATTTTGACCAATCACTTTGCTTGAAATCTTTTGACAACACATTTATATTTACAGTGGGGTCCAAACTCCAAAGCCACATTTAAAACCTTTGGTTTTTATTTAAATAAAGGATTAGGATGTTATCAAATATCAGTTCAAATTTCAAATTAAGCAGCAAAATTAAGCAAACTTCCAACATTGACCTTGTTAACTCTTTTACAGAAACTGTCATTTCCTTGCTTCCAACAAAGCATGAGATGCTTATCTCTCTTCTCTCATCAGACATAAAAAATTGTATGTTCATATTTTAAAACTCAAATAGTAATGGTGAATAAATAATTTGATTAAATTAATTACAATGACTAATCAGAAATGTTTTCTTTAAATTAGAAAAAAGAAATTAACATTTTAAATAGTAGGCTTTTGACAGTACAAATAATGTTGACAACAACAGAGGCCAAAAACTTAACTGTTTTTCAAAGTTCCCAGAAGTCTGCCACTATATTAACCTTCAAGATTTATGACCAGCTGCACTCGTTACCTTTCATTCAAGTAGCTTTTTCAAAAATGTCTACAAAGCAGCAAATAGCACTGCCTTTGTCAGCCCTTGGTCATCATCTTGTGGATAAAGAAAGAAACGGAGAAAGGAAAAAGCGCTTCGCCATTGGTTTGCTTTGGTCAGTTGTTCTTCTCGTGCATTCATTCACTAAACCAAAGAGCTGATCAGAGTTTGCCAACAAGCTCCACTGCTGATTCGACATACAGAATTGGTCAATAAACAGATGACGTCACGTAACTATAGCCAACATACACCAACAAAATAAAGACTAACCATTGCTTAAAAACCAGCCAACATTGCCCAACGGCCTACTGTCAGCTTGGTGCATCCTGGGATATAGACAGCAGATTACAAGATGTACAAGAACACTGATAGCATCTCTGGTGAGGAACCTCGGGGCAAACTGTGGAAAGCAGAGAGAGCAAATCTGGGTAGCTGCTTTTATTAAGAATGAACTCTTTATAATTTCACTGTGTGGTCACAAATGCTCGGATGTCCATAGGTATAATGATGGTTAAGAACTTTAAAAGCTTAATAAAGCTAATGGGGGGCAAAAACCTTTTTTTTCCCAAATCAGTGAGAGACACAAATTAGTGAAAGGTCACAAAGGACACAAATACATTTATAATATTGTTTGAGGTCATTTGTAGCCAGTAAACTAGGTAATTTTTGCTTTGTTCTCTAATGTGTCATTGCTGCTGCTTAGAGTTTGACTGAAAGCAGAGACCAAGTGAATAAATAAGTCCACACCACTTAGCATGCTTAGCACCAAAAGCATGAAGCAACCAGAACAAGACTGATCAAACAAAAGCTCAACATTCACATCTAGCTAAATATACTTCACCCTGCACAAAAGCTCCAATATCATGCACTTCAAAATGTATAATCATTATGCCAACTTTCAGATCTTGAATAATTTTAGGATTCCAAATCTAAGGCTACCAAGAGGTGCAGACCCTGACTTGCATTCTTTAGCAAGCACTGTTGTGATCCATCTTTTAAAGAACGGGTCTCCCCAAAGTAACTGAAGAATGAAATTGCTCTATGAAAGTGCTAGTCTACTAGAAATACAGCAAACCGCAGAGCCAGATGCTCAGAGCTGCAGTAAGTGTTACACAAATATAATCACAACCTCAGCCCTCTGGCTGGGTTCACAATGAACAAGCTGTACTCTGTGTCTGGGTCAAGAACATCTGACACTTTGTTTCTCTCCAGAGAAGAGTTTACACCTCTCTCAACCAAAAACCTAAAGAAATCTAGATGTGAGGGCAGGAGTCAGAAGTGTGTGTGTGCGTGCATGTAAATGGATCAGTGCTACATGGGCAAGTCCAAATGTGAAGGTTACAGAAATACTTAAGTTCTTACATAAGGTCAATTTCATGAACATCTGTGTGCAGCAAACCAGAAATTAGACCCTTTCTGTTATGTCTGACTTAAGGTTTCCATTCTCAAAAAATAAAAACATTTTCACACTCCTACATACCCAGCCTTCCTTATTCACTTGAACAAACCCTCAGCAGCTATTGAATGTGAAGCAGAGGGAGGGGAAAAAGATAGCTGTCATAATAAAAGTTCATGTAAGGGTGTAAAATCCACAGTGTTAGGTTTCCCCAGCCAGCATGTTCTCACTAACTACTGTGGGATCGGAGAATAGTCATGCTTCAACATCATGTTGTTACACAGGACATGCACAGTCACCCTTTTGTCTGCTGCCCCTCCTTTTGTGCAGAAAGAGATCTATTTCACACTCAGGGAGAGGCACATTATTTTACTGTACACAAAAAGGCAGTCCACAAATGACTTACAGAAAACTCTGGTTTGATAACTTTCATGTAAAAAATAGACTTCTTTTGGCTGTGAAGGCCTGTTTGTGTACTGCTAAAAATGTGAAAGTGCGCTAACAATCTAGCTATGTGGCTTCTTAATGTTGGTGGAAGGTACTAATTACACTAGCAAATATCCTGCTCTCAGACATGCAATGCAGATGTCTGAAAAGCAAAGCAATTTAGACTAACTCACAATACTGTCTGTCTGACAGGGTGTCACTGTTCTAGATCTAGAGAAAAGTGACAAAACTATTCCCAGATCAGAAGCACAGGAGGAATGCTGGCACAGCTGCACCTGGGAGTGAATCAGAAGAAAAACAAATGCATTCATAAATCATGGCAGGAATGCAGTCTCATTTCCTCCTTGTTGGTGCTTTGGTTTGACGCAACCAAGACCTGTTTTTCTCATAACACTGTTGGGTTGAGTTAGGGTGGGGTGGGACAGCTGATCTGAGATCAGCACAGTAGGGGAGATTTTATTAAAAGCAGGCTAAACATGATAGTCTTTGTAATAGTATCAAGTTAAGCAATGTGTCCTATAGCACAGCTCCACAGTGAGGCCTACCACAGAGGTCCACAGCTAGCCTCAGGTTACCACCGCTCAAGGAAACGATAGCATTTGGTTGGGCCAGCAAGTGCCTACTCCGCTTACAGAGGGGAAAAAGCATGGAACAAAGTGAGAGACAAAAGGAGGGAGGAATTCAAAACAAAAGGGTGATATAACTCCAATTTGTGCTGCAACTGAGTAATATAATCTCTCATTATTCTACACACAAAATTGTATCTACCCAACAGCTCCACTAGGAAATCAACAGGAGCAACACACTGTGGTTTGTTCAGCTGATGAATTACTTCACAGCACAATAATTCAAGTGTATTTCACCAAGTCTAAAACCAGCACTACTACCTGATTTTCAGTCGTAAACTTTTTTTTTTTTTTAAGTTGTCGGGACACACTGTGTGCTGCCACTTCCAAGTTATCACTCCTGCAGTCTTAAGAACAACTTTCGACAGGTTTGAAAGAAATTGTGTTGGTGGGACAGACTCTTGCAGGCTTGGCAGTGATCAATAAGCTTCTATTGATAGCTGACAAATATGCAAATCCACAATGATGCAAAATGCACATGACAATTATTCCACAAATCAAATCCTATTTATGGTGGTTTACATTCAAGCAACACTCATCAACACTCAAGCTTCACATTGCTTTACTGTCAGAATGTAATCTGAACAGGAACAGAATCTGAAGGAAAAAAAAAAATCTGAATTTCACTTCAGAATCAGAATTCAGACATTATTATCAGAATCACTTTTTCCATTCTTAATCAGTGAGTGTAACAGAAGTGCGACACCCAACTAAAATCCCCATCAAGTTATTCTGGGGCAGCTGCTGGAACACTGCCTTAAATAAATCCTGACCAGAGTCAAGGTTAGTAATTTCTAAAGCAAAGCCTTCCCTCAAGATGTGGAAAAGGATGCCATCTCATTGTACCGTCATGCAAGCCAGATGTCCTTTGAAGGGAAAGAAAATTCTTGAGGGGAAAACCCACACCAACATTCGAAACACTAGTGTATTCACAAAGACGCAAGAGATCTGTCTCAGGACTCAAAGGGTATAAGACATCTAACCAATCACAATTCATTAACTGAATTTTACTAGAAAGGCCTGGTTAAGTTTATCATGGCATATCTATTCCGAAATCAAAGTTAACAGGCCGCAAAAGTGCATTAAGTAATAGAATGAGCGGATACAATGGTCCATTTCCATTGGGTTATCTCTTATTTCAAGACCCAGCCAGATGACTGGCTAGAAAGAGCCCATTGAGAAAAAAGCCTACTACACATATGGCCATACTGCAGCAGTGGCTAGTGCGTTTCATCACTGGGGAAGTACAGATGTTAATGATGCATATATTGATGTGTACATAGATAATTAACATTGGAACATTTCTGTCAAAATTTTGAGGAAATTGTAAAAGTAATTGCCACTGGTTTAAACATGGGTAGATGTTTAAACCATATCCAGGTTTAAACCTGGAAATGGTTTAAACATCCATTTCCAGGTTTAAAAAAAAAAAAACCTGGAAATGGATGTTTGAAAGCGTATCCAGGAAGATAGGTCAGAGGAGAAAACATGTCTTGTTTTCCATACAATCTTATCATCTCACTCCTCTCAGATGATCACCAACCAGATGGGCCAGCAGTCTCAAAAAGGCATTTGTCTTCATTAGATGAACACAGGCTCTGCAGTCTGTTTTTCCTGCACAGACTGTGGCAAAAAACACACACAGTAGCAGACGCACCGCAGAGTCAGTGTTCATGCTTTGTCAAAAACTGTATGTTTTCAAAAAAACATTTTACCTTTGTTCTGTATCACTGTTTCTATTCTCATAAAAACAGACTGTTCCTGGTTCTACAAAGCCTCTCCCTCAGAATTATGCAATAGGCTCTGATTGGTTAGCTGGCCCAGCGCATTATAAAGAACCAAAGATCTCAGACTGTGTAATCAATAAAACACCACTGACCATAGGACCTAAGGGCAGCATGCATAGAGGTGGTCCATGTGTTCAGCTCATAGCCACTGGCAAAAATGGAAAGCTTCTATTGTCCTTGAATCTATCAACAGCTAGTCATCCATTACCCAAAAACTCTAAGCAGAGAGTCAAAGTAGAGGAGCTGCTGCTATATTCAATTTCCACCTGTGAGGGGTGAGGAGTGTGTTCTAGGTTAAAAACATTTTAACAGTGAAAAAGGCAATAAGAACTCACAAGGAAAGAGCACCTTCAAGTCCACAAAATGACTTTGGTTTGTTCCTCACACAAACATACTGTAAGACTTCAGAAGTTCAGTCATAAGACCCACTTTTAACAATACTTCAATGGTATTGGAAATTGCATTGAGAAGATTGACCAGTGCATATAAAATGCTTTCCAAGGAAGAAAGCACGCCATATAGCTTTAAAATGACATGAGGGTAAATTATAAGTCTTATTGTAAATAATTTGTCAGCTTTGTTGTGAATATGCTTTCAATGAATAAGAAAATATATTTGTGTGAGTAGACCCTAATTGTAAACTAGAGATGTAGTGTTAATGTGCACAACCACAGATTTTCACAGCTGACTAATCTGTGGGTACATTGAAACTACCCACAGGCTAGTATTTAATGACCAGTCGGTATAAGCCCTGTATAAATAGATTGTGTCCACCCAATCAGATGCATATCTCAGGAATAAATGGATTCTAAATTCTTTCAATAGGGCAACTAACAGATATTCAACAACTAAATGGACAAAGTAACAATAATCTTACATTATAAAGTGGTCAATAACACATTGACTTCAGAAAAATCTTAGAGGAAAATTGTTGCCAGTACCATCACAAAAACTACTAAACTCACCAATCAATCTTACTAATCCTTGACTTACAACATTCCTAGCAGTATTTGATCCAAGATCTGTCTGTCCCTGTCAAAATGGTTATTGCTTGGTTATTGCAAAATGGTTATAAACAAAAACTGAGCCAAGACCAGAGACTAATATCTGGATAGCAATAGTGACCATGTTGTATTGTTTACAAAGGAAAAGATCATCATACAAGAAAAATGGCTTATTCATTAATTAGCATGAATTATAGGTGAAAAGGTCATCCTACTGATTGCCTGTCACTGTTTGTGTGGGAATGTAAATGACTGTTAGCACGACCTGTGTGCATCCAAAAAAAGAGCACTTCACTTCATTTACTTGGTTTCATTTAGGCTAAATCCACCTTGATTCATTTCACCCCATCATGTCACCTCTCCTCTGTTTGACTCTGCAAGATGCTTCGTCAGGATATGAGTATATTTAACAGTCAGACAGACTCCTCAGGACCTGTCTCTCTCTCTCTCTCCCTCTCTACAAGAGAACAGGGGTTTCTTTGAGTGCTTTGAGGAAAGGTAGAATGGTCAGACAAGAAGCTTTGAGAACCCTCCCCAAATCAGTGGACATACACTGGTGCTCATTGTCTGATGTGGTCCTGATCGGGAAAAAGAGAACTGTGGGAATAGACACTGCAAACCTCACTGTCTGCGGTCTGCCAAGACACTAACCTAATAGTCTAATAATGTCTAATAAACAACTAATACTCACATTTACTTAGCCAAACTCATATGTTGATCTGAGCGTTTCTCTCACTGTGCAGACTCACTGAAGGCTCCAGAGAAGCACTGATCTGTGAACAGCAACCAGAACAGATTATCTTTGACTAGACTGCATGCAACTTCTCAGAACAAGAGCAGATGACCATCCAATAGCAAACAATGACATGTAAAGATGTGTAGACATGTAAAGACATGAGATATAGACATACACCCACAGTACATTAAATGCATGCCCTGATGGTAAACGTGATTGTTTGAGTCTCAGATGGCGGCTCAGTATACACTGTTCCCTAGTCCCTATGATGACAGTAACAATAATGTTGTTCCCATGGATGAGACACATTTCAGCCTTCCCTGTCCATATTCTGTCATTATGAAATGGTTTGTTGTGACTTGAATATTCTTTCACTTCAGTTAAACAAGGCATGAACAAAAAGCCCAATTATAATCACTTCCAGAGGCTACCAAATTCCAAATATGCCCACAACAAGAACATGGGATAAACTCATAACAAACCACTTTTGTTGTTCCATCACAGCCTTTAAGAACCTCCAGCTTCCAAACTTTATCTTGATGCATCTGAAGTACAGCACTGCTAAACACCTGTGTTGAATAACGCTTGATTATATTTGTAAAAAAAAAAATAAAAAAAAAACCTACTTTGAGGGTTCAATCGAATTCGAAACCTAGAGCAGACTTGAGTCAGAAACAAAATTGCATATTGGAATGTAGTTCAGATTGCAACCCAAGTTCATCCCACATCAAATCTGCTGAGAATGCAGACATGCTCAAAAAGATGATGCAGGTTCACTGCTGTCTCCAAGAAAATCATTTGATTACACAGGAGAAACGCACTCAAGGCAAACAGGGATAACAGATTCCCGTGTTGATTGCGAAGCCGTGAAGTCCCATAGGAAATCAAAAGCACACCAAGTGTTGGGGGCCTGGTTGCCATGGTAACAGTGTTGCGCATACAGGTGTCAGATGTTTCTTATCCAGTTATAAGAGAGGGCCAGAGAATGTTGAAGAGTGTTTAATCAACATCTCCAGCATTTATTCCAATAAGAGAGCCATTCGCTACCATTTCCAATCTCCTAATTCACTTCAATGTTAGTTACCTGGCTGCTGCAGAAATGCCTGAAAATAAGCAACTTGTAGAAAGATTCGTTACCTTTGCTCATGGGAACTCATTATTTTAGTTTGTTCTCATCTTTTAGCCACCAGTATACCTTTCTTACATCATACGTTCAAGGAAAAATAATATCAAGTTTTACATAATGGCTAAAAGTGGTGAACGCAGAGTGACTTATGCTACAGCCTGTGAGAGACACTGTGCTTGAAGGTGCTGCAATTAAAAGCACAGCAGACATACCAGCCCATACCAGAGTTTCATACCAGCCCAAACACTTCCTCCCCATCACCACCATCACAAAGTTAGCCTTCACAATGACCATCACACTAAAGGATGGGTTGGTAGGGCTCTTGGGAGAAAAAGATCAGCAAAACATAATGGCTCCAGGAACAAAGAGGCGTGTGGGTGACATTTTGCCATTAGAATCCCAGAGCCCTTTACAAAAAAAAAAAAAAAAAAAAACACCCACTAGTAGTAGTGGTACATTCCCTCCCCTAAAGAGTGGGAGAAAAAAAAACATTTCAAAATTTAGTTAGCTCCCTATATAGTAGGAAAAGCAATCAGAAATTATTAATTAGAATTTAACTTTGCTTGCACAGCAGAATTGTATTATTTAGTGATTTATTATTAATGATTTTATAGTTTAACGATTTTGTAGTTTTATCAGTTTAGTCACCCCTTTTTTTTAAACCTAGTATGCCTAATTATTCTTATTAATATACATCTCACAAATTATTTGCAATACCATGTATTTTTTGTTGAAAATGTCTAACAGTTGTTCTGTTCTTTATTATAATTATTTTTTATTATATGTAAAGCTGCTTTGAAGCAATGTAACACTGTTAAAAGCACTATATAAATAAAATTAAATTGAATAGCTTGATCTTGGATTGGAATTTGTTTGACTCAATTGTGTGTTAAACAGATTCCATCACAGATAATATTAATGTGAAATATTAAAAGATATTGATTTTTGCCATTAGAATATTGAGACAGTAATGTGATGCAAAATATCACAAAACTTTAACATATCCATTTGTTTTCCCATCCCATCCCCACTATCCAGACAACAAATGATGGCAATTGTTTGTTGAGCCAAACAAAGTCAAACGTTCCAATAAGGCTAAAAAAAAATGAATCTAATAATGTTGAGACAGCCTCTGTGTATACAGGAGTGAAAGACAGCAAAGCAGTCTGGCTTATAGCAGCAGAAACAACAGCTATCCAGACGGTAAGGACAACAGAGGATTGGCAGGTCAGCAAACAAACAGATACATGCCCGCATGCATACGCCTCTTGCTGGAGAAGGCAGGAGAAATGCTGGCAAATACCACACAAACTCTACCTAGAATGCAATGCCAGCCAAACACACTCTCATCTTTCCTGAGGCTTCAGAGAGACAAAAAAGGGAGAAGGTGCGCCCGAGGGCAATGGAAAGACTCTGGAAAAGCTTTGCAGAGCAGCAGGGTTTATTCTACACTGTTATCTCAGGCTCTGCAGAGAGACAGCCTTTGATGTGCTGAGCCACAGACTACAGGCAAGAGGAAATGCCTGGTGCGTTAAGAAAATGTAGGCAGACACAGTGCCGCAGACACCGTGTACAGGAACACAAAGATGCCGGTTCATACATATACGAAGGCAAACTCTCTAGCTAGATAAACATCACTTTAGTTTATGGTTTAAAAAAATATGGCCACAAATAAATAGTTCAGTGTTTTTACAGCTAATAAGAATAAAGTCAATATTATGAATAAGACTTAATACTGTACTAAATACTAAAGAATGCACAAAAGAAATGGTAAATGTGTTATCGACAAACAAAGAGTGGCACTTGGCACAATGGTGGACTATGGTTTCCATAGTCAATTTTGTAGATGAAGTGCATGACAAGACATATGGTTATTTTGAAACAGGGACAATGTTTGCGGCACTCCACAAAGTAAGAGGGAGTGTGAGACTGAATCCAGTAAGGTTTTGGTCACTGTAGTCTCTGTCTCTACAGGATTATCTTTACTAATAGTCCTTAAGACCGTCTGACTGAGCTGCCAGATGCCATAACTGTATATTGCCAGCCAGCCAGCCAGCCAGCTAGCTTTCACACAACATCTCAGACATATGGACCCCATAAGTGGACAGAGACTTAAAGGAGCCGTATCCTAAACTTCCATAACAGTTAATTCTTTGAACTTTTAAAGCCTTAATTCTGTAACCCTTTGAAGATCACATGGGATGGACTTATACCCAGAAAACACTACAATACACTATATTCTGTGAAATCTTCAGTCTAGAAATCTGGTTTTCGGCAACTACCGCCAAATCATCCCAACTACAAATGAGGGATTCAGGGTCAAAGTCATGTAGTATAATTCAACCTTCAATTATATTTTTATAAGGGTGCTCGGTCATGCAAAATTGACTGTCACGGTGCTTGGGCTTCCTGGCTTAGCAAGCCAGTCAAAAGCTCCCATCATTATGAAACTGATGAAAATCTGCTCCCGAGATGTGGTTCAGGTCAAAACTTCAATGCCCCATTGTCCCAAGAAGAAAAAGTCTGATCGTTTACAAAAGTAAGGTACACTTTTCTTGATAGAAACTGAGGGGCACCTGTTGATCTTCAGTACCAGACCTGACAGCAGTTAGTTCTTTGTTTTTCTACCTGCCAACAACTCGAGCAGATTCATCTGATGCAGCCATACCACAATTGTTTTCTGGTGCTCCACCCGACCAACAGAGGATTGCATGGAGTCATGTCATTGAGAGGACAAAGGTGGAGAAGGACATGCTGCTTCAATAACTGTTCCTTGAAGAAAACAACAGCTGTTTGAAAATTAAGTAAGGCTATTATTATCAGGGTGCATTCACTCAAAGCACAGACAGACAAGGCCCCACGCAGACTCCGAAACTGCAAAATTCACTTCATGCAGAGTAGATTTGCGGTAGATGGACAAACTTAAGTATACTCTGGGCTTAAGTCAGGCCAACCTCTGGCCACAAGTAACAAAAGTTTATGGGCCTGTTCCCTCTTCAAATTTTAAACAGCCAATTCATAAACTTTAGCAGCTGAATTCTGGTGTAGTAAATAATTCATTGTCAACAGGTTGGAAGAAGACATTAATGTGGGCAAGAGAAAGGCAGATGCTCTGTTTCGAGGTCTGAAAGAGAGACTAAGAAAAGGCAGATGGGGAGAGATGCACCTCTAGGTGTGCACATTTTCAGAAATTCTGTTTATCAGAAAATCTGTTTTTATTCAGGGAAATCTAGAATCAGAAAGATAAGGCTTCTCCAAAGCAGTGAAAGGTTGTTTCGCATGAGGTCTGAGAACTGTGCTGAAGGCAACAGGCTCCTTCAAGAATTCAAAATTATGCAAGCTTTGGCACATGATGAGTTTATTACCTAAAAAAGCGCAACAAGAGGTTTTTGCTCAGAGGAGGACTATCGGCGCAAATGCTTCCTGCAAACTTCTCAGAATGACCAAATAAAAAGTGATGAGTTAGAGACCCAAGAGTTTACTAGGCAAGCTTGTTGAAGATGGTTTGCTTAATTGAATCAGAATTGTACCACAGATGCTGGGAGGCCAGAGACCACAGTCTCCAAGATCCATTCATAAAGCCAGGTGTTGCCATGGAAACAGTCCTTCACTGGGGGCCCCCTTCTTCCAAAAGTATCGTCCCGCATCACAGCAGTCAGTGTGTGTGTGTTGTGTGTGTGTGTGTGTGTGTGTGTGTGTGTGTGTGTGTGTGTGTGTGTGTGTGTGTGTGTGGACTCTGTATGGGTAAGAGATGGGAAGGCTTGCTTAGAGACCCAAATGACAGTAGTGTTGGCATAACATAACTCATTCACTTTGTCACATTCAGTCACTGACTTTGAAAACCAGTTTTTTAAACATTTATGTTTAACAGTGAGGTGAAATTTGTTGATCCTACTCTTTGTGAACTATTGTGAAACCACTTGGTCTCATGAAACAAAGGGCCAAGTGAAGCACTAGTTTTTCCATGCTGTTTTTGGGGGGAGTTCCAGGGGGTGGCAGGGCTGCTGTTGGGTCCAAGAGTGAGACCACAAAGACAGAGAAAACAAAGAGCTCAAAACAATGCAGAGGGCTACCCTTTCACAACCTATCACAGGGTCTTTTGAGAGCTAAAGGAAAAGACCCTGCTGAAGGTAATCCTTTCATATCACTTTAAGACAATGAGTGGTTACAGAGCGAGAGAGAGCGAGAGAGAGCGAGAGAGAGCGAGAGAGAGCGAGAGAGAGCGAGAGAGAGCGAGAGAGAGCGAGAGAGAGCGAGAGAGAGCGAGAGAGAGCGAGAGAGAGCGAGAGAGAGCGAGAGAGAGCGAGAGAGAGCGAGAGAGAGCGAAACAAGACACAGCAATGGGGGCTCTGTGTAAACATATGAATCTAGTTTCATTCCCCTCTTCTCAATGTGTGGGTATGTACGCAACCAAACGTCGATGAAGAAGCAGGTCTTCTAAAGGTGTATATACTCTGAACTGTGTATATACTGAGAACTTTGAGAAGATCTCAAACATCTGTGTTATTGGTAATCATCCATTCTATACAAAAATATTTAAGCACACCACACACTTTTTTTGTTTAGTTGAGTTGGTGTGGAATCTGTGCAAGACACATCTGATCACAAACTAGGTCATGACCATTGAAGATCAACATCATTCTCCAACTCAACTGCAGCAATGCAAAAACTCTTCTCAGATAAACTCATAACAATTGAGTTAATTCCTAACACATATAGTTCTTGTTCAATGAAAATTGTATGTAATTTTATAATAATTTTATATAAACAGTTTAAAAATACTGATGTGACTTGGACAAAATATGGATGAGCGCTTGGGAGAGATGTGGGGATCAATTTAACAATTTTTGCTCCTTCCAAATGCATTGTTTTTCGTGCTTTTTCTTTGACTAGCGAGTTGCTGATTTCTGCTCTCTTGCTTGCTGGGATGGTGTGCACACCCTGACAGCTAGTTGGTCAGACTTCAGGCAGGTTTCTAATCTGTTATACTGTCTGAGATTACTTGGAGTGTGTGTCACAAATGTGCACACTGAAAGGCTGTCAGCATAGGGCACACAATACTTATGTTGCAGAATAAAAACATCCAAAAAACAAGCTTGAGTCTTGAAGTACTTGGTTTTAGAATTTGCTCGATAACCAAGAGGATGTATAAGGACAGAGTTTTGCAGACCGTATGGAAAGCAAAAAGCGCCAAATATGTTATGCAGCCAGCAGGCTAACAGGCTGTTCAGTGCGTAGAGCTGGCAAACAATCCTATCACTACACTATACACTGGATGTTGTGGTCCATATAATGTTCTCCCAAAACCCTTTTTTGCAAATCTAAGCCAAAGACTGCATGGCAATGCTCATGTTCAGTGTCCAAAAGCTCCACATGTACAATCTCTGTCAGCCACAGCAAAGCTACTACCATGTCCATCCAAGAAATGGGGCCAGATACAAATATCAAAGGGATGTAATGTAGAAATATTACATTCCAAACAAAGTATTTCTGCAGAACAGACATTCTGAAAGGAATTGTAGAATTTAAAAAAAACAAGTGATAACTGCATCAAATATAGTCAGGTTTTATAAATCAACTCAGGTTCTTCCTGAATCATGTTTTTAGAGAAGACCACTACAGAACAAGCAGGATTTTTTTAACCTGGAGATCCAGATCCCTGCACAGCCATCTAATTTTAGATGTTTTATTAATCTGGACCACAAGCTTTACTGTGATGTCAGTTCTAGGGTTTGAATGGAAAAGGTTAAAAGGGGTTAAAAGATGTAGAACAGTACAAAACCTACAAATGACTGCTATAAGTCTGCAGTGGGAACATTGAACATTGCAAAAATGCAAAGAACATAATAGCAAAGTAAATAAGCACTCCATAATTCATCACAAGTGCAACAGGAGGGCACGGCGTTCACAAGTATGATTCACAAACCCAGGAATTCACCACCCATGCAGCAAGAAATTAGCAGTGAGAGTTTCATTTAAAATATCAATGAAAATGTAGACAAGACAGACATGAAATAATGCTTTATACTCTCCCAGCACGTAACAGAAGGGCTTGCTATGAAGCCTCCTGAGGATTTCATTTGTAGTGTTTTGCTTTTCTGCCAAACTCTGTTTTGGCTACAGTGATGGCAGCATTGTAGAAACATAAGAGTCAGAAAGAGTATTTATTCTGTTACATTATAAAAACATCAGTATTTCACTCCGTACATATTTAAACAGTTTAGCCATAAAGTGGAAACTGGGCATTTGTGTGCCAAGGTCTCAAAATGCCTAGATATTGTAACCTTAAACACCATGAAACTGAATTAAAGCCTTAACACAAAATCAATGTTTGAATAATTCATCATAATTCACAGTCAAGTTATTTTTTATCTACGCATGAGAAGAGTGTCACAAAGCACTCTGCCAGTGTTTGTGAATTAATGATTTTACAACTTTGTACAAGTTTGACTGAAAGTGAGTAATCAAACACATGCACATCCCTGTAGTATTCACTCCTGAAAGAACCATCCTGTCTGCTCATGTCTCATTGCTGTGATATCACAAGAAAAAGCAGCAGTGCTCCATGGCAACTCACCTCCATTAAAAAAAAGAGGATTAGAGTCATGTGAAAAGTCAAGGACTTTTATTCCCCAGCACAGCAAGTGACCACATCAAAAATGCCCAAAGATAAAGTCTATGATCAGACTAGATCAGTGCTAAGCTCAGACTCTTAACCAAAACATTATGATGCATCATGAAGTTCGGTTCACAAATCAGCCACATGCTTCATGATAATCAAGTCTGACCACATATAATCTACATGAAATTGTCTAGGTGTAGAAGTTTTGCCTTTTCTTGGTTATCAGCAGAAGACATCTGAGTTATGGAGGAGCTGGGTAAGCCCTTTACATTGTTTTACTTATTTTCAAATTCATGGACGTGTGATTCATGATTAGAAAGATCAGTCAGTCACATTTTCTAAAAAGACAATCCTCAATTGATCAACAGACCCTACCCTGTTACACAGAGGCAGAATGCAAATGAAATTCTAGAAATCTTGGTTGTAAAAAACACTGTACAGATTTTGCACTTACAGGCTGCCAATTGCTGCAAACCCTTTTAACCAAGATGATATTTTATCAAACAACTGTGCAGACCTGTATTTTTAAGACGAATAGCATTAAGATGTGGCTGGCCTGCAAAGAATATTCTGTTCAAAGAGGCACTCATTAGACGACCTGCTTCTTTTCGCTTAGCTCTAAATGTTGTCATACCTTCACAGTTTCTCTCTCTGTGTCTTGTCAGAATATTAAGGGCATTCAGCGGGTGTCAAAGATCTAGATGGGAACTGCAGCAAGACCTAGACCTTCTAATATGTTCTTGCTTAAAGGCAACAGTTAGAAAGAGCTTAAAAATCAGCCGAGCAGGATAAGCATGTGCACAAGAAACAAAAACACAGGCACAAAAGCTAGAAGCTAAAAGAAGGATACTGACCGCAATTTGACTCTAAGCAGCACTCTAAGGTGGAAATGAATGTTGTAAAGGAGTAAAGGGCTCACACTCTATCCTCTGTATTTCCTGTTCTTTTTCCTCTCCCTTTCTTCCAATTGGTCAAACTCTTTCCTCTGACCACTTTTGCTGCATTCCAGGATGACCCAGACAAATTCAGAATAAAACCAATGAGCGGTCTTGCAAACACAGAGCACTAATCTACTACTACTAATAGTCTGTCAATGGTTTCTGTTATCCAGTAACAATGCTATAACTTCACAGATGACATTACAAAGAATTAAAACAAGTTGCATAATGTTACACGTAAGCCTCCAATTTTGAAAAACACACCAGCTTTGGGGCCTGAACTTCATTAGTCACTTAATCTAAAACAGTGCGACTGTACAGAAAAAGCATTTCCCTTTCAGTGAAAGACAGTTGCTGTTATTAACAGAGAGGACTGAACAATTAGTTTTCATTATTATTATGTGGATGTTGCGCTCGCTACAAGAAACAAACAAACTTTACAAAGAGTTTAACGGAAGAAACTATGTTTTGACAAACTTGTGTTAGCTGTGGTCGTTGCTAACATGTGCTTCTCTTGAGCCACGCAGGCGCTGTGCGTAAATGCGCACAAATTCATAATTTCACACTCACAAAGCGCCAAACCCGATAGTGGGTGTAGCCTAAACCCCAATTAAATATAAAATACCTCTACACACATTGGTGGGACCTCCATGTGGATTTAAAGACCTTCGTGGAGGCGGCGACTGCAAAGGATGAACGTCGATTGTTGGCAAGCTAAGCTAACATGCTAAGCTAACCGCTATGAGCTGCCATCGATTACACGGGAACAAAACATAACACAAACACTCTATTAAGATAAACACTGGGCTAAATGCCTTTAAAACGAGAGATGTGATCAAATAATTCACACTTTTTATTTTAATCACCCAGCTGTTGATATGGTAATGGTGTTGCCCTGCTAAGCTAAGCGTTCAGTAACTCGCCGGCTAAACAGCAGAAAACAACCATAAACAAGTCTAAAAATGCATAATGATGATATTACGAGAGCTTCCCTAGAGATTATTTATCTAAAACTTTAACAGATCTTGCTTACACGTGAATCTTATGAAATACGTCCAGCTATAACATCAACAATGAATTTGGAGGGCAACGGTAGCTTCTTTTATCTGTCGTTATTTTTAAATCAATTAAGAGGACAATACTAATAAAATCAGGTTATATACTTTAATCATGTCAAATTAATATGATGCAAAAAGTAAACGAAAACCACGGCACTGCATCTAGATTAATGCAGATAAAAAATATTTGCTCCTTTTGTACTAGATTTGTTTCATGCGAGAATTAAACTCTTACACTGTGTATTAAATGTTTTCATTACTAGGAAATAAGTAAATGAGACCCTTAGAGCTTCGAAATAACGTATAAACGATTTAAATATAAACCGCCACAGTTTTAAAGCCCATTCATTCAGCTTCACTACACAACATCAGGGAGGATGCAGTATAAGGAGAAAATATATACCAGGCTGCACACTATAAACAGTGGTATATAAGTGGAATTATTAAACAGAGGAGAAAGGGCCATGTAATCCGATTCGTGGGTCCAATATCGCAGGAAGATGAAAACTGATCGCATGGCCCTTTACTTCTCTAGTATCACCTGTTAAAGTTTGCCTTTTGGCAAACACGTTTAAAACAAAGCGTTTGATAGCAAAAATGTAGTATTTACCTTGGAAACTGTTGTGAAGGCAAGAGAAATGTAAGGCTCCTGTATAGACACAGAAACAGTTGCTTCCCCCAGATATCTTATCCAAAGACCAGACTACAGTCACCTGTGTCTTCCCTGGTGAAGAAAGCTAAAAGGGTCCTCCGAAAACAAGTTTAAGTTTACAGGCACCGCCAGTCAAACAATTTTATCCGATTATTAAAGTATGTGCTATACACGCATCTCTTTAATCCACGTAGTAGATGTGGCTGTAATTATTTGTTTATGTTCTGCAAAAGGTAAAACCTACAGTAATATATGACCGATTTGAAGAACACAATAGGTATTCCAATGCTTCTCCGTTAAAGCGCGATCGCCTTTATCCAACCGATTCCTGTACGACTCCCTGTCCACGGATGATGGCGTCAAAGTGTCGTCTAGTTTCGTCACCAGCTCCTCAGTTCAGTGTCGCTTAAATATGATGTGTTTAAATTGTTTTTCCCTCAGAAGTCTGTAAGGTATAATTTCATTTTAATAATAATTATAGTCAATCTTACATAAACCTACCGTAGCGTTAAAGACTGTGTTTCTGAGAAGCGTGGAATTGGTGCTGCAATGGTGCCAACCTAAGTTCTACAGCACTTTCAGCTAAAGAGAAAAAAACTGCGTTTTTCAAAAGAGACCCTGGCAGGAAAATATGCTTTACATAGCTCAACAGAAAAGGCTACAATACAGCCAGTTGTTATAAAAAACACTGTAAAATAATAAATAAATGCTACGTAATAAATGCTATGTTCTACACAACACAATTTATAAGTACATTAAATATAATTAAGTAGACAATTAACAAAGTAGTCTGCAATATTTAATCTTTGACACATAAATACTAACAACTCATTCAGGAACCCAAAGTATCTGCACATATTCTTCTGATCAACAGGGTTTCTATTTCCAAACAGACCAGACAAGACTTGGAAGGAAAAAAATATAATGAGTTCCATCTGGTGTTGTTCCCCACCACTGTTACACTAAACTACATCGATTGTACTGTTTCGCATTACAATAGGGCCATTCTTTCCCTAAAGTTGTGCATTGCTCCAAGCCCCACTCAAAGGTAAACAATGTTCTTCCATCATATTCCAGACACTCTTAAGTAGAAAATGCACAAAGTGAAAGCTATGTAACCTGGCTGAAAGTCACATGAATGTTAACTTTTATTGGTTTAACACAGTCCTTGGTGCAGAATAAAATTAGGGCTTGCCACAGAAAGTCTACAGAGTATATATTATTTGTTGCATATACAGAACATATTATGTTTATTCATAACTCAACATATTGAAAACACAGAGCTGAGCTTTTTAGTCAAACTTTTTAGTCAAAACACTGATTTTATGCTTGTCAGTAATCACACCTTTGAATAATACCATAAACTCTAAGCAGTTAAGACATACAGCTGGAGATTTGTCATAAGTTTGATAGTGGTGTTAGAGGCTAGAATGAGCCCGTGCTGGCATATGTGTCACTTCCTGGGTCAATTATTCATGAGACACTTAAAGCACCTCTTAGCTCATTTTTACTATCTCTACTCCCAGCGACTAGGGTACTGAGGCACAATCATTTATTCACATACTTGACACACCATGTGTACGTCACTCAACACCCTTTCCCTCTCCGATGGCAGAAATAGACCAAAGGAAAAATTGTGAGATAGAATAGAGACCAAGAGATAGTGAGACCATCCTGGGAAAAGCAGCATAGCTGATTTTACAGTTTAGAAGTCAGAATATGGGCAAGAGTATTTTAACCCAAAGGAAGACACAATGAATGGATGAATTAATTCATGAAAAAAATATTACAATGATGTACGTTCTGTAAATGTGTATAGATTCAGAAAGTTATTTATAAGCACTAGATGTTTTTAATAGAAGGCCATAGAAGCACAGAAATAGTGATCATTAAAATGTAAAGATAGATTCTATCTACCATATTATATCTACTGAAATTAAATGACTAGCTTTAACATTCACCATCTAATGTAGGTGCAGTATTTTGAGTAAAATACCAGTTATTTCCTCTTTGATATGGCAATGTAAATGCAATGATATTAATACACATATTAATACACATGCACTCAATATGAAAAGTTCACAGAGGACCATGTCAGCTTCCAAGAAGAGAATTATTGTATTTTCTGAGCAACAGATAGGAATAAAAGGCTGTAATCTATTTTCCCTGTGTTCTTTTTGTCCAAAGGGCAATATGCTTTACACAGCAGTGTTTAATATGTTACATCATTTGCACCAATATCTTTCTTCGATATATTATAACAGCATCATGAAACATAATATAAAGTTAGTAACCGATTTACATTTACCTATATATACCTCAACAAGTACCCTGTGCAACATTTGATATGGGGGCACAACATGAGAGGGCTGCTGAGAACAGCTTCAGGTCCACAGCGGCTACCTATAAAACCAATAAGAAGGAAAACAGACAGACATTAAAAACAAATAATCAAGTCAAATAAAAGCTCCTCTCAATATCTTCATATATGCTTGTTTAAATATGGTCTGTAGCTGCTATAACAACTACATATATAGATGATGGATTATATAAATAGACTATATAGATGTGGAGATCAAGCATACATTTGTGCATGAATTGTACATAGTCTGTGATGGAAATATATTTACTTTATGACACCAAATTGCAAAGAATTTTTGTTTTCAGATCAAATTCAGAGTATGTCAATACGTGTACTCGTGTAATAAAGTGCTTTTCCTGAGATGTATTTGTAAAATCAGACATTCTCAGTTTGTTTATGAAAACATCAATTTCTTATTCTTGACATCATCTAGCCATTGTCTAGCCTGGTCCCCCACAGTGTTTGATATCAAAAGAATGCTGGGAAAAAAACAGCTTGGATGACGTAAGTGTACATTCCTGGCTTGTGGACTCTGACCCTCTGACGTCCCCAGGAATGAGAGAGAGAGCACAACGAGCATGCAAAAGAATAAAAAAGAGGCCCTCCTCAGTTTTAGCCTGGTTTGAGCCACACGTCCTTGCTTGCATGCCTGCTGTAATGACTTCCAGATGTTTCTGCTGGCAGAGTGGACCCAGGGGTCAGAAGTCACCAGTCACAGCATTCTGTTCTTTGTACGCAGCCGCAGCAAAAAAGTTGATAGAGTCTGTGTTTGTATCTACAATAATAAGTGCAAGTGTGTGTTTGTTTTAGTGCAGCTCATGACAGTATGTTTATTATCTGGGGCAGAAGATAATAAACATACTGCTATTGTTTATTATGTCATTAGACAGCCAGTACAAACAATTGAATGATCAGGTCATTTATTCAGAGGCTCATTGTGCACAGGGAGTGTTGTTGGGTGCAGTAGATCTTTACTCAATCACAATAAGGGGTAACTTAATGTCATTTCCCAGTTCCAGGAAATGATACCTCATACATTATGCTAGTGGGTGTGACACAGATGCGCACAAAACTTCATTAAACTACAACCATATGCCTCATAAAGCAATAAAATGTCAAGTGTACTTACTAATAATCAATTCACTAAATTTGGCCAG
The DNA here is from genome assembly GCA_036877525.1 of Chromobotia macracanthus. Taxonomy (NCBI): domain Eukaryota; kingdom Metazoa; phylum Chordata; class Actinopteri; order Cypriniformes; family Botiidae; genus Chromobotia; species Chromobotia macracanthus. Next base: position 645,267 of record JAZGTH010000026.1, read on the forward strand.
TGTCCACAGTCATGCCTCTGTCTGCAACAAATGGTGAGGAAAACAAAAGGATGCTTTCAATGAAAATCACTGAACAAAAAATGTGATTCCATCACATTTGCAAATTATTAAATTGTTTTTTTTTAATAAAATCTATCTTAGCACTATTACAACACTTGTAGGCATACACGTCACATGGCAAACATGACACAACTTAAAAGTTACATTTAAAGACTGAAGAATGTTTTGAACATTTCAGTTTAAGTTCTAGGAGAAACTAGGTCTAAGTGCCGATAGGTATCCGAAGACCGGTTTTTAAAGTAATACCTCCCCCTGCTGGTAAAAGCGATAGCGACACGCAATATAGCAGCTAGCTTTGTAAGCATAAGATCCCACCCTCCCTTCAAAGGACTCTTCAAAGCAATAGATCCTCCAGCACATAAAGCATACATTGTTTGACCGTCATGAATGACATCCTTTAATTGAATGCAATGAACAAATGCAATGATTGGATGAACATTTTATAGTTTTATTTTATAGTCCTACAAACACAGCAGCTATATATTTGTATAAATATATTTAGAACTTCACTTTACTTAGTGATTGCTATCAGGATGTGAAGAGACTTTCAACAAGCATGTTGAAACCAAAAAAATGTTTCTGAAAAAACACCTACCCTGCCTTTAATGTAATAATGTTGTTGATGAGCAGAAAGACTATATGAGCCCATGACATAAGTATGTTAAAAATGTCAGGACATCAAGACATTAATAAATCCTTTGGCATTTTAATAAAACTTACCAGATGTAATTTTCAAACCAGTTTACTATGTACCTACAACACCAGATTGTAATTCTGTCTAGCATCTGTGATTTCTTCATAACTCCACACAGAGCATGGAAATCAGATACAAATATGATAAGACCATTAATCACCAGATGTGCAATATCTGAGACACACCAAGATGCAGATATAGACAGTGACTCATAGAGTTAGAAGATTAGCATTAGGTATAAAAGTGGTCATCTAACTATATATCACCTTTTGCCATCCAGTTTTCTAGGTCTTCCATTTCTAGCTCCATTACTGATGGAATATCATCATCAAACATGGGCCTGGGAACAGGCAAAAAACAAAACACTTATGTCCATATTTCATATCCATCATGCTTATATTCATGTTATATTTACTATAATTATAATAAAAGTTAATAAAATTGATGTTAAGAAAATATCGATAACTTTCTGAGTTATGATAACTTTCTGAGTTATTAATCATATATATATATATATATATATATATATATATATATATATATATATATATATATATATATATATATATATATATATTTACAAAGCTGTCTTTGCAATCAATCGTTATCAGGTGGAAGTTGTTTTGTAAGTTCTTTAATAAGTAGATTTTGATCTTTAAAGTGGAACCTAACAGTGTGTTGACATATTTTTTGTCACATTTTAAATATATGTGAACAGTCTGATGTCCTAAAACATTAGAGAGATGCTGTGGATGCTATAGGCTAAACATAACTTCATCAAACTGCATGTCATAAAGCATTTTGGAATACAACATTTTTACATGGTCATCTGCAATTACTTAGTTATGTGACTAACTCACATGGAAATATCTCAGAGAAGCACAGTTTTTGAAGTGCATATTGAAGTGAATATACACTTAATTCCTTTCTGAATCAGCAAAAACAAATCATGAGTATATGGTCCTAAATTAATAATAATCTAAAAATTAATACTAATGTAATTGTGTTATAAAACTGCAAATATTTAAGTTGCACACACACTTTGTACTTCTAGTTAGTCACCTTAAAAGAACACAGAGTGAATCATAAAATGAAATAAGCACCATCATAAGTAGTCTACCAAATACAACACAAACTACAGGAAACACAAAATATTACATAATAATTATAGAAATAGCAAAGACACTTGTACATACATTGGCACCTTCTCATGGTCTTCATTATCCAAATAATGATCTTCCTTTGTGTCTTCAGAAAAAGAAGATGAAAGACATGTTAGACGCACAGTCATTTCCTTTAACAGCCTTCTTTTTGTGTTTTCTTCCAAGGAACTAACTGAATAACCAAACGAATGACACACACCAGACATTTAACATTTTATGTTAAATATTTTGGGAGCCCTTTAGAACCTTCTTGGGGCCCACTGGAAACCCCTTAAATTGGAAATTTAAGTCATAATACAATGTAAAGTGAATTGAAATCAAAACCATATCAAAATAAGGTAAATAGTGTTCACGTTAATGAGTGTTTTCACATTTGTTCTAGAAATTGTTTTTCAGTAGAATTAAACATGGTATGTATCATGGTAAGATAATACTGTGAATCAGTTTAAATTTAACATACAGTTTTCATATAAATACAACTGAGGGTTGGTTTCATTCCCCTAGGGGAATTCATGAGACGTAAACATTTGTGTCTTTTAGAGAAATATGTAAACACCCTCTCACTGATTGATTTAACTGGTTAACTTTTATAGTACCATTCAAAAGTTCAGAAACATTTACTCATTCTTTATTAATGTTTTTTCACATTTTAGAATAATTGTGAACTTAACATACAATACAAATACAAAATAACACAAATGTAATTTGAGAAATTATGTTGTGACTAAAGAAAATATTAGAAGTTTTCTTACCATTACTTACTACTACTAGACTATTAGAGTATAGCATTATTAATGTAGTCACCCTTTGCTATGAATTTGTTAAATGAAAATAATTTCCCATCTATTCCAGGCTCTTATTGGATGCTTTTTCTTCATTATTTGGTATTTTGATTAATTTTTAACAATTTTAAATAAAATTGCACTTATCTAATGACAAAAATTAATATGTTGGCACAATTACATTTTTTGTCTACAAAATAATTTAAAACATTTAAGTAAACAGCTTTAGATGAAAAGATTCTAAAGATCATGAAAAACATATCAGTCAAATGACCCTAAACCTGTGACTGGTACTGTATAAAGCTCATTTAAATTCCTCAGCACACTTATCTGAATCTGTTAGTCTACTTGTTCAATTGTATCCTGACGTACCAGCCGTTTTTGTTCTTCTGCGGTAGATCATGACTCCACACATAACCGTAGTGATGATGATAAGTATGAGCACCAGGGGTATGATGATAATGGTGATTGGGGTTAGATCACCTGTAGATGTTTCTACCTCTGTCTCATCAGTCGGCAATATTTTCAAATCATTGCTTGAGTTACTCTTTCTTGGAGAGCCTAAATCCACGTTATCTGCACATAAGCAGAAATATTGCTATAACACTCCTTGGAAGTGGAGAGTCACCTACACAGTGACAATGCTTAAAGGGATTGTTCACCCAGAAATGTTAATTTGTCATCTATTACTTACCCCAATATCCTTTCAAGTATGTATGGGTTTCTTTCTTCCATGATGCACAAAAGGAAATGTTAGGGAGTATGCTAGTGACGGACTGCCTCAGTCCCCTTTCTGTATGATAAAGGAGCAGTGATGACATTTCAGATTTCCTCTTGTGTTCCATGGAGGACAGAAAGTAATGCAGGTTTGAAAAAGATATGGGGGTGGGTAAATGCTGACATAGTTTTTAATTAGGTGCACTATCCCTTTAAGACACTGCTGGTCTAATAAATTGAGTCAGAAATGGCGTGTTGCTTGTGAAAAGTGCAATTCGTACCTTGAGTTGTCTCGTCTCCAGAACCTGTCATATCTCCATGATTCTCTTTAAAGAGTAATTGAGTCATGAACATACAAGCAATAAAGCATCAAGTCAAGTCAAGTCTGGTCCGTTGTGAGGTCACATTATAGTAAACAAAATGTAGTGTACAATGAATGGCTGGTTTATGACAATGTCTTGTATGAATTATAATGTCCACACAGTCAATTTTAATGTAGGTTTGTAGATTACAATATGTAGAATTTAATTACCACTTCACTTGGTCTTACCTGTGTCTTCTTCTTCGCCTCCTGCTATAGGATTTGTTTTTTTCAAAACTGTTAAATGTATACATTAGATTAAGGTGGTGAGTGAACTTACACTTTTACATATTTATTTGCATATAGAATACTGGGGCAGACAAAAAACACAGGAAAATGAGAAAAGATCATCTTACTACTAAAAGTGCCTGTCATATATAATAAAATTTAAATTAAGACATATTTTAAAGGAAATACTCACTGGAGTCTTCTGACCCAGCCAGCTGGGCTTCACAATGAACTGTAATGACATGTTATTTGTAACAAAAAATTACTTATTACTTATTATGTCAAAAATGCTAAGTTTAAAATTTCACAGTTTATTTTTAAGACCCTTAGATGAGGATAAGTTGCTGCAGTTCTGAAGGAAGATGTTATCAGAACATTAGCCTCACAGTGTACAACAGAGATTGGAAACATTCTTTAACATTAAATAGATATCTATTCGTTCCATTACCTATTATATGAAATGTCATTCTTTAGCAGGCATCTTTAAATAGGTAAATAATGTAAAACATTAACATTATTTCTATGTTAATGTTTAGGTACAAAAATCTGGCAAGGTTGTCAAAGTGAACGCAATATTTAAATTCATATTAGGATTCAAGGTGAGGAAAGATGAATAAAGAGGCAAATTATAATCAGTTATCAGATAATTATTGTCATACAAGTGGAAGATGCATTTTAATATGCCCTTGAATCAGTGTATTCTTTGTTCATTCAACAGAGAGGATCTCTTTTATGGTTTGCATTAAACCAAGACAAACAACATAGTCAAAGAGCTAGTTATAATTTACTGCAAACGCCCTGTATTAAGGACTGTGTCATTGATCTCTGTGGTCAGAAAACATAAGAAAAGTCATTTGAATGCACTCATTTCAAAAGCTGCCCATCACTTCCACATGAGTGTTGTGTTGCCTAAGGGTCAGTTACAGTGTTAAATGTTTTCTGAAGACTATGACAAAAAGAGCAGATAAAACAGTGCAGAAATATTTCAGATGACTGGGGAATAAAACTGAAAAATAAGCATGCAAAATAGAAGAGAGAGAAAGAGAGAAAGAAAGAAAAATGCGATCTATTATGGTGAGCACCTACCAAGTTCAGTCCAGCTAGCGGTCAATGCCAAAAACAGCAGTAGTACACAAATCATTTCCCAGAGTTCTCGGTGGAGGCACTGGCCAGACTAAAGGTAGACCCAAACACAGAGTCATTGCATAGTGACTGGTGGCTAACATGCCTTCATGACATCCTGCTTACTCTTTCAGACCTGAATCATCTACCTATGAAAAACACCACCCTCTCTTTTCCCATGGATGTGATGCAATCAGCAGCGAGCTTGTTACCACAAGTCAAGCTGTTCTTCAGTTGGCTATGAAAGCACATTCCTGCATATATGGTATGAGACCTAACCAAAAACCTGAGGAAATAAGGAAGAAAAATGCAGAATGTACAAAAGAGCTGAGTAAACAGAGGCAGCTTTAAACTCTATTAATTAGTAATATTATTTAGTAAACGCCCAACTGTGTAATTACAAAAACCTACATTTTGCTGCAAATATATTTTTTATCGAGAGAGGGCGGTTTGATATCAGGCTAGCTCTGCATAACCTTAAGCTTAAGTCTTTAGAAGTCAAACTAAAATTTGCATTGTTCTATTGGAAGTATTGTAACCTATTTGGCTGTTTACAAAAATTAAAGATCAGTCGTTCAGTTTGGACAAACATTCATGCCAACGCAGACATTAACTTATATAAAAGATATAAAAGATAAAATAACTTTAATAATATAAAATAACTAAGATAAAATAACTAAGAATGATAATAAAGAAAACATGGAATACCTTTTCTATATCTAAAAATAACAGAACAACAATTGTAAGAATAACAATTCTTAGATTCTTTATTTAAGAATTTAACTAAACTTTTAATTTAATAAGTACTTTTAGTGATGTACTAATATGCATAGTAGCAGTGAATTTATGTTGTAAATGTCCAAACTTAAGCCTGACAGCAACAGCAAATTTTTTATTTCATTTCTTTCGGTTATAATTGCAAGAACGACGCTGCTTACATGTCTACACACATTATGTTTGTCTTAACATTTGTTTATGAATAGAATTAATCATTTAGATTGTGTTGTGATTGGATTTTTATGTCAACACCGAACCTTGATTTCATTTAGTCAAATTCTTAAAATAAAACTATGACAGTTAGAACTGACACCGGTCTGTATACTATTAAGTAAGTTAGGGTTTCTCCTAAATACTAGTAACTAGTAAAATAACCTAAATAAGGTGATGACACCTGTTAAATAGGAACCTAAATTGGCTAAAAACCTGTGTTAATGTACTTGTGTTATATGTTTACATACAATAAACTAACAATAATTGTGGGGCCAGTAAAAATATGGCATGCTGAGTAAAATCTACTACTGAAAAACTACCTTATTATTGAGCACTGAACATGTTTAATATTTTGTGATGCTTTAAATGTTTTACAAAAACCACATGAATGACAGTGTGTTTTTATAAGAAGACTGTATTTGAGAATTTTAGTCTGTATGTTATACTTGAAACGTTTTAGCATTATTTATTTGATTTAACATTTAATTAAATCATATTGTAATGCACTTTGCATTAGATCATTTAATATCGAAAAATATGGCAACAGATTATGTGCAATCCACTTTATCAGCCAAGTGATATAACTATATTTTTATCAAAACGTAGTACATCCAATAATTACACAAAGACATACATGCTGAGGTGAGATTTAATAAATAGCACAAAATAAATAGCTCAGAATTACCCATTTTTTCCTACAATTAAGATTAATTAATGCTAACATTGTCTTCTAAGATGTGCAACACAAACACTTCTGGTAAAATTCCAGACAGTGTAGTTTTGTGTTTCATGTCCTTAATAGTTAATAACATAAGCTCTGTTATTCATTCATAGGGACAGTTGAGTAGAACACTGATCAGATTGTAATCCCTGTCTCTGCTATAGTAATTAGAGTATTTTTTTATCTTTTGGTATTACATTTATATTAAAAATATGCATAACAGCACATAGTTTTCATACAGAGATTTTATTTATAATCCATAGTCGAAAAAGAAAGGACTCAGTATGGAAGAAAAAAGAATTTGCATGATGGAAATATTTTCAGTAAGTATATATCAACCTGTAACAGATTAATTCTAACAGATGAATTGCCTGCTTTTGAAGGTTGCAAAACAATGTTTTCAGTTGACCTTAAAATCACAAAAAGTTCATCACTGAGTTTTAAACATATTGTTTTGGTCTGCCCTGCCCTGTTTATAATGTGTTCCTGTAGCTCAATTGGTAGAGAATTGTGTTAACAGTGCAAAAGGGTTAGATTCCCAGGGAACACATGTACTGACAAAATGTATAACTTGAATGTACTGTAAGTCGCTTTGAATAAAAGTGTCTTACAAATGTAAATGTAATGTTATGAGACAATGCCTTTTATCAGGAGCATTAAGCATTTTTATTACAGGTAAAAAACTGCTGAAACAATATTTTATAGAATATTGCACAAAATTCATGTTGCACATTGTGTCAGCATTGAGCTTTTAACGTTTCGTACTTAAAAGCGGAGGTAAAGGGTTTGAAGTGTTTGTGTTAAATAATATTTAAAAGGTTAAACTGTTAGAACCCCTAAGAAAGATTCTTCTAATATCTAATAGCAGTGCTGCTACTGTGTTACTGGATTAATATTATAATGTTCAGTGACAGGTGCTTTTGTTAAATCTTTATTTTCAGCTCCTATGTCGGTGAAAGAAGTGTTGCAGAGCCTGGTTAACATTGTGAATACAGAAAGAGTGGGCACCTTCAACTATAACTGGGCGTTCCCCAGTAAGGTCCTGCACGCCCACAAATGTAGATTAGAGGAGCTGGAGAGACAGTGAGGAGATCTTAACAGTTCTGCTTTTGTTGATGCATTCTTTAATTAAAATGGTACCATAGTGTGAGTGAATCACTCACTACAATATGTTCAAAAACCATGATGTCTTTGCAAGTGTAATGTATAGATCTTTTTTTTGTGTAGTGTGAGGAGGGGATGCTTATTGCTGAATGATTGTCATGTCCCAGTCATGCTTAATGTTAATTGACTGTCATTTGAGAAAGCTGCTTTTTTGCCCCTGATGGTGTCTGACATCTGCTAGCAGGGGCTAACGGTGCCATGCTAGCCAGCCAATCCTTTAACCATCACTCCATCACAACCATCACATGCATTAGACTTTTGATCTCTGAGGGATGGTGTTTCACTTACTTGATGTTTCATTTCTTTGCTTTATAAGAGGAAGTTCTGTTTATTTCTCAGAAATGTTTCAGTCTTTAATTGATTGCACAATTTGATCCTCATGACACTCGTAATTTCACAAAATATCATAACCTCAAAAGTGTGATTTGCTTTCTGTACGGAGTGTCATGTCAGATGCTTTATTGTACCATGACTCAGTCATTGCACATGTTGTCTAACACCTGATGCTTTGCAACATTCTTGAAAACCTAAAGCAGAACTAGCAGAATGCCTTAGGTTACTGCTGTTTTGTGCAATAATTCTGTATGGTTAAATCCAGAAGGGCTTTCACTGTTCACACACCTTATAGTACCACATACCTTTCAGCACCTGGCATTTTCTCTTTGCCAGGTGCTATAACCAGACAACCAGATTAACAGGTGCGTAAAATTAAGTTCAGTAACCTGTTATTCTTATACTTTCCCTGGTCTATTCTACATTTCCAACTAGATTCCAGCTTTTATATACCTTGATTCTCTCCAGTCAGTCCTCTGATCAGCCGTGAATAATCATCTCAACCCATGCACTAGTGGAGATAATGACTCACATCTCTTGAGAGAAAATAACATTTGTAACCTCTCTTTACATCATCCATCTTTATTACCCCAGCCCTGCAGTTCTGTTTTTCTGACAACCTCTCAACAGTTTAAAATCCATGAAAATGTCAGTAGTCCCTGCTGAAATATTTCATGCTTTATCTGACCTTAAATGATCATTATTTCTATATTTGAATCATGTTCAGAATTGGCTTACAGTAGATCTAAACTACTACCCCTGTTGGTTATTGATAACAAAGACAGACACAATCTCAGTGGCTAGTAGGAAGACCAAAGCCTTCATGTAATTTTCTCAATAAATTCCTTTGAATCTATTTCATATGTTACTCTGTATACTTGCATACTGCATTTAAGGAATGTTTGTGAACATTCAACTGTTTCCTCTTTTCGTGCATAAAATGCTCTGATTCTAATGCAGCATTTAATTCATGCAGAACCAAGGCTGCATTAGGATCAGAGTATTTAAATTCAAATCTATCTTGAAGTTCAAACATTGTACATCTTGTTTTCTGTCAGCTTTGCGTGAGAATCAACAAGCAGCAGATACACTGATACACTACTTCCTGAGATTCCTGTGTAAATACAGATATGCAGCTTCTTCTAAACTCTTTATTCTTTTGGTTTCTTAACTGTAAATCAACTAATAATAGTTCCTAAATAAAATGTTTTAAAATTTAAATGTAAATAGCAAAATAAAACTGTGGTTATCAATACTGTTGCTGAAGTGTATGAAAGCTAAATTGAAATCTGAAGTAAATTTGAAAAATACAGTACAGTACAGTACAGACAAAATGCTAAACTATAATAGCCTTGTCTCGGACTAGTTCTGTTAACATTGCATTGAAATTTGTCTTGGTGTGCTGATCTGGGCTAAGATGGCTCTACAATTTGAAGGTTAATGTTATTGATGCAGTCATAGCTTGTCTTGACTTGCTTTTTGCTTCTGTACTGTAGAGACTGTGCTCTTGTAAGCAGAACTGTTCATAACATAATCATAAGAACCGATGATGACACACCAAACATAAACAAGGGTGTGTCTCAACACCCTGGGAGGTGAACATGATCTGCTGCTCTGTTGTCTACCAATAAACTGGATAAGAGAGATTTATTTTACAGCTCTTCTTATCAGTGTTTATAAAGCAGAAGGTTCTATATCCAGAGGAACCGTATATGTCTTGACACTTTAGTGTCTGAGTCCGTACAAGGGCTAATGATGTTGTGCCTTTGAGATGTACACAAAACCCTGATTGCTTCTGGGGTGCTAAACATAACAGTGCTGTCATCGCACTTTGTGACTGTGCTTACAAAAGACAGAGAGCGTTTAGTATTTTGCCCTAAGAACCAATAAGCTTAGTCTAAAAAGCTACAAAGTGGGAATAGAATCAGAATGTTCTTTTTCATAGAAAAGGCATGATCAGACCTCCACATTCTATCCACAAAGTTGCCATTTTGAAAAACTCCTGTATTTGTTTAGGCATGCTGTCTAGAATCACTTCCATTCACCACCTGATCTGCTGTATTGCCCTGTAGCTCTGCAGAGTCAATCAAGTGTGCATGCTTTATCTAGGCAGGACCAACATTGAAGTGAAGAGGCAGTGTCTAGATGGACAGGTAAGTCATTTGCATTCCCCACAACTCAACAAATTCCAAACCAATAATTCGCTTTGGTACTGTACTTACACTGAAAATCTTGTTCACGTACTAAATCCTTCAGTTTAGTAGGAATCCACTCTGATCTGCCCATTTATTACTTGGTATTGGGGTACTTTGGGGTACATTGGTATTGGGACTTTTTTAACAGGTCCAGTGACATAACATTTCTTATGCCTTGTTAGTCTGTAATTAAAACAGTTGTGGATGTGATCACAGTAAGATCTTTTTAAGCATTTGTGTATTGCTGATTTGTTGACTTCAGAACTATGACCCCAAGTTCCAGTCTTGTTTATGGCTGAGAGTAGAATTGACCTAGTCAGAATTGCAGCACAAACCCATGCTTATTCTCAAGCACGATTTTTCTGGATGTTTTCATTTTACTTGATTTATAGGATAGAAATTCCTTTTTGTTCTTAACTACAAAACTTCCTGAGGAGTAGTGTATAAAAACATTTGTATTGTTATGTTTGGTAACACAGCACTCTTGCTGGTTGGAAAGGGTATGGGGTTGAGTCAATGTTCAATTTACATTCAACAGATCAGATTTCAGCCCTTGAGCCAAACACAACTTACACAATGCACTAAGAGAGAGTGCACAAACATATGCACACTTTGACAATATGCAATGCCTTAGTTAATGGTCCAAGTTTAGCTGTCAGACTTGGTCATTAGATGATATATTTAGTTCAATTAGTCGTCTCGGGAGACTAACTGGTCAACAACTGTGGAGGCCCAGGGGTCATTTAGTTATTCATTTTCCTGTTTGTGACACTGTTTAGAGTTCTGTTTGCTATAATATAAATCCTATAAAACTGGTTGGGACATTTTAAGTGTTCCTAGAACACATTGTGTTCCTTTGTTTCTAGAGGTTACAATAGTACCCAACTAAAGATGCACTCAGTTTTTTTGTTTATTTATTTTTTTTTTTTGTTTATGTTGTTCTGGATGATATGCAATCCCAGAAGTAATTTCTAGATTTTGTTTTTCTGCACAGACTTTTGGCAGAAAATTTGCAGAATTTAGTGAAATGGATTTAAACATGGTGCGTTAACCCTTTACAATAACGTTTCATTTGTTAACGTTAATTAACTATATTCACATAAACTGACAAATAACAATGCTTATGCATTAATACATTATATAAATATTAGCTTTAACATTTTTAACATTTAGTGCTGTATCTGTTACAGCAAGTTATTGGACAAAAACCTAACATGAAAGAAAAATGACAATTGTATTTACGTTAACTAACATTCACAAAGATTAATAAATGCTGTAAAAATATATTGTTCAGTGCTAGTTTATATGCTATTGTATTAACTAATGGTAAGGAATGGGACCTAATTCTAAAGTGTTACCAGTGGAGCTGATAGTACTACCCTGTAACTGGTTGCAGAAAGTTAAAATTATACAAACTATCATAAACACAAGGGACGGAGCACAGGTAGCACTGTAAAAGATTCTTCAGCCATCCCTGGTGGTAATTAAAACTAGGAAAATTGATCTCATCCAAGCATTTATTTATGAACTAATTAAAATGGTATGTCTGTTGTTAAATTTTTTATAATTTGATTATGCTTATGATATAATATTTTGGAAAATGTTTGCTTCTTAGGCAAATATTATAACTCACTTTGTCACATCCTTGACAGGTGTACAGGGAGTGAAAATCTTGTTAATCTCATTCTATATTTGCAAATCAGATTCGGTTTTACTCTAGAAATATGTCTTTTAATTTACGTTTCATAGTTGTAAATTACCTATTTTCGTCTACTCAGCTGTGGTGTTTGGCTCTAGTGGGCGCACACTCAAATAGATACTGCTGAGAGAGGAGGGAGGGTGTGAGAAAGAAAAAAGTGAAGCCAGAGCTGAACGCAGCCAGCATGGCGAACCAAAGGGACTTAACGCACAGAAAAACATGGATTAATGTCCTTCTACGACTTCTACAGCTTTTATTGCTCTACATTCAGCACGGAGGAGCTCAGTTTCAAGGTCTGGAAAGCAGATTTATCGTATTTATTTTCATAAATGCAGCCGGAGTCTTAAAATGTCGTAGGAACTGCCAAGGGCTGATTTGACAAGTGTTCAAATGCAGTGGTTGTGCTAAAAATGACAATATTCAACACGTTTAATTTATCTATGATATATTTAATACAGTTTAATCAGTCTATCTGCACGAGTACGATTTGTCTTTTCATTAAAATCTGAAGACAGATCGACCTTTTTGGGCTGTTAAGGTTTTGATCGATTTCCTGTGTCAATACAATATACTACAAGGAACAGTGCCAATATGCTACAAGGCACAGTGCATATAACTGTTACTCAGCGCAACCTATGGACGCTCACATAACACTTGCGTATAATGATCGCAATAGAAGCATAAGTGAAAAACAGCGATAATTCACAATTAGATTGATTTACAGCTGCATGCGTTTGGATTGTTGACATGGTGTGAGCTCGTGACTAAAATAGCTTATCCGTTTAATTTCATGCCTCTGTCATCCACGCCAGCCCTGTCAGTGTTCACTGTTAAATTACTGCAAACATATTAGTTAACGCATGCAGAATAAAACAAGACAACTAGTATTATTTAAGGGAACGTTTGCAGAATGTCAGCATTACTGTTTACAGACATAGATCGGGCTTGCGTTTGCTGTTGATCTGCTTGCGTGATTTTATATATGTTTATGTCTCTGCTATTTCTCATAAAGTTTTGACTCAGATGTCCAACGTGTTTGAAGTTTGGCAGGCAGAGGACGCGGACGTCTTTGTGACCTCGCAGGTACGTAAACTGGTTAAAATATGACGTAATGAACTTAACGTTTTTACAGTGTAAATTTATTTCACTGTGAGCACGTGCGACCTATAGTGCAAAGCGCTATTGTTACATTTGTTGAACTTGCATTTGCAAAAGTGGCGAAAATCAAAACAAGGCCTTTCGTTTTGGTGTTTGTGTGTATGCTTTAGTATATATTGTTTTCTTCAGCGCTTAAGGGAAGGGACAACTTAGGATGGTGAAATGTGTTTCCATTTGGAGGCGGGAAGAGTGAGGCGTTTTTCTGCTGAGGACTGTGGGATTCTGAATGGATCTAAATAATTTCAGCTTTATATGTTCTCATCCAGTCTTCAACCAAATATTGTAATACATGTTTTATTTGTGGCCTACATCTGCTAAAACGTGTTTTTGCTATGGACGTGGGTTTAAAGTGAAATGTGCGCTCATCTGCCGTGTGCTCTTACGTCATTGTCTTAAAATTCTGTCAATGCCAGTCTATTACAGTGGCATGCTTTAGAAAAAACTGTCTAAATGGGTGTCTAAATGGGTCCTTAAATTAATACCTGACGTTAACTGTTGTTGCGTTATCTTGACCTTTGTTTGACCTCACGGTATGCTTTCAAGCATCAAATCATGGTTATAAGTTATATATACATTATATGTACATGATGTGCAGTAGAGCACCATGTATTCTTGCCCTCCAACTTGAATATATAAAAGGTATGAGTAGAGCAATAGGGGGGGGGGGGAAATTACATAATTAGAACGTTTGGATCATTGGAACCCAACAGCTGACACAGTTATGAAGGTGTGCAGCATGTGGATGTTTATTTTGCTTATAAGACATAAGCAACCTGTTTTTGGTGGGGTATTTATATTATGACTTAAGAATGGGTTGACAAAAGTGGAAGTGGTTAAAAAGTATCAGTATATAATATTTGGCAATGTTTTATAAATGCACTATATTTAAAGAGTGCTTACTACATTGTAACCATTAATTGTTAATTAAAAAACAACAGTAGAAAAGCAATATGGGTATGGACTGTATTCATGCATTTTTAAACAAAACAAATTTCATCGGATGCTGACTGTATTATAGAGGACTTTTTCCTAGTCAGCATCAGGGGAATATCTGAATTACCTTGCTGTTGACAGTGCTGATATGGTTCATTACATAACTGCAGAAAATGAAATGATACTCCCTTACAGATGAACTGAATCATGTTTAACCTCCCAAATACTCTAAATCAGATGAGGTCCATTTTAATTGACCATAAAGGTGCGGTCACACTACAATTTTCTCTCCATTGACATTCATACACATGCACATGCAGCAGATTGGAAACACAAGCTCACGCAAGTGAGCATTCAGAGTGTTCCAATGTTCAGTTTTGGTGAACTCTGACCTGCAAAGTTTTATCTCAAAGATGTATGCCAGCACAAGATTAATACATCTCTGCATGACATTTCCACATGAATAATAACAGTATTGCACAATACTATTTAGTACAACACAGCTTTAAAGTAACAAAAACAATAACAGTGCAAGTACATCAGAATCCAAAATGTGCAAATTAAAACCCCAATGCTTTGGCGAATGACATCATATCCTGTTGCTGTCCGTATTCGTAGGGGTCTCTAGAATATTTGCATGCTTAATGTCTAGTGTGACTGGGCATAACACTTATGTCTTAGAAAGTTTTGCTAAAATGTTGTGGGATTTTGTTATTTTAGGAAATCTTGGCATTGTATTTTAATCGAGAAGTGTGTTGATTAGGATTTAGTAATACCATGCTTTCAGGGTTTGTTCTAGCATGATATAATTATTAGTGTGATAACTGAGATAGATATGCCTTCAAACATCTCATTCAAAATTAGGACTGAATGTATTTGAACAAGATGAAACTAAATAAATGAAGGAGTTACAATTAATTAGAATTGTTTGGGTCACTAAAAAGATGCACAACAGCTCTCCGTGTACATTATTAGTTAACAGCTCGGCTGAAGGCAGACGCATAAATACGTTCATGCATTTGTAGTCGATATAGATGTCAGGAGTGATTGAGCAGACC
This sequence comes from Chromobotia macracanthus, assembly GCA_036877525.1. Lineage (NCBI taxonomy): Eukaryota > Metazoa > Chordata > Actinopteri > Cypriniformes > Botiidae > Chromobotia > Chromobotia macracanthus. The sequence goes on from JAZGTH010000026.1 coordinate 660,645, forward strand.
TGCAGCATTCTATTTAAAGAGAACCTTCCTCATATAATGATAGATGGGATTGAATGTACAGAATGCATTTTAATACCAGTTGTAAATATTACAAGTTAAATTAGTGGACACACAGCCTGGCCTCTTTGTTTTCCTGTTTGAGGAAGGTTATAATTCCAGTTCTTTGTCAGTTCTTGAGTCTGCATAGTCATCTAATCACTGTAGAATGTGTACCTAACAGTCACCTGATGCCAACCAACCAACCAAGTGGCCTCTGTATGCATTCACTGTATGGCTGCAGGGCTATTAGTTAGTTTCTATGGAAACACGGTTTTAACAGAGCACAGAAACGCTCATCAGGTAATAATGGTTCTAGAGCTCTCAATAAAATGGCTTTAGTACTACTAAGTAAACTGCCTATAATGTGCTTCAGGCAGTTTATACAATACTATGATAATGTGTTACAATAGTACAGTCTTTTCTTTATAGTATGCTGTTCAAACAAGGTCAACATCATAGCTCTAAATTAATTTATTGGTTTTATATTTTCTTCCTGGTTGTCTGTTCTCAGTTTTATGTGTTAGGACAAGTAAATGTTTTCATTTGCATGTAATTTATTTATTTATTTAGCAAATATTATAAATTTTTTTTTTTAATTTTTCACTTTGCATGTTTTGTTTAACATTTGCTTATGTTAATCTAATTTATTTCCTTCACTGTTCCACTGCAGTTCTGATGTACCTGTGTAATACATGTTTGACCTGCTGATTCAAAAGATCTTTTTTGTTTCTTTGTTTTCTCCAGACAGAGGAGCAGCACAGTACAGAAAATGTTCCTCGAGAGGAGAGGTGAGAGTTTCTCATCAAGCCACAATCCTGCACTTTATGCAAGAGTAATACACCTACAAATATGTTGTTTTTGAAGCCACAGTGTGCTGTATATGATATAGGTTATTAAAATTCATTGCTCAAAGGAGAAAGTACATTTTGCCTACCTGCCATTCTTTATTTTGTTTACTGTCAATTTATATTGTTTCAAATATTAACCATATTAATGCATTCACAATGCATGTTATAAGCAAGCCACATCAAATAAAATATACTAAAATAACTTCATCTGGAGCAATTAAAATAATAACATTAGTCCGAGATGTTTTACAGGCTGGTAGATGGGCAAAATTACCCACCACAGTGCAAAGAGTGACAGTATTTGGCTGGTGGCAGACGTTAATTTCAAAGCTTGGTCATGTTGAAAACCTGAAACAATGTGGTTGTGCCTGATTGTTACAACATAACAGTTTTTTAAGGTACATTGTGAACATCTCATAAAAGTCTTAAGCCAGTGCTCTGAAGGCAGCCTTGTTAGAACAGTGCATAAAAATTCTAGGCCTCCTGAGAACAGCAGTTTTCTGTTTACACATGTGTAATTCTGTTTAGCGTACATGTGACTAGTATGAAAACACACATTGTTTTATTAACCATATTGTGGTGACAAGTATTTTTTTACAGATACAAAAACAAGCTAGCTTTATACAGCAGGTGGTAGAGGTATAGAGATGTAGATGAAAGATAATGACTGTAAACTGCAAAAAGAAAAAGATGCTGTACATTTTTGAAGCACAAGGGTTTCAGTTGTGGTGCAGGTTTGATGAGTAATTTTGTCTGTATGTTGCTGTCTTTACAGTAAAGTTTTTTTTTAATTGTTAAGCACGTTACCTTACTGACTTTCAAGCTGTAGTGGGATGATTGTTGAAGGATCACTGACAGAAAGTTCCTGTAGCTCAATTGGTAATTGATTTCTCGAGAAAACATATACTGATAAAAAATTGACACCTTGAATGTGTTTTTGGTTTGGATTAAAGCGTCTGCCAGATAAATAAATGTAAATAAAATGTCCAGTTTGCACCATTCATTTTAACTTTATCACAAAGGCATTTAGCAATGGTGTGAGCTTACTATTAGCTTCTTATTGTTGGATTCAGACCTCATTGAAAGTAATCAAGCTTATGGGCTGATTATTTTATTGACTATAGGGCTGCATGATATTGAAGAGAAATAAGATAGCAATTTCTAAATAATGCACTATGATAATGATTTACATTTGTGAAATCAATTTCAATTACATTAACAGTGTATTTATAAACTGAAAATTCAATAACCGACATACATGCCACACATTCTTTCTGGGAAAGTATCACTATAACCGCTGATATCAGTGTCTGTTATCTGCATCATCCTAAAGCTGACTATACATAACTTTTTAATGTATTAGCATCATTCAGTTACTGCAAACCTTTGTGATATGCACATTTGTGTTATTTCGATATTTTGATATATTGTGCAGCCCTTACTAGCTACTTGAATTGTTTTTTAGACGTACAGCTGTAAATGTAGACTTAAAACTTTATTCATTGTTAAAAAGTTGTTTCGCTGTTTTGAGGGACATTTAGCAGTCATACATTACGAGATATACTTGTGTGTAATTGTGTTCATAGACTGAAAACTTCTGTCTCTGTCACCTTTGATATCCACTGTGCATGCAAGTTTTTTCACACATTAAGTAACCAGAGCACTACTTTCTCCTCATTGTGTCTTTGCCACATCCTGTTGTGCTAGCTGTCCCCAACTCTGTTGCTCCCCCTCTGCTATCTGCCCGTAGCAGATGGTTCATAGTTCATATTGTCATTTCATTATTTTAACATGATTCAGGGTAGCAGCATGCTCTGTGGTTAAGTTCTAATCAGAAACTATCACCAACAAGCACAATGACTGCTTTTAACACGGCAACATCAACAACATCCATTTCCTGTATCAACCAGAAAGTGCTGTGGCATACATTCAATCTAATGTGAATTTTTAAAATGTTGAATGCCTCTGATGTTGAATGCACTTTTAAGTGCCCTTTAAGTGGATGCCACCATGAGAATTTTAAATATACAATATATAGAACCTTAATTTTTAATTGTGTCAAATGTACATCATTTGTATGTGATGGTTTGGATCGTTTGATGGTTTTGAATAAACAGGAGTTACCAAATTTCTAGGCTAGCACAGAATCTGCACCTTTTTCTTATTTTGGGGGAAAATTTGTGGTATTCCAATGCTAGGAGCATTGTACTGATCAGTTTCAGGCAAGCAGACATGCTGTTGTCTTGAGCTCCCAAACAGAGAAATGAAACATGGAATGATTTGGCCACACTGCTGTACACTGTGTTTTTAGAAACACAAACACTCCGAGTTTAGGCTGTTCTACATCTGATTTTAAAATCTTTTGAATTGCTCTGTTTATACTGTATACATAAAAATTGTGAACACTGAACACAAAGGTCACGTGTGGGCTGTGTTGTAATGTAAAGCTTAGCTCTGTGGGAATGAGCTCATGGGATTTTAAAATCAGTAGGCACTTGACTTAAATGATAACTTTTAATGCAGTGTTATGCAACCAAATGTCTATAGTTAGGGCGAAAAAATTATAGTGCATCCAGATTTAAAGGCAGTTTAAAAAATTTGAATTAGGCAAGTGCAACCATCGAATATTTTGACATGTGAACATGAGAAGTCCATACAACTGCATTGCATAAACATGCTAAATTCTTTGAATGCATTGAAGCAAACACCTACGGGTGGACCATATTTATAATTTTGTCACATCTTATGCCATGTGTGGTCCACCACTGGAATGTGCAATGGAGTGTGCTTTTTTATACTATTACTGATGGTGTTCTGAGTTGGCTCTTTGAACTTTGGCCCTGTGTTCTATTAGTTTGGCAGGGTAGCTGTATTAGCATCTGACTGCAGTGTGTTGGAGTTTATTGACGTGCTTACAGCATGTAGAGCAAAGATAAAGAAAATGTGTTATGCAGTTGTCCAGAGTTTCTAGACTACTCTTGGATCTGAGTAGAACATTTTAAAGCATTTTTAAATTGAGCAAGTACAGTATTGTTTTATGTACTTTCGAATGTCATATACTGTTAGCAGTTTTGGTTATTTCATATTATGAAGTCAGTTTTGGATTGCTGTATATCCTGCATTGAATTTACCCCTGGCGTTCCAATGTGTCCTCTAGGTGACGAGATAGAGAGGAAAATTTTACACTTACAATTTACACTTGGAAAATTAAATATTACATGAGATGGTGTGTTAAGTGAAAAATTTCAGCCATTTACTGAATTGTAACAGAACTGACATATAATTAAGTAGTTTAAAACATGGGTGTCCAGTTCTGTTCCTGGTTTAGCTCCAACCTCAATTAAAACACACCTTAACCAGCTAATCAAGGTCTTAGTAGGCAGACTAGAAACTTCCAGACAGGTGTGTTGAGGCAAGCTGCAATGTGATATCAATGTTCAATCAATTTGTTCAAATAATTTATACTATGTTTAAAAATAAACATAGTATAAATTACATGGCATCTTGGTTTATTATAAATGCAATCATTTTTCGCTTTTCATATTTAAAGTACCGAAGTTACGCTTGTCAGTCATTCATGATTATAGGTCTGAATGAGCATGTTGATATCTGTCAAATAATGATTATTAACCAACTTATATATTACATATTATTTATAGATTATCGTTAATCACATACGATTACATAAGCATTTATACGTTCATTGAATGTGTTTAGAATCTCTATATCTGCTCTGAGTGTGATACAATAACAGTATGTCTTTGTACTTTTGCATGTGGATTTGAATGTGGTCTGGTTCTATCTGGTTGTGATCAGAAAAAGCCAGAAAATTGCCAGGTGAAAAGGGCACCAGTGTGTCAGCCCTTGTTAGCAGAACTGTTCAAAATCTACACCTAAGAAATACACACTTAAAATAAAGGTTCTTAAAAGGTTAATCACAGCGATGTCATAGAAGAACCAAATGGCTCCCTAAAGAAGGATTTTGGCAAAGTCTCTTAAAAGAACCATTTTTTACCTTTTTATAGTCTAAAGAACCTTTTCCACTACAAAGACCAGGTAATTACCTTCTGAAAATGAGACAAATTAGCAAAGTAATATTCAGTGCAAGTAACTAAGACTGAAAGTTTCATTGAAACTTTATCAACATAAATTTCAGACTATGTTTTTAGTAACTTTCTGTTTGATTCTGTTCATCAGTTCGATTCACAGAACATCAAAACACATCAAAACACATACTTGTTGTTTAGTGTTTATATTTGATTTGTTTCATTGGATAAATGAAAGATCAATCCATTTGAGTTGTTCTGTTTGAAACATTTTGTGAAAAGCATGCATTCTGTATGATATAATTTCAGAAAATAATGATTCAAAGATCAATTAAACAATCTGAGTAAAACAAAAATTTCATACTTCTACCAGTAGTGGAGATCAGTATTATCAGTATAAACATATTTGTCGACTACCAGAAAGACATAGTCCACTTTTGTCTTTTCAGTATTGTCTGAGCGTTTCAGGCCCAGGAAGCATTGTCCAATATTTTATCTGGGTTTGCAAATTTAGGAAAATTAGTTTTGATGAGCAACTCTATATTGCAATATTGCAATATACAGTATTTCAGATTTACTGTCACCTTCAAATATAGACAATGGATGGTACACTGAACAAAGTAAATGAACAAAGTTTGGCCTAGTTGTAGATCATCCTGGAATGGTTCACGCTGTTTGTTCACTATTTCAGATCTTAGGAACACTTACTGCAATGCCTTTTCCTAAATTACTTTCATTATGTGTTGCAGCTCATGTGAAAACATTTGTTCTTTATTGCATAAACCTTTGAGAGAAGTGACATCACAAACAGGAAATGAGAAACCTTGCAACTCAATTGTGCTAATAATTTCTCAAGAGAACTTTGAGTGAACTTTTAATAATGGTTTGTACTTTATGATACCGATTCAAAAAGGACAAATGTGTCACCAAAGTATGCTCATCCTCACTTTTTTTTAACTTGTAAACTTCATAGTATGATTGTTTTACTAACATATTCTAAAAGGTTGACCAATGGGGTTCCTGTAGCTCATATTGTACTTCATGGTACTAACAGTGCCAATGTCATAGGTTCTAATCACAAAAAACACAAACATCTTTTTATGGCAGTAAATACGTGGATCTCTGACAGCGAGGAGAGGTTCTGGCAAATTCAGTTCTCTTTGGATTTTAGGAATTATTTAGATTTTGTGTTTAGCAATGCTAGTCATTTTTAGAGCTATTGTTTTTAGAGCTGAGTGCTTGTTTTTTTAACTTTGTGTTTGCTCAAAGGGGAAGTTTATTTGAATTTATTTCAGTATTTGACAGGTCTTTTTTGAATATGGATGATTAAGGCATATTTGCCTTAATCATCCATGTCTGTGTTTGTCCCTGTACTACTTGGAACTTTTAGGTGTTGTTCTCACAGGACACATTATGATCATCTTCACTATTTATTAAATTGGGCAAACCAAAATATAGTATATACATTTAGCAAGAGTCCCTGTTATTACAAGAAGTAAATGGTATAGAAAACCATGCATTATTAGGAATCCACATATACAGATATATTTGTGAATAGATGTTGACTCTATTAAGCTAGTAAATAGACATGTTCTTGTAGCTCAGCTAGTACAACATGGAGCTAACAATGCCAGGTTCATGGGTTGGAATCTTAGGGAATGCGTGTACAAAATATATAGCTTGAATGCAAGTTGCTTTGCATTAAAGCATCTGCCAAATGCATTCCTTGGCGTATTTCTGAGAATAAAGAGATGCAATATGATGCATTCATTTAAAACAGCTTAGAACTTACTTAATACTACTAACAGAATACTACGTTTCTAAGAATGATTGATAGTACACATCTTGCATTGTGTCAGATTATCAAACAGTTTATGTCTAACGTAAACGTAAACAGGCGTGACAAAATATTGTATGTTATACAAACTCTGCTGGATTTCTTTTTAGTTCATTCACTGCATGAGCAAAGGCCCTTGTATTTTTAGTGTAGTGTATGACCTGGCTTGCCATGTTTGCTTTTTATGTATGTTGCACAATGTTTAGGTTATTCTACATTCTTGGTGCTATACTGCTGGTTGTCTTTTTGTGGTGGCAGGACTTGACATATACAGCAGCTAGGCTCAGGTTTAATTCTCAGGAAATGCATGTGCTTATAATTGAAAAACCTTGAACGCACTGAATGCAAAGTCACTTTAAAATAAAAGCCAATGCGTAAATGTCATTGTATATTTTCCTATGTTTCTATTGTGATTCCTATGTTTTTAATGTGCAACGCCTGAATTACAGTCCTAATTCAGGTGTTAATCTGAGTTTTTGTGGTACATTTCAACTGAATTCTGTGTGCAGTCTCTCTATTGGGTTTAAATTGTTTGTCACATTTAGTGAAATCTTGTTTGTGAGTGGACCCCAGACATCTCATCTCTTTCTCGCTCTCTTTCTCGCTCTCTTTCTCGCTCACTCTTTTGCTCTCTCTGGTTGCTGGTGCTAATTTTCACAGCTCCTGCTGTGTTACACCCTCTCATCTCTTCCTCTGCCCTCTGCTAGGACCACAAATAGCTTCAGCTCAGGCATCAACTGCATTCCATTAACTCAAAACATTACAAAGAAACCATTTTCTCATCTCGATCCTAAACACTGATATCTGTGGCTGTGTGCTTTCTGTTATTGACTATGTAACTTAAATGAAGGGAAAACAACCAATCTCAAAACAACTCAAGACACCCCTCACAGAAAATGTTTTTTTTGTTTGAATTGTAAAATAAGGATTTTGTTCCTCTGTTTGAATGTCAACAATGATGTGTCAGATTGACATCAATTAGTGGTATGTATGTGTTTAATGCATCTGTCATGTGATCTGTGGTTGTCTGGCAACAAGTAACTGTGGTTTTTATATCACAGATAAAATGTAAGGTGTGTGTGCTTCTTATGTCAGAATTTGTGATTTGTGTTCTTGTCCACTAAATATAAATTCTGATATGAATTCTAAAACAATATTTTAGCAAATAAGTGGAACTTGGAAGTTCTGATTTGATCAAACATGGTACTAGGCCTAAATAATCTCTGGTAATTGACAATTGCAAATTAAAGTTGTATTCAACTCTAAGTATTTCTCCAAGACATTTATCGATGAATCATAGCTACAGGACATTGAATGTCCAAAATCACTTCTGTCGCATCAGGAGGGTTTGAAGAGAAAAGACAAGCTCCTCATTCCAAGTGAGACTGCATTTTACTTGCAAAACAAACTACAGGTTTGATGGCTAAAACACATCTGATAAGACTGTTCGGATGTCCTTGTTTTTTAACAGGGTTGCTGTGGGTGCTTAAAAAGTGCTTAAATTTAAAGGCCATACAAAGTTTTTAATATTTTAAGTAGTTACAGCTGCAAAACAATTTTTTGGGTTAAAAATAACCAAAAATCAGTTATTGAGCAAGTACATAACATAAAACTTGAAGATTTAAAAGCTTAATTTCTCATTTATTATAATTGCATTGGACAACAGGAAAATGAGTGAATGGTCTTTTTTGTCATTTTTTTGTACTGTAAACTGTTCTTTTACAGTCCTAGGAATTACAATTTGGAATTACAGTCCTAATCTTCTAGATCAAATAGAAATATCAACTAGTTTTATATAATCAATAACAGCTGATTAATAATCAATATATATATGTGTGACTTCTAAAACAAAAAAAAGTTTAGAAGTGTGTGCCACTCTGCCCACGCTGTATCACGGCGGGTGACATGATGTGTGTGTAGTTTGTTTGTGGTTTCCACTGAGGACCCTCCGCTCCTGTCTTCACTCTCTTTAATTCAGATGGGAGCCGGGTAGCTGCACCTCGCGGGTCGGGTCTCCTCTGCCGAGGCAGAGCGGATGCTGCACTCGTGGGGGTCGCAACATGATTTGGTGGAGCAGCAGCGGGAGACTGGCTCCGACTTTACCCTCGCGCTCTCAGCCGAATCGCATGAGCTCACGAAGCCCATGCGCAAATGTAGTATTACATATATCCAATGTCCATAGATGAAATCTATATTGACATAAAACCTACCCCAGATATACTATAAATATTAATATATATACACACACACATTAATACAAATTAATTGTAATTCGTTGTACAACCCCAAATCAGAAGAAGTTGGGACAGTATGGAAAACACAAATAAAAAAGAAAGTAGTGATTTCTAAATTTACTTTGACTTGTATTTCATTGCAGACAATACAACAGCACATTATTTAATGTGTTCCTCATGATTTTTATAGTTTTTTCTTCAAAAAAACAAAATTCCTATTTTGGTTCTTGCAACACATTTCAAAAAATGTTGGAACAGTAAAGCATTTACCACTTTGTAATGTTGCCATTCCTTTTCACAACACTTAAAAGACGTTTAGGGACTGAAGACACCAAGTGAAGAAGTGTTTCAGGTGTAATTTTGTCCCATTCTTGCTGCAAACAAGTTTTAAGGTGGGCAACAGTACGGGGTCTTCGTTTTTGCATTTTGTGCTTCAAAATGCGCCACACATTCTCTATTGGAGACAGGTCGGGACTGCAGGCAGGCAGGCCAGTCAAGTACCTGTATCCTCTTCCTCCGCAGCCAGGACTTTGTAATGTGTGCAGAATGTGGCTTTGCATTATCTTGTTGAAATATGCATGGACGTCCCTGGAAACGATGTCTTCTTGAAGGCAGCATATTGTGCTCCAAAATCTCTATGTACTTTTCAGCATTAATGGTGCTATCACAGAAGTGCAAGTTACCTTTACCAAGGGCACTGACACAACCCCATACCATGACAGACCCTGGCTTTTGGACTTGTTTCTGGTAACAGTCTGGATGATCCTTTTCTTCTTTGGTCCGGAGCACACGGCGTCCATTTCTCCCAAAAAATACCTGAAATACTGATTCATCTGACCACAGTACACATTTCCACTATGTGATGGTCCATCCCAGATGCCTCCGAGCCCAGAGAAGTCTTATATTAAATCTTATATTAATATATATATATATAATTCTTATATTAAATCTTCTGCTGCCTACGGGCAGCAATAAACACCCCAGGTTTTTTCGGGGCTAGAAGCACCTGGCGGTTTATCTGTCCAAATTTCTCTTGCCAGTCGGCTGTTTCAGGAGACTGGACAGGTATGATATCTCTCTCACACTTTCTGGAAGCTTTGAACCTCTGACCAGTTTGTCCTTATGGCTGTTAAGTACAGTAGAGAGAGGGTACAGAATTCTATTTGCCTCCCATCCTTCCTGTTTCAATGGCATTTTGCAGACTGTAGTAGTAGGAGAGCAGCATTTAGTGTTGGCCCGTTTACTAGAGGCTCTCTTGGCGAAAGGGGCTATAGAATGTGTTCCCCTTTACATGAGAGATCTATGCTTTTACAGCTGATATTTTATAGTCTCCCCAAAGGATGGGGGTTGTGTCCAGTTCTGTATTTGCTTCATTTAATCACTCTCTAAGGAGATGCAGATTCAAGATGTTGATTCTCAAGCATATTGTGTGTCAAATTCAGTCAGAGGACCTGTTTGTCGCGATAGATCTGAAGGACGCGTTACGAAAACGTAGGAAGTTTCTTAGGTTCCCTTTCTGGGACAAAGCTTACCAATATCGAGTGCTTCCTTCCTTTCGGCCTAGCCCTATTGCCTTGCACCTTCATAAAGTGTGTGGATGCAGCCCTGGCTCCTTTGGAGGTACTTAGGGCTGAGACTCAACCCCAAAAGGAGAATGCTCTCCTGTCCAGAGAGCTACTTTCTAGGGTAAGATGGAACTCCACTGTGATGCAGGGACAATTGTCTCCTGCATGTGTCGATCTTTTGCTGCTGTGAGCATTGTTCAGCTAGGCTGGCACCTGACAGTCCTCCAGGTTCAGAGGTTGTTAGGACTCATGGCAGCAGTGGCCAATGTGATTCCGTTGGGCCTGCTGCACATGAGATCGTTTTAGTCCTGGCTAAGGAAAGATGGGTTAATCCCAAAATCCAGCCGCTAAGGGTGGTATGGGTTACGCGCCAAGGGCTTTGTACTTCATCTATGTGGCTCAGACCCTGGTCACTTTGGGTCCCACTCTAGGAGCATTATGCCGTCACAGGATTATTATGACGGGCGCTTCCCTCATGGGCTGGGGTATGGTTCACGATGGCCGCCCAGTCTATAGTTGGTGGGAGGGCCCTTATCTCTCCTGGCACATAACTGTCCAGAAATAAGGGTAGTGTTTCTGGTTCTGAAACGCTTCCTCCCACAGCTCAAGGGCCAACACAGTTCTTAGTCCATACAGACAACAGAATTGTGGTCTCGTAAATCACCAAGGAGGGCTGCGTTCACGCCCCCTGTTCAGGCTGGTGCAGAAGATCCTTCTTTGGGCAGAGACCAGGCTGCTCTCCGTCAGAGCGATGTACATCACGGGGCATGCAAATCTGGGAGCAGATATTCTGTCGAGGGAGGGGCTACGATCCAGGGAATGGAGGCTCAACCATGAATGGTGGAGTCCATTTGGCAGAGGTATGATTGAGTGGAAGTGGATCTGTTCACTTCTGATGAGTCTACACACTGTCCCGCTCTGGTTCAGCCCAACTTATCCAGCTCCTCTGGGGCTGAATGCCATGGTGCAGATGTGGCCGAGGCCGCATAGTCTTGCCTGATAGTCTTGCTCCCGGAAGTCCTAGCCAGGGTTCGCCAGGCCCAAGTTTGTCTACTTCAAACTTCTGGCTGACCTGAATCTCCTGGATGTCCCTTGGGAGCTCCCAGTCAAGAGGGATCTTCTGTCTCAGGCTCAGGGGTCGATCTTTTACATCCAACCAAGATTTAAAAACTGTGGGTCTGGTCCCTAAGGGCATGTTCTGATCTCTCAACCTAGGTTGTAGAGACCATTCTGAGTTTCAGAGCTTCATTCATCCTTTGCTAGGAAATCGTATGCCCTGAAGTGGCAGCTCCTTGTGTCATGGTGTGGCTGACACCATGTTGACCAGGTGCACTGCCCTGTTGGTTCAGCGCTAGAGCTTCTCCAAGAGCGCTTCTCCAAGAGCGCTTCTCCAAGAGCGCTTCTCCAAGAGCGCTTCTCCACAGAGTTGGCCCCGGCTACCCTCAAGGTTTACATGGCCACTGTATCTACTGGCCACTAACATGTCAATGAAGCCTGTATAGGGAAACATCCTTTGTCTCATTTTCTGCATGCTGCCAGTCGGCTGAGGCCTTTCTGTCACATGCGGGTCCCTTTTTGGGACCTTACTATTGTCTTAGGGGTTTATCCTCGGCTCCATTTGTACCCATAGAGTCAGCTTTTATGGTGGCACCACTTTTAGCTCTTACATCGCTCAAAAGGAAAAAGGGATCTGCAGACTCCATCAGTAGACCCTGCCTGTTTGGATATGCCCCTGGCTGTAAGCCATTTTGCACCATAGACCAGACCACATCCCTAAGGTGCCCACTGCAGCTGGTTACCTGCTGGTACTTCAAGCCTTCTGTTCCCGCTGTTTGAGTTGCCGGATCAGGAAAGGCTTCACTTACTGTGTCCAGTTAGAGCTTTGAGGACCTATGTCCACCGCTCAGACCAGTGGCGCAAGACCTCTCGGCTCTTAGTCTGTTTTTGGTGGCTGCAACCTAGAATGCAATCACAAAACAGTTCTTATCTCACTGGGTCACACATGCTATTACCCTGGCTTACAAGGCCTGTGACTTAGTCACCTTTGGGCATAAGGAGCCCATTGTACCAGGGGTGTAGCATCATCTAAAGCTCTGTCTAGGGGAGCATCTCTAAGTGATGTTTGTGCTGTGACAAGCTGGTCCTCTCTGCACACTTTATTCAGTTTTACCGCTTAGACTTGAATTCAACTCCAGGCACTTAGGGCTTCCTGGTTTGACAAGTCTATGTCTGCTCCTGATGTTTTTGTGCCAATGTTTCACAGCATTGACTTCCCCATAGCGTCAAGCTGACGCAGCTTCGAGTTCCCTCGAAAGGGAACGTCTCAGGTGACGTATGTATCCCGGTTCCCTGAGATAGGGAGCGAGACGCTGCATTGCTTTGCCACACTTTGGTCTTGCCTGCACGGCCTTCCTTTAGACTTAAAGCTAATGACGTGTTTTGCAGGCGCTTTTTAAAGGCATTGTGGTGCGCGATGCTACGTCACATGACCTTGACCTGCCTATAAATAGGCCTGATTTTACACGTGTTCAGACTCGGGCGCGCCTGAAGCGCGTTCCCCATAGCGTCAAGCTGACGCAGCTTCTCGTTCCCTATCTCAGGGAACCGGGTTACATACGTAACCTGAGACATTTTGTGCAATGCAAGGTTATAGTTTTTCTGCCTGTTTTGTTGTTAAATGTTGTTAAGTGTCTGTTACAGTAATGTCCTTGTTAATATGCTGTGCTTACCATCCATTTACTAGACTGTGTCATTGCTTTGATGCAACATTAAATTTATACAGAACTTAAGCCTAAAACTTCGTTTCCAGATGCAGTACAGACAGGACATGGGCATACACATGTATCTATGGGTGTCTTGTTTGGTAATCATTTGATGGTATATAGAAATGAGCCTTTGCCTTGCAGTTATGCTCTTAGATCCTCATACACATACAGGTGAAGGACAGCTGTCGTGCTATTTGAATGTTTACTTACTCCTGGATCCTGCGCAGTGTTGCAACAACACTGCAGTTCTGTTTTACCTTTATCTGCAGTCATAAAATATGTGTAGAATAGAGAAACTGAGATTAACCAGGCTGCCTTAGAGGAAGTGAGATGTGATACAAGAGCACAGAATCTTTCTGAACTTTTAAATTCTATGAAAAATCAGACCTATAGCTGGAACTGTTGTTTCTCTTTAGATCTTAGCAGAGTGAAAGCTCAGCATTACTAGAACCTCAGTTCAGAGTAATTTATTAGGACTGGGACCGAGTCATGAGTTCTTCATTAAGTTTTAGTTTTGATTTGATTCCATATCAATTATTTTGTGAACATTCCAGGTACATTGCATTGTGACTCAGCACAGAAATCACATGACATACAAAGCAAATAAAGCACAGAGCAGATGACAGCGTGTTATGTTTAAAAATCTGTGTTCAGGTCCTTTGCCAAATACATACAAAGTTATGTATTTAGCCAGTGAAGGGATATGATTGATACATTAAAAGTGGATTTTCATATCCTAGATAAGTATTATTATATTATTTTTAAAAGTAAGTAGGATGCAGTAGGAATGGAATGGGGTTCACAGTAAATTGCCCTGAAAAATTTACCCACTAAGACACAACTTGACACGACCCACCAGCTGCCATTTGATGCGTATGGCTTTGAACTCTGCTTGACGTGGCAACGGATCTGCCCCATGTCTTTTTATACCCCCACTCAACTATATTTGAATTCTGTGTAGTCCAGCGTTTAGATAGTGGTGTCTGCCTTAAAAGTTGTTAATGAATGTGTGTGTTTGTAAGACTGTTTTACTGGCAAGATAATAGTGAATATTAAATATTGGGGTCAATAGCCTTTGACGTTTTTGAAATCATGCATGTTTGGTGCTGCTCCAGGATCACCTAGATGTAGTTGTGGATTATTTTGTTTATTTTAGGTCTCCACAATATTAAAGAAATGTGATAACTTGCTAAAAAGTGTGACAAACATTATAATGCTTTTTAATTTATAAAATAATTTTAAATATTAGTATACAATAACTTATGCATACCTAGTTTGTTTGATGGAGAACCTTAACAGCTGTTTAAAGCTGTTAAACATGTTCTCATGTAAGCTTCAGCTTATACTTGGTGAAAGTAGTGTTAGTTTGTTTCATATTTTATTTCTTGGCACTTGTACAGAAGTGTTCAATACGACATCTCCCCTTACTTCTGGCAGTCAGTAATGAAGTCTTTTGATATATGCATCTTTCCATCAGAAGTCCCAACTGTTAAAAGTTGGATAAGGTCAACAATACACAGAATGTAAGGATTCCCCCACGACTCAACATATTGTCTGTTCTGCTCAGTTTATGATATTGGTCTTTTCATTGATTTTCATGTGATTAATTGCAGAACTAAGTTTCATAAAGTACACAATTAATACTTTCTGAGGATGAAGTGATTTTTGCTGTAAGGCAGTGACTTTAAAGGTTGTTAGTAATTGTATCAGCAGTCTACTGTGTCTGGCTCTTTTTCACCTCACACACATAAACACATCTGGCATTTCACTGAACATAATGTACCAGAACTGGAGCTGTTTGTAATCTTTTGAGGCAAATGTCACTTGTTTGTAAAAGCATTGTGTATTTCCCTAATCAGTATCCAGATAATTAAAATGAAACCAAATGATTTTTGTCAAATTAAGTTGCAGAACTCAGCTTCAGCTTCTTCATCTCAAAGCAACTTTTTAAAACAGAACTAATATTCCATTTTGTTTGCCCTGAACACCTGCTTCAGTAAATGTTTTCAAAAAAAAAAAGACAATTGAAGTTAGTTCAAGCATGAAGTGTAAACATGGAGGTGTTGATTTTTGATCATCTTTGACCTGCTGCCTACTTCCTGTTGTTTGTAGTTTCCTCTCACCCTGTTGTATGATGTACAAGACTGTTTTACTGGCATGATAATAGTGAATATTAAATATTGGGCCAATAGCCTGTGACGTTTTTGAAATCTGTGACGTTTTTGTTAGTATTCATTATATTTGTCTGGTGTTTAAAGCACACACATACATACGGAAAAAGACAAACCTTTGATCTAAAATAAATCTACAATGATGTTCACCGAAATGTTCACCAACTGTTTGTGTTAGAAGGTTACGTCTTAGTTGTAATGATGAATTTTGCAAACTTCATCATAGCTCATTTCAAGGTTTTCTGATTCAGTGTTTGCGTCGTGTTGTACAGTATTGTATAGTATAGTTTGCTGCCACAAAAGCCTGCTGTGTTTGTGTTTAACATATGCAAAGCGGTAACATTGCATGATAAAGTCAATTCCCTGTCACCTCTTTGAATCAGTGAAATGTAAAATGTCCAGGATGAGATACACAAAATGAGTTTGTAATGCTGATTTGAATCAGTGTATCAGTTGAATTGTGAGATTCTGTATTAGAAGAAGTGCATACCATTGTGGGCTACCTAATCATGTTTTGTTTTGTCCATCTACTGTTCGACATTTGCATGGTTTCTGTGCAAGACATTGTTTCTCCTTTTCCAAAGAAGAACACTTTTTATTGGTGGTTTTGACTCGTTTGCTCAGGGGCTGAGGCAAGGTTTCAGTATGTTTTTAAAACACTACGTTTCATGTGAAAAGCATCAATCTGTCTGATATTCACATCATTTTTCTTCTCCTTCCCAGCTCCTCGTTTTATGTGCAGGAGAGTGGGAGACAGCTCCTGTTTCAGCCGCCCACGCTGGAGTTTGGACCACAGTAAGAGTTCTTCATTTGACCCAAAAATAGCAGCACTGACAAAGGCTGGCATGTTACTTATGTGTGTATTGTGCTTTATATTGTCAATATGCAATTAACTGTAACTGTACATAAATGTGCACTGACTTTTAGTCCAAGTTCATCCTCATAAAAACAATTATACAATAAAATTATACAATTCTAAAAGCAATTTCATTTTTCACATTTTCAGTAAAAACTAGCTTATCTGATTTAGTAATAATTAATTTAATAATTATAAATAATTAAATAATTTCAGAAGCCTGACTACCACTATTCTGTCAGTACAGACTTACCTGTAAATGATGTTGAGCAACATGTCAGGCTGTAATTGACAACAGCACAATAATAAATCGTTAATAATAAAGTTTACAATGATATGTTGCAAAAACAATGTGACAAAAATTAGTTACATTAAGGTTGACCCAGATGGCCTTAAACTCTTGAATATATCTAATCTGTTCTATGCCAGAACTGAACAAAACAGTGTTTAGTCCTGGAATGTGGTGCAGATTGACTAATGCTGGATGGATTCATGGATTCAATCCATGCTGGTAAATCATGAATGCCCTGGGGATACCAGAGTGATGATACTCAAAAATTACACTCATAATTTACTGCTAAATGTAGCAGCACTGGCACATTTATAGCACATTTCATTCAATGCTTCAGAATGCTGTGGTGTTGTGAATTTGACAAATTATTTTTGAGTATGATGTCATCATTGGCAAAAGAAACAATTTGAAGTGCTGTTTACTGTAACTGAGTTAATGTTTAGAGCTAAAACTATTTAAACAATACAGTAACTAAAAACGTTTCAGGTTACATATGTAACCCGGTTCCCTGAGATAGAGAACGAGAAGCAGCGTCTCGTTCCCTATCTCAGGGAACCGGGATACATACGTAACCTGAGACGTTCCCTTTCGAGGGAACTCGAAGCTGCGTCAGCTTAACGCTATGGGGAAGTAATACCCACTACGCCACAGTGAGGAAAAGGCCTTCCCCAAAATGCTGTGAAACATTGGCACAAAAACATCAGGAGCAGACATAGACTTGTCAATCCGGGAGGACCTAAGTGCCTGGACTTGAATTCAAGTCTAAGCGGTAAAATTGAATAAATTGTGCAGAGAGGACAAGCTTGTCACAGCACAAACATCACTTAAATATGCTCCCCTAGACAGAGCTTTAGATGATGCTACACCCCTGGTACAATGGGCTCCTTATGCCCAAAGGTGACTAAGTCACAGGCCTTGTAAGCCAGGGTAATAGCATGTGTGACCCAGTGAGATAAGCACTGTTTTGTGATTGCATTCTAACTCTTCTAAGAGTGATTGCATTCAGGAGACAATTGTGCCCACATCATAATAGAGTCCCAAATTACCCCTATAAAAGTAGCTCTCTGGACAGGAGAAAGCATACTCTTTGGGGTTGAGTCTCGGCCATAAGTACCTCCAAAGGAGCCAGGGCTGCATCCACGCACTTTGTGAAGGTGCAAGGCGATAGGGCTAGGCCAAAAGGAAGGAAGCACTCGATATTGGCAAGCTTTGTCCCAGAAAGCGAACCTGAGAAACTTCCTACGTTCTGGCAACGTGTCCTTCAGATCTGTCGTGACAAACCGGTCCTCTGACTGAATTTGACAAACAATCTGCTTGAGCATCAACATCCTGAATCTGCATCTCCTTAGAGAGCGATTAAATTGAAGCAAATACAGAACTGGACGCAACCCCCATCCTTTTGGAGACTATAAAATATCAGCTGTAAAAGCATAGATCTCTCATGTAAAGGGGAACACATTCTATAGCCCCTTTCTCCAAGAGAGTCTCTAGTAAACGGGCCAACACTAAATGCTGCCCTCCTACTACTACAGTCTGCAAAATGCCATTGAAACGGGAAGGACGGGAGGCAAATAGAATTCTATACCCTCTCTCTACTGTACTTAACAGTCATAAGGACAAACTGGTCAGAGGTGCAACGCTGGCAGAAAGTGCGAGAGAGATATCATCCTGACAGGTAGACCAGTCTCCTGAAACAGCGGACTAGCAAGAGAAATCTGGACAGATAAACCGCCAGGTGCTTCTAGCCCCGAAACACGTGGGGTGTTTGTTGCTGCCTGTAGGCAGCAGAAGATTTAATGGAAGAAGAGCTTGATGGACTTTAAACAAGTCAGCCTGGTACGCCTGCAAAACTGCCATAGTGTGCAGGGACCCACCAGCCTGACCTGCATATTAGTTATATGTATTTAATTTGTATTACAACAAATTACAATTAATTTGTATTAGTGTGTGTGTGTGTGTGTGTGTGTGTGTGTGTGTGTGTGTGTGTGTGTGTGTGTGTGTGTATATATTACACATAAATATATAAAAAAATAAGCTTATGTCAATATAGATTTCATCTATGGACATTGGATATATGTAATACTACATTTGCGCATGGGCTGCGTGTGCTCATGCGATTCGGCGGAGAGCGCAAGAGATAAAGGCGGAGCCCGTCTGCTTTTTGAATACTAGCTGCTTCCTAGCACTAATATCTTCTTTTTTTTCTCTCTCTCTTAGACCTGACTAGCATGCAGACAAACGGGCTTCCTGAAGACCAGAAAGTTGATGATGTATTTTGCAGGTGCCTTTCAAAGGCATTGTGGCGCGCAGTGCTACGTCACATGACCTTGACCTGCCTATAAATAGGCCTGATTTTACACGTTCAGACTCAGGCGTGCCTGAAGCGCGTTCCCCATAGCGTTCCCTCAAAAGGGAACTGATATTTTCAAAAACTACAAATAAAAATAAATGCATGTAAAATTTATTAAAATTTGAAATTGATGAGCAAAAATACAAAAATGAGCCTGCTGGGCTTTTATTTGTATTTCTCATACCGTGGGATGAGTCGATTTGTTAATTAAAAACATGAAGCTGAAGTAGTTTTAAACCTTATATTCTCCTATTACAGAGAGGCATTGCCTAATTTTAGAAGATTTGCTCTGTTTTAAAGCTAAAGGTCGCATCGTCTGCAGACAGGATGTCCAAATATGGCCAAGTTTTATTTTCCTCTTAGTCCAGAGATTACTGCTCTCATTTTGTAAAAAAGAGTTGTTTGGATGTTTGTTTCTTTGCTGATAAATGTAGTTGAGAAACCATAACTTTGTCTCAACCTTTTATTTGGACAACAGTGGGGCAGATTGCACAGTTACTGTGTGTCGCAGGAATTTCTTGGTGCGATAAACCCTTTAAAAGTCTGAGCATCTAAGCTTTGTCTTCAGACTGTTAAGGTACATCTTGAAACACTGTGTGCCTTAACCCTTTATGGAAGGGCTTTGAAAACATGACTTCCATGTTTACTTTGACTCTGAATATTGGGGTTGACACAGTAAATTAAAATTCACTGGTTTTCAGAACAGCAGTAAATTGAGAGGGTTACTTTAAAAATGTAGCTATAAATGTATAACAAATTCTGAGGCAAGAGAAGAGCAATATATACTGTAGTCAAATGTACAGTGACATATTGTAAAGTAATGTTTTTCACATGCGAATATGCTAGCAATAGTCTATACCTGCTTTATCTCTTAAATGTTCCTGCAGTACCATCTAGCACATACCATTCTGCGGGAAATAGAGAGAAAACGAACAAACAGGCCCTTGTTTCTTCTGGTTGCTAATTTCATCAGTACCTGCCTCACCATCCGCATGTTCTGAGCTATTTACTGATTTAAACATAAACACACTCCTGTTGCAGTGCTTTCAGTAGGACACACACATAATTACTGCCATATAACTCTATTCTACAGAACACAAATGAAGTCATTTTTAAAAATCAGTGGGGATTAAAATGTTATTTTAAAAATGTACATGCATTTAGAATGGTATGGGGGTGTGTTAAGGATTTTTTGGGTGAACTATGCTTTTAAAAAAGAACCATTCTAAATCCAGATTAAACATAATTCTAATCTTGTGTCTTGAATAGTTTCACACCATTCAATTCATTCTGGGTAGTTATTTACTACTTTGATTTTAGGATTTAAAATGCTCTTATTTGCATATTTATGAGGTGAGCATAGATTGGACAAATGCAGTTTATGAAGGACAAGTGACCTGTTGTAACCGTGAATCCATCTGTGAAAATGTCAGCATGTAAATGGTGTGGTCTCTGGTGTGGCCTTTATTCCAATAATTGTGTTGCCAGAAATTGCTGTTTTTATTTGCAGCCTGGAATTAATTTTCAAACACATTTTTCACCTTTATGAGGGTTCTGTGTTTTCTTTTTTTTGGCATTTTTGTCACTTTCTGTGACGATCTTTGGGTAATTTCTGAACCCTTGTATCCCAGACGCTGAAACTAAATTCAGCGCTTGAAAGATTTTTGCAACTGTACAAATACAAATAAATTGAGCACTAGTTTATGATTGGTTGGTTTAACAACTTGTAGTAACGTTCTAGCATTACAAAGTTTTGTAATGTACTATAGGTAATTTTGTGTAATCCTTATCTGTAACCTTCTTTAAGACTTACAATATGTTTGCCCAGTGCTTCCCCACAGTTACGAGTGGCCTGGGATTCAAAAAAATTCCCCTCTGTATTAAGTGGAATGTGAAAAGCCTTATAAAAGTGACAGCTTAGACCTGGACCAGGATTCTCATTTGCCCAGGCAGTGTTACATGATTTATAGTTTCCATTTTCAATTTTGAGTCTGTCTTTCGAAACCCTGTTTTAGAGCATTGTTACAGTTGGTTAGTCCATCTGTTCATTTGCTGACGTAATAAGGCAGAGCCTTGATGGTTGTTTCTAAAAAATACATTCCACAGTGTACTTGCTGTAGTCGTACAGTGGTCTTTTTACAGTATCATTTGTGTTGACACTACAGTCCAGAAGTGTTGAAAGTCCATTTTTAGTGCTGATGTTCGCACACCTCTTTCACTCTACCCGCATGAGCATGGCAATATAAAGAGTTGAGCTGCTAAGCTTTCTGTGGTTAACATTAGCTTTAAAAGGTCAGATGAAGTCTTTTAATAGACAAGTCTGTTGCAGCTCTGTGTGGTTTTGAGTGACATTTACTTTGATCTTTGCACAAACGTAATAGTGCTGAGCTGCTGTTGTTGTAGCACTTTGGAGAAGTGTGCACTGCAATAGTCTTTCATAGCCTGCTGCTTCTGTCTGGAGACATAAATAAACGATTCTCTTTTGAACATGCTTATGCTTTAAGGCAGAAATGTACATAAAAGCATGACATTCCAGAAGAAATCACTTATTTAGATCAGTATACATGCTTCAACAGGAACATTCAGATGTGATTTGGGAGTCTAGAATGCTGTTGTTTTTTCATTTTTTTCATTTGGGAATCTGTCTTTCTGTAGACCTGTGGGGCTGCCAAGAGCGGAAACTGTATATATTCATAATCCTAGCCAGGAGCTCCCCGTCTCTCTGCTCTCTGTGTTTGCATCCAGCAGACATTTTCACTTGCCTGCCTTCCACAGAAGGGTATGTGCTTGCCTCATTTAGTATTTGATAAGTATTTAGTATTTCATGCTCTGTCTCACTCTCTGTCTCACTCTCTGTCTCTTTCTCACACATAAATGCAATGCAGTGTTTCTTGAAGTTACATTGCTTATTGCAACAGTTCCTTTGTAAGAGTATGATGTCTTTTTACAGGTGATTCCACCCAGAGGAAGAACATCTTTAAAAATCATTTTCCTTCCCACAGTGGAGGGCAGTGAAGAAATCTCATTATTTATTAACACATCAACCCATGGGGTGATATCATATCAGGCAAGTTCTGTAGAGCAGTTTAAAAATGAAGCAAGTAATCTACTCTGAACAAAACTGTCTGTTTGTTTAAGCGGCCCGACAAGAGGAACCAACAGGGGGAGTTTGCGGCAGGGCTATCTGAAATAATTACAAATAGGGGGAGTATGCCCTGACAGTGGCAGCCTGACCGCTGATACACATTTGGCTTTTAATATTTGTTGTCCAGTAAAAGTATATAGATGTCAAGTGGAGATCCAGTGCCCTGTACATTTTTCTAGATTAAGATGGGGGGACTGTTTGAAAAACAATGATTATTTTTGCATTTTTGTTTGGTGCTACTAGTGGAGCAAACATTGCACACAGTTGACCTTTAAGAGGATTTAATGATGCACTCAGTAATTGCTTGTGCTTCAGAATTAAATGATTTTACAATATTTTTTCAAAAAGACTAGCCTAATGAGTGCTAGTCTAATGAAAGGCGGCTACCATGCTGAGATCCACATGATCAGCTGAATAGGTGTTTTATCTTAGTAACTCCTATTTTTCACAAATTTTTACTGTACCTGACCTGAATGACCCCAAATCACTTTTTACCTGAACCCAATATACATAATATTTTTTTTTTTAAATAAACTTGACCCCGGACAGACCCAATAAAATTAGGCCCAAGTCCAACCTGACCGGACCCAGATGTAAACGGTATTGATGTGTGCAACCTTCAGACTGCACATAAGGAGCACAGGGAGAAATACTGGTGGCCTGGTGACTTATGTGGCCTCCTGCTTTGTTGATTTTCATTTATTATTTACTTATTATTACTTTATATGCATGCACTGTGCCCTGTCTATATACAGGTCTTATTGGGTGCATTCAGCAAAGCACATTTTGAGTTGGGCATCAGGTTTTCAGAAATGAAGTGCCTGAGAAGATGAATATTAGCAACAAAGTCATCTTTGATGAAGAAATATACTTTTAAATGTTCATAAGTGTCATGGCAAAAGGTTTCAGAACTTTTATTACTATACTATTATGACGAAAATGCTAGGCAGTGACTCGTATGTCTGAAGAGAAGCTGATGAAGTTTATAATGTACCCCCCAACTTTCATATCATTCATCCCTGTGTTTACTTATTTCTGTCTGTCTTAGCACCATTTACTTCTTGCAGATGTTAATGTTGAAGTTTAACTGAAGCAAAACCCCGCCCTATAACAGGTTACACTGTCATGCAGAAAATGTAGGCCAATTACGTCTGATGCATTACACAATGAGTTAGCAAAAGGATTAATGGTACAGAATGCTCTGGTGTGCTCAGAATGATGGTTTAATCTTACCATGTTAATGTGAAACTGTATAACTGTCATGGTGAAATCACCAGCCGATCAGTCTGCATTCTGGCATCATATTAGTATTCAGGTTATGTAAACAAGTCACAAAGCAAATGTTATCCATACTGACAGTTTCAACCTCAAGTTACTGTTGACCTAAAGAAAATTATACTAAACACTCTGGTGTACTGTGCATTAATTCAGTGTGCTTCACTGTATTGTAATGTGGAATTCCTGCAGGTGGAATTTGTAAACTGCATGTGCATCAACAATACCAGTAAAAAGTCTGAACACCTATTTATTTCGTTTTCTATTTAAGAATAATAATGCATCTAATCAAAACTATATAACACAAATTGAGAAATGTATTTTGTGCAATGACCAATAAACAATTATAAATAGACAAATAAAACTACTAAGTATAGATTGTAAATTACAATTGCAGCTATAAATAAATAAGAAAGCAATAAGCCCTCTCAATCTGTCGTTTTCAGTGAATTTAGAACAGCTAAAGGGAGTTATTAAAACACCCTTAGCTTTTCTAAATTTCTTGTAAACTAGGGCTTCACAAGGCTTATTGCTTTTATAAAATAGCTTTCCCCTATAACCGTCAAGGTTTCAGAATATAAACACGCAGAAAAAATTGTGGTCATACACAAAAATGCAAGGCCAGAGTAATACTGATGTGATAAGGTCATGTGTAATGTTAACAGAGTAATTTACAATGGCTTTTACAACATGGCTCAACATGTACATTTTGTAAATGTAAATCTGCAACATATCTCAACCAATCACGGACTGGAACTATCCGTTTTATAAATTAGTTTACATTGTAGTAGTGTATGCATTTTTGGTGCCATTTATGTGTGATGAAATGTGCATTTTTACTCAAAGGTTTTTGGAGTTGGTGTCCATGAGGGATCAGTCAAGGATGTCCACAGAAAAGACAGTGTTCTGATATTTCCCCACATAAAGAGCATTAAGCTAACACAAACTCAGGTATATCAGACATTTTACTATATTATTTGCTTCATGTACTTTCAGGTATTTTAATTGCTTAACCATCCTTTGTGTTGTATGACATGCCCAGCAACAGCTGAATGATTCAGTTTCCACATACACACACACACTAACTTGTTTATCTAAATGAAGACATTCTAATGTTTTTATAAACCGTTAGTTATAAACACTATAACCTAACCCTAAGAGAAACATTCCATATTTTTACAATTAAAAATTTGTATAGACTTTTTACAAATGAGGATGTCCCCAAATGAGGATGTCCACATTCAAACGTCATACTCATTTACACAGACATACACAGAGACAGGTTTGAATACAAAAAGTAGCCAAATAGCAGGAATAAAGAAACAACCCCAGATTTCCGCGCACCCTCATGTTATTATTGTTGGGAAAAGTTTGTTTTTATGGCTTAGTTTGTATGGAAAACTACCCTCTTTATGTGTCAATATTAAAAATGCTAAAGGGATAAAACAATTATCGAACGTACAGAAATAAAAATACAGATTGAAGATCATGAACATAGACTACTGTATGTTTTCTCTTATGGAACTGTTAATGATAGTGAGGTCTCAGAAATTTACAGAAATGTAGTAGTTATTTTATCTCATAGATGTTTTCCGTGACTTTTCATAAACAAGTTTAAATATAGATGCTCTTCTATTTTAGCATCCACATTCAAATTGAGCTTTAAACTGGTTGGATGAAGCCACTACAGTGGAACTTACAGGTGTGTCTGTATCTCTGAGCATCAGTGGTTTTCTTGCTGATATCCATCTGACTGCTTTAGATGACCGTCACATTTACCTTGATACTTAGACAACAGAGAAACATTTGTGTAAATGAACAATTAAACCTATACCTATACACTGTTCTGAACTATTTGAGCTGCATTTAAACTTTTCTAGTTCAGAGGTTGTTTTGAATAGTTAGCATATTTTTAATGTGACTCAGCAATGCTTGTTGTGGGACCCTCAAAAATACATGAAGCAACACAATGGTCATGGATGTCCATCTGAATGTGTTTAGCTGTAGTTGTAGTGCATTAAGGGGGTGAATTTAAAGACACTTTTCTGAAAGAGTACACTATGTAAACAATCTAACCACTACACAATACAGCTCACTGTAGGCACACTAAAAATAATCTGGTCTTACAAAATCTTGAACTAGTCTACCTTGCACCATCATCATGCCCTATAAATTCCTACTGAGGTTGAAATTTCTAACTTTCTGTTTACCAGTTGGAAGGGCCTTTGAGGGAGTGGGATGGGCTAAAGTATATGGACATGATTGCTCTAAGTTGATTCCAAATTCATTAAATTTGTTTATGAATTTATCACGATCTATCGCTTTTTGTTTTCCTCACCTTGTAAGTTGCTTTGGATAAAACGTATGCTAAATGCCTAAATGTAAATGTTTAGAAATGTATATGTGGCTAAAAATCAGGTAACAGTCTGCTATCATATGCTTCAGACCTAGGTGACTCTTCTTCTTTTTTAATGGGTCCTATGTTTGTGATTGTGAGTGTATTGAATCATTTATGTTGCCTGAAGAAGCTGAAAGTGAAAGTTACAGGAACAACCCAGATGGAGAACTCATAAAGAATGAATTAAAGTGCTGCACTGGGCCCCTAAATATACCATAAATGCCTCAGTCACAATTGCACACTTTGTTTTCCATTCTGAAACTGGCACTCCAGTTTACTGTATTTTGGCACTTCTGACGTTATTGTCTTTTTATGATGTGTAAGTGTTTTAGTTTTGCAGCCTTACATTGTTTTAAATAGAAACATCTGCTAAATAAATGTAATTTATGTCCTGTAGAATTTATTCCTTTATGATCATTAATCTCTTTGATTTAGTTTATCTGACATTGTCTTTAAAGTTGATCAATTTGATTTTTTCTTTTACCCCTGTAGGAAGATGCCTCTAATATAACCATTTTAGGTCTGCAGCTTGACTGCAGTTTACCAAAAATATTCTACAATCAGACACAGGTATGACTGAAATGATCCATAGCACTTATTCAATGTCATAATGCAACTAGTCCCTCTTCCCTTATCTGCGAATATCTGTTTTGGAATGTAGTCATTTGATGGCAATGATTTGCAAATTATCTGGTTATTTAACAGTAAGACATGGCAGTTCTTGTAAGTAGAAGGTTTAACATTCCCTTGATTTGTGTTGATTAAAGTGTTGCATGCTGATGACATTTTTGCTTTCTTTCTCTTTTTCTATGCAGGGTTGGTGTTTAGTATCTGAGGAGGGCAGAATCGCACTTCAGATCAGTTTATCTGAAAGAATGGAAAAGCCTACTTACCTAGATAAACTCAAGCCATATGTGCTGGAGAATTTTATGGTGTTGCTAGTCCTTCCACCACCAGGAGTTGCTGTCGGTATGTGCATTTGTAATTTTATCTATATATTACAGTGAGTTTGCATTTACCACTTTTTAGAGAGAAAGTGAAAAAGAGAAAGTGTATTTGTTGTTTTGGTTGTTATCTGCTGCAATTCCTGGAAGTGTTTCACATCAGCTGTGTCCAAAATTGCCCCATCTCCTATATAGTGCAATATATAGGGTGTCGGCTATTTTGTAGTATTGTCTGAATTCTGAGTGAACTCATTCCCTACATTCATTCATTATTTTTAACCCACAATGCACTATGATTTTGAGCATACATCTGATATACATTCGCTCACTATTTCCCATGTTCCAATGCAAGATGGCCGCCTGACAGGAATCAGCTCAAGGACACTGACAGCAAACACCATGAAAATGAACACAAATTTATAAACATTCTTGTCCAGTTATTTTCTACTTTTTAAGTAAAATAAATAAATTAAATGTGACTGAAAGTATAGTGCTTTCATTAATTTTATTTTAAAATAAAACATATGTATCAAATAAACATGACAAGCAGTTGTTTTGTTCTCTCAAAAAAAATGTAACAAATGATCAACAAATACAATACAGTAATATTGTTGTTTCAAAAGTTCAAAGTCAAAGTTGTCCTTTGCTATTTTGTGTCTTTCTGTATTATGTATTGTGTTCTATTCTTTGTTTGCTTGTTTTGTTTAGTATAGTGTTTGTTTTGTAGTTGTGATAGTACTTCTAAATTTATTTGTAAGAAGTTCTATTTATATCTCTGTAACCTTTTAATGAGGAAGAAAATTATTGTGGGCATCTTAAATCACCCACTATGTTTGTTGTGTCAACCAATTGTGATCTGATTAACTACTGTTCTCTTTAAACAATAAGCCTGTTAAATACAGCTTACAGGATCCCAGGTACAAGAAGACTGATCCTAAAATGTTTTACAGGCTGATTTAGGATCAGTTGTTATTTTTTGGCTGGTGTCAATGGCAGGCCCACTGAAGTTGATCTGAATGCAGTGAAGTATCAAAACTTTATGAAAGCAGCAACAATAGCAGTTCTACTACTACTGTGCAGTTTAGTTGTGTTGATGCAGCCTACTAAGCTGCTGTAGCACTACATATTTGACACAGAACAAAGACAATATTTATTTAGTTTAAGCCAGACATGCAGTAAACGACATCACTTGGAGACCCAAAATGCCTGTTTATATGACCTATTTATGGACTTCAGCTTTACTTTCAAAAGCAACCTTATACTCTTGAAAAACAAAACGATATGAATATCAAACCAGCCACATACTTCTGGCTGCTGTATTACCGCCCATTATAAAATCAGAAACATTTCTGTGTTATTAAAATGTAATGTGTTATTTCTTTATCAAATGATATGCAAAAAGACCTTATGTATAATCAGGTTAACTCAACTGGTAGAGCATTATTTTATCAGAACAAAGGTTGTGGGTTTGATATCCAGGGAACACACATACTAATAAAATGTATACTGTGAATGCATTGTAAGTCACTTTAGATAAAAGCGTAAAATGGAAATGGTAAGTAGATCAGAAATTAGATGAATGTGTAGTAGCTTCATAAAACAGGATATTGATTTATGAGTAACTTCATGAATTAACAAAACCTAATAGCATGTTATTCTCACCCTGAAGTGACTGATCAAGTCATGGTGCTGACACTACAGAAGGGAAATGTGACTTCCCAATTTATTGGTTACGCCAACCTGGATTTGAAACTTTTTGTCACCAGCCCCTGAGTTACCCACCCTTAAGAAATACCTTTTTTTTAGCCATCAAAGCACCACCATGTGGCTTGATACTGTATATTTCTGTTGTGTGTGTTTGTGTTATCCGATTAAACTAGACACTTTTCTAAATTATGTTTTAATTTTTTGTTTAAATCTACAGCAGATCCCAAAATAGGAGTGTACATGTTGAACTCAGGGGTTAAAAAGCTCTTTGTTAAGGTATGTAGTCTGTATGACATGGTTTTGTTGTGTTCAGGTATGCATGTAAAAAGCCTTGTAATGCACTGATCTTGTTGCACTGAAACATGTCATGTTTTTTTAAGGAAATCCAGCTCTTATCAAGAACCAACAGCAGCGTAGCACTGAATGAAGTGCTTCTTGAACCCTCTGCTGCTAACTTCACACAAGTGGCTTCATTCTTCTGTAGAAGTACTCTAAATGTGGCTTTCTTTTAAATTAGTCTCATTATTTGCACTGAACATGTCATCTTATGTTGTTTTAGAGTCTTTATCGGCTAAAAATAAAAGGTGTTCCAGTCAGTTTGGCATGCAAATATTAGCAGACAGAACAGTAAATTTTTATCCACTGCTGGATGCCACAAACAGGTAAGATTTCAGCATGATTTAGATTTCTATAGTGCTTTTTACAGTTTTGCATTTTATTAAAGCAGCTTTGCAGACAATACATTATAGAACAAGCAGTGCAGAATTAAATATAGTGATGAGGGAAAAGGAATAATAGAAAACAGGAAATTTATGAAATATATCAAATACATGGTATTACAGAATACATTGTATTATTACTAATATTTTATAAGATGTACCTCAGCAATACTAACTGTTTAAATAATAATTTGTAGTATTTAATTGGACTGTTAAAGAAATAGTGCTATTAATCAAGTATGTGTACATTTTTTGTAAGATGTATGTTAGCGATGCTGTACAAATAATTGTCTGTAAGATTATAATCACAGTGTTAAATTCATAGCACTATTAAGCAAGTGAATTAAATTTTTATCGTAAGATGTTTCAGTATCTTCAGTAAATAAGCATTTAGGCTTTTATCATTATTGATAACTGAAGACAAATGAAGATGAATCACTTCTGGGTAGCAAATAAACATTAGACCAAGAATAAAATTAAACACATCACATTTTTAGATATTAAAGGAATAGTTCAACCAAGAATGAAAATTATCCTATAATTTACTCAACTCAAGCCATCCTGTGTGTATATGAATTTCTTCTTTCAGCTGAACACAATCATTATTCATTTTAGGGTGAATTTTAACTGCATCCTCTTTATCAGGGCTGCATGCAGGGTTTTATAAATAAAGAGGTACCGAAATTGAGATTCCTGGGGGTTTGGGGGCATTCCCCCTCAAGAAAATTTAGATTTTCCTGACCTGCATATATGCATTTTTAAAGTGTTTTAAGGCCAAGTAATTGGATAACAATGCAGATTTAGAACTATGCCAGTGGACAGTAGCATAAATTATTTAAGATAACAGATTCTATGTGTGAAATACTGAATATCAGCATTATTGGAACATAATGCTAATCCCATTGTGGGCACAGTGGGCAGTAGGCCTGCCTGCTGTTCTAATTTCCATCACCTTCTCTTTCTTTCTCAATTTCCTTATCTTTAACAAAGCATTGCTTTGATTGATACAGTCTTTGTGTTTTCAGAAAGTAAACATAGGATTGTCTGTGTCAGAAAGTAAAAATTCGATCAGCTAATATTCATAAGTTTTATGACTAATTTTCTTGAACAGTTGAATTACTGAAGGCTACCAGAAAAGCTGTAAATAGGTTTATTAAATTCATTCACAATGTGTGCTCATTTATTATTAATTTTATGTCTAATATGATAAAAACAGATTTGCTAATGTCTTGCCTCATTTACAGTTATGAATTACATTAGGCTACATTAATCACTTTTGCAAAATAGTTTGCATCTGTGGTAATTTCTGTCAGTCGTGTAACATTTCTATTGCAAAAAATCTGTCAAGTATTAAATGTGAAGTTTAGATACTTACATATTGCAGCTTATAACTGTAAATTGAAGCGTAGCTCTGGAATTTACTCTTGGCACCTGTGACTATAAACCCTGTCTTCTTTGATTTAATTGGTCATCATCCCAAACTCTTTGACATTGACAGATGAGAAAGTCGGTTATATTGGCGTTTACGATATCCTTGCAGCACCAAAGTAGAATTTACATTAGGCACTTAATTTCAAAACTTTTATTATATACACCTCAGAAAAATCTGGTATGGACGTTGGGTACCTCAGTGGTGGATAGTACCATGCTCTTCACATAAAATTTGAGTAAAAAATAATAAAAAAACACTTGCCAGTGTTTGTGAGTCAACATTATTTTTTAAGCATTTTTTATTTATGCAGTGTTGTAAAGCTTTATTGTTTTATTTACATTATTGTTTTTTTTTCATTGTTGCAGATGGTGGAACTCTGAGCTGGGTTTTTTGGTTCAGGTCAGACAGAAGCAGAGAGGTTCAGATGATGTGGCACTGTGGCTGTCCAACCCTCTTCCCATCACCTTCAGAATTACTAACATTTCACTCTCCCAGCACAGACACAAACTTTTCAAGGTAACTTTCACCTGACAGCCAGATATTCAGTGCAGAAACAGTGACCACATGTCTTCAGAGCAGTTGAATTTTGTTTGCAAAACAGTGTAAGTAAACTATGTCAAGTTTTGTTTTGGTTCTATTTATTAGTATAGAAACTAAACTGACATTAAAATAAATATTTATAAAATGTATTACATGGTATAATACACTAGATCACAAGTAGTTTTTACTAGTTGTCATGCCAGGAAATGTCATGTCTCACTTGCTTATAGTTTCTGTCAGCCATTAGTGTGAGAGTGGTTTGCAAGGAATTTGGATTGTATGTAAACACAAGTAAACTATTGCAATTCTCTTGCTTGGTTGAGTGCAAAGTTCTCTGTGTTCACTTTTGAAAAATGTTTTAGGATACAGGTTATACTGAGCTAATGACACACAGAAAAACAGTGGAACATAGATTGGATACCAAAAAGTGTTATTCTTGACTATGTGGAATATAGAACAAGTGCCAGTACAGTCACTTGATCCGCAACTAGTTGACAGAACCAATGTGCAAACTTGTAGGAGAACTAAATAATTATTTGGCACAATAAAAATTCTGCATCTAACATACACAAATTACACAATTAAATAGAAATACAACCTGAAACCTGCATTTAAAATATCAAAGTAATGAGTAATTGCACAATGATTCAATATTGATCCAATATTTAATAGTACAGTTTTAAATTTGTTCTGTAGTTTGTTGTTGTTTATATATTTTTGAGTTTTTATATCTTTTAGATAGTACATTTTACAAAGTCCCTGGATGTGAAGTGTGGTTGCTGGAAGCTTCTTTCTCTGCAGCTACTCAACAAATCTTTACCCATCAACTTCAGGATCACAGTTACCCTGACAACAAGTGCGGGCCTCCCACTGGAGCTGAAGCTCCAGACGTTCTCTACTGACTCAAAGGTAAGGCTGCTCAGATGAGTGACAAATATCTTCAGCCAACAAGAAATTAGTCTTATTTTAATGACTGAATATTCATAACACAGTATAATAAATCTAAAATGTAAGCAGGATGTAATGTTTATCAGTATATAAATATATACTATATATTTTTAGCAATCTCTCTCTTTTTTATACCTTTGATATTTTTTCCAGAAAATGACATCAAAACACCAAAATTGTAATATAAATGTTTCCAAACTCTGCATAGTTTTTTAATCTCATTTAACAGCAAGATGTGTTAAATGTTTTGTATTTCAATAATTAAAATATCTTAAAAGGGCCCTTTAATATGTACGCTTTTAAAAATAAATCCACATGAAACATTCCCCCTGTGACTTTCTCAACGGTTTTACAACTCGTCGGTTTGCATTCTAATTACTTCCTTTCTCAGGAGGGAGATGTTATGTTTGCATTTGCTGAGGAGTGTGAACGAATCTGTCCTTTACGGATGTCCAGACCAGGTATGACACACACACACAAACACATTTAAGCATTATTCTACAGTATGTTCACCTTGATTTTTGCATCTTGTACAGTGCATCCGGAAAGTATTCACAGCGCTTCACCTTTTCCACATTTTGTTATGTTACAGCCTTATTCCAAAATGGATTAAATTCATTATTTTCCACAAACTTTACAGGCAATACCCCATAATGACAACATGAAAGAGGTTTGTTTGAACTTTGCAAATTTATTAAAAATAAAAAACGAAAAAATCACATGTACGTAAGTGTTCACAGCCTTTGCCGTGACACTCAAAACTGAGCTCAGGTGCATCCTGTTTCCACTAATCATCTTTGAAATGTTTCTACAACTTGATTGGAGACCACCTGTGCTAAATTCAGTTGATTGGACATGATTTGGAAGGGCACACCTGTCTATATAAGGTCCCACAGTTAACAGTGTATGTCAGAGCACAAACCAAGCCATGAAGTCCAAGGAATTGTCTGTAGACCTCTGAGAAAAGATTGTATCAAGGCACAGATCTGGGGAAGGGTACACAAAAATTTCTACAGCACTGAAGGTCCCATTGAGCACA
The DNA here is from genome assembly GCA_036877525.1 of Chromobotia macracanthus. Taxonomy (NCBI): domain Eukaryota; kingdom Metazoa; phylum Chordata; class Actinopteri; order Cypriniformes; family Botiidae; genus Chromobotia; species Chromobotia macracanthus. Next base: position 693,795 of record JAZGTH010000026.1, read on the forward strand.
GTGGCCTCCATCATCCGTAAATGGAAGAAGGTTGGAACCACCGGGACTCTTCCTAGAGCGGGTCGCCCAGCCAAACTGAGCCATCGGGGAAGAAGGGCCTTAGTCAGGAAAGTGACCAAGAACCCAATGGTCACTCTGACAGAGCTCCAGTGTTTCTCTATGGAGAGAGGAGAACCTTCTAGGGGAACAACCATTTCTGCAGCACTCCCCCAATTAGGCCTGTATGGTAGAGTGGCCAGACAGAAGCCACTCCTGTCATAAAAGGCACATGACAGTCTGCCTGGAGTTTGCCAAAAGGCACCTGAAAGACTCTCAGACCATGAGAATTTTGTTTCTCTGGTCTGATGAAACAAAGATTAAACTCTTTGGCCTGAATAGCAAGCGTCATGTCTGGAGAAAACCAGGCACCGCTCATCACCTGGCCAAAACCATCCCTACAGTGAAGCATGGTGGTGGTGGCACCCTAAGCACACAGCCAAGATAACAAAGGAGTGGCTAAAGGACAACTCTGTGAATGTCCTTGAGTGGCCCAGCCAAAGCCCAGACTTGAACCCATTGAACATCGCTGGAGAGATCTGAAAATGGCTGTGCACCGATACTCCCCATCCAACCTGATAGAGCTTGAGAGGTCCTGCAAAAAAGAATGGGAGAAACTCCCTATAAATAGGTGTGCCAAGCTTGTAACATCATACTGAAAAAAACTTGAGGCTGTAATTGCAGCCAAAGATGCTTCAACAAAGTATTGAGCATAGACTGTAAATACTTATGTACATGGGATTTGTTTTTCATTTTTTTTATTTTTAATACATTTGCAAAGATTTCAAACAAACCTTTTTCATGATGTCATTATGGGGTTGTTTGTTTTTGAGGAAAATAATAAATTCCATTATTTATTGGAATATAATTAATAGAATATTAATAGTTTTATTAATATTAATAGAATCCATTTTGGAATGAGGCTGTAGCATAACAAAACGTGGAAAACGTGAAGGGCTGTGAATACTTTCCGTAAGCACTGCATGTGCATAAGTTTATTCTCAGTGATGGTTAACAATTGTCTTCATGTGAAGAATGTGCAGAGTGGCAGCAATCCCTTCTCCCAGAATCCTCGTCTGCTCTCTGGCGGTTAGACAGCAGCCTGGCCTCTGCACTATGTAGCCGTTGGCACTGTAGCAAAGAGCTCTCCTGCAGGTAAACATGCAATGTGCACAAGCCTGTGTAGACACCAAAGTCTCTGTAAGGAAGTCTCTGCACTCTGTGGCCATCTTTGCATTGCCTCCTGGCAGCTATTTCAGTCATACAAGACCAAGTCCTATCTACTTGAATTGGGAAAGACAGATATCTCTAGAATTGCTGGCTAAGGTCACAATTTCCGACCAGCTACTAAACCTGGCATTAACTGTACCATAATATCTGTTTACTAAGTTCACCTTGTTTTAAAAACACTATCTATGTTGCTCCAGCTGCTCTGCATGTGCAAAAGTTGGTAAGAATCTTACACAAATCAGTGTAGAGCCCCTCCCCCAAAGAATGTTTTGTTTAACGATTGATGATTGGTTCTTTCTACTAGAAGGTGGGACTTTATTCACTAGACCAGACATGTTGAGCATTGCACATAGTAGTAGAACTGTGGTATCTTGTTAATTCTGTTATCTTTGGTAGACCGTTAAACATATTTATTCATTGTGTGTATTGAATTCAAAAATAGTTGCATGTAAATCCACAGGGAAACTTTATCAGACATGTATCTCTACATAAACTTACATTATATGTTATTGTGTGTGTTGTTCAGATGGCCCATACTCCCTGCAGACCACACTTTACCTCTAGACTTTGGGGCCACACCTGTGAATGATAGCAAGGTATGTCAGTGTATATGTCAATCAGTGACATGTCAATCAGTGACAATGATCTTTTGCCAATGAAGAAAAATTTAAAAGGAATAGTTCATCCAAAATTGAAATAAATATTCACACAGCTCTTTCTTTACAACAACAGTTCATAAATTACCATGGCTGAAAAGGACCAAAACTCTCCATAGACTCTCCATCGTTATCTGCTTGAGGGCAGTTTCAGTGACATTTTTTTGGTGGGATCCCTCTTTCCCAAAGCCAACAACATATGAACAATGTGTAAAGCTCATTAGTGCATGCATTATAATTGAAATCAAACCTTCACTGAAATTGAATCTTATGCTATGTGCCATATTTGGTATGAGAGCTATGATAGAAGGGAAGATTTTCAGTGAGCACCAACCAGTATTTTAGTTTGTTTTTCAAATAAAGCTGTTGTAGGGCTATAGATGGATACACACAGGATTTACACACACAAACTTCTCATATAGTGCTTTCAAAGAGTTCTTTATAAAGCTTGGTGGACAACACTATAAACTGTCATTATATTGAAAAACTTCTTGAAAAATGCTTAAAAATTAAAGCCATAAAGAGTGGTTTGGAATGACATAAGGCTGAATAATGACCGAATATATATGTTTAGGTGGACTATCCCTTTAAATTATCAGTTGTACATCTGGTACTTGTCTCATTGTGTCTTGTTTTTCTAGAAATGAAGGTATTGCTTTGGTAAGATTTATTTACTGTACATTATGACATTGCTGTATTTTTGCAGGTTAAGAATTTTAGTCTGAAAAACCCAGTGGGTTCAGTAGTCTCTGTGGAAATCAGAACTCTCTCTTCATACCCAGTTCTGCTTGAAGCCCTTGAAATGTTGACCAAATGGTACCTTAACTTATCTCTGTCTCTCTCTCTAGTTAAAAAAGTATAAAAGACTCATTAATACCTAGGCATGTATTTATGTATAAGGCTAATGAGACCTAACAACATATATATGTAACATATTTGTTCCAGGTTTAATATTAGCCCTCTGGCTGTGAATTTTACTACAACAGAATTTTTACTGTTGGCTGCTAACCATAAGGTGAGGTCATGAACTTTGAACAGCACAATTAAGGGTTAATTATGATCTTGTGCTTATAATGAGTGCTGCATAACCACATTTGTGGTGTACAGTGTATTGTAAATTTGCTGTACGTAGTTCCTCTGGTTAGAGGGTGATCGTAATTGTTTCAAACAGGAAAGCAAGAGAGGCAGCGTGCTGAGATTCCTCCTTCAGCCTTGGGAGTCCAGAATGGTTTCAGTGGCTTTTCAACCCACAGAACACAAGCCTGTTACCTCTCTGCTCCTGATCAGGTATTTTAGTGAAGTGGATCTATTTATAATCATAATTGTGTTTTGCACTGTAAAGAAAAGGTTGTATTTGTTACTATGATGCTCTGTGAAGGGTGATGGGCATGGAAAATCTGGAAGTATCTGAGTATTTTAAAGTTGTTTAGGGATTTGGAAAAATCATGGGAATATGGGAATTACTATATTGAATGGAGACTATAATGACTATTTAATCAAAAAATGTTGCTTTGGGGTGAAGTAAAGCTTCATCATAAGCAATAAACTGATTAGTGAATCATACTTTCAAATCTGTTCTTTCCAATTAATTTTCTAAGCTGGTTTACAAATCAGTGCGAAGGATCTGGTTATTTGGTCTGAATGTTTTTTCTAATCAAATTGAATTCATTCTTCATACAGCAATCACAAACCAATGTAAAGGCTGTTGAAATTCATTAATCAATAAATGAGAACTTTGTATGTGAGATTAAAATATATATAAAAACACTGTGCTGCTAAGTGTGTTCTTGAGTTAGTAGATAGCATGTTGATCGTTACTTTGTCTAATCTGTTCATATTTTTTAGTGTGCCAGTTCTTACCATATAGTAATTGTGACTGTATATGTTTCTTTTTAACAGGAACAACCTGACAGTGTTTGACATGGTTCTGGTTAAAGGGTTTGGGGCCAAGGAACTCCTGAGGGTTGGAGGGAAACTCCCTGGCACAGCAGCCTCACTGCGCTTCAATGTGCCCCAGTCCACCCTCATGGAGTGCAGAGATGGTGAGAGAGACAGCCAAGCGGTTGATCCCAGGAATACCTGGTGATCTTGTGTTTTTGGTTTCTTATAAAAGTGCACCATGCAGGTTCTTCCAATAAAAATAATAAATAAAGTACCTTTTTTTATTATAATTTTATTATCATTTTTATTATCATTGTTTAGTATACCCTATTATTATCATAATAATCTTATGATTATTTTATGATAATCTTACGTTACTTATGATCCTCTACACGTGTAGTGGTGTTTGTGTATACAGAAACATTCTTCTGCCTGGATTTTCTTAATTTTTACTGCTTTGGGGTGCTTGGGGTGTTTCTGGGAGACAACCTTTGACCAGTGGGTGTGTAGCGCCCAGCCAATTATAATGCACAGTTGAGGGATGGGGTGTGCACTTCTGCCCAAGAGGAGGGGCAAAGTTTGAATGTTTACACACAGTAACTAAAAATTTGTAAACTGGTTTAAAACCACATTATATTGTTTGTAGATAGTCATTGGTTAATAATCTCAATTGGTTCTAATCAGGTAACAATAAATGGATGAGTTAAAGAAAATGAGTATTATTATTAAAATGCAGCAAAATAATTATGAAAAAAGAATACAAAGGGAAAGACCATCTGACATAATATTTAAATTTCTTTCTTGTCATAGGTTTGCGATCCAGTAGGCCCTTGTTTGCCATACAGAAGAGTTTTAAAGTGGAGAATGCTGGCGAGTTGCCATTGACTGTAGTGTCCATGAACATTAATGGATATAATTGTCAGGGTTACGGCTTTGAGGTCCTGCACTGCAGATCATTCAGACTGGACTACAACTCCTCCTCAGAAATCACTATTACGTATGTCTTAGAGTGCTGAAATGAAAGTGCGTGTGTCTGATGCCTTACAATTTCTATGCCCCCAGACTAATGCCATTTTATTGTTGTTGATATTTTAGACCTAATGTACTGTTAATTAAAGACAATATCTAAATCATTATGCTGCACACATTTAAATTCATGTTCTTGTTAGTTACCATTCAGTTTCAATGGTCTAAAAAATCTAAAAATGTTTCACTAATTTTACAGCGAAATTACATCATCTAACGATTAATATTTGTCATTTATTACAATACTTTGGAATAATTTGTCAGATTATGAGATTATCTAAATTCTGTCCTTTTGTCATTTTTTAGTATTTCTGTATTTGTCCATCCTATCTGTTTTGTCTATTTTGTATCCCATTGCTTTGTTCTAAACTGTATGGTTCTCTCTGCCTCTCTAGATTTACTCCAGACTTCACATCTTCATGGGTGATCGGAGACCTGACTCTGGTAACAGAACGTGGCTGCCTCTTCCATTTCACTCTCAATGTGACTCTGCCCCACCACATGCTGCCCCTTTGTGCACAGGTGGTACCTGGTCCCAGCTGGGAGGAATCCTTCTGGGTCATCACACTGGTCTTTACCTGGTTAGCCACCTTTAATATACACACCACACAAAATACAACCCTGCCTGTGCATAGAACCTGAAATTAATGCCATTCTGTGCATTAAAAATAGTTGTGTTTTGTAGCTCTTCTCTAGGTGGTGTATGTCTGATGGCTTTTCATCAAGCTCAGCACATCCTGAGTGAGTTTTCCACACCCAGCCCACGTACCAACCACAACTCTTTACCCTGTGAAAGTAGCAGTGTGAATCATAGCTCCTTGAATGGTGTCAGGTAGGAAGGACTTTATCAGTCTTGATAACTGAATGTGAAAGGTTTAGATTATGTAAATTTATAGAAATCTGTAGATTTGATTATAGCTCTACAGAATTGTAAAATTTCACTGCTATTGATGTCAACTACTGAAACTTTGGTATTGTGGCAAACCTACTGGCAAATTTATTTGTAATAGCTAGTTCATTCGTAAATTAGTTTACAAAATAATTATATAGCTTTAACTTAAGTGTTTGGCTGGTTTTATTTATTAGAGGAAAAGGCAGCTGTAAAAACTATGCGGACCCCTCTGACAAAGGCAAGGGGCGGGGCTCCCCAGCTGTGGCCAGTGGGATGATTCGGTCCCAGTCCTCGTCCAAGAAAAGCCTCCAGAGGTTATGTCAGACTCAAAAAAAGCAAACTAAAGTGTCATTCCTCTATGGTAGATACAAAAATAGCCCTGCAGCTGCTCCCAGCACTCCCGCAACCTTTTGCAATTCTCCTACTGACAAAGAGAGGGATCACACCTTTGAGCTGGATCCGGAGCTTTGTAATAACAACAACAACAATGACATATTAGATAAAACCCTACTTCCTTCTGAGAAGAAAGAGCACTTTAAAGAATCCAGGGAGGATGACACATTGCCAGCTGATATGTTTCCCATGGAAACACTTCCTGGATTAACTGAAAATATGGCAGCAAGCAAAGTACCTCAGCCAGCAGATGAAAAGATGGAGAAGGACGAGTGCAAGAGAACAGTCAATTTAGAAAAAAGGCACAATACAGATGAGGAGGTAACAGTCATAACCCTATCTGAATTCATTTTCAATAATTGATTACTCCACAAAACTAACGCAAAAAAATGTATTTGTCTCTGCCGCAGAAGACAGAGAGAAGCAGCAGTCAGAAGAAGAGGACAGAAAAAGATGCAGAACTTGGAGTTTCTGTCACTAACACCAAAGGAAAGAAAAACCCAAACAGGGGACACAGGAAAGCAGCTGAATTCATTCCTGAGTGAGCATCTGAAATGAATGATGAACAGTTGATGGTTTAAAGTGCAGAGTTCACCTTTAAACTTAATGGGTCAATTACCTAGTGCTAAATAACTGGTCAAAAACTTCCTATATAAATATGAAGGTGAAGAACTCAGTAGCAACATGTTGTATGAGCTAGTTATCTTACTAAGTTTATTTTGTTGATATTCTAACAGGCTTCCTGAAAACAGCATCATCATGGTTACAGAGAGTGAGAGAGAACCTCCACGTATTGTGGCAAACCGTAACACAAAAACAGAACAATTAAAAATTGGACTGAACCCAGACAGCCCTCTGAAACACAGTGGTGAGGAAGTGATATTAAACAGTTACTGTCTCTCACCTGTGTGTGTAAAACATTTTCCATTTTCACAATAATTAATAAATTGTCACAGAAGCTGAGTACATTTTGCCTAATATTTTGCTCAGGTCCATGTGTGGGCAGAACCAAGCGTAAGTGTCCAGAGCAATGTCTGCAGCAGTGGGAGTCCGGCTCTGATTCAATCAGTTCATCAGGTAGTGTAAGAGCCAGTCAAGGGTCCTGGGGCAGCTGGAGCAGTGCCAGCAGCATGGAAGGAGAAAAGGATCCAAAAAGACATCCTGGCAGAAAGAGTATGAGACCTCTCGCACACAGACACTCATTATGACATCCTTTTTTGTTCTGCCTCATGAGAAAATCCACTGGAGTTTCCAGAAAAAAGTTTAATCATAGAAAAAACTATGATTCACCATTTTAAAAACTTTGGTATTCCTTGTTCTTTTAGGAGACAACATACATTACAACCCATATCCAACAATATCCAACCTGAACAATTACACCTACAAAACTCAAAGGTAAAAGGACCAAAGCTCCCAGAAATGTGTTTGTTTTTGACTTTCAAAGCTTTGTATAGTAAAACAATTGTTAAAAAACTAACAGTGATTGTTTTTGGTACAGCATGAACAATCTATATGTCAGAGAACCATGTCAAAGTACAGAGTTCTGTCCTGGCCTCACCCAAACCTTTGCTGATATAGCCTCAGGTGTGGACAAAAACAATGGTGAGGGACATTTACTTGGCTAGTTCTATCCTATATATAAGACTAGAATCATTAGAGATAATGAGTCACAATCGGATGATCAGTCAGTTTCAGTCATTTCATTTTGCACTTATATAAACATATATGTGTTCTGGTCTTTCCAGACATTATTACCTCTAATGTGATAGAAGAGATGTGGTCAGCCCCATCAGTTCCTCTGACCAATGAATTCAGATACAACATGACCGAATCCCTCCCATTTGTTCCTCAGAGTCTCTCATCCAGATATAATAGGTATGTTTTAATGTTATGTTTCGTAAAGGTGCAGTACAAATTTTCTGTTTACTATTTTGTTAGAATTGAACAAAATACCATACAATACAAATACCAATACAAAAGCCAGTACTTAGAAATTGGTGTAAAAAAAATTGAAATGTACTGTGAATTTTTTTAAAATGTTTTGCATATAATTATTTTAAAACTTTCCATGGAACAACATACACAGCCCGTGTACCAGTCAGTATCCCTATGCTTATCAGATCAACTACATGCCACCTGGTGAGCAGTTTTCTGTCATATGCAGTAAAATGTATCTGTATAACTCATAGTTACTGAATGATACATGACTGTTTTCTTTATTTTGTCTATTAGGTAACAGCAATTATCAAAATGCATTCTCATGCCATGAAAGCCAACCCATTACCCACAACCATCAACCAGTCTGGGTTGAAAATGGAGCCTATGACTTGAACTCCACTTGGAACACTGGCAGTTATGTGGGCAGCAAGGTGAGAATTACATGTTTTTAGCCAACACTTTGAAAATTGATTTGTAAGGTGTACATAGGGTGTCATGACAGTTCTACATCAGGTAACAAAACCTAGGTTCTTTAGTGCAGAGTGCCTGAAACCCCCTTACTTGTGATAAAATCACTATAATACACAGACTTTATTCAATTAAACATGCAGAATAGTATGTCAGGTAAGTGCGTAAGATGATTCAATCCAACCTGATAAGGTCTGACCATGCTTTAAAGCTACTGTATAACTGCTAAAAACTGTAAATAGTTTAAATTCATGGTTGTAAAAGTACTTGTATTGTTGTAACTCTTCAGCTGGCCCCCAGTGGAGAACACCACCTGCCTAGTGGCCCTCAGGTAATTTGAGTTTAAGACCCCTGCACTACATAGTGTTTATATTCCAACTTGATCAAGATAATTGCCTTGTTACAGGTAAAACGTTAAAGCAACATTAACTGTTTTTCACTTATTTTTCTCTTCCAGCCATACTTTTCAGGAACCAGAAGCCTCTCACCCATGTCCGGTCTATTTGGCTCTATCTGGACACCACAAATTAAACCTTACCAGAGCCATTTCCACCCAGAATGTTCAGCACCCATCTCGCCCCATTCACCAGTGTCACCCATTGCACCCTTCAGCCATGAGCTGGGAAGCACTTGCCCAGGCAAACAGTACTCCAGCTTCAATCCTTTTGGACCACACATGAATTTGGACATTTGGAACTCCCCTTCAAACCGTAGCTCCAACTCTCAGCTCTCCAATGATTCAGGCTACAGTGGAGATATGTGAGGGAACCCATTGAAAGAGGTGCTTTCATACAGTTAAGGGAGAAAAAAAGAATGTGCTTTTATCTCTATTGGGGAAAAATGTGAATATTCATTTTTTTATGTTGTGGTAAGGTTCATTATTTTGTTTTATATTTTTCTAAATGTTTTGCAGGTTTGATCATTGAAAATAAAAGTTTTTGTACTTCATATTGTATTGTGGATTACTTTAACGTTTAATTACTTGGTCAGGAATAAACTACTCAAATATGCCAGCCTTAGACTATGTAATAACTGGACCAAAACTGGACAATATGCGAAGGTTAAAGTCCACAAATTCCAGTCAGCAATTTAGAGACATTTTTATCCACTGATATTTTCTTAACTGTTTCCAAAACATAATTACATTGACTATGAACTAATCAACTATGACATTGACATTGATTTTGCTGTCTGGAATGACAATTTGCTGTCTGACAATATGACAATGTCAATAGCATACATGTGTATACATGGCTATCATATCTGTCGTTAAGCTTTCATAAGCTTTCATTTATGAAAAGCAGCATTGTCAACATTGTTCTAAGTTTCTTTTGCACTCCATGGAACAACACTATTTAAGTGTTATATGACAGTTAAGTAGATAAAGAAAATTGCTATTTATGGGTTAACTTTTGCTTTAATGTCTGATTTTCCCATATTTACTGTTACTTTATTCTATGCAACACAAAAGGAGCGTTTTCAAAAGGTGCTTTTCCATCTCTGGTCTCTGGAAAAGAAAAGTGCTTTTGGTATATTGACAGCTTTTTTTAAAACCAGGCAGGAATTTAATTAAACGAATTCTAGCAGGGCATGGTTTCAATCTGGCATAAGAGGCCAGCGATTTATTTATTAGGCCACTGGGGATCTGGTTGGCTTCACTGAAACACACACAAGAACCCAAATAAGCAAAAAAATCATCAAACAAATTTATTTTTTACAGAATTTATTTTAAATTTAGGAAATCATTTGTATTTTCTTTTCAGAATTAATATTACATTTATGAAATCATCTGTTTAAAGCAGGACTTATCTGTCTGTTGTGTTTTAAAATATTTTAATGCCTTCCTCACGATTAATTGTAATGTTTTTTCTTTTCATCCGTTCTTACCTTGGCTTTATATGAAAAGATATTGATACAAATAGAATTTCAATTCAGTTTACTTTATATAGCACTTTTTACAATGTTGTATTGTATGCGTCATATGCGTGAAAGCAGATTCACATATAATGAAAAATAAAACAGAAATTGTTGGATTATAAATATAAAGTTGACTGAACTGATGATAACTACAACACATTTGGACCATTTGAATAAATGGACATAAATCAGAAGTGCCATATCATTGTGTGTGAAGGCACATACCTCCCTCAGTACTCTGAGAGGATAATGTGTTCAGACTACTAGAATAGTACGTACTTCTGAGATTATGCGACATTTAGTCAATTAACATGACAGTTGACAGGTATCATATTAAGCAAGATGTGCCATTCAAACATATCAGTTCATGGAGATGGTGCTTAGAAAGAAGATAAAATTTTATAAGGCAAGGGTGTAAGGGACTTGCAATACTACCATAAAATATCTGAACATTGCATAATAAAAGAGAAAGGGAGACAAAGAAATTGTGAAAGATTGGGATTGATGATAATATTGCTAATTATTAACAAAACAGTACCTCCGGCATATCTATTAATGTTACATTTGATTTTTAGTTTGTCTTAAGATCAGATCTGAATAAGATGGTGGTATAACTTTTCATTGGAATAACAGAGCCATTTACAGTGTTTAATATCTTTTTAATGCCTGTGTTAACACTCAGGCAAGGACCTCGGGCAGACAGCCCTGGATTTCCCAGACCCACCAGATAAAAGAGGATCCATATTTACGTTTCACATGCAGTAGAAACAACTGCATCAGAATAAGTGTGTGCACCAAATAAAAGAATTCTGTGCAAATGAAAAAAACTGACTGCTTGCAAAAGAAAACAGACTATATGCAGAATAAATTCTACATTATATATTATATATGTTATCTATATTATATATGTTATTGGTAATAAATAGTATTTATAATGAAGTACTAGAAATGTGTTTCTTTTTTGGGAAGCAGAGTCTGACACAAAAATTCACCTTCTGTTGCAAATTTCTGGCAAGGTCAATTTGAATCTACAGGTAATGAGAAAACATTAAGCTGTGAAATTTATAGAAAATGTATAACATCCTGGTTAATAAATAACATGAAAGTCTTGCCACAGACTTTGTCTGTAGTACTCTAAAGATTGCAATAACAACTTTAGCTTCAGTTACATGTGATTGGCTTTCTGTGTTGTCTGTGTAGTTACTTTCATGAACCCTGCAAAATTAAGCCAAAAACTAATGCAGCTTTGTGCATGATCATAGCATGTAGTTTAGTCAATTCAACTGTGTAGGTCAGTTCAATTCCAACAGCACAAGAAGAATGTGGCAGGGAATCAATAACATTACTGACTTTGCATAAGGCTGTTCCTGACGGCATTCCAGGCCGCATACTCAGAGCATGTGCTGTCCAGTTAGCAGATGTTTTTACGGAGATCTTCAACCTCTCCCTCTCTCTATCCATGGTTCCCTCATGCTTAAAAACATCTACCATTGTGCCTGTACCAAAACAATCAAAGATCACACACTTGAATGACTGGCGCCTTGTTGCTCTGACGCCCATCATCAGCAAGTGCTTTGAGAGACTGATCCGAGACTGCTTCTGCTCTGTAATACCTGCCTCACTGGACCCACTACAGTTTGCCTACCATGACAACCGCTATATAGATGATGCCCTACACACTTACCATACACACTGCTCTCTGCCACCTGAAGAAAAAGAACACATATGTCAGAATGCTCTTCGTGGACTACAGCTCAGCGTTTAACAACATAGTGCCCTCTAAGCTTGATGTGAAACTACGGGCTCTGGGTCTGAACAGCTCCCTGTGCAGCTGGATCTGGATTTCCTATCAGGCAGGCATCAGGTGGCCAGAATAGGCAATAAGAGTGAACAGAAATGGACTGAGCACACAGCCCTGTGGGGCCCCAGTGATGGTGGTGTTGGAGGTGCTGTTCCCGATCCGGACTGACTGAGGTCTCCCAGGATACAATTACAGAGGGAGGTGTTCAGGCCCAGCAAGTTCAGTTTTCCAATCGGTTTTCTCAATACAGTGATGGCGTCATCTGTTGAGCAGTTGGGGCAGTAAGTGAATTGCAGGGGGTCCGGTGAGGGGGGCAGCAGGGTCTTGATGTGCCTCAAGATGAGCCTCTCAAAGCACTTCATGATGATGAGTGTAAGTGCAACAGGACAGTAGTCATTGAGGCAGGACACTGGTGACTTCTTTGGCACGGGAATGATGGTGGTGGTCTTGAAGCACATCAGAACAACGGTGCTGCTCAGGGAGGTGTTGAAGATGTCTGTGAAAACATCTGCCAGCTGGTCTGCACATCCTCTGAGCACACTGCCAGGAATGTTGTGTGGACCAGCAGCCTTCTGCGGGTTGACTGTGTAGAGTCTTCCTCACATTGGTTGTAGATAGACACAGCATGCATGTGCAGGTCAGTGAGTTCAAAACAGTCCTGGAGTGCAGAGATGGCTCCTGTTGGCCAGGTTTTCACATGCTTCAGGAGGTTTTTTAGGGAGTACTGACTTGAAAGCCTTTAAAGGTAATCAAACTATTGCTGACCTGAAAGTCCAGGCTACTGAAAATTTCTATACCTTTGCCAGTCATTTTGCAATTTTGCGATTTTTTTTATTTACTCCATAATATAATATTGCTGACCTCAAAGCTAAGACACATTGTCTAAAAGTCACAAAACTCTATTATGCTGTTTTTGATATCTTTAATTTTATTTTATTTATATTTTATTTAAGTTTACAAGTTAAACATTACAAAGAATACAATAATCTACATGCTGAAGTGGAGGTGTGCAGCATTACAATCTAGCTGCTACTGAAGCAAAATAAGGTGACTACAGAGGCTGGAGTTAAAAGCTGCTTCCTAGACAGGGACCTACACCTCTCCACATAAACAACCTGAACCATGTGACCATGGTCTCCATTACAGAATACAAGACTATCACTCCATCACTGACAGCACATCGGAAAATGCAAGCAAAATGTGTTGGGGAGAATCTGTAGGTTCAGTATGCATTCATTTCAGACATATTACATCTGCCATGTTTGTATTGTCATGTGACTTGTATGTATGTTGACCTATGACGCATATTCAGAAGCAGGGATAATCTTAGAGTGGCTTAGAGTGGGAGAGTTAGACATGAAAAGTTCCTGTATGTCCTGTATTGTGTTAGTTGCAATAAATCTTTCTCAATGGTCTACAGCTGAAAAAAGTGAGAAAGTACATACTAGATTATTATCTGTAAAATAAGTAAATAAAAAGGGTTGCAAATGAAGGTTTGCAAAAACACCTGAGTACACCTTTGGACAAATTTGTTACAGTATATTCTGATGAGTGCTGTTCATCTTTTCTCATTAGAATCACTCACAGGTGCTCAATATAGTTGAATCTGGGTAACATACCTGTATCTGGCCACTACCTTGTTCTTTGTCTGATGACCCAGGATGTGGAAAAAGGGTAGCATTTAAAGCACTTTTTGGTATTTTTAATAGTGAAATATGAAATATTACTCATCTGTTGAACAAGCAGCTGTGCTGAATCACAGCTGTGTCTTCTGTGGCTTTGCTGCATTCTACACTCTTTTGCAAGATAAACATGACCGATACCTGCATAACAAATACATCAAGAAATGTTGGCTTTCGATTAATACAGATATGCACAGGAAAAAGACCTTTTCAATTTACACACCTTTACATAATATGTCCAGGTATATAATAAATTTTGCACGAATCTCAAATTTAGGTATACTTGCAGGACAAGAAACTGGACACAAATGTATTTGTAATGAAGACTAAGTACTGTAAGACGTCTGTCGCCCTCTTGTGGCTGTGACACCACATAACCTAAAATGAATGATCTGAAATCCCTAAATAAATGTAGCTTACAGTTTACGAGAAGACTGGGGCATTTTTTATTTGTTTGAATCCTATCTTTTAAAACAGTATGGACATGTTCCATAAACGACTGACAATGACAAAATGCCCACAATATGTGCGTTTCCTGTTGTCAATTTGTTTCATCATGTCAAAGCAACTTTTTGCTCAATATTTTGCTTCAAAAGCTCATTCTGTCTTTCTTATAAATAAACACCACTTTGTTATTTTGCTTTGTTATTATACTTTTAATGTCTAAATGTATTAAGGTAAGTTTATGTTGTCAATTGGAATGGCATAATAAGGCATTATTATATAGGCGGTATAGAGAATTAATAGTTGTATAGGTTTTTTTGAGTACTGTAATTAATTTCTGTCTTTAGACATAAACACTAAAGTAACAACAATAATGTTTTGTTTTTGTCAATGTAGTCAGAAGATGCCCAGAAGATACATTACATATGTTACACAAAAGCGAGGGCCCTCGTGTACACTGCCCAGCAATGTACACCCCCAACATCCAGCACCAACGCAGCCACACAACATCCTCATCCCTTTATTGAGAAGTCCTTTGGTGTTGGTGAGGGAGATTAAGGGCAGGAGACCAGGGAAGAAGGAAGAGGTATTGGAGGTTCGCCTCTTTAAATTTCCTAGGCAAAAAAACACCCCAAAAAGACGAGGTCGAGCAGAGGGAGAAGGTGGACAAGGTTGCTCAGGCTATACAATCTATGAGAAGTAGTGATGGTAAATTACACACTCATTACAGAATTTAAAGATTGTTGTCTATCACACAGTACTTTTCACAAATTTATACTTAAAGTGAAATTCTACTTTTCCCACAACAACATCAAAATTATTTAAAAATATTTTGTAAGTTGAAATTAAATTTTTACAAATATTAACATCATTACATATGATTAACATATTATAACATATTGATGTCATCCTCAATACCACTGTCAAAACTATGAGGAACAAAATAGTTTATAAGTTCAAAATGAACTGACCTGCTTGTATTAGCAAGCCCAAGGCTTAACCTTATTCTTAAGAAAGAATATATAATTTTCAATGCACATGATAGCGAAAATTTACACAATTACACATTACAAAGTCTGAAAAAGGCCATGATAAGATCTCTTTCCCAGAGCATGAGATAAATATTTTCAAACAGATGAAATTGTCAGGGTCCAGGCTTCCTATTTTCTGAGTATTTCTAGATTATCTTGCCAGGATCCTGACATGCCCTGTGTTTAGTGTCAGAGCGTGCTGTTTGGATCCTGACTCCTTCTAGTCTTGGTTCTTGTTTCTTGGAGTCGGGATCTGAACGCATGCTCTGGTTCTTCGTCTTGTGTGGAGGCACATGGCCTCTGTTTTGTTTTCATTCGCCATGTGCTCCCTGGTCTTGCGTCTTGGCCCCGCCCCCTTGCTCTCTTGTCTCGTCAGCGCTCATTTCGCACAGTCGTTTGTCTGTGTGCTATTTAATGCCCTCGTGTTTTCTGTCTTGTGCCGGTTCGTCTTGTACCTTGGCTCGTTTTTGTATCGTGTTTCGTTTGTATCTTGGTCCTTGTATATTGGCTCGTTTTGGTAATGTGAATTTTGCAATGTGCGTTTTCGTCATTTGTAACTTTGTGATCTTGTTTTCTAGTCTTGTCTAGTTTACCGACTCTCTGTCTAGTCTGTGTTTTTTCGTTCACTGTTTTTCCGGTTTTTGGTTTCGTTTTTTGCTCCGTTTTCTGGGAGATCTTAAGTTCAGTTTTAAACCTGTGTTTGGTTATCGTTTTGCGCCCTCGTGGGTTCTTGTTTTGGGTTTTGTTAAAGACTTTTTTTTCCTGTTTAACGCTGTCTGCGACTGGGTTCGTTCCTCCCCTACCTGACAGAAATACAGTTTGAATTCTTGAAAAATTATACTTTAAATACTCAAAAGAACCTTAAATGAAGAAATACCCTAATAATAATAATAAAAATAAACATTAAAAAAACAATTACGTGGTATAAATAATTCAAATGGTTGTGGTTTTCGTCTTTAGGTCAAATTTCTCTATAGAACATCACCTGTGCTGTGGAGGGTAATGACCTTCAGGAACGTCCTGCCAGCAACCTTGAAGTCCTTCCAACTGAGGTACAGGTTTTCCAATATGTAACCCTGAAGGAGGTCCATCTACCTGAAAACCGTGACACTCCAGCAGCATGTGATACTGTGTCATTGGAGCAGTTGGACAGTGATGGGGTCAAGAGAATTGAAGGTGAGTTTACTGCCATAACCCCATCATAACAGACAAAGTTCAACAATATCTGCAAAATACTACCACTACACCATCTTTGTGTCTGATGCTGCAGATTAACTACAATTATTTATCTTTTAATAGGCCATATCAGCAAGCAATAATACATTGGCGATAAACTGGGAGAAGGAGGTTTTGGTGCAGTGTATGAAGGGATTCACTGTGACGACAGCCTTAAGGTATGTCTCATCCTCACCCATTTGATTTTTCTAGTATCTAATGTACTGTATCTTGTATACACACTTTATAGGACTTGTTCAGACTATCACACTAACCAAACATTGTTTTAAAAATTATGCTTCAAATTATAATGTACAAATCTTTACTTGTCTACTTAAGATTAATGACTGGGATCATATGATGTCTGCATGTTAAATGTAACGTTCTAATTTCAGGTTGCAGTAAAATTTGTCTGAGGATGACATGGAAAAACATCAGCATTGTAATTAGGCTTTGCTCTCTGTTTTTACTCACTGTTTTGTTGTGAACACACTCACTGTCACTCCCTGCTTCAGAAATTGCACGCTACATCAGCACATACTGAACTAGATAAAGTATAGCGTACTAACAAAAACCAAAAGATTTCAAAATCGATCTCAAGATGGCGCTGTCACATTCGGATGCCGTCCTAAGACTGTTTTTATTTATTTGTTTATTTACTTACAACTACTCTTACCTTTTGTACACATTACATCTGCACTGATGACATACGACAGTAGAACACTTTTAAACATCGGAAACCAACTTACCTATTTATTGGCGCTTTACCCACCGAGCCGACGTGGCCACCTGAGATTCTTCGCTCGGCAGGTGAGAACAATGGCCGTGAGGAAGCTCCTCCAAGGCGACGGTACAAGAAACACAGAGGTAAACGCGCTGGGGTTCGCAACAGACTTAGACCAGAACACACAGTTCACTTTGCCCAGTATTCTGCTCGCCAGCGTTCAATCATTTGAAAACAAGATGGATGATCTCAGAGCCAGGATAAGATTCCAATGGGACATAAGGGACTGTAACATTTTCTGCCTGTCCGAAACATGGCTAACCCCTTCGGTACTGGATGAAGCTGTAACGCCGTCTGATAACTTTTCTGTTCTTCGGATGGACAGGACTGCTGCGGCCGGTAAAAGCTGAGGCAGTGGGGTCTGTTTCATGATTAATAATAAATGGTGTGACCCCCAGGAACATTTCCACTCTGTCGTGTTCCTGTTCGCCTCACCTGGAACATCTAACAATCGTGCTGCCCATTCTACCTGCCTTCTAGTGCCTTCTACGCTCTCCGACGCGCGGTTAAAACCACTAAAAAACGGTACAGAGAGCGTGTGGAGTCTCACTTGCAACTGAACGACTCCAGACGCATGTTGCACTGACTGAGGACCATCTGTGCTTTTGGAAGTAAACCCTCCATCATGGTTAAAGCTAGCTCTTCTCTGGCAAACAAGCT
This sequence comes from Chromobotia macracanthus, assembly GCA_036877525.1. NCBI lineage: Eukaryota > Metazoa > Chordata > Actinopteri > Cypriniformes > Botiidae > Chromobotia > Chromobotia macracanthus. The sequence goes on from JAZGTH010000026.1 coordinate 711,849, forward strand.
GAACACCTTCTATGTGTGTTTTGAGGCGGACTGCCCTGGCGACGTCTGTGGTCTGCCGGTGCACACTGTGGAGAAGTACAGCAATGTCAGCGAGGAGCGCGCCATTGTCGTGACGGAGGATGAGGCGTCTCATCCTACTCTGAAGCGGGTGAACATCAGGAAAGCTGCTGGGCCAGATGGCATTCCGGTATGTGTATTGAGAATGTGCTGATCAGCTGGCTGGTTTGTTTACATCAATCTTTAATGAGTCCCTTGCCCAGTGAATTGTCCCTACCTGCTTCAAAAAAATCTGTCATTGTTCCATTGCCATAAAACAACATGCTCTCCTGCCTAAACAATTATCGACCCGTGGCACTCACCTCACTAATCAAGTCTTTGAGAGGCTTATCAAAAACACCATCTGCTCCTCCATCATGCACAACATTGACCCCCTCCAGTTCATCTATCGCCCCAATAGGTCTACTGACGATGCCGTTTCCCACATTCTCCGTGCCACTCTCACACATACAGACAGCAATAAAGGAAATTATGTGAGACTGCTGTTCATAGACTACAGCTCAGCCTTCAACACTATAATCCCTCTTAGACTGGTCTCCAAACTGAGAGATCTAGGACTGAATTCCCACCTCTGCAGACCTCATGCAGTGAAGGTGGTCAGAACACCTCCAACATCACCCTGAGTACAGGAGCCCCACAAGGTTGCGTTCTCAGTCCCCTGCTCTACTCGGTGTATACATATGACTCCATATCCTCTCACGACTCCACATCTATCATCAAGTTTGCAGATGGTACAGTGGTGATGGGCCTCATCTCCAACAACGATGAGTCTGCCTACCATGATGAAGTGGAGAAATTAACAGTACGGTGCCAAGCTAACGGTCTCTTTCTGAATGTCAGTAAAACCAAAGAAATGGTTGTTGATTTTAGGAGGCGGCAGCAGCGGACCTACTCCCCAGTAATCATCAATGGGACCCCTGTGGATAAAGTAAGCAGCTATAAATACCTCAGTGTGAACATCTCTGAGGATTTAACATGGTCTGGCCACATCCATATATCATCAAAAAAGCCAGACAAAGACTGTACCATCTGAGATTACTGAGGAAATTCAGTGTTTCTCATAGGATCCTGAAAACTTTCTACACTGGGGCTGTAGAGAGTGTATTGACTCGGTGCATCTCATCATGGTATGGAAACATATCAGTCAAAGATCATAAAGCTTTTCAGAGAGTGGTGCGCTCAGCTCAGCCTATCTCCAGGAAGGATCTCCCTTTTTTGGAACACATACACCAAGCGATGCAAAGCTAGGGCTATTAAGATCCTCAAAAACCACCCTGGACACCGACTCAGGAGGAGCTTCTTCCCTCAGGCCATCAGACACTTAAACATGGACAAACATACACACTACATTTAAGTGACTCTGACATAATATGCTAGTTATGCCACTTTGCACACTGCATTCCACTTGTGTGTCCAATTCTGGACTAAATCATTATTTGTGAAACCAACTCTAACAATTATAAAAACTGGTTTTCTTTCAGCCTGGTCACGACAAACCCCTTCCACTGGAGGTCGCCCTAACCATCCTTGCAAATTTGGGCCACAGCGTTCCAGAGATCATACAGTGACTAGACTGGCAGGAACTGCCTGACCAGTACATTATGGTCCTGAAGTGCTCTTCACTATGCCAGGACCTGTTTGACTTTTTGAAACTCCACAGAGGCTTGCTCGGTGAGGGGTTGGCGAGGCTTGTCATGCAGAAAGCCACAAAAACTGCTCACGTGCTGTCACTGTGGAGTGTTCCACTGAGATTTTAAACTGGAGAACCTCCTGGTCAGCACACACTTGAGTCACATAGCTTTAGATGGCCATTTAAATTAGGATAATGCAGGAATTTTCCCTAATTTTACAGCTTTTATATGGTAATAATCACTTTATTAATGTGCTTGCCTGCAGTTTAAACCGAACCGCAAGAGAAGGTCACCGGCCGGTGATACCCTGCAAAGCAACTACAATGATGCAACTTCTCATTAGAATCACCCACAGATGCACAATTCAATTCAATTTTATTTATATAGTTCTTTTTACAACATTTATATTGCTTCAAAGCAGCTTTACATATAATTAAAAAGAATAATAATACAACACAGAACAAATCTTCACACAACACAAAATCAAATGTTCAAGAAAAAATACACTAGGTTACAGGTTACATGGAGATGGCACATAAAAAGATAACATCTTATGGGACAGGGGTATAAGGGATTTGCCATAGTACCATGAAACACACCCAACACACAAAAGTAAAATACATACATACATAACATGTATACAATATAAAAAAAAACTGAAAATTACATTTACATTTATTCATTCAGCAGACGCTTTTATCCAAAGCGACTTACAAAAGGCGAGAGCATTACACATTTTGCCTTCAGAACCAACAAGCCAAGTCTACAAAACTACATTTACAAGCAGGTGAATCCCTCACGGCATGTTGCATGCTGAGCTCTAGTTTTTCTTCCCTTTACAGTCCCGGGCCACATGGCCTTTTCTTAGTGACTCAGCAGGCCAGTGAGGACCCTACGAGGGCTTCCGTGACATAATGGTTAGACCTCTGGACTCTAACTACTACTAGCTTTGGTTGGATAATGCAACCAATGATGAATAATCTTTTTAAAATGTTGATTCATTAATCAGTTAGTTTAACCACCACTAGCTTTGGTAAGGTGATGCAGAATCTTTATAAATTATTGATTCGTTAAACAGTTAGTTTAACCACCGCTAGCTTTGGACCATTAAGCATTAACCAGTTATTTGAATCTATTAAATTTTAGAAAGATGATGCAGAATCTTTATAAAATATTGATTTGTTGAACAGTTTCTTTAACACCCACTAGTTTTGGTAAGTTGATGCAGAATCTTTACAAACTACTGATCCATTAAACAATTTGTTTAACTACCATTAACTTTCATGAGATGATGTAGAAACTTTATTAACTATTGATTTGTTAAACAGTTATTTTAACCACCACTAACTTTTGTAAAATAATACAGAATCTTTATAAATATTTATTCGATGAACCCCATAGTTTAACTACCATTAAATTTTGGTAAAATAATGCATAATCTTTATAAACTACGGATTCCTTTAACAGTTAGTTTAAACACCACTAGCTTTGGTTAGATGATGCAGAATCTTCATAAACTATTGATTCATTAACTAGTTAGTTTAACTCCATTAACTTTGGTAAGATGAAACAGATTCTTTATAAACTATTGAATAATTAAACATTTTTATTAACTACCACTAGCTTTGGTTGGATGATGCAGAATCTTTTTTAAATGTTGATTCATTAATCAGTTAGTTTAACCATCACTAGCTTTGGTAAGATGATGCAGAATCTTTACAAACTACTGATCCATTAAACAATTTGTTTAACTACCATTAACTTTCGTGAGATGATGTAGAAACTTTATTAACTATTGATTCGTTAAACAGTTATTTTAACCACCACTAACTTTTGTAAAATAATGCATAATCTTTATAAACTACGGATTCCTTTAACAGTTTGTTTAACCACCACTATCGTTGTTTAGATGATGCAGAATCTTTATAAACTATTGATTCATTAAACAGTACGTTTAACTACCATTAGCTTTGGTAAGATGATGCATAATCTTTGTGAACAATTGATTTATTAACCAGTTATTTAAATCCATTACAATTTGGTAGGGTGGTGCATCATCTTTATAAACTATTGATTCATTAACCTGTTAGTTTAAACACCGCTAGCTTTGTTAAGATGAAACAGAATCTTTATAAACTATTGAATAATTAAACATTTTTATTAACTACCACTAGTTTTGGTAAGATGATGCAGAATCTATATAAACTATTGTTTCATTAAACGGTTAGTTTAACTCCATTAACTTTGGTAAGATGATGCAGAATCTTTATAAACTATTGTTTCATTAAACAGTTAGTTTAACTCCATTAACTTTGGTAAGATGATGCAGAATCTTTATAAACTATTAATTCATTAAACAGTTAGTTTAACTACCATTAGCTTTGGTTAGATGATGCAGAATCTTTATAAACTATTGATTCATTAAACATTTAGTTTAACTCCATTTTCTTTGGTAAGATAATGCAGAATCTTCATAAAATATTGATTCATTGATCAGTTAGTTTAACTACCACTAGCTTTGGTTAGATGATGCAGAATCTTTATAAACTATTGATTCATTAAACATTTAGTTTAACTCCATTTTCTTTGGTAAGATAATGCAGAATCTTCATAAAATATTGATTCATTGATCAGTTAGTTTAACTACCACTAGCTTTGGTTAGATGATGCAGAATCTTTATAAACCATTGGTTCATTAAACAGTTAGTTTAACTACCATTAGCTTTGGTTAGATGATGCAGAATCTTTATAAACCATTGGTTCATTAAACAGTTAGTTTAACTACCATTAGCTTTGGTTAGATGATGCAGAATCTTTATAAACTATTGATTCATTATACAGTTAGTTTTACCAACACAAACTTTGTTAAGATGAAACAGAATCTTTATAAACTATTGAATAATTAAACAGTTTTATTAACTACCACTAGCTTTAGTTGGATGATGCAGAATCTTTATAAACTATTGATTTATTAAACAGTTACCTCAGGGGAAACAATGGTAGAGTCCAGGCTTAAAAGGAGTCAGGATTCCAATCTCATGGCAAACAATGGTAGAGTCCAGTCTAAAAAGGTGTCAGGATTCCAACCACATGGCAGACAATGGTAGAGTCCAGGCTAAAAAGGAATCAGGATTCCAACCATCTATAGGGAGTACAGCCAAAAGAGAAATACACCTGAGGTTGTCTGTCAAGAAAGACAAATCAAAAAATCAGGAACTTGATTACCTTCCAGGCAAATTCTGCTGAAATCAACAATCATCAAAACAAGTTGCTGTTGCCTTAGCTGGGACTCTAATCCAGGTCCCCCTGCATGGCAGGCAAAAGTTATACCACTGTACAACCAATTCTTTTAAAAATAAGGCATTCTCAACTTCTCAAACCAGGGAATTAAAAAGCACATGGCAAACAAAGATCAAGAGACATGCTGAAGAGCAAAACAATGCCAGTAAGACAAACACTGATCACAAAAGACACAGACATACAACCTCAGGGTAAACAATGGTAGAGTCCAGGCTAAAATGGAGTCAGTATTCCAACCACATGGAAAACAATGGTAGAGTCCAGGCTAAAAAGGAGTCAGGATCTAACCACATGGCAAACAATGGTAGAGTCCAGGCTAAAAGGACTCAGGATTCCAACCACATGGCAAACAATGGTAGAGTCCAGGCTAAAAAGGAGTCAGGATTTCAGCCTCATGGCAAACAATGGTAGAGTCCAGGCTACAAAGGAGTCAGGATCTAACCACATGGCAAACAATGATAGAGTCCAGGCTAAAATCGAGTTAGGATTTCAACCATCTATAGGGAGTACAGCCAAAAGAGAGATACATCTGAAGCTGTCTGTCAGGAAAAACAAACGTCTCAAATCAGGAACTTGATTACCTTCCAGGCATATTCTGCAGAAATCAACAATCATCAAAACAAGTTGCTGTTTTATTTCAGCTGTTCTATTCTAAACACTTTCTTTGGTTATCAGCATGAAAAAAATGATACCCTGGGAAAATTAAAGTGTCCTTCAGGAGAGGTCCAAAAGCAGCAAAGCCAGCTGACTGCAGCCCCTTCATCTTCACTCTCATCATCAACTCCCACTGCAGGCTACTAGTCTCTTTAAGCTGTTTCTCCAGTCACCCAGATAAGTAACCAGAAAGTATACATTTGACAATAAAAATGTTTTTACAGTAGTGATTATTACAGCCTGTTGATGTTTTTCATTCCATAGTAATGGAGGAGGATTTGTCTCCACCCAAATGTCCCAGATTTGGTAAGTGATCCAGGAGGCTGCATGTTTAATATTGTCTGTTATGTTGATAATGATCTGGTTCAAGCGGTTTATGAATATCAAACTATCGTAAAACTATTTAAATTACAATATTTGCTTTACTTTTTGGCATCACCTTCAGCCACTGGATGTGCAGTCTCATCTACAGCAAGAGGTTAATTCCCACATCAGTTTGTACTGATGTGTTTGTGTACTTAGTACTTAGTGTTGTGGGAAACACTATGAGAGTGAAAGAACAAAGGTCTGAAGAGTTGCTGTTGGATGCAGGTAATTCAGTTCATACAGGCACTAATGTGTGTAACGTATCTGTCTCATATATGCACACAAAGATGCATACACAGTGGTTAAGTCATTTTGTACTTCACCCTGTGCAGCTTACACTGGACCCATTATGACAGGTGGTCGAGTCTTTGTGTTGGACCACAAGAGATGGACAGATCCAATGAGAAAAGCCATTGATGATTACATAGCCAAGCACAACGAAAGCAAAGATCTCCTTAAAACGGTGGATGCTGATTATGCTGCTGTGGCAAAGAGTGCTTGCATTAACACAAACAGCCTTCTGCACTAAACCACAAAACAGCACATAAAACAACTTGCTAAATTCAAGAACAAAATGCCTCTCTCAACACCAGCCAAGAAAAGCTCCTGGAGACTTGCAGCAGTTGAGAAGATGGTAAAGAAAATTCTAGAAAAGCAGCAGTCAGCTCAGCAACAGCAGACACACAAAAAACAATTTAGATCCTGTTTGGCTTAGGGAATGAATGATTAAACGACTCTCACGCAGAATACCTCTCACCTGCACTCTCTACCATTGTCTTTACATTGCCTTCTAAATATGTGTTTTATCTTGTGTTTCATACCTCTTAAACCACTTAGTAATACAACCCTAAATCAGAAAAAGTTGGGACAGTATGGAAAACACAAAAAAAAAGAAAGTAGTGATTTCTAAATTTACTTTGACTTGTATTTCATTGCAGACAATACAACAGCACATTATTTAATGTGTTCCTCATGATTTTTATTGTTTTTTCTTCAAAAAACAAAATTCCTATTTTGGTTCTTGCAACACATTTCAAAAAATGTTGGAACAGTAAAGCATTTACCACTTTGTAATGTTGCCATTCCTTTTCACAACACTTAAAAGACGTTTAGGGACTGAAGACACCAAGTGAAGAAGTGTTTCAGGTGTAATTTTGTCCCATTCTTGCTGCAAACAAGTCTTAAGTGGGCAACAGTACGGGGTCTTCGTTGTCGCATTTTGCGCTTCAAAATGCGCCACACATTCTCTATTGGAGACAGGTCGGGACTGCAGGCAGGCCAGTCAAGTACTCGAATCCTCTTCCTTCGCAGCCAGGACTTTGTAATGTGTGCAGAATGTGGTTTTGCATTATCTTGTTGAAATATGCATGGACGTCCCTGGAAAAGATGTCTTCTTGAAGGCAGCATATTGTGCTTCAAAATCACTATGTACTTTTCCGCATTAATGGTGCCATCACAGAAGTGCAAGTTACCTTTACCAAGGGCACTGACACAACCCCATACCATGACAGACCCTGGCTTTTGGACTTGTTGCTGGTAACAGTCTGGATGATCCTTTTCTTCTTAGGTCCAGAGAACACGGCATCCATTTCTCCCAAAAAATACCTGAAATACTGATTAATCTGACCACAGTACACATTTCCACTCTGTGATGGTCCATCCCAGATGCCCCATAGCCCAGAAAAGTCGACGGCGCTTCTGGACACTGTTAACATAGGGCTTCCTTTTGGCACAGTACAGTTTTAACTGGCATTTGTGGATGTAACTACGTATTGTGGTACTTGACAAAGGTTTGCCAAAGTAGTCCTGAGCCCATGTGGTGATATTGCTTATAGATGAATGACAATTCTTGACAGGGAATATTGTTTTTAAACATTTCAATCATTTTCTCACGTATTTGTTGGCAAACTGGTGATCCTCGGCCCATCTTTGCTCCTAAAGGACTAGACCTTTCTTGGATGCTGCTTTTGTACCAAAGCATAATTACAATCACCTGTTGACATCACCTGTTTCAAATCACATCATTATTTAACCAATTTACCTGATTACTAGCCCTAAATTGCTCCTGTTCCAACTTTTTTGAAATGTGTTGTAAGAACCAAAATAGGAATTTTGTTTTTTTTAAGAAATAACAATAAAAATCATGAGGAACACATTAAATAATGTGCTGTTGTATTGTCTGCAATGAAATACAAGTTAAAGTAAATTTAGAAATCACTACTTTCTTTTTTTATTTGTGTTTTCCATACTGTCCCAACTTTTTCTGATTTGGGGTTGTAGATAAATACAGCATATCTGTTGCTAATTATTAAGATGTTAATCATCAGTGTTTAGAACTGCTTAAGAACTGTTACCATACATATTTAAAATGTACCAAACGCACAATACTGACAGTGCCTCTTTAAAAACATAGGTATATGACAAGTTATATTAAAGATATATTAAACATTTTTTTAAAACATTAAAATATTGTGTGGTGTTTTCATTTTAAATATTGATATATTACTATTAAAAGTATATATTATAATATTATTGCAAAATAAATATTATTTTAAAAGTAAACTACTAGTGACAACATCCAAAGTTATTACTTAATCATTACCTATTAAACAATCAGTAATTATTAATTCTTTTTAATAATTGCAAAGGAAAATACACTTTTCTTGTCCATATTATTGTTTTAATTGTCATTGTATTAAATGTTTATTATTTTAATGTATGTACATTAAAAAACTATAAATGCTTTTTAACTGTACCGGTGGCCCAACCGGGATTCGAACATAGGTTTGCGTGCATTACTTCCGGATTTCATTCGGCCCGGCCCGCATCGTGTTTCTCTCTTTCTATTGGCTAGTCTGCGCTCTACACCTATTTGTGACTGGCCCCCACGTGGCAGGTGAGAATTCTACCACTGAACCACCAATTCTTTTGAAAACCAGGAATTCTCTTTGCTATCTTCTAGCCCTCTGAACTCAGTGACCATCAAGAATTCACAGGGGGCATTGGCCAGGAATCAATACCGGGAAACGAAAAAAAGCTAGAACAAACTAGAGCTAGACATGTTGAAGAGCAAAACAAAGCCAGTAAGACAACCACTGATCACAAAAGACACATCTCCTCAGCAGGGAGGAGATGTTATTGCCCATTCTTACCACCTGACTCCTACCTGATAGGAAGTCCAGGATCCAGCTGCACAGGGAGCTGTTCAGACCCAGAGCCCGTAGTTTCGCATCAAGCTTGATGATCCTCTGGGACTTTCTCAGACACCGCCTGTTGTAGATATCCTGGAGGGAGGGAAGCTCACGTTATGTGATGTGGCGGGCAGTTCACACCACGCTCTGCAGGGCCTTTCAGTTGAGGGCAGTGGTGTTCCCGTACCAGGCCAGAATGCAACCAGTCAGAACGCTCTCCACAGTGCAGGTGTAGAATGATCTGAGGATGTTGCGGTTCATTCCGAACTTCCTCAGATGCCTGAGGTAGAAGAGACGCTGGTGGGCTTTCTTAACCACTGCATCTGTGTGAGCAGACCATGTGAGGTCCTCAGTGATATGAACACAGGGGAACACCAGAGTGCGCACTTCTTCTCTGTCGGCCATCTTGTTGTTGTTGGTGATCAGGCATAACACCGTTGTGTCATCAGCAAATTTCACAATGACATTAGAGCTGTGTGTGGCCACGCAGTCATGGGTGTATAGGGAGTACAGGAGGGGGCTGAGAACACAGCCCTGAGGGGCTCCAGTGTTGAGGATCAACAGGGAGGAGATGTTATTGCCCATTCTGACCACCAGCTGCACAGGGAGCTGTTCAGACCCAGAGCCCATAGTTTCGCATCAAGCTTAGAGGGGACTATGGTGTTGAATGCTGAGCTGTAGTCCACGAACAGCATTCTCACATAGGTGTTCTTTTTTTCAGGTGGGAGAGAGCAGTGTGTAGGGTAAGTGTGTAGGGCATCATCTGTAGAGCGGTTGTCACAGTATGCAAACTGTAGTGGGTCCAGTGAGGCAGGTAGTACAGAGCAGATGTAGTCTCAGATCAATCTTTCAAAGCACTTGCTGATGATGGGCATCAGAGCAACAGGGCACCAATTATTCAAGCTTGAGATCTTTGATTGTTTTGGTACAGACACAATGGTTTTAAGCATGAGGGAACCACAGATAGAGATAGGGAGAGTTTGAAGATCTCCGTAAAAAGACCTGCTAACTGGACCATTCATGCTCTGAGTAAGCGGCCCGGAATGCAGCCAGGACCCGCAGCCTTGCGAAGATTCACTCGACAGAAGGACCAGGTGACATCTGTTACAGTTTGAATTGGAGCTTATCAGCGTTCCCTCATCCTCTGCGAGAAAGCTGATAAAGGAAATGTGTGCAGCAGAGATTGGCATGATAGTGGACAAGGCTTTTCCTGAATATGGTGACAAGGCACAAAGGAAAGAAAAGTTTCATTGTTTTTTGGCTGGTCTGGATCCTGTTCTTAGAGCTAAATGCCAAGAACAAGGAGCAACAGGTTTGTAGGAGGATGTGATAATTGCAGGTCAGTGCAATATGGCCAGAGATGCTACCCATGCAGCCCAAACACGAGCTATGGTGCCTGTGGACCGTTCAATTGGACAATGTAGATGACTGTAATTTAATATAAAAAAAACATTAACGAGATTGTGAATGCTGGTTCAGAAGCTCCTAGTGTCTTATGTGAGAGTAATAATTGAAGGTGTCAACATTCAAATGTTAGTGGACTCTGGTTTAAGTATGTCTCTCATAAGTGCAGACTTTCGTATGTCAATTCCAACACTTCATAATCGGCCACTGAAAAAGGACTATTTTTCAGCCCTTGCTGTGAATAGACAATTGCTGGATACCCTGGGCACCATCACAATAACCTTTCAGTTGAGAACTGACTCAGCAGCATGTATTTCATGTGCTAAGAGAATACATACGGGCTGTATTGCTGGGCTGGGACTCTCAGTTGAGAAATTATGCTTTACTAGATCTCAGCCATTCTAAGATACAACTGTAAGACATTTCAGTTCCTCTCCTTACCAACAAAGACTTTTTTATAATGTGCTGCAACATGTTGCTGGCCACTGCTATGAACTTACCACCCCCAGCAAATCTACTGTGCCAGTTAAAGTATGTTTACCATCTGGCCATCTATGTTCAGGACAGAGATGTACTCAAACATGTGAGTGGCATACACCACCCGGAAATTGAATTCCACACAGAGGCGCTGGTCTACCTTTGATCATAAGTTGAGGCAAGGTGAGTAGTTATTACAATAAACTGTGTGTCAAACTGTCAATCAAAAAACCCTAATTAATTTATTACCCTGTTTAGGGAGGGGCGTCCAATTTTGGGTCTAGTTTTATATGTCAATCATGTTTATGTATAAAATGTACTTTTAACCCCTGTCCCCTCCTGAGGAAGTGCCCCCTCCCTACTCTGGCTCAGTCAGTCAAGCGGAGGATCTGGCCCCCTCTGAATTTATTGCCCTATTTTGGAGTTTGTCTGTTTTCCACTCTAGATTGTCCATGTCGTTAGTGTTTACAATCATAAGATTTAGTCTAATCTGTGAACACATGGTTCTGGCTATCACTGAGGATCTGAACTCCTCTCCACCTTTCTACACAAGATGTTTTTGACTTTCTCCTAACAGCTGTGTGATTGTGAGGTTTGAATGTGTGAAAAATCTTGTAAAGGGTAAATAACTGTTTATGGTGTGTGTGTGTTGACTGTAGTAAGTTGACTGCATTCCGTTTGTAGCGTTTACACTTCAGACACAGAATGAAAGTGTGTGATCTGAGACTTTGGGTTCCCCCTGTGTCCCCAACATGTGTATTCCATGCTTGTTTTTTGCAAACTGTGGGGTTTATCGTTCAAAAGTGTGTGTATCATCACCTCCTAAGGTAATGGCTTTATAATGCCTGTTAAAACAGAATAAAGGTTTTAAAAGAAAACATGGTCCCCTGTCTGACCCCTTCTGACAGCTAGTTTTCTAATTAAAGGACATGCCCCAACTTCTGATCTGGGGTGATAACCCTGTTAACAAACTCTGATGCTGTCTGCATCTGTTGGTTTGTAGAGGCTATTAAAACAGAATAACATTTTAACAAAGCACATGGCCCCTATCCTGTCCCTTTTGGCTTGGGAAGATACCTATCCAATTCAATTCAACTTTATTTGTATAGCGCTTTTACAATGTGGCATTGTCTCAAAGCCGCTTTACAGGGAGGAAAACGAAAAAACAAGGAAATATAGACAATGATACAGTAACAACGGTATGTCAATTATCAATCAATTATCAATAACTAAGTATCGAGTAAGATATTAACTATGGAGTATCAAATATCTATTATCTATTATCTGCAGTCTCCCAGTGAGCACTGTTGGAAACTTTTCCTTCTTCGAAGCAGAGACCAGGAGACATTGGGATATCGTTCAAGCAGAAGTTACTCTTTATTGAGGACTCGCTGTGCGTCGCTGTAGTCATCCAAGTCTGACTATAGCTCAGCACAGTGGAGTTTATACCCTTCAAGGGGATGTGATACATAGAGGTGGAGACAATCTAAACAAAGCATGCAAATGTAGTACAGGAATCAGCCGGTTGCCGGCGTCTCCTCAATCCTGATCTAATCAGCATAACAGTGCCATTCAAATGCATAGATGTTAATCCAATCAATTTGACAGTATGGCCCATACCTTCACATCATCATAGGGACAAAGGCACAGCTGTGCCTTGATCTTAGCAATCACCTTTAACTTGGGACCCTGCCCAATGCTCAGGAAGTGCGTAAAGACAAAAGTTGAATGTCTCAGATGCCTGGGCTATCTGAATTGACCTACTTAGAATGTCAGCATCTTCACCTTAAAATGTATTTATCATTTTATAAAATTTGTAATCCCACAGCACTCCAACACGGCAACAGTGGCAAGGAACCCAAACTCCAATGATGAATGTGGAGAAATAAACCTTGGGAGAACCCAGGCTCACCGGGAGGGTCATTTCTCCTTTGACGCGTTACAGCTGCAAACAGTACTTTGGTGTAACGGTTTATAGGTTTACAGCGTCACAGTCAGTATTCTGATTTAAAGTTTTATATATTTGCAGCGTCATAATCAGTGCTGTTATGATTTCAGTATTGATTTATAGTAATAACTACTTTTAATTTGGGTCTGGTGATTTTATATTCATTTTACAATCAGGGATTTTTTGGTAGGATGCCGACGTTAAATGAGACTCAGAGCAGCTATAACATCAAACTGCTGGCATAGACAGAATCATGTATCAGAATCTCTTCACTCTATCCAGAGTGAAGAGTGTTCTTAATACGATTGTTAATAATCTAATGCTAGCACTAGATGTCTAGATAATCAAGGAATGACATTTTTGACAAATAAAAAGTAGGGTAAGTATTCTGCATCTTAATCTAGTTTTCTGATTTTAGTTTCCTGACCAAGCCTCTAACTTATCCTTAATGTGTGTACTGACACCCATAGACTTCTTCCACTGAGCTTCATGTCTCAGATAAAGAATCTTTCACATAAATACATCTTATACTTTAGGGTAAATCTTCACATTATAACAAGAAAAAATGGTACATAATCTTCTTTTTATTTCAAAGCTTTCATTTCTAACCATTTTATTTAATGTTTAGTTTTAAACAGACTTTTGACAATATCTTAATTTAAAGGTGGCCTATTTTATATATGCATATAAAAAACAAAGATAATGCTATCATAATCATGGTTTTTGTGTTAACCACTCACTGTATCTGTTCAGCCAAAAAACCTTTTAGGGTGCATCTATGGACTTTCATTCTTTTTCCAAATAGAAACCAGAAAACTTGTACACAATCTTACATTTTTCTTTTTAAGTGTTTACTTTTAGAATACATACCTGAAGATAAATCTGTATAAGGTTGCAAATACTCATTTTAATTTTGAATAAATTAAAAAAACAGAGATATACTGATACCATAATCATAGTTTTAAATATGCAGATTGTTTAGCACTGTTTAAATTTAAACACCCATGTTCATCTGCCTGACATAGTGGGATAAGAAAATCCTGTGTGTGTTTGAGTGTACAGACGCTGTGTCTAGATGTTCGCAGCATCACACCTCAGATAAACCCTCAGCCCTTTTGATGACTCCTTGTGTCGTAAACATTACATTCAGAACAACATAAACTGTTTATGTTGTGTACTTCTTCAATAAATATTTCATCACTTTAGACAGTTTTTTAAGTTAAATTTTGGAAAACATTTAGCCAAACAATCTCACACATCTTATTTAACATTGACTGTGTCACACTGGATGGCCTCTTATAGACACTTTTCACAGTTTACCTCCGAGTCATTCAACAAAGATTGCTTGAAAACTTCTGTCATAGACTACGTGTTAGAGTTCTGTGTATCATCTGGAGACATCTCAACAACGGTTCAGAGAAACTGAAGTAGTACTGTGGAAAATGTCTTTCCAGCCTAACAGTAAGTGTGTTTCCATTTGTATGTTATGTATTTGTAAGAATATACATTTAAAATTGTTTATGTTTGTCACTGTTGTGTTTAAACTGTTTAAAATGATGTTTAAACAGTTTTGTGTAACTCTCCAGGGAGATCAAACAACATTTTCCATTAAAACCAAGAACTGAATCAACAGGGTATGTTTTATCTATTTGTCAACATTGTTTTATATATATTATATTTTCTGACACAGAGGATAATAATAATAGTTGCCACTCTGTCTATTGTCTGTATGTATATGAAAACCAGCTGGAGCTTGTCTGTGTGTGTAGCTGATAATCTTTATATCTTTTCAGATAGCTTGTGAGCTGGTTCGTGTAATCCCTCTAAAATACAGGCAAGCAGCAAAATGTATTTACATTTAAGGGTTTCTAAGAACTCCTATATCTAGTTTAAATTCAGGTTTTACAGATGACTAAGAAAGTGACTACAGCATACAGGAATATCTGCAACTTCTGCAGAAATAAGTTTTTTATCTTCTGAAGTATTGTGAATGGGTTGTCAATGTTTAGAACATACTCTTCCAGAGCTACTAAGACATGTTTTGTTATGTTTTCAGCTCTTAGAAAGCTCCTGATTTAAAGGTAACATGGATTGTTATCACAAGATTTACTTATCTTATTCAGACAAATGTTTTTTTCATGTTTTCAGCCTTTATCTTATGGATTCTTGATTCTTGAGTACTGTCAAACATATATATTCTCTTTTCCCTTCATCTTAGGTCTTTCATTGGAGTAGAATGAAAGGCAATTTGCATCAACATGAAAGGTAAGACGGATGCATTACCCAAACCAAAACTTGTGTGTTTTAGATGGATCGATTTACTTTGTATGTTCTGTGTCAAACAACTGCTTTAATGAATGAATCATTTGAAAAAATCTAATTATTTGAAGTGTGAATATTTCAGTCAGCGAAGTTCTACACCTGTGATACGGTGTTGTCTTAGTAAATACCTGTACCGTAAGTACCCATTTGTAGCAAATGGCCGAATCCTAAAGCTATACCATGAAATAACACAACATAGATCTCTCATTGACAGCACGGCAATGATTTTTCTTGTTTGGACTCACAAACCCCGCCTGTTTATTCACATGGGTTTTGTGTTCACACCCCGAGAATGTCAGGAATGTCTTAATTTATTCACCTTTGTTACAAAATTCAGTAGTTTCAAAATTAACTTATTCACCTTCTGTTAAAAAAATGCATTACCTTTTAGTCAGGTTACAATGTTGTCAGACTTCACATTAAGGATTATTGTCCTTCATGTTTGCCAATATTCATAGATGACATGCACTCCAGTGTGTTTAGCATGTTAGTTGCATTACATGTCTTCCCAATCCAAATGGAATGAAAACACCAGTAGATAGCAGTCTACATTTTATTTGTTATCCAGCAAAACGTAAAGGCACGTAAAAACATTATGGCATTTGTTTTTTATGCTTTAATATGTTGCTACTTTTTCCACTTGTCGAACTGAAATCCTTTTGAGTTTTCGACTTTATCACACTGATTCAAATCCCCCTTGTTACCCAAGTACTGTGAACACTTTTTCACTGTTTCATCAGACCTGGAATTACACTGTCCTTGTTTTGAATTCTCGTTTAATTGTCATGCTACATCATCTAATTTTCCTTCCTCTCCTTCCATGTTATGTTTCACAGCAGTGCTGGTGAGATCTAGTTGTTTTTAGTTTCTCATTGTTCATGGCCATGTTCTTGGATGTATGTTTTGGTTTAATAAAAATAAGCACTTATAACTGATTTCGTCATGATATCATTGCTTTATTTCATTCTTTATCCAGTATTATTTGTTGTTGTTGTATGTATGTGTGTGTGTGTGTGTGTGTGTGAAATATTTATTCTTTTGCACTTTCAACAATATTTTACGCAGTCAGCAACAGTTCTTGATAAAGGTAAACTCAGTTGTATAAACACAACAGTGTGTTTTAGGGTAGTTTTCTTTTAAGAACATTGTCTCCTGGCAAAAACATTCATTTGTAAAATCATACATACATGTTACATTTAAAAGCCCTATGCTAAGTGTTGGTTTCATTAGCACTATTATTTGCTTGGAACACTCCGGCACAAACACTGCTAGGTGTAAGAAGGTTACAAGAATTACGCCAGCACAACTTTTCTTTCTGTTCGCATGTGCATGTAGGTGTTGTATCTATATAGTGTGGACTGAAAGATGATAACTTAATGTTGATATCAAGCAACGAATACTGGCCAAAGGGTGATGGTATGACTGAGCTGATGTGACTAGCATTAGTCTAACACAATGTAGGCATGGTTCACATATTGCCATGAAAGTCTAAATATTTCATGTTCTGAATTAACATTATACAGTCTGTATTTACTGTTAATTTAAAATTAGGCTATTATAAAACCATGAAGAAATATGTTTCTTTTCTAGCTCTGATGCCACATAGAAACTGTTCATGGATTGTTCAGACACACCATCATTACATCACATTGCAGCGCCCAGAATTCAAAAACCTATCACATTCATGCAGGTTCATAAACCAAGCAAAACTAATTTTAGAACTGATACCACACACCACATTGACCCCACCTATCCAGAAGCTTTAGAGTTAGCCACAAACTGTGGCAAATTAAATCAGATAATGTTAAACTAGAGCGGTTGGCTCAAGTGTGATCAACACAACAGCTCAATCTAAATGTTAGGAATATCAGCCCATTAAGCCCCTCTGAAACTAGACAGACACAACGCAGTACTTGTTAGCATCGAATGTAAACAACACTTTTGCATCAAGGAAAAACAGGCTGCTCCTTGTAACAATGTATCATCATCTTAAGGTCTAAAATTCATTTTTCAGTTCTACGTTTTTCAACAAAATCTACATACAAATATAGGTTAGACAGCAGTATTCTCTGATATGATGTTCCAGCCGGTCTAAAAAAAATCATTTGAACAATCATTGAACAATGTTTTTAAGGTTAACAAGTTCCAGACATGCATCGAATTAATAAAAAACATTTAACTATATGGTTATTTTACTTTGTTTATACTGATGCTTTGCCTCAGTTCTAGTTTGTCATATCGTGATGACAGTTCATCTTTTAAGTGTTTGTTGATAGTATTAAGATACAAATGTTGATCCAAATCTTCAAAAACTACACCTGACCAATGTTGTTCTGACTGAAGCGATATTTAGAAACGTTACTGAAGTTACATGTCCTGTGCTTACTGTTGAAAGATTTGGCATATAAACATAAAACAACTTTTACTACATGTGTGCAGTGTAATTTTACACCTGTTGCAAAAATGGTCTCACCGGCGGTCTTAATGGTTTTAATCAGCCTTAGACATGCATAGTTTTAAAAAATGTTACAGGGCTGTAAATCGTTTTCTTAGCTACTAAAATTAAGATAAACAAAACAATATCTGTAATGTCCGTAATATTTGTCCAACATGTTTTCAAAAGATGTGATACAGTAAATAATGTTTTTGCATTACATGCAATACAGTGCCTGAATAGTAAAGTTCTTGCAGTAATGTATTTGTAACGTGTTGTTGAAATTCAAAAAGGTAAAGACAGGATCTATCTTTACGTCAGTGTATACATTAATAACACATTAATAAATCCAAACACAAAATCCAGACATGAACAACATCTATAAACATAGAACAACGTAGAACATTAAAATATTACATAAAATAACAAACAAGACTGACCCACTGAGGGGTATATATACACAATACTAATGATAGGGAAACAAGGAATACCTGGCACAAGAGACACAGAAACATGAATGAACCACAGAGACCATGACAATGACTACAAATTACAAACACATGATCTAAGACAAAACATAGATACATGACAGTGTTTAGTAATTCCAATGCAGTCATAGTCTACAGACTTATTGGGTTTCTTGACTGATGTTCTTTGGCTGAATTACAGTAATAGCCTACTGTAGCTGACACCCATATCGTGTTTGGCTTCTGATTATCCCACAGATCTACATCTGATATACCAAATCTCTAACCCCTCATTGCCTCAACGCATCCCTCACTCTTTTGCTCACCATGGTACTTCTTTCACTGGACCCATGCCTACATCTTTGACCTCTCTAAGGTGTAAATAAACTCATTGAAAAGTTCTGCAAAGCATTAACAAATTTCTAATGATTATATTGTACACAAAAATAGAACAAACATGCAGTGGATAATTGTGATTGCCTTATGAGGATAAATTGCACTAGAATGTTTTGACCATGTGGTTGTGCTCATAAAGTACTTTTCAGAAGCACACAGATCATTAAATGAGGTAAAACTCTAGAGCTGCTTAACCATCATTAAGAGCAGTCAAATTAAATTATATTCAGTTGTATTTAAATGAGTGTGAACAGAAGCAAATGTAAAGTAAAATGTGATGCATCATAAAAGACTGTTGAATGATATTTCTAGAGAAACATTGATAGTAGGTAGTAAAATAGTTTGGGTCTTTCACTAAGGGATGATCTTAATGATCTTGTGGTAAAGATTTGAAAAAGGTAATACTTTCAATAGCACCAATGTGATTAAAACCATTAAGACCGCCAGTGAGACCATTTTTGCAATAGGTGTAAAATTACACTGCACTCATCTAGTAAAAGTTGTTTTATGTTTATATGCAAAATCTTTCAACAGTAAGCACAGGACATGTAACGTTTCACTTCACTTCAGTCAGAACAACATTGGTCAGGCGTAGTTTTTGAAGATTTGGATCAACGTTTACGTTTGTATCTTAATACTATCAACAAACACTTAAAAGATGAACTGTTATCACGATATGACAAACTAGAACTGAGGACAAAGCATTGTATAAACAAAGTAAAATAACCATATAGTTGAATGTTTTTTACTAATTCGATGCATGTCTGGAACTTGTTAACCTTAAAAACATTGTTCAATGATTGTCCAAATGATTTTTTTAGACCGGCTGGAACATCATAACAGAGAATACTGCTGTCTAACCTATATTTGTATGTAGATTTTGTTGAAAAACGTAGAACTGAAAAAAGAATTTTAGACCTTAAGATGACGATACATTGTTACAAGGAGCAGCCTGTTTTTTCTTGATGCAAAAGTGTTGTTTACATTCGATGCTAACAAGTACTGCGTTGTGTCTTTGTCTATGTTGATATTCCTAACATTTAGATTGAGCTGTTGTGTTGATCACACTCAAGCCAACCGCTCTAGTTTAACGTTATCTGATTTAATTTGCCACAGTTTGTGGCTAACTGTAAAGCTTCTGTGGCTGTGGCTAACTGTAAAGGTGGGGTCAATGTGGTGTGTGGTATCAGTTCTAAAATTAGTTTTGCTTGGTTTATGAACCTGCATGAATATGACAGGATTTTAAATTCTGAGCGCTGCAATGTGATGTAATGATTGTGTGTCTAAATAACCCTTGAACAGTTTCTATGTGGCATCAGAGCTAGAAAAGAAACATATTTCTTCATGGTTTTATAATAGCCTAATTTTAAATTAACAGTAAATACAGACTGTATAATACTAATTCAGAACATGAAATATTTAGACTTTTGTGGCAAAATGTGAACCATGCCTACACTGTGTTAGACTAATGCTAGTCACATCAGCTTGGTTATACCATCACCCTGTGGCCAGTATTCGTTGCTTGATATCAACATTTAGTTATCATCTTTCAGTCCACACTATATCGATACAACACCTGCATGCACATACAGACAGAAAAGTTGTGCTGGCGTAATTCTTGTAACCTTCTTACATCTAGCTGTGTTTGTGCTGGTGTGTTCCAAGAAAATAATATCACTTATGAAACCAGCACTTATGCATAGGGCATTTAAATGTAACATGTTTGTATGATTTTATAAATGTATGTTTTTGCCAGGAGACAATGTTTTTAAAAGAAAACTACCCTAAAACACACTGTTTTAATTAAAGTGGAAATACAACTGAGTTTACCTTTATCAAGAACTGTTGTTGACTGCGTAAACTACTTGCCAAAAGTGCAAAAGAATAAATATTACACACACACATACAACAACAACAAATAATATTGTATAAAGAATGAAATAAAACAATGATATTAAAACGGAGTCAGTTGTAAGTGCTTATTTTTTATTAAACCAAAACATACAACCAAGAACATGGCCATGAACAATGAGAAACTATAAACAGCTAGATCTCACCAGCATTACTGTGAAACATAACTTGGAATGAGGAGAAGGAAAATGAGACGATGTAGCATGACAATTAAATGAGAATTCAGAACAAGGACAGGCTAATTCCAGGTCTGATGAAAGAGTGAAAAAGTGTTCAAAGTAAATGGTGTCCATTGGTGTTTTTGTGTAACAAGGGGGATTTGAATCAGTGTGATAAAGTCAAAAACTCAAAAGGAATTCAATTCGACAAGGGGAAAAGTAGCAATGCACATATTAAAGCATAAAAACAAAAGCCTTAATGAGCCTATGAATTAGTACCACTTTAAGAGTTGACCTGCTTTACTGTTTTTACCTGTTTTTCTGGACAACAAATAAAATGTAGACTGCTATTTACTGGCGTTCATTCCATTTGGATTGGTAAGACATGTAATGAAACTGTAGCTGGCATGCTAAACACATTGGAGTGCATGTCATCTATGAATTTTGGCAAACATTAAGAAAAAACAAACCTGAAGGAAAAAATTTAAGGTGAAGTCTGACAACATTGTAACCTAACTAAAAGGTAATGCAATTTTTTTAACAGAAGGTGAATAAGTTAATTTTGAAACTATTGAATTTTGTAACAAAGGTGAATAAATTAAGACGTTCCTGACATCCTCGGGGTGTGAACACAAAACCCATGTGAATAAACAGGCGCGTTTGTGAGACCAAACGAGAAAAAGCATTGCCATGCTGTCAATGAGAGATCCATGTTGTGTTATTTCATGGTATAGCTTTAGGATTCAGCCATTTGCTACAAATGGGTACTTACGGTACAGGTATTTATTAAGACAACACCGTATCACAGGTGTAGAACTTCGCTGACTGAAATATTCACACTTCAAATAATTAGATTTTTTCAAATGATTCATTCATTAAAGCAGTTGTTTGACACAGAACATACAAAGTAAATCGATCCATCTAAAACACACAAGTTTTGGTTTGGGTAATGCATCCGTCTTACCTTTCATGTTGATGCAAATTGCCTTTCATTCTACTCCAATGAAAGACCTAAGATGAAGGGAAAAGAGAATATATATGTTTGACAGTACTCAAGAATCAAGAATCCATAAGATAAAGGCTGAAAACATGAAAAAAAACATTTGTCTGAATAAGATAAGTAAATCTTGTGATAACGATCCATGTTACTTTTAAATCAGGAGCTTTCTAAGAGCTGAAAACATAACAAAACATGTCTTAGTAGCTCTGGAAGAGTATGTTCTAAACATTGACAACCCATTCACAATACTTCAGAAGATAAAAAACTTATTTCTGCAGAAGTTGCAGATATTCCTGTATGCTGTAGTCACTTTCTTAGTCATCTGTAAAACCTGAATTTAAACTAGATATAGGAGTTCTTAGAAACCCTTAAATGTAAATACATTTTGCTGCTTGCCTGTATTTCAGAGGGATTACACGAACCAGCTCACAATCTATCTGAAAAGATATAAAGATTATCAGCTACACACACAGACAAGCTCCAGCTGGTTTTTATATACATACAGACAATAGACAGAGTGGCAACTATTATTATTATCCTCTGTGTCAGACAATATAATCCAATCCAATACCTACTCTGAGTCAAAACCAGTAAAACAATGTTGACAAATAGATAAAACATACCCTGTTGATTCAGTTCTTGGTTTTAATGGAAAATGTTGTTTGATCTCCCTGGAGAGTTACACAAAACTGTTTAAACATCATTTTAAACAGTTTAAACACAACAGTGACAAACATAAACAATTTTAAATGTATATTCTTACAAATACATAACATACAAATGGAAACACACTTACTGTTAGGCTGGAAAGACATTTTCCACAGTACTACTTCAGTTTCTCTGAACCGTTGTTGAGATGTCACCAGATGATACACAGCTAAGACGTAGCCTATGACAGAAGTTTTCAAGCAATCTTTGTTGAATGACTCGGAGGTAAACTGTGAAAAGTGAATGTGTCTATAAGAGGTGGACACCCAGAAACTCGCTAAACACAAAAACTCTTAAAAAAAACATCAACATAACATAACATAAACACATACCCAACCCAGTGTGACGCAGTCGATGTTAAATAAGATGCGTGAGATTGTGTGGCTAAATGTTGTTCAAAACGAGAGTGTCATTGTTTCAATTTAAAACGATGCAAAACAACCCATATTTTAAAACAGGATTATGATGGTTGTATCGTTATTTTTATATTTGAAAAAAACCTCTTATACAGATTTAACTTAAAAACTGTCTAAAGTGTTAAAATATATTTATTGAAGAAGTACACAGCATAAAAAGTTTATGTTGTTCTGAATGTAATGTTTACGACACAAGGAGTCATCAAAAGGACTGAGGGTTTATCTGATGCTGGATGCTGTGAACATCTAAACATAGCGTCTG
Source organism: Chromobotia macracanthus (assembly GCA_036877525.1). Classification (NCBI taxonomy): domain Eukaryota; kingdom Metazoa; phylum Chordata; class Actinopteri; order Cypriniformes; family Botiidae; genus Chromobotia; species Chromobotia macracanthus. The sequence goes on from JAZGTH010000026.1 coordinate 734,951, forward strand.
TACACTCAAACACACACAGGATTTCCTTATCCCACTATGTCAGGCAGATGAACATGTTTAAAACTAAACATTAAATAAAAATGATTAGAAATAAAAGCTTTGAAAAGTAGATTATGTGCCGTTTTTGTGAAGATTTACCCTAAAGTAGTATTAGATGTTGTAACATCACGCCAGCAGAGGAAGCCCTCACCGGAATACTGACTGCTCATGCTCCCTCTGCTGAACTCTGAACTTTGAACCCTGAACTCTGAACTTACTTCCTGTTTGGCATCTATATAAACCTTGCTGCCACATGGCCACTTTGCGAAGTATTGCCAGCTTTACACCTGACTACTGAGCATTCTCTTTTACTGCCTGATTTCCTGTGTTTTACCTATTGTTTGGTTCTCGTTTTCTGATTTTTGCCTTGCCCCTTTGTTTGACGCCTGGATTGGACTGTTTGTTTGGATATTGATTCTCTGCCTGGATTTACGACCTCTGATTTACGTCTCTCCCTTTTGTTGTGTTGCATGGTTGGACTGTCTATGTTTATTACGACCCTTTGCCTGTACTTTTTGACTTTGATTATGGATCACGACTCATTGGATAACCCCAATAAACATCCGCAACTGGATCCTGCTTCAGCTTCTGCCTCAGCCCCCTTACAGATGTATTTATATGAAAGATTCTTTATCTGAGACATGAAGCTCAGTGGAAGTGGAAGGAGTCTATGGGTGTCAGTACATGCATTAAAGATATTCCTTCCAGTCAGGAAGGACAAGTTGGAGGCTTGGTCAGAAAACTAGAATCAGAAAACTAGATGAAGATGCAAAATACTCACCCTAAACCAGTAGAGGCTTTTTATTTTTTTTATTTGTCAAAAATGTCATTCCTTGATTATCTAGACATCTAGTGCTAGCATTAGATTATTAACAATCGTATTAAGAACACTCTTCACTCTGGATAGGTATCTTCCCAAATCAGAAGGGGTCAGACAGGATAGGGGCCATGTGCTTTGTTAAAATGTTATTCTGTTTTAATAGCCTCTACAAACCAATAGATGCAGACAGCATCAGAGTTTGTTAACAGGGTTATCACCCCAGACCAGAATAACAAGTTGGGGCATGTCCTTTAATCAGAAAACTAGCTGTCAGAAGGGGTCAGACAGGGGGCCATGTTTTCTTTTAAAACCTTTATTCTGTTTTAACAGGCATTATAAAGCCATTACCTTACCTGTGTATCATCACCCTAGGGGGTGATGATACACACACTTTTGAACGATACACCCCACAGTCTGCAATAAACAAGCATGGGATACACATGTTGGGGACACAGGGGGAACCCAAAGTCTCACATCATACACTTTCACTTTGCATCTGAAGTGTAAACACTACAAACGGAACGCAGCTCTTTCTACAGTCAACACACACACAGCGTAAACAGTGATTTACCCTTTACAAAACTTTTCACACATTCAAACCTAATTGCTCACAATCACACAACTGTTAGGAGAAAGTCAAAATACATCTGGTGTAGAAAGGTGGAGAGGAGTTCAGATACTCAGTGATAGCCAGAACCATGTGGTCATAGGGTAGATTAAATCTTATGCTCGTAAACACTATTGACATGGACAGACAAAACCCAAAACAGGGGCAATAAATTTGGAGAAAGGTATGGAGGGGCCAGAGCCAGAGTAGAGAGGGACACTTCCTTAGGAGGGGACAGGGGTTAAAAGTACATTTTGCACATAAACATGATTGACGTAAAACTAGACCCAAAATCGGACGCCCCTCCCTAAACAGGGTAATAAATGAATTAGGGCTTTTTGATTGACAGTTGACACACAGTTTATTGTAATAACTACTCATGTCATATGGGTCAACATATTTATTAATGTCTGTGTCTGCTGCATCACAGAAAATCTGCAACTCTTGGTATGGAAACAGTCCTTGATAATGAAGATCGATTCTTCACTCCTTTGATAGATTGTTGATGTTTCCTGTTTTAGATTTTGTTTATATGCAGGCAAAAGGAGAATTGTTTAATCATCTTTTGCAGCTGTCCACTCAAGCAGTGAGTTAATTGCCTGCTCTGCTTAAGTAGGAAAAGTTGTGTTGCCTTGCTAAACCAAGAAATACACATACCTCAGTATAAACATCAGTAACAACAAGGCTGTGAATGACCTGGGATGGCTTTTTACACAATTAAGAAAAATATTAAACTTAGGGACAAAGATACAACAAAAGTTGCCATAAAAACTGCCATACACTCTAGGAAAAACTTCAGCCAAGCTACTGGAACAGTAGCATATAGCCATGTCTCAGTGGTGGCAAAAACACAGCAGTTTCTGATGTCTATGTCTGAGTCTGAAAGTCTATTTTCAATGTCTAGCCTAATCCTGACCAAACAGCGGTCTGCTGCACACACCTGTAGTGAACTTCTAAAATGAAAGCTAACGTCTGGTCTAAAAAAAGCATTCTAAAATAAAAGATCAACATATACATGTACACTTCTTCTGAACGGAGCTGACAGCACCCACATATTCCAGTACTGTTAACCTGCAATATATACCTCAAACATAATTCTGACCCAACAGCAGTCTTACTACAAACTAAGTAAGCCTATAGTGAACTCCTGAACTGACACCAAACATATACTCATCTACTGTTACCCAAATATACATACTAATTGTTGTCATGCAGCGTGTTTTCTGTGTATGTGTTTGTCTTCATATGTTTTGCAGATCGCCCTGTCCTAACTAGGTGCCTCACCTTATATTGTATATGTCACTGTTCACCACAAAAGCATAGGGGTGGACTGCCACAAACGTCACCTGTGCACTTTGCATTTCTCCTGTTTTTTCTATAGTTACGTATTTCTGTTGATTTTTGCGTTGATAGCGCAATTAATTTTTCTTTTCTTTAGTTTGGGAATATTCTGAACTGACTTCAAACATAAATTTATCTTTTGTTACCCATGACTACTCCTGGTACAAACAGGTGTGCTAATTAAAAAAACTATTAACTAAAAAACTATAAACATGTAGATTTACCCTGAGTATACCCTGAGCTGAGTGAACCCACAGACTATCTACTTTTACACACACACACACACATATATGGATAGAATATTGTAATGCATACAATACAATGCATATTACAATACACTCCGCAACTGTTATAGAGCATGCCACGAGCAGACTGTCTAAAGAGTATTAAGAACTGCTTAGTTGATATTACAAGTTGGGATGCATTTCTTCAATGGTGTGGTCGTCGTGAACAAAATCCAGGTCATGTGTCAGCTGCTATGGTCGAGGTTGAAACAAATCCACCAGGTAATTCACTGTTATTGATGGGAGGCATTAATCTGCCCCTCATCCTAATCAACCCTTAAAATTTAAAAACTGTGGTAAGAATGGTCATGTTGAAAAACTTGTCAAAATTGTAAGAAACATTTTAAGTTGAACAAAGTGGAAGAAACAAAAGAGACAAAGAGAAAGAATTCTACTCTGTCCAAAAGTGAGCATACTTTGGGAGGAAGCTTTGGGTGATAAATAGGGGTCAGCGGCCTCTGGTTCCTGTAATAACTCCCTTCACCTTTCATTCATGCATTGCTAGGAAGCTGGCAATGCCTTGCATTGATCGATACTGGGGCAGCACTGTCTATCACAAATATTTATCTTAAAAACCACATTTGAGTCATTGTACATGGAAAGCTTAAATGGCAAGCAAGTGTATTATAAGTCAGTTCCTATTCATTTTGTACTTCAGTGAAAACACTGAAAATGTATTTTGGACTGAATTCTGTATTGGTGAAAACACAGAATGCACCAAAATTGGGGGTTTCTTCCAAAAGACAAGGCAAGGAAGTAATGGGACTTTTGAATTACTGCCACTGATATCTGAGCACTGAACTGTTTAAACTACTTAAATAGTAGGATATTGTTCAACACTACTTCCTGGCCTCCATAGCCAGACAGCACCCTTGTTTGCTGATATGTGACTGTGCAGGACTGTGTGTTAGCTGTGAAAACTACAGAGGAGGTAGCTCTAAGATTAGCTCAATTGGATGCAACTCTAGACATTATCAAGATATTACATACTTCATTCATTATCCTCACACAACTGCTGAGCTGAAACTAACTTACTGATAATGTACTGCATGCACCTCTATCCTGTTCCTGACCAAACAGCAATCTACAGAGTAAATCTATAGTCAACTCCTTAACTGAAAGCAAGCACACATTTTTATATAAATATCTGTTATCCATATATACATACCAATCGGCCACATATATAAACCTCTACACTTCTAAGTGACTCCTAGTTTGATAGTGTATTCTAATATATATCATCTATAAAATATACATGTAGGCTTCTCATTAACAGAGAGTGATTTATGATATTGGCTGTTATACTAAGCTTATACAAAGCATACCCACAGACTCTACTGGTGACTACTATATATAATAAAATATACTATATACCTCTATCCTAATTCTGATAAAACAGTAGCCTACCACATAAAACTATAGTCAAGTACTGAACTGAGAGCAAACATACATTTTATTTACACATATATGCATAGCAATCAACCACATATATAGACCTTCAGATAACTCTAAAGAGAAGCAAGAGGTCTGAGAAGACATTCTAATATAAAAAAAATCAAAACGTACACTTCTCCTGAGCAACAACTGACCTACAACTGACCTTATTAGCCCATATATATAATATATATGGGCTAATAAACAAAGCTGGATCACATGGCACCCACAAATTTCACTAAGGTTGACAAGCCTCTAGCAGGTTAGTGATAATAAGAAGAATAAAAAGAACAATATAAAACATAAAACTAATTATATTAGTAAAATGACTTCATATAAAAAATAAGACTTTGAAGTTGTCACAATAAATTATATAGTGATATACACAGAGAGAGAGATATTAGCATTTATGGTATATGTGCAAGCATGTCTTTACAGTTCAGGTGCTAACTGCTAACGGTAGTAGTTATGGATGAATTAGCTATATGTAATGGTTTCTAACTTTGTGTGCAAAATAAAGTGCAAAAGTCTTAAATGTACACAGGGGAAAATATTGCTTTCACAGTGAACAGAGAGTTCCACAAAAGAATTAAGATTTAGATTGCAGATGTAGTCTACAATATTCTATATGTTAAAAGGAAGATTTCAAGTATATGTGTTAGGGGTGGAGCAAGTGTGTTTGAGAGTGGGCAGATTGTTAGCAGATTGTTAGCAGTTCTAGCAGATTGCAGATTGTTATGGGTTCTGTTCTACAGCCTATTGGTTCTGAATACTCTGGTACCGTCTATCTGGGAGCAGTTTGGTAAACAGATTGTGTGCTGGGTGACTTGGGTGTGCTGTGATTTTGCTAGTCTTCCTCAGACAACGCATGTAGAAGATGTCTTGTAGGGTTGGGAGCTTGTTGCCAATGTCAGCTGTTCTCATGACTCTCTAAAGTTGCTCTCAATGGTACAACTGTAGAAGTTGGTAAGGATGTGGGGGATGTGTATGCCCTCTGATGAGCAGATGTCACGACTGATGTGGTGTGCAGGGTCCAGGAAGTCATCAGGGAGATGTACACCAAACTCAAACTCGATACTCCTGACTCTTTCCACAGCAGCCCCTGTCAGTGTGAAAGGGTATGTGGCTGTCCGTATGTATCTGTCTTCTCTTGCACTTTCCCCTGTAGGCTGTAGGCTGTCTGATCTCAATTTTAGACCCAGGATGGATGTGTCATCTTAAGGATGATGTTGGCACTGTGCTTTGCAACAGTCGTATGTGAACAGGGAGTACAATAGGGAGCTGAGAATAGAACATTGTGGAGCTCTCATGCTCAGGGTCAGTGTGGAGGAGAAGCTGTTTCAAATTCTCACCACTTGGTCTGTTCATGTGGAAGTTTGAGTCAAATTGCATAGATGAGTGTGCTAAGGCTTTGAGCTTTGTAATAAGTTTGGTTGGGATGATGAAATTAAAGGCAGAGCAGTAATCAATGAACATCATTTGCCACCCTGTGGCACTTCACGATGGTACAAGTTAGTGCCACAGGGTGGTAGTCCTTTAGACAACTGAAAGCAGACTTCTTAGGGACTTGGATGATGGTTTACTTGTTGAACCATGTGGGGATCACAAACAGGCTAAAGGAGAGATTAAAGATGTCTGTTAAAGGCCAAAGCTATATCACTATGCACCAAGCATTTGCAGGAAGTTCCAAAATTGCATCTCAAAATACAAACCAGATAACAAAGCATCAGCAATAAAAAAAACTGTAGTGACCACCCAGCTGAAATAAACAAGTGTCAACAATGCTACTGCAAAAAATGTACCATTTTAAGAAATGCTGCAGGTCCACACAAACAGCTTAATCAATTAATTGGTGAATCATTCTTCATTGATGGATATGTTGAACAGTATGTTGATTCCATGGACAACAAGACAACCAGGAAAGTGAACTGTACATGCTGGAATGAGATGTAGAACTGAAAGTAGACACTGGAGCCAAGTGTAATGTGATCGCTTTAGACACAAAAAACAACTTGCTGCTATATGGTTTTTCAAGCACTTCACAGCCATTACTGGGTCTTCCAGACCTGCATGGGACTTTCTGCATATAACATATAAGTCCACCAACTAAACGTGTCCAGTAATGACAAATACAGATCTTACCAAATATGCTGACTTTCTTAAAGATGACTGGGCAAACTACCAGTCACATATTCCATGAATATTGAGCCTGCTGTTCCTCCTATTGTCTGATCAGAGACAGGTTTTCAGCCCATATATGTTGCTAAAAATGCCTTTTGATATAAATTTGACCAGCTAAGTTTTTCAGTGCTTAATGGAGCAAATAATTGTTGAATACCCTTGTGGTGTCATAGGAGATTGGTGGGTGGATGCACAAAAAAGGTGCACAATGACAACCTACAGGGTGCTTGTACATGACAGAAAGGTTAGCTATGTGGGCCATGTATTTAGCAGCAAGGGCCTGCATGGCATTCCAAAGACCAAAGCCATCAGTGAAATGCTGGAGCCCACAAATGCTCTTTTGAGATTTTTTGGCATGGTCAACTGTATGTGCATGCTTATCACCAAACTTTCTGAAATATCTGTAAATATCTTATGCTTAACATGCCTCCTGGTCTTGTCCTATTTCAACATTGACAAGCCTGTCGCCTTAACCTGTGACTTTTAACAATTTGAAAGTCTTGTCAGTCTTGATATCCCAGTTGGAATTGGAGGTCTGGGGTCCACTCACAAACCAAAATTTCACCAGATGGGACAAACACCCAATAATAAAAAAGGACTGAGCAGAATTATTGGGCAGAATTGGGTCTAAGTACTAAGAATAATTAAGACTTGGGTACTTTTTTAAAGCTGAGCCAGAGAGATGTCATCTCAGCCAGCAGGTCTCATAACTGACTATACAATCCAAAACCCCAGCTAGACTAAATCAAATTATTAAAATACAAAAAGAGAAATATCTAAAACATTGGACCAAAGCAACAGCTCAACAAAGTAAATTAGAATGTTATCTGTCTTTAAACAGAATATAAATTGACAAAATACTGCAGCCAGTATGTATCTGAATACACTGAACTGTCTAAAACACGAGTGCCCTGAAGAGAGGAAAGCCAGGAGTCGAAAATAGTTGAACAGACTGAGATGGAGGAGGCTTTTGTATGTATCAATGAGACCCTTGCCTCTGCTCCAGCTTGACCGAAACCAACAAAGGCTTTCTCACTTATGGACTTGGGTGGATAACATCCTAATCAAAAGCTCTGCTTTAGTGTCTAAGGAGGACATCCTATGGATGGTAGGATATTATTCAACCCCACTTCCTGCCTCCATAGTCAAACCACACCCTTGATTGCTAATATGTGGCTGTGCAGAGTGTCTAAAGAAAACCACAAAGGAAGTGATTGTTCAACTAAAGGTCATAAAAAACACCAAACTGTTGAGTAACACACACCACTATTTCAAATCTGAGGTAAGCTAAATGGGAAACTGTTGAATAAAATTGTGATACACAAATTGATCCTGATAATGTTATTAACCCTGCCTCTATGCTTCCGTATGAGAGAGATCCACACAACAGTGCTCAGCTGATCTAGAATGACACCAAGAGCCCTCTGGACACTGATCCAATAACTAATACCATTAAATTTTTGTTTACAGGTCCAGTTCCAAATGATCCCAGTTCAAAACAATATAAAGACATTACAGATGATGAATTCTGAAAAAGATGGAATGTTCTGAAACACACTAAAGTGCATTTGCATTGCTCAGGATGATTCGTGTTTGGGTACACTGTTAACCCGGATGTTGTTTTAACCCAGTAGACTAAATTAAGTACACTAAACATAAAACTTAAAACATTCCATCCATTATTCAATGTTTTGAGTTTGCTGAACAATTTGCATGTTTTTTCTCATTCTACGAGAACATTTGGGTTGAATCAGTTTAACTTAGCTTATTTTAGTCTGTTGATTAACATGTTTGAAAACAGAGTTTTAGGGTTTTGTTTGCTCAAACTAAAATGAAAAAATATGAGTACATTTTACTTAAGCAAAACAAGTGCACTTTATATAAGTTACATAACCAATAAACTAGTGTGAGCCAAACAAAAAGTTTCATATTAAAGAATGCTGCAAAGTTGTAAAGAGTTCCCATCATGCATTGCATGTTACCATCACTGAGGTTTGTATGTTAAATGTGAAGTCCATATGTGTTAACCTTTTTTTAATTGTTGTTTATTTTGTGTTGATTTTGTTGCAAAGCAAACTCTTACAGATATAAAATTATCTTAGGTCAATTAAAAAACTGTTAAACCACATTTTTCTATATTTCTGTTAATTATTTGCGAAACAGGATTTTTTAAAGTTATTTTTGGATTAATATGATAAGAACATATTGGTTGAACAAGAGATTTTATGTTCAGTGAACTATAAAATTCAAACTGGCTGTTGAAAGAACTCAAAAATCTTTGGTACTTTCAACTTAAAGTGACTTGTTTGTTTAACAAAGCAAAATTACCTTTTTTAGGGCAAAGAGTTTCTGTAACTTTTGTATGTTGAATGAACTTGCCTGGGCTTACAGGGTAAGGAAATACAGCAATCTAGAACTTTTCCTCCAAATCAAGCTGACAAATGCTTGTCAGTTGCTGAAAAGGTGACAGGTGTAAAAGTCACGACAGTACCTTGGGAGATGGCTGATGTGATGCAGCAATATAGCGTTGCCATGATGTTTCCCAATAAATCAGTTATTAGTTTGGATCATTTGCATGATCACCTTGAGCGTAATGTCATATAGTTACGGTTTGGTATGCAGGCAACATAACTAATGCCCCTATCTTAACTAGTGCTGCCCATAAAAATACACGCATTAAAGGTCCTGACTGGTTCCCGGCTGGAGTTTGTATACATGGTACGTGGGCAGAACTTGAGTCATGCTTTTTAAATCTAACCATTAAAAAAACTAACAGATGAAAGTGCACAAGAGAAATATATTGATGCATTCATAAAGCAGGCCAAGATAACATGTTTCTGCTGAATATGAATACCTAAATTCTGTATGTCTCAAACCTAATGGTTCTCTTTTGTCTGAGTATGAGTCACTGTCTGCCTTCAGAGGAATTTGTGAAGGCAACATGGGAGGATTTTGTTAAAATCTCTGAAGAACTTCACTGAAGCTTCACTGTATGTGTCTAAATATGTATTAAGTTCCATAAGTGTGGCCGCCAAACATTGCGCTCCCAAGCATTTACCTTGCCAACATACGATCCTTCCTAACAAAGCGGATGAATTACTTCTCCTTACCCATAGTAATTAATAAAGACATTTCAAACTCTGCTGCATTGTGCTTCACTGAAACCTGGCTGAACAAAACTATTGCAGACAATGTGCTGCATCTGCCGGGTTTCCAGCTGTGTAATCACTAGCTGGCTTTCTGGTGCAGTCACAACCACCTGGAGCCTAACATGCTCAAAACAGTGATGATGACTGTGGACTTTAGAAGAGAGCCCCCCCAGCACTCCCCGCACTAACCATCATGGACAAAAGGGCTAAAAAAATTACTTTGGACGCCACAAATCCCTCTCTGAGGGGACGCACTCCCTCTTTGAACTGCTACCTGGCCGGCACTGCAGAGCACCCAGCATCAGAACCACCAGACACAAGAACAGTTTTTCCCTCAGGCTATATTAAGTCTGAACAATTAAAGCTGCCATACATACATGTCATACAATGTATATTACTACATATCCCAAATTGTTTAATGTATATACACTAAGCCTGAGATGAGGGCACAGACAGACTCCACTTCTGGTAATCTACTATATCCTAAAACATGGTCCCACCACATATCATCGAGTAATGCACTGATAGCAAACATAAACTCATCTTCTCTTCATTTACACATTTGGCAGGCACATATGTCTAAAGCAACTTTTATCCAAAAGTGACGGTGCAAAGTACATTTTGCATTTTTACACATGGAATTTATGAGTACGTGTTTCCTGGGAATCAAACTGACAACCTATGCGCCAGCCACTCTGAGCTGCAGGAAACTTTACCCTTGTATACATACCAATTAACCACATATATAAACCTCTAGGCTTTTGGTCCAAATAGGCATTCTAATTTAGTAGTATATATAGATGTAGACCTCCTGAACATAGCCAGACCTACAATAATGCCTCATTAAGTGATTTGTGTCTTGTTAAGCATTGCAATGCAATAAAACAAAGATATGTGACAATATTAGTTTTTTTACAAAAAATTACAGTCTTGTTTATCTGTGAAATATTGGACAATAACAAATCTAGTTCAAACAAAAAGACAAGCATTTCACAAGTGATTCCAGTGTTGGCACAGTAATGAATCTAGAAAGAACAGGCGTTTGCAAGTGATTTTTAATGTTACAAGCAGTGTCATTGTGTGAAGAACTAACTAGTGGGCATAAGCCCAGGCTCTGCTGGTGCCCTAGGCAAGGTTTTACATTTTTTACTTGATTCTAACTTGACCCCCATCACTAAAAAGTTATGAAAATGATGATTTACTACAATATAACATAACAGAAATATTGATAAGCATTAACATAAATAAATTGTTTATAAATTGTGACAATAAATAACAAATTTGATTAAAAGCCACTAGAAGAATCACACAATTAAACAAAGTGTAAATCAACAAAAGTGCAAAAAACTGAACACGCTTGGATTTTTTTGCAGCAACATCATGAATGACTGCATCAAACAACAAATTCAGGGAAACTTCATTATTGATGCTGATGACAGTCCAGCGAGATGCTCTTGGGCCATGGTAGACCTCAAGTAGATTTTAATCAGCTTGAGCTATATTGCTTTTTTCTGCTCCTCTTCTTTGCGTCGCTTCCTGACTAGTGCTCCTGATTATTTTATTTTTCACTCATTTTTTATAGTTTAAGTGCACAGATGGCAAAATTTGTATGATAACTGCGTGCATAATATTTGTGATGTATTATAATTATGTCGTCATGATGCAGAAAGTGTTGTATTAGTCCAACATGTCGTTGTCAAATCTTATGATTTTTCGTTGATGTCAACTTGATTTCATTCAAACAATATTGCAATCAGGTGGATGATCGATCAGTAGCAAGATTATGTTAACTGTTAGAAATAATTTGACCTAATATATAGGTGTAGTAGCGCACGATGGTCACAAGAGGGCGACAATTACTTCCGATAATAAAACGTGCGGCGCCAGCGCCCCCCCCCAGTCATTTTGTACCCTAGGCAACTGCCTGTCCCCTATGCTGGCCCTGCTTGTCATATATCTTCTTTGCCCTGCTCAGTGTACATTGCACTGCTGAGCAAGAATAGTGATCAATTACAAACAGCTGTTCTAACTAGAGTCTTATTTTGTTACTGCCATAGGCTATATTGCACAGTTTATCAACACTGAAATCACTTTTGATACGGATATTTATTAATTTTATTGCTTTAAAACATTGCACTGCTCAAGGACACTATCTTCATTTGCAATATGCATTCTCATAATAGTTTGAGTTTTCCTATATTAAAAAAATTGAACAGCTTGATCAATTGCAAACTGCTCTTCTGCTTATCTATTCATGTACTGTCTTTGTTGTTACTGGCTTATATTGCTATAAATCACTTATATTACTGAAATCACTTGTGATACGTGTTAATGCAATTTATAGCGTTATTTTGTCTTTGTCGTTGCAAAAATTAAATCAACATTTTGCAAATGGCTTTTTTAACATGTTGCGTTGAATCCTTCTAAATAGGACAAATTGAAAAAAGAAAATCTTTTCTTATCCTATGTCTTCGTTCTGAACATTGCACTTCTCCACAGCAGTATAAAAGCTTTTAACTAAACCAGAAATTCACAGTTCTTACAAGATTTGTCCGTTTAAAGCACTGGGCTGCTCAGCAAATATAAAAGTATATAACAGCAATCGACAAATCTGTCTAGAGTCGATACTGCTTTAGTTTGCACAATATAACAATACTAAGTGCCATCGTGATATGCTCATTATTGTATTTAATCGTTTCATGAATTGCTCTGCTCCGCACTACTAACGTCAAAGTTCAGCACATTCAACCAACGTTGTCCTGTCTTGATTCGTTACTGCCTTAATTGCACAGTGTGTTTGTCCCTGTTCTAACAACGTCACGTTGCCGAAAAACACATTCTCTCACTCGGTTTTGACTTTATAACCAAATGTGTTCCATAACATGACAGCGTTATTTTGTCTTTGTCGTTGCAAAAATTAAATCAACATTTTGCAAATGGCATTTCTAACGTGTTGCGTTGTAAACACGACAAATTGTAAATCTTTCCTTATCCTATATCTTCGTTTTGAACATTGTACAGCTCCACAGCAGCATATTCACTTGAATTTAACATTCTGTTTGTAGTTTAGAATATTCCTATATGTGAATTCACAATATATATTTTCGCTCTAGTCAAACTCTATTCGTAATATTTGAAACTAAAATTCGTAAACTAAACCAGAAATTCACAGTTCTTACAAGATTTGTCCGTTTAAAGCACTGGGCTGCTCAGCAATATAAACGTATATAACAGCAATCGGCAAATCTGTCTAGAGTCGTTACTGCTTTAGTTTGCACAATATAACATCAATAAGTGCCATCGTGATATGCTCATTATTGCATTCATTCGTTTCATAATTTGCTCTGCATCGCACTACTAACGCCATAGTTCAGCACATTCAACCAGCGTTGTCCTGTCTTGAGTCGTTAAATGCACAGTGTGTTTAAAGCGTGTCCCTTTTCTAACAACGTCACCTTTCCGTGAAACACATTCTCTCACTCGGCTTTGACTTTCTCTAAACCAAATTTGGTCCATAACATGACAGCGTTATTTTGTCTTTGTTGTTGCAAATACTAAATCAACTTTTTGCAAATGGCATTTCTAACATGTTGCGTTGTATCCTTCTAAATACGACAAATTGAAAAAAGAAAATCTTTTCTTATCCTATAATCTTCGTTCTAAACATTGCACTTCTCCACAGCAGTATAAAAGCTTTTAACTAAACCAGAAATTCACAGTTCTTACAAGATTTGTCCGTTTAAAGCACTGGGCTGCTCAGCAATATAAACGTATATAACAGCAATCGACAAATCTGTCTAGAGTCGATACTGCTTTAGTTTGCACAATATAACATCACTAAGTGCCATCGTGATATGCTCATTATTGCATTTATTCGTTTCATAATTTGCTCTGCATCGCACTACTAACGCCATAGTTCAGCACATTCAACCAGCGTTGTCCTGTCTTGAGTCGTTAAATGCACAGTGTGTTTAAAGCGTGTCCCTTTTCTAACAACGTCACCTTTCCGTGAAACACATTCTCTCACTCGGCTTTGACTTTCTCAACCAAATTTGGTCCATAACATGACAGCGTTATTTTGTCTTTGTTGTTGCAAATACTAAATCAACTTTTTGCAAACGGCATTTCTAACATGTTGCGTTGTATCCTTCTAAATACGACAAATTGAAAAAAGAAAATCTTTTCTTATCCTATAATCTTCGCTCTAAACATTGCACTTCTCCACAGCAGTATAAAAGCTTTTAACTAAACCAGAAAATCACAGTTCTTACAAGATTTGTCCGTTTAAAGCACTGGGCTGCTCAGCAATATAAACGTATATAACAGCAATCGACAAATCTGTCTAGAGTCGATACTGCTTTAGTTTGCACAATATAACAATACTAAGTGTCATCGTGATATGCTCATTATTGCATTCATTCGTTTCATAATTTGCTCTGCATCGCACTCCTAACGTCATAGTTCATCACATTCAATCAACGTTGTGCTGTCTTGAGACGTTAATTCCACAGTGTGATTAAAGCGTGTCCCTTTTCTAACAACGTCACCTTGCCGAAAAACACATTCTCTCACTCACTTTTGACTTTCCCTATAACCAAATGTGTTCCATAACATGACAGCGTTATTTTGTCTTTGTCGTTTCAAATACTAAATCAACATTGTGCAAACAGCTTTTCTAACGTGTTGCGTTGTATCCTTCTAAATACGACAAATTGAAAAAAGAAAATCTTTTCTTATCCTATATCTTCGTTCTAAAATTTGCATTCTCCACAGCAGTATAAAAGCTTTTAACTAAACCATAAATTCACAGTTCTTACAAGATTTGTCCGTTTAAAGCACTGGGCTGCTCAGCAATATAAACGTATATAACAGCAATCGACAAATCTGTCTAGAGTCGATACTGCTTTAGTTTGCACAATATAACATCACTAAGTGCCATCGTGATATGCTCATTATTGCATTTATTCGTTTCAAAAATTGCTCTGCTTCGCACTACTAACGCCATAGTTCAGCACATTCAACCAACGTCGTTAATTCCACAGTGTGTTTAAAGCGTGTCCCTTTTCTAACAACGTCACCTTGCCGAAATACACATTCTCTCACTCGGTTTTGACATTCCCTATAACCAAATGTGTTCCATAACATGACAGCGTTATTTTGTCTTTGTCGTTGCAAATACTAAATCAACTTTGTGCAAACAGCTTTTCTAACGTGTTGCGTTGTAAACACGACAAATTGTAAATCTTTCCTTATCCTATATCTTCGTTTTGAACATTGCACAGCTCCACAGCAGCATATTCACTTGAATTTAACATTCTGTTTGTAGTTTAGAATATTCCTATATGTGAATTCACAATATATATTTTCGCTCTAGTCAAACTCTATTCGTTATATTTGAAAACTTTTAACTAATCTAGAAATTCACAGATTTGTCCGTTTAAAGCACTGGGCTGCTCAGCAATATAAACGTATATAGCAGCAATCGTCAAATCTGCCTAGAGTCGTTACTGCTTTAGTTTGCACAATATAACAATACTAAGTGTCATCGTGATATGCTCATTATTGCATTCATTCGTTTCATAATTTGCTCTGCATCGCAATACTAACGTCACAGTTCTTCACATTCAATCATCGTTGTCCTGTCTTGAGACGTTAATTCCACAGTGTGTTTAAAGCGTGTCCCTTTTCTAACAACGTCACCTTGCCGAGAAACACATTCTCTCACTCGGTTTGGCATTCCCTATAACCAAATGTGTTCCATAACATGACAGCGTTATTTTGTCTTTGTCGTTGCAAATACTAAATCAACTTTGTGCAAACAGCTTTTCTAACGTGTTGCGTTGTAAACACGACAAATTGTAAATCTTTCCTTATCCTATATCTTCGTTTTGAACATTGCACAGCTCCACAGCAGCATATTCACTTGAATTTAACATTCTGTTTGTAGTTTAGAATATTCCTATATGTGAATTCACAATATATATATTTTCGCTCTAGTCAAACTCTATTCGTTATATTTGAAAACTTTTAACTAAACCAGAAATTCACAGTTCTTACAAGATTTGTCCGTTTGAAGCACTGGGCTGCTCAGCAATATAAACGTATATATCGGCAAAGCTGTCTAGAGTCGTTACTACTTTAGTTTGCACAATATAACATCACTAAGTGCCATCGTGATATGCTCATTATTGCATTCATTCGTATCAAAAATTGCTCTGCTTCGCACTACTAACGCCATAGTTCAGCACATTCAACCAGCGTTGTCCTGTCTTGAGTCGTTAAATGCACAGTGTGATTAAAGCGTGTCCCTTTTCTAACAACGTCACCTTGCCTAAAAACACATTCTCTCACTCACTTTTGACTTTCCCTATAACCAAATGTGTTCCATAACATGACAGCGTTATTTTGTCTTTGTCGTTGCAAATACTAAATCAACTTTGTGCAAACAGCTTTTCTAACGTGTTGCGTTGTATCCTTCTAAATACGACCAATTTAAAAAAGAAAATCTTTTCTTATCCTATATCTTCGTTCTAAAATTTGCATTCTCCACAGCAGTATAAAAGCTTTTAACTAAACCAGAAATTCACAGTTCTTACAAGATTTGTCCGTTTAAAGCACTGGGCTGCTCAGCAATATAAACGTATATAACAGCAATCGACAAATCTGTCTAGAGTCGATACTGCTTTAGTTTGCACAATATAACATCACTAAGTGCCATCGTGATATGCTCATTATTGCATTTATTCGTTTCAAAAATTGCTCTGCTTCGCACTACTAACGCCATAGTTCAGCACATTCAACCAACGTCGTTAATTCCACAGTGTGTTTAAAGCATGTCCCTTTTCTAACAACGTCACCTTGCCGAAAAACACATTCTCTCACTCGGTTTTGACATTCCCTATAACCAAATGTGTTCCATAACATGACAGCGTTATTTTGTCTTTGTCGTTGCAAATACTAAATCAACTTTGTGCAAACAGCTTTTCTAACGTGTTGCGTTGTAAACACGACAAATTGTAAATCTTTCCTTATCCTATATCTTCGTTTTGAACATTGCACAGCTCCACAGCAGCATATTCACTTGAATTTAACATTCTGTTTGTAGTTTAGAATATTCCTATATGTGAATTCACAATATATATTTTCGCTCTAGTCAAACTCTATTCGTTATATTTGAAAACTTTTAACTAATCTAGAAATTCACAGATTTGTCCGTTTAAAGCACTGGGCTGCTCAGCAATATAAACGTATATAGCAGCAATCGTCAAATCTGCCTAGAGTCGTTACTGCTTTAGTTTGCACAATATAACAATACTAAGTGTCATCGTGATATGCTCATTATTGCATTCATTCGTTTCATAATTTGCTCTGCATCGCAATACTAACGTCACAGTTCTTCACATTCAATCATCGTTGTCCTGTCTTGAGACGTTAATTCCACAGTGTGTTTAAAGCGTGTCCCTTTTCTAACAACGTCACCTTGCCGAGAAACACATTCTCTCACTCGGTTTGGCATTCCCTATAACCAAATGTGTTCCATAACATGACAGCGTTATTTTGTCTTTGTCGTTGCAAATACTAAATCAACTTTGTGCAAACAGCTTTTCTAACGTGTTGCGTTGTAAACACGACAAATTGTAAATCTTTCCTTATCCTATATCTTCGTTTTGAACATTGCACAGCTCCACAGCAGCATATTCACTTGAATTTAACATTCTGTTTGTAGTTTAGAATATTCCTATATGTGAATTCACAATATATATATTTTCGCTCTAGTCAAACTCTATTCGTTATATTTGAAAACTTTTAACTAAACCAGAAATTCACAGTTCTTACAAGATTTGTCCGTTTGAAGCACTGGGCTGCTCAGCAATATAAACGTATATATCGGCAAAGCTGTCTAGAGTCGTTACTACTTTAGTTTGCACAATATAACATCACTAAGTGCCATCGTGATATGCTCATTATTGCATTCATTCGTATCAAAAATTGCTCTGCTTCGCACTACTAACGCCATAGTTCAGCACATTCAACCAGCGTTGTCCTGTCTTGAGTCGTTAAATGCACAGTGTGATTAAAGCGTGTCCCTTTTCTAACAACGTCACCTTGCCTAAAAACACATTCTCTCACTCACTTTTGACTTTCCCTATAACCAAATGTGTTCCATAACATGACAGCGTTATTTTGTCTTTGTCGTTGCAAATACTAAATCAACTTTGTGCAAACAGCTTTTCTAACGTGTTGCGTTGTATCCTTCTAAATACGACCAATTTAAAAAAGAAAATCTTTTCTTATCCTATATCTTCGTTCTAAAATTTGCACTTCTCCACAGCAGTATAAAAGCTTTTAAATAAACCAGAAATTCACAGTTCTTACAAGATTTGTCCGTTTAAAGCACTGGGCTGCTCAGCAATATAAACGTATATAACAGCAATCGACAAATCTGTCTAGAGTCGATACTGCTTTAGTTTGCACAATATAACATCACTAAGTGCCATCGTGATATGCTCATTATTGCATTTATTCGTTTCATAAATTGCTCTGCTTCGCACTACTAACGCCATAGTTCAGCACATTCAACCAACGTCGTTAATTCCACAGTGTGTTTAAAGCATGTCCCTTTTCTAACAACGTCACCTTGCCGAGAACCACATTCTCTCACTCATTTTTGACATTCCCTATAACCAAATGTGTTCCATAACATGACAGCGTTATTTTGTCTTTGTCATTGCAAATACTAAATCAACTTTTTGCAAACAGCTTTTCTAACGTGTTGCGTTGTAAACACGACAAATTGTAAATCTTTCCTTATCCTATATCTTCGTTTTGAACATTGCACAGCTCCACAGCAGCATATTCACTTGAATTTAACATTATGTTTGTAGTTTAGAATATTCCTATATGTGAATTCACAATATATATTTTCGCTCTAGTCAAACTCTATTCGTTTCATATTTGAAAACTTTTAACTAATCTAGAAATTCACAGTTCTTACAAGATTTGTCCGTTTAAAGCACTGGGCTGCTCAGCAATATAAACGTATATAGCAGCAATCGTCAAATCTGCCTAGAGTCGTTACTGCTTTAGTTTGCACAATATAACAATACTAAGTGTCATCGTGATATGCTCATTATTGCATTCATTCGTTTCATAATTTGCTCTGCATCGCAATACTAACGTCACAGTTCTTCACATTCAATCATCGTTGTCCTGTCTTGAGACGTTAATTCCACAGTGTGTTTAAAGCGTGTCCCTTTTCTAACAACGTCACCTTGCCGAGAAACACATTCTCTCACTCGGTTTTGACATTCCCTATAACCAAATGTGTTCCATAACATGACAGCGTTATTTTGTCTTTGTCGTTGCAAATACTAAATCAACTTTGTGCAAACAGCTTTTCTAACGTGTTGCGTTGTAAACACGACAAATTGTAAATCTTTCCTTATCCTATATCTTCGTTTTGAACATTGCACAGCTCCACAGCAGCATATTCACTTGAATTTAACATTCTGTTTGTAGTTTAGAATATTCCTATATGTGAATTCACAATATATATCACAATATATATTTTCGCTCTAGTCAAACTCTATTCGTTTTTTCTCATATTTGAAAACTTTTAACTAAACCAGAAATTCACAGTTCTTACAAGATTTGTCCGTTTGAAGCACTGGGCTGCTCAGCAATATAAACGTATATAATCGGCAAAGCTGTCTAGAGTCGTTACTACTTTAGTTTGCACAATATAACATCACTAAGTGCCATCGTGATATGCTCATTATTACATTTATTCGTATCAAAAATTGCTCTGCTTCGCACTACTAACGCCATAGTTCAGCATATTCAACCAGCGTTGTCCTGTCTTGAGTCGTTAAATGCACAGTGTGATTAAAGCGTGTCCCTTTTCTAACAACGTCACCTTGCCTAGAAACACATTCTCTCACTCACTTTTGACTTTCCTATAACCAAATGTGTTCCATAACATACAGCGTTATTTTGTCTTTGTCGTTGCAAATACTAAATCAACTTTGTGCAAACAACTTTTCTAACGTGTTGCGTTGTATCCTTCTAAATACGACAAATTGAAAAAAGAAAATCTTTTCTTATCCTATATCTTCGTTCTAAAATTTGCACTTCTCCACAGCTGTATAAAAGCTTTTAAATAAACCAGAAATTCACAGTTCTTACAAGATTTGTCCGTTTAAAGCACTGGGCTGCTCAGCAATATAAACGTATATAACAGCAATCGACAAATCTGTCTAGAGTCGATACTGCTTTAGTTTGCACAATATAACATCACTAAGTGCCATATGCTCATTATTGCATTCATTCGTTTCATAATTTGCTCTGCTTCGCACTACTAACGTCATAGTTCATCACATTCAACCAGCGTCGTTAATTCCACAGTGTGTTTAAAGCGTGTCCCTTTTCTAACAACGTCACCTTGCCGAGAACCACATTCTCTCACTCATTTTTGACTTTCCCTATAACCAAATGTGTTCCATAACATGACAGCGTTATTATGTCTTTGTCATTGCAAAAATTAAATCAACATTTTGCAAATGGCATTTCTAACGTGTTGCGTTGTAAACACGACAAATTGTAAATCTTTCCTTATCCTGGATCTTCGTTTTGAACATTGCACAGCTCCACAGCAGCATATTCACTTGAATTTAACATTATGTTTGTAGTTTAGAATATTCCTATATGTGAATTCACAATATATATATTTTCGCTCTAGTCAAACTCTATTCGTTTTTTCTCATATTTGAAAACTTTTAACTAAACCAGAAATTCACAGTTCTTACAAGATTTGTCCGTTTAAAGCACTGGGCTGCTCAGCAATATAAACGTATATAACAGCAATCGGCAAATCTGTCTAGAGTCGTTACTACTTTAGTTTGCACAATATAACATCACTAAGTGCCATCGTGATATGCTCATTATTACATTTATTCGTATCAAAAATTGCTCTGCTTCGCACTACTAACGCCATAGTTCAGCATATTCAACCAGCGTTGTCCTGTCTTGAGTCGTTAAATGCACAGTGTGTTTAAAGCGTGTCCCTTTTCTCACAACGTCACCTTGCCGTGAAACACATTCTCTCACTCGGTTTTGACATTCCCTATAACCAAATGTGTTCCATAACATGACAGCGTTATTTTGTCTTTGTCGTTGCAAATACTAAATCAACTTTGTGCAAACAGCTTTTCTAACGTGTTGCGTTGTAAACACGACAAATTGTAAATCTTTCCTTATCCTATATCTTCGTTTTGAACATTGCACAGCTCCACAGCAGCATATTCACTTGAATTTAACATTCTGTTTGTAGTTTAGAATATTCCTATATGTGAATTCACAATATATATTTTCGCTCTAGTCAAACTCTATTCGTTATATTTGAAAACTTTTAACTAATCTAGAAATCATTCACAAGATTTGTCCGTTTAAAGCACTGGGCTGCTCAGCAATATAAACGTATATAGCAGCAATCGTCAAATCTGCCTAGAGTCGTTACTGCTTTAGTTTGCACAATATAACAATACTAAGTGTCATCGTGATATGCTCATTATTGCATTCATTCGTTTCATAATTTGCTCTGCATCGCAATACTAACGTCACAGTTCTTCACATTCAATCATCGTTGTCCTGTCTTGAGACGTTAATTCCACAGTGTGTTTAAAGCGTGTCCCTTTTCTAACAACGTCACCTTGCCGAGAAACACATTCTCTCACTCGGTTTGGCATTCCCTATAACCAAATGTGTTCCATAACATGACAGCGTTATTTTGTCTTTGTCGTTGCAAATACTAAATCAACTTTGTGCAAACAGCTTTTCTAACGTGTTGCGTTGTAAACACGACAAATTGTAAATCTTTCCTTATCCTATATCTTCGTTTTGAACATTGCACAGCTCCACAGCAGCATATTCACTTGAATTTAACATTCTGTTTGTAGTTTAGAATATTCCTATATGTGAATTCACAATATATATATTTTCGCTCTAGTCAAACTCTATTCGTTATATTTGAAAACTTTTAACTAAACCAGAAATTCACAGTTCTTACAAGATTTGTCCGTTTAAAGCACTGGGCTGCTCAGCAATATAAACGTATATATCGGCAAAGCTGTCTAGAGTCGTTACTACTTTAGTTTGCACAATATAACATCACTAAGTGCCATCGTGATATGCTCATTATTGCATTCAT
Source organism: Chromobotia macracanthus (assembly GCA_036877525.1). Classification (NCBI taxonomy): domain Eukaryota; kingdom Metazoa; phylum Chordata; class Actinopteri; order Cypriniformes; family Botiidae; genus Chromobotia; species Chromobotia macracanthus. The sequence continues at coordinate 757,011 of JAZGTH010000026.1, forward strand.
TCGTATCAAAAATTGCTCTGCTTCGCACTACTAACGCCATAGTTCAGCACATTCAACCAGCGTTGTCCTGTCTTGAGTCGTTAAATGCACAGTGTGATTAAAGCGTGTCCCTTTTCTAACAACGTCACCTTGCCTAAAAACACATTCTCTCACTCACTTTTGACTTTCCCTATAACCAAATGTGTTCCATAACATGACAGCGTTATTTTGTCTTTGTCGTTGCAAATACTAAATCAACTTTGTGCAAACAACTTTTCTAACGTGTTGCGTTGTATCCTTCTAAATACGACAAATTGAAAAAAGAAAATCTTTTCTTATCCTATATCTTCGTTCTAAAATTTGCACTTCTCCACAGCTGTATAAAAGCTTTTAAATAAACCAGAAATTCACAGTTCTTACAAGATTTGTCCGTTTAAAGCACTGGGCTGCTCAGCAATATAAACGTATATAACAGCAATCGACAAATCTGTCTAGAGTCGATACTGCTTTAGTTTGCACAATATAACATCACTAAGTGCCATATGCTCATTATTGCATTCATTCGTTTCATAATTTGCTCTGCTTCGCACTACTAACGTCATAGTTCATCACATTCAACCAGCGTCGTTAATTCCACAGTGTGTTTAAAGCGTGTCCCTTTTCTAACAACGTCACCTTGCCGAGAACCAAATTCTCTCACTCATTTTTGACTTTCCCTATAACCAAATGTGTTCCATAACATGACAGCGTTATTATGTCTTTGTCATTGCAAAAATTAAATCAACATTTTGCAAATGGCATTTCTAACGTGTTGCGTTGTAAACACGACAAATTGTAAATCTTTCCTTATCCTGGATCTTCGTTTTGAACATTGCACAGCTCCACAGCAGCATATTCACTTGAATTTAACATTATGTTTGTAGTTTAGAATATTCCTATATGTGAATTCACAATATATATTTTCGCTCTAGTCAAACTCTATTCGTTTTTTCTCATATTTGAAAACTTTTAACTAAACCAGAAATTCACAGTTCTTACAAGATTTGCCCGTTTAAAGCACTGGGCTGCTCAGCAATATAAACGTATATAACAGCAATCGGCAAATCTGTCTAGAGTCGTTACTACTTTAGTTTGCACAATATAACATCACTAAGTGCCATCGTGATATGCTCATTATTACATTTATTCGTATCAAAAATTGCTCTGCTTCGCACTACTAACGCCATAGTTCAGCATATTCAACCAGCGTTGTCCTGTCTTGAGTCGTTAAATGCACAGTGTGTTTAAAGCGTGTCCCTTTTCTCACAACGTCACCTTGCCGTGAAACACATTCTCTCACTCGGTTTTGACATTCCCTATAACCAAATGTGTTCCATAACATGACAGCGTTATTTTGTCTTTGTCGTTGCAAATACTAAATCAACTTTGTGCAAACAGCTTTTCTAACGTGTTGCGTTGTATCCTTCTAAATACGACAAATTGAAAAAAGAAAACTTTTTTCTTATCCTATCTTCGTTCTAAAATTTGCACTTCTCCACAGCAGTATAAAAGCTTTTAAATAAACCAGAAATTCACAGTTCTTACAAGATTTGTCCGTTTAAAGCACTGGGCTGTTCAGCAATATAAACGTATATAACAGCAATCGACAAATCTGTCTAGAGTCGATACTGCTTTAGTTTGCACAATATAGCATCACTAAGTGCCATCGTGATATGCTCATTATTGCATTCATTCGTTTCATAATTTGCTCTGCTTCGCACTACTAACGTCATAGTTCATCACATTCAACCAGCGTCGTTAATTCCACAGTGTGTTTAAAGCGTGTCCCTTTTCTAACAACGTCACCTTGCCGAGAACCACATTCTCTCACTCATTTTTGACTTTCCCTATAACCAAATGTGTTCCATAACATGACAGCGTTATTATGTCTTTGTCATTGCAAAAATTAAATCAACATTTTGCAAATGGCATTTCTAACGTGTTGCGTTGTAAACACGACAAATTGTAAATCTTTCCTTATCCTGGATCTTCGTTTTGAACATTGCACAGCTCCACAGCAGCATATTCACTTGAATTTAACATTATGTTTGTAGTTTAGAATATTCCTATATGTGAATTCACAATATATATATTTTCGCTCTAGTCAAACTCTATTCGTTATATTTGAAAACTTTTTACTAATCTAGAAATTCACAGTTCTTTCAAGATTTGTCCGTTTAAAGCACTGGGCTGCTCAGCAATATAAACGTATATAGCAGCAATCGTCAAATCTGCCTAGAGTCGTTACTGCTTTAGTTTGCACAATATAACAATACTAAGTGTCATCGTGATATGCTCATTATTGCATTCATTCGTTTCATAATTTGCTCTGCATCGCAATACTAACGTCACAGTTCTTCACATTCAATCATCGTTGTCCTGTCTTGAGACGTTAATTCCACAGTGTGTTTAAAGCGTGTCCCTTTTCTCACAACGTCACCTTGCCGAGAAACACACTCTCACTCGGTTTTGACATTCCCTATAACCAAATGTGTTCCATAACATGACAGCGTTATTTTGTCTTTGTCGTTGCAAATACTAAATCAACTTTGTGCAAACAGCTTTTCTAACGTGTTGCGTTGTAAACACGACAAATTGTAAATCTTTCCTTATCCTATATCTTCGTTTTGAACATTGCACAGCTCCACAGCAGCATATTCACTTGAATTTAACATTCTGTTTGTAGTTTAGAATATTCCTATATGTGAATTCACAATATATATTTTCGCTCTAGTCAAACTCTATTCGTTATATTTGAAAACTTTTAACTAAACCAGAAATTCACAGTTCTTACAAGATTTGTCCGTTTGAAGCACTGGGCTGCTCAGCAATATAAACGTATATATCGGCAAAGCTGTCTAGAGTCGTTACTACTTTAGTTTGCACAATATAACATCACTAAGTGCCATCGTGATATGCTCATTATTGCATTCATTCGTATCAAAAATTGCTCTGCTTCGCACTACTAACGCCATAGTTCAGCACATTCAACCAGCGTTGTCCTGTCTTGAGTCGTTAAATGCACAGTGTGATTAAAGCGTGTCCCTTTTCTCACAACGTCACCTTGCCGTGAAACACATTCTCTCACTCGGTTTTGACATTCCCTATTACCAAATGTGTTCCATAACATGACAGCGTTATTATGTCTTTGTCATTGCAAAAATTAAATCAACATTTTGCAAATGGCATTTCTAACGTGTTGCGTTGTAAACACGACAAATTGTAAATCTTTCCTTATCCTGGATCTTCGTTTTGAACATTGCACAGCTCCACAGCAGCATATTCACTTGAATTTAACATTATGTTTGTAGTTTAGAATATTCCTATATGTGAATTCACAATATATATATTTTCGCTCTAGTCAAACTCTATTCGTTATATTTGAAAACTTTTAACTAATCTAGAAATTCACAGTTCTTTCAAGATTTGTCCGTTTAAAGCACTGGGCTGCTCAGCAATATAAACGTATATAGCAGCAATCGTCAAATCTGCCTAGAGTCGTTACTGCTTTAGTTTGCACAATATAACAATACTAAGTGTCATCGTGATATGCTCATTATTGCATTCATTCGTTTCATAATTTGCTCTGCTCATCGCAATACTAACGTCACAGTTCTTCACATTCAATCATCGTTGTCCTGTCTTGAGACGTTAATTCCACAGTGTGTTTAAAGCGTGTCCCTTTTCTCACAACGTCACCTTGCCGAGAAACACATTCTCTCACTCGGTTTTGACATTCCCTATAACCAAATGTGTTCCATAACATGACAGCGTTATTTTGTCTTTGTCGTTGCAAATACTAAATCAACTTTGTGCAAACAGCTTTTCTAACGTGTTGCGTTGTAAACACGACAAATTGTAAATCTTTCCTTATCCTATATCTTCGTTTTGAACATTGCACAGCTCCACAGCAGCATATTCACTTGAATTTAACATTCTGTTTGTAGTTTAGAATATTCCTATATGTGAATTCACAATATATATTTTCGCTCTAGTCAAACTCTATTCGTTATATTTGAAAACTTTTAACTAAACCAGAAATTCACAGTTCTTACAAGATTTGTCCGTTTGAAGCACTGGGCTGCTCAGCAATATAAACGTATATATCGGCAAAGCTGTCTAGAGTCGTTACTACTTTAGTTTGCACAATATAACATCACTAAGTGCCATCGTGATATGCTCATTATTACATTTATTCGTATCAAAAATTGCTCTGCTTCGCACTACTAACGCCATAGTTCAGCATATTCAACCAGAGTTGTCCTGTCTTGAGTCGTTAAATGCACAGTGTGTTTAAAGCGTGTCCCTTTTCTCACAACGTCACCTTGCCGTGAAACACATTCTCTCACTCGGTTTTGACATTCCCTATTACCAAATGTGTTCCATAACATGACAGCGTTATTTTGTCTTTGTCGTTGCAAATACTAAATCAACTTTGTGCAAACAGCTTTTCTAACGTGTTGCGTTGTATCCTTCTAAATACGACAAATTGAAAAAAGAAAATTTTTTTCTTATCCTATGTCTTCGTTCTAAAATTTGCACTTCTCCACAGCAGTATAAAAGCTTTTAAATAAACCAGAAATTCACAGTTCTTACAAGATTTGTCCGTTTAAAGCACTGGGCTGCTCAGCAATATAAACGTATATAACAGCAATCGACAAATCTGTCTAGAGTCGATACTGCTTTAGTTTGCACAATATAACATCACTAAGTTCCATATGCTCATTACTGCATTCATTCGTTTCATAATTTGCTCTGCTTCGCACTACTAACGTCATAGTTCATCACATTCAACCAGCGTCGTTAATTCCACAGTTTGTTTAAAGCGTGTCCCTTTTCTAACAACGTCACCTTGCCGAGAACCACATTCTCTCACTCATTTTTGACTTTCCCTATAACCAAATGTGTTCCATAACATGACAGCGTTATTATGTCTTTGTCATTGCAAAAATTAAATCAACATTTTGCAAATGGCATTTCTAACGTGTTGCGTTGTAAACACGACAAATTGTAAATCTTTCCTTATCCTGGATCTTCGTTTTGAACATTGCACAGCTCCACAGCAGCATATTCACTTGAATTTAACATTATGTTTGTAGTTTAGAATATTCCTATATGTGAATTCACAATATATATATTTTCGCTCTAGTCAAACTCTATTCGTTATATTTGAAAACTTTTAACTAATCTAGAAATTCACAGTTCTTTCAAGATTTGTCCGTTTAAAGCACTGGGCTGCTCAGCAATATAAACGTATATAGCAGCAATCGTCAAATCTGCCTAGAGTCGTTACTGCTTTAGTTTGCACAATATAACAATACTAAGTGTCATCGTGATATGCTCATTATTGCATTCATTCGTTTCATAATTTGCTCTGCATCATCGCAATACTAACGTCACAGTTCTTCACATTCAATCATCGTTGTCCTGTCTTGAGACGTTAATTCCACAGTGTGTTTAAAGCGTGTCCCTTTTCTCACAACGTCACCTTGCCGAGAAACACATTCTCTCACTCGGTTTTGACATTCCCTATAACCAAATGTGTTCCATAACATGACAGCGTTATTTTGTCTTTGTCGTTGCAAATACTAAATCAACTTTGTGCAAACAGCTTTTCTAACGTGTTGCGTTGTAAACACGACAAATTGTAAATCTTTCCTTATCCTATATCTTCGTTTTGAACATTGCACAGCTCCACAGCAGCATATTCACTTGAATTTAACATTCTGTTTGTAGTTTAGAATATTCCTATATGTGAATTCACAATATATATTTTCGCTCTAGTCAAACTCTATTCGTTATATTTGAAAACTTTTAACTAAACCAGAAATTCACAGTTCTTACAAGATTTGTCCGTTTGAAGCACTGGGCTGCTCAGCAATATAAACGTATATATCGGCAAAGCTGTCTAGAGTCGTTACTACTTTAGTTTGCACAATATAACATCACTAAGTGCCATCGTGATATGCTCATTATTACATTTATTCGTATCAAAAATTGCTCTGCTTCGCACTACTAACGCCATAGTTCAGCATATTCAATCATCGTTGTCCTGTCTTGAGTCGTTAAATGCACAGTGTGTTTAAAGCGTGTCCCTTTTCTCACAACGTCACCTTGCCGTGAAACACATTCTCTCACTCGGTTTTGACATTCCCTATTACCAAATGTGTTCCATAACATGACAGCGTTATTTTGTCTTTGTCGTTGCAAATACTAAATCAACTTTGTGCAAACAGCTTTTCTAACGTGTTGCGTTGTATCCTTCTAAATACGACAAATTGAAAAAAGAAAATTTTTTCTTATCCTATATCTTCGTTCTAAAATTTGCACTTCTCCACAGCAGTATAAAAGCTTTTAAATAAACCAGAAATTCACAGTTCTTACAAGATTTGTCCGTTAAAAGCACTGGGCTGCTCAGCAATATAAACGTATATAACAGCAATCGACAAATCTGTCTAGAGTCGATACTGCTTTAGTTTGCACAATATAACATCACTAAGTTCCATATGCTCATTACTGCATTCATTCGTTTCATAATTTGCTCTGCTTCGCACTACTAACGTCATAGTTCATCACATTCAACCAGCGTCGTTAATTCCACAGTTTGTTTAAAGCGTGTCCCTTTTCTAACAACGTCACCTTGCCGAGAACCACATTCTCTCACTCATTTTTGACTTTCCCTATAACCAAATGTGTTCCATAACATGACAGCGTTATTATGTCTTTGTCATTGCAAAAATTAAATCAACATTTTGCAAATGGCATTTCTAACGTGTTGCGTTGTAAACACGACAAATTGTAAATCTTTCCTTATCCTGGATCTTCGTTTTGAACATTGCACAGCTCCACAGCAGCATATTCACTTGAATTTAACATTATGTTTGTAGTTTAGAATATTCCTATATGTGAATTCACAATATATATATTTTCGCTCTAGTCAAACTCTATTCGTTATATTTGAAAACTTTTAACTAATCTAGAAATTCACAGTTCTTTCAAGATTTGTCCGTTTAAAGCACTGGGCTGCTCAGCAATATAAACGTATATAGCAGCAATCGTCAAATCTGCCTAGAGTCGTTACTGCTTTAGTTTGCACAATATAACAATACTAAGTGTCATCGTGATATGCTCATTATTGCATTCATTCGTTTCATAATTTGCTCTGCATCGCAATACTAACGTCACAGTTCTTCACATTCAATCATCGTTGTCCTGTCTTGAGACGTTAATTCCACAGTGTGTTTAAAGCGTGTCCCTTTTCTCACAACGTCACCTTGCCGAGAAACACATTCTCTCACTCGGTTTTGACATTCCCTATAACCAAATGTGTTCCATAACATGACAGCGTTATTTTGTCTTTGTCGTTGCAAATACTAAATCAACTTTGTGCAAACAGCTTTTCTAACGTGTTGCGTTGTAAACACGACAAATTGTAAATCTTTCCTTATCCTATATCTTCGTTTTGAACATTGCACAGCTCCACAGCAGCATATTCACTTGAATTTAACATTCTGTTTGTAGTTTAGAATATTCCTATATGTGAATTCACAATATATATATTTTCGCTCTAGTCAAACTCTATTCGTTATATTTGAAAACTTTTAACTAAACCAGAAATTCACAGTTCTTACAAGATTTGTCCGTTTGAAGCACTGGGCTGCTCAGCAATATAAACGTATATATCGGCAAAGCTGTCTAGAGTCGTTACTACTTTAGTTTGCACAATATAACATCACTAAGTGCCATCGTGATATGCTCATTATTGCATTCATTCGTATCAAAAATTGCTCTGCTTCGCACTACTAACGCCATAGTTCAGCACATTCAACCAGCGTTGTCCTGTCTTGAGTCGTTAAATGCACAGTGTGATTAAAGCGTGTCCCTTTTCTCACAACGTCACCTTGCCGTGAAACACATTCTCTCACTCGGTTTTGACATTCCCTATTACCAAATGTGTTCCATAACATGACAGCGTTATTTTGTCTTTGTCGTTGCAAATACTAAATCAACTTTGTGCAAACAGCTTTTCTAACGTGTTGCGTTGTATCCTTCTAAATACGACAAATTGAAAAAAGAAAATTTTTTCTTATCCTATATCTTCGTTCTAAAATTTGCACTTCTCCACAGCAGTATAAAAGCTTTTAAATAAACCAGAAATTCACAGTTCTTACAAGATTTGTCCGTTAAAAGCACTGGGCTGCTCAGCAATATAAACGTATATAACAGCAATCGACAAATCTGTCTAGAGTCGATACTGCTTTAGTTTGCACAATATAACATCACTAAGTTCCATATGCTCATTACTGCATTCATTCGTTTCATAATTTGCTCTGCTTCGCACTACTAACGTCATAGTTCATCACATTCAACCAGCGTCGTTAATTCCACAGTTTGTTTAAAGCGTGTCCCTTTTCTAACAACGTCACCTTGCCGAGAACCACATTCTCTCACTCATTTTTGACTTTCCCTATAACCAAATGTGTTCCATAACATGACAGCGTTATTATGTCTTTGTCATTGCAAAAATTAAATCAACATTTTGCAAATGGCATTTCTAACGTGTTGCGTTGTAAACACGACAAATTGTAAATCTTTCCTTATCCTGGATCTTCGTTTTGAACATTGCACAGCTCCACAGCAGCATATTCACTTGAATTTAACATTATGTTTGTAGTTTAGAATATTCCTATATGTGAATTCACAATATATATATTTTCGCTCTAGTCAAACTCTATTCGTTATATTTGAAAACTTTTAACTAATCTAGAAATTCACAGTTCTTTCAAGATTTGTCCGTTTAAAGCACTGGGCTGCTCAGCAATATAAACGTATATAGCAGCAATCGTCAAATCTGCCTAGAGTCGTTACTGCTTTAGTTTGCACAATATAACAATACTAAGTGTCATCGTGATATGCTCATTATTGCATTCATTCGTTTCATAATTTGCTCTGCATCATCGCAATACTAACGTCACAGTTCTTCACATTCAATCATCGTTGTCCTGTCTTGAGACGTTAATTCCACAGTGTGTTTAAAGCGTGTCCCTTTTCTCACAACGTCACCTTGCCGAGAAACACATTCTCTCACTCGGTTTTGACATTCCCTATAACCAAATGTGTTCCATAACATGACAGCGTTATTTTGTCTTTGTCGTTGCAAATACTAAATCAACTTTGTGCAAACAGCTTTTCTAACGTGTTGCGTTGTAAACACGACAAATTGTAAATCTTTCCTTATCCTATATCTTCGTTTTGAACATTGCACAGCTCCACAGCAGCATATTCACTTGAATTTAACATTCTGTTTGTAGTTTAGAATATTCCTATATGTGAATTCACAATATATATTTTCGCTCTAGTCAAACTCTATTCGTTATATTTGAAAACTTTTAACTAAACCAGAAATTCACAGTTCTTACAAGATTTGTCCGTTTGAAGCACTGGGCTGCTCAGCAATATAAACGTATATATCGGCAAAGCTGTCTAGAGTCGTTACTACTTTAGTTTGCACAATATAACATCACTAAGTGCCATCGTGATATGCTCATTATTACATTTATTCGTATCAAAAATTGCTCTGCTTCGCACTACTAACGCCATAGTTCAGCATATTCAACCAGAGTTGTCCTGTCTTGAGTCGTTAAATGCACAGTGTGTTTAAAGCGTGTCCCTTTTCTCACAACGTCACCTTGCCGTGAAACACATTCTCTCACTCGGTTTTGACATTCCCTATTACCAAATGTGTTCCATAACATGACAGCGTTATTTTGTCTTTGTCGTTGCAAATACTAAATCAACTTTGTGCAAACAGCTTTTCTAACGTGTTGCGTTGTATCCTTCTAAATACGACAAATTGAAAAAAGAAAATTTTTTCTTATCCTATATCTTCGTTCTAAAATTTGCACTTCTCCACAGCAGTATAAAAGCTTTTAAATAAACCAGAAATTCACAGTTCTTACAAGATTTGTCCGTTTAAAGCACTGGGCTGCTCAGCAATATAAACGTATATAACAGCAATCGACAAATCTGTCTAGAGTCGATACTGCTTTAGTTTGCACAATATAACATCACTAAGTTCCATATGCTCATTACTGCATTCATTCGTTTCATAATTTGCTCTGCTTCGCACTACTAACGTCATAGTTCATCACATTCAACCAGCGTCGTTAATTCCACAGTTTGTTTAAAGCGTGTCCCTTTTCTAACAACGTCACCTTGCCGAGAACCACATTCTCTCACTCATTTTTGACTTTCCCTATAACCAAATGTGTTCCATAACATGACAGCGTTATTATGTCTTTGTCATTGCAAAAAATTAAATCAACATTTTGCAAATGGCATTTCTAACGTGTTGCGTTGTAAACACGACAAATTGTAAATCTTTCCTTATCCTGGATCTTCGTTTTGAACATTGCACAGCTCCACAGCAGCATATTCACTTGAATTTAACATTATGTTTGTAGTTTAGAATATTCCTATATGTGAATTCACAATATATATATTTTCGCTCTAGTCAAACTCTATTCGTTATATTTGAAAACTTTTAACTAATCTAGAAATTCACAGTTCTTTCAAGATTTGTCCGTTTAAAGCACTGGGCTGCTCAGCAATATAAACGTATATAGCAGCAATCGTCAAATCTGCCTAGAGTCGTTACTGCTTTAGTTTGCACAATATAACAATACTAAGTGTCATCGTGATATGCTCATTATTGCATTCATTCGTTTCATAATTTGCTCTGCATCATCGCAATACTAACGTCACAGTTCTTCACATTCAATCATCGTTGTCCTGTCTTGAGACGTTAATTCCACAGTGTGTTTAAAGCGTGTCCCTTTTCTCACAACGTCACCTTGCCGAGAAACACATTCTCTCACTCGGTTTTGACATTCCCTATAACCAAATGTGTTCCATAACATGACAGCGTTATTTTGTCTTTGTCGTTGCAAATACTAAATCAACTTTGTGCAAACAGCTTTTCTAACGTGTTGCGTTGTAAACACGACAAATTGTAAATCTTTCCTTATCCTATATCTTCGTTTTGAACATTGCACAGCTCCACAGCAGCATATTCACTTGAATTTAACATTCTGTTTGTAGTTTAGAATATTCCTATATGTGAATTCACAATATATATTTTCGCTCTAGTCAAACTCTATTCGTTATATTTGAAAACTTTTAACTAAACCAGAAATTCACAGTTCTTACAAGATTTGTCCGTTTGAAGCACTGGGCTGCTCAGCAATATAAACGTATATATCGGCAAAGCTGTCTAGAGTCGTTACTACTTTAGTTTGCACAATATAACATCACTAAGTGCCATCGTGATATGCTCATTATTACATTTATTCGTATCAAAAATTGCTCTGCTTCGCACTACTAACGCCATAGTTCAGCATATTCAACCAGCGTTGTCCTGTCTTGAGTCGTTAAATGCACAGTGTGTTTAAAGCGTGTCCCTTTTCTCACAACGTCACCTTGCCGTGAAACACATTCTCTCACTCGGTTTTGACATTCCCTATTACCAAATGTGTTCCATAACATGACAGCGTTATTTTGTCTTTGTCGTTGCAAATACTAAATCAACTTTGTGCAAACAGCTTTTCTAACGTGTTGCGTTGTATCCTTCTAAATACGACAAATTGAAAAAGAAAATTTTTTCTTATCCTATATCTTCGTTCTAAAATTTGCACTTCTCCACAGCAGTATAAAAGCTTTTAAATAAACCAGAAATTCACAGTTCTTACAAGATTTGTCCGTTAAAAGCACTGGGCTGCTCAGCAATATAAACGTATATAACAGCAATCGACAAATCTGTCTAGAGTCGATACTGCTTTAGTTTGCACAATATAACATCACTAAGTTCCATATGCTCATTACTGCATTCATTCGTTTCATAATTTGCTCTGCTTCGCACTACTAACGTCATAGTTCATCACATTCAACCAGCGTCGTTAATTCCACAGTTTGTTTAAAGCGTGTCCCTTTTCTAACAACGTCACCTTGCCGAGAACCACATTCTCTCACTCATTTTTGACTTTCCCTATAACCAAATGTGTTCCATAACATGACAGCGTTATTATGTCTTTGTCATTGCAAAAATTAAATCAACATTTTGCAAATGGCATTTCTAACGTGTTGCGTTGTAAACACGACAAATTGTAAATCTTTCCTTATCCTGGATCTTCGTTTTGAACATTGCACAGCTCCACAGCAGCATATTCACTTGAATTTAACATTATGTTTGTAGTTTAGAATATTCCTATATGTGAATTCACAAATATATATTTTCGCTCTAGTCAAACTCTATTCGTTATATTTGAAAACTTTTAACTAATCTAGAAATTCACAGTTCTTTCAAGATTTGTCCGTTTAAAGCACTGGGCTGCTCAGCAATATAAACGTATATAGCAGCAATCGTCAAATCTGCCTAGAGTCGTTACTGCTTTAGTTTGCACAATATAACAATACTAAGTGTCATCGTGATATGCTCATTATTACATTTATTCTTTTCATAATTTGCTCTGCATCGCACTACTAACGTCATAGTTCTTCACATTCAACCAGCGTTGTCCTGTCTTGAGACGTTAATTCCACAGTGTGTTTAAAGCGTGTCCCTTTTCTCACAACGTCACCTTGCCGAGAAACACATTCTCTCACTCGGTTTTGACATTCCCTATAACCAAATGTGTTCCATAACATGACAGCGTTATTTTGTCTTTGTCGTTGCAAATACTAAATCAACTTTGTGCAAACAGCTTTTCTAACGTGTTGCGTTGTAAACACGACAAATTAGTAAATCTTTCCTTATCCTATATCTTCGTTTTGAACATTGCACATCTCCACAGCAGCATATTCACTTGAATTTAACATTCTGTTTGTAGTTTAGAATATTCCTATATGTGAATTCACAATATATATTTTCGCTCTAGTCAAACTCTATTCGTTATATTTGAAAACTTTTAACTAAACCAGAAATTCACAGTTCTTACAAGATTTGTCCGTTAAAAGCACTGGGCTGCTCAGCAATATAAACGTATATCAGCAATCGGCAAATCTGTCTAGAGTCGTTACTACTTTAGTTTGCACAATATAACATCACTAAGTGCCATCGTGATATGCTCATTATTACATTTATTCGTATCAAAAATTGCTCTGCTTCGCACTACTAACGCCATAGTTCAGCATATTCAACCAGAGTTGTCCTGTCTTGAGTCGTTAAATGCACAGTGTGTTTAAAGCGTGTCCCTTTTCTCACAACGTCACCTTGCCGTGAAACACATTCTCTCACTCGGTTTTGACATTCCCTATTACCAAATGTGTTCCATAACATGACAGCGTTATTTTGTCTTTGTCGTTGCAAATACTAAATCAACTTTGTGCAAACAGCTTTTCTAACGTGTTGCGTTGTATCCTTCTAAATACGACAAATTGAAAAAAGAAAATTTTTCTTATCCTATATCTTCGTTCTAAAATTTGCACTTCTCCACAGCAGTATAAAAGCTTTTAAATAAACCAGAAATTCACAGTTCTTACAAGATTTGTCCGTTAAAAGCACTGGGCTGCTCAGCAATATAAACGTATATAACAGCAATCGACAAATCTGTCTAGAGTCGATACTGCTTTAGTTTGCACAATATAACATCACTAAGTTCCTCATATGCTCATTACTGCATTCATTCGTTTCATAATTTGCTCTGCTTCGCACTACTAACGTCATAGTTCATCACATTCAACCAGCGTCGTTAATTCCACAGTTTGTTTAAAGCGTGTCCCTTTTCTAACAACGTCACCTTGCCGAGAACCACATTCTCTCACTCATTTTTGACTTTCCCTATAACCAAATGTGTTCCATAACATGACAGCGTTATTATGTCTTTGTCATTGCAAAAATTAAATCAACATTTTGCAAATGGCATTTCTAACGTGTTGCGTTGTAAACACGACAAATTGTAAATCTTTCCTTATCCTGGATCTTCGTTTTGAACATTGCACAGCTCCACAGCAGCATATTCACTTGAATTTAACATTATGTTTGTAGTTTAGAATATTCCTATATGTGAATTCACAATATATATATTTTCGCTCTAGTCAAACTCTATTCGTTATATTTGAAAACTTTTAACTAATCTAGAAATTCACAGTTCTTTCAAGATTTGTCCGTTTAAAGCACTGGGCTGCTCAGCAATATAAACGTATATAGCAGCAATCGTCAAATCTGCCTAGAGTCGTTACTGCTTTAGTTTGCACAATATAACAATACTAAGTGTCATCGTGATATGCTCATTATTACATTTATTCTTTTCATAAATTGCTCTGCTCCGCACTACTAACGTCACAGTTCTTCACATTCAATCATCGTTGTCCTGTCTTGAGACGTTAATTCCACAGTGTGTTTAAAGCGTGTCCCTTTTCTCACAACGTCACCTTGCCTAGAAACACATTCTCTCACTCGGTTTTGACATTCCCTATAACCAAATGTGTTCCATAACATGACAGCGTTATTTTGTCTTTGTCGTTGCAAATACTAAATCAACTTTGTGCAAACAGCTTTTCTAACGTGTTGCGTTGTAAACACGACAAATTGTAAATCTTTCCTTATCCTATATCTTCGTTTTGAACATTGCACAGCTCCACAGCAGCATATTCACTTGAATTTAACATTCTGTTTGTAGTTTAGAATATTCCTTATGTGAATTCACAATATATATTTTCGCTCTAGTCAAACTCTATTCGTTATATTTGAAAACTTTTAACTAAACCAGAAATTCACAGTTCTTACAAGATTTGTCCGTTTGAAGCACTGGGCTGCTCAGCAATATAAACGTATATAGCAATCGGCAAATCTGTCTAGAGTCGTTACTACTTTAGTTTGCACAATATAACATCACTAAGTGCCATCGTGATATGCTCATTATTACATTTATTCGTATCAAAAATTGCTCTGCTTCGCACTACTAACGCCATAGTTCATCACATTCAACCAACGTTGTCCTGTCTTGAGTCGTTAAATGCACAGTGTGTTTAAAGCGTGTCCCTTTTCTCACAACGTCACCTTGCCGTGAAACACATTCTCTCACTCGATTTTGACTTTCCCTATTACCAAATGTGTTCCATAACATGACAGCGTTATTTTGTCTTTGTCGTTGCAAATACTAAATCAACTTTGTGCAAACAGCTTTTCTAACGTGTTGCGTTGTATCCTTCTAAATACGACAAATTGAAAAAAGAAAATTTTTTCTTATCCTATATCTTCGTTCTAAAATTTGCACTTCTCCACAGCAGTATAAAAGCTTTTAAATAAACCAGAAATTCACAGTTCTTACAAGATTTGTCCGTTAAAAGCACTGGGCTGCTCAGCAATATAAACGTATATAACAGCAATCGACAAATCTGTCTAGAGTCGATACTGCTTTAGTTTGCACAATATAACATCACTAAGTTCCATATGCTCATTACTGCATTCATTCGTTTCATAATTTGCTCTGCTTCGCACTACTAACGTCATAGTTCATCACATTCAACCAGCGTCGTTAATTCCACAGTTTGTTTAAAGCGTGTCCCTTTTCTAACAACGTCACCTTGCCGAGAACCACATTCTCTCACTCATTTTTGACTTTCCCTATAACCAAATGTGTTCCATAACATGACAGCGTTATTATGTCTTTGTCATTGCAAAAATTAAATCAACATTTTGCAAATGGCATTTCTAACGTGTTGCGTTGTAAACACGACAAATTGTAAATCTTTCCTTATCCTGGATCTTCGTTTTGAACATTGCACAGCTCCACAGCAGCATATTCACTTGAATTTAACATTATGTTTGTAGTTTAGAATATTCCTATATGTGAATTCACAATATATATATTTTCGCTCTAGTCAAACTCTATTCGTTATATTTGAAAACTTTTAACTAATCTAGAAATTCACAGTTCTTTCAAGATTTGTCCGTTTAAAGCACTGGGCTGCTCAGCAATATAAACGTATATAGCAGCAATCGTCAAATCTGCCTAGAGTCGTTACTGCTTTAGTTTGCACAATATAACAATACTAAGTGTCATCGTGATATGCTCATTATTGCATTCATTCGTTTCATAATTTGCTCTGCATCGCAATACTAACGTCACAGTTCTTCACATTCAATCATCGTTGTCCTGTCTTGAGACGTTAATTCCACAGTGTGTTTAAAGCGTGTCCCTTTTCTCACAACGTCACCTTGCCGAGAAACACATTCTCTCACTCGGTTTTGACATTCCCTATAACCAAATGTGTTCCATAACATGACAGCGTTATTTTGTCTTTGTCGTTGCAAATACTAAATCAACTTTGTGCAAACAGCTTTTCTAACGTGTTGCGTTGTAAACACGACAAATTGTAAATCTTTCCTTATCCTATATCTTCGTTTTGAACATTGCACAGCTCCACAGCAGCATATTCACTTGAATTTAACATTCTGTTTGTAGTTTAGAATATTCCTATATGTGAATTCACAATATATATTTTCGCTCTAGTCAAACTCTATTCGTTATATTTGAAAACTTTTAACTAAACCAGAAATTCACAGTTCTTACAAGATTTGTCCGTTTGAAGCACTGGGCTGCTCAGCAATATAAACGTATATATCGGCAAAGCTGTCTAGAGTCGTTACTACTTTAGTTTGCACAATATAACATCACTAAGTGCCATCGTGATATGCTCATTATTACATTTATTCGTATCAAAAATTGCTCTGCTTCGCACTACTAACGCCATAGTTCAGCACATTCAACCAGAGTTGTCCTGTCTTGAGTCGTTAAATGCACAGTGTGTTTAAAGCGTGTCCCTTTTCTCACAACGTCACCTTGCCGTAGAAACACATTCTCTCACTCGGTTTTGACTTTCCCTATTACCAAATGTGTTCCATAACATGACAGCGTTATTTTGTCTTTGTCGTTGCAAATACTAAATCAACTTTGTGCAAACAACTTTTCTAACGTGTTGCGTTGTATCCTTCTAAATACGACAAATTGAAAAAAGAAAATTTTTTCTTATCCTATATCTTCGTTCTAAAATTTGCACTTCTCCACAGCAGTATAAAAGCTTTTAAATAAACCAGAAATTCACAGTTCTTACAAGATTTGTCCGTTAAAAGCACTGGGCTGCTCAGCAATATAAACGTATATAACAGCAATCGACAAATCTGTCTAGAGTCGATACTGCTTTAGTTTGCACAATATAACATCACTAAGTTCCGTGATATGCTCATTACTGCATTCATTCGTTTCATAATTTGCTCTGCTTCGCACTACTAACGTCATAGTTCATCACATTCAACCTGCTTGAGTCGTTAATTCCACAGTTTGTTTAAAGCGTGTCCCTTTTCTAACAACGTCACCTTGCCGAGAACCACATTCTCTCACTCGGTTTTGACTTTCCCTATAACCAAATGTGTTCCATAACATGACAGCGTTATTATGTCTTTGTCATTGCAAAAATTAAATCAACATTTTGCAAATGGCATTTCTAACGTGTTGCGTTGTAAACACGACAAATTGTAAATCTTTCCTATCCTGGATCTTCGTTTTGAACATTGCACAGCTCCACAGCAGCATATTCACTTGAATTTAACATTATGTTTGTATTTAGAATATTCCTATATGTAATTCACAGTATCTAAATTTTCGCTCTGTCAAACTCTATCAGTTTTCATATAAAAACTTTTAACTAAACCAGAAATTCACAGTTCTTACAAGATTTGTCCGTTTAAAGCACTGGGCTGCTCAGCAATATAAACGTATATAACAGCAATCGACAAATCTGTCTAGAGTCGTTACTGCTTTAGTTTGCACAATATAACATCACTAAGTGTCACGTGATATGCTCATTATTACATTTATTCTTTTCATAAATTGCTCTGCTCCGCACTACTAACGTCATAGTTCATCACATTCAACCAACGTTGTCCTGTCTTGAGTCGTTAATTCCACTGTGTGTTTAAAGCGTGTCCCTTTTCTAACAACGTCACCTTGCCGAGAAACACATTCTCTCACTCGATTTTGACTTTCCCTATAACCAAATTTGTTCCATAACATGACAGCATTATTATGTCTTTGTCGTTGCATCAATTAAATCAATATTTTGCAAATGGCATTTCTAACGTGTTGCGTTGTAAAACGACAAAATTTTAATTTTTTTTCCTTCTAAATTCGTTTTGAAAATTGAAACTCACAAAAATCCTTTTTACTTATGCTTGTATTTAGAAATTCTAATGGAATTCACAATATATATATTTTGCTCCACAACCTATCGTTATATTTGAAAGCTTTTAACTAAACCAGAAATTCACAGTTCTTACAAGATTTGTCCGTTAAAAGCACTGGGCTGCTCAGCAATATAAACGTATATAGCAGCAATCGTCAAATCTGCCTAGAGTCGTTACTGCTTTAGTTTGCACAATATAACATCACTAAGTTCCTATATGCTCATTATTGCATTCATTCGTTTCATAATTTGCTCTGCTTCGCACTACTAACGTCATAGTTCATCACATTCAATCAGCGTCTGCTTGAGACGTTAATTCCACAGTTTGTTTAAAGCGTGTCCCTTTTCTAACAACGTCACCTTGCCGAGAAACACATTCTCTCACTCATTTTTGACTTTCCCTATAACCAAATGTGTTCCATAACATGACAGCGTTATTTTGTCTTTGTCATTGCAAATACTAAATCAACTTTTTGCAAATAGCTTTTCTAACGTGTTGCGTTGTAAACACGACAAATTGTAAATCTTTCCTTATCCTGGATCTTCGTTTTGAACATTGCACAGCTCCACAGCAGCATATTCACTTGAATTTAACATTATGTTTGTAGTTTAGAATATTCCTATATGTGAATTCACAATATATATATTTTCGCTCTAGTCAAACTCTATTCGTTATATTTGAAAACTTTTAACTAAACCAGAAATTCACAGTTCTTACAAGATTTGTCCGTTTGAAGCACTGGGCTGCTCAGCAATATAAACGTATATATCGGCAAATCTGTCTAGAGTCGTTACTACTTTAGTTTGCACAATATAACATCACTAAGTGCCATCGTGATATGCTCATTATTGCATTCATTCGTTTCAAAAATTGCTCTGCTTCGCACTACTAACGCCATAGTTCAGCACATTCAACCAGCGTTGTCCTGTCTTGAGTCGTTAATTCCACAGTGTGTTTAAAGCGTGTCCCTTTTCTCACAACGTCACCTTGCCTAAAAACACATTCTCTCACTCAGTTTTGACTTTCCCTATAACCAAATGTGTTCCATAACATGACAGCGTTATTTTGTCTTTGTCGTTGCAAATACTAAATCAACTTTGTGCAAACAACTTTTCTAACGTGTTTGTGCGATTGTATCCTTTCCTAAATCTACGACAAATTGAAAAAGAAAATCTTTTCTTATCCTATATCTTTGTTCTAAAATTTGCATTCTCCACAGCAGTATTTAAAAGCTTTTAACTAAACCAGAAATTCACAGTTCTTACAAGAGTTGTCCGTTTAAAGCACTGGGCTGCTCAGCAATATAAACGTGTATAACAGCAATCGGCAAATCTGTCTAGAGTCGTTACTACTTTAGTTTGCACAATATAACATCACTAAGTGCCATCGTGATATGCTCATTATTACATTTATTCGTATCAAAAATTGCTCTGCTTCGCACTACTAACGCCATAGTTCAGCACATTCAACCAGAGTTGTCCTGTCTTGAGTCGTTAAATGCACAGTGTGTTTAAAGCGTGTCCCTTTTCTCACAACGTCACCTTGCCGTAGAAACACATTCTCTCACTCGGTTTTGACTTTCCCTATAACCAAATGTGTTCCATAACATGACAGCGTTATTTTGTCTTTGTCGTTGCAAATACTAAATCAACTTTGTGCAAACAGCTTTTCTAACGTGTTGCGTTGTATCCTTCTAAATACGACAAATTGAAAAAAGAAAATTTTTTCTTATCCTATATCTTCGTTCTAAAATTTGCACTTCTCCACAGCAGTATAAAAGCTTTTAAATAAACCAGAAATTCACAGTTCTTACAAGATTTGTCCGTTAAAAGCACTGGGCTGCTCAGCAATATAAACGTATATAACAGCAATCGACAAATCTGTCTAGAGTCGTTACTGCTTTAGTTTGCACAATATAACATCACTAAGTTCCTTATATGCTCATTATTGCATTCATTCGTTTCATAATTTGCTCTGCTTCGCACTACTAACGTCATAGTTCATCACATTCAACCAGGTCTTGAGTCGTTAATTCCACAGTTTGTTTAAAGCGTGTCCCTTTTCTAACAACGTCACCTTGCCGAGAACCACATTCTCTCACTCATTTTTGACTTTCCCTATAACCAAATGTGTTCCATAACATGACAGCGTTATTATGTCTTTGTCATTGCAAAAATTAAATCAACATTTTGCAAATAGCTTTTCTAACGTGTTGCGTTGTAAACACGACAAATTGTAAATCTTTCCTTATCCTGGATCTTCGTTTTGAACATTGCACAGCTCCACAGCAGCATATTCACTTGAATTTAACATTATGTTTGTAGTTTAGAATATTCCTATATGTGAATTCACAATATATATATTTTCGCTCTAGTCAAACTCTATTCGTTATATTTGAAAACTTTTAACTAATCTAGAAATTCACAGTTCTTTCAAGATTTGTCCGTTTAAAGCACTGGGCTGCTCAGCAATATAAACGTATATAGCAGCAATCGTCAAATCTGCCTAGAGTCGTTACTGCTTTAGTTTGCACAATATAACAATACTAAGTGTCATCGTGATATGCTCATTATTGCATTCATTCGTTTCATAATTTGCTCTGCATCGCAATACTAACGTCACAGTTCTTCACATTCAATCATCGTTGTCCTGTCTTGAGACGTTAATTCCACAGTGTGTTTAAAGCGTGTCCCTTTTCTCACAACGTCACCTTGCCGAGAAACACATTCTCTCACTCGGTTTTGACATTCCCTATAACCAAATGTGTTCCATAACATGACAGCGTTATTTTGTCTTTGTCGTTGCAAATACTAAATCAACTTTGTGCAAACAGCTTTTCTAACGTGTTGCGTTGTAAACACGACAAATTGTAAATCTTTCCTTATCCTATATCTTCGTTTTGAACATTGCACAGCTCCACAGCAGCATATTCACTTGAATTTAACATTCTGTTTGTAGTTTAGAATATTCCTATATGTGAATTCACAATATATATTTTCGCTCTAGTCAAACTCTATTCGTTATATTTGAAAACTTTTAACTAAACCAGAAATTCACAGTTCTTACAAGATTTGTCCGTTTGAAGCACTGGGCTGCTCAGCAATATAAACGTATATATCGGCAAAGCTGTCTAGAGTCGTTACTACTTTAGTTTGCACAATATAACATCACTAAGTGCCATCGTGATATGCTCATTATTGCATTCATTCGTATCAAAAATTGCTCTGCTTCGCACTACTAACGCCATAGTTCAGCACATTCAACCAGCGTTGTCCTGTCTTGAGTCGTTAAATGCACAGTGTGATTAAAGCGTGTCCCTTTTCTCACAACGTCACCTTGCCTAAAAACACATTCTCTCACTCACTTTTGACTTTCCCTATAACCAAATGTGTTCCATAACATGACAGCGTTATTTTGTCTTTGTCGTTGCAAATACTAAATCAACTTTGTGCAAACAACTTTTCTAACGTGTTGCGTTGTATCCTTCTAAATACGACAAATTGAAAAAAGAAAATCTTTTCTTATCCTATATCTTCGTTCTAAAATTTGCATTCTCCACAGCAGTATAAAAGCTTTTAACTAAACCAGAAATTCACAGTTCTTACAAGAGTTGTCCGTTTAAAGCACTGGGCTGCTCAGCAATATAAACGTGTATAACAGCAATCGGCAAATCTGTCTAGAGTCGTTACTACTTTAGTTTGCACAATATAACATCACTAAGTGCCATCGTGATATGCTCATTATTACATTTATTCGTATCAAAAATTGCTCTGCTTCGCACTACTAACGCCATAGTTCAGCATATTCAACCAGAGTTGTCCTGTCTTGAGTCGTTAAATGCACAGTGTGTTTAAAGCGTGTCCCTTTTCTCACAACGTCACCTTGCCGTGAAACACATTCTCTCACTCGGTTTTGACATTCCCTATTACCAAATGTGTTCCATAACATGACAGCGTTATTTTGTCTTTGTCGTTGCAAATACTAAATCAACTTTGTGCAAACAGCTTTTCTAACGTGTTGCGTTGTATCCTTCTAAATACGACAAATTGAAAAAAGAAAATTTTTTCTTATCCTATGTCTTCGTTCTAAAATTTGCACTTCTCCACAGCAGTATAAAAGCGTTTAAATAAACCAGAAATTCACAGTTCTTACAAGATTTGTCCGTTAAAAGCACTGGGCTGCTCAGCAATATAAACGTATATAACAGCAATCGACAAATCTGTCTAGAGTCGATACTGCTTTAGTTTGCACAATATAACATCACTAAGTTCCATATGCTCATTACTGCATTCATTCGTTTCATAATTTGCTCTGCTTCGCACTACTAACGTCATAGTTCATCACATTCAACCAGCGTCGTTAATTCCACAGTTTGTTTAAAGCGTGTCCCTTTTCTAACAACGTCACCTTGCCGAGAACCACATTCTCTCACTCATTTTTGACTTTCCCTATAACCAAATGTGTTCCATAACATGACAGCGTTATTATGTCTTTGTCATTGCAAAAATTAAATCAACATTTTGCAAATGGCATTTCTAACGTGTTGCGTTGTAAACACGACAAATTGTAAATCTTTCCTTATCCTGGATCTTCGTTTTGAACATTGCACAGCTCCACAGCAGCATATTCACTTGAATTTAACATTATGTTTGTAGTTTAGAATATTCCTATATGTGAATTCACAATATATATATTTTCGCTCTAGTCAAACTCTATTCGTTATATTTGAAAACTTTTAACTAATCTAGAAATTCACAGTTCTTTCAAGATTTGTCCGTTTAAAGCACTGGGCTGCTCAGCAATATAAACGTATATAGCAGCAATCGTCAAATCTGCCTAGAGTCGTTACTGCTTTAGTTTGCACAATATAACAATACTAAGTGTCATCGTGATATGCTCATTATTGCATTCATTCGTTTCATAATTTGCTCTGCATCGCAATACTAACGTCACAGTTCTTCACATTCAATCATCGTTGTCCTGTCTTGAGACGTTAATTCCACAGTGTGTTTAAAGCGTGTCCCTTTTCTCACAACGTCACCTTGCCGAGAAACACATTCTCTCACTCGGTTTTGACATTCCCTATAACCAAATGTGTTCCATAACATGACAGCGTTATTTTGTCTTTGTCGTTGCAAATACTAAATCAACTTTGTGCAAACAGCTTTTCTAACGTGTTGCGTTGTAAACACGACAAATTGTAAATCTTTCCTTATCCTATATCTTCGTTTTGAACATTGCACAGCTCCACAGCAGCATATTCACTTGAATTTAACATTCTGTTTGTAGTTTAGAATATTCCTATATGTGAATTCACAATATATATTTTCGCTCTAGTCAAACTCTATTCGTTATATTTGAAAACTTTTAACTAAACCAGAAATTCACAGTTCTTACAAGATTTGTCCGTTTGAAGCACTGGGCTGCTCAGCAATATAAACGTATATATCGGCAAAGCTGTCTAGAGTCGTTACTACTTTAGTTTGCACAATATAACATCACTAAGTGCCATCGTGATATGCTCATTATTGCATTCATTCGTATCAAAAATTGCTCTGCTTCGCACTACTAACGCCATAGTTCAGCACATTCAACCAGCGTTGTCCTGTCTTGAGTCGTTAAATGCACAGTGTGATTAAAGCGTGTCCCTTTTCTCACAACGTCACCTTGCCTAAAAACACATTCTCTCACTCACTTTTGACTTTCCCTATAACCAAATGTGTTCCATAACATGACAGCGTTATTTTGTCTTTGTCGTTGCAAATACTAAATCAACTTTGTGCAAACAACTTTTCTAACGTGTTGCGTTGTATCCTTCTAAATACGACAAATTGAAAAAAGAAAATCTTTTCTTATCCTATATCTTCGTTCTAAAATTTGCATTCTCCACAGCAGTATAAAAGCTTTTAACTAAACCAGAAATTCACAGTTCTTACAAGAGTTGTCCGTTTAAAGCACTGGGCTGCTCAGCAATATAAACGTGTATAACAGCAATCGGCAAATCTGTCTAGAGTCGTTACTACTTTAGTTTGCACAATATAACATCACTAAGTGCCATCGTGATATGCTCATTATTACATTTATTCGTATCAAAAATTGCTCTGCTTCGCACTACTAACGCCATAGTTCAGCATATTCAACCAGAGTTGTCCTGTCTTGAGTCGTTAAATGCACAGTGTGTTTAAAGCGTGTCCCTTTTCTCACAACGTCACCTTGCCGTGAAACACATTCTCTCACTCGGTTTTGACATTCCCTATTACCAAATGTGTTCCATAACATGACAGCGTTATTTTGTCTTTGTCGTTGCAAATACTAAATCAACTTTGTGCAAACAGCTTTTCTAACGTGTTGCGTTGTATCCTTCTAAATACGACAAATTGAAAAAAGAAAATTTTTTCTTATCCTATGTCTTCGTTCTAAAATTTGCACTTCTCCACAGCAGTATAAAAGCGTTTAAATAAACCAGAAATTCACAGTTCTTACAAGATTTGTCCGTTAAAAGCACTGGGCTGCTCAGCAATATAAACGTATATAACAGCAATCGACAAATCTGTCTAGAGTCGATACTGCTTTAGTTTGCACAATATAACATCACTAAGTTCCATATGCTCATTACTGCATTCATTCGTTTCATAATTTGCTCTGCTTCGCACTACTAACGTCATAGTTCATCACATTCAACCAGCGTCGTTAATTCCACAGTTTGTTTAAAGCGTGTCCCTTTTCTAACAACGTCACCTTGCCGAGAACCACATTCTCTCACTCATTTTTGACTTTCCCTATAACCAAATGTGTTCCATAACATGACAGCGTTATTATGTCTTTGTCATTGCAAAAATTAAATCAACATTTTGCAAATGGCATTTCTAACGTGTTGCGTTGTAAACACGACAAATTGTAAATCTTTCCTTATCCTGGATCTTCGTTTTGAACATTGCACAGCTCCACAGCAGCATATTCACTTGAATTTAACATTATGTTTGTAGTTTAGAATATTCCTATATGTGAATTCACAATATATATATTTTCGCTCTAGTCAAACTCTATTCGTTATATTTGAAAACTTTTAACTAATCTAGAAATTCACAGTTCTTTCAAGATTTGTCCGTTTAAAGCACTGGGCTGCTCAGCAATATAAACGTATATAGCAGCAATCGTCAAATCTGCCTAGAGTCGTTACTGCTTTAGTTTGCACAATATAACAATACTAAGTGTCATCGTGATATGCTCATTATTGCATTCATTCGTTTCATAATTTCCTCTGCATCGCAATACTAACGTCACAGTTCTTCACATTCAATCATCGTTGTCCTGTCTTGAGACGTTAATTCCACAGTGTGTTTAAAGCGTGTCCCTTTTCTCACAACGTCACCTTGCCGAGAAACACATTCTCTCACTCGGTTTTGACATTCCCTATAACCAAATGTGTTCCATAACATGACAGCGTTATTTTGTCTTTGTCGTTGCAAATACTAAATCAACTTTGTGCAAACAGCTTTTCTAACGTGTTGCGTTGTAAACACGACAAATTGTAAATCTTTCCTTATCCTATATCTTCGTTTTGAACATTGCACAGCTCCACAGCAGCATATTCACTTGAATTTAACATTCTGTTTGTAGTTTAGAATATTCCTATATGTGAATTCACAATATATATTTTCGCTCTAGTCAAACTCTATTCGTTATATTTGAAAACTTTTAACTAAACCAGAAATTCACAGTTCTTACAAGATTTGTCCGTTTGAAGCACTGGGCTGCTCAGCAATATAAACGTATATATCGGCAAAGCTGTCTAGAGTCGTTACTACTTTAGTTTGCACAATATAACATCACTAAGTGCCATCGTGATATGCTCATTATTGCATTCATTCGTATCAAAAATTGCTCTGCTTCGCACTACTAACGCCATAGTTCAGCACATTCAACCAGCGTTGTCCTGTCTTGAGTCGTTAAATGCACAGTGTGATTAAAGCGTGTCCCTTTTCTCACAACGTCACCTTGCCTAAAAACACATTCTCTCACTCACTTTTGACTTTCCCTATAACCAAATGTGTTCCATAACATGACAGCGTTATTTTGTCTTTGTCGTTGCAAATACTAAATCAACTTTGTGCAAACAACTTTTCTAACGTGTTGCGTTGTATCCTTCTAAATACGACAAATTGAAAAAAGAAAATCTTTTCTTATCCTATATCTTCGTTCTAAAATTTGCATTCTCCACAGCAGTATAAAAGCTTTTAACTAAACCAGAAATTCACAGTTCTTACAAGAGTTGTCCGTTTAAAGCACTGGGCTGCTCAGCAATATAAACGTGTATAACAGCAATCGGCAAATCTGTCTAGAGTCGTTACTACTTTAGTTTGCACAATATAACATCACTAAGTGCCATCGTGATATGCTCATTATTACATTTATTCGTATCAAAAATTGCTCTGCTTCGCACTACTAACGCCATAGTTCAGCATATTCAACCAGAGTTGTCCTGTCTTGAGTCGTTAAATGCACAGTGTGTTTAAAGCGTGTCCCTTTTCTCACAACGTCACCTTGCCGTGAAACACATTCTCTCACTCGGTTTTGACATTCCCTATTACCAAATGTGTTCCATAACATGACAGCGTTATTTTGTCTTTGTCGTTGCAAATACTAAATCAACTTTGTGCAAACAGCTTTTCTAACGTGTTGCGTTGTATCCTTCTAAATACGACAAATTGAAAAAAGAAAATTTTTTCTTATCCTATGTCTTCGTTCTAAAATTTGCACTTCTCCACAGCAGTATAAAAGCTTTTAAATAAACCAGAAATTCACAGTTCTTACAAGATTTGTCCGTTAAAAGCACTGGGCTGCTCAGCAATATAAACGTATATAACAGCAATCGACAAATCTGTCTAGAGTCGATACTGCTTTAGTTTGCACAATATAACATCACTAAGTTCCATATGCTCATTACTGCATTCATTCGTTTCATAATTTGCTCTGCTTCGCACTACTAACGTCATAGTTCATCACATTCAACCAGCGTCGTTAATTCCACAGTTTGTTTAAAGCGTGTCCCTTTTCTAACAACGTCACCTTGCCGAGAACCACATTCTCTCACTCATTTTTGACTTTCCCTATAACCAAATGTGTTCCATAACATGACAGCGTTAT
Source organism: Chromobotia macracanthus (assembly GCA_036877525.1). Classification (NCBI taxonomy): domain Eukaryota; kingdom Metazoa; phylum Chordata; class Actinopteri; order Cypriniformes; family Botiidae; genus Chromobotia; species Chromobotia macracanthus. The sequence continues at coordinate 784,417 of JAZGTH010000026.1, forward strand.
TATGTCTTTGTCATTGCAAAAATTAAATCAACATTTTGCAAATGGCATTTCTAACGTGTTGCGTTGTAAACACGACAAATTGTAAATCTTTCCTTATCCTGGATCTTCGTTTTGAACATTGCACAGCTCCACAGCAGCATATTCACTTGAATTTAACATTATGTTTGTAGTTTAGAATATTCCTATATGTGAATTCACAATATATATATTTTCGCTCTAGTCAAACTCTATTCGTTATATTTGAAAACTTTTAACTAATCTAGAAATTCACAGTTCTTTCAAGATTTGTCCGTTTAAAGCACTGGGCTGCTCAGCAATATAAACGTATATAGCAGCAATCGTCAAATCTGCCTAGAGTCGTTACTGCTTTAGTTTGCACAATATAACAATACTAAGTGTCATCGTGATATGCTCATTATTGCATTCATTCGTTTCATAATTTGCTCTGCATCGCAATACTAACGTCACAGTTCTTCACATTCAATCATCGTTGTCCTGTCTTGAGACGTTAATTCCACAGTGTGTTTAAAGCGTGTCCCTTTTCTCACAACGTCACCTTGCCGAGAAACACATTCTCTCACTCGGTTTTGACATTCCCTATAACCAAATGTGTTCCATAACATGACAGCGTTATTTTGTCTTTGTCGTTGCACAATACTAAATCAACTTTGTGCAAACAGCTTTTCTAACGTGTTGCGTTGTAAACACGACAAATTAAAAAGTAAATCTTTCCTTATCCTATATCTTCGTTTTGAACATTGCACAGCTCCACAGCAGCATATTCACTTGAATTTAACATTCTGTTTGTAGTTTAGAATATTCCTATATGTGAATTCACAATATATATTTTCGCTCTAGTCAAACTCTATTCGTTATATTTGAAAACTTTTAACTAAACCAGAAATTCACAGTTCTTACAAGATTTGTCCGTTTGAAGCACTGGGCTGCTCAGCAATATAAACGTATATATCGGCAAAGCTGTCTAGAGTCGTTACTACTTTAGTTTGCACAATATAACATCACTAAGTGCCACGTGATATGCTCATTATTGCATTCATTCGTATCAAAAATTGCTCTGCTTCGCACTACTAACGCCATAGTTCAGCACATTCAACCAGCTGTCTTGAGTCGTTAAATGCACAGTGTGATTAAAGCGTGTCCCTTTTCTCACAACGTCACCTTGCCTAAAAACACATTCTCTCACTCACTTTTGACTTTCCCTATAACCAAATGTGTTCCATAACATGACAGCGTTATTTTGTCTTTGTCGTTGCAAATACTAAATCAACTTTGTGCAAACAACTTTTCTAACGTGTTGCGTTGTATCCTTCTAAATACGACAAATTGAAAAAAGAAAATCTTTTCTTATCCTATATCTTCGTTCTAAAATTTGCACTTCTCCACAGCAGTATAAAAGCTTTTAACTAAACCAGAAATTCACAGTTCTTACAAGAGTTGTCCGTTTAAAGCACTGGGCTGCTCAGCAATATAAACGTGTATAACAGCAATCGGCAAATCTGTCTAGAGTCGTTACTACTTTAGTTTGCACAATATAACATCACTAAGTGCCATCGTGATATGCTCATTATTACATTTATTCGTATCAAAAATTGCTCTGCTTCGCACTACTAACGCCATAGTTCAGCATATTCAACCAGAGTTGTCCTGTCTTGAGTCGTTAAATGCACAGTGTGTTTAAAGCGTGTCCCTTTTCTCACAACGTCACCTTGCCGTGAAACACATTCTCTCACTCGGTTTTGACATTCCCTATTACCAAATGTGTTCCATAACATGACAGCGTTATTTTGTCTTTGTCGTTGCATCAATACTAAATCAACTTTGTGCAAACAGCTTTTCTAACGTGTTGCGTTGTATCCTTCTAAATACGACAAATTGAAAAAAGAAAATTTTTTCTTATCCTATGTCTTCGTTCTAAAATTTGCACTTCTCCACAGCAGTATAAAAGCGTTTAAATAAACCAGAAATTCACAGTTCTTACAAGATTTGTCCGTTAAAAGCACTGGGCTGCTCAGCAATATAAACGTATATAACAGCAATCGACAAATCTGTCTAGAGTCGATACTGCTTTAGTTTGCACAATATAACATCACTAAGTTCCATATGCTCATTACTGCATTCATTCGTTTCATAATTTGCTCTGCTTCGCACTACTAACGTCATAGTTCATCACATTCAACCAGCGTCGTTAATTCCACAGTTTGTTTAAAGCGTGTCCCTTTTCTAACAACGTCACCTTGCCGAGAACCACATTCTCTCACTCATTTTTGACTTTCCCTATAACCAAATGTGTTCCATAACATGACAGCGTTATTATGTCTTTGTCATTGCAAAAATTAAATCAACATTTTGCAAATGGCATTTCTAACGTGTTGCGTTGTAAACACGACAAATTGTAAATCTTTCCTTATCCTGGATCTTCGTTTTGAACATTGCACAGCTCCACAGCAGCATATTCACTTGAATTTAACATTATGTTTGTAGTTTAGAATATTCCTATATGTGAATTCACAATATATATATTTTCGCTCTAGTCAAACTCTATTCGTTTTTTCTCATATTTGAAAACTTTTAACTAATCCAGAAATTCACAGTTCTTTCAAGATTTGTCCGTTTAAAGCACTGGGCTGCTCAGCAATATAAACGTATATAGCAGCAATCGTCAAATCTGCCTAGAGTCGTTACTGCTTTAGTTTGCACAATATAACATCACTAAGTGTCATCGTGATATGCTCATTATTGCATTCATTCGTTTCATAATTTGCTCTGCATCGCAATACTAACGTCATAGTTCATCACATTCAACCATCGTTGTCCTGTCTTGAGTCGTTAATTCCACAGTGTGTTTAAAGCGTGTCCCTTTTCTAACAACGTCACCTTGCCGAGAAACACATTCTCTCACTCGGTTTTGACATTCCCTATAACCAAATGTGTTCCATAACATGACAGCATTATTATGTCTTTGTCGTTGCATAAATTAAATCAACTTTTTGCAAAATGGCTTTTCTAACGTGTTGCGTTGTAAACACGACAAATTCAAATTGTAAATCTTTCCTTATCCTATATCTTCGTTTTGAACATTTGCACAGCTCCACAGCAGCATATTCACTAATTTAAATTCTGTTTGTAGTTTAGAATATTCCTATATGTGAATTCACAATATATAGCTCTATCAAACTCATTCGTTATATTTAAAACTTTTAACTAAACCAGAAATTCACAGTTCTTACAAGATTTGTCCGTTTAAAGCACTGGGCTGCTCAGCAATATAAACGTATATCAGCAATCGGCAAATCTGTCTAGAGTCGTTACTGCTTTAGTTTGCACAATATAACATCACTAAGTTCCCGTGATATGCTCATTATTGCATTCATTCGTTTCAAAATTTGCTCTGCTTCGCACTACTAACGCCATAGTTCAGCACATTCAACCAGCGTCCTGTCTTGGTCGTTAAATCCACAGTGTGTTTAAAGCGTGTCCCTTTTCTCACAACGTCACCTTGCCTAGAACCACATTCTCTCACTCATTTTTGACTTTCCCTATAACCAAATGTGTTCCATAACATGACAGCGTTATTATGTCTTTGTCATTGCAAAAACTAAATCAACATTTTGCAAACGGCTTTTCTAACGTGTTGCGTTGTACTTCTAAAACGACAAATTGAAAAAGAAAATCCTTTTCTTATCCTGTATCTTCGTTCTAAAATTTGCAATTCCACAGCAGCATATTCACTTGAATTTAACATTATGTTTTTAGTTTAAAAAAATCCTTAATGGAAATTCCAAAAAAAAAATTTTTTTCCTTAAAAAAACCTTTTTTTTTTTTTTTTTATATTTGAAAACTTTTAACTAAACCAGAAATTCACAGTTCTTACAAGATTTGTCCGTTTAAAGCACTGGGCTGCTCAGCAATATAAACGTATATAACAGCAATCGACAAATCTGTCTAGAGTCGTTACTACTTTAGTTTGCACAATATAACATCACTAAGTGCCATCGTGATATGCTCATTATTACATTTATTCTTTTCATAAATTGCTCTGCTCCGCACTACTAACGTCATAGTTCATCACATTCAACCAACGTTGTCCTGTCTTGAGTCGTTAATTCCACTGTGTGTTTAAAGCGTGTCCCTTTTCTAACAACGTCACCTTGCCGAGAAACACATTCTCTCACTCGATTTTGACTTTCCCTATAACCAAATTTGTTCCATAACATGACAGCATTATTATGTCTTTGTCGTTGCAAATCTAAATCAATATTTTGCAAATGGCATTTCTAACGTGTTGAGTTGTATCCTTCTAAATACGACAAATTGAAAAAAGAAAATCTTTTCTTATCCTATATCTTCGTTCTAAAATTTGCACTTCTCCACAGCAGTATAAAAGCTTTTAACTAAACCAGAAATTCACAGTTCTTACAAGATTTGTCCGTTTAAAGCACTGGGCTGCTCAGCAATATAAACGTATATAACAGCAATCGACAAATCTGTCTAGAGTCGATACTGCTTTAGTTTGCACAATATAACATCACTAAGTTCCATATGCTCATTACTGCATTCATTCGTTTCATAATTTGCTCTGCTTCGCACTACTAACGTCATAGTTCATCACATTCAACCAGCGTCGTTAATTCCACTGTGTGTTTAAAGCGTGTCCCTTTTCTAACAACGTCACCTTGCCGAGAAACACATTCTCTCACTCGATTTTGACTTTCCCTATAACCAAATTTGTTCCATAACATGACAGCATTATTATGTCTTTGTCGTTGCATCAATTAAATCAATATTTTGCAAATGGCATTTCTAACGTGTTGAGTTGTATCCTTCTAAATACGACAAATTGAAAAAAGAAAATCTTTTCTTATCCTATATCTTCGTTCTAAAATTTGCACTTCTCCACAGCAGTATAAAAGCTTTTAAATAAACCAGAAATTCACAGTTCTTACAAGATTTGTCCGTTTAAAGCACTGGGCTGCTCAGCACTATAAAAATAAATTACATTAAAAAAGATTCTGAAACTGCATACTGCAAGTGAAGAAGGTGTAAACTGAAAAGCTGCACAAGTTATTGTCGTGCAGTGTATTCAACGATAATGCGCAACAAAGATAGCACAACCGTTTGCAATAGATACTGCTGAGCATTTCAAGTTTTGGAAAGACAGTGTGAGCGCTTTCAGATGCAGAAAACGCTCGTTTGTAATCTGAAGTCTGCCAAATGATAGAAAGTGACTAATGTTAACTTTGGATGCGCTGAGCAGCACAGGAAATGTCAAAAATGAGTTTTGCAGGTGAAGTTGCTGTTTGAAACCGTAACAGGGACAAGCCCAATTTCTGCGTTTTTGAACTGCGCAATGAACTTCGTTAACGTCTGTAGTCAAATGTGTCGTTTGCTTTTATGTAACGTTATTGCTGATCAGTGCATTGTGTGCAAAGAAGAGCAGTGGCTTTCAGCAAAACATTTTTTCAATGTAAAGAATGGAATTTGACTATTGCGAGAAAATGTTCTTGTGAGTTGACGCTGGTTGATCAGGGTGCAATATAGGCTAATTCTAAAAGTACTGACAGAATGTTATTTGGAAGTGAGGATAGTGCGCTTGAGCTGTTCAACGTTCAAAACGAAGATTTATGAGAAGGTAAGAGTCTCAGAAGACATTCGTTCTGTGTAGTGTATAGAACGGTGAAAGCAACAAGTCAGAACAGCCGTTTGCCAATGTTGAGCGCATTCCGTTCTGCAAAAATATGAAACAGAATACGGGCGTTCAGGTTAGTAAACGCTCTTAAATAAGGCGATGACACTTTGCCTTATGTTTGAAAGTGGCTAATGTTCACATTAGATTGTTAGGTAGAAGAGCAAGTTGCAATTGCTTTCTTATCGAACGGTTCGATTGCTCAATATAAAAATTCTAAAAAAAGTAGACTTGAGCTGAGCAAAATGTAAATGGTGCACAAAAGTCGTATCACAAGTGATTTTGTGAACGTACAAATCGAAGATAGATGCCAAGAGGAGTTGCACAAGTTATTGTCGTGCAGTGTATTCAAGGATAATGCGCAACAAAGATAGCACAACCGTTTGCAATAGATACTGCTGAGCATTTCAAGTTTTGGAAAGACCAAGACAGTGTGAGCGCTCTCAGATGCAGAAAACGCTCGTTTGTAATCTGAAGTCTGCCAAATGATAGAAAGTGACTAATGTTAACTTTGGATGCGCTGAGCAGCACAGGAAATGTCAAAAATGAGTTTTGCAGGTGAAGTTGCTGTTTGAAACCGTAACAGGGACAAGCCCAATTTCTGCGATTTTGAACTGCGCAATGAACTTCGTTAACGTCTGTAGTCAAATGTGTATTTTGCTTTTATGTAACGTTATTGCTGATCAGTGCATTGTGTGCAAAGAAGAGCAGTGGCTTTCACCAAAACATGTTTTCAATGTAAAGAATGGAATTTGACTATTGCGAGAAAATGTTCTTGTGAGTTGACGCTGGTTGATCAGTGTGCAATATAGGCTAATTCTAAAAGTACTGACAGAATGTTATTTGGAAGTGAGGATAGTGCGCTTGAGCTGTGCAACGTTCAAAACGAAGATTTATGAGCAGGTAAGAGTCTCAGAAGACATTCGTTCTGTGTAGTGTATAGAACGGTGAAAGCAACAAGTCAGAACAGCCGTTTGCCAATGTTGAGCGCATTCCTTTCTGCAAAAATATGAGAAAGAATAAGGGAGTTCAGGTTAGTAAACGCTCATAACTAAGGCGATGACACTTTGCCTTATGTTTGAAAGTGGCTAATGTTCACATTAGATTGTTAGGCAGAAGAGCAAGTTGCAATTGCTTTCTTATCGAACGGTTCGATTGCTGAATATAAAAATTCTGAAAAAAGTGGACTTGAGCTGAGCAAAATGTAAAAGGTGCACAAAAGTCGTATCACAAGTGATTTTGTGAACGTACAAATCGAAGATAGATGCCAAGAGGAGTTGCACAAGTTATTGTCGTGCAGTGTATTCAAGGATAATGCGCAACAAAGATAGCACAACCATTTGCAATAGATACTGCTGAGCATTTCAAGTTTTGGAAAGACAGTGTGAGCGCTTTCAGATGCAGAAAACGCTCGTTTGTAATCTGAAGTCTGCCAAATGATAGAAAGTGACTAATGTTAACTTTGGATGCGCTGAGCAGCACAGGAAATGTCAAAAATGAGTTTTGCAGGTGAAGTTGCTGTTTGAAACCGTAACAGGGACAAGCCCAATTTCTGCGTTTTTGAACTGCGCAATGAACTTCGTTAACGTCTGTAGTCAAATGTGTCGTTTGCTTTTATGTAACGTTATTGCTGATCAGTGCATTGTGTGCAAAGAAGAGCAGTGGCTTTCAGCAAAACATTTTTTCAATGTAAAGAATGGAATTTGACTATTGCGAGAAAATGTTCTTGTGAGTTGACGCTGGTTGATCAGGGTGCAATATAGGCTAATTCTAAAAGTACTGACAGAATGTTATTTGGAAGTGAGGATAGTGCGCTTGAGCTGTGCAACGTTCAAAACGAAGATTTATGAGAAGGTAAGAGTCTCAGAAGACATTCGTTCTGTGTAGTGTATAGAACGGTGAAAGCAACAAGTCAGAACAGCCGTTTGCCAATGTTGAGCGCATTCCTTTCTGCAAAAATATGAGACAGAATAAGGGCGTTCAGGTTAGTTAACGCTCTTAACTAAGGCGATGACACTTTGCCTTATGTTTGAAAGTGGCTAATGTTCACATTAGATTGTTAGGTAGAAGAGCAAGTTGCAATTGCTTTCTTATCGAACGGTTCGATTGCTGAATATAAAAATTCTACAAAAAGTGGACTTGAGCTGAGCAAAATGTAAATGGTGCACAAAAGTCGTATCACAAGTGATTTTGTGAACGTACAAATCGAAGATAGATGCCAAGAGGAGTTGCACAAGTTATTGTCGTGCAGTGTATTCAAGGATAATGCGCAACAAAGATAGCACAACCGTTTGCAATAGATACTGCTGAGCATTTCAAGTTTTGGAAAGACCAAGACAGTGTGAGCGCTCTCAGATGCAGAAAACGCTCGTTTGTAATCTGAAGTCTGCCAAATGATTGAAAGTGACTAATGTTAACTTTGGATGCGCTGAGCAGCACAGGAAATGTCAAAAATGAGTTTTGCAGGTGAAGTTGCTGTTTGAAACCGTAACAGGGACAAGCCCAATTTCTGCGTTTTTGAACTGCGCAATGAACTTCGTTAACGTCTGTAGTCAAATGTGTCGTTTGCTTTTATGTAACGTTATTGCTGATCAGTGCATTGTGTGCAAAGAAGAGCAGTGGCTTTCAGCAAAACATTTTTTCAATGTAAAGAATGGAATTTGACTATTGCGAGAAAATGTTCTTGTGAGTTGACGCTGGTTGATCAGGGTGCAATATAGGCTAATTCTAAAAGTACTGACAGAATGTTATTTGGAAGTGAGGATAGTGCGCTTGACCTGTGCAACTTTCAAAACGAAGATTTATGAGAAGGTAAGAGTCTCAGAAGACATTCGTTCTGTGTAGTGTATAGAACGGTGAAAGCAACAAGTCAGAACAGCCGTTTGCCAATGTTGAGCGCATTCCTTTCTGCAAAAATATGAGACAGAATAAGGGCGTTCAGGTTAGTTAACGCTCTTAAATAAGGCGATGACACTTTGCCTTATGTTTGAAAGTGGCTAATGTTCACATTAGATTGCTAGGTAGAAGAGCAAGTTGCAATTGCTTTCTTATCGAACGGTTCGATTGCTGAATATAAAAATTCTAAAAAAAGTGGACTTGAGCTGAGCAAAATGTAAATGGTGCACAAAAGTCGTATCACAAGTGATTTTGTGAACGTACAAATCGAAGATAGATGCCAAGAGGAGTTGCACAAGTTATTGTCGTGCAGTGTATTCAAGGATAATGCGCAACAAAGATAGCACAACCGTTTGCAATAGATACTGCTGAGCATTTCAAGTTTTGGAAAGACCAAGACAGTGTGAGCGCTCTCAGATGCAGAAAACGCTCGTTTGTAATCTGAAGTCTGCCAAATGATAGAAAGTGACTAATGTTAACTTTGGATGCGCTGAGCAGCACAGGAAATGTCAAAAATGAGTTTTGCAGGTGAAGTTGCTGTTTGAAACCGTAACAGGGACAAGCCCAATTTCTGCGTTTTTGAACTGCACAATGAACTTCGTTAACGTCTGTAGTCAAATGTGTCGTTTGCTTTTATGTAACGTTATTGCTGATCAGTGCATTGTGTGCAAAGAAGAGCAGTGGCTTTCAGCAAAACATTTTTTCAATGTAAAGAATGGAATTTGACTATTGCGAGAAAATGTTCTTGTGAGTTGACGCTGGTTGATCAGGGTGCAATATAGGCTAATTCTAAAAGTACTGACAGAATGTTATTTGGAAGTGAGGATAGTGCGCTTGAGCTGTTCAACGTTCAAAACGAAGATTTATGAGAAGGTAAGAGTCTCAGAAGACATTCGTTCTGTGTAGTGTATAGAACGGTGAAAGCAACAAGTCAGAACAGCCGTTTGCCAATGTTGAGCGCATTCCGTTCTGCAAAAAATATGAAACAGAATACGGGCGTTCAGGTTAGTAAACGCTCTTAAATAAGGCGATGACACTTTGCCTTATGTTTGAAAGTGGCTAATGTTCACATTAGATTGTTAGGTAGAAGAGCAAGTTGCAATTGCTTTCTTATCGAACGGTTCGATTGCTCAATATAAAAATTCTAAAAAAAGTAGACTTGAGCTGAGCAAAATGTAAATGGTGCACAAAAGTCGTATCACAAGTGATTTTGTGAACGTACAAATCGAAGATAGATGCCAAGAGGAGTTGCACAAGTTATTGTCGTGCAGTGTATTCAAGGATAATGCGCAACAAAGATAGCACAACCGTTTGCAATAGATACTGCTGAGCATTTCAAGTTTTGGAAAGACCAAGACAGTGTGAGCGCTCTCAGATGCAGAAAACGCTCGTTTGTAATCTGAAGTCTGCCAAATGATAGAAAGTGACTAATGTTAACTTTGGATGCGCTGAGCAGCACAGGAAATGTCAAAAATGAGTTTTGCAGGTGAAGTTGCTGTTTGAAACCGTAACAGGGACAAGCCCAATTTCTGCGATTTTGAACTGCGCAATGAACTTCGTTAACGTCTGTAGTCAAATGTGTATTTTGCTTTTATGTAACGTTATTGCTGATCAGTGCATTGTGTGCAAAGAAGAGCAGTGGCTTTCACCAAAACATGTTTTCAATGTAAAGAATGGAATTTGACTATTGCGAGAAAATGTTCTTGTGAGTTGACGCTGGTTGATCAGTGTGCAATATAGGCTAATTCTAAAAGTACTGACAGAATGTTATTTGGAAGTGAGGATAGTGCGCTTGAGCTGTGCAACGTTCAAAACGAAGATTTATGAGCAGGTAAGAGTCTCAGAAGACATTCGTTCTGTGTAGTGTATAGAACGGTGAAAGCAACAAGTCAGAACAGCCGTTTGCCAATGTTGAGCGCATTCCTTTCTGCAAAAATATGAGAAAGAATAAGGGAGTTCAGGTTAGTAAACGCTCATAACTAAGGCGATGACACTTTGCCTTATGTTTGAAAGTGGCTAATGTTCACATTAGATTGTTAGGCAGAAGAGCAAGTTGCAATTGCTTTCTTATCGAACGGTTCGATTGCTGAATATAAAAATTCTGAAAAAAGTGGACTTGAGCTGAGCAAAATGTAAAAGGTGCACAAAAGTCGTATCACAAGTGATTTTGTGAACGTACAAATCGAAGATAGATGCCAAGAGGAGTTGCACAAGTTATTGTCGTGCAGTGTATTCAAGGATAATGCGCAACAAAGATAGCACAACCAGTTTGCAATAGATACTGCTGAGCATTTCAAGTTTTGGAAAAAGACAGTGTGAGCGCTTTCAGATGCAGAAAACGCTCGTTTGTAATCTGAAGTCTGCCAAATGATAGAAAGTGACTAATGTTAACTTTGGATGCGCTGAGCAGCACAGGAAATGTCAAAAATGAGTTTTGCAGGTGAAGTTGCTGTTTGAAACCGTAACAGGGACAAGCCCAATTTCTGCGTTTTTGAACTGCGCAATGAACTTCGTTAACGTCTGTAGTCAAATGTGTAGTTTGCTTTTATGTAACGTTATTGCTGATCAGTGCATTGTGTGCAAAGAAGAGCAGTGGCTTTCAGCAAAACATTTTTTCAATGTAAAGAATGGAATTTGACTATTGCGAGAAAATGTTCTTGTGAGTTGACGCTGGTTGATCAGGGTGCAATATAGGCTAATTCTAAAAGTACTGACAGAATGTTATTTGGAAGTGAGGATAGTGCGCTTGAGCTGTGCAACGTTCAAAACGAAGATTTATGAGAAGGTAAGAGTCTCAGAAGACATTCGTTCTGTGTAGTGTATAGAACGGTGAAAGCAACAAGTCAGAACAGCCGTTTGCCAATGTTGAGCGCATTCCTTTCTGCAAAAATATGAGACAGAATAAGGGCGTTCAGGTTAGTTAACGCTCTTAACTAAGGCGATGACACTTTGCCTTATGTTTGAAAGTGGCTAATGTTCACATTAGATTGTTAGGTAGAAGAGCAAGTTGCAATTGCTTTCTTATCGAACGGTTCGATTGCTGAATATAAAAATTCTAAAAAAGTGGACTTGAGCTGAGCAAAATGTAAATGGTGCACAAAAGTCGTATCACAAGTGATTTTGTGAACGTACAAATCGAAGATAGATGCCAAGAGGAGTTGCACAAGTTATTGTCGTGCAGTGTATTCAAGGATAATGCGCAACAAAGATAGCACAACCGTTTGCAATAGATACTGCTGAGCATTTCAAGTTTTGGAAAGACCAAGACAGTGTGAGCGCTCTCAGATGCAGAAAACGCTCGTTTGTAATCTGAAGTCTGCCAAATGATTGAAAGTGACTAATGTTAACTTTGGATGCGCTGAGCAGCACAGGAAATGTCAAAAATGAGTTTTGCAGGTGAAGTTGCTGTTTGAAACCGTAACAGGGACAAGCCCAATTTCTGCGTTTTTGAACTGCGCAATGAACTTCGTTAACGTCTGTAGTCAAATGTGTCGTTTGCTTTTATGTAACGTTATTGCTGATCAGTGCATTGTGTGCAAAGAAGAGCAGTGGCTTTCAGCAAAACATTTTTTCAATGTAAAGAATGGAATTTGACTATTGCGAGAAAATGTTCTTGTGAGTTGACGCTGGTTGATCAGGGTGCAATATAGGCTAATTCTAAAAGTACTGACAGAATGTTATTTGGAAGTGAGGATAGTGCGCTTGACCTGTGCAACTTTCAAAACGAAGATTTATGAGAAGGTAAGAGTCTCAGAAGACATTCGTTCTGTGTAGTGTATAGAACGGTGAAAGCAACAAGTCAGAACAGCCGTTTGCCAATGTTGAGCGCATTCCTTTCTGCAAAAATATGAGACAGAATAAGGGCGTTCAGGTTAGTTAACGCTCTTAAATAAGGCGATGACACTTTGCCTTATGTTTGAAAGTGGCTAATGTTCACATTAGATTGCTAGGTAGAAGAGCAAGTTGCAATTGCTTTCTTATCGAACGGTTCGATTGCTGAATATAAAAATTCTAAAAAAAGTGGACTTGAGCTGAGCAAAATGTAAATGGTGCACAAAAGTCGTATCACAAGTGATTTTGTGAACGTACAAATCGAAGATAGATGCCAAGAGGAGTTGCACAAGTTATTGTCGTGCAGTGTATTCAAGGATAATGCGCAACAAAGATAGCACAACCGTTTGCAATAGATACTGCTGAGCATTTCAAGTTTTGGAAAGACCAAGACAGTGTGAGCGCTCTCAGATGCAGAAAACGCTCGTTTGTAATCTGAAGTCTGCCAAATGATAGAAAGTGACTAATGTTAACTTTGGATGCGCTGAGCAGCACAGGAAATGTCAAAAATGAGTTTTGCAGGTGAAGTTGCTGTTTGAAACCGTAACAGGGACAAGCCCAATTTCTGCGTTTTTGAACTGCGCAATGAACTTCGTTAACGTCTGTAGTCAAATGTGTCGTTTGCTTTTATGTAACGTTATTGCTGATCAGTGCATTGTGTGCAAAGAAGAGCAGTGGCTTTCAGCAAAACATTTTTTCAATGTAAAGAATGGAATTTGACTATTGCGAGAAAATGTTCTTGTGAGTTGACGCTGGTTGATCAGGGTGCAATATAGGCTAATTCTAAAAGTACTGACAGAATGTTATTTGGAAGTGAGGATAGTGCGCTTGAGCTGTTCAACGTTCAAAACGAAGATTTATGAGAAGGTAAGAGTCTCAGAAGACATTCGTTCTGTGTAGTGTATAGAACGGTGAAAGCAACAAGTCAGAACAGCCGTTTGCCAATGTTGAGCGCATTCCTTTCTGCAAAAATATGAGACAGAATAAGGGCGTTCAGGTTAGTAAACGCTCTTAAATAAGGCGATGACACTTTGCCTTATCTTTGAAAGTGGCTAATGTTCACATTAGATTGTTAGGTAGAAGAGCAAGTTGCAATTGCTTTCTTATCGAACGGTTCGATTGCTCAATATAAAAATTCTAAAAAAAGTGGACTTGAGCTGAGCAAAATGTAAATGGTGCACAAAAGTCGTATCACAAGTGATTTTGTGAACGTACAAATCGAAGATAGATGCCAAGAGGAGTTGCACAAGTTATTGTCGTGCAGTGTATTCAAGGATAATGCGCAACAAAGATAGCACAACCGTTTGCAATAGATACTGCTGAGCATTTCAAGTTTTGGAAAGACCAAGACAGTGTGAGCGCTCTCAGATGCAGAAAACGCTCGTTTGTAATCTGAAGTCTGCCAAATGATAGAAAGTGACTAATGTTAACTTTGGATGCGCTGAGCAGCACAGGAAATGTCAAAAATGAGTTTTGCAGGTGAAGTTGCTGTTTGAAACCGTAACAGGGACAAGCCCAATTTCTGCGTTTTTGAACTGCGCAATGAACTTCGTTAACGTCTGTAGTCAAATGTGTCGTTTGCTTTTATGTAACGTTATTGCTGATCAGTGCATTGTGTGCAAAGAAGAGCAGTGGCTTTCAGCAAAACATTTTTTCAATGTAAAGAATGGAATTTGACTATTGCGAGAAAATGTTCTTGTGAGTTGACGCTGGTTGATCAGGGTGCAATATAGGCTAATTCTAAAAGTACTGACAGAATGTTATTTGGAAGTGAGGATAGTGCGCTTGAGCTGTGCAACGTTCAAAACGAAGATTTATGAGAAGGTAAGAGTCTCAGAAGACATTCGTTCTGTGTAGTGTATAGAACGGTGAAAGCAACAAGTCAGAACAGCCGTTTGCCAATGTTGAGCGCATTCCTTTCTGCAAAAATATGAGACAGAATAAGGGCGTTCAGGTTAGTAAACGCTCTTAACTAAGGCGATGACACTTTGCCTTATGTTTGAAAGTGGCTAATGTTCACATTAGATTGTTAGGTAGAAGAGCAAGTTGCAATTGCTTTCTTATCGAACGGTTCGATTGCTGAATATAAAAATTCTAAAAAAGTGGACTTGAGCTGAGCAAAATGTAAATGGTGCACAAAAGTCGTATCACAAGTGATTTTGTGAACGTACAAATCGAAGATAGATGCCAAGAGGAGTTGCACAAGTTATTGTCGTGCAGTGTATTCAAGGATAATGCGCAACAAAGATAGCACAACAGTTTGCAATAGATACTGCTGAGCATTTCAAGTTTTGGAAAGACCAAGACAGTGTGAGCGCTCTCAGATGCAGAAAACGCTCGTTTGTAATCTGAAGTCTGCCAAATGATAGAAAGTGACTAATGTTAACTTTGGATGCGCTGAGCAGCACAGGAAATGTCAAAAATGAGTTTTGCAGGTGAAGTTGCTGTTTGAAACCGTAACAGGGACAAGCCCAATTTCTGCGTTTTTGAACTGCGCAATGAACTTCGTTAACGTCTGTAGTCAAATGTGTAGTTTGCTTTTATGTAACGTTATTGCTGATCAGTGCATTGTGTGCAAAGAAGAGCAGTGGCTTTCAGCAAAACATTTTTTCAATGTAAAGAATGGAATTTGACTATTGCGAGAAAATGTTCTTGTGAGTGTTGACGCTGGTTGATCAGGGTGCAATATAGGCTAATTCTAAAAGTACTGACAGAATGTTATTTGGAAGTGAGGATAGTGCGCTTGAGCTGTGCAACGTTCAAAACGAAGATTTATGAGCAGGTAAGAGTCTCAGAAGACATTCGTTCTGTGTAGTGTATAGAACGGTGAAAGCAACAAGTCAGAACAGCCGTTTGCCAATGTTGAGCGCATTCCTTTCTGCAAAAATATGAGAAAGAATAAGGGAGTTCAGGTTAGTAAACGCTCTTAAATAAGGCGATGACACTTTGCCTTATGTTTGAAAGTGGCTAATGTTCACATTAGATTGCTAGGTAGAAGAGCAAGTTGCAATTGCTTTCTTATCGAACGGTTCGATTGCTGAATATAAAAATTCTAAAAAAAGTGGACTTGAGCTGAGCAAAATGTAAATGGTGCACAAAAGTCGTATCACAAGTGATTTTGTGAACGTACAAATCGAAGATAGATGCCAAGAGGAGTTGCACAAGTTATTGTCGTGCAGTGTATTCAAGGATAATGCGCAACAAAGATAGCACAACAGTTTGCAATAGATACTGCTGAGCATTTCAAGTTTTGGAAAGACCAAGACAGTGTGAGCGCTCTCAGATGCAGAAAACGCTCGTTTGTAATCTGAAGTCTGCCAAATGATAGAAAGTGACTAATGTTAACTTTGGATGCGCTGAGCAGCACAGGAAATGTCAAAAATGAGTTTTGCAGGTGAAGTTGCTGTTTGAAACCGTAACAGGGACAAGCCCAATTTCTGCGTTTTTGAACTGCGCAATGAACTTCGTTAACGTCTGTAGTCAAATGTGTCGTTTGCTTTTATGTAACGTTATTGCTGATCAGTGCATTGTGTGCAAAGAAGAGCAGTGGCTTTCAGCAAAACATTTTTTCAATGTAAAGAATGGAATTTGACTATTGCGAGAAAATGTTCTTGTGAGTTGACGCTGGTTGATCAGGGTGCAATATAGGCTAATTCTAAAAGTACTGACAGAATGTTATTTGGAAGTGAGGATAGTGCGCTTGAGCTGTGCAACGTTCAAAACGAAGATTTATGAGAAGGTAAGAGTCTCAGAAGACATTCGTTCTGTGTAGTGTATAGAACGGTGAAAGCAACAAGTCAGAACAGCCGTTTGCCAATGTTGAGCGCATTCCTTTCTGCAAAAATATGAGACAGAATAAGGGCGTTCAGGTTAGTAAACGCTCTTAACTAAGGCGATGACACTTTGCCTTATGTTTGAAAGTGGCTAATGTTCACATTAGATTGTTAGGTAGAAGAGCAAGTTGCAATTGCTTTCTTATCGAACGGTTCGATTGCTGAATATAAAAATTCTAAAAAAGTGGACTTGAGCTGAGCAAAATGTAAATGGTGCACAAAAGTCGTATCACAAGTGATTTTGTGAACGTACAAATCGAAGATAGATGCCAAGAGGAGTTGCACAAGTTATTGTCGTGCAGTGTATTCAAGGATAATGCGCAACAAAGATAGCACAACCGTTTGCAATAGATACTGCTGAGCATTTCAAGTTTTGGAAAGACCAAGACAGTGTGAGCGCTCTCAGATGCAGAAAACGCTCGTTTGTAATCTGAAGTCTGCCAAATGATAGAAAGTGACTAATGTTAACTTTGGATGCGCTGAGCAGCACAGGAAATGTCAAAAATGAGTTTTGCAGGTGAAGTTGCTGTTTGAAACCGTAACAGGGACAAGCCCAATTTCTGCGTTTTTGAACTGCGCAATGAACTTCGTTAACGTCTGTAGTCAAATGTGTCGTTTGCTTTTATGTAACGTTATTGCTGATCAGTGCATTGTGTGCAAAGAAGAGCAGTGGCTTTCAGCAAAACATTTTTTCAATGTAAAGAATGGAATTTGACTATTGCGAGAAAATGTTCTTGTGAGTTGACGCTGGTTGATCAGGGTGCAATATAGGCTAATTCTAAAAGTACTGACAGAATGTTATTTGGAAGTGAGGATAGTGCGCTTGACCTGTGCAACGTTCAAAACGAAGATTTATGAGAAGGTAAGAGTCTCAGAAGACATTCGTTCTGTGTAGTGTATAGAACGGTGAAAGCAACAAGTCAGAACAGCCGTTTGCCAATGTTGAGCGCATTCCTTTCTGCAAAAATATGAGACAGAATAAGGGCGTTCAGGTTAGTAAACGCTCTTAAATAAGGCGATGACACTTTGCCTTATGTTTGAAAGTGGCTAATGTTCACATTAGATTGCTAGGTAGAAGAGCAAGTTGCAATTGCTTTCTTATCGAACGGTTCGATTGCTGAATATAAAAATTCTAAAAAAAGTGGACTTGAGCTGAGCAAAATGTAAATGGTGCACAAAAGTCGTATCACAAGTGATTTTGTGAACGTACAAATCGAAGATAGATGCCAAGAGGAGTTGCACAAGTTATTGTCGTGCAGTGTATTCAAGGATAATGCGCAACAAAGATAGCACAACCGTTTGCAATAGATACTGCTGAGCATTTCAAGTTTTGGAAAGACCAAGACAGTGTGAGCGCTCTCAGATGCAGAAAACGCTCGTTTGTAATCTGAAGTCTGCCAAATGATAGAAAGTGACTAATGTTAACTTTGGATGCGCTGAGCAGCACAGGAAATGTCAAAAATGAGTTTTGCAGGTGAAGTTGCTGTTTGAAACCGTAACAGGGACAAGCCCAATTTCTGCGTTTTTGAACTGCGCAATGAACTTCGTTAACGTCTGTAGTCAAATGTGTCGTTTGCTTTTATGTAACGTTATTGCTGATCAGTGCATTGTGTGCAAAGAAGAGCAGTGGCTTTCAGCAAAACATTTTTTCAATGTAAAGAATGGAATTTGACTATTGCGAGAAAATGTTCTTGTGAGTTGACGCTGGTTGATCAGGGTGCAATATAGGCTAATTCTAAAAGTACTGACAGAATGTTATTTGGAAGTGAGGATAGTGCGCTTGAGCTGTGCAACGTTCAAAACGAAGATTTATGAGAAGGTAAGAGTCTCAGAAGACATTCGTTCTGTGTAGTGTATAGAACGGTGAAAGCAACAAGTCAGAACAGCCGTTTGCCAATGTTGAGCGCATTCCTTTCTGCAAAAATATGAGACAGAATAAGGGCGTTCAGGTTAGTAAACGCTCTTAACTAAGGCGATGACACTTTGCCTTATGTTTGAAAGTGGCTAATGTTCACATTAGATTGTTAGGTAGAAGAGCAAGTTGCAATTGCTTTCTTATCGAACGGTTCGATTGCTGAATATAAAAATTCTAAAAAAAGTGGACTTGAGCTGAGCAAAATGTAAATGGTGCACAAAAGTCGTATCACAAGTGATTTTGTGAACGTACAAATCGAAGATAGATGCCAAGAGGAGTTGCACAAGTTATTGTCGTGCAGTGTATTCAAGGATAATGCGCAACAAAGATAGCACAACCGTTTGCAATAGATACTGCTGAGCATTTCAAGTTTTGGAAAGACCAAGACAGTGTGAGCGCTCTCAGATGCAGAAAACGCTCGTTTGTAATCTGAAGTCTGCCAAATGATAGAAAGTGACTAATGTTAACTTTGGATGCGCTGAGCAGCACAGGAAATGTCAAAAATGAGTTTTGCAGGTGAAGTTGCTGTTTGAAACCGTAACAGGGACAAGCCCAATTTCTGCGTTTTTGAACTGCGCAATGAACTTCGTTAACGTCTGTAGTCAAATGTGTCGTTTGCTTTTATGTAACGTTATTGCTGATCAGTGCATTGTGTGCAAAGAAGAGCAGTGGCTTTCAGCAAAACATTTTTTCAATGTAAAGAATGGAATTTGACTATTGCGAGAAAATGTTCTTGTGAGGTTGACGCTGGTTGATCAGGGTGCAATATAGGCTAATTCTAAAAGTACTGACAGAATGTTATTTGGAAGTGAGGATAGTGCGCTTGAGCTGTGCAACGTTCAAAACGAAGATTTATGAGAAGGTAAGAGTCTCAGAAGACATTCGTTCTGTGTAGTGTATAGAACGGTGAAAGCAACAAGTCAGAACAGCCGTTTGCCAATGTTGAGCGCATTCCTTTCTGCAAAAATATGAGACAGAATAAGGGCGTTCAGGTTAGTAAACGCTCTTAAATAAGGCGATGACACTTTGCCTTATGTTTGAAAGTGGCTAATGTTCACATTAGATTGCTAGGTAGAAGAGCAAGTTGCAATTGCTTTCTTATCGAACGGTTCGATTGCTGAATATAAAAATTCTAAAAAAAGTGGACTTGAGCTGAGCAAAATGTAAATGGTGCACAAAAGTCGTATCACAAGTGATTTTGTGAACGTACAAATCGAAGATAGATGCCAAGAGGAGTTGCACAAGTTATTGTCGTGCAGTGTATTCAAGGATAATGCGCAACAAAGATAGCACAACCGTTTGCAATAGATACTGCTGAGCATTTCAAGTTTTGGAAAGACCAAGACAGTGTGAGCGCTCTCAGATGCAGAAAACGCTCGTTTGTAATCTGAAGTCTGCCAAATGATAGAAAGTGACTAATGTTAACTTTGGATGCGCTGAGCAGCACAGGAAATGTCAAAAATGAGTTTTGCAGGTGAAGTTGCTGTTTGAAACCGTAACAGGGACAAGCCCAATTTCTGCGTTTTTGAACTGCGCAATGAACTTCGTTAACGTCTGTAGTCAAATGTGTCGTTTGCTTTTATGTAACGTTATTGCTGATCAGTGCATTGTGTGCAAAGAAGAGCAGTGGCTTTCAGCAAAACATTTTTTCAATGTAAAGAATGGAATTTGACTATTGCGAGAAAATGTTCTTGTGAGGTTGACGCTGGTTGATCAGGGTGCAATATAGGCTAATTCTAAAAGTACTGACAGAATGTTATTTGGAAGTGAGGATAGTGCGCTTGAGCTGTGCAACGTTCAAAACGAAGATTTATGAGAAGGTAAGAGTCTCAGAAGACATTCGTTCTGTGTAGTGTATAGAACGGTGAAAGCAACAAGTCAGAACAGCCGTTTGCCAATGTTGAGCGCATTCCTTTCTGCAAAAATATGAGACAGAATAAGGGCGTTCAGGTTAGTAAACGCTCTTAACTAAGGCGATGACACTTTGCCTTATGTTTGAAAGTGGCTAATGTTCACATTAGATTGTTAGGTAGAAGAGCAAGTTGCAATTGCTTTCTTATCGAACGGTTCGATTGCTGAATATAAAAATTCTAAAAAAAGTGGACTTGAGCTGAGCAAAATGTAAATGGTGCACAAAAGTCGTATCACAAGTGATTTTGTGAACGTACAAATCGAAGATAGATGCCAAGAGGAGTTGCACAAGTTATTGTCGTGCAGTGTATTCAAGGATAATGCGCAACAAAGATAGCACAACCGTTTGCAATAGATACTGCTGAGCATTTCAAGTTTTGGAAAGACCAAGACAGTGTGAGCGCTCTCAGATGCAGAAAACGCTCGTTTGTAATCTGAAGTCTGCCAAATGATAGAAAGTGACTAATGTTAACTTTGGATGCGCTGAGCAGCACAGGAAATGTCAAAAATGAGTTTTGCAGGTGAAGTTGCTGTTTGAAACCGTAACAGGGACAAGCCCAATTTCTGCGTTTTTGAACTGCGCAATGAACTTCGTTAACGTCTGTAGTCAAATGTGTCGTTTGCTTTTATGTAACGTTATTGCTGATCAGTGCATTGTGTGCAAAGAAGAGCAGTGGCTTTCAGCAAAACATTTTTTCAATGTAAAGAATGGAATTTGACTATTGCGAGAAAATGTTCTTGTGAGTTGACGCTGGTTGATCAGGGTGCAATATAGGCTAATTCTAAAAGTACTGACAGAATGTTATTTGGAAGTGAGGATAGTGCGCTTGACCTGTGCAACGTTCAAAACGAAGATTTATGAGAAGGTAAGAGTCTCAGAAGACATTCGTTCTGTGTAGTGTATAGAACGGTGAAAGCAACAAGTCAGAACAGCCGTTTGCCAATGTTGAGCGCATTCCTTTCTGCAAAAATATGAGACAGAATAAGGGCGTTCAGGTTAGTAAACGCTCTTAAATAAGGCGATGACACTTTGCCTTATGTTTGAAAGTGGCTAATGTTCACATTAGATTGCTAGGTAGAAGAGCAAGTTGCAATTGCTTTCTTATCGAACGGTTCGATTGCTGAATATAAAAATTCTAAAAAAAGTGGACTTGAGCTGAGCAAAATGTAAATGGTGCACAAAAGTCGTATCACAAGTGATTTTGTGAACGTACAAATCGAAGATAGATGCCAAGAGGAGTTGCACAAGTTATTGTCGTGCAGTGTATTCAAGGATAATGCGCAACAAAGATAGCACAACCGTTTGCAATAGATACTGCTGAGCATTTCAAGTTTTGGAAAGACCAAGACAGTGTGAGCGCTCTCAGATGCAGGAAACGCTCGTTTGTAATCTGAAGTCTGCCAAATGATAGAAAGTGACTAATGTTAACTTTGGATGCGCTGAGCAGCACAGGAAATGTCAAAAATGAGTTTTGCAGGTGAAGTTGCTGTTTGAAACCGTAACAGGGACAAGCCCAATTTCTGCGTTTTTGAACTGCGCAATGAACTTCGTTAACGTCTGTAGTTTGCTTTTATGTAACGTTATTGCTGATCAGTGCATTGTGTGCAAAGAAGAGCAGTGGCTTTCAGCAAAACATTTTTTCAATGTAAAGAATGGAATTTGACTATTGCGAGAAAATGTTCTTGTGAGTTGACGCTGGTTGATCAGGGTGCAATATAGGCTAATTCTAAAAGTACTGACAGAATGTTATTTGGAAGTGAGGATAGTGCGCTTGAGCTGTGCAACGTTCAAAACGAAGATTTATGAGAAGGTAAGAGTCTCAGAAGACATTCGTTCTGTGTAGTGTATAGAACGGTGAAAGCAACAAGTCAGAACAGCCGTTTGCCAATGTTGAGCGCATTCCTTTCTGCAAAAATATGAGACAGAATAAGGGCGTTCAGGTTAGTAAACGCTCTTAAATAAGGCGATGACACTTTGCCTTATGTTTGAAAGTGGCTAATGTTCACATTAGATTGCTAGGTAGAAGAGCAAGTTGCAATTGCTTTCTTATCGAACGGTTCGATTGCTGAATATAAAAATTCTAAAAAAAGTGGACTTGAGCTGAGCAAAATGTAAATGGTGCACAAAAGTCGTATCACAAGTGATTTTGTGAACGTACAAATCGAAGATAGATGCCAAGAGGAGTTGCACAAGTTATTGTCGTGCAGTGTATTCAAGGATAATGCGCAACAAAGATAGCACAACCGTTTGCAATAGATACTGCTGAGCATTTCAAGTTTTGGAAAGACCAAGACAGTGTGAGCGCTCTCAGATGCAGAAAACGCTCGTTTGTAATCTGAAGTCTGCCAAATGATAGAAAGTGACTAATGTTAACTTTGGATGCGCTGAGCAGCACAGGAAATGTCAAAAATGAGTTTTGCAGGTGAAGTTGCTGTTTGAAACCGTAACAGGGACAAGCCCAATTTCTGCGTTTTTGAACTGCGCAATGAACTTCGTTAACGTCTGTAGTCAAATGTGTCGTTTGCTTTTATGTAACGTTATTGCTGATCAGTGCATTGTGTGCAAAGAAGAGCAGTGGCTTTCAGCAAAACATTTTTTCAATGTAAAGAATGGAATTTGACTATTGCGAGAAAATGTTCTTGTGAGTTGACGCTGGTTGATCAGGGTGCAATATAGGCTAATTCTAAAAGTACTGACAGAATGTTATTTGGAAGTGAGGATAGTGCGCTTGAGCTGTGCAACGTTCAAAACGAAGATTTATGAGAAGGTAAGAGTCTCAGAAGACATTCGTTCTGTGTAGTGTATAGAACGGTGAAAGCAACAAGTCAGAACAGCCGTTTGCCAATGTTGAGCGCATTCCTTTCTGCAAAAATATGAGACAGAATAAGGGCGTTCAGGTTAGTAAACGCTCTTAAATAAGGCGATGACACTTTGCCTTATGTTTGAAAGTGGCTAATGTTCACATTAGATTGCTAGGTAGAAGAGCAAGTTGCAATTGCTTTCTTATCGAACGGTTCGATTGCTGAATATAAAAATTCTAAAAAAAGTGGACTTGAGCTGAGCAAAATGTAAATGGTGCACAAAAGTCGTATCACAAGTGATTTTGTGAACGTACAAATCGAAGATAGATGCCAAGAGGAGTTGCACAAGTTATTGTCGTGCAGTGTATTCAAGGATAATGCGCAACAAAGATAGCACAACAGTTTGCAATAGATACTGCTGAGCATTTCAAGTTTTGGAAAGACCAAGACAGTGTGAGCGCTCTCAGATGCAGGAAACGCTCGTTTGTAATCTGAAGTCTGCCAAATGATAGAAAGTGACTAATGTTAACTTTGGATGCGCTGAGCAGCACAGGAAATGTCAAAAATGAGTTTTGCAGGTGAAGTTGCTGTTTGAAACCGTAACAGGGACAAGCCCAATTTCTGCGTTTTTGAACTGCGCAATGAACTTCGTTAACGTCTGTAGTCAAATGTGTCGTTTGCTTTTATGTAACGTTATTGCTGATCAGTGCATTGTGTGCAAAGAAGAGCAGTGGCTTTCAGCAAAACATTTTTTCAATGTAAAGAATGGAATTTGACTATTGCGAGAAAATGTTCTTGTGAGTGTTGACGCTGGTTGATCAGGGTGCAATATAGGCTAATTCTAAAAGTACTGACAGAATGTTATTTGGAAGTGAGGATAGTGCGCTTAAACTGTGCAACGTTCAAAACGAAGATTTATGAGCAGGTAAGAGTCTCAGAAGACATTCGTTCTGTGTAGTGTATAGAACGGTGAAAGCAACAAGTCAGAACAGCCGTTTGCCAATGTTGAGCGCATTCCTTTCTGCAAAAATATGAGACAGAATAAGGGCGTTCAGGTTAGTAAACGCTCTTAAATAAGGCGATGACACTTTGCCTTATGTTTGAAAGTGGCTAATGTTCACATTAGATTGCTAGGTAGAAGAGCAAGTTGCAATTGCTTTCTTATCGAACGGTTCGATTGCTGAATATAAAAATTCTAAAAAAAGTGGACTTGAGCTGAGCAAAATGTAAATGGTGCACAAAAGTCGTATCACAAGTGATTTTGTGAACGTACAAATCGAAGATAGATGCCAAGAGGAGTTGCACAAGTTATTGTCGTGCAGGGTATTCAAGGATAATGCGCAACAAAGATAGCACAACAGTTTGCAATAGATACTGCTGAGCATTTCAAGTTTTGGAAAGACCAAGACAGTGTGAGCGCTCTCAGATGCAGAAAACGCTCGTTTGTAATCTGAAGTCTGCCAAATGATAGAAAGTGACTAATGTTAACTTTGGATGCGCTGAGCAGCACAGGAAATGTCAAAAATGAGTTTTGCAGGTGAAGTTGCTGTTTGAAACCGTAACAGGGACAAGCCCAATTTCTGCGTTTTTGAACTGCGCAATGAACTTCGTTAACGTCTGTAGTCAAATGTGTCGTTTGCTTTTATGTAACGTTATTGCTGATCAGTGCATTGTGTGCAAAGAAGAGCAGTGGCTTTCAGCAAAACATTTTTTCAATGTAAAGAATGGAATTTGACTATTGCGAGAAAATGTTCTTGTGAGTTGACGCTGGTTGATCAGGGTGCAATATAGGCTAATTCTAAAAGTACTGACAGAATGTTATTTGGAAGTGAGGATAGTGCGCTTGACCTGTGCAACGTTCAAAACGAAGATTTATGAGAAGGTAAGAGTCTCAGAAGACATTCGTTCTGTGTAGTGTATAGAACGGTGAAAGCAACAAGTCAGAACAGCCGTTTGCCAATGTTGAGCGCATTCCTTTCTGCAAAAATATGAGACAGAATAAGGGCGTTCAGGTTAGTAAACGCTCTTAAATAAGGCGATGACACTTTGCCTTATGTTTGAAAGTGGCTAATGTTCACATTAGATTGCTAGGTAGAAGAGCAAGTTGCAATTGCTTTCTTATCGAACGGTTCGATTGCTGAATATAAAAATTCTAAAAAAAGTGGACTTGAGCTGAGCAAAATGTAAATGGTGCACAAAAGTCGTATCACAAGTGATTTTGTGAACGTACAAATCGAAGATAGATGCCAAGAGGAGTTGCACAAGTTATTGTCGTGCAGGGTATTCAAGGATAATGCGCAACAAAGATAGCACAACAGTTTGCAATAGATACTGCTGAGCATTTCAAGTTTTGGAAAGACCAAGACAGTGTGAGCGCTCTCAGATGCAGAAAACGCTCGTTTGTAATCTGAAGTCTGCCAAATGATAGAAAGTGACTAATGTTAACTTTGGATGCGCTGAGCAGCACAGGAAATGTCAAAAATGAGTTTTGCAGGTGAAGTTGCTGTTTGAAACCGTAACAGGGACAAGCCCAATTTCTGCGTTTTTGAACTGCGCAATGAACTTCGTTAACGTCTGTAGTCAAATGTGTCGTTTGCTTTTATGTAACGTTATTGCTGATCAGTGCATTGTGTGCAAAGAAGAGCAGTGGCTTTCAGCAAAACATTTTTTCAATGTAAAGAATGGAATTTGACTATTGCGAGAAAATGTTCTTGTGAGTGTTGACGCTGGTTGATCAGGGTGCAATATAGGCTAATTCTAAAAGTACTGACAGAATGTTATTTGGAAGTGAGGATAGTGCGCTTGAGCTGTGCAACGTTCAAAACGAAGATTTATGAGAAGGTAAGAGTCTCAGAAGACATTCGTTCTGTGTAGTGTATAGAACGGTGAAAGCAACAAGTCAGAACAGCCGTTTGCCAATGTTGAGCGCATTCCTTTCTGCAAAAATATGAGACAGAATAAGGGCGTTCAGGTTAGTAAACGCTCTTAACTAAGGCGATGACACTTTGCCTTATGTTTGAAAGTGGCTAATGTTCACATTAGATTGTTAGGTAGAAGAGCAAGTTGCAATTGCTTTCTTATCGAACGGTTCGATTGCTCAATATAAAAATTCTAAAAAAAGTGGACTTGAGCTGAGCAAAATGTAAATGGTGCACAAAAGTCGTATCACAAGTGATTTTGTGAACGTACAAATCGAAGATAGATGCCAAGAGGAGTTGCACAAGTTATTGTCGTGCAGTGTATTCAAGGATAATGCGCAACAAAGATAGCACAACAGTTTGCAATAGATACTGCTGAGCATTTCAAGTTTTGGAAAGACCAAGACAGTGTGAGCGCTCTCAGATGCAGAAAACGCTCGTTTGTAATCTGAAGTCTGCCAAATGATAGAAAGTGACTAATGTTAACTTTGGATGCGCTGAGCAGCACAGGAAATGTCAAAAATGAGTTTTGCAGGTGAAGTTGCTGTTTGAAACCGTAACAGGGACAAGCCCAATTTCTGCGTTTTTGAACTGCGCAATGAACTTCGTTAACGTCTGTAGTCAAATGTGTCGTTTGCTTTTATGTAACGTTATTGCTGATCAGTGCATTGTGTGCAAAGAAGAGCAGTGGCTTTCAGCAAAAACATTTTTTCAATGTAAAGAATGGAATTTGACTATTGCGAGAAAATGTTCTTGTGAGTTGACGCTGGTTGATCAGGGTGCAATATAGGCTAATTCTAAAAGTACTGACAGAATGTTATTTGGAAGTGAGGATAGTGCGCTTGACCTGTGCAACTTTCAAAACGAAGATTTATGAGAAGGTAAGAGTCTCAGAAGACATTCGTTCTGTGTAGTGTATAGAACGGTGAAAGCAACAAGTCAGAACAGCCGTTTGCCAATGTTGAGCGCATTCCTTTCTGCAAAAATATGAGACAGAATAAGGGCGTTCAGGTTAGTAAACGCTCTTAAATAAGGCGATGACACTTTGCCTTATGTTTGAAAGTGGCTAATGTTCACATTAGATTGCTAGGTAGAAGAGCAAGTTGCAATTGCTTTCTTATCGAACGGTTCGATTGCTGAATATAAAAATTCTAAAAAAAGTGGACTTGAGCTGAGCAAAATGTAAATGGTGCACAAAAGTCGTATCACAAGTGATTTTGTGAACGTACAAATCGAAGATAGATGCCAAGAGGAGTTGCACAAGTTATTGTCGTGCAGTGTATTCAAGGATAATGCGCAACAAAGATAGCACAACCGTTTGCAATAGATACTGCTGAGCATTTCAAGTTTTGGAAAGACCAAGACAGTGTGAGCGCTCTCAGATGCAGAAAACGCTCGTTTGTAATCTGAAGTCTGCCAAATGATAGAAAGTGACTAATGTTAACTTTGGATGCGCTGAGCAGCACAGGAAATGTCAAAAATGAGTTTTGCAGGTGAAGTTGCTGTTTGAAACCGTAACAGGGACAAGCCCAATTTCTGCGTTTTTGAACTGCGCAATGAACTTCGTTAACGTCTGTAGTCAAATGTGTCGTTTGCTTTTATGTAACGTTATTGCTGATCAGTGCATTGTGTGCAAAGAAGAGCAGTGGCTTTCAGCAAAACATTTTTTCAATGTAAAGAATGGAATTTGACTATTGCGAGAAAATGTTCTTGTGAGTGTTGACGCTGGTTGATCAGGGTGCAATATAGGCTAATTCTAAAAGTACTGACAGAATGTTATTTGGAAGTGAGGATAGTGCGCTTGAGCTGTGCAACGTTCAAAACGAAGATTTATGAGAAGGTAAGAGTCTCAGAAGACATTCGTTCTGTGTAGTGTATAGAACGGTGAAAGCAACAAGTCAGAACAGCCGTTTGCCAATGTTGAGCGCATTCCTTTCTGCAAAAATATGAGACAGAATAAGGGCGTTCAGGTTAGTAAACGCTCTTAAATAAGGCGATGACACTTTGCCTTATGTTTGAAAGTGGCTAATGTTCACATTAGATTGCTAGGTAGAAGAGCAAGTTGCAATTGCTTTCTTATCGAACGGTTCGATTGCTGAATATAAAAATTCTAAAAAAAGTGGACTTGAGCTGAGCAAAATGTAAATGGTGCACAAAAGTCGTATCACAAGTGATTTTGTGAACGTACAAATCGAAGATAGATGCCAAGAGGAGTTGCACAAGTTATTGTCGTGCAGTGTATTCAAGGATAATGCGCAACAAAGATAGCACAACCGTTTGCAATAGATACTGCTGAGCATTTCAAGTTTTGGAAAGACCAAGACAGTGTGTGAGCGCTCTCAGATGCAGAAAACGCTCGTTTGTAATCTGAAGTCTGCCAAATGATAGAAAGTGACTAATGTTAACTTTGGATGCGCTGAGCAGCACAGGAAATGTCAAAAATGAGTTTTGCAGGTGAAGTTGCTGTTTGAAACCGTAACAGGGACAAGCCCAATTTCTGCGTTTTTGAACTGCGCAATGAACTTCGTTAACGTCTGTAGTTTGCTTTTATGTAACGTTATTGCTGATCAGTGCATTGTGTGCAAAGAAGAGCAGTGGCTTTCAGCAAAACATTTTTTCAATGTAAAGAATGGAATTTGACTATTGCGAGAAAATGTTCTTGTGAGTGTTGACGCTGGTTGATCAGGGTGCAATATAGGCTAATTCTAAAAGTACTGACAGAATGTTATTTGGAAGTGAGGATAGTGCGCTTAAACTGTGCAACGTTCAAAACGAAGATTTATGAGCAGGTAAGAGTCTCAGAAGACATTCGTTCTGTGTAGTGTATAGAACGGTGAAAGCAACAAGTCAGAACAGCCGTTTGCCAATGTTGAGCGCATTCCTTTCTGCAAAAATATGAGACAGAATAAGGGCGTTCAGGTTAGTAAACGCTCTTAAATAAGGCGATGACACTTTGCCTTATGTTTGAAAGTGGCTAATGTTCACATTAGATTGCTAGGTAGAAGAGCAAGTTGCAATTGCTTTCTTATCGAACGGTTCGATTGCTGAATATAAAAATTCTAAAAAAAGTGGACTTGAGCTGAGCAAAATGTAAATGGTGCACAAAAGTCGTATCACAAGTGATTTTGTGAACGTACAAATCGAAGATAGATGCCAAGAGGAGTTGCACAAGTTATTGTCGTGCAGTGTATTCAAGGATAATGCGCAACAAAGATAGCACAACAGTTTGCAATAGATACTGCTGAGCATTTCAAGTTTTGGAAAGACCAAGACAGTGTGAGCGCTCTCAGATGCAGAAAACGCTCGTTTGTAATCTGAAGTCTGCCAAATGATAGAAAGTGACTAATGTTAACTTTGGATGCGCTGAGCAGCACAGGAAATGTCAAAAATGAGTTTTGCAGGTGAAGTTGCTGTTTGAAACCGTAACAGGGACAAGCCCAATTTCTGCGTTTTTGAACTGCGCAATGAACTTCGTTAACGTCTGTAGTCAAATGTGTCGTTTGCTTTTATGTAACGTTATTGCTGATCAGTGCATTGTGTGCAAAGAAGAGCAGTGGCTTTCAGCAAAACATTTTTTCAATGTAAAGAATGGAATTTGACTATTGCGAGAAAATGTTCTTGTGAGTTGACGCTGGTTGATCAGGGTGCAATATAGGCTAATTCTAAAAGTACTGACAGAATGTTATTTGGAAGTGAGGATAGTGCGCTTGACCTGTGCAACTTTCAAAACGAAGATTTATGAGAAGGTAAGAGTCTCAGAAGACATTCGTTCTGTGTAGTGTATAGAACGGTGAAAGCAACAAGTCAGAACAGCCGTTTGCCAATGTTGAGCGCATTCCTTTCTGCAAAAATATGAGACAGAATAAGGGCGTTCAGGTTAGTAAACGCTCTTAAATAAGGCGATGACACTTTGCCTTATGTTTGAAAGTGGCTAATGTTCACATTAGATTGCTAGGTAGAAGAGCAAGTTGCAATTGCTTTCTTATCGAACGGTTCGATTGCTGAATATAAAAATTCTAAAAAAAGTGGACTTGAGCTGAGCAAAATGTAAATGGTGCACAAAAGTCGTATCACAAGTGATTTTGTGAACGTACAAATCGAAGATAGATGCCAAGAGGAGTTGCACAAGTTATTGTCGTGCAGTGTATTCAAGGATAATGCGCAACAAAGATAGCACAACAGTTTGCAATAGATACTGCTGAGCATTTCAAGTTTTGGAAAGACCAAGACAGTGTGAGCGCTCTCAGATGCAGGAAACGCTCGTTTGTAATCTGAAGTCTGCCAAATGATAGAAAGTGACTAATGTTAACTTTGGATGCGCTGAGCAGCACAGGAAATGTCAAAAATGAGTTTTGCAGGTGAAGTTGCTGTTTGAAACCGTAACAGGGACAAGCCCAATTTCTGCGTTTTTGAACTGCGCAATGAACTTCGTTAACGTCTGTAGTCAAATGTGTAGTTTGCTTTTATGTAACGTTATTGCTGATCAGTGCATTGTGTGCAAAGAAGAGCAGTGGCTTTCAGCAAAACATTTTTTCAATGTAAAGAATGGAATTTGACTATTGCGAGAAAATGTTCTTGTGAGTGTTGACGCTGGTTGATCAGGGGTGCAATATAGGCTAATTCTAAAAGTACTGACAGAATGTTATTTGGAAGTGAGGATAGTGCGCTTAAACTGTGCAACGTTCAAAACGAAGATTTATGAGCAGGTAAGAGTCTCAGAAGACATTCGTTCTGTGTAGTGTATAGAACGGTGAAAGCAACAAGTCAGAACAGCCGTTTGCCAATGTTGAGCGCATTCCTTTCTGCAAAAATATGAGACAGAATAAGGGCGTTCAGGTTAGTAAACGCTCTTAAATAAGGCGATGACACTTTGCCTTATGTTTGAAAGTGGCTAATGTTCACATTAGATTGCTAGGTAGAAGAGCAAGTTGCAATTGCTTTCTTATCGAACGGTTCGATTGCTGAATATAAAAATTCTAAAAAAAGTGGACTTGAGCTGAGCAAAATGTAAATGGTGCACAAAAGTCGTATCACAAGTGATTTTGTGAACGTACAAATCGAAGATAGATGCCAAGAGGAGTTGCACAAGTTATTGTCGTGCAGTGTATTCAAGGATAATGCGCAACAAAGATAGCACAACAGTTTGCAATAGATACTGCTGAGCATTTCAAGTTTTGGAAAGACCAAGACAGTGTGAGCGCTCTCAGATGCAGAAAACGCTCGTTTGTAATCTGAAGTCTGCCAAATGATAGAAAGTGACTAATGTTAACTTTGGATGCGCTGAGCAGCACAGGAAATGTCAAAAATGAGTTTTGCAGGTGAAGTTGCTGTTTGAAACCGTAACAGGGACAAGCCCAATTTCTGCGTTTTTGAACTGCGCAATGAACTTCGTTAACGTCTGTAGTCAAATGTGTCGTTTGCTTTTATGTAACGTTATTGCTGATCAGTGCATTGTGTGCAAAGAAGAGCAGTGGCTTTCAGCAAAACATTTTTTCAATGTAAAGAATGGAATTTGACTATTGCGAGAAAATGTTCTTGTGAGTTGACGCTGGTTGATCAGGGTGCAATATAGGCTAATTCTAAAAGTACTGACAGAATGTTATTTGGAAGTGAGGATAGTGCGCTTGACCTGTGCAACTTTCAAAACGAAGATTTATGAGAAGGTAAGAGTCTCAGAAGACATTCGTTCTGTGTAGTGTATAGAACGGTGAAAGCAACAAGTCAGAACAGCCGTTTGCCAATGTTGAGCGCATTCCTTTCTGCAAAAATATGAGACAGAATAAGGGCGTTCAGGTTAGTAAACGCTCTTAAATAAGGCGATGACACTTTGCCTTATGTTTGAAAGTGGCTAATGTTCACATTAGATTGCTAGGTAGAAGAGCAAGTTGCAATTGCTTTCTTATCGAACGGTTCGATTGCTGAATATAAAAATTCTAAAAAAAGTGGACTTGAGCTGAGCAAAATGTAAATGGTGCACAAAAGTCGTATCACAAGTGATTTTGTGAACGTACAAATCGAAGATAGATGCCAAGAGGAGTTGCACAAGTTATTGTCGTGCAGTGTATTCAAGGATAATGCGCAACAAAGATAGCACAACCGTTTGCAATAGATACTGCTGAGCATTTCAAGTTTTGGAAAGACCAAGACAGTGTGAGCGCTCTCAGATGCAGAAAACGCTCGTTTGTAATCTGAAGTCTGCCAAATGATAGAAAGTGACTAATGTTAACTTTGGATGCGCTGAGCAGCACAGGAAATGTCAAAAATGAGTTTTGCAGGTGAAGTTGCTGTTTGAAACCGTAACAGGGACAAGCCCAATTTCTGCGTTTTTGAACTGCGCAATGAACTTCGTTAACGTCTGTAGTCAAATGTGTCGTTTGCTTTTATGTAACGTTATTGCTGATCAGTGCATTGTGTGCAAAGAAGAGCAGTGGCTTTCAGCAAAACATTTTTTCAATGTAAAGAATGGAATTTGACTATTGCGAGAAAATGTTCTTGTGAGTTGACGCTGGTTGATCAGGGTGCAATATAGGCTAATTCTAAAAGTACTGACAGAATGTTATTTGGAAGTGAGGATAGTGCGCTTGACCTGTGCAACTTTCAAAACGAAGATTTATGAGAAGGTAAGAGTCTCAGAAGACATTCGTTCTGTGTAGTGTATAGAACGGTGAAAGCAACAAGTCAGAACAGCCGTTTGCCAATGTTGAGCGCATTCCTTTCTGCAAAAATATGAGACAGAATAAGGGCGTTCAGGTTAGTAAACGCTCTTAAATAAGGCGATGACACTTTGCCTTATGTTTGAAAGTGGCTAATGTTCACATTAGATTGCTAGGTAGAAGAGCAAGTTGCAATTGCTTTCTTATCGAACGGTTCGATTGCTGAATATAAAAATTCTAAAAAAAGTGGACTTGAGCTGAGCAAAATGTAAATGGTGCACAAAAGTCGTATCACAAGTGATTTTGTGAACGTACAAATCGAAGATAGATGCCAAGAGGAGTTGCACAAGTTATTGTCGTGCAGTGTATTCAAGGATAATGCGCAACAAAGATAGCACAACCGTTTGCAATAGATACTGCTGAGCATTTCAAGTTTTGGAAAGACCAAGACAGTGTGAGCGCTCTCAGATGCAGAAAACGCTCGTTTGTAATCTGAAGTCTGCCAAATGATAGAAAGTGACTAATGTTAACTTTGGATGCGCTGAGCAGCACAGGAAATGTCAAAAATGAGTTTTGCAGGTGAAGTTGCTGTTTGAAACCGTAACAGGGACAAGCCCAATTTCTGCGTTTTTGAACTGCGCAATGAACTTCGTTAACGTCTGTAGTCAAATGTGTCGTTTGCTTTTATGTAACGTTATTGCTGATCAGTGCATTGTGTGCAAAGAAGAGCAGTGGCTTTCAGCAAAACATTTTTTCAATGTAAAGAATGGAATTTGACTATTGCGAGAAAATGTTCTTGTGAGTTGACGCTGGTTGATCAGGGTGCAATATAGGCTAATTCTAAAAGTACTGACAGAATGTTATTTGGAAGTGAGGATAGTGCGCTTGAGCTGTGCAACGTTCAAAACGAAGATTTATGAGAAGGTAAGAGTCTCAGAAGACATTCGTTCTGTGTAGTGTATAGAACGGTGAAAGCAACAAGTCAGAACAGCCGTTTGCCAATGTTGAGCGCATTCCTTTCTGCAAAAATATGAGACAGAATAAGGGCGTTCAGGTTAGTAAACGCTCTTAACTAAGGCGATGACACTTTGCCTTATGTTTGAAAGTGGCTAATGTTCACATTAGATTGTTAGGTAGAAGAGCAAGTTGCAATTGCTTTCTTATCGAACGGTTCGATTGCTGAATATTAAAATTCTAAAAAAAGTGGACTTGAGCTGAGCAAAATGTAAATGGTGCACAAAAGTCGTATCACAAGTGATTTTGTGAACGTACAAATCGAAGATAGATGCCAAGAGGAGTTGCACAAGTTATTGTCGTGCAGTGTATTCAAGGATAATGCGCAACAAAGATAGCACAACCGTTTGCAATAGATACTGCTGAGCATTTCAAGTTTTGGAAAGACCAAGACAGTGTGAGCGCTCTCAGATGCAGAAAACGCTCGTTTGTAATCTGAAGTCTGCCAAATGATAGAAAGTGACTAATGTTAACTTTGGATGCGCTGAGCAGCACAGGAAATGTCAAAAATGAGTTTTGCAGGTGAAGTTGCTGTTTGAAACCGTAACAGGGACAAGCCCAATTTCTGCGTTTTTGAACTGCGCAATGAACTTCGTTAACGTCTGTAGTCAAATGTGTCGTTTGCTTTTATGTAACGTTATTGCTGATCAGTGCATTGTGTGCAAAGAAGAGCAGTGGCTTTCAGCAAAACATTTTTTCAATGTAAAGAATGGAATTTGACTATTGCGAGAAAATGTTCTTGTGAGTTGACGCTGGTTGATCAGGGTGCAATATAGGCTAATTCTAAAAGTACTGACAGAATGTTATTTGGAAGTGAGGATAGTGCGCTTGAGCTGTGCAACGTTCAAAACGAAGATTTATGAGAAGGTAAGAGTCTCAGAAGACATTCGTTCTGTGTAGTTTATAGAACGGTGAAAGCAACAAGTCAGAACAGCCGTTTGCCAATGTTGAGCGCATTCCTTTCTGCAAAAATATGAGACAGAATAAGGGCGTTCAGGTTAGTAAACGCTCTTAACTAAGGCGATGACACTTTGCCTTATGTTTGAAAGTGGCTAATGTTCACATTAGATTGTTAGGTAGAAGAGCAAGTTGCAATTGCTTTCTTATCGAACGGTTCGATTGCTGAATATTAAAATTCTAAAAAAAGTGGACTTGAGCTGAGCAAAATGTAAATGGTGCACAAAAGTCGTATCACAAGTGATTTTGTGAACGTACAAATCGAAGATAGATGCCAAGAGGAGTTGCACAAGTTATTGTCGTGCAGGGTATTCAAGGATAATGCGCAACAAAGATAGCACAACAGTTTGCAATGGATACTGCTGAGCATTTCATGTTTTGGAAAGACCAAGACAGTGTGAGCGCTCTCAGATGCAGAAAACGCTCGTTTGTAATCTGAAGTCTGCCAAATGATAGAAAGTGACTAATGTTAACTTTGGATGCGCTGAGCAGCACAGGAAATGTCAAAAATGAGTTTTGCAGGTGAAGTTGCTGTTTGAAACCGTAACAGGGACAAGCCCAATTTCTGCGTTTTTGAACTGCGCAATGAACTTCGTTAACGTCTGTAGTCAAATGTGTCGTTTGCTTTTATGTAACGTTATTGCTGATCAGTGCATTGTGTGCAAAGAAGAGCAGTGGCTTTCAGCAAAACATTTTTTCAATGTAAAGAATGGAATTTGACTATTGCGAGAAAATGTTCTTGTGAGTGTTGACGCTGGTTGATCAGGGTGCAATATAGGCTAATTCTAAAAGTACTGACAGAATGTTATTTGGAAGTGAGGATAGTGCGCTTGAGCTGTGCAACGTTCAAAACGAAGATTTATGAGAAGGTAAGAGTCTCAGAAGACATTCGTTCTGTGTAGTTTATAGAACGGTGAAAGCAACAAGTCAGAACAGCCGTTTGCCAATGTTGAGCGCATTCCTTTCTGCAAAAATATGAGACAGAATAAGGGCGTTCAGGTTAGTAAACGCTCTTAACTAAGGCGATGACACTTTGCCTTATGTTTGAAAGTGGCTAATGTTCACATTAGATTGTTAGGTAGAAGAGCAAGTTGCAATTGCTTTCTTATCGAACGGTTCGATTGCTGAATATTAAAATTCTAAAAAAAGTGGACTTGAGCTGAGCAAAATGTAAATGGTGCACAAAAGTCGTATCACAAGTGATTTTGTGAACGTACAAATCGAAGATAGATGCCAAGAGGAGTTGCACAAGTTATTGTCGTGCAGGGTATTCAAGGATAATGCGCAACAAAGATAGCACAACAGTTTGCAATGGATACTGCTGAGCATTTCATGTTTTGGAAAGACAAAGACAGTGTGAGCGCTCTCAGATGCAGAAAACGCTCGTTTGTAATCTGAAGTCTGCCAAATGATAGAAAGTGACTAATGTTAACTTTGGATGCGCTGAGCAGCACAGGAAATGTCAAAAATGAGTTTTGCAGGTGAAGTTGCTGTTTGAAACCGTAACAGGGACAAGCCCAATTTCTGCGTTTTTGAACTGCGCAATGAACTTCGTTAACGTCTGTAGTCAAATGTGTAGTTTGCTTTTATGTAACGTTATTGCTGATCAGTGCATTGTGTGCAAAGAAGAGCAGTGGCTTTCAGCAAAACATTTTTTCAATGTAAAGAATGGAATTTGACTATTGCGAGAAAATGTTCTTGTGAGTGTTGACGCTGGTTGATCAGGGTGCAATATAGGCTAATTCTAAAAGTACTGACAGAATGTTATTTGGAAGTGAGGATAGTGCGCTTGAGCTGTGCAACGTTCAAAACGAAGATTTATGAGCAGGTAAGAGTCTCAGAAGACATTCGTTCTGTGTAGTGTATAGAACGGTGAAAGCAACAAGTCAGAACAGCCGTTTGCCAATGTTGAGCGCATTCCTTTCTGCAAAAATATGAGACAGAATAAGGGCGTTCAGGTTAGTTAACGCTCTTAAATAAGGCGATGACACTTTGCCTTATGTTTGAAAGTGGCTAATGTTCACATTAGATTGCTAGGTAGAAGAGCAAGTTGCAATTGCTTTCTTATCGAACGGTTCGATTGCTGAATATAAAAATTCTAAAAAAAGTGGACTTGAGCTGAGCAAAATGTAAATGGAGCACAAAAGTCGTATCACAAGTGATTTTGTGAACGTACAAATCGAAGATAGATGCCAAGAGGAGTTGCACAAGTTATTGTCGTGCAGTGTATTCAAGGATAATGCGCAACAAAGATAGCACAACCGTTTGCAATAGATACTGCTGAGAATTTCATGTTTTGGAAAGACCAAGAAAGTGTGAGCGCTCTCTGATGCAGAAAACGCTCGTTTGTAATCTGAAGTCTGCCAAATGATTGAAAGTGACTAATGTTAACTTTGGATGCGCTGAGCAGCACAGGAAATGTCAAAAATGAGTTTTGCAGGTGAAGTTGCTGTTTGAAACCGTAACAGGGACAAGCCCAATTTCTGCGTTTTTGAACTGCGCAATGAACTTCGTTAACGTCTGTAGTCAAATGTGTCGTTTGCTTTATGTAACGTTATTGCTGATCAGTGCAAAGGAGAGCAGTGGCTTTCAGCAAAACATTTTTTCAATGTAAAGAATGGAATATGACTATTGCGAGAAAATGTTCTTGTGAGTTGACGCTGGTTGATCAGGGTGCAATATAGGCTAATTCTAAAAGTACTGACAGAATGTTATTTGGAAGTGAGGATAGTGCGCTTGAGCTGTGCAACGTTCAAAACGAAGATTTATGAGAAGGTAAGACTCTCAGAAGACATTCGTTCTGTGTAGTGTATAGAACGGTGAAAGCAACAAGTCAGAACAGCCGTTTGCCAATGTTGAGCGCATTCCTTTCTGCAAAAATATGAGACAGAATAAGGGCGTTCAGGTTAGTAAACGCTCTTAAATAAGGCGATGACACTTTGCCTTATGTTTGAAAGTGGCTAATGTTCACATTAGATTGTTAGGTAGAAGAGCAAGTTGCAATTGCTTTCTTATCGAACGGTTCGATTGCTGAATATAAAAATTCTAAAAAAAGTGTACTTGAGCTGAGCAAAATGTAAAAGGTGCACAAAAGTCGTATCACAAGTGATTTTGTGAACGTACAAATCGAAGATAGATGCCAAGAGGAGTTGCACAAGTTATTGTCGTGCAGTGTATTCAAGGATAATGCGCAGCAAAGATAGCACAACCGATTGCAATAGATACTGCTGAGCATTTCAAGTTTTGGAAAGACCAAGACAGTGTGAGCGCTCTCAGATGCAGAAAACGCTCGTTTGTAATCTGAAGTCTGCCAAATGATAGAAAGTGACTAATGTTAACTTTGGATGCGCTGAGCAGCACAGCAAACGTCAAAAATGAGTTTTGCAGGTGAAGTTGCTGTTTGAAACCGTAACAGGGACAAGCCCAATTTCTGCGTTTTTGAACTGCGCAATGAACTTCGTTAACGTCTGTAGTCAAATGTGTCGTTTGCTTTTATGTAACGTTATTGCTGATCAGTGCAAAGGAGAGCAGTGGCTTTCAGCAAAACATTTTTTCAATGTAAAGAATGGAGTATGACTATTGCGAGAAAATGTTCTTGTGAGTTGACGCTGGTTGATCAGTGTGCAATATAGGCTAATTCTAAAAGTACTGACAGAATGTTATTTGGAAGTGAGGATAGTGCGCTTGAGCTGTGCAACGTTCAAAACGAAGATTTATGAGCAGGTAAGAGTCTCAGAAGACATTCGTTCTGTGTAGTGTATAGAACGGTGAAAGCAACAAGTCAGAACAGCCGTTTGCCAATGTTGAGCGCATTCCTTTCTGCAAAAATATGAGACAGAATAAGGGCGTTCAGGTTAGTAAACGCTCTTAAATAAGGCGATGACACTTTGCCTTATGTTTGAAAGTGGCTAATGTTCACATTAGATTGCTAGGTAGAAGAGCAAGTTGCAATTGCTTTCTTATCGAACGGTTCGATTGCTGAATATAAAAATTCTAAAAAAAGTGGACTTGAGCTGAGCAAAATGTAAATGGTGCACAAAAGTCGTATCACAAGTGATTTTGTGAACGTACAAATCGAAGATAGATGCCAAGAGGAGTTGCACAAGTTATTGTCGTGCAGTGTATTCAACGATATTGCGCAACAAAGATAGCACAACCGTTTGCAATAGATACTGCTGAGCATTTCAAGTTTTGGAAAGACCAAGACAGTGTGAGCGCTCTCAGATGCAGAAAACGCTCGTTTGTAATCTGAAGTCTGCCAAATGATAGAAAGTGACTAATGTTATCTTTGGATGCGCTGAGCAGCACAGGAAATGTCAAAAATGAGTTTTGCAGGTGAAGTTGCTGTTTGAAACCGTAACAGGGACAAGCCCAATTTCTGCGTTTTTGAACTGCGCAATGAACTTCGTTAACGTCTGTAGTCAAATGTGTCGTTTGCTTTTATGTAACGTTATTGCTGATCAGTGCAAAGAAGAGCAGTGGCTTTCAGCAAAACATTTTTTCAATGTAAAGAATGGAATTTGACTATTGCGAGAAAATGTTCTTGTGAGTTGACGCTGGTTGATCAGTGTGCAATATAGGCTAATTCTAAAAGTACTGACAGAATGTTATTTGGAAGTGAGGATAGTGCGCTTGAGCTGTGCAACGTTCAAAACGAAGATTTATGAGAAGGTAAGAGTCTCAGAAGACATTCGTTCTGTGTAGTGTATAGAACGGTGAAAGCAACAAGTCAGAACAGCCGTTTGCCAATGTTGAGCGCATTCCTTTCTGCAAAAATATGAGACAGAATAAGGGCGTTCAGGTTAGTAAACGCTCTTAAATAAGGCGATGACACTTTGCCTTATGTTTGAAAGTGGCTAATGTTCACATTAGATTGTTAGGTAGAAGAGCAAGTTGCAATTGCTTTCTTATCGAACGGTTCGATTGCTGAATATAAAAATTCTAAAAAAAGTGTACTTGAGCTGAGCAAAATGTAAAAGGTGCACAAAAGTCGTATCACAAGTGATTTTGTGAACGTACAAATCGAAGATAGATGCCAAGAGGAGTTGCACAAGTTATTGTCGTGCAGTGTATTCAACGATAATGCGCAACAAAGATAGCACAACCGTTTGCAATAGATACTGCTGAGCATTTCAAGTTTTGGAAAGACAGTGTGAGCGCTCTCAGATGCAGAAAACGCTCGTTTGTAATCTGAAGTCTGCCAAATGATTGAAAGTGACTAATGTTAACTTTGGATGCGCTGAGCAGCACAGGAAATGTCAAAAATGAGTTTTGCAGGTGAAGTTGCTATTTGAAACCGTAACAGGGACAAGCCCAATTTCTGCGTTTTTGAACTGCGCAATGAACTTCGTTAACGTCTGTAGTCAAATGTGTAGTTTGCTTTTATGTAACGTTATTGCTGATCAGTGCATTGTGTGCAAAGAAGAGCAGTGGCTTTCACCAAAACATGTTTTCAATGTAAAGAATGGAATTTGACTATTGCGAGAAAATGTTCTTGTGAGTTGACGCTGGTTGATCAGGGTGCAATATAGGCTAATTCTAAAAGTACTGACAGAATGTTATTTGGAAGTGAGGATAGTGCGCTTGAGCTGTGCAACGTTCAAAACGAAGATTTATGAGAAGGTAAGAGTCTCAGAAGACATTCGTTCTGTGTAGTGTATAGAACGGTGAAAGCAACAAGTCAGAACAGCCGTTTGCCAATGTTGAGCGCATTCCGTTCTGCAAAAATATGAGACAGAATAAGGGCGTTCAGGTTAGTAAACGCTCTTAAATAAGGCGATGACACTTTGCCTTATGTTTGAAAGTGGCTAATGTTCACATTAGATTGCTAGGTAGAAGAGCAAGTTGCAATTGCTTTCTTATCGAACGGTTCGATTGCTGAATATAAAAATTCTAAAAAAAGTGGACTTGAGCTGAGCAAAATGTAAATGGTGCACAAAAGTCGTATCACAAGTGATTTTGTGAACGTACAAATCGAAGATAGATGCCAAGAGGAGTTGCACAAGTTATTGTCGTGCAGTGTATTCAAGGATAATGCGCAGCAAAGATAGCACAACCGTTTGCAATAGATACTGCTGAGCATTTCAAGTTTTGGAAAGACCAAGACAGTGTGAGCGCTCTCAGATGCAGAAAACGCTCGTTTGTAATCTGAAGTCTGCCAAATGATAGAAAGTGACTAATGTTAACTTTGGATGCGCTGAGCAGCACAGCAAACGTCAAAAATGAGTTTTGCAGGTGAAGTTGCTGTTTGAAACCGTAACAGGGACAAGCCCAATTTCTGCGTTTTTGAACTGCGCAATGAACTTCGTTAACGTCTGTAGTCAAATGTGTCGTTTGCTTTTATGTAACGTTATTGCTGATCAGTGCATTGTGTGCAAAGAAGAGCAGTGGCTTTCAGCAAAACATTTTTTCAATGTAAAGAATGGAATTTGACTATTGCGAGAAAATGTTCTTGTGAGTTGACGCTGGTTGATCAGGGTGCAATATAGGCTAATTCTAAAAGTACTGACAGAATGTTATTTGGAAGTGAGGATAGTGCGCTTGAGCTGTGCAACGTTCAAAACGAAGATTTATGAGAAGGTAAGACTCTCAGAAGACATTCGTTCTGTGTAGTGTATAGAACGGTGAAAGCAACAAGTCAGAACAGCCGTTTGCCAATGTTGAGCGCATTCCTTTCTGCAAAAATATGAGACAGAATAAGGGCGTTCAGGTTAGTAAACGCTCTTAACTAAGGCGATGACACTTTGCCTTATGTTTGAAAGTGGCTAATGTTCACATTAGATTGCTAGGTAGAAGATTAAGTTGCAATTGCTTTCTTATCGAACGGTTCGATTGCTGAATATTAAAATTCTAAAAAAAGTGGACTTGAGCTGAGCAAAATGTAAATGGTGCACAAAAGTCGTATCACAAGTGATTTTGTGAACGTACAAATCGAAGATAGATGCCAAGAGGAGTTGCACAAGTTATTGTCGTGCAGTGTATTCAAGGATAATGCGCAACAAAGATAGCACAACCGTTTGCAATAGATACTGCTGAGCATTTCAAGTTTTGGAAAGACAGTGTGAGCGCTTTCAGATGCAGAAAACGCTCGTTTGTAATCTGAAGTCTGCCAAATGATAGAAAGTTACTAATGTTAACTTTGGATGCGCTGAGCAGCACAGGAAACGTCAAAAATGAGTTTTGCAGGTGAAGTTGCTGTTTGAAACCGTAACAGGGACAAGCCCAATTTCTGCGTTTTTGAACTGCGCAATGAACTTCGTTAACGTCTGTAGTCAAATGTGTCGTTTGCTTTTATGTAACGTTTGTAGTTATTACATCAAACGGTGTATCAATCTGTCAATCCTAAAACCCTAACTTATTTATTACCCTGTTTAGGGCGTCTAGTTTTACGTCAATCATGTTTATGTACAAAATGTACTTTTAACCCTTGTCGCCTCCTGAGAAAGTGCCCCCTCCCTACTCTGGCTCAATCAGTCATGCGGAGGATCTGTCCCCCCCTCTGAATTTATTGCCCTATTTTGGAGTTTGTCTGGTTTTCAGTCTAGTTTGTCCATGTCAATAGTGTTTACGAGCATAAGATTTAGTCTACCCTATGACCACATGGTTCTGGCTATCACTGAGGATCTGAACTCCTCCTGACACCCATAGACTCCTTCCACTTCCACTGAGCTTCATGTTTCAGATAAAGAATGTTTCACAAAAATACATCTTTAGGGTAAATCTTCACATTATAAAAAGGAAAAAATGGTACATAATCTTCTTTTCAAAGCTTTTATTTCTAACCAATTTTATTTAATGTTTAGTTTTAAACAGACTTTTGACAATATCTTAAATCAAAGGTGGCCTGTTTTATATATGTATATAAAAAACAAAACAAAGATAATGCTATCATAATCATGGTTTTTGTGTTAACCACTCTCATTGTATCTGTTCAGCCAAAAAACCTTTTAGGGTGCATCTATGGACTTTCATGAAAACATCTTTTTATGTATTTTTTTTCCCAAATGGAAACCAGAAAACTTCACGTACACAATCTTAAATTTTTCTTTTAAAGTGTTTACTTTTAGAATATATACCTGAAGATAAGTCTGTATAAGGTTGCAAATACTAATTTTAATTTAGAATAAATAAAAAAAATAGAGATATACTGATACCATAATCATAGTTTTAAATATGCAGATTGTTTAAATTTAAACACCCATGTTCATCTGCCTGACTTAGTGGGATAAGGAAATCCTGTTTGAGTGTACAGACGCTGTGTCTAGATGTTTGCAGCGTCACACTTCAGATAAACCCTCAGTCCTTTTGGTGACTCCTTGTGTTGTAAACATGCATTCAGAACAACATAAACTCTTTACGCTGTTTACTTCTACAATAAATATTTCATCACTTTAGACAGTTTCTAAGTTAAATCTGTATAAGAGTTTGCGAAGACTATTTCATTTTTAAAATTTAAAAATAATGATACAACATACATCATAATCCTGTTTTAAAATATGGGTTGTTTTGCATCATTTTAAATTGAAACAATGACACTCTCATTTTGGACAACATTTGGCCAAACAATCTCACACATCAATCTCACTCATGTTATTAGTTTTCTTTTGATGTTTTTAGAGTTTTTGTGTTTAGCGAGTTTCTGGGTGTCCACCTCTCATAGACACGATAACTTTTCACCGTTTACCTCCAAGTCATTCAACAAAGGTTGCTTGAAAACTGCTGTCACAGGCTACGTGTTAGAGTTTTGTGTATCATCTGGTGACATCTCAACAACG
Organism: Chromobotia macracanthus; assembly: GCA_036877525.1. Lineage (NCBI taxonomy): Eukaryota > Metazoa > Chordata > Actinopteri > Cypriniformes > Botiidae > Chromobotia > Chromobotia macracanthus. The sequence continues at coordinate 827,624 of JAZGTH010000026.1, forward strand.
GTTCAGAGAAACTGAAGTAGTACTGTGGAAAATGTCTTTCCAGCCTAACAGTAAGTTTGTTTCCATTTGTATATGTATTTGTAAGAATATACATTTAAAAGACATGTTTTGTTATGTTTTCAGCTCTTAGAAAGCTCCTGATTTAATGGTAACATGGATCGTTATCACAAGTCTTAGTTATATTATTCAAACAAACGGTTTTTACGTTTTCAGTTTTTATCTCAGGGATTCTTGATTCTTGAGCACTGTCAAACATATATATTCTCTTTTGCCTTCATCTTAGGTCTTTCATTGGAGTAGAATGAAAGGCAATTTGCATCAACATGAAAAGGTAAGACAGATGCATTACAGAAACCAAATCTCATGTGTTTTAGATGGATCGATTTACTGTTGTATGTTCTGTGTTAAACCACTGCTTCAATGAATGAATCATTTGAAAAAATCTAATTATTCGAAGTGTGAATATTTCATTCAGCGAAGTTCTACAACTGTACTGTAAGCAGAGAGTGTAGCAAATGGCCAAATCCTAAAGCTATACCATGAAATAACACAACATGGATCTCTCATTGACAGCACGGCAATGATTTGTCTCGTTTGGACTCACAAACCCTGCCTGTTTATTCACATGGGTTTTGTGTTCACACCCTGAGGATGTCAGGAACTTCTTAATTTATTCACCTTTGTTACAAAATTCAATAGTTTAAAAATTAACTTATTCACCTTCTGTCAAAAAAAAAACATTACGTATTAGTCAGGTTACAATGTTGTCAGACTTCACTGTTGCATTAAATGTCTTACCAATCCAAATGGAATGAAAACACCAGTAAATAGCAGTCTACATTTTATTTGTTATCCAGCAAAATGTAAAGGCACGTAAAGGTACTTTCATCAGACCTGTAATTAGCCTGTCCTTGTTTTGAATTCTCGTTTAATAGTCATGCTACATCGTCTCATTTTTCTTCCTCTCCTTCCATGTTGTTTCACAGCAATGCTGGTGAGATCTAGTTGTTTTTAGTTTCTCATTGTTCATGGCCATGTTCTTGGATGTATGTTTTGGTTTAATAAAAATAAGCACTTACAACTGACTTCGTCTTGATATCATTGCTTTATTTTATTCTTTATCCAGTATTATTTGTTGTTGTTATGATTATGTGATAACATAAACACATACCCAACCCAGTGTGACACAGTCAATGTTAAATAAGATGCGTAAGATTGTTTGGCCAAATGTCCAAAATGAGAGTGTCAATGTTTCAATTTAAAATGATGCAAAACAACCCCATATTTTAAAACAGGATTATGATGGTTGTATCGTTATTTTTATATTTTAAAAATGAAATATTCTTCACAAACTCTTATACAGATTTAACTTAGAAACTGTCTAAAGTGATGAAATATTTTTTGTAGAAGTACACAGAGTAAAGAGTTTATGTTGTTCTGAATGTAAAGTTTACAACACAAGGAATCATCAAAAGGACTGAGGGTTTATCTGAGGTGTGACACTGCGAACATCTAGACACAGCGTCTGTACACTCAAACACACACTTTTCTTATCTTTAATTTTCTTATCCCTATATGACAGGCAGATGAACATGGGTGTTTAAATTTAAACAGTGCTAAACAATCTGCATATTTAAAACTATGATTATGGTATCAGTATATCTCTATTTTTTTATTTATTCAAAATTAAAAATAGTATTTGCAACCTTATACAGGTTTATTTTATATATATATATATATAAGATATATATTTTAAAAGTAAACACTTTAAAATAAAAATTTAAGATTGTGTACAAGTTTTCTGGTTTCCATTTGGGAAAAAAAATGACATAAAAAGATGTTTTCATGAAAGTCCATAGATGCACCCTAAAAGGTTTTTTGGCTAAACAGATACAATGAGAGTGGTTAACACAAAAACCATGATTATGATAGCATTATCTTTGTTTTGTTTTTTATATGCATATATAAAACAGGCCACCTTTAATTTAAGATATTGTCAAAAGTCTGTTTAAAACTAAACATTAAATAAAAAAAGATTAGAAATAAAAGCTTTGAAAGGTAGATTATGTACCGTTTTTCTTGTTATAATGTGAAGATTTACCCTAAAGTAGTATAAGATGTATTTATGTGAAAGATTCTTTATCTGAGACATGAAGCTCAGTGGAAGTGGAAGGAGTCTATGGGTGTCAGTACACACATTAGGGATATTCCTTCCAGTCAGGAAGGACAAGTTGGAGTCTTGGTCAGGAAACTAGAATCAGAAACTAGATGAAGATGCAAAAAACTCACCCTAAACCAGAAGAGGCTTTTTATTTTTTAATTTGTCAAAAATGTCATTCCTTGATTATCTAGACATCTAGTGCTAGCATTAGATTATTGACAATCGTATTAAGAACACTCTTCACTATGGACAGGTATCTTCCCAAGCCAGAAGGGGTCAGACAGGATAGGGGCTATGTGCTTTGTTAAAATGTTATTCTGTTTTAATAGCCTCTACAAACCAATAGATGCAGACAGCATCAAAGTTTGTTAACAGGGTTATCACCCCAGACCAGAAGAACAAGTTGGGGCATGTCCTTTAATCAGAAAACTAGCCAAAATAGGTCAATAAATTCAGAGGGGGGGCAGATCCTCCGCTTGACTGACTAAGCCAGAGTAGGGAGGGGGCACTTCCTCAGGAGGGGACAGGGGTTAAAAGTACATTTTTTACATAAATATGATTGACATAAAACTAGACCTAAAATCGGACGCCCCTCCCTAAACAGGGTAATAAATTAATTAGGGTTATTTGATTGACAGTTTGACACAGTTTATTGTAATAACTACTAACGTTATTGCTGATCAGTGCATTGTGTGCAAAGTCGCTTTCAGTTATACATTTGACTATTTATTATAATATAAAATATTCTTGTGAGTTCACGCTGGTTGTGCAGTGTGCAATATAGCACAGTTATGAATCTATTTACAACCGTTGTTGCATTTGATTTATTGATGAATAGTTCAATTTCTGAACAGAGGAATAGTATAATGAGAGACTGTTTTGCAACTGACGATAGTGTTGAGCAGTGCAATGTACATAACGAAGATATATCACGAGGTAAGTTATTACTGTGTACAAAACGATTAAACAGCCGTTTGCCCTTGTTATTGTTAAGTAGTTAAATTTTTGTAAAAAAAAAAAAAAAACCAAGACAGTTAGAATAAGCGCTTTCAGGTGAAGTAAACGCTTCTTTGTTTGTTAGGCAAAGAATGGAATCTGAGTAATGTTTGCAAGTGACTAATGTACCTTGGTTTGTTCAGTGCAGTATAGGGAAACTCAGAAACTAGCGAGAAAATGTGTTTTGAATAGTTTTGTTGAATAGTGTAATGTATAACGTGCAACGACACAATCCGCGTATCTTCCATTCATTCCATTTATTATTCCGTGTTTATTCCATTCAATTTAAACAACGGAAAACGAATTGTTTTTATTTTTCATTTCCTTAACAAAATATAAAATGTCAGTTTGTACTTTTTTAATTGGTTTACGTTTTTCTATTTTCTCTATTTTGTTCCTCATTGTTACTTATTCTAACTAAATTGTGAAAAGGAAATTATGAAAATGTTAAAAAGCTCTATTTTTAACCTGGAGCTACGGTTTCTCGTCAGCATTTACAAAGGATACCGGCAGAGGGAGCAAAGATTGCATAGATTGTTAGAGCATCTTAAGCATGACAAGGAGAGCTCATCATTAACATCATATGATTTAGGAACATATTTTGGGGAATAACTGAGCGCAATAAAGATAGTTTGCGGTTTGACATTAAGAAATGTTTTTAGACATTAAGAAATGTCTAGCATAATAATACTACACAAAAACATAATACGACAGACATGTTTTATTATAGGTTAGTGCAGATAATAAACCAAAGGACTGCTGCTTCTACTGAGCTGGTGTGAGGTTGAGATTCTGTTACCTCAGAATGTACTGTCTTCCATATAATCCAATTACAGCAAGCATGTTTAAAAGAGTACAATTACAAGAGAACAACCTACAGGTTTGGGGTTAACAAGAGATTATGTTGTCATTCTGAAAACAATTATTAAATATATTTAAAAGACATTATCATATGAACAAATATAATAAATAAATAACAAACATATGTGGACAAATATAGAGCTGCAGTATACACAACATAATAAATAGATGATCATTTCCCTCTCCCTCCCCCTTTTATAAGACTGATGAAACTTAGCATGTTACCTCAGAATGTCTTGTTTTTCTCATATTTAAAGCATCTGTGAACTTGAACTGCCATGTACACAGAATACAGGCATAGCAGTCACAATACAGACATTATCTGTATCCCTTCAGGAGCGTTTAGAGTATGATATTATGATTTAAAGAGGTATGTATTATTATTTATTTTCAGTAAATTCCAGTAATTCACCTTAGAAATATAGCATTTGTAATTTTAATGTTAATGCTGTAGTGCTACTGACACAAAATTCTACAAGCTTCTTTAGAAGCTTGGTCTTCTGATATTTCATTTGGAAATACAGACTTATTGGTACACTTTGCCATGCCCATTTAAACAAAATTAAATGTTAACTTTTTTGATAATTATTACCCTACAGAGTCCATAGAATTGTACTACACTGGTTTTAGTGATATTAAGTGAAAAAAATGTATGACTAGCTTGCAAAAATAGGTTTTTTCAAATATCCTCCAATATTTAAAGACTGGTTTGAATGACAGCAGTAGTTCAAGAGACAATTTTTTTTTTAAATTAGGAGGTCTTACATATGATATCAATATTTTGTCTGTGTGCCAAATGTTGTGAGTTATGCAATCATTAACCCACCTGAAAGCGCCCCCACCAAGGTCTATTATAACATTTTCATAGATCTTTGGGGTCATAAGTCAAATAGCTGCTCAAATTCATTGGAAGTGAATATGCCTAAGCAATATGCCTAAGAGCACACAAAAAATTACACATGGATGCATCAACAACGATCCTGTGTTTGATAATAATTGACCTGACAAATTGACCAAATAATTATTTGGTCAATATGTATTGTTAAATGATCACCGCTTCACTTTTGCTGCCACTTTTCTCTTGGGTTCAAACAGTGTTTTAGAAATGGCTGACACACTAAATAACAAGGTCAGCCTTGATACAAAGAAATGGAACAGGCAAATGTTTTGTAAACAGATCTGCTCTGAAGCATTTCAGAAAGACCTCTGAACGTATTAAGAAAATTGTTAATCAGGGTTTAGATTCTGCCTGGAAAGTTGAACAACTTGAGACTGTTTCAGCTGCCCTATCACAGCTTCTGATATTTATCCTAACAACACCGAAGTAAGGGCTGTTCAGTAAGGCTGGAGAGTGGATTAGACTCTGGTCCTGAGAAAAACAGTTTGCTTACTAAGTTGGAGTTTTTTAAAATTGTTTAATCCAAACAGAGCCAAAAATGAAGAGTGCCACTCTGCAGAGTCCATCAAAATGAGGAAGCTTTTGGGTGATAAATAGGGGTCAGTGGCCTCATCCATATTTGATTTGTTGTACATAGAAGGCTTAAATGGCAAACATGTGAAGAGAAGAAAAAAAGTCTGTTCCTTAACTTCTACTTGCAAACTCTGAAAATACTGTTTAGATCGAATTCTGGTTTGGTGAAAACACAGTAGGCACCATAATTGGTAATGTTTTAATTTCAAAAGACAAGGGCATGCTTGGCTATAATAAAACTGTTATCTCAAGCAGGCGCCAACCATGAGCTAGGATGCGTTGTGGCAGAGGATACTACAGTAGCAGAGACAGAGATTCATCCTTAATAGAAATTCATAATTTTTAAATTCCCTGATGTGTGGGCAAAAGACAAATTTGATTGTGGGGTTGCAAACAAGCCACACTGAGCATCCCAGGTCTTATGCATGTTGCCAAATGTCAATATCCTTTGAAAAATGAAGCTTGCCTATGAGCTGAGAATGTTGTAAAAGAGTGACATAAACAGGAGACTATAGCTCCATGCTCATCCCCGACTTACTCACCCATGTGGCCTGTCAGTAAGTCTAGTGGGATTTGGTGCTTGACAATTGATTGCACAGCATTAAGTGCAGCCTCACCCAGCAAGCATTTCACATGGAAAATTTTATTAACATACTCTGATAATATGACTAATCGTGCTCTATGCTTCCAGATGAGAGAGATCCACACAGTTGTGCTCTGATCAAGCACAACACCAAGTCTTCTGGACACTGAACCAATACCTAATGTCATTAAACTTTGTGTCGATGGGTCCAGTTTTCACAAACAATGCAGTTAGAGCTGTGGTTTGGGGTTATTTGAATAAGAATATTTTTGTCAGAGATGGTCCCAGTTCTAGACGATATAAAGACAAATGACAATTTCTTAATTAGATGGAATATTCTGAAACCCACTAAAGTGTATTTGGTCCAGTGGGATACAGACATGGCATATGTAGTGGTTTGTAATAGGCTATGGTGGATAGACAACAAAGATAAGGCTAACTTTGATCTCAATGGTAGTAAAAAGAAGCGATTAGTCAGGAGAAGCGATTAGTCAGCAAGAGATGGCAGTAGAATGTAAGTCGTTAGTTTACCTGGTTTACCTTGTTTCAGTTGTGTTGATTAATACCTTTTGATAGTTCGGAGTTGTTTGAACTGTTTCATGTTTACTGCTTTACTATATTTAAAATGTTTGTTTGTGCTGCTATACTAATAAAACGGTTTAGCCAATAAGATAATACTTGCGTTGCTCATTACTACATTTACACTTCGGGTATCCTCTTCCACGAACACCTGACATGAGTGTGATAAAAAACCTAACTCTTTCCCCTCTCTCCCAACAGGTATCTCCTCTATCAAGCATTGAAATGTTCTTGGTAATTGTAACCGTGTACCACTGATGTTATTGCCTCCTTATGATTTATAGCTTCATTGTTTTCCTCATCTTATAAGTCATTTTGGATAAAAGTGTCTGCTAAATGCCAAGATACAGTATAACAGACAGGAAGGAGACTGCTCAGGTTGAGTGGTATTTGGGTAGGGAAACACAGAATTTCAGAACTTTTCCCCAAATCAAGCTGACAAATGCCTGTCGATTGGTAAAAAGGTGCCAGGTATAAAAATCTTGACAGTACCTTTTGAGATGTGTAATTCCTTCTTCATTAAACATGACTATACTTAGGAACATGTTTCATGTATGGAAATTGTTTCCACCAGGTAAGCAACATCACTAATACCCCTATCTTACCAGGATCTATTGTGGTCTACTTTTTGCGGTGTTTATGTGGCCGCGGGTATCCGATGTGGCTTTAGGAGATGAGTGGTTTGACTAAGACAAACAGTTCTGCCAGTTTTTGAGAACCATCTCCTTAGGGCAGGAGATCAGAAAGCTACAAACTAAATAAAGCTAGGGTTAATTCTAGGGTTAATTTAGAGTTAGGATTCACTTTAATTGTGCTGCCCATCAAATTACACATGGGGCCTGACTGGTACAGGGCTGGGGTTTGTAAACGTGGTTTGTGTGCAGAACTTGATTCATGCTATTTGAATCTAACCAGTAGAACAGAATACTACTTCAAGTTGAAGGCAAAATATGTGCAGGAGAAATATGTTGAAGCATTCAAACAGCAGTCCAAGACAACAGATGTTTTTTCTGGATATGAATACCTGAATTCAGTATGGCTCAGACTTAATGGTTTTCCTCTATTGTCTGACTAAGAGTCACCATCTGCCTTAGCTGTGGCTTAACAAAGTTTCGGGAGGAGCATGGTCATGTAATACAACCAATTATTGCAGGGGTATGTATATAAAGTCATCCCTCACCTCTGTCCAGTGACAGTTTTGCACCCCATCACCTCATTCTTGGCTGTCTTGACAGTCAAGAAAGGGTGAGTATGCAGTCAACAACAGTTCTTGATAAAGGTAAACTCAGTTGTATTTCCACTAATTAAAAGTGTTTTAGAAAAAATAAAACACAAAAATAAAAGTGTTTTAGGAAAAAATAAGTGTTTTAGGGTAGTTTTCTTTTAAGAACATTGTCTCTTGGCAAAAACATACATTTATAAAATCATACAACATTTTACATTTAAAAGCCCTATGCTAAGTGTTGGTTTCATAAGCACTATTATTTGCTTGGAACACACCGGCACAAACACTGCTAGGTGTAAGAAGGTTACAAAAATTACGCCAGCACAACTTTTCTTTCTGTTTGTATGTGCATGTAGGTGTTGTATCTATATAGTGCGTACTGAAAGATGATAACTTAATGTTGATATCAAGCAACGAATACTGGCCACAGGGTGATGGTATGACTGAGCTGATGTGACTAGCATTAGTCTAACAAAATGTAGGCATGGTTTACATATTGCCACGAAAGTCTAAATATTTCATGTTCTAAATTAACATTATACAGTCTGTATTTACTGTTAATTTAAAATTAGGCTATTATAAAACCATGAAGAAACCATGCAATGGTAGATGAATTTTTGTCAATTCAACAATGTTAGAAAAGGAATATCAATACCAATAGGCCACATACCAGTACCAGAACGACCATTCAAGCACTTGGTTATGGATTATGTGGATAGATGTGATGATGGATTTTGAAGTTCAAGGCAAAAGGTATATGGTGGTAGTAATTTAGCAGATGGGTAGAAGCAGTATCATCAGCAGATGAGGGGGCAGAAACAGTAATTAAATTTCTCACAAGAGTATGCAAGTACTGCAAAAATTAAGAATAAAACAAAGACTAGGGTGTGTTTATCATCCACAATCACAAGGGATGGTAGAAAGAATAAATGGTACCCTTAAGGCCAAACTTAACAAAATCTGAAGTACTAAAAGTACTAAACTTAACTGGGTTGATGCTTTACCTCTTGCACTAATGAGCTATCACAGGAACTCAACTAACAGGAGCACACACTTAACCCCGCATGAAATGCTTACAGGTTGACACTTGCTTGTGCCATATTGCAGAGGTCCCTACAAAGGACCAATGGACTTTGGGTAACTAAAGGCAATCAAGGTGGGACTTAATAAAGTCCCAAAGGGGTGAATATGTTAAATATTTTGCTAATCAGAATATAAACAAATCAAGTATAGTTAGGGAATATAGCCATTTATGTTAACCTCTTATTTTACTATTATAGTCACAGTTTATCTGTATGTAGGCTGGAAAATGTCCAGATGTCCTCTCTTGGAGCAGATGTATGTAGTAAATCTAGTGTATAGAAGGTTTTTCCTCCCTTGTAGCAGATGTATATATATGAATAAGAAGTGAGGCTCAGGAGTTGCTCTGCAGACTGACTCGGCTTTATATTTCTGATAATAAATCTTTAGGCATCAAAACCTGAAATCTTTGAATGATCCTTCTAAGAGGTGGAATTAACCACAACATGCTTTATTAGGGCTCAAGCAGTAAAAGTGCAAAGGAGCCTGTTCTTCCCACTGAAAATGTCCAACAGGAACGTTTTAAATTTTCTAAATACGCATGTCATAAATATTTAAATACTCCTCATGTGATTGTCACCAAAATTGGTGAGCATAATGCCAAGACATTGAAGATTCAAAATTTGAAGGGATTTTTGATATCTTGAAAGTTGTTGCCATGGCAAGGCAGCAAAATTATGGTGAAAAATGGGAAACAGGAAGTCTCTAATATCTACATCATGCCATTAGGTGCATGCAAAAGCTTAGACATGGGTGTGGTGGGGGGGGCTTTGTAATGACCACTGTGGAAGGGAGACTTTAGAACAAGGAATATCTATTGAAAGGGTACTTTTATTCCTTTCAGATAAAGAGGAGATTGGATTTTGGCAATTTCCTGCCAATTTCCCAATTGGCTATTGATGTCAGAGGATGCCCACAGAGTGTGACCCACCATTATTTTACTATGTGGAATTAATTCCACAATATAAAATGCAGCATTAAAACTGTGTTTTATCCATGCATTTTTCACTCTCCAAAGCACTCTCAAAATACCTTTGTTATTGTCCTAAATGTACAAACATGACAGCAAAATGTTATGTATCATGCATGCATTCATTCATATGTTAATAACTGGCATGGTGTGAACAGTCATAATATATGATGTAATTAAGAAGGCTCAAGATTCTAAATAAGTATGTTAGGGGTCGGCACCAAAGGTGAAAAGGCACCTATTGTATCTGTTGGCATTCTTATTATTAGGGGCCAAGCACCAAACGTGTGTAGGCATCTATTATATCTGTTGGCGTACTTCTTGTTCTTCTTCCGCTCTTGAGTCTATGGCACATCATGAAACCGTATGGTAAAAAGTTGTGAAGTTTGGCAAACTGATAAAGAACAGTCTGAACAACAACCACATCAATTTTAGAGTAGGGGTGTAACAATGCATGATATGGATCAATGTATTGATCAAATGTCTAACGAAATGATGCATCAATGCCACATGTAAAATATTGATAGGTACTTTTATTTTTGATACATCTCCACATCTTTATGTAATGTGATGTCCGCTTTACGTTTTCGCCAAAGCGTGTATTTTCATTTCCTCACTATACCTTCTTCCTGTGTGTCAGATTTTGATGCAAGGCATGGTAGCAGCGAAACAGACAGATTTTGTGTGCTGTAGATGCAAATCGTGGGTATGGAAATATTTTGTATTTGGGAAAATAGATGAGCAGACAAAGAAAACCCATGTAATTTGTAAACTTTGCCAGTGCCAGCTCGGGAAATAACAAACTTGTCAGTGCATTTAAAAAGAAAACATGGAATTGAAAAAAGCACTTTGGCTGATGAAACACAGTCACTGTCACCTCAAATCATGTGGAGATTATTTATTTTTCTTTATTTAAAAAAAAAAAAAAAAAAAGTGTATTTCTATCCCCAGTTGGGATACTGGATATGCCAGTATAAAAATGTAACTGGCTGTATAAATTACACATAATATCTACATATCGAAAAATCAATCGATCAATATAACCCCAAATCCCAAACCCCTCGCGGGTTGTTGTTTTGTCTGCTTGTTAATAAAGAGAGATTTTTTTTTCAGTTTAATACTGTCTGCGTCTGGGTTCGTTTACCGTGCTCCTGACAGAACGAACCGAACACTTCGAACCCAGCAGGCAGCCTTTTTTTTCTCTCCTTTTCCCTTTTTTTTCCCCACAGGCGCTACTATGGTGATCCCTGACGAGTGGTGGCGTTCTACAGAGGCCGACATGCGCAGGTACGTGGGGCCCTTTCCTTCCCAAGAGGGACAGACACTCCTTCAGTACGCCATGGGGGCACAGTAGAAGGATGTGGCTGAGCCCCTCATCGGCGCGTACTTGCTGGCCGGCCTCCAACACCCACCACCACTACAGGAGCACAACCGGCTGGTCATTTTGCCCTTCTGGGAACTGGTGCGGGAGTTGCGCCCTCAGGAGGTGGAGCAGGAGGCTCTTCCTGCGGGTCCTCTTCCCATCTCGTTCCTGTTGGGGTCTGGCCGCTGAGGGTCTGTCCTTGGGCTATATCTCCCTTGGGGCGGCTCTCTGTTCCCCAGGTCCAGGAGGAGAAGGGCCTCCCAGTACTCCATTGAGTCGGTGGTGGAGCCCGTCCTGGATCCTGCTGCACATGTTGCTGCCCCACCGAAGCCAGCACTGTATATGGCCATGGGAGGGGAAAGATAACCAAGTCCCCTGCGTCTGTTCCTGAGCTCGAGTGTCCTGTGTCTGTTCCTGAGCTCGAGCGTCCTGTATCTGTTCCTGAGCTCGAGCGTCCTGTATCTGCTTCCAGGAAGAAGAAGCGGAAGGGGAAGTCTGCTCTTCCCCCAGGGCCCGTGCCCAAGCCTCTGGAGATTTGTGTGCACGTGCCTGAAACCCCGGAGATGTCTGTTTCCGAGCCTCCGGGTGAATCTGTTCCTGTCTGTGTCCCAACGGTGGCGTCCGTGCCTCCTGTCTGTGTCCCGGTGGTGGCGTCCGTGCCTCCTGTCTGTTTCCCTGTTTCTGTCTCTGTCCCTGGGTCCGCTCCGGCGCTCCCAGCGCCTGTCTCTGTCCCTGGGTCCGCCTCGGCGCTCCCAGCTCCTGCCTCAGTTCCTGTCTCTGTCCCTGGGTCCGCCTCGGCGCTCCCAGCTCCTGCCTCAGTTCCATTCCCTGTCTCAGTCCCGGTGTCTGCTCCCGGGTCAGTTCCCGTGCCTGCTCCCAGATCGGTTCCTGTGGCGGCAGTTCATCCTGGCCATGTTCCGGTGGCGGGGCATCCTCTTAGGCAGGCCCTCCAGCTATGGGTCCTACATCTCGGTTCCTGGGCCCGCAAACTTTTGACAGCGCCCCTCCGAGACCTGGCCCCTGGGGCCCCGGGGATTCCCCGGCGTGGGTTCCACCGGGCCATCAATCCTCGGTCCTCCTCCTGTGTGCCCTCCATTTGTAAATCCTGTGCTTTTGATTTCTGTTTTGATGCCATTATTGTTGAATGTTCTCCTCGTCTTGTGTCATGTCTTGTTCTTGCCCTGTGTTGTCCTCCAGTCTGTCTGTCGGCATGTTGTTTAATCTGTTTGGTCTGTCTTGTCTGCCTGTTTTGTCTTCTCTGTCTGCCCTCTGCCTGTATTCAGTTCTAGAATTGGAATTAATTTTAGTATCCTCATAATTCCGGCTCCAGTTACTATCTCTACATTGAGGACATCCCAGCTCCTCCCATAATTTAAATGGTTAAATGGAACTTACAAATTTTTTATTAAAATGCAGAAAGTTTTTTGTGAGGGTTACCTTAGAAGAAAAATATCAGCTCAATATCATAACCATTAGGCCTATATGTTGTCCTTGCAATGACAGCTGCCCCAACATGTTTGTGTGTCAGAGAGTGACAGAGACACAAATTACCAGGCTTCTATTCTGACCTAGTATGTGTGTGTTCAGGTTGAAGGAGAGGAGTTGACAGAGCTCCTCAAGTTGCATGACTAAACTCATAAACTTGCATGTTTATGATCAGGCCACAGCCTGGTTCACCTCCCTGAAAGATGACATGAAGAATCAGATTATCAGCCATTTTGGCCAGCTACCTGTTAAAGACTTTGATATGCTGGTAAATGTTTGTTGTCAGATTAGTTGTTTTACTGATTTAAATTCATTTTACCCCAGCCTGTCTGTTGCATATACCTCTGCGGTGTGTTACTAGTGGTCAGTGGCTTTAATGCTTGTTTTGTCTTTTTTTCTTCAGGCACCCGGTGATAGCTGTTTTCTGGCAGTCATCTTGGTCAATTATTACAGCACATAACGCTCAGTTTTGACACTGGACAAATCTTAATACTATTTAAGAGCTTGTAACTGATAGCCTATATTATGATGTTCTCACGTCTTCCAGATTTAGTGACAGTTGATCAGTGGGAAATATTTTAGCACCTTATTTCTTGTGACACTACCTGGACTGCAATCGACCTGCAGAGTTTAGCTTACCAATCAGACGCATCTAAACCATTTAATATTTCTTGGCAGACTAGAAATCTCCAGGTGTGCTGTGGCAAGCTGGAGCTAAATTCCGCTCTTTGTTCTGGACAATGGCCCTCCAGGATCAAGTTTGGACAGCCCTGTCATAGGGGTCTATAAGCCTGACCAAATGCTTTACTTGAGCTCTCAAGCTCAAGTAAAGCTCTTGTAGTGTTTTGTTGTTGTTGTTGTTGAAATACATGTGCTTTGTTTTGGAAATGAGCAGCTACCCATTTTCATAGTGTTAAATGTAATTGTAGAAATTAGTCTAAATTAAAAATGTAAACTGGAAAATGAATCTGGTTATGTGCTTTCTTTGTACCCCAGCATATCTTTGTACTCAAGCTCATTCTTGTCCAGAAACCTTAAATTCAGTGATAAATTACAGTGTCCTGCTGATGTCCATTTATTGTGACTTAGTTGTTTTGTAGCTCACACATTGAACTAGAATCACAGCCTTAACTACAGGTATGTGAAATTACTTTTTCGTTATATCTGAGAGTCATCTTATTAAATTATATATTAACTTCGAATCAATTAGATTCAAGTAGGTACAAAACAATGCAAGCAATTGCTGGAAAATGTGGGAAAAAATTATACTGTACATTTTGTAAGAGGCACTGTTTTTTGGGTGATGTGTAATATAGTTGTATAGTACCCTTCTGTGAATAGTTGCATTATGTCAACTATTTTTCAATGTTTATATATTTTCTTCGTACTTTGGTTGTCTCCATGCATGTTTTGTGCATGTCCCCTTCAATGTTTTTCTGCACAAATTACATAAAAGAACAATGCAGCATTTTTGTGTCAATAAAAAATAACACATTTTAAAGTGAAACATCTTTGTAGTATGGTTTCTATGGATTGTGCATTTGTGCATAATTGTTTACAAAAGCTATTTTTATGCTTACTGTATATGTAGGACCAGTTCTAGGGTCAGAAGATGTTTGGGGTTTAGCCCAGACAAGTCAAGTCAAGTCAAGTCAAGTTGAGCTTTATTGTCATTCCGCTATATGTGGGGACATACAGTGGAACGAAATGTCGTGCCTCACAGGACCACGGTGCTACATAAATACAGACATACAACAATGACGTGAAACAGTATAAATCTAAACACAAATGCTAACAGAATTGGATTATAAATATACTATATATAAATACATATAAAGTACACATCCATGTATACATCATAATAAAATTAATTTCATGAATACTGCATATTATGACAAAATTTAAAACATTTGCAAATGCGGTATAAAAGAACAGTAAATTCCATAACTCTCATTAGTGTCTCTAGATCATTTTGAATTTTGTTTCCAGGACTTATGAGTCAAAAGTTATGATCATAAACATGAGTGGAATGTTGAACTGTTGCTGGCGTTTTGCTGGAGGGTTTGTGGTAGAGACTCCAAATTTGCTATGACAACATTTCGGACTGCCCTCCATCTCTGTGCCAAATTTCATGACTTTTTCCTATATGATTCTATGGGCTGCCATAGACAAGCAGGAGGAGGAATATATCTACAAGCAGCAATTATGAGGTCAAGCCGTCAACAGATGATCTGAATTCGGTACTTCAGACTTGTACTCAGTGAGCATGCTCAGGAAACACACTGCTGCTGGGCTGCAGAGTCTGAATCAGACTTCCTTCCACTGGACTGGCTAAAGACATTTTCTTTAAACCGAGTTGCAGAAATTCATTGTGAACTACTGAAGCACTGGTGTAGATTTGTTTGGTTCTGCCCTATGTAAGTATACAAGTAAACAAAATACAGATGCATTACCCCCCACATTGAAGCCTTTAAGAGTTTACTATAAAATATTTATATAAGTAACTAATATACATTTTAGTTCCTTAATATAAAAATAAGGCCTTAATGTGAATTAAAATCTCTTAAATCCATGTTTCAACACACACATACACAGTAAAATAAGCAGTGTATAAAATGCAGTGTTAAATGTTATTAATTCTAAAAGAGTTGAATCAATACCAACAGTGTTAATAAATATCCCTTTGTAGTGTAGTTGCAGGGGTGCTACATGGTGTAATTTATTTTTTTACACTTAAAGTGCAAACCCCCCGCCAAATTATCAAATTATCTTTTAAGGTCTTTCTCTTTAAATACTTAAATAAACAATATATTTTAAGTACTCACTAAATACTTTGTTAGGAGAAAATGCTTGTCAAAGTGAAGTTCGTGTGTGAACAGAAGTATGTCAAAGTTCACAGCGATGTGAAACTTTGCGATTTTCTGGATGAAGGTAATTGCATTTGTAATTATATAATAAGTATAAAATAATAAGCTGACAACATCGGTTGCATTTGCATAGACACTAAATTGAATCTTATTTCGCTTCGTTTACAGCCTTCGTTAAGTTAGGCATCAAGGTCTCGAGTAAGCCAAGCTGTATGTCGAGTCCGGCACTAAAGTCGATGCGGACGTTTTTGAGGAGGTCCTCAAGCAACCGAATTTGGGTGTTTTAGAGATACTATTGCCAAATTTTTCAAATGGTAATGTATATCGTCAAAATGTACATATAGCTGAGCACATGTAACTTAAGTGATGTGGTTGTTTGTGCTTTGCAAACCTGAGTGGAACATCAAAATAGTACGTTATGGCTTAATTAAACTTAATTAAAATGTATTTTCATGATGAATGTGATGGGGCGGTCACACTGAACTTTTATTTTGTTCATGCTTTTCCATTATGTTTTATGTACGCACTAGCGGCTCGTGTGTTTTTCATGAGCGCTGGACCGAAGCCACTTGATGGGATTAGCGCGACCGTTAATGCTAACGGCATGACTTCGACGGTAAACGTTCCATAATCTTACTTCCGCCAGCCTAATATAGCGCTCTCGCTACCAGCATGGAGCTCGCCAAGACGCTTTTAAATCCTCAACGAATATAGCTACAAATATAGATGACTGCCGCTGTTTATCCTCATTTATCAGGAAACGCAGTTCAGTTAGCATTGGGATCACGGTGCTTCGTGTTCTTGTGCTAGGACAGCCGAGACAGGTTTGTTGCACTTAAACCACTAAAGCGCTTCTGTTGATGTAATTGCTATTGCTTCTGTTGATGTTATTGCTATTGCTTCTGTTGTTCTCCTCATTTGGAATTCGCTTTGGATAAACGCGTCTGCTGAATAACTAAATGTAAAGTAATGACGCTGGTATATTTCAAGATTTATTTTCAGCTGAGACAGCTCAAACATGCTCCTGACATTTTTCAATATTTAAATTGTAGTGAACCACTAAACTTCAACTTAATTCTTTGTCAACAGAATTGACCCATGTTCCTCCAGTGCCAAGTGAAGAAAGCTCAACTGAGATTTCAAGCAATGAATCTGATGACACCATTCTTCTAAGTGATGACAGCCCTACAAGAAAGAGGAGAGCTGAAGATGAAGCAGGAATTGTGAGTGTGTGTAAATCATGACAGAATACCTTCAATCATGACAGAATAGTGCTTGGGCCAGGAAAGACTGTTTCTTATTATAAATTATAATCTTACAATTGCGGGTTTGTCCGTGTTACTCTCCAGCGACTTGGGACAGAGAACGCACTGTGTTTGAGGTTTATCCCAACAGTCCAGCCACAGGTAAAGCAAAGTTTTGTTTCCTTATTCTGTGTTCTTGCTGTTGGATGATTATACGGGGTCTTTAGTTTCACTACTTCTGACTTGCGTACTGTTCTGTAGTGTGCACTCCGTGGTGTAAAGCATGGGCCAACTTTCACCCTGGTACTCGCGAGGCACACAGCATGCGTTACCCGCTTGTGGCGTCAACAGGTTTGTATAATTGTATTTTGATGATTTATTGAGTATGGGGCAAGAAAAATATCATTCAATACCAGGCAAAACACCTGTAGACTTTATGTTTAGAAATAATATGGGTTATTGGACACAACCATTTGTTGATAATTTGGCCGGATGGTCCGAAAGCGCTGGACCAAAAATTGAAACATACCCCAGAAAAAGTTCTTTTAAGAGAGATGACATGGAATTAAAGAATTAAATGGTCAAAGGTGGTTGGGGTGACCCTGAATGGGACTATAAATATATGACAGAATCATATGAAATTTGGAAAAAAAATGAAAGAAATATGGGACCAGGGTCCTGACAAACCTGAAAAATCTAATAAAAAGATGCCTGTAAAACAGCCGCCTTCATATGAAACAGCTGTCAAAACGGTAGAAAATGTACCTAAATGTAATGTACAATCAAGTACATCACTGTATCCAACACATCGCCCCAAATTTCCTGTTTTTAACGAGACCAAAGAAAATAAGACAGGAAGTGTATCTCAGTCAGCTATGACATTTTTGAAAGAGGGTCCAAAAATTGTTATTAAACCAGCAACAATGACAGACATCGACACAATATGCAAAAATTTACCAAACCCGAATAATTCTACCAAATTTGTCGATGTTTTGCGATCGCATACACGATATGACCAATTGACAGGGGCAGACTATTGTGCTATATTGTTGCGAGTATTGGGAGATGATGTTACTGAAAATTCTCTTATGGAGGAAATACCAGCTCTGAATTTTAAGAATGATGAGGTACAGGGCGGAGGTTTAGCAAGGGATCCTCACGAATTTTGGTGGGCTGAATCTGATAATGTCACTGCATTTTTCCAGCAAGTAAAAACATTCTTAGATACGCATGTTCGCGTATGTAGAGATTTAACACATGCAACAAATACAAAGCAGAACAAGGGAGAGAGTGGTGGCCCTCCCCGGGGGGTAACTCGTAGAGGTGATGTGAAAGAAAAAGATGAGAGAGACAGAGGATTTAAAAAGCAGAGAAATAGGCAGCACAATAACAGGGGTTATTGTCCCCACCCACTCACCGTACAATACGCCAATCAATCCAGTTAAGAAAGCTGATGGTAACACCTGGCGTTTGACAAAAGATTTAAGGGCAATTAATTCATTGATAATTCCTCTGGCACCAATTGTGCCTTATGTGCCAACAATTTTGAATTCCATACCGTACAACCACACACATTTCACAGTTGTGGACTTGTGTGCAGCCTTCTTTTCCATACCTGTGCATGCGGACACGCTGCCTCTGTTCGCATTCACATTTAAAGGTACACAATACACCTGGACTAGACTGGCTCAGGGTTTCATTGACAGCTCGGCTGTCTTCTCTGCTGCGGTGAAACGTGTCCTGGACACAATAACTAATATGCCATCCACAGTCTGTGTCCTACAGTATGCAGATGACTTACTGATTTCAGCAGAGACGGAGTCTAACTGCTTACAGGCATCGATTGTTGTCTGTAACGTACTCGCAAGAGCTGGATTTAAAGCCTCGAATGACAAGCTGCAATGGGTGCAACCCAAGGTCCATTACCTGGGACATATTATCTCTCAAGGACAAAAAGCCATTTTAACTGAACGGGTGCAGCTGATAAAGACTATGAAAACTCTGGACAATGTTACACAGCTGCAAAGTTTTCTCAGTCTGGTGAATTACTGTTGTGCATGGATACCTGATGCATACCATGACAAGGTATTGCGCTCCATGATAAAGCATGGCATGGGTCTAAGGGAGTCCTTGGCCTGGACTGCTGAGGCAGAACAACACTTTGAAGAAATAAGACTGCCATTACTTCCGCACCTGCACTGGGGCTCCCAGACTATACAAAACCGTTTCATACGCAGGGGAGGCCATGAGTGTTGCAATGGGGGTCTTGACACAAGATCATGGTGGTAAACCCCGCCCAGTCTCATATCTGTCCAGGCAATTAGACCCAATAGTCAATAGCATGCCTGCGTGCAGTGGCTGCTGCAACAGAGATGGTAAAGATGTCTGAGAAAATTGTATTGTCACACCCTTTGACACTGTACACCACACATCAGGTAGAAGTGATATTACACAGTCTGAAAACATAACGCATGACGGCTCAGAGAAGGTCAGGTTATGAAGCAGCGCTTCTGGCCACAGAGTATTTGACAGTCAAACCAACCTCGGTCTTGAGCCCTGCAATACAGTCACTCTATGGCCTATCAACATTAATAAATGAGGTAAAACCTCACGATTGCATGACTGAAACTGAAAGTTCCACTTCAGCCAGGGTCGATCTGAAAGATACACCCCTGGATGGGGGGGTACATCTCTATATAGATGGCTCATGTTCAAAGCCGTCTGATGGAGTGTATTTGAGTGTACAATACATACAGACAGTAAGTATGCTTACGGTGTAGTTCAAGGTTTTGCTAAAACCTTGGCAAGACGCAATTTTCAGACATCTGAGGGTAAACCAATATCACAGAGTTGGTAGGAGATTTGTTACAGGCAGTAATGCCGCCATCTGAGCTGGCAGTTGTGAAAGTGAAAGGTCATGCCCAAGGCAATGAACCAATGACACAGCAAAAATAGTCAAATTAATCGTAGACTTGTGTCTGATATGTGCCAAAACGAACCCGCACAGAAAAACTCCACACGACGCACTGCCATTTCCAGAAGTACCTTTTCAGTGTCTCCAAATAGATTTCACTCATATGCCAGCAGTAGGAAATATAAAGTATATGCTTACTATTGTGGATAGGTTTTCAAAGTGGCCTGAAATATTTCCATGTGCCAAAGAGAATTTAAAAACCGTAGTTAAGAGATTATCTAGAGAATTCCTCGTTTCGGTATACCTACAACAATTGAGAGTGATAACGGCACACCATTCACATCAAAAGTGACCAAACTGTTGGCCAAGACATTGGCAATAGATTGGCACTATAACATTCCATACCATCCTCAATCGTCCGGTGTGGCTGAGAGAACCAATCGTACAATAAAAGATAAAATAACAAAGGCTTGTATGGAGACAGGAAAAAAGTGGCCTGATGTATTACCAGCCTTGTTGGCAGAAATGAGAATGACCCCTTCCTCAACGACTAAATATTCTCCATTTGAGGTATTGATGGGTAGGCCTTTCCCGACCCCTTGGGTCAAAGGCGTTTCTTCTTTAGGTGACATGGAGGTGATCCTGGATGACCATGTGATTTCCATAATTGACAAACTGAATTCTGTATGTACTAATCTTTCTCTTTCTTTTCCTATTCCATCAGATAAGCCCACCCATAACTTTGTTCCAGGCCAACAGGTGCTGATTTGAAGTATGAAGCCAGTAGCTGTTGGAGAACCAAAATATCTGGGGCCGGCTACCGTGATTGCAGTGACCAGAACTGGAGTGCTAACTGATCACCAGCCACAGTGGATCCACGCATCTCGACTGAAACACCTGCCAGACCCTGTGATACAGTTGGAGACTTGAGAGGCCTAGACAGCCTGTCCGTGTGTCTAAGCCTACCCAGAGTGTATAGAAGGGCACTGGAGAGAGAGCTTGTGCCAGACAAAAGATCCTCATTCTTATAGTGAGGGGGCCACTTGTCGGCTGAAGATAGGAAACAGGCATATTTGCTTTTCTTTTGTTGATAAATGAAGAGGATTCTTGGCTAGAGCATGAAGATCCACCACATTCATATGCAACTAATATGTGGTGGAGACTAGCCAATTTCACTGTAAAGACAAGCAACATTAAAGGTAATTGTTATGTGTGTACCCTGCTCCCACATAGCTCTTATTCAGCTAGGTGGGAAGTAGAAGCACCACAAGATAAAATTAATATGGAATGTATTCTAGCAGCAATGACTTTGCTTTTGGATTTATAAAACTGGTCACATCCATTACCATGCCATAATCCATACGATCAAACCAAACCATTTTTGACAGATATAGGAAGTGTTCCGCAAATAGCAGCTGTTCTGGGAGTTGTTAGTAAAATACCAAAGGGGCTTTGGTGTATTGAAAGAAAACCACACATGAAGAAAGGGTTAGGAAACATACCAGAAACATTTTGTAGGGAGATTTGGAACACTTCCACTGCTGGAGGATGTAGTATAAGTTGTTTGCAAGGGTATGAAATGGGTATTCTACACATTGATGAGAATAAATGTAAAAAACAGAGAGTAGGATTAGGATTAATGGACAATCAACTAAATTGGAGAAGGCTAATTTCACAGTCCGAAACCATTGTACAAAATATTGTACACCAAATAATTACAGTCACCCATTAATTCCAGACGGTAAGGGAACACGATTATCCTCAGACTGGTGGTGGCTGTGTGGGCATAAAATATATACAGTATTGATGGGGAGTTGGACAGAAAGGTGTGCTTTGGTAAAACCAGCATCTTCAATAATAATAGTTGGAGGTCAGATGAAATTAAACAGGAACAAAAAGAGAATTAACTGATAGAAGCAACACACCTGCAATTTCTAGATCAAATCCAGTACCAAAGGAACATAGGCTTTGGACAAAATGGGAAAGATTTTGGGAATCAATAGTAGCCGGGGTAGGAATTTCTAATTTACAAATTGAGGTTGAGGTGACTAGATATGAGCGAATCAAATTTATGAATACTAGTACACAATTATAATGGTATCAAAGCAGAGTTGAGAGGTTTAAGATGAATGGCATTACAACATAGATTGGTATTAGACCAATTAACAGCCTCTCAAGGTGGTGTTTGTGCTATTATTGGGGATGTTTAGCATATGTTCCAGAACATAAGTACAACATATGTACTTATGTTCCAGATAATGATGCAGATAGACACCTGATTGATCAAGGAATTCAAAACATCACCAAAGCAGTTCCTGATCTGACAAGCAGAGAAAGGAATGAAAGTAAAGGAATTAAAGTGGCCAACTGTTAGATTATTTAGTCTAATGTCTTATGGGTCTGATCATTTCTTTTGGTTTGTTGTACCTTACTGCAGTCTTGTTAACACTTGGCTGTCAATGCAGGATTTATTTTAAATTGATTATGTATTTTATCATTTTATCTGTGTAATGTTATGTGACAAGTCGCACTGTACATGTTTTGAAGTAGCCACTTTGCAGTTTTTCTAAATAAACATTTTAAATGTTTACATCTGTGTAAAGAATTTAAATATTTTAATGTATTTTTAATACATATTTTGCACCAAATAAGAACACTTTGATTACTCTGTTAAGTGTTATTCATAATGGGAAAATAACACCAGAGGTGTTAAGTGCCCCATAGTGTTAAACTTGTACTACAATAACAAGTGTAAATAAATACTCAGTGTTGTTGTTTAACACTGTATGGTGCTTTATTAACACTATAAGTTCTACACTACCGTCAGTGTTATTTTTACCCTTGGTAGAGTGGGACCATATGTGCTCCAAAGAAGTGTTAATATTAACTCTATAAGTGTTATGTTGACACTGCTTATTTTACTGTGTATGTATATATAGCTCTGGAAGTAAATTATCAGTTTCTCTGGGTTGACTCTTTATAGGCATGTTTAAATAAAATGAACTTGTTTTATTCTATAAACTAACACTTTTCTCAAATTCCAAATCGTCATTTAGAGCATTTATTTGCAGAAAATAAACTCTGGTCAAAACAAAACATATAAAGTGTTTTCAGACCTCAAATATCAATATTTGAAAAACCATAGATTTTAAAGACACCTCTTCATGTCTTTCACATTGCTGTTGGGTGACTTTATGGGTGGCTTTGTTTAATGGCTTGTGACCATCTTCCTCTTGCATACATTCAACCATTCCATAGGTTTTCAGTGGGGTTCAGGTCTGGAAATTGGGCTGACCATGACAAGGTCTTGTACTGGTGATCCTCCATCCCAAACCTTGATTGATCTGGCTGAATCCTCTGCGTTGGGGAACATTGTCAGAGCAGAGTTTTCTTCCAGGACAACCTTGAATGTGGCAGATTTATATATATAATATATAAGTATTTTACAGTTGGTTTCATGTCTCTAGGCCAAATGGCAATTGAGTTTAATAGATTTATAGGGATTTTACAGACAATATACCCTGTATAAAGGTACAGAAGGTTTACTGCCCAAAACAAGTCTTGTGCTATATACCGAATAATATTCTGAGTGTCTTTCAGTTGGTTTCATGTCTGTACATCAATCGGCCATTGAGTTTAATAGATTTAGATTATTACATACATTTACATCACTCTTTTTTTTATAAATAAACAAAATGAAAATTCCACAAACCGCAAAGCCCTGTGTCATGAAAGTTGTATTTTTAGCAACGTTTCACATTTGGTATTAGGTCATTATGAGAAAGATTCAAATGTTTATATTGATTTTTAGGGCTAATAAAATAACCATCTTATTTTTTAAATTCCACTTTGTGTTGTGCAGAGTTGTGCAAAGCCAAAAAACCCTATTCATGCTGTTCCGAGGCTGTCTGGCACAAATATGTGATTAAAACGTAAATTATAATGGCTTTTTTGCGAATATCTAATATGAAACTAACTTAACCGCAGTAACTCTGCCTTCGTCTGTGAAAACATTTTCTACCTTATATTTTTAAAATGAACATAGATGAAGTGCCGACTCGATTCTCGCGATGTTTTGGGAACGTGCGCAAAGGATTGTGGGTAATTTTGAGGCCGAGAAGGACACACTGTATGCATTCTTTAAAAGAGGCTGAATTAAGGGCGCGAAACAAAGGCTAATTTCCAAGCATACTTAAAATTGAGGCGTTCTTCGACGACATTTGATGACGTGGCAGCCGTGATATGCAGCCTTCATAGGACGCAGCCTTCCGTTTGAAAAAAAATTCTAGGACTCTGATTGATATATACCTACAGTCTGTCTATAACGTCAAAAGAGAGCGTCGCTTTCTGAAGACACATCGTCATGGCGGCATATAGAAATACTGCTGGTTTTTTAAGAGTTTTACATGCGGTTACGGTGAGTTTTCGGTCTGGGAAGTTAGTCCAAGTCATATAAAGAATCTAAGTGTTTGTTGCATACAAAGCGTAGACACGGAATTTGACAAAGCACCTGTCGTAAGAGATAAACAGTAGTTGTCACTTGACCTGTCAAGAGACAGTTTAATTAAGAATGGTCAAAATGTTATTTGTAAGAATTACTCGCTTCTTTTTTGTATATGGTATGTCTTTAATTACTGTCATTGAACCGTTACAGCTACAATATTTCTACATCGCTGTTAGCTACTGCAGCATTCAAATAAAAATGCTTTCGTAAAGTGTACTTGATGTTGTAACGTGAACCTACGGTCTTCAAACACAATGTTTAAAGACGTTGTGTTTTAAACGAAATGTTAAATATAAAATTTGTGCACCGAAGGTTTAGCTGTGAAGATACTAAAAGATTCCGAGATTGAAGCTACTGTTATTGATTGGGACATTCTGCAACGAAGGGGAATAGAGATGTTATCTATCACCCTTTACATGTCATATCATTAATTCTAGAAGAAAGACAATATTTTGATGGAGCTCTGTCCTCTAAAGGAATAGTTTACCCAGAAATTAAAGTTCTATTATAATTTACTCACCCTCGAGCAATCCTAGGAGTTAAATAATAACTTTCACTGCTAAAGAAAGAAAGTCATATACTGAATGTATATGAACATGAATGGCATGCACAATATAAGAAAAAGTGTATATTTGGATGAACTATGTACTAAGAATCTAACTTAACCACAGGTCCCAAGTGTTTATGTATACAATATAAAGAAAATGGCCTTTCTCATGGTCACTGGACCATGGCTTTGTTCACAAAAGTGGTAATATCTCTCAATGTATGTAATATTTGAATAAAAGGGTCTTGTGTCACTGTTTGGAACATCTATTTGGTGGTGACACTATTTCATTTTTCAAACCAAATAATAGTGCCAGCTGTAATAATCAATACAGTCTTGCCTGTGTCATTACTAAAGTGTTTATACATTCACTTTCATTACACCATTTTCTCTGTCTTTTAGCATGTCTGTCTAAGGCCAAGGTGTGGTGTTATAGTCTGTCGATATTCTACAGTTTATGACCCAAATGAGAAGGTAAGTCTCATAATAAGGTTTAAAATTCTATCAAGTTTTTTTTGCATTGTTTTTTGTCCGTTGCAACTTATTTGTCCTTATTCACTGTCAGCCTCTGTCCACCAAAAAGCAATGTTTCATTCACGCGAATTAGCTTTGATCAGCCATTCACAAAACAAGCAGGCTGTGTGTGTATGTGTGTTTGTATGATGTTGGAGTAGGAAGCAATATAAGCAAACTGTGCTAGATGTAGGCGTTTTCTGAGGAATGAGATGGAAAAACCTAAATTATGTCAAATAAAAATCATATAAATTGCATTTTGTTTATTATATTTATTACTGCCCTCAAATATCTGTTACTTCACATAACATATGTTTACATATAGTCAACAACACAATAATAGTTAAATTTACAAAAATATCCCAGTTCAAACTCATTATTCACAATACTGTACCTTGTTACCTGGATGATCAATAACTGTTTTAATGTTTTGTGATGGTTCCAGTTCCTGCATAGTTTTGGCTTTTACACTATTTTCTGCATTGACTTTCCAAAGGAAGCTATATAAATGTTGAGGTCCATCTATTCTTTTCACAGACCTTTGATAAAATCCTCATTGCAAACAGAGGTGAGATCGCTTGCAGGGTGAGTGTTCGTTCTGCAATAGAAGGCAAAACGTATCTTTTTTTTTTGTAGTTGTAAAATGTCTCTGATGAAAATGTATTTAAATTTATTGTAAGTAGTTGTAGATAGAGGCAAAATCATGTCAAGTTTGGAATGAAATAAGACATACAAAAATTGCTTTACCAGTCCTTCAAGAACAGGTTTGATGTATTTGCAATCTACACTATGAGAGAGGCAAACTACTTAAGTAGTAAATGTAGCTAGCAATGATATCTTATTTTAAGAGAAAGTAGCTAATTACATTAAAACAATTTTCTCAACTATTTTTAGAAATATGAAAATAGGTAGCTAAAATGATATCAAGTATATGATTATTTAAAAAAAATTACCAGATGCAAGATGCATGATCTAATACAAAAAAACTCAGGAACAACACAGACCTAGTTGAAATGGACAATTGAGTAAGGGGACATATCTGGCCAGGGATTGTGAAATTTTAATTTTATATGTCTTAATTTTATTCACAGGTGATTAAAACGTGCAAGAAGATGGGTATCAAGACAGTTGCTGTTCACAGTGATGTGGACTCAAGTGCGGTGAGAATAATAACTTTACTCATGTACCACAAGTATAAACAAAAACAGTTAGATCCAAAAGTCTGACTACCTTGAAACTCTAGGAATCAAAAAAAGTTTTAGGATTTTGAAATATTAAATAAACATGACTTAAAATGGAAAAAAAAGAAAACTAATATAAAACTAATATGATAAAACTAATCACTAATTAAAATAAGGAAATGTATGGCATTTTTACTGAAGGATAATCGTAGGATAAAAGGAATAATTGTAAATTTTGGAGTCCATGCCAGATGGAGTGCATGTAATCAATAAACCAAAAAAAGGACATAACAAATATTAGGACATTGTAAAATGTTTTATTCAGTTCATTTTTTGTCTTAAATTATTATACCAATGAAATTTGTTTAAAATAGGAAAGATGTACATTGTGTGGATAAAATGTATTGCTTTCAAAAAACTTCTGCTTGAGCAATTGTGCTAAATTGCTAATTTCATTCTAGAAATAATTTGCCATTATGTGAAACACCACAAAATTATATGGTTTGTTAAAAAAGCTTAACATTGTTTTGTTTTTAAGTATGCAGGAGACTG
Organism: Chromobotia macracanthus; assembly: GCA_036877525.1. Classification (NCBI taxonomy): domain Eukaryota; kingdom Metazoa; phylum Chordata; class Actinopteri; order Cypriniformes; family Botiidae; genus Chromobotia; species Chromobotia macracanthus. The sequence continues at coordinate 854,720 of JAZGTH010000026.1, forward strand.
ACATGTCTGAAGGTCTACATATGGTAAAGAATGGCAAAAAAGAAATGTCTTTCTCTAGAAATTAATTGGTTCATCATTGTTTTGAGGAATGAAGGCTTATACAGTGCTTGGAATTACTGAAGCATTTGCCAAAGCACCAGAGATTGTGTCAGCACATGAATGCACAGCTCCATGCCTTTGTTTGGGAAGACCAGTGGGATACCTGCCCACTATTAAAAAAATAGACAGCTTCATTTGAGTCTGTGCCAAAGATCTTATACCAGGGGTATCCAGTCCTGCTCCTGGAGGGGCAGTGTCTTGCAGAGTTTAGCTTTAGCCCAGACATTTAGCATCAGTCACACCTGAACCAACTAACCAGAATCTACAAACTAGAAACCTCCAGGCAGGCCCTTTTTCGGAGACATTCACTTTTGAGGGATGGCTTGATGGTATGGGGAACATAAATGCCCACCACACCAATAGCAAGGGAAGACCTGCCCAAGATGCTGTTAAACATTGGCACAGAGAACATCAGGAGCAGAAATATGTATTAGTGGAGTTTTTGAGAGACATTAAGTCTAAGAACTCAACTCGAATTGGGCAAAACGGCACTACCAGAAGTAGATGAACTCTGTCGTGGCGAATCCTCGTGGCGAATGAAAATGTGTTGTCCCGAGAGATGTGGAAGGAAGTGCTGCAAGGCAAGAAGCACTGCCCTCATTTCCTCATTGTAGAATCCTGTGACAGGATTGCACCCCTAGAGTGGTACAGAGGCCTCAGTGTGTAACCCGTTATTTTTCATTTAAGTTTTAAACAAAAATAAAAGGAGCCATTTAAACCTGTAGTTTGGAGCGAGAGTGTGTTTTCAGGTATTTAAACAAAAGGATTGACTCCACATGTGCAGGAGACAGTTGTGCCCGCATTGTAGTGGAGTCACAAATTACCCCTAGTAAAGTAATTCTCTATACTAGAAAAAGCATGCTCTTCTTTGAGTCTCAGCCCTAAGCACCTCACATGCACCCTGTGAAGCCGCTTACACACACCTTGTGAAGGTTTCCTTTATTACAATGTCATGGAAAGGAAGAGAGCCCGCAAGCGTCTCTTTCACTTTAGGCATTGCCTCATATCTTTGTTTGTGGAGCCCCGATACACATTCCAAATTTCGTACAGGTGCGTGCTTGTATGTATATGCAACATCTTTTGTCTCCCGTATCAGTTTGAACTATAGTAAACTATATAAATAGTTTTTTGTTATGTAATGCTTTTTACAATGTTACATTGCTCCAAAGAAGCTTTACATGTAAGGAAAAATAAAACACACAAACAATGTCAAACATGTTCAGCACAGAATACATGGTATTATTGCAAATAATATGCAAGATGTATATTATTATAACTGATTAGGGATGCTAGGTTTGTAGTTGGTTTATGAATACGTTGACTGAACCAATTTTTTTGTCCTACCTGTTTACACTTGTGCCTCGTATCCGATGCATGTGTTTACGTTAATCTCCTGACCAAAAAGATTCCAGCCATTCACTGAGCGCCACGATTTACCCTCAAGTTGTGAATGGACTTTTGCTAATTTGTCTGTTAAAAAGTCAGTTAATTAGACAAAAAAGCAAATGTTGCCATCATAAAGATGGCTTTAATACTTTCCACATCGGTGACATGACAACTTTATATAGCCTTTTAGCCGCCTTATATTTGGCTTTAATGCTCTTTATTTTGCGCTGACAATATAGCCAGGTTCGGTAGATGTGTGAAATGATCACGTTCAACGCAATCCGTTGTCAACAGTGACATTATAGCCAAGGTGAATCAGATATGTTTAAATGCAGGTCGGATATCTGGATATCCAGTATGTATTTATTTTAAATCCACATTTGAAAGTGGCTCAGATCGGATACTAAGTGATTTTTTTTTTCTCATGCAGCAAATTCCGATCTGTCTGTTTTTGTGCCAGGGTAAATGCAGCCTTAGTGGTCTATGAGAGGGTAATGTATTTAGGCTGTCTACTAAAACAGTATGTATGTCTGATGCTGAGATTATGCGACATGTAGTCAATTAACAAGATGATAGTTATCATATTAAGCAAGATATGCTGTTCCACATGGAGATTGTACATAGAAAGATTACACCCGTCCCATAAGATGTTAGGGATGTGTAATAGTACCATAAAATACACACAAAGGTAAAATGCATATATACAGAAAGTATGTACAGTAAAAATACCTAAAAATTACATAATGAAAGAGAATTGGAGACAAAGGAATAACAAAATAGATGAGTCTTTGGGGCTATAATTATATCATTTTGTTAGAAGCAATATTAACAATTAACGGATGTTGGGTCTGATTTTGTGACAATATGTCAAGCACTGAGAAATGTTAGCAATAGAGATGGCGACAGAAGCATAATGTTACTAATTGCAGCTATAACATCACACTGCTGTGACTAGGTGGGGAGCAAATATGATATGGTCTGAATCCTTACTTGAAATTCTTGCAGATGCCATTACTTTCCAGGAATTAACATATCTGTGAAGACACCACCTTTTTCAGTATTTTTGAAATAAAAGGTAAATTTGAGATGGGTCTGTAATTTACTAGTTCCCTGGGATCAAGTTGTTTTTTAATAAGGGGTTTGCTAACAGCCAGTTTGTAAGGTTTTTTTGGAACATATCCCAACACCAATGATGAATTTATAATACTATGCAAAGGATCTATAAAGTCAGAAGCATCTCTTTCAACAGCCTTGTAGGTATAGGATCTAACATGTTGTTGAGTTAGATGATTCATTGACAGTTCATCCTTATCTATAGTAGAAAATTACTAGAGTTGTTCCTTGGGCAAATTATGATGTACCATGCGATATGATTGTGTTGCAGGCATTTGCATGTTTATGATTTTCTTCCCTGGTAGTATCTATTTTGTTACTAAAGAAATTAATAAAACCATGATTCTGACAACTGCCAAAGCAGTTGATGCCTTATTTTTGGTTAATTTAGCCACTGTATCAAATAAATAGCTTGGGTTGTGTTAATTTTTTCTAAAAGATTTGGAAAAGTAGGCAGATCTGGAGCTTTTTAAGACTTTTCTGTAATTTGAAACGCTCTTCTTCCATATTGTATGAAATGCCTCTAGTTTTGTTTGTTTCCAATTACGCTCCATTCTCTGGCCTGCCCTTTAGGGTGTGGGTATGCTCGTTAAACCACGGCGTTGGGCTGCTGTCCTTTATCTACTTAACAGTAGAGGAGCAACTGTGTTTTGAGGTTTTAGAGAAGAGAGAGTTAACATTTTCAGACTGGCAAATAGTCTTTAATTATCACCATGGAAACTGTCCAGCCATGCCCTAGCAACCAACATGAATTAGCTATATCTCAGCACCAGAACATCATAGAGAGGGGGTTTTTGATACAGGAACACATCCATCTTTTAGTTCTACCCAGTTAACTGTTTTTGCAAATTTTTGTTCATTATAAGATGTAATAAAACTAATTAGGGATACTAAGATTGTAGTTGGTTTATGAATAAAGAGCTGGCTAAACTGATGACAACTACAACATTTGGACCATTTGAATAAATGGACGTGCATTTCAAATCCCTGTTATTGCGTGTGAAGGCTTGTAACTGTCTTAGTGGTTTGTGACTTCAGACTGCTTACTAAAACAGTATGTACTTCTGAGACTATTCAACATTGTCAATTAACATGATAGATGATAGGTATCTTAAGTAAGATACGCCATTGATAGCGCTCCCTGTCAGTTTAACGCAAGATCACAGCATTTTGCACACTCACTATAAAAAATAAAAATTATATATTAAGCTGTCTATGCTGCACAACTGACATTGCGTCAACACTTTGTTGGTTATAACGATAGATTTGTGCAGTACATGGCATTTCTTGCATTGCTGTCGTCATTATCACTTTGAAGATCAAAAAGCATTGCTTAATTTTTGAGTAACCTAAAAATATGAATAGCCTAAAAAAGCTAATAAGATAATGAGAATTATTTAATAACTATCTTTCTCACTATCACTTTAAAAATTCAGAAAAATAAACTTTTTTTTTTAACATTTCAGCACTTCGTAAACAGCTTTAGCACATACTTGCATATATGTGTAAAGTGAGTTTTTGGGAAACACAAAGAGAACAGTAAAAAGAAAAAGGGGAACCTATTTGTAACCTCACACACAAAAAAAAGGTATAGAATCTTTACAGCTGTACGATTAATCAGGAAGTGCCACACGCTGCATTGCACTGCGTAAATGGCTGCGATGATAGCAAAATAAACCTTAAGTGCAAACGGCAGTGCTGCCATCTAGTGCTGCTGCCATGATCAAAATGGCTGAAACAGTAATTGGCAGGGTCATGACTGTTAACCTCAGACTGTATGACCAAGATTGGCCACTCACGTGGGTACCGGCATCTCTGGTACCCAGGGTCCATGTGCATCCACTATATACCCAGGCTCCACAACGCAGGGCTCCACCATATTACATTTGATAATGTCATGCATCTGAAATCCGTCTCCACTCCCTGAAGTCAATTCTTCTCTCAAGCACATATCCATGTTGCAAACTGCCATAAAGGTGTGGGGCTGAGCTAACGAGTGTGGGTGTAACGCTTTGCGTTTGTAGGTGGACCACCATTTGAATAGGGCTCTTATCTTGTGAAACAGCTATAGGAAACCACACAAGCAGACCATTATTTGTAGTGAGGGGCTACTAATGGCTGTTTTGAACAGGGGAGTGTTTTTGTACCTTAGTTGGTAGAGCATTGCAAATGTTGTGGGTTAGATTTCCAGGGATCACACAAATTGATAACATATATAGCTTGAATGCACTGTAAGTCGCTTTGGATAAAAGCGTCTGCCAAATGCAGAAATGTAAATGTAAACATACTGAGAGAGAGAGCAGGCAGAGAACATATGCTCTGTATGAGGCAGATCGCCGTCCTGATATGGGGGGATGCAATTCGTGAGTAAGGGAGTAAGGCACGTCATGCTTGAATGAGGCAGACCGCCGTTTTTAACAGGGGATGATATCTCATAAAGTAGTTATAGTGCATTGCACCAGCAGACAATCATTATACTGTCAGCTATTGATGCAATGCCTAGTGAACTGTACTCGAATAGGAACATAGAGGTCACCAGAGCTCGGTTGCATTGTGTGGATAATCATTTAAGTCAGATTCCAAATCAGATATGCACTGACAGTCTGAACACAGTCAAACAGTAGTTTACTATTAAGTTATTTCAAAAACTCTTCTGATGGACTTGTCAGAATTAATGCTTTCCTAATGTTCTAAGGTCTGTCACTTCATCAGCTTGTCACACGTGGGAAACATGTTAACAGTGACTTATAATTAAAAGTGATTAACAGATATTTTAAGTGATTCTTATCCGTAAACACAGCTCAAAATAGGTTGAATCATGCTTTATTTAATACTCAAATCAAATAAAAAACAATATAAATAAGGGTTTGTGTAAGACTTGTTTAGGGGTTGGATTAGGGGATTGTCTATGTGATCCTCACTAATGTAGTAAAATTAACCTGTCTGTGTGTTTTGATATCTCAGGTTCATGTGAAAATGGCAGATGAAGCTGTGTGTGTCGGACCTGCCCCTACTAGTCAGAGTTACCTGAACATGGATGCTCTCATGACAGCTGTCCAACAGACTGGAGCTCAAGCTGTAAGTATGTGTTAAGACATGTATGCTTGGCACAGGTGGAGCCCAGTCCCAGTTGGTGAACAAGGCTGTATGTTATTATAATGATACACTGCCAATTTTATCATCTATACATTTCTGTAAAATTGAAAGAAACAGTGAAGCTGTTTGTGAAAAGTCCTTTAAACCTTGCCTATGTGACGAGCAGCCCTTCTGAGACCCCAATTTCTGACTGTAACTCCGTCTACAGCTTTCAACCTACACCCACCAAAATTGTTCCCATTCGGGTTGCTATATAGTTTATAACCGATCAGACTTCTGGAATTTTCGTAGTGGGCTTCTGAACAGGTCCGATTTGCCATTGACTTTCATTGATTTTACAAAGACTTGCTTGCTAGGGTGACTAGAGTCATGTGACCAGCCACATTAAAACATTAGAATGTGTCGCACTGAAACATTCCAGCATTGTGTTAGAACATGGAAGTACCATAATAATTAATGCTAAAACATGTTAGCATCATGTTAAAATGTGTTAGCAACATACAAATAGATGCTTACACACATGACCATGATGTTGAACTGTGCTGGCATCATAGTAAAATGTTATCATGTTAAAAGTAGCCTCATGCTAAAATGTCTTTGTGTCATGCTTATTAATATTAAAATGTGTATGTAGTATCATGCTAAAACATGCTAAAGTTATGGTAGATTGTATACTATAAATATAACAATATACTAAAACATGTTAAACTTGTTACCATTATGTCAGAGAATGTCACACCTCAAATATTTTAAACAATTAGGCTTTTCAGGCTGGGCTTTGCCAACCAGCATAAAGTTTGTCCTGTTCTTTACTATCAAGTTAATAAGTAATATTTCTCTCTCAAAGGTTCACCCAGGCTATGGATTCCTGTCTGAAAATAAGGAGTTTGCCAGGAGACTGGTGAGTCTGTCTTTTCCCCTGACAGGCAGAAAACAATCCAATCGGTACACAGGTAAAACAGAATGCAGGGGAAAACGCTTAGAATTGATCACAAAGGCAAATCAAGACTTCACAAAGTCTCAGAGTTCTGGGTTGGTTTATATATGGTGGATAATTAGGATCAGGTGAGATTAATCAGTCCCAGAAATGCAGCCTCATGGGAATTGGACTCCAGAACAAACCAGTACTCAGGAGAGGGCTCCCTCTGGTGGTTCGGAGGAGACGGTATGGGAGTCTCCTTTGTAACCGTTGCATTGCTTCAAAGCAGCTTTACATATAATAAAAAATAAAACACAGAAGACAAAAAAATTGTCAAACATGTACAAGACGGAAAACAAAATACATGGTTATTACATGCATTTACCCTGAAAAGATTAGCATGTCAATTCTCCATCAAATTTAATCTCATACATCCCATGTAAAAGTTAACATTTATTTAAGCTTCAACTTCATGTTCAGTTCATGTGAATTAAATGCTAACTGATGAGCTGTGATGTAAGATTGTGTAATACATATACTTTACTTTTTTCCAATGTCTTGTTACTTTATATAACTACCTACTACTTATGACCCATGTTAAACTTTTTTTTTTAAACCTGTCAACAAGTAATAGAAATCAACAAGGAACCAAATTTAAGCATCAGACATTTTCAGGGTAACATTGTGATATTGCGTGATACAGTAATCAAATTGTGCTTTCTGCGCGGTTCATAGTAAAAGTGTTATTGATATTTACACAAGAAATGTTTTTGCATTGCTTTTCGCAGTGATCTATTCTCTCAATTTAAGCTACCCTCAGAGTCTCAAATTCACATTTGAATTCCTCCAGAAGGTGCATATGAATCTGGTTGGCAGCAAGCTTTCCCCAATGGTTTAAATAATTAAAATGCTTCAGTGAATAGGACATTCACTGTTTGCCATCATTTGAAATGCGGAGTCATTTCTCTTGAACAAAGGTTCTTTGGTCTCAGGTTTTTGTAGTTTTTTTGTTGTTCTGCTGAAATCCAGCTTCATGCTGACACAGTTCAGCAAAAGTGGAATGCTACTTATTCCACCACCAAAGCGAAGATCTGACATTCATGAAGGCATGACTGAAGAGATCTTTAGGTATTCAGCATACTCCAATGATAGTCAGCTTAATCAGGCAGCTGATTAAGTTATATGTAAAAATTGTTGAAAACGTGTTATACATAAAGTTGATCCTACAGGTTGCTTTCCTTTTTTATTTTTATTTTCTCCAAGCATTATGATTGCTTGTTGGAACAAATATTTAGGAAGGGAAAAGATTTCCTAAAATCTGAAAATGTGGCTAACAGGTCTTGTTTTGGAGATTAATGATTTTGGTGGGTATGGTATATATGACTTAGATTATTACATGATTTAAAAGTGTAAGGACAATTACTGTATACACAAGGATGTCTGAACCTTGCCCCAGAATGTCCATGTTTCAGCTTAGAATGTTTTAATAACTTATACCTGCTGGATACTACTGTGCCACACACTTCACATTGCCACATTCCCAAAACTCAAATCTGAAAGTCAAAAGAGAGAAACAATAGATATCAATCCGTTTATAAAGAAAGAAAACAAGTTTTGTTGTATTAATAAAAATACACATACTGTAATTACACATATCAAGTGATTGGTTCTAAACCACAGCAAAACATGTTAGAATAATATCACACCAATGAAATACTCTGAAATAGTAAAGACGACATAAAGTTTGATTTTATGTAATGAAATTACAGGTCAGTATGAAAAGAATGCATGTTCAACTTAATGTGCACACTTTAGTTTAACAGGAAATCCTGAACTTTAACATGTAGATAACTTTCTTGTACGGTCAACAACGTTTTGGCATATTTGCAAAGCATATTTCTAGCTGTTAAAAAAAACCATATGCACATAATTTGCCTAAATATTATGCACATACTCAGTTATCAGAGAAGTTAAAAATGATTAACGTTACAAAGATTACTCTTTTTATTGCTGGAAAGGCAGAAAATATCAAGTTAATTGGCCAGAAAGTACAGTCACATCAAAACGAAGATTTGTATTGAACAAGATCGATTGAATCACAAGGTAAAATGTTTTCTATATTTTTAAATGATATAGATTTAAACATTATTATATTATATTTTCCACATCTGTTGTTATCAACATCATTTTGCTAGAAGCAATATTAACAATTTACAAAACCCTAAGAAAAGTTAAATGTCAGTATTCTCCCAGTAAGCAAGCCAACTTGGCAACAAATAACCCTTGGGAGAAACCAGGCTCAACTGGGAGGGCCAGTTCTCCTCTGGCATGTTAAAGCTGCAGTTTGTAACTTTCTTGGATATAAACAGAGTTCATAGTAATGATTTATAATTATTTATTTATTTAAAACAGTGGGGTCTGATTTTTACTAACAGTGTCAAGCACTGAGAAATGTTAGCAACAGAAATGGTGACAGAAGCATAATGTTACTATCTGCAGCTATAACATTACACTGCTGTGACTAGGCGGGGAACAAAAATATAGAAACTAACTAGGCTAGGTAGGTATGTAGATAATAGTAAGTTTAATATAGAAGTCCATTAGATAACTGATAATCTGTCTCAGGGGTCATACCATCCTGTCCCCCACCATCTGGTCTGGATAAAGTCCAGATCCAGACTACAGAACCTTGGGTAAATGAAAGACAGACAGATTTAACATGGAGCCAGTACATCTATTTTTATGTGAATTGTCCCCTGTTCCGGTCGACCTAATTAATGTAGCCTAACAATCACTTAAGGGATTTGAGTAATAAATCCATAGGACTATGTGTAGACTATTAAAGAGGTGGGTCTTTAATATAAATTTAAATTGACATAATGAATCTGCCTCATGGACAATACTGGGAAGGCTGTTTCAGAGTTTGGGCGGCAAATATGAAAAGGACCTGCACTTGATTTTGAAATTAGGAGTATTATCAACTGGACAGAATTTTTAGATCTCAGGGAACATGAAGGACCGTCATAAGAGAGAAGCTTGTTTAGGTATTGAGGAGCTAAAACATTCAAGTAATCAGCAAAATGTTGAAGTTTAAACGATGCTTGATGCATTCTCGTAAGAACTCTGGCTGCTGCAATTTGAACCAGCTGAAGTTTCTGTACTGAACCTGCAGGGCAGCCACCAAGTAGGGCATTGCAATAATCAAGTCTTGATGTCATGAATGCATGAATTAATTTTTCGGTGTCTGACATGGAGAGCATGTGTCATAGTTTTGATATATTTTTAAGATATAAAAATTCAATTTTACAAATGTTGAAAATGTGGTTTTCTAAGGTCAAATTCTTGAGGTTTATGTTTAAAACTGTAATTTTTGGGGAAAGACTCATTTATTGTAATTTTAGCCATGTTTGTGTCAGAGCATATGTAGGTTATGATCTGTGATCATATCATTAACAAAGCGCTTTTGTAGTCAGAGATCTAACGTTCTGCAGACCAAGTCTTTTTAATTGTTTGTGTATTGTATCTTTTTATTAATTTTAACATTGATTTTTTTGTATTTACCAGTCCGGGGGACAAAAAAAACAGTTTCTGTATTATGATATTTATGTTACTCTGTGTGCTCTAAATTGTGACACCTGTGACGTGTGATGTCTAGCAGGCGGTTGGTTAAGCCAGTCGGTCTGCTTCCTGACCTGGGCCACAGTTAGTCAAGTATCAGTAGTATTAACAGCAAGACTGTGCCAAATTTCTAGATAAATAAGCAGCACCAACCCTAGATGGATGGAGGTCAACTTTTCCAATTATTTATGAAACCTATATTATCCTGTGAACACCTCTTAAACACCCAACTGTTTAGTGATGACAGTCTGCTATGTATTTGGGCCAGGGAGGGGGCCAGAGAATATTACAGTGTCCAACATTGTACTAAGTTCAAGTTCACACACCTCTCGAATATTATCTTTAATGACTGACGGATGTAAACATCATTTATGCCGACATGTATAATAATCTTAATAATTTTCCATTTAGCTTTAGCCAGAACGTTTAAATTAGCTTTAAATTAGCTTAAACATTTGACTTTGGTGGCCGGTGCCTTTATTATCACGTTCCGTACAATAGAATATTAGATAACTAGGGCACTTTCAACGGGTGTCTCAGTGGGTGCATCACTGAGTGGGGAGAACCTGTTTGAAACTGTAATCGGAATGGGAGAGTGTTGTTTTGTCCTGCGGCTATGCTGTCTGCTCTGAAGCCACTCTTACTGTCCTTGAGTAATGTTTGAATGCGTGTTTCTAATTCTGAAATCATTCTGAAAACTACAAACTTTTTTTTAACTTTAAGACTAGGCTTTCTCAAGCCAACATAAAGTTTGCCATAAAGTCACAAACGTGACTAGTATTTCTGGCAAGTCAGGATTTGTAAAATGTCTTCAATGTAAGTCAGTGGCAAATTGTACCTGTTCGGAAGCCTGCTACGAAAATTCCAAAATTCTGATCCGTTAGAAAAGATATAGCAACTCAAGTGGGAACACCCTGAAGGTCTGTGGTTGGTGAGTGTAGCTTGAAAGCTGTAGGAGTTACTTTCGATAAATTTGGGTCTCAGAAGAAGAAGAATAACTAGAGGAGTAAAGTTTGTGTAAAGTTTAGTTATTCTTCTTCTGAGGCCCCAGTTTGTGAACAAACTTTATGTTGGCTTGAAAAAGCCTGGCCTGAAAAGTGTACAATGGTTTGAAATACTTTAGGTCTGACATTCTCTGACACGTGAGCAGATCTAAATAAACAACTTAATAATGGCATAAAAATGTGCTGTATTTCTGCTCCTTTTTCTACAGTTGGCAGAAGGGGTGACCTTCATTGGTCCTGATGCACACGCCATACAGGCCATGGGGGATAAGATTGAGAGCAAACTTATTGCCCAAACTGCCAAAGTCAGCACCATCCCAGGCTTTGATGGAGTAGTCAAGGTCGGATCATTATTTGTGATCTTTTCATAAATTTGGTCAAAAAATTTGTGATTTAAGCATACACAACCACAGTCAAGCTGATTATACTGTCATTTAAAATGAGAAAATATTATTAATGTACTACTTTAAAACTCCCTCTCTTTCACCTCCCCCTCCTTCATCCCTTTCTCCTCAATGCTGTTTAAATGTCTTTACCATGCATAGTTTCACAATTTCTGAGCTGAAACGGCTCTGTAAAGCAGAGATCTGTGAATACATCCTTAATGACCCAGATAACATCAATACACTAATCACAGGCCCTATTTACACCTAGTATTAAAATGTGGGTTTATAGGTAGGTATACTGGCATTGAAGGTAAAGCTTTTTCACACATCAGAGACTTATAAAACAGCTGTGCTCTGCCACTGCCTAAATATGAAATTAAATACTATCAACACAATAGGAAAAAACTGGAAAAAACAATAGGAAAAAAACTCAAATTTTTAAATTTTGAAAGGAATTGTCTGCGTAGTAAGAAATATGGTCCTATCTGGCTCTCCCTGCTGGTGAGGTAACTTAATTATTGTCTAATTGTATTTACTGAGGAAAATGTTATGGCTTACTATTTTTTTAGGATGCTGAGGAGGCTGTGAGAATTGCGGCAGAGATTGGTAAGAGTTGTTAAAAGTGATCATTTTATATACTGTCTTGCATTTATTAAAAAAACTCCATCTTTTGAAGGCTACCCTGTTATGATCAAAGCGTCTGCTGGTGGAGGTGGTAAAGGAATGAGGATTGCTTGGAATGAAGAGGAAACCAGGTAAGACATGAGAAATGGAGGTTCATGGATTTATTTAATACTTTAGCGTGTCAGATGATGATGATGAGTTAATGCTTGTCAGTGTGAAAGTTGTTAGGGTTGATGAAACCAATATACTCTGCTGTCCCCTTGTCTTGCGTTTTTGTACAGTGAGCTAAATAAAGCCCCAGTGAAAGTCTGTCATGTTGAAACCTATACTGAAAACTAATTTGTAACGTTTTTGTAGTTTCTAAAACTATTGGGTCCCGCTTTTGTTCCTGCTTTATGGTGTGTTCACACTGCAGGAACTAAGAAAAATTGGAGTTATAGATGCCTTTTTGAGGGGACATCTAAATTAGCTCCTACCCTAGGAATAAGGTCTAACTAAAATCCCTATAAACTACCAGAGATGTAAGTGTTCAGTGATTCGCAGAACGGCATACAAAACACAGACATTTGCTGTTTTTAAAAAGCTGTATAAACACTTTGTTGATGACACATTGTACATTTATTGTGAAACTGTCATTTGGGCTCACGCTGGTGATTTGTCCATGCTTTTCATGTTAATAGCATAACAAATCTGCCTCATGGAACTATCACACACCAGCTGACTTGTAAATGTGATTCTAGTTCATCCACTTGTTAAATTGATAAAGCAAAGCTGACCCTATTGTTACAGAGTGCTGGCACAAACATCATTGTCAGCCATTAGGGCCAGACACAAAAAGATACATACATACACGTACAAACCTGTACGAAACTTGGTACGTGTATCAGTCATGTCGACCCAGACAACTTTCGCCCTGATACCCCTTAGCTACATCCAAAAAGGAAGTCGGCGGAGGTGAATAATGGGAAACAGGAACTCATTTATATCTACAGCATGCATTGAGCAATTTACAAAAATCAAACTTAGCAGCTGTGTATGTTGTGGTGGGCTGATGACATTGTGAGTTATGGTCATAGTGCCACCAACTGGCAACAGGAAGTGTGTCAATTAAAACAAACTTTAAAATAGATTTAAATTTAGCCAAGTCACTTCAGACTTGGTCATGTAGAGACACGGCTGTTATAGTGTTCTAAAAGTATATGTGATAGCTTAAATCTTGTTGCCATGGCAACATGTCAAACTTTGAAACCACATTCAGGTGTATTTGAGGTGCTTAAAATGCTTGAAATGGCATTAAATGTCACACACACATCATAGTTGTTAGGTTGTGGGCAAAAGTTTAAACATGGGTATGGTGGGGAGCTCTGTAGTGGCCCTTTTTACTGTTTGTTTTACCTACAGTCACCAGACTTGGTACATGTATTGTTCTAATGAAACCGGACAACTTTAAAATTACATTTGTTAGCTGAACCTAACAGGAAGTCAGTCATTTTGCATCAAAGGCAATAAATGTATACGAGGCAATACATTTATGCCAAAAAGACAAACAGGAAGTGTCTTATATTGTCTTTGTGCATTGGGTGATTTACATCAAACTTGAAAAATGTTTGGTGTTGTGTGTTAATCACAATGGTGTAATGTATTTCGGGGAAACTGTAAGTTTAGCCCAAAGGGAAAATGTGTGTAATTAAATGTTATTAACCGTATTAACCGTATATTTTGTAGACCTTACCTGATGCAGCAGAATACTATACTTCTGATACTATACCTCTGGCCACATGAAAAGCAAACACTCTTACTGTGACACACTACTACTACAGAGGAGGTAACGAAATCAAGGCAGAAACAATTGACCAGTGAATACGAATTATGAATGAGCTACACTACCAGGAACATACACAATGACTTAACTAAACAAACAACACACATAAAAACAAACAAAATATATAAGACATAGAAGTGAGAGAGAGAAGAGATAGGAGGAGAAAATGAGTAAAGAGTGTCATGATTAAATCAGCTATTAGATAACAGTTTGGATACTTGCATTGAGCTCAGATGTGCCGACACGAGTCCAGGTGCACGTGAGGGTCCTGGTGTGTTTGAAAGTGAGCGGTAGTTCATCCTTCCTAAGACCCAGTTGGTTGGCGAAGATGGATGAAGAGACGATGAAAGAACAAGCAAGCATTCGAGTAAGTTTGCTCTGTGTAATGGACTTTTAATTCAGAGTGTGTCATGCTTTGAGGGCTAATGGACCAATAATGAATGTTATACTTGGGTGGAAAAAAAGTTTCTTTGTCCTGCTCATTTACATGTTTTGATGGTTCTGGAAAGTTTATGCATTTTAACTTAAACCATAGTAACGAGTGTGATGCAAGTTATTACTGTACTATACACCATCACTCAGGAAATTAGAAAAGGAGCATGTAGAGTGTAAACATGAAGTATGTTAACCTGTCGTTTATGCAAAATGTTGATACAAGCAAAATAAATGCAGTCACATACAATGTCCTCCATATGTATTGGGACAGTAAAGACAAAATTGTTCTGTTTGCTGTGGATTAATATGAGGCAAAAATAGAGAATGTCACAATTATTGGTTGTTTCAACACTTGTTACAACACGTTTCAACAACTAAGAAGAACAGCACTTATAGAGCTTCACCCCTTTATCTAACGTGTTCTAGTATTGGGACAATTGGCTCACAAGTTTCTAAGTGATCAGCTGTGTCCTGTTGCATTAATTGTTCACATATTAAAAGAAGGTCTCTTCAGTCTTAATCTTACTTTGGTGACCACACACAAACCAATATGTAGACGAGGGACCTGCTTTAACAGAAAGGATGCAATTTGGATGTTGAAAGAAAAGAGGAAATCTATTATAGCTATAGCAGAAGCATTAGGCATAGGCAATCAATAGTTTGGAATGTCCTGAAAAAGAAAGAAACCACTGGAAACTTCAGCAACCAACAATGACCAGGTCAGCTAAGAAAAACACCAGCAATTGATGACAGACTAAAAGAACCTTAAAGTAAGTGTCAGTCACCAACAACCTACAAAAAGCTGGAGTAATGGTCTTAAGAAAATAAAACAGTTGTATGTGGGGGAAAAGACCTGTTGGCACAGTAGGTGGCCATCGATCAGAGCCCCCCGCTCTGGTCATTGTCCCCTACATGTGTTTTACAATCCCAGCTGGCAACCTTTTAGTCAGGCCAGATGCTACATCTCTCTTTTGGACAACAGGGTTCACAGAACATTTTGGTGGATGATGGTTAGTTGGATCATACTTGCAGGTGGGTCTTAGTGGTCCTCAGTGCTCTGGTGAACTGGCAGGGAGGTGATCTTGATGAGGTTCGGCTCAGCCTCAGTTTGGGGGTCTTTCTGTCCATGGTTCCACTTGAAGGGTGCATTTCCTCAACCAGAACACAACCTGCATTCCATTGATAGGTATGGTGAAATTCTGCCCATGGCCAGGCTGTCCACTGAAGAGCTCATTTTACATAGCACATCTGTCATCAGGGCAGTGTGGAGTTGGGCATGGGCATAATCCTTCTCAATCACTGAGAATATCTCTCATAGAGTTCACAGTCTGATTCAGCAGAATATTGTGAGTATTGAGAACCACCATGGTTCCCTTTAGCGATTTGCCAATGGTCTACAGCATCTGGCTCTGAATTGATTGTTGTTCTTGTAGCTGAGGGATGTCAGCCTTGATCTCACTCACATGTCGCCTCACTGTGACTAGACTCTGACACTGGTGACCCCAATGTTTAACAGGGTTCCAACAGGGACAACCTCCAGCAGGGCTCCCAGAAACAGCTTGGTGCACTGGTTTTGTCCACTCAGTTCAGAAGTTCAGCTTGGGTGACATCTTCTGCAGTTGGCTGAGCATGTAGTTGATGTCAGCCTCTGCTTGCATCAGGGCGGTCTGTGTCCATCCGCCACCAGCCCAGCTGGCTTGCGGGCTATGATTGGGTAGTGCACTCAGTAGACATGGCAGAGTCAAGTTCTTGGGTGTGTGTAGTTGGTTTATGAATAGGGCTGACTAAACTGATGAAAATTACCACACATTTGGATCATTTAAATAAATAAACATGCATTAGAAATGCCATTAGTCATTATGTGCGAAGGCTTGTTCATCTCTTGGTGGTCTATGAGAGGGTAATGCATTCAGACTGCCTTTTTAAACAGTATGTACTTTTGAGACTATAATAACATGATAGAGGAAAGGTATTATATTAAGCAAGATGTGCTGTTCCAGCTTACAGGAAGATGGTGTGTAGAAAGAAGGTATCATTTTATGGGACTATCATTTTTTAGGGTATAAGGGAAAGGCAAAAATACCATAATACCTGAACATTACACAACAAAGAGAATGGGAGACACATAAATTGTGAGTCATTACCAGGTTGTTTTGACACTTTTTTTCCAGTAGACAATTATGTCGTGTTCTATTGTGATGGCATCACATGCTTGGAACAGGTCTTGGTGTTAGTGTTGGACTGGCTTGTTGTTTGTTGTTTTGAAGCCATTCTGTTTCCAGCCAGGGAGGTGGCTCAGGCTGGTGAAATTAGAGTCCATACAGATGAGGAGTTCTCTGATGCCATGAGCAAACACAATCTGAAGTGTGATCAGAGTGCTGCTACTTTTGCATATTGCAATGACTGAGAAACCAAGTTGAAGTTTTGTGTTGGGCAAGGTTTGTCATTTACCCAGAAGACACCTGCTCCTGCCTGGAGGGTAGCATTGTGATTGTAGGAGCATCCATCAACATAGGCAGTTGATGCCCTGGCAGACATTGTCCTCAAAGTACTGATGACAGGTGGGTTGCAGTATCTGTGGGCCCTCTTGTATCCAGCGTTGTGGTTGTTTGCCAGCTGGGATCGTTGTGGGGTCTGTGCCTGTTCTGGGTGATGAGGGGCTGACTGAGGTGGGATCTGGGTAGGAGGCAGTCTTTTGTTTGATGTAGGCCTTATGGGCTACATCAAACGTTCCGCAGCTATTGTGTAGTCACTGTGAGGGGGCAAGCCATAACTCCTAGATGGTGAAGAAAGGTGGGTCAGAAGTTAAATTCCTTCATTCCTGTATTGTTCCAGACTCTGATGTAGGCCCATCAGAGTCTGTTATATTAGGCTTATATTCCCTGTTCTGACTCTGGGCAGAAAACTCCTTGATAACGTCTGTTGTCTAGTTGCTGGTATTCCTTTTAACAGTGTCTGACTGCTGGTCCAGAAAGCTGCACACCTTACTACTGGAGGTGACCCTAAGAAGATAAAGTCAGTCTTGGATCGTCACATTGCCCATGGTCTGCAGATGGTCATTATCCTGCACTTGGGTGTCCACATCATGGCCTCCTGCAGGGTTTGGGTTATGTGGTAATGTTCTTGGCTTTCCTGATTTGAAAGAAACAGACACAATATTGCTTTTGAGAATTTATTTTGTCACTGTGTGAAGAGTTTGAAACTTCAAGTTTAAATTGAAGATGCTAAACTGTTGAATTCTGTCCTATAGGAGAAAAGAGATAATTGTTCAAATTCATTTACTATTATTATTCAAAGGTTTATGTGATTTATCAAACTGAAACGAGGTACAAAAAGAAAGTCATTTATCAATATAAATTCCTATATAAATCAGAATCAATGATGGCGCGTCAGTCATTCACTCACCAGCAGCATTGTTATCCAGTAGACTGTCCCAGCTTTTGATCTTATTGACCCATACTAAATATCATTGTTGAACATGTCACGACTGTTGGCCTTGTGCTACATGTTACATATTGCTCATATACATTGGTCATTAACAGTGACTGGGGTTTCTTGGGTCAAAACTCAGTGGCTGTTAAGGCACATCTTTCATTTACAAAAGAGTTGTTTTTGCTAAACACGCATTACAAAATTGTGTATAATTACCGGTAACATACACAATAACTACACTAAACAAACAACACACATTAAACAAATAACATAAGATTATATATAAGAAGACAAAAATAGTGAGCGAAAGGAGAGAGAGGAGAAGAGTGGCAGGATTAAATCAGCCATTCACTTCTGTATGAACCATCAGTTAAAATCATCTTAAAAAAAGGACAACACTTAAACACAGCTATTAGATAACAGTTTGGGTATTTGCAATGAGCTCAGATGTGTTGACATAAAAGTCTGAGTGCGCATGAGGGATGATGCAGGTTGTCATACTTTAGAAAGTGAGTGGCAGTTCGTTGGGTCCTTCCCAAGGTTGGTGAAGATGGACGAACTGGATAATGTAAGACTGCTGGAAAAGCTGTCTCAAAGAGTGAGAAAGAATGAGTGAGCATGCTAAGTTTGCCCTTTGTAATGGACTTTTAACCCTGGGTGTGTCACGCCCCTTGAGGGCAGAGGGCTGACCGATCAATAATGAGTAATCTTGGGCAGTTTCTTTGTCCTGCTTAAGACCTAATTTACATGTAAATATAAACAGTCATAGGTGAGGTAGACTGATGTGGGTTACGGTGTACATGAAGAGGTATACATATTTACACTTCTTTTGGTGGCTGAATTGAGACAAAAGTCCTTCCTAGTGTGTTTTGGAAGTCTTCAGTCTGTCTTCGATCACCTGGGTTTTCTCACTTTCACAAGCAGAACTATCGCCCCCCCCTTTAGAAATTGAAGACATTCAAGACATTCAAGACAATTTAGATATTGAAGAAATGAGCTGCTAAAGGATCTTCTTGTTTTATCAGCAGAACATAAAGAATCTTTAGACTTCACTTGTGGTGGGAAATCACTTGTGTTGTCATGGTTGTTGTCATCTGTCTTCAGGGTGAACCCCAGGTCTGGATGGACTACCCACTGCCCACTGAATTTTGAATTTTTGAACAATTATTGGAAAGGACTGTTTTAAAGTACTACAAAAATTACTCCTATGATTTTAATGTGCTTTTTTGTTGCTCCTCGGAAAGAGTGATTTGACAATTTTGAGGAACTGAAGACGTCTGGCAGATTTATTTATTTATTTTAAATGCACTGAATGCAAAATTCTTTCTAAGTGTATGGCAAATCGACTAAATGATGTTTGCAAGAAATTGTGCATAAAGACCACTCATGTTGCATAAATTATCGATTAATTACAGACACTCTACATTTAATAAGGTATTTTTTAGCTTGCTGCAATAATGTAAGTGTGCCTCTTGTCTTTAGATCAGGAAAAGCTCTTCAACAGGGTTGATCATGTGTTTCTTTTTAACATGCTGAATAAACCTTTTATATCAAAGTAACATGAATAATCAATTCATTTTATCATTCATGTTCATTTTATACTTGGTGGACTACACAATTTATGAATTTTTTTCCCGAATAGCACCTGGCATTGTTTTTTTTTTTTAATTGCTATAATGTATGATTTTATGATTGTAATAGCCTACTGATGTGTACATAGATGTGGTTAGCAATCTTAGATTCCCTTAGATTTAGATTTGAGCAATCTTAGATTCCCTAAATGGGACAGTAAAGCGGAGTCTGTGTCTGAATAATTCATGAAAAATTGAAAAAATGACAAACCGAAAATTAGTTGAAAGAATTCGGCATCTTGGATATTGGCAAAAATTGGATACTATAGTAGCATCTGGTCTAACCAAAGGTTACAGTTGGATCGTAAAATACAAGAAGAATAGGACTCTAGAGTGGGGGACTGAGATTGATTATTACCCAACGGCACCAGGGAGTCTGTACCCCCACCTACCACCAATGGTTTTATGGCCAACCAGAACACCTCTGGCCTTTTGTTCCCCTCTTACCCCTGACAGAGGAATGCCCAAAAGGGGGGAAGATAGCTCTGCTCACGAAAGTGAGAAAAACCAGGTGACTGAAGAGACTGAAGGACTTTCAATACACATCAGGGAGAACTTTTGCCTCAACTCAGCCACCAAAAGAGCTATCCAAAGTGTTTGTATATATATGTTATGTTCTTGATTGTATGTGTCTCCCCATATTAACCTCCATCATCTATTGCCTTGGCATATATATGTATATGTTTTATGTATTTGTTTGTTTAGTGTATGTTTATTTGTTTAGTGTAGCCATGTATGTTCCCCGTAGCGTAGTCAATAAACCCGCGTTTATTCCTGAGAATTGTTTCTGTGTTTATTGTTACCTGCTCTGAAGTGGTACTGTATTACAGTAAGAATGTTATCTTTTCAAGGCCAGAAAAGTAACATTTCTTAGAGTTGATGCGTGATCCGCTGAATACCCGGTGGACGAGTAATTTAGTCTGTCGCAAATATTAACTCTACTGCATCATGTAAAATCTATAAAACACGTACGATTAATAACATCAAATTGTGCATGATTTTTCCCTTTGGGCTAATCATCTAGTGTTCCAAATACACTACAATATTCATTTTATCGAAGTGTTTATTGTAAGTGATTTATCAGTGCATGTCATTATTATTATTTTAATTTATGTGCCCTCATAATCAAAAGCACTAACCTATCCTCCCACACAACATCTATTCTCTTGATGGTGTATTTCTCTTCCTGAGGGCAGGACTATACTGACTGTCCAATGGCCAGGCAGTTTTTATTCCTGCAACGTTCCAATCATTTCCTGAAAACGAAATCAAGTCCTGTACTGCGTTTTTTTATTTTTTTCCTCCACATTATTGAAGCCGCTTTATTCAGATATGTTACAACTTTGTTTCATGGCGACTTTAAAAACGTTTTAGTGAAACGTCTAATGTTTCTTAGATGTTTATTTAGTTTTAATATGTCAGTAGGAATACAGACTTGCAAACATTGTTTGCTAATAACTGTATTAATTGAGCTTTTGTATGAACAAGAGTCCTACAATGGGGTCAGTATCATGTTCCCAGGGCCCTAAATTCTTGACATTTACACACATATTTATGGCACATAAATGCGTGATAGGTAAATTCTTAAACTTAATTCTAAAAATGATACCGTGTTTTTTAGGCTGGAATTAGATGGAACTGTATGAATGTAGACAACTTTTTGCAGAGCAGCACATATGAGCATGTGTATTCATATTCAAATATATAACATTTTGTTAAAAGTACATAAATTATTTTTTGTTTCGTTAACATGAGAAAGTTAATTATTATAGCTTGTTTTTATTTTTTTATTTTTTTTTCTTCAGGGAAGGCTTTCGTTTCTCCTCTCAGGAGGCTTCGTCTAGTTTTGGGGATGACCGTTTGCTGGTTGAAAAGTTTATTGATAATCCAAGACACATTGAAATTCAGGTACTTCAAGCTCACCTCACTTATGCACATTTTATACAAACAATATGATTAAACATGAATTTGCTTTCATTTTTTGTTTCAACTGAATATTTTTGTTAAAACTAATTAAAAAGACATGGACAAAAATAATGGTACTTTAATATTGTTGCACAACCTTTAGAGGCAATCACTGCAAACAAGTGATTTCATTTGCTGTCAAAAGAAGTTCTTTAACCTGTCAACAGTAATTTTGCCCACTCTTGCTGAGCAAACTGCTATAGCTGATTAATGTTTGAAGGATACCAAGATCCAGGCTGCTTGTTTCAGCCTTTCCATTGATGTTCAACATGAGATGCTTATTAAAGGCCATATAAGAAAAGTCCAATGTGTTGTTCTTGGCCATGCTTGGGAGCTTTTAGCTGTGTGTTTTGGGTCATTATCCTGTTTGGAGGACCCATGAACTTTCTTATACTGGGCAGTACATTTTGCTTAGAAATGCCTTTATGGTCTCGGGATTTCTTTGTACCTTGCACAGATTCCAGGCACTTCATGTCACATACAGCAAAGCAACTTCCGCAGAACATAACTATGGTTTCGCCATGTTTCACAGTAGGTATGGTGTTCTTGTCTTTAAAAGCTCAAATTTATTGTCTTTGAACATAGAGCTGACCTGACTTGCCAGAAAGCTCCAGTTTTGTGTCATCTGTTCAGAGGACATTCTCCCTTAAGCATTGTGACTTGTGCATTTTAGCAAATTCCAGTCTGTTTTGTATCTTTTAACAGTGTAGTCCTTCTCTGTCTTATTTCATTGAGCCCACAGTTGTTGAAAAATGCAATGTAGACGCTGATGTCTTGCATGAAACAGAAAGTGTTCCTGTAGCTTAGTTGGTAGAGCATTGCGATAGCAGCCCAATGGTTGTGGGTTTGATTCCCAAGGAGCACATGAACGTACACATGTACACGACAATGTATAACTTGAATGTACTGTAAGTCGCTTTAGATATAAGCGTCTGCCAAATGCATGAATGTAAATTATGTACCTTGTCATTATAGTTTAGCTTATATCTTTGCGGAAGGTTTCCTTGGTCCTTTGTCTACCATTCACACTATCCTTCTGTTCAATTTACAGTTGTTTTTCCTCACGTGGCAATGTTGGGGTATAGTGGCAGATAAAGTTTTTTCTTCTGTGGAACCTAAAAGACATTTATTTTGAGAAATGTCCCAGTGGTGTTTTTTTACCTATACAATGAGTCACTGTTGTTTGGTTAGCAAGGTCAACCTTTAAAATATGTTCTTTTTGTTCCTCAGATACATAAACTCATACAGGTTTTAAATGACGTGAGGGTGAAAAAATAATTCATATTTTCGTTTTGAGTCAACTATCCCTGTAAGTGTTAATATGATGCTTTGAGTGTATCACAGTGTAAAACATGTCACTTCCTGTTGTCAGCATCTGACTGTATGACTATAACTGAATAATGGCATGTGAATTCAGGCCAGTATTCTTCTCAAATGTGAAGTTTGGTGTAGATTAGACATTGCGGTTTAGTAGCAACAATTTCCTATTTCATGTAAAAACACCAAACATCTGGCTGCCACAGACAGACGATTTCAAAGAACACTCAAATGTTTTAAAATTTAGCATTACAAAGTCTTTAAGACTTAACGCACCAAATATGTTGATCTGATGAAAACCATAGGATGATTTTGTTGACGTATGACACCTGAGAAAATACAAAATGTCCCACTTCCTGTTGGGTTTAAAGTTTTTTTTTTTATTTTATAGGTGCTGTGATGTTATATGTGCCAAATGTTATACATATAAGTGAAATGTAGCTCAAGGGATGATTCATTGAAATTTTGTAGGTGGTGCTATCGAGCCATTTTGCCATACTTCTTATTAAAGTTATAACAAGTACATTTTAACCACATCTGGCTCACATGCAAAATTTAATAGTTTTCCAAGCTTGTTTAAGCTCTGATTCTTTTCTGGAGGAGAATAATGAGGGGCCCCCCGGCATAGGTGGATGTTGGGCCCTCACACTTTGTACTGTAAGGTGTAGGCAGGGTAAAAGGGGTCCTTTGTTTTTGATGCATAGATAGTTGCAGTCTTTGCGTTAACCAAATATTTTCTTTAAAGAATATATTAATACAAAGATATTGTCTTAATATTTTTAGTAATGACAACAATACGAAGGCAACTGTCAATTTGACAATACTCTGATGGCAATATATGATAATTTGTGACTGTAATTCCTATCCCTGTCCAGTTGGTGGTAAGTGTGCATGTTAGTTAGCTTTTATCTAAAATTGTCTTGCATTGATTTTGTGATGCAAGACATCTTTGTCCAGCCTGTAGCTTTAGAAAAAACACTTTCTGGCTTAGATACTGCTACATAAAACTGTAAAATGCAATGGCAGCTGAGTGTTTAAATGGCCAAATAGTTGTGATGATGTTGATGAAGCCATTTTCTGTCAACTTTGATGGGACAGTTTCTGTTACCCTTTTTATGATGTTTCTGCATTTTTTAAATTTATCATGAGAAAATTTAAAAATGTGCATTCCATCTGATGTACCAGCAGCTGGAGGCACACAAAACTGTTTGGCTAAAAAAAATCCACATAGAAAACAGAAAAAAAAATCCATGAAAAGTTCATATTTACATAATTTAAAAGTAGGAAAAAACATCAAAAATAAATAAACTGTAATTACAGGTGGTTGGCTATGCCAGAAGTTTGGCAAAAACAATGAAACTCTAATTGCAGGAGTTTGCAGGAGAAACAACAAAGT
The DNA here is from genome assembly GCA_036877525.1 of Chromobotia macracanthus. NCBI lineage: Eukaryota > Metazoa > Chordata > Actinopteri > Cypriniformes > Botiidae > Chromobotia > Chromobotia macracanthus. The sequence goes on from JAZGTH010000026.1 coordinate 878,963, forward strand.
AATCTGCCATATTATACTCTTTCCTTGGAAATTTATAAAAATTCAAAAATCAGCCCCTCATCTTCCCACTTGCCATTTTAAGTGAGTAGGGCCAGATGGATGGGACTGGGAGTTTAAATAATGTTTAGTTCATTGCACAGACCGATCAATTCACTTCCTAAGACTTTCATATATCGTCAAGAGCCACTGGGATTACTTTTGTGTTGCCTGTATTTGCCTTTTTACAGACATGGCACGTGAGGACTTGTACATGGATCACCAAGGACCATGATTTCAGATAAAAATCTTCTACTGAAAACTTCTACTTCTACTGAAGAAACAGTCACCTACATCTCAGATGTCCCTAAGGGGAGTAAATTACCAGCAAATGTTTCTTTTTAATGTTATTTTTCTTTTTAAGTTACTTTGTCAGATATTAAGTAACTGTTATGATTTATTTTTCTCTATTGTTACCCCGTCGAAAACTATTCCCATATTTCCACATATTTTCTAAATATATTTTTGAGGGGACAGTGTAGAGGCTGATGTACAACTGTCATTAGAACCCATGTATACGTAAGAAATGACTTTATGAACAGTTGTAGTCTGTTGTAGTTACCTCTATGCGTGTCTGAACACTTTTGCTGGCTTTAAGGCCTTTCACTACATCTGTATTTTTTATCTATTTCTTCTGATTATAACATGGCCATTGTTTATGACTATTTTGTCAGCTGAACATAATCAGAGTTATATTAAATAACAATGTTAAGTGTCAGTGAGATTTAATTTAAAATTTAATTTTGATATTGATTGAGCTGAGTATCAGTGTAAATGGCCACAGTAATGGTAAAAACCTGAATAGGTTAATACCCATTTAAGCTTAATTATACTGCTTTATGAGCTTTAGTATGCTTTGAGACTAGACCCAAAGTGCCTGTTTATAATTGTAGAATTTATATAATTTCTATTTTAGAAGTGTACTCGTAGGTGTACCTTCAGTGTAAAGGCTCATTCTCACCAAGAATGATAACTATAATGATTAATGTGTTTGTGTCTACATTGACAAAGACTTTCAATCATTGAAAGTGATCCCAACAATATCATTTCTTTTATTTGTTTTGTTATAGCTGTGGGTGGACTGTGCCATTCTCTTACATTTAGAATGGTTTTTAAATCTGTCTTTATAGTTATGGTCCATCAATCAAAATAAAACACTGAAAAAATTAAATACTATTACTATTCTACATCATCAACAATTGGCCAAAACGTTGGCATGTAACTCTTCCCACACCATTTGTTGTAGACCCATTAGTGAGGGGTCAAATTGACCGGTCAAATCAAAGTGCTAGGATTTTTCTAAGTGATCTGGTATATGAGAATGCTGGCAAAACTGAGAATTCAAGTTTTCCTTGATCTTTTGACAGTTGTTTCAGAACTCAAAACTTCCTTGTTATTCCAAAGGCAGCATTTATTAAAACCAAGGACAGAATACAGCTCGAAGTGGTTCTGATGTCACAGTAATGTAAGAGACAATCTCAGAAAAAAATGATTCACACCTTATTTTAAAGAGGTTACCTCTTTAGACGTACCCACTGAATTGCACTTATCATGTAGTAGTTAAATAGAGATGATGCAAATGCTGGTTGGTTACTAGATCTAACAAGCATAAAATGGCTTTAGGGATGGCAAGATATTGGGCAGTGCCAGATTGTGGAAAAACTCATTGCATTGCCTTACTTCAGATCCCAACATATCAGGGGTGGACTGGGACAAAAATTCAAACCTGGCACTTAAGCCACACCAATCCACATTACCACACAGACCCACCCATGAACACACGCATTCACTATTTGTGTACAGATGGTGAAATAATGCAAACAGTACAGTATGTAACAGATTTTTAAACATTTAATGTATGTGACTGGCAAACAATGCTTACATTTACATTTATTCATTTAGCAGACACTTTTATCCAAAGCGACTTACAAAGGACGAGAGCACTGAACATTTTGTCTTGCGCACCAACGAGCCAAGTCTGCAAAGCTACACAAGCGGATATTGTATTGTGTTACTGGAGAGAAAGTTTAGACAGGCGTCTGCGAAATAGGTGTGTTTTGAGTTGTTTTTTGAAGGTTATCATGGTCTCAGCAGAAGGGCAATGCTTACTACTTTTTAAAGAGTAAGTTTATAACAAATTTACACACACAGTAAAAACAAAAGAAAAATAATTTGTGAATGTTGTAGAGTCTGTGTGTTGCCTGTTTATGCTGTTTGTATGCTGTTACTGTCATTCTCTACAGTAAGTTGTTCTTTGTTGTCACTGTCTGTCTGTTGGATTCTCCTTGTTTCTCTCTGCTGACACAATCAGACAAACAATATGTACAGTATCTTCTCATCCGTTTTAACTCTAACTCTGCAATTTTAATATGTTTGTATAGCTGTCTGTGATTATATTTGTTCTTCACTCTTGCCTAACTGTCATTGTGTCCATGCTTCCTCTTGCTGGTCTCTGCTGTCACTGTGCTTTATTGTATTGTCAGCATTAATTACATACTGTAACCTATGCAATGTATGTTTTATTTTAATATATGACTAGCTACATATTCAAAGTAAAGTTCACTACAAATGTCTACAGTACTATGGCTATTGCTACAGTTTTTGACCCATTATCCAATATTGCAAGTAGCCTACAGCAGTCTGTTTACCCTAAATCACATCTTATCTGCTGATATTTCTCACTCATTCAATTCAGTAACAGGCTAGCTAACCAATTATCATGATGCTATGACATTTTTTAAATATTCGGGGGTTCTACCCTAAGCTTACAACTGTTTAATACAATGTAGGGTACTGTGAAAAAAATGCTGGAGCTAACTTGCAAAGGTAGTGTGAATTGTAGCTGTATTTTCTGTTTTTAATTCATTTTTTCTTTATTTTTCTTTTATTTATTTATTTATTTATTTCTTGCCTCTACAGCACTGCTGTCCTCCACTGCAGCAGCTGAATTTGAACCTTTTGAGAGGAGTTTGGTTAATTTGGCTGCGTCGGAAATAAGAGCCCTTTTTTGCTTTCTCTGACCTTTTCTGCACCGCCTTTCCTCTTTTTACGGTCCATTATCTGACAATTTGCTTGTGTTGCACCCTCTTTGATGAGGCCATGCTTATTTATTATTATTATTATAACCATATTAAAATCAAGCGGTAAAACCCCGTCCCATGCACTGCTGGCCTGTAAAAACAATGCATTTATGTATATTTTAAAAAATCTGACCGGCCCACATTTTAAAAAATAGTTTGACCCCTCTGGCAGAATTACCAGATGGCCAATCCGCTCATGCAACATATGGATTGCGTGGTTGAAGTTTATTTTGAATACAGTTTCAGATTGCGTTAGCCAAACGGCAAGACTTTTGTCCATTTGCTCGCTACATTTTAACTTAGATTCCTTTGTAAACAAAAACATAAACAAAGCTGTGTCTTATGTATTGGCTCTGACAGGAAAGGCACAATACACATCTGTGAGTAATGTCCTGTCTCACTATTGCTTTATTACTGTTACCCAATAATTGCATTTGGCAGTTACTTCCAAGTCTTAGGTAAAAGCCTTTCTAATGCTGTTATTGGACCACAGATAACTTTACCAAATAATTTTAAAAAATGCAGTTCATGACCCCTTTAACATTGGGTAGAATTTTGTGATGCTGCTCTGCATTAGAATATTGTAAAGATTTGTGGGTGGGCTCATATCACTCGGCTAAGCAAACAGCAACAACAACTTCATAGCTATGCTCTAACAACCAGTTACAGTACCCTAGCAACAACCCCATTAACTTTGAATAAAAATGAGGGGCATCAGAAACCATAGAAACCATATGCCTGTATGCCAGCATGAGAACCTCACAGAGACATGGGATTTGGCTTTTGTGATTTAGACACACATCTGGTCTGTTAGTTTTACCCTGTTTAATCTCTAGCTACACCTTAGCAACCATTTACAGTACCCTCACCATGTAATGAAACGAGTAAGCCATATCTCAGCATTATAACATTGTAGTGACATGGATGGGATAGCTACCATTTATAGCATTCTAGCAACCACATTACATTATGAATAAACTATATTTCTTCATATTTGTCAAATCATTCTAGCATCATGCTGAAACATGTTATCTTTGTTCTAATATTCTGGTTTGTTTTAATTATCTTGCCTTTTCAGAAGATAATTAACAAAATTATCTTCTGAATAATTAATTATCTATTAATTATTCAGAAGACAAAATAAACAAAATAATGCGAGGTGTCGAGACCATGAAGGGCTTTGAATGTGATAAACAGTACCTTGTATTGAATATGGAAACAAACAGGTAGACAGTGTAGTCTGTGTAAAACAGGTATATGTGGGGACCCTGGCTGTGGAGTTCACAATATTTTCGAGCTTATTTAGTGTTGTAGTTGGTAAGCTTAGAAAGAATTACTGTAGTCAATGTGGGACGTAATGAAAGCATGAACTAGGGTCTGAACATCATGATATTTAAGATGTAAATAAGCAGAATTCTGTAGGTGAAAAGGCAGATTTGTTAAGTGATGAGATATAGTAGAAGAAAAAATACAAAATTATTCCCCACGTTTTTAACAGTAGTAAAAGTCTAACAAGAGTGTCAGCAATATCACTTGTCAGTACAGAGACAAGATGTAAATTGAGGAAGATCACCCAAAAGGAGATTTGTTTAATCAGTATTTAGATTGAGAAACTTACTGGATAGCCATGCATTTATCTCATCAATACAAGCCGATATTGAGTTGTGAGAAAAGGAGCAGTGCATTGGGAATGAATGCAGGTGTGATCTGTATAGAAATTAAAATTAAAGCCATGACAATAGATAAGGTAATCTAAGAGAAGCATGTAGAGGATGAAGAGTAAAGGCCTATGAACAGAACCCTGGAGATTATGTGGACAGTATGGAAACCTGATTGAAAGCATTCATTAACGTTGTGTGATAATAAACAGTTATTGGAGCAACAACCACTTTCTCAAGCAGCTTTGAGAGAAATGGAAGATGCTGAATTGGTCTATAATTAGCCGTTGTGGAAGGTTTTTTAAGACCGGGGTGACAGTCTGAGTTTTACATTTACATTTAGTCATTTAGCAGGTGCTTTTATCCAAAGTTTTTTTTTGTTATGAGGATAGGATAGAGCATTAGGGATTAGTCAGCAAAACAGGTGTGTTTTGAGTTGTTTTTTAAAGGTTGTGATGGTCTCAGCAGATCGGGCGGAGGCTGGGAGTTCATTCCACCACAAAGGAACAGAATAGGTGAAAGTGTTACAGATTGATTTGGTGCCTCGTTGTGGAGGAACAATCAGATGTTGCTCGTTGACTGACCGTAGCTGGCGGGAGGGGACATATGTCTGGAGGAGTGAGTTGAGGTAGGAAGAGATTTAGGGAGAGGTTCCGGTTACTGTCCTAAATTCAAGCGTAAGAGATTTAAATTTGATGTGGGCGGCTACAGGTAGACAGTGGAGTAAGGTCAGGAGGGGTGTGACATGGGCTGTTTTTGGTTGATTGAAGACCAGATATGCTGCAGCATTCTGGATTATTTGCAGGGGTTTGGTTGCATTGGCTGGAAGCCAATTTTTAATTCACGAGGAACAAAACCAGTACAAAAGTTTTAGAGATTTTAGAGTTTACAGATGAGAAGTGAAATGAGAAATAAAATTACAGAAGCACACTTTTTAAGTAAGGCAATAGGGGCCTGGTCAAGATGACAGGAATATGTGTTTGATGGACAAGAGGAAGCATTACTAGGGAAGAGTATTAGTTAGAGCATGCAGTATTTAAGCAGATCTGTACAGCTGAATATAATTATAAGCAGTAAGTGCACACTTGAGCCTGTTTTCCTGTAGAGGCATTCAGTGTGACAGCAAATAGTGTTCAAAATGCATAGTGTAGGAGTTAAACAGGGAGATGTGTGCATAGAAGGTACATGTCTACTTTTAAGGGTAGCATGAGTATCCAGGGCAGTGAACATGGGGGTGTTATATTTAGAAATGATTCCAATGTTATCTATGGTATGGCTAGTATGTTCAGTAATGTCAGAAAAGTGAGTTTATACAGATGTGGAAAACAGTAGTGGATTCACAGAGTTATGGTTACAATAAGTTATGGTGGATTTCAGCCTATGATCAGACATACCAAGCATAGAAACATTCTGTACAAGCGATGACAGTTAGATGACAGATAACAGTTAGTTTGCGGACAGACCATGGAAACAGGACAGCATCACTGGCGATGGAACACCAAACTTGTATTGCAATAATATGCAAGAATATGACAGCACTCTCACACAATTTGAGAGCTGTTAATACACAGTTAGCACAAGAAGCTTATCCGTTATATTTTGATATCTCCAGTTAAAATGTATCAAAGGTTTTTCAGTTAAAAAAATGCCCTTGGAAGTATGGAAAAGCTGCTACTTGTCACGTTGCTACAATTGCCTTTCATTATTATAATGAACTAGGGCTGGGCGATTTTGCCGATGAATTCTAATTGACGTTTTAACACGCTTTTATTTTTTTAATCGAGGTGTCACGATTTTTAATAAAACTATTAGCGCATACATCCAATTAGATACATTGTCAATACAGCAATGGTAGAATAATGAACAGTTAATATTTCCCGACCACAAGATGGCGCATCTGATTAACCATGCAGGCGCGCTCTGTGTAGAAATGTAGAACGTAGCGTCTAACATCATGGAGTGTGTATTTAGTACCGGTGGGAATGTTGTTACCTGTCACAGAGCATGTCTTAACCCTGAAACAGTAGACAGACTGGTCTTCCTTTCAAGAAACCTGTAAGGAAAAACTACATGTTTATCATGTTTCCACAATGGTCTGCAAAATGCTATTAGTTATATTTTGTTTTACAAACATTTGCAGCTAATAAAAAACTGCTGTTACTTTCAGGAATTAACAATTTGCTTGACATGTTGAGTTGACTGAGATAACAGAATGTTTACATTGATTAAGATGTGGTGTTTTCTATATGTTTGCTTTGATATTTCATTCATAACTTTGCAATCCAAAAATACAACTTTTCTTAACCAGATTATTTTTCAAAGTTACTAATAAAGAGAATGGTTTTTCAATCTTGTAGTTCTGTTTTATTTTGGCTAGTAAAACATTTTTAAAAAATTGAAATCGTGAATCGGTCAAGCGTTCTGAAAAAAAATATATAATTTTTTTTATTTGGGCAAATTCACATCCAACACCTGCACCATCAGCACTGGTGCTCCACAGGGCTGTGTGCTCTCTTTCCACTATTGTCTTGTTATACACCATTGACAGCACTTCAAATAATATAAGAGCTATCAAGCTCTTAAACTTTGCAGAATACACCACAGTTATTGGCTTTCATTACAGCAGTGAATCTGCTTAAAGAAGAGGGTAACTGGGTAACTGTCTGGTACAGTCAATAAAACCTGGAGCTGAATACTCTTAAAGCTTGTGTGAGAGTGTGTGCACTTGAATAAAGCTTATTCTGATTCTTATTCATTTAAGTTTTGAAAAGAAAAACCATGTGCACAATTAACATTCTAGCTGTTAAGTACATAATCATATACTATTAGACCAAAAATTAAATGCACTGTGTATATTATTGTGTTAATATTTGCCAATGTGTTTGGCATTCAGGTGTTGGCAGACAAGCATGGCAATGCTTTGTGGCTGAACGAGAGAGAGTGTTCTATTCAGAGAAGAAACCAGAAAGTGGTGGAGGAGGCACCCAGGTTTGTTTGACAGATATTTTCACTATAAAATAAGCATGAAATACAAATTGAAAAAGAACACTATTATATTGGAATAAAGATGGAATTGAGGTGTGAGTGTACCAAGTTGGGGTCCTGACTTGCATACAGCCAACTACCCTCTTAAATTACGTTTTTGTCTATTAAGTCTAACATTCTCCTCTAAAACCTATTAAAATGGCAAGATGATTGCCTGAAATTAAGCCTGAGCTTGCTTGCTTTTGCCGAAATAATGTAGTATCTCTCCTGTGTGAATCTGAATAGAGAGCTTCTCAGTGCCAGCCAGCCACACTACTAGAGACACAGAACAACTCGAGTAAAGCATAGCCAGTATAATATAGCAGGTGACAGCAGAGAAAGATTGAAACTAACTTAATGAATTGGCCACCCCGAATGTTGAGTCAAGCAAACTTAGTATATGAAGGGGTCAGGTAAACAAATTGTATAACAAACTGAATAGACCTAAGAAATCTTAAGGTAATATTGCAATTTTATAATATAGGATTATATGTTAATGCAAATTTTAAAAAAATCAGTTAGCCCTGTTAGCAGTAACAGTTTAACACTTAGTTGTTTTAGCATGGAAGACCACTTTTTTCCTATGGGTCAGAAATGAGAAGGAATGGGAGGAAAAAAGCACAGGTAGCTGCTTGGAAATAGTTACCAGTCTAAATTAATAGAAGTCATGTATTATTTTCAGAGGGGTGAGCAGAGGGAAGAGTGTTGCAATCCAAATGCTGATCAGAAATAGAGAAGTTGATACTGTATGAAGCTGTGTAAGGTGTTATCTTGTCCGTATTGGACATGCGTATTCAGCTAATTCATGTGTGTACCACTTATCAAAGAAAGACACATTTGTGTATGTCCGTTTAGCACCTTTCTTGACCCAGATACTAGGAGAGCGATGGGAGAACAGGCCGTGTCTCTGGCTAAAGCAGTGAAGTACTCCTCAGCTGGCACTGTGGAGTTTCTTGTTGACTCCAAGAAAAACTTCTACTTCTTGGAGATGAACACACGTTTGCAGGTTTGTTTGCTCATAAATGTGTGTACTACATTAAAAAAAGAAAAATTGTCTTTTTCTTCTGTATTCTGTATTGGGAATGTAATGTTGTGTATTACAAATATTTATCAAATGCTTCTTAAAAATTATGAAAATAGGTTTCCATAACAAATATGCTCCCAGCTAGGGTCCCCACTGTGAGTCCCCCATTTCCACCACTGCCCTCAAGTTATTCAAGGTGTAAGTGAAATTTTTTTCTTCATTCGAACAGCAAAGAAAATTTTAGCTGAATCCTTAAGGGTCCTTGGTGATAGATAAAATGCAAGTGTCTTTGGGTAAGTCCACAAAATGCAAAATGAATGCCCGCAGCTCCTGATGATTTATTGAGGTCTTTTGAAGTGAACTGATTGGGCTGTGCAAGGGATCATTATTTACAGCATTATAACCTGTAATCCACAGCCTCAGGTAACCAGCCTGTGCATGTCTGGAATGCAAGCTTCCTGTTGCAAAATATTAAAGCATTGTAGAACAACTCCATGCAAATTGTTGTGTATTTAAAGTGTCCTTAACACATTTGAATGGGTTTCATGCAAAACACTAAAATATTATCCATTATTTTATGAAAGTCTTGACCTATGCCTCTTTGTGCAAGGGTGTACTGGTCTCTCTGCCTCCCTAGAGGCATGTTTCACCTTGACCTGGTTTTCCTTGATGAGTCTGAATTTGTCTGGATTTGTTTCAAACACTTAACTCACTTAAGAGAACCCATCCTCATACCCTCATATAAAATGCAGGAGTGCTTGTGTGGCCCACTGTTCTCCCCGGCATAAGCCTCCAAATAGCGTGCTATTTAGTTTAATAAAACTGTGGGTAAAGGCAGTTATGCTAATTCTTTCAAAACCATCCCCCTCCATTCTTCCTAATGGCATCTTTTTGGTATTAGGCAGAGATCTCAAATTATTAATACTCTATAGTTCTTTTCTTTGCAATATTGGTAATGACTTCACTGATAAATAAACAATTGTGCTGTTCAAACAAGCAAAAGCATTTTATCTTTTTACTGATAATGTGCTATTCACTCATCAGTACCAAAATACCAGTCAACTCTGAAGTCATTAACTGTGAGTGAGCGCCAAACGTTGTGTTTTAAAATCTAATGGGCTTGACTTTGTTTCTGAATGCATGCAGTCTGTATTTTTGTTGCAAACAATTACATTCATGCAGTTGCTTTTGACCCAACAACATCATATTAGACAAACATCTCTGCAATCAAATTATTAATACTCAGTTTTTTGCTGTGCACCTTACAACTGGTTACTTAGCAGCCCTAACAAACAAAAATGTAATCCAATATTTGATGAAAGCCTTGACCCGTGTCTCTTCTATTCATTGTGAGTGTAAGCAAACAATGCAGTTCACTAATTCTTCTGTTTTGAATAATGCTGTTGTTGCGGTAGTTGCACAAGTAACTTACATAATTCAATGACACAGCTCAAACACTGAGGCCTGTGTCGCTGTGGATCATCTTTAATAATATTGGAAATGTTATTGCACAGGTTTGTTTCTTGCATAGACCAATTATTTTGCTTTATAAGACCTTAATATTATTGTCAGGAGCTGCAGGGATTCCTTTTGTGTTGCTTGTATCTGTTTTTTTTACCCATGGCATCTGCAGACTTGAATTTGAATAAAACACTAAGGACAACAGTTTCAACTAAAAACTTCTTTACTGTTATACTGAAGAAAAAACCCTGGAAGGCCTGAGGGTGAGTAAATTACCAGAACCTTTTTTAGCTAAAGTGCTCCAAAAGGGCACAAGTCAAACAACATCCTTCATAAAGGTTTCAATGCAGTGGATAAATGATATCAAGTAAAATTAAATAGTTAGAGCTGATATATGAAACACCTGCGATTCTGTAATGAACCTTCAATTCACTCACCTTGAGTCAAGTAGCCTTGTTTGGTGCATGAGAGCAAAACACACTAGAGTCTAGTTAATTTCCTGTAGATGGCGATATTGCATGTTCTGTAGCACAAACAAGCCACTGCAGAAAATTTAGGATGCTATGCAAAATGTAACGATTAACATTTGTTATCAGTTAAAAATGAATGGAGTAAAGAATACATATGTGTTCAAAATGTAGTCAAGCAAAGAAAAAAGTTGGTAATATCATTGATACTCAAAGTACAGAGCAGCCAAAACAATACAGTAACAAAGTACATTTGTTCAAATGGTTTACACGCATTAACAAGAGTTTTTATGCACCTTATGTTACTGGTTTGTGTTTAGTAAGAAATTGCTTGGCGAGTTATTTGTAGATGACTGTTAAGCTCTTAACTGTTTATTGACTGTTATTACTTAAGTATTTAATTCTAGGTGATAGATTTGAAAATTATATATTCAATAAAAGGGGATTTTAGCAGCAGGCATGGTTCCATTTGTACAAAGCACGTATTGTGCATGTATTATTTATAGATGTAGATAGAGTGAATGCTTCTCTCTCAGGTGGAGCACCCCATCACAGAGTGTATTACAGGGCTGGATCTGGTGCACCAGATGATTCGCATCGCAAAGGGTTTCAAACTCCAGCACAAACAATCGGATATACCCATAAATGGCTGGGCCATCGAATGCAGAGTTTATGCAGAGGTAAACCTGTTCTTAGTACTATGAGATTTGTGATAAATGGATTTTCATCAGGTGGGTTGTTTTGGCTAATGCTAAATGGACAAGTAACTGACCATTTAAAGTGAAATGTATAATTTCTGCAGCACTAGCAGTGCCACATCCCTCAACACTGATGTTGACAACAGATTGATCACTTGTATCCATTTAAGTAACTCTTTATTATCCCAGTTAGAGAGCTCTACCTGGCTGTTCATTGTAAGAATTTTCTTTTAACTGTTCTCTCTTCCACTAGCCTCTCCGTGCTTGACTAGAAGCATGTTTCACCTTGACATCTACAAAGTTTTATCCTTCAACAAGCCTGTTACACTGACGCTTTCAAAACCCTTCACCCTTTTTAATTGCAACTTTTTGGTATTAGGTGGGAGTCTCAAATTATTAATAATCAAATTGTCAATACTGGAAAGTATTTTGCTGTGCATCTTAATACTGGTAGCCATAGCCGTAGTGGTCCTAAAATATTTAGCGTCTGAAGCACAATGTTGGATCCAATGTAACTCTTCTTTTTCTTGATTTATTACATTTACATTTAGGCATTTAGCAGACACTTTTATCCAAAGTGACTGAGTATCACCCTCAACTACACCTGATTCTCTGAAAGGCTTGAGTGCTTGTTAGTAGTTTAGTTGCAAATGTATCTCTTAGGGTGTACTCACACTAGGCAAGTGTGTTTGACCCACCCGAAGCCTGATTTGTTTGACCAGTGTGAAAGCTCTGAATCGTGCTTGGGCATGGCTCGTTTAACTGTGCTCTTGCATTGTTAATGACACAAGCGTGCTCTGGCTTGGAACTTTAAGTATAAGTGTGAGTGCAGGCCACCTGGGGAGTGGGAGGGGGACAGTCATGCTCACACTTAAACATAAAATCTGCTTAGCTTAGTCTCTGTGCCTCTTTCTAACAGAAAAAAGACTCTCTCCCCTCTATGGCCCCTTATTAGAATAATGTCTTTACACTCCTGAATCAAAGATATTACAGTATATATAGAATTTTAAGTTGTTTTAACCAAGAGTGTTGTACTTTATATAAAATTAATTAAATAAACTTTTAATATAATTTTATAAAAGTCATTAAATACACATAATATACATAATATACATAGTACCTTATCAGCAGGAATGATGGCAATAATTAGCTTATGCACTCATCCAGTGAGTACATATGCAATCTTATTGAATCTAAGAAATGTTATTTCCCTGACCTTAAAAAAACAACGCTTCTCTGCTTTAACAGGACTTTAGAGCATGTAGCAAGATTGAACACAATTTAAGTTACTTTATTAATTCAGAACTAGTTTCATAGTGACCACATAAAAGGAAAGTCCTGTCTTTGGTGTATTGGAATATTCTTAGTCTCTCTTGGGCCATGTGGTGTTACCCATGGAATTTCTTTGAAGCTTGGGCAGGGTGTCATAAACTTTCCTATTAGTGTTAGAGATGCTTATAGCCAACCTGAGGAAAAGTTTGCTTCCAGACTCTGGAGCCTGGGGTCTTTTACCCCCATGCTGGGTTTGGGAGTCTTAAAGTGAAGGGGGTATTATACGATCAATAAATGATCCAACAATTTGGCCATGCCAGACACTACATTTTCTTAGGGTTAGGGTCTGATATAGTACTTTTTAGCCAGGTAAATGTCTGTGCAAATTCATTTTTTCGTAATCTGTTTGTCATGTCCGAGGAGGTTATCTGAATTTTCAGTTTAATTGCTCTCTGCTTATTTTTTTCTCCTTTTACAGTTACAATCACGGCTTATTTTTCCAGCATGCATCTGGATGCATGCACATACACTCACAGGTCCCGAACAGCCCTACCTTCTGTTTCTCTTATGTTACGCTGGTCTGAAAGTTTAGATCCAGCTGACTACAGGACCTTGGGGAAATGAATTTTTTTTAGATTTAGTGTGGAGCCAGTACATCTGTTCTTATGGGAAGTGTCCCCAGTTCTGGTTTACCTAATTTATGCAGCCTAATTATCCCTTAAGGGATTTGAGTAATAAATCCATTATTACTAAACTAATAAATCCATTTTAGCCTAGATTTAAACTGATTATGTATCTCCCTCCTGGACAGTACTGGAAAGAGTTTGGGCGCTAAATACAAAAAGGATCTACCACCAACCCTTAATTTTGAAATCCTGGGTATTATCAAATGGCCAGAAATTTCAGATCACAATGAACACAAAGGACTGTAATAAGAGAGGCGTTAGGAACAAGATAGTGTCAAAAATGACACCCGGATTCTTAGCTAATGAAGCAGGCTTTATAGAGCATCCATAAAGAGTGAGACAGTGTTCTAGGTTGTTCCATGTGAAAGATTTTTGTCCATTAAGTAAAACTTCTGGTTTGTCTGAATTTAGTAGTAGAAAGTTGCTAATCATCCGAGTTTTGATATTGACTATGCATTCTGTTAATTTGGTGAATTTATTGGCATCTCATTTGGCCTAGAAGAAATGTATAGATGAGTATATATTGCTCCTAGAGGTAGCATGTACAGGGTGAAAAGGCTCAAGCACTGAGCCATGCGGTACTCCATACTGAACTTTTAATCGGTATGACAACTTTTCACTAACAGCAACTAGCTGGAATCGGGCAGATAATGCTTTTTAAACCATGCCAGTGCATTTCTATTTATGCCCACGTAATAAAAACCTATTTAGTAGAATGCTGTGGTCAATAGTGTCAAAGGCTGCGTTGTTCCTTAGGCATGTTATGATGCCTCATCCAATGTGATTGTGTTGCAGGCAACTGCATGTTTATGATTTTTTTCTCTGGCAGTATCTGTTTTGTTATTAAAGAAATTCATAAAATAATCACTACTATGATATTGACAACTGTCAGAAGCAGATGATGCTTTATCTTTGGTTAATTTAGCCACTGTGTCAAATAAATATCTAGGGTTGTGTTTATTTTCTTCTAAAAGATGTGAAAAGTAGGCAGATCTGGAGCTTTTTAAGGCCTTTCTGTAATTTGATGGAATACCTCCAGTTTTTGGGATGCTGTCCTTTATGTTTTTAACTGTAGAGGAGCAACTTTGTCTAGATTTTTAGAGAAGAGGAAGTTAACTATTTCTGTTGCGCTGTCATGGTTTTCAGAGTTATCTGTTACGCTAAGGAATTGAGACAGTTCAGGTAGATTGTTGATGAAACAATCCTTAATGGCAGAAGTTGTTGTTCTGCTGCATTTGTAGCAAGGAGATGATTTTGCAACCATAGGTAAATGTATTATACAGGACACCAAATAATGATTAGAAATGTCTTTGCTCTGCTGCGGAATATTAATGTTATCAACATTTACACCATAGGACAGTATTAAATATGATTACGTATTAAAGGAATGATTATGACAATGAGTTGTGAGACACTGATAGAGTTCAAAATGTCTTTGAAAGCCAACCCCAATGCACCCTTTTCATTATCCATGTGGATGTTAAAATCACGAACAATTAAGATTCGATCTGTGGCCAGTACTATTATTGATAAAAAGTCAGCAAATTCTTTGATAATGTCTGTACCACACCCTGGTGGCCTGTAGACAATAGCAAGTAGAAATGACAAACTCTGCTTTTTTACACCAGATGAAGTTATATTGAGCACCATTACTTTAAAAGAGTTACATCTGAAGTCAGATCTCTGGATAACTGTTAAAGTTTTCCTATAAAGTGCCGCAACACTTCCCCTATGCCTTTTGGATGAGGCCCTTGCTTATAGCAGTAATTTTTGGGGATAGATTCATTTAATGTAATGTAATCGTCTCGTTTTAGCCATGTTTCTGTCAAGCAGAGCACATCTGTGATCATGTCATTAACAAAAAGCATTTTTGTTGAGAGAGATCTAATATTCAGCAAACCAAGCCTTACTAATTGTTTGTCTGTATTATGTATCTTTTTTATTTGTTTAACATTGAATAAATTGCCATTTAATTCTTTACTGGGTTTTCTGTATTTACCAGTCTGGGGGACAGACACAGTCTGTATATTATAATATTTAGATGATTCTATGTGTTGAAAATTGTGATACCTGTGACGTTATGGCTAGCAGACTGTTAAGCCAGTCTGTCTGCTTCCTGATCTGGGCCCCAGTTAGTTTAGTCAAGTATTAGTAGTATTAATAAGAAAGTGTGCCAACTTTCTAGATAAATAAGTAGCACCAGCCCTAGAGGAATGGATGTGAGGAGGTCATCTCTTTTTAACAGGTCAGGTCTACCCCAAAAACTTTTCCAATTGTCTATGTAACCTATTTTATTCTGTAAACACCACCTAGACTTCCAGCCGTTTAGTGAAGACAGTCTGCTTAGTATTTCGTCACAACGATAAGCAGGGAGGGGGCCAGAGAATATTACTTAGTCTGACATCGTACTACATCATTTGTGCCGACATGTATAATAATCATACTAAATTTATGTTTAGCTTTAGCCAGAACATTTAAATTTGCTTTGGTGTTGGGCACTCTGGTTCCCGGTAAACATTCGACTATGGTGGCTGGTGCCTCTATTTTCACATTCCTGACACTGGAATCTCCTAGAGTCTAGTGGGGAGAACATGTTTAAAACTGTAATTGGACAGGAAGATCGGTGTTTTGTCCTGCATCTGTCGTCTTACAGTCATAAAGTTTCCCTGCTGCAGGGGATCTGCAACCAGAACCGAACAATGTATGGACCTAGTCGCATCCAAGTCTGTTCTAAAGCCCTATCACTTTTACTGTCCTTGAGTAAAGATTGGATATGTGTATTTTTGAAATCTTCTCTGTCAGCCTACTTCCCTACATTTATCACATGTAAAACCCTCAGCGCTGACAGAGAAGGCTACTCTGCATATGACAAACAGTGCATGTAACAATCGCAGGAGAAGACGCCATGACACACCGTGTTTGATGATTTATGCCGACTTGCCGCAGTTGTTGATAAACTCAGATAGATGAAAACACAGATGATGAAGACAGTAAACACAGAAGACAAGCTAACCAGATAGCGCGGTGCTAACCAAACTGAGTCGTCTGTAGTGGATAACAATCAAAAGCTAGCAGTATCAGATTAATTCAATATGATATAATTTATACGTTTAGCAATATAGACACCAAAAAGTAATGAGAAAAGAAAGTGAGAAAAGAGAATTAGAGTAAGGCTAAGCAGAGGCACAAATCACTTGCAGCAAGGCAGACAGGGAGTTGTAGTGTCTGCTAACCAATATGATAATTAATATGATGAGAGAGAAAATTTTATTAATCAAACTGGATCACAATCTGGATTTTGTCTCTTGTCTATCTGTCTTAGGATCCATACAAATCATTTGGTCTCCCATCCATTGGCTGGCTGTCTCAGTACCAGGAGCCACTCAACTTAGCTGATGTGAGTACCTGGAACTATTCTGCTAATCTCACAAGTGTGCATGTGCCCTGAGGTTAGGCCTGGGTGGTGATATAACAATATTGTTCAGCCTTTTGATAATAATTGATATGCATTTCATTGTTAATGTGTTAAAAAACTAGTAAGCTGTGGATTACAGCTTTAAATCAGAATAATCAGAGAATGTGCTTTGAACTAGGGATTTTCAAAATTCATAAATTACTGACTTCTTATTTTTTTGACATTTTATAATTTTTGCTGTGCTGTTTTTTTCTTGAAGGTTCGAGTAGACAGTGGAATCCAGGAAGGAAGTGACATCAGCATCTATTATGATCCCATGATTTCTAAGGTAATATATAAATGTTTAGACAAAAGTTTAAAATGTACAACTAGTCTGTTGAATAATTTTTGTCATTGATTAGCTGGTCACGTATGGTGAAACACGAGCAGAAGCTCTTAAGAAAATGGAAAACGCACTTGATAATTACGTCATCAGAGGTACACAGCATGAAGTATGAACACATTTAAATGTGACAATGTTTAAAAAAACATCTAATTTCTAATATTTTTATTCCCTCAGGTGTAAATCATAACATTCCTCTTCTGAGAGAGATCATTGTTCACCCTCGGTTTGTGTCTGGTGATATAAGTACTAAGTTTCTCCCTGAGGTCTATCCTGATGGTTTTAAAGGTCATGTATTAACAGCAGTAGAAAGACGGGAGCTACTGGCCACCACTGCTTCTCTCTATGTAGCAGCACAGCTCCGCTCACAGATGTTCTTGGGAAATCTAAGGTGGGATATTGATGGTCCGTTTTGATTCAAGCTCACACTTGCTCAATATGATTGTTGACCGCTTTGGACACATTTAAAGGTTCTTATTTAAAAACACATTCTACACTTATTATTGAGGCATGTCTTTTTGTACCCCATATATATAAAATCCCACATATAATGTTTATCAAGGTTTCTAAAAACTATTAAAATAAAAATTAAAATAGCTAAGATAACTCAACATCCTTTCTATGAAGAAATAACAAACGGTGTGTTTCATTCTGTAGTGATCACCCTTATACCCTAATAATCATTTTGCGGTCTTTATCATGTGTTGTGAAAGCTACTCTGTGAAATATACTGATATTGTTTCCTTGCTTGAACCTTTATTTTTCAATGTTTATAACATTGCATCTGAAATGTATAAGACGGTTGCAAAATAAAAGCAACCGAATGCTGGTTTAAGTCCTGTTCGGAGTAGGCTTGAGTAGGACTGGTTACACTTCTAAAGGTGGCTATGATCAATCCACTTGTTAAACTGGTAAAGCACAACATTGCTAATTTGCTACTGTTTACACCTGAGAAGCTAAAGCTCATGATGAGAGATAGGACATATTTGTGGACATCTCAGGAAAAGCAGTTAAGAAAAAATAAATTAAACCCATTAGAACACAATGAAATGATTTATTATTTTTTGACTTGTAACAATTTTTAGGTGGCACTGTCACATTTTTATTAGGTGGTCAGGATGTTGTGACAGTGACACTTTCATGTCAATACACAGAAGTTTTGCAGAGATACAGGAGCATGCAAGGAGCATCCACCACTGTGCCCGAAAATGTTATATATATATATATATATATATATATATATATACCTGTTCTACAGCCAGTACATATAAAAATATAAAAATAGTTTATAGTGTCAAAGAAGGATGGAGGACAGTTTTCTTATGATTTGTCAACTAAACCATTCTCTGAGAGACTGACAAGATTATGATGACGATTTCTTTTTATTCTGTGAAGACTTAAGCTTCAATTATTATGCTCAGTGTCAGAAGACCTCTTACCAGCTACTGGTATGTTTTGGGCCCCCTAAGAAGGGTTGCCCAGCTGCCAAACAGCCTATAAGCAGGAAGATTGTGGAAGTAATATCAATAGCATAAGGGGTGTGCTGTTGGCCTTAGAATTCCAATGTATTCCAATTAAAAATTCCAATGTATGGCTTCCTTCAAAGCCTAGCTTTGCGAGTCTGAATATGTAAGTATGATGTGTGTTGCAATCGGCATGAGCCGATGATTGACGAACATTTTGGCATTGATGGACTTGCTAATTCATCTGTTTAATGCTGCCATCATAAAGATGGCTTTAATGCTTTCCGTGTCACGACAACTCCATATATCCTTATAGCCTCCTTATATTTGGCTTTAATGTTTTAAAATGTTATAGCCAAGGTGAATTGGATATGTATGTTTAGATATTTAGTAGTTCAG
Source organism: Chromobotia macracanthus (assembly GCA_036877525.1). Taxonomy (NCBI): domain Eukaryota; kingdom Metazoa; phylum Chordata; class Actinopteri; order Cypriniformes; family Botiidae; genus Chromobotia; species Chromobotia macracanthus. The sequence goes on from JAZGTH010000026.1 coordinate 898,028, forward strand.
ATATCTGGAGATCAGATATATATCCGATTTAAATCCACATTGGAAAGTGGCCCAGATGGGATACGCAAAAATCGGATCTTGTGTGTTTACACACATGCAACAAATTCCGATCTGTGTCAGATGAAAAAAGCAGATTTTTTGTGCCAGTGTAAATGCAGTATGTATGAGATTAATAGTAATGCTTTCCTTCGCAAGCACCACAGATAATAGTAATAATATTAATATGATATTAATATTATATTATTTATATATTATTTGCAAGCAGCAATTACCTGGGTTTAAGTGTTTGGAACCTTTTCTAATTTGTTATTGCTATTTTTTTTAAGTGATTGTGTTATTTATTAGCAGTAGTTTCATATTCCATATGTAAATGTAAATGAACTTTTCTTTCTGCCGCTTCCAATAAGCTGTTGTGAGGTTATAAAGAAATGTAAAGAATTTTCTATTCTTTATAAAAGAATAATAATAATAAAACACAGAACATGTCAGACATGTTCAACAAAAATTATTGGTATTATTGCAAAAATATGTGTGAGATGTATATTAATAAGACTAATTAGACATACTTGGTTTATAGTAGGTTTATGAAAAAAGGGTTGACTGAACCGATAAAACTACAAAATCATTAAGCAAGATGCCATTCCAGCTTACATGGAGATGGAATATAAAAAGATAACATCTTATGTGACAGGGTATAAGGGATTTGCAATAGTGCCATGAAATACACACAACACAAAAAATCAAATATATACATAATATATACAATAAATACATACACAATATATTCAATAACAATACCTGAAGTTTACACAATAAAGGAGAATGGGAGACAATTGGAGACAAAGGAGTAGCAAAACAGAAGAGTCTTTATTAATTGTTTGTCTGTGTTATTATTATTTGCAAACTATTAATAAAACTTAGAAAACATTGTACATATTTTTTGGTTCTTCAGATGAGGTTCTAAGCATTTCAACGCTGATGGCATGGGGACTTATCCCTAAGTTGTCTTCTATTTAAAAAAGTATTTAATTATCATAATACATTTTTACATAATTATACATAATAATAATAACAACACATAATTATCATACTACAGCATGTTTTAAAGAGCACAATGAATTAGAATTAATTTAAGCGCTGATAAGATTAAGTAAATAATTGCAGCTTCCAATGAGCTGTTGAGAGGTTACAAGATAATGTGTTGTCTTCATGAAGATATTTATTATAAATGCACTACCAGTCAAAAGTTTAGTTACTTATTCATTAATATTTTTGTACATTTTTGAAAAATAGTAAACTCATTAAAATTAATAGATAACACAAAGGTAGTTAAGAGAATTATGTTGTGACTAAACAAATGCTGGGCATCTATGCTGGGCTCTTATTGGTAGCTTTTTGTCATTATTCACTTTAAGTCATCCATTTCTAAAACATTTTCTAATGACAGAAATTAAGTTGGTGTAATTATAATAATGTCTACAAAATTTAATTTCAAACATTTAAGGTAATGCATTAAGGTAATTTAGATTGAAAGGCTTTTAAGATTATAAGAAACATTTCAGGCAAGTGATCCTGAACTTTTTTTAACAGTAGTGTATTATTAAATATTAAAATTACTTATTGTTTTGTGAATCCCTCTAGTGGAGAAAATGCAGCCTACACATGGGAGATAAAATGGTTGATCATTTAAAATGAACGGTTAGTCCCGCTTTTATCAGACATTGATGAAACGTAGCATGTTACCTTGGAATGGCCTGTTTTTCACATATTATATTTGTGAACCTGAACTTCATACATGAAATATAGTCATATTAGTCAAAATACAGATATTATCAAGGTTCAGACACTTCAGGCTCTTTTATTGCATGATATTATGATTTTAAATAGATTTCAAATCAGATAGATTTTAAATAGATTTTCAATTCAGAATTAGGAGGTCTAACATCAACGTCTACCATCAAACGTCAAGTTATATGCAATCACTAACCCACCCGGAAAACTAGATAAGGCCACCCAGTGGCCAAAATTCTGCATGCCAATTTTCAAGTCTGTCAACCAAAAGTAGCCCCACCCATTTTGAACATTTTGACATTTTTGTGTTGCGAACATGATTCAAAATTTTAACTTCTTCTATTATTGACATTAAAACTCCAGAGAATTTTTCTGTACAGGTTTGGTTTTGATTGGATAAAAAACCTAGGACAAAAGTAAGTTTGGCAAAAAATTTAAAATGGCAGAAATGAAAACAGATATGTTTTTCCTCTTGACCCATTCCCAGTGCCATTCTAATAATCATTTGGTCTCCGTGATCAGTTTTACAGCAGAATCCAAAGCACTTGAATCCCTAGAAAACAACAGGGTTTGAGCTCCTTGTAATAAGAAAATAATTTCTAATAAGAAAATCTTTACAAAAAAATAAAGTTCCAGTACTTGCTTGGAACCCTAACAGGAGTTATTGGAATTTATAATGTAACAGACTAATTTAATTTAACCACTTTTAAGATACTTTTGAGCAATGTGCTGACCACATATAGACCCAACATGATATCAAATGGACTTCTTCAGCTATTGCTGAGAAAATGACTTAAAAATAGAAACAGTGTTATGATAAACATGGCTGATGTGATATTTTAAGTTGTTTTGCCTTCGTGCTACTGCACTCCTGTTTTAAAACTAGCATATAAGGCTGTGTTGACACTGGCACAAAAAATAAAAAATTTTACTTGCATCTGACACAGATCAGAGTTCGTTGCACAGGTGTAAACACACGGGATCTGATTTTTTCATATCCGATCTGGGCCACTTTCAATGTGGATTTAAATCGGATACATATCCGATATCCAGACATCCAACCTGCATCTAAACACACACATCCAATTCACCTTAGCTGTAATGTCACTGTTCCACAACGGATTGCATTAAACAATCATTTTACACGTACCGAACCTGGCTGCAATGTCAGCACAAAATAAATAGCATTAAAGCCAAATATAAGAAGGCTATATGGAGTTGTCATCAAATCCGTGTCACGGATTTAGAAAGCGTTGAGGCAGTCATTATGAAAGCAGTATTTAAAAAAATGCTTTCGCTAATATGTTGTTAATTTTTGTTGGGTATACTTTTGAGCAAATAAATGAGCAAAAGTCCATCCACAATTCAAGGGTCAATCACGGTGCTCGCATTTGTGAATGACTGGAATCTTTTTGGCCAGGAGAGTAATGTAAACACGGGCATCAGATACAAGGCGTAAGTGTAAACAGGCGGGACAAAAATTTGGATATGGACTTAAGATCGGATCTGAGTATTAAGACTTAAAGTGTAAACGCAGCCTAAAAATCTGCCACTTTATTTTCCACTTTATTTCTAAGTACAAACCCGATTCCAAAAAAGTTGGGACACTGTACAAATTGTGAATAAAAAAGGAATGCAATAATTTACAAATCTCATAAACTTATATTTTATTCACAATAGAATATAGATAACATATCAAATGTTGAAAGTGAGACATTTTGAAATGTCATGCCAAATACTGGCTCATTTTGGATTTCATGAGAGCTACACATTCCAAAAAAGTTGGGACAGGTAGCAATAAGAGGCCAGAAAAGTTAAATGTACATATAAGGAACAGCTGGAGGACCAATTTGCAACTTATTAGGTCAATTGGCAACATGATTGGGTATAAAAAGAGCCTCTCAGAGTGGCAGTGTCTCTCAGAAGTCAAGATGGGCAGAGGATCACCAATTCCCCCAATGCTGCGGCGAAAAATAGTGGAGCAATATCAGAAAGGAATTTCTCAGAGAAAAATTGCAGAGAGTTTGAATCATCTACAGTGCATAATATCATCCAAAGATTCAGAGAATCTGGAACAATCTCTGTGTGTAAGGGTCAAGGCCGGAAAACCATACTTGGATGCCTGTGATCTTCGGGCCCTTAGATGGCACTGCATCACATACAGGAATGCTACTGTAATGGAAATGGGCTCAGGAACACAACATGGGCTCAGGAATACTTCCAGACAACATTGTCAGTGAACACAATCCACCGTGCCATTCACCGCTGCCAGCTAAAACTCTATAGGTCAAAAAAGAAGCCATATCTAAACATGATCCAGAAGCGCAGGCGTTTTCTCTGGGCCGAGGCTCATTTAAGGCACCATCAATGCTGAAAAGTATATCCATGTTCTAGAACAACATATGCTCCCTTGCAGACGTCGTCTCTTTCAGGGAAGACCTTGCATTTTCCAACATGACAATGCCAGACCACATACTGCATCAATTACAAAATCATGGCTGCGTAGAAGAAGGGTCCGGGTACTGAAATGGCCAGCCTGCAGTCCAGATCTTTCACCCATTGAAACCATTTGGCACATCATAAAGAGGAAGTTGAGCAACTAGAAGCCTGTATTAGATACGAATGGGACAACATTCCTATTCCTAAACTTGAGCAGCTTGTCTCCTCAGTCCCCAGACGTTTGCAGACTGCTATAAAAAGAAGAGGGGATTCCACACAGTGGTAAACATGGCCTTGTCCCAACTTTTTTGAGATGTGTTGATGCCATGAAATTTAAAATTAACAATTTTTTTCCCTAAAATGATACATTTTCTCAGTTTAAACATTTGATATGTCATCTATGTTATATTCTGAATAAAATATTGAAATTTGCCACATCATTGCATTCTGTTTTTATTCACAATTTGTACAGTGTCCCAACTTTTTGGAATCGTGTTTGTACTTTATTTGGCCCTGTTCATCTGTTGTGAAATTTTGTCATTCTTGTGTTGTTTGTCTTCAAGACATAACATAAATTGAAAAGGAAATTGGTTCTGTAATTAGAAAGCATAATATCAATTTTAACCTTTGTGCAGATGACTTAAAGTTACATATATTGCTGCATTCTAATGATTTGGGTAGTCTGTATTCTTCAAGTTTGCTTGTATATAATAAAGATTATATATTATTTTATATTATATATTATTTTATTATATATTTATTATTTACCCTAGACTAGGGAAGAACAAGAATCATGAAAACAGACAAACAGCCAGTGATGTTTTGTGTTCAAACTCATCTGTAGAGACAGTAAGGAAAGTGTGCTTTTTTGTGAAGCCTAGTTTAACACTTTCTGCATCATTGTAAATGTTTGTTGTGTTACAGGGTGTCCAGTTCTCCTGCTGAGACCAGACATTGGGAGTTGTATGTGGAGCTTGATAAAGGAGTTCACATGCTTGGTGTGTCTTGCTCAGGAAGTAACTACACAGTGAGTGGGATGAGATGTTATATTTTAATGACGAAGTAACGCGCTGTATGGCAGAGCTTTGGTGCAGAAGTTATCGCATATAAGGTGGTCTGCAATGTCCTGTTCCTATTTCCTTTATTCTCCCATCCAAGTTTATCGTCATTCTCCACCGTTTCTTTCAAATAAAGATTTCAATCTTTATTGAAAGTCATGCTCAAAATTATTGGCACCCTTGGTAAAATATGAGCAAAGAAGGCTGTGAAAATAAATTAGCTTTTTTTTATCCTGTTGATCTTTAATTTTAAAAATTCACAAAAATCTAATGTTGAAGTAAAACAATTGAAAGTGAGGAAAATATCATTAGGAAATTGTTTTTTTTTTTACCAATACATGATAAACAATTATTGGGTCCCTTTTATTCAATACTTTTAGCCTCCATTTGTCAAGATGACAGCAGAGAACATCTTAAAAGAAGTCAGAGACTATTCTTCCATATAGAACATATAGAATCTCTCCAGGTCCTTTAAATGTTGATGCTTTCTCCTCCTCAGTTTATTCCACTAATTTTCTATAGGTTTCAGGTCAGGAGACTGGGATGACCATGGCAGAATCTTAATTTTATGCTCAGTTACCCATTGTTGTCTTGATTTTGATTATTTCGGACCAATGTCCTGATGGATGCCCTTAGAACGAAGATACAGTTTAATAAAACAGGAGTGTAATATATTTAAGGAACTTGCAATAATACTATAAAAAATGTGAACATTGCATATTGAAAGAGAATGGGAGGAAAAAATGTAGTTAGATCATTATATAATATAATATATTAAACCCATTAATATATTAAAATAATATATATTATTATATATTAAAAATCATTATATTATTTTATATTAATAAATTATATTAAATTAGAAATTATATTAAATTAAAATTTCAGCAGTCACTTAGTAAGCAAGTAAGTAAGAGTTGACTGAACTGTTAACTACAACACATTTGGACCCTTTGAATAAATGTACGTGCATTAGAAATCCCTGTCATTATATTTGAAGGCTCTCATGAAGCTTACATGAAGATGGCGCTTAGAAGTTAAAACTTTTAGTACAGGGGTATAAGGGATTTGCAGTAATACCATAACATATAATGAATGAGAATGGGAGACAAAGAAATAACAAAAAAGTGGAGTTTTTAGGGCTGTAGTTAAGTCATTATGCTAAAAGGAATATTAACAATTTACAAAAGCCTAAGTCAAGTTAAATGTCAGCAGTCTCCTAGTAAGCAAGCCAACAGGGCGACAGTGGCAAGGAACCAAAACTCCAATGATGTATACATGTAGAAACAACCTTGGGAGAAACCAGGCTGTACTGGGGAGCCAGTTCTCCTCTTCACCTCTCCTCTCCTTTTTGGTTAAAAACATAAAGTTGATAATAGTCATTTTTAAATTAATATTGATTTAAAACAATCTGGTCTGATTTTGTGAAAATGTCAGGCACTGAAGAATGTTATGAACAGAAATGGTGACAGCGGCATAATGTTACCAATAGCAGTTTTAACATCACACTGCTGCGACTAGGTGGGGAATAAAACTTGTACAAGGGTGTATCTGACAGGGTGTATCTGCCTCCCAGACTGGGAAGACTGTTCCAGAGTTTGGGTGCCAAGTATGAAAAGGATCTACCACCTGCGTTTGTTTTTGAAATTCTAGGTAATATCAGCTGGCCAGAATTTTGAGATCACAGATAATGTGAAGGACTGTAATACGATCTGTAAGCTCGCTCGGGTACTAAGGAGCTAAACCATTCAGGGCCTTCTAGGTAATTAGTAGAATTTTAAAGTTTATATGATGCTTAATAAGCAGCCAGTTGCAATGTTGACAGAACCGCTAATATGGTCATACTAGTTAGTTCTTGTACTTTGGCTGCTACATTTTGAAGCAGCTGGACTTTTCGTCCTAAACCTACAGGGCAACCACCCAGTAAGACATTACAGTAATCTAGTCTTGATGTCATTAATGAATTTTTAAGTGTTTGACATAGAGAGCATGTGTCATGGCTTTAATATAGTTTTAAGATGAAAAAATGCATTTTTACAAATATTGGAAATGTGGCTTTCAACTGACAAATTGCCAGATTCTTAGCTGATGAAGAAGGCTTTATAGAGCATCCATCAGGAGTTAGTATTCTAGGTTGTTACGTGTGGCAAATGTTGGTTCAATAATTAAAACTTCTGATTTGTCTGAATTTAGTAGTAGAAAGTTGCCAGTCATCTAAGTTTTAATATCAACTATGAATACTGTCAGTTTGGTGAATTTATGCATCTTGTCTAGCCTTAAAGAAATATACAGCTAAGTATCCTCAGCATAGCAGTGATAACTAACTTTATGTCTCTTAATAATTGCCTTCAGAGGTAGCATATACAGGGTGAAAAGCAGAGACCCAAGCACTGAGTCCTGCAGCACTCCATACTGAACTTGTGATTATGATACCTTTTCACTCAGAGCAACAAATTGGAATTAGTCAGATACATGATTTAAACTAAGCCAGTGCAGTTCCATTTATGCCAACATAATTTTCAAGCCTATTTAAGAGAATGCTGAGGTTAGTAGTCACAGGCTGCACAGGTTATGTAGCACTACCAGAGAGATGCAACTATGATTAGCCGACAGTGGCAAATTTCTGTGGCAGTTTCTATACTATCATCTGGTCATAATACTTGCATATAGCATTTTCTGTCTTTCAGCTTTTGTGCCGATGTGTATAACAGTCTTGCTTAATTGGTAAATAAATGTAGCAATGTGTTATACTGTGTATATATAATTAAAAAAATAATATATACATCAAAGTCAGTGTCAATGGCGTGTCAAAGTCAGAGCTTGAGCTGGCTGGCTGGAGCTGCAAGCAGCCAAAACAAACAGTAATGTAAATTTTAGTTGAATGATAGTGCCATGTGCTGTTTTGGAAGAGCTGCACAGCTGCAGAAAATATGCAGGTTCACATTTGTGAGACAATCAAGCTGAGAATCTCAAAAAAAGGTGTGTTGTAAAACAGTACATGTATGTTGCATTTTTCTCAAATTACCTATTGTATTTACAGGGCACTTTCTTTTTGAGAGTTGAGTTTCGGTTGCAAAAAAAGATTGCATTTGTTTGCAAAATGCTAGCTTTGTTTGTTAAGTTTTGGCACAATTTTAGCTCCATAAAACAATCCTCCTTGCTGTTCAAGACTATATTGACACATCTTCTTTTGGGTAGATTCGTAACATCTTTAATTGAATAGAACTTATTACTACGATGGTGGAAATGGAAATTTTAATGTTTTATTTACTTGCAGCTACTTTCTGTTTTGTGAAGCTTGACTATCTTTTGCTGCACATCAGAACTATATATTTTTATTTTAACCATTGTGATAGCTGATTAATGGAATTTGGTTTTTGTGTTGTCTGTCTCATTTACACTCTGTGACACTGGAAGTCATGACTAGACAATTTCATGTTCCTAGTCACCTTAGTGTGACTATCTATCTAGCTATTGATCTATTGGAATGAACAGAAGAAATTTGTGAAGCTGACAAAATGTCTTTGCGTAGTTTCTAAAATTAAAACATGTAGTTTTTTGTACAAGAAAAATTCAAGTTGACAAAACTTTGAAATATGTATACTTAACCCCTTTTATTAGGAGCATCTGTTCAATTATTCATTCAAAAACACAATTATCTAATCAGTAAATTATGTGGCAGCATTTGATAATGTACACCAAATTAATACCACATTGCAAGCATATTTAGAATAAAAATAAATTACATTATATGCAAATTAGAGAAATATCTAATATACATATATCAGAACAAGCTTGGAAACTCTTGGAAATGCATTACTCATGTATGTAGAAGTGCTACACTTCTGCCGCAGGGTAGTAAAATAAAAATTACCCACACAACTATACATAATACAAAATGACTATAACAGCCAATAAGATACAATTTACAGTTATTATTTGGAGCAATTCCATTAAATTCACACAGCTACATGTGTTTTTTAAGTAACAAACACAATAAAAATAACTTCTGTCAGTTTTATTGATTTTTTTTTTTGGTGTACATCAAAGATATTGTACTAAAAATTTCTAGGGGTGCCAATAATTATGTGAATAAAACCACATATAGTGGAGGGAAACATTCATTTAATGTTATTTTCTGCTTACTTTCATTTACTTTTAATATATTTCCTTCAATAAAACATGACATTTACACACAATACAGAGATGTAAAAAACACAGAAAAATAATCAAACAAGTTCAACGCATAATACATGGTATTATTGCAAATAAGAAGGTGAGAAGACCTTTTCTGTTGTGGTTTAAATCGAAAATTGATCATAAGAGGGCCAGTGTGCTGCAGAGTTTAGCTCCAGCTTGCCCCAACACACCTGCCTGGACATTTCTAGTCTGCCTAGTAAGACCTTGATTAGCTTTTCAGGAACTAACTCTGAAGGATATTGGCCCTCCAAAAATGGGATTGGATACCCCTGGTTTAAATCACTTAAGGATTTTTCATTTTCTTCTGTTACTGAGTGACTCACAGTCTCAAGCTCTCACACATTCCCTGAGATGCTACTTACTATGTGTTTAGACACCTGTGGATAACAGGAGCCTCAGGGTTGTTCAGGGGCCTCACCTGATCTCTGCAGACCACTCTCTCTTTTTTTTTTCTCTTGCAGCTAAGAGGTAGTTGTGTTTTTCTCTCCTTGAACTGACCCAGAGATTGGTCCTAGAGTTTATATCACAACCTGCTTTAAAAATGTAACAGGAGTTCAGGATGTAATTATGCATGTGCTTGTTGGTTTAGGTGGAGATAGATGGAGAAAAGGTTAACGTGTCTGGAGAATGGGAGTTGGCCTCAGCTTTGCTGCCCATTAAGATCAATGGCAAAAACAGGACTCTTCAGGTACACATACACATACATAGAGAATCATTTGCTTTGTAATGCTGATTTATTAAAAAGTAATCCACTCCCAAGTAGTTATCTTCAATTGTTCAATAGTCCAGAGTTAAATACACCAGCAATATATATAAAGACACAAAGTTACTTATTTATTTATATTTATAAGCTGAATAAACAATTCCTTCCAGTACTGTAGTTTCAAAGACTGTTTATGGTTGCAAAGCAACATAGCTTGAGACATTATTATAGAATGTGCTTTGACAGTTGTACGTTTATCTCCATTTTGCAATGGATAACTGTACTATATCCACATTTTAAAATAGCACTAAACACATAAAAACTTTTGAATAACTGTTAGACATGTTTTTTTGACTAAACACATCCAAAATAAAGCAAAACATAGTTATTTTTCTTGAAAGTATTGACAAAAGAATACTTTCAGGTTCCTGCTGGTTCTCAGAGGAACCAGCAGGAACCTCCTCCTCTTGCTGCACTTCCTCACCCTTTGCCATGAACTTGCAAAAATATTCTTTGCCATTTTATCACCCAGCTTCTTAAAGTATTACTCTGGGATGCTTTTTAAAAAAGAGTTTGCATCTATGCTGGGCTTTTATTGGCTGCTTTGTTTTACATGATATTGTCATTTAATTATATTTTAATATGAATATGAACATGAATATGGTCTTGCTTGGAGCAGATCGCTATGCACTGGCCAATAGAATGCTCCGTTCACATACTGCTTTTACTCACCAGTAAACAAAGATTGCTCGTTTTTAAATTGCTTTATTTTTAACGTAAATATGCCTTTGTGTAAGAATTCCAAATTCATTAAAACAATATATGAACTCCCTATTTCCTTAGATCTATAGCTTATTTTCAACCTGTTCTCCAGCCCATACAACAATACAGGTCATTTGTCACTTCCCTGAAATACGACCCATATAAGTGGTTACTAAATTAGCGCCCCACCGACAGCAGGAGACACCACCGAAACGTTGAAATCAAACTGTAAAAATCAACTGCGTTAAAATCAGACTGCAGAAATCAAAGCTTATAGGGTTGGTAGGGGACTAGGTTAGGGAGTTGTCAACTTGAAATGCTCTAAAAAAGTAAAACACTATCATCTGTGTGTTTTTGAAACTTTAAAAATTTTGTTATAAAAGTAATCCATACAACTCCAGTGGGTTAATGTCTTTTGAAGGAAAATGATACCTTTTTGAATATTTTGAATAATATTTTGTAGAATAATACTTTTGTAAATAATTTTTTGTTAGGAAAAAAATGCATCACATATCCATGTAAAGTAACAGAGAGCGCTAAATTCAATTACATAGGCATGTTCATAACCTTGAATCCTCATTGATTCTTGTGTATCTTGATTACTTTTCATAATGTGTTTCATCATGAGATACCTAAGAACCAATGATATGCCAAGTTAGAGCCATGCCATTATGTTTAAATTTGGCATTGTGATTTGTTTCTTTACATGGATTTGTGACATTGATCACTTTATAAGCTCAAAATAATAATAATTTTCTTTTACAAAGTGTCAAGAAGATTTTTATTAACCCACTGGAGTTGTATGGATTGCTTTTATGATGGGTGGATGCAAGTAGTTCGATTGGTAGAGCATTGTGTTATAGCAGCACAATGATCATTGGCTCAATCTTAGGGAACGTGTACTATTAAATATGTACAAATAAATATTGATATAAATATAAATATTTCAATATAAATATTGAATGCACTTTAAATCATGTTCAAAAGCATCTGCCAAATGCATAAATGTAAATTTTATAAATTGGAACTCACCAGCTAGAGGGAATTTAACTTTAAAATGTAATTAGGTCAAAATAAGCTGCCTGCAAAAATGACCTATTGGCTCGGTTTTTGGAGTCATGGTTGAGTGAGTGTGATGCAGAGCGGACTCTTTAGACTCTAGTTCTTGATATTGATTCATCTGGCAATTAATGCCTTAACATTGAGTGGAAATTGGTTTCTTGTTTTTGTAATTTTGAGGGTCTTCTGATGGTAAACATATCAGATTTTGAATGCTTTTAAGAATGCACACAGTTATTACAGTCAGTGTTGACTAGTGCAGAGACTAAGACTGATTCAGAACAGAGACTGTTCTGAATCTGACATTACAGATGCATAGCTGAGTGTTAGGGGTCTGAAAAAAGATGTTTGGCGGACTGGGTTTGACCCCTGCCAATTGACTAGCCTTAGCTATTGACCGAGTAGTGTAGCTAGTTCTTCGGTATTTCTAGAAAATTAATCAATTATTGGAGTATGTTTTAACCATTCAGAATAAATAATTTAACACTGCAAAAAATAAGCACACAGTAATATATGTCAACCCAAATTATGTGTTACTTTCTGTCCATTCTCTGAATACAGTGCCTTGGGCGAACATCGGCTGGGGAGATTACCCTGCAGTATCTTGGCACTTCAGTAAGTATTTAAACAAGTATTTAAACAAATAGTTTAAATGACAATGGGTCACATTTCTTCTTGGCAGAGCTACTACTTCATTTAGTATTACTTGTAGTGGCTTCAAACTGTGTGAATTGTACGCTGAATTTTATTCAGATTGAATCAAAGTAAGGCCAGTTGAAAGACTTTTTATAGTAAAAACATTTTTGTCTTAAAAGTACTGATAAAATGTATAACTTGAACGTATTGTAAGTCGCTTTGGATAAAAGCGTCTGCCAAATGCATGAATGTAAATGTAAAAGTTTTAGATATATCTGTATTTTTTGTTTATTTGTTTGTTCTTCCAAAACCAGTCAGAACTGTTTTAGCTGCTCTTTGAACTGTACAGTAATACTGAAGGTGTATATATCAGTGAAACAAGACTAAGAATGTATGCTTGTGTCTGTGTGTAGTGTCTGGGGTTTTTGTGTACCCCATGCTGGATGTCTTTTCACTCCAGTCAATCCACAAAACATGTTCACACACACAAACCCACAAAGACTCACACACCCCACAGTGCTTTTAGAGTTAAAACTATCCAACTCCCATTTAAACTAAGCTATCACGTCTTCATATTGTGGAATAGCTTCTGTTAACAGGTCAGTGTTGTCAATGCTGTTTCTGTGCAAAATAAAGTGTAAAGCTGTTTTTTTTTTTTTTTTAGAGTTTTTTTACTGTCAGAAGTGTAATATGGATCCCACACAGGGATGCTGTAAAACCATTGTTTGACCATTTTACACCTCAAACGACATTAACAAACCTATTTGTTAGCAGTTTATGTCCAAATAACAAGAAGCCATGAGAATTTATCTGTATTGTATTTTGGGGAAACTATAAGTTTAGTCCAAAGGGAAAGTTATTAACTGTAATTAACTATACGCATTTCATAGAATTTACCTGATGCAGCAGAATTGATACTAATGATAAACCAATGTACTCGTCCACCGAGTATTCGGCAGATTGTCTATCGTTTCTAAAGCCCTGTTCACACCGCCAGCGACAAAACGACATGATCCCATTCATTTCAGTAAAGAGCTGGCAACTTCCACCAACATGAGCGACAGAGACCATAGGCTACAGAATGCAGGCATGGCGAGTGACGGGAGTGATGCAACAAAAGTTGAAAAAGTTTAACTTTATGCAAATGAGGAGCGAATTTCACAAGTGACTACCAATGGGAGTTAAGTCAGTGGAGTCATCTGCTGTAGTGGGATGTCCGTGGAAAGATGGAGAAGTTCATTTTAGCGGTTAGCAGTTTCCCTATACTTAATGATATGTCTCTGTGTACATACAGTGACACATTTTTAAAAATGATTCATGGAAAACTGTGTCAGGTCCTGTCCAGTCTGAAGTATTGCTGAAACCGGACTTCATCCAGCCGCAACTCCTGCACCAGCCAGTGGTACTCACTGTGTTGACTCCGAGCCTGAATGATGTTGTAAACCCAGACACCAGTGTTTGCGCTTTCCCTGAAGATATGTATATCCGCAATGGCAGAAAGCACGCATTGTTCCTTGTTCATTTTTTATATTAAGCACTTTATGCTCTGATTACATTGACACCTTTTCCCTACAAAATGTATGTTTTCAGCAGCAAAAAACTGATTTGTTGTCTACAAAATAGAGTAATGTCATTGGATGTCAATCACAAATGTTACTTGGCAACCAGAAACGCCCACTAGCGACCCAATGGCCAGCCTCTGGTGACAAGCAGCAAAAAAATTGCTTCCAGTGTAAACGGAGCTTAAGACCTGTTGCTTTTCTGGCATTGAAAAGCAAACACTCTTACTGTGACACAGTACTGCCTCAGAGCAGGTAATGAAATCAAGGCAGTTTTAGTGACATACAACAGACAAGCATACAACAAGATATGCATACATACACTTTTGGATAATTCTTAGGTGGCAAATTTGACAAAATTCCTTTTGATGTGTATTAAAAGTCCTCAGCCCCGGCTTGGCCACCTGTGTCTTCTCGCATTGTAAGCGGAAATATCCTTTAGGAATTCTTCAGATGTCCAGGGAATAGGGGAAGAAAAGGGGGGAAAGTGTGCTGGTCGGTAATAAAACAGCGGGTGGTATATGGGGGTACAGACCAGTTGGGCCGGTAGGTGATCATCGATCAGAGCCCCCACTCTGGTTTGTGTCCCCTCATTCTGTGGTTGCATTAATTTAGTGTGAGTAGGAATGCATTGTTTGGATCAAAGTGAGTATTTGTTGTTTGTGTGAATAGATCTTTATAGGGTGCATATCAGTTTCCATACTATAACTTGCCGTACCAAAACAGATATCATGCCATATCATTTTTAGGCTAATATTGCTCACGATTCCTTGTGCTGCAAGAGGACACTACAGTTTGTGACACTAGAAATATGGTAAAAACATGAGGCCAAAATAACCATCAGTTTTAAAATAAATGAACATAATAGGTAAGTAGTTTAAAGGCAGTGAAATTATCTAGTAAGCAAATTATGCTTACATGGTAACAGTAGCTTAAAGAATTTGGCCATATAGTAATCACCCTTCATGATTACTATGATTACACCCTTCACCCTTCGTGTGAACTCTGGTCAGTTACATACCACAATGATATAAGATGTTCTTGTTTGAAATCCTGAAAGCAGACTTATTATTTTCAAAGTGATTCATAATGATTAACAAGTGAGCCACCTTTTCCTTTTTGCTAAAGATGACAACACCACCAAAAAAAAAACATACCCCAGCCAGCTGCTGTGACTTGTTGAAGTCCATTGATGGCTCTCCCCACATATCCAATAGTACAATGAATTGGCTGGAGTGTTGATTTGGTGTTGGTTAGCAATGTTGTGTAGATAGATCTCTGATGTTGTTGCATTGGTAAGCGGCACTACAGACCATAAACTGTGTAGGCCGTGGCATGTCAGGCAGTGTTTCACATCCTTCTTCTCACTCAGAGCAGCTGACAGGGCATAGGTGATGCAGGTGCATGATGTTGTATCCACTCCATCTGGTCACAATGCCAGGCATGCAGTCAGGGACATAAGGAACAAAGGGACAGGAAAATAGGCCTCATTTATTCAGGACTGATGTTCTCTGGGTTGACATTCATGTCCTCTGTGCTGGGGACAGCCCTCACTTTGCTGGCATGTATTCACTGGGGTTGGTAGTCTGTCAGGACACATGTCCGGTTTACAGGACATGTGCCACAGGACCCAGATATTTCAGGTCACTGAAGGTCACTGACCTTCACAGGTTTCAGGCTTCATATCAGGACCTGCTTGTTTGGCACAAAGCTATGGGTTGGTTTATCTGTTTAAAGAGGAAGAGTTAGTGACACATTTCCGTTAACAGATTTTAATTTGTCAACCAGGGCAGCCAATGACTTATTAATGATGTCTCCTCTGTGGGGAACTTGCCCGCAGCCTACCCAATAACACTTCAAATGATGACAGTTTAGTAGTTGGGGAATTCTTATCTCAGACAACACTGTGGGCAGGACAGCTACCCAATTTTGACCAGTTTTTAAACGTTTTTTTTTATTTGATCTTTCAGCGTTGCCCCTGATGATTGAGGTGGTAGAGTTTTAGCCAACTTTTAGCCAACTGCTCTGTGACTTCTGAAGCAAGAGAGTAAGAGTACCATTATCACTTTCTACACCGTAGGTAAACCAAAACAAGGAATGACTTATAAAGTATCTTACAACTGTTTACAACATTTCTTTAGCACAGGGAAAGGCTTCTAGCCACTTTGAAAATCGATCAGTTATCACTAGCATTAGTTTAAGATTTCCCACAACAGGCATGTGTGTGAAATCAGTTTGAACATGATAAAATGGTGCCTCGGGAGGTGGAAATGCATCATGTTTGATTGAATGATGTAAATTGGTTTTGCACTAATCGTTTTTTTAAGACAAGAATCAACTATCAATCCTCTCTCTTATCTTCGCCACAATACGATTTATTGATGGTTTCAATTACTTTGTGTTTACTCGTGTTAAATACCATAATTTGTTGCATTAATGGAATTGAAGCGTGTTTAGGCAATGCAGTTTGGTTTTGTTTGTCTCGTATTATGCCATGTTCATTAGGTTTACACTCATTTGCAGCCCAATGTTCTACATCACCAGTAGCTCCACATCACTCTGGCTCTGCAAGAACTTAATGTCTGTGTCTGCAAGATTATGACGTGCAACCTCATGTTTAAGGTTTTTTAATAGGAGTATTGCATGATGCATACGGACTTTGTGTACCTTTTGCTGCAGCATATTTGGCCACTTCATCCATTAAGCGGCTACTACAGCAGTTTTGTCATTTCCACTTACATGTCCAGTTACTTTGACAGCAGCTAGTTGTTTCAACATTTACATCACTTCAATGAGTTCTGCAATTAGATCAGAGTGTGAGCTTTGTTTAATATCAGCAATTCTGAAATTTCTTTGTTTCCATGTTCTTGCAAGATCATGTGCAACACTGGGTGCATATTTAGAATATGTATAAATAGTCACAATTTTTTCCTTGGACAACTGACATGCTTGAATCAAAGACAATAATTCAGCTTCTTGTGCAGTATTATGCGGAAGTGTAAAAGCTTCAACAATTTCCTTTAGTAATCTTACCACAGAGTATCCATGAAGGTACACACCATCAGATGGTTTTGAACAAGACCCATCTACAAACAGTCACCGTATCTAAAAGATCAGGCCTATACACTGTCATTTTGAATTGCTTCCAAACAATCATATTGCACAGTGAGATTAGAAGTATGTAAAGTATGTTCGTAGCCAGATCTCCTCTGAACTGTCATGTTCTAGGTGTTGAGATTATGCAAAATCACTCCTACCGGACGTATAGTGGGAGGTGTCAGTGAATGTGAAAGCAAATCTTCTCAGTGTCCCGGATGAGCAAGGAAGCAGCAGCAGCAACAGTAATAGTAAATAGTAAACCTTGGACTTAACCCATTGCAGCTTTTGTTTTGAAGATGCCTGCAGACGCCAGGACATTGCAAACAATAACAGAGGCAGTCTCGCATTCTGTAGTAGATGAACCAGAGATAAGTTCCTCTGCATATTGAAAGCATGTATCAAGAGGGAGTTTAGTGGCCTTTCAGTTTTATGAAAAGACAACATGAAATGTGACTGGTGTTCTGGAATGGAATTCATAATAGTTGGCACGACAGGCATGATATGAGGTAAAACAGTAACAAGTTCATTGATTTAGCACAAGTCTTGTGCTAAGGTGTTGTAAGTCGAGTGTGTTTTTTTCAAAATGCCTTGTTTCTGTAAAAAAATGCTCTGTACGGACATTGATAAACCGAGCCTCATCTTTGTCTGCTGCCCAGAGGGTGGGGTTTTCTCTTAACAGGTCTGGGGAGTGATCAGGCTGCTCATTCTGCTCTGGCTGTAGCAGAGGCAAAAATGTTGCTTGGCTGTTGTGTCTCATTAGATAAAAGCAGGGCACAGGGAAAAGAGAGATAGACATCAGTAAAAACATCAGTAAAAATAATCGACCCATTTTGTGCATCAAATCTCTGCCCACCAAATTAAAAGGAGAATTTGGAATCATTGTGAAGCACTGCAAAAGATTTAAATTAGGTTTTGTTGTAGAACAAACAGGTAAAGGGTGGGTAACAGAACAGTAAATTGGGACCCCATCAATTCCCACAGAGAGTGTAGTTCTAGCTAAAATGGGCCCACAGTACTGTTGACCTGAAACAAAAGAGTAGGAGCACCCGCATTAACAAGAAATGAAAAAGTGTTACCTTCAACAAGCAAATCAATGTTTAGCAATCTATATTTGTTGGTAAAGGACAAACTGATCATAGATTCATTAGGAGTCTTTTTACATTTGTAATAAATGTAAAGGGGATTAATATTGAGGTTTGTTCACAAATAAAGCATTCTCAACCAAAGATGTAATTTTACGAACAAGTTCACTTAGTTGTTGTTAATAGATCTATTCTCCACCATTCCCTGTGTTAGGGAAACAATATTATTACAAATTGGAAATATTGATTGGAATCAATCAATGATTTGGGGAAGTCTTGATCAATGTAATACATTGATTTAACACTCTTATAGAGCATGTAGCAAAGATCAGAAGGATTAGGGACTCCAGATTATGAGCATGAACCACCACATCATGTGTAATACAAACAAGACTTTAATAACGACAATAAAGACATACTACTCTAACATACACAAACCCACAACACGCATACACTTTAGCATTGATCTTTACCCTTCTTTAATCTCTTTCAAAGTATAAGATTATTGGAAATTCAGCAGATCAGCCACCTGAATGAACCATCAGTTTCTTAATTCTTACAAACCTCAGTAAAAGGATAGCTAATGCCTTAATTACTAAGACCAAGACAATGTTCAGAATATGAAAACCGCAAGTCATAGATACTAAAGACTGGAACATGTGATCTTGATTATATGTGTTTATGCATTTCTATTATGCATTCTAAATATGTTCAAGTAAATAAAATGGTTACTTTGTGTGTTCTCAAAGGAAGTGAAGTGAGAGTGAATCTCTCTGTATTCCTTTGGGTTGTAAAACAGTCTTATCTAGTTGCTATGGTCAACGGAGGCCTGGTTCCGCATCTGGATATTAATTGCAGTTTGGGGGTACTTTTACAAACACTCCAAGAGCATAGTTGGTTTGTGGAGTGAGGTATATGTGGTTATATTAAATATAACCAGTAATTGTGTTGATGATGTGGCTGATCAATGTTGATTACTGATGATGCAGCTTCACAGACTCCCCTTTAGGATGCTTACACAGAAGTGTATTCTGGTGTGTGTGCAGCATCTACATTTGTGGCTATAGACCAGAGGGATGCATACTTTCTTGTCTGTCTTGAGGCAAAATCGTAACCTTTTCTTCAGTTTGCTTTTGAGGGTCAAGTGTTTCAGTACAGTGTCCCCTTCTGTCTATTCCTGTCGCCCCATGTCTTTACCAAAGTCACGAAGGCTTCCCCATTGAGGGTGAAGGGCATACTACCTCATTGACTGGCTCATATTTGCCGACTCTCAAAAGCAGTTTTGTGCACACAGTGACGTGATTCTCAACCATTTGGACCAATTGGGGTTTCAGGTCAACTGGGAAAAGTGCAAGCTTGTCCCAGGTCTCTTTCTTAGGATAAAGTTGGACTTGGATAAAGATGGCGGTTCCACTGAAATATTTTCAGAGGCTCCTGGGGCATATGGCATCCTCGAAGGCAGTAGTGCTTAGGTTGATGCATATGAGACCGCTTCAAAATTCATTACAAAGTTGAGTCTTGAGGTAAGCATGGTTCTGTGGCGCATATCGGATGACATATTCCGATGTTTCATCATTCTATTAGCCCATTGCCAGATCAAGAGTTCCTGCAAGCTGGGGTACCCATGCTTAAAACATATTGTCATTACGACAGATGCATCCAGTACTGACTGGGCCACCGTATGCAACAGGCAACCCCTGGAGGGGTTGTCACCTGCATTGGCACATCAACTGCCAGAAGCTGTTTGCAGTCCTTTTTGCTCTGCTGAGGCTGTGGCCGGTGATCCAGGGCAAGCATGTATGGATTTGGTTGGACAACACTGGATGGACAACAAACTGCTAATGTATGCATATTTGCATCAAGTAACCCAGTTTGGCATGTAACGGCAAAATCCACAATATCTCATAACCGTAAAATCCTGAAGCATCATTCCCTCTTCCGTAGCACAAACAAACTGCTGCAAAAGTGTGCTGCAAAAATATTTTGCAACCTGCTGCAAAATATTATGAGTAATGCTTGTTTTTACTTGAAATGTAGTGAAGTAAAAAGTACATAGATTTATTCAAAACTGTAGTTGAGTAGGGACTAAACGTTAATATTATTGAATTCACAGTTGCCAAAAACATATGTATAGTAATTCAGTACATTTACTAAAATAATTTAAACCACTGATAAGAATATACAGTATGTATTATGAAAGTACACTATATTAGCAACACATTTGATACCTACCAGCTAATCATACACTTTGGGGCCTAGAGACTCATATTGGAATACACTTCAAAGCATTGTTTGCAAATGGAATTGATTGCAAAAAGGATTTCTAAAAGTCTTCCAAGTGTTAAGTAAGTTTGACAATGTTAAATTACATCATGAAAAATGATGTAGAGTGGTTGGTCCCCAGGACAGGATTTGAAAAATTCTCTTATTCAAGCTTTAAGAACTTTTGGAATAAATAATTTATTTCTCTTGTTTTTATAATAATTTAACAATAATATAATAATTTATTTCTCTTGTAAGTCTTGTTAGGAAATGGTCCAAAGCAATCAAGAATTTATCATGAATCACTTAAAAGAGACTTGTTTTTTTATTAATTTCCCCTTTTGTTTATCATAACTTTCCAGTTGGCGGGGAGTGCACCACCTAGGTTGGTAATCATCTGTAGATAATCATCTATAGATTGGTGAACCTCTGCCTATCTTTGCTTCTGAGAGATGCTGCCTATCTAAGATACTCTTTTTAATACCCAATCATGTTACTGCCTGTTGCCAAAGTCAGTTGAAGTTTGCAGTTAGTTGCAAAATGTTCCTCCTGATATGCCCCCATCCCAACTTTAAAACATGTTTCATATTTAAAATTACCATATTCTTTTCTTAAAATGGTACATTTCCTAAATTTGAACATTTGATACATTTTCTTTGTTCTATTGTGAATAACAACGGTTTATGTGGTTTGCAAATATTTGCATTGTTTTATTTGTTACACAGTCTCCCATGTTTTTGGATTGGGTTTTGTATATGTACAACCCCAAATCAGAAAAAGTTGGGACAGTATGGAAAACACAAATAAAAAAAGTAGTGATTTCTAAATTTACTTTGACTTGTATTTCATTGCAGACAATACAACAGCACATTATGTAATGTGTTCCTCATGATTTTTATTGTTTTTCTTCAAAAAAACAAAAATTCCTATTTTGGTTCTTGCAACACATTTCAAAAAATGTTGGAACAGGAGCAATTTAGGGCTAGTAATCAGGTAAATTGGTTAAATAATGATGTGATTTGAAACAGGTGATGTTAACAGGTGATTGTAATTATGATTTGGTACAAAAGCAGCATCCAAGAAAGGTCTAGTCCTTTAGGAACAAAGATGGGCAGAGGATTGCCAGTTTGCCAAAAAATATGTGAGAAGATTATTGAAATGTTTAAAAACAATGTTCCTCAAAGAAAGATAGGAAGACATTTGTTTATTTCACCTTCAACAGTGCATAACATAATTAAAAGATTCAAGGAATGTGGAGGAATTTCAGTGCGTAAAGGACAAGGGCGCAAGCCTAAGCTGAACTACCGTGCTCTCCGATCCCTCAGGCGGCACTGCATCAAGAATCGTCATTCATCTATAAGCAATAACACCACATGGGCCCAGGACTACTTTGGCAAACCTTTGTCAAGTACCACAATACGTAGTTACATCCACAAATGCCAGTTAAAACTGTTCTTTGCCAAAAGGAAGCCCTATGTTAACAGTGTCCAGAAGCGCCGTCGACTTCTCTGGGCTCGGAGGCATCTGGGATGGACCATCACCCAGTGGAAACGTGTACTGTGGTCAGATGAATCAGTATTTCAGGTGTTTTTTGGGAGAAATGGACGCTGTGTGCTCCGGACCAAAGAAGAAAAGGATCATCAAGATCATCCAAGTCCAAAAGCCAGGGTCTGTCATGGTATGGGGTTGTGTCAGTGCCCTTGGTAAAGGTAACTTGCACTTCTGTGATGGCACCATTAATGCTGAAAAGTGTATATATATATATATGGAGCACAATATGCTGCCTTCAAGAAGACATCTTTTCCAGGGACGTCCATGCATATTTCAACAAGAGAATACAAAACCACATTCTGCACACATTACAAAGTCCTGGCTGCGGAGGAAGAGGATACAGGTACTTGACTGGCCTGCTTGCAGTCACGACCTGTCTCCAATAGAGAATGTGTGGCGCATTTTGAAGCGCAAAATGCGACAACGAAGACCCCGTACTGTTGCCCACCTTAAGATTTGTTTGCAGCAAGAATGGGACAAAATTACACCTGAAACACTTCTTCACTTGGTGTCTTCAGTCCCTAAACGTTTTTTAAGTGTTGTGAAAAGGAATGGCAACATTACAAAGTGGTAAATGCTTTACTGTTCCAACTTTTTTTGAAATGTGTTGCAAGAACCAAAACAGTAATTTTGTTTTTTTGAAGAACAAACAATAAAAATCATTAGGAACACATTAAATAATGTGCTGTTGTATTGTCTGCAATGAGATGCAAGTCAAAGTAAATTTAGAAATCACTACTTCCTTTTTTTATTTGTGTTTTCCATACTGTCCCAACTTTTTCTGATTTGGGGTTGTATATACTTAGAACTTAATGTAGAACATTTTCTGCTTAGGGGTAATATATAAATAGCTGTAAAACAACGGAAATCTGTGGAATGTCCCCATTTAGATAAGGAATGTCTGATGTTGGTCTTCTTTCAGTCTGCACTTTTTTATCATCACATACAGTTTTTTGTTTTGTTTAATTTGGTATTTGTGTAATCATTTTGTCTGTACACTTTCTATCTCTGTGTTTTATGTGTTTAGTTTAAGTTATGTGTGCTAAGTAAACTGGCGGCATCTCTGAATAAGCACATGCCAGAGAAGTTTCCAGAAGACACTAGTAGCATCCTCCGATCACCAATGCCTGGATCTGTGGTGGCTGTGGCTGTTAAACCAGGGGATAGGGTAAGTGATGAAAGTTCACTAGTACCAGTACACTACACACTTAGTCTTACTGCTGAATTGCATGCCCATTTCCCTATTATGTATACTGATTAAAATTCAGATGTTATGGCAGTGAACTTAAACAGACACCTAGCTGAATGTAGTGTTACACAAATTAACAAAGAATGCATTTTGAAGAGCAATTATAGAAATGTGCTAATTTAGTCAGCCACAATAAATATATTCAGCAGGAGAAAGTGTCCAATAACTGGTGCTACTAAAATAAAATAAATGAGGTAATTTACTCTGTCAAATAAATCAGTTCATTTCAAAGCTGCTGACATGACTGTAGACTTAATCCCTTGTGAATGTACCTGATTTTAAATATTATGGCCTGAAATATTTTAAATAGGAAATAGAAAAATAAATATAGAGATAATAAAATAAAAAATATATAATAAACATAAGATTTAAGTGGGGGAGTTATTTACAGATATGCATGGCAATTCCTGTATTTTAAAACCTTATATCTATATTTTACAAATATAAATATATATTTACACGATTATGAAACCCTAGTACAGGATATTGCCTATAAAATATTGCACTTTAAAATAAGCAGACTTTAGTAAATGTGCTAACTGTTCAAGATGTAAATGGCCTGTCAAAAAGAAAAACTGATCTGCCACAGTGATATTAAGAATTGTAAGAAGAGGAAGTGATGGGGGTTCTTCATAAAGTCCATAACATCTTCAAGTTTAGTTTACATATACTTATTGTTAACTTATGAAATTGTTTATATGTACACATGCAACCCGGTCATTTACAAGAGCGCGAATAAGAGAAAAGTGACACGGTCCCTAAGTTGAGCATGATTATGAAGCCGGCAAAACGGAAGGGTTGCATCTTTTAAGGAGAAACAGATAGTGTCAATAAGAAGCTGCAAATAGGAAGCTGGATTCAGCCTCGTTGAATCAGAATAGTGTCATTTGTAGAGCTGACAGTGCAATTCTGTATGACATCTGTGTGTGCATGTTGACAAGTACTGCAATGAAGAGCTGTGACACTAATTAATACATCACACACATACAGCAGTGACATAACACTTAATGCTTCAGCATAGAAAAGTCTTTAAAAATTAGTTGGATGGAGGGCAAACATCCGCAGTGCTTATTTACATAATCAATTTCCCTAATGGAGAAATCTTGAGAACTTAATGGAGTTTTTTGTAATGATTTTTTTTCTTGAGTTACAGTGAGTATTGTGCATTTTTGTCCACTTTTGTAGTGTATATACATTTATGAAATTATATTTCAATATTCCCCATTTTCTGTGTATAGTGTATTTATAACGAATTCGTGTATTTGTTGGCATATGTGTTCTGTAGGTTGCAGAGGGGCAAGAGATCTGTGTGATTGAAGCCATGAAGATGCAGAATAGCATGACTGCTGCTAAGACTGCCAAGGTGAACTCACACACACATAAACATTGATACAGTACATACAATACTGATACCATCACTACTCAAATCACAAATCAGTGACAATGAACATGCTCTTCCACATACTACAGCAATTAGAGTATCTATTACCATGAGTAAGAGAACAAGAAATCAAGACAATAAGGCCCATTATCCACATTTGAATTCTGACCAAACCTGTGTTGCTGCAGAAGATGTTTCAACCCCCTTGTCCGAGGTCTGAAACAAGATTGTAGTAACAATGGCGTTTATTGCTCTTTAAATTGATAGCGGGGTATTTTAAACTGTTAGTCTGTATCCTTGTTATAAAGTGATCAGGCACTGCTCAAGCAATGGACAATTCAGAAACAATGTTTAGTGCAAACAATGATAATACATTAGTAAAATGGAACATAGTCTTATTTGATTTGGTAAGCAATAATTGCTCTGTATATCTGTTTATTTACTGTTACTGTAAAGGCTCTTGTGTCAGATGTGTGTTTGGTGGGCTTTATTGTGTTAGGTACACTGAATTTGTGAACGCAGCTTTTTAAGAAACACTGATATGATGTTTTGTTAGGTAAAAAGTGTGCACTGTAAAGCAGGGGATACAGTTGGAGAGGGAGACATACTCGTGGAACTGGAATAAATGAACGGGTCAATGCATCATCTCTGCACTCTGAGGAGATCATCGGTCACTGTGGATGAGAAATCAAAGACAGATTAGACAGTAGACAGTAAAGCAGATGGAACATTTATCTAATTATTTCATTTGTTTAAACATTTTTGTCTGTTTTCCACATTATTATACTGTATTTGCCTGTTTGCTGGATTCCAGAGAAGGAAATATTAAAATTTTCTTTTGTGCTTTGTGCCTGATTGTTGGCTTTCCAGAGCATAATTTGGCATCAGTATGAGTCACTGGTCAGCTTTAAGCCAGGGACACCAAGTGGACAGTTGGCCATGGGACTATCTATGTATGTATGTATGTATGTATGTAGACATTTTTAAACTTTTTTAAGCACTCCAATTATACTTGACAGAGCTCTTAAGCAAGTGAGTGAGCAGTGACACAGTGGTAGAAAATTTGAGCAGAAACCCTGATAATAATCCACCATACCTAAAAGACAAAATGTTTTTTAATTAATGGTGGTGAAAAATGTTAAATAGCACCAATTTTGGCCTGAATAGTATGCACCACACCTCTGCTAAATACCTCAGCAGCACACAAAGATGTACTTGATGTTGTTCCCATGAGTCACTGAATACAATAATTATTGTAATAATTATCCAGCTTCACCGTACCACCTTTCAGACCAAATACCACTTTTTCCATTCATTTTTGGAAGTCTGCGGGTGCATTGCATAAACAAACTCATGGCAGAGTAAGATTATAACTCTGATGTTGTAATTGAATGTTATTTGTTGGGCCTTTGTTGGGGAGTTAAAGGCAACTGCCAAAAAAAGGGTTATTAAATTTGCTCACAAATTTTGTGTACCCACAAGACCTACACAATCCTCTATTCAAAGAAACAGAAACGCGTCAGGTTTAGTAATAGAATTTAATTTATGATAATCTGTATAAAATCTATAGGTTGAGCCTGTTTGATCTTGGTTGATCATGCTAAAACAAGCCACATCTTCAAACAAACTTGGAAAATCAAGCACCAGTTTTGATCAGACAGTTCGGACATTTGTGATAAATGCAAAAACAGCATGTACATTATAAAGTGTTTCTGAATTCTTTAACTAAGGAAGCAAAACATGATCTTTAGGTGCACTCATACCTTCATCTCCTGCAGAAAAAGGTTAAGAATCAAGATCATCATCAGTGGATGCAGAAGTGACAGCTGGGGTAACTATTTAGGTATCAGCATTACAGAAATAAAGTCTTAAAATTTATCTCTGTAAATTTAAGTTTATTTCTGGCCAGAAATAAATGTCTACAAAAGCTATTTACACATTCTTTTAAATCTGAGGAGGATTATTTTCCCTAATCCTTCCTGCAAAACAGGAAGAGGACCACATAAACTGTGATCAAAAACTAGATCATTTAGGTTAAATCTTAAACTCTCTTGCTGTACCCCTTGCCACAAGTAATAAGTAATCCCTCCGCCTAGTTTTAATTCAACTCACACATTTAGTACTATCATGGAATAAGTCAAATCTGCTGGAAATGTTCAAAACATAAACACACACTCTTTGCACCAAATTTTATATGGAAACCAACAAACCACAAAATAAACTTTCATGAGTTTATGAGAAAGTATCCAGTTAGCCTACTAAAACAGTATGTACTTTTGAGATTATACCGCACTTAGTTAATTAACATAATAGATGACAGGTGGCAAAAATTACAAAATTTTACAGAATAGAAGTTTAAGAGTATTGCAATAATGCTGTAAAATATCTAAACATTGATGAAATAATGAAAAAACTGTAGTTAGATAATTATGCTAAAATTAATATGAACAATTTTCCAAACCCTAAGCCAAGCTAAATTAATATTAAAGTATTACAGAATCAAACACCAGAACACATACAAAGTACACAACAAAAGGGAAAGACAGCTATCTACAAACAAATTCACAGTAATGTTTTTTTAAAGGCAACACACATCAGTCCAAACACTGCTCCAACTCTTTAGCCCACAGGACCAATCAGGTGAGGCAAATTATTAGGTTGGGTGATTGTGGAATATATAAAGACAAACACAGACACAGAAAAAAACAGCGGCTATAACATCACACTGCAGTGACTAAGCAGGGAACAACATCTAGAACCTAAATGAGCTGGCGGTAGGTAAATACATAATAGGACATGTAATGAAGTCCATCTCATTCCCACTGCTTTTTGGAAATCCAGGTTATAACTATAATCCTTTTATATTGGCATGAGATGAGCATCTAGTCCAACTTAAAATGGGACAATGACCAGTTCAAACTGTCTCAGGGGTTGCCCCATAATTAACAGGACATGCAAGACTGACTATAGGACCTTGGGGAAATGAAAAACAGATTTAAGGCCTTGATATAGGCATGATAGGCAGTCAGTGTAGTGTTGACAGAACCGGACTAATATGGTCATACTTGTCGTTCTCAAGAACTCTGGCTGCTGCAGTTGGTTGCACTGGATTTTATTTAGGGGTATCAGAGTAAAGGGGGCTGAATACATATGAATGCCACTTTTCATATTTTTATTTGTAAAAAATCTTGAACACCACATAAGTTTCCTTCCACTTCACAACTGTGCGATATGTTGTGTTGGTCTATCACATAAAACCCCAATAAAATACATTTAAGTTTGTGGTTGTTACATGACAAAATGTGGAAAAGTTTAAGGGGTATGAATACTTTAGCAAGGCACTGTATGTGTCCTATTGGTGCAGATGTTCCCTTTCTGACATTATTCTGAAGACAAATGTCACATCCTGCCAAAAAATCATCCACCATTGCCTGCAAATAAGGAGACCAATATCCTTGTTGCTTTACCTTTCTTAATATCTCTCCTCTACCATAATGATCAAATTCAAAAAAATCTCCTAAATTATTCCCCTTTATCACAAAATCATTGCCTTTCTTGTGTGCCTGACATTCAATAATTGCTAGGTGTTTTGGTTGCATCATAGCTGCTTTTAACTGTACAATTTGTTATGCATGTTGTGTTGGAGTTCCACCCCTCTTTTTAAATCCTATTTGTTTCACCACCATTCCAAACAAGTGACACTTCATGAGCATTGTCAGTGTAGATATTTAAAGTCTGGCCATTTTGCCATTTGGAGGGCTGCCGTAAGGGCCTTCAGTTAAGCAAATTGAGCAGAGCATGGTTGTTCACAATGTTGTGAGATAGCAAGAACAAAATAATTTCCTTCTCTTTTAACTGCAGAGAAACCAGTGATTTGCCAGAAAATCTCTAAAACCAGATCCATCAACAAAATAGTCTGCAGTTGCATCTTGTATTGGTGTAGATTCTAAATCAGGTTTAAGGTAAGTAAAAACTAGTGATTCAGCTCCACTATCATGTGGTGTCCCTTCACCCACTTAAGGAACAAAATTTGCTGGATTTACAGTAGTACATAGTTTGAGTTATATCTGAATAAGCAAGAGTTCTGGCCTGTGTGAGAACAAATCTTTCCTGCTCTAGTAATTTAGTCACTTTATGGTGTGCGTAAATAATCACTGGATAACCCATAGTCAGGAAAGAGGCTTTTTATAGACAATATACAGCTGCAAGTCCTTGATAACATGCTGGGTACCCCTGTGTTAAATTATCATGTTTAGTCATATAAAATGCAATCGGTTGCTTGCTATGCCCTTTACAGTTTTTTTGGCATCTGAACAGCAGAGGCATAAATTTCTCTTCTGCCAGCCACATACAAATGGAAAGGTTTTGTATAATTAGTCCATGTAAGCGGAGCTCTTATATTTTGCTGTCCTGCTTGTTCATTTATGATCTTAGAGGTACAGTTTTTATTGCATAATCCTCTACCCAATCAGAACTAAACCCCGTCATTCCCGAAAATGTTTGTCCAATTGTCCATCTGTCCAAACAGTTTGTGGCATAGAGAAGGAAATATTCTACTTGGAGCTGGCAATGCTGTAATTTTGTTTTTGAGGCCTTGTGTCCTTTCTCAGCCAGCTTAGTTAACACTGGAATGGAATGGAATCTCTGTGACATTGTTCAAGTCAGGAAGAACAAATGAAAAGATCTATTGTGTAAACCACAATAGAACCACAAGCATGACTGAGCAGTGTCTGCATGGTTTGTGCCAGAGGAGAGCTGGCCCTCCCGGTTGAGCCTAGTTTCTCCCTAGTTTTTCTCCATCTATGCTTTTTCTGGAGCTTTTGTTCTTTCCCACTGTTGCCCTTTTGGCTTGCTTACTAAGAGACTGCTGACATTTAGCTTGGCTTAGGGTTTTGTAAATTGTTAATATTGCTTCTAGCTACAGTCCTTAAGACTCTATTTTATTATTTTCTCCCATTTTCTTTCATTATACAATGTTCGGAT
Organism: Chromobotia macracanthus; assembly: GCA_036877525.1. NCBI lineage: Eukaryota > Metazoa > Chordata > Actinopteri > Cypriniformes > Botiidae > Chromobotia > Chromobotia macracanthus. Next base: position 927,842 of record JAZGTH010000026.1, read on the forward strand.
ATTATTATTGCAAATCCCTTATGTAGATCACTGTGATAAATGATCTGTGTAGAAACACATTGTGGTTTGTGTATTCTAATGTGTTGGACTTTAAATGTGTTTATCTCTTTAAGAGCATGCTCCTTCCTCATTGGCTGGTATTAGAAACAACGAGCATGGTGTCAATGTATGATGTGTCGTGTTTGTGACATGAGCTTTGTTAATGAATACTATGCGAATCTGGCGAATCTTCAAACAGGAGTATGACATTTTCATACGCACCACGATAAGCCTGCCAAGACAAGGGCCTATATCCTCCTCAATCTTGCAGGGTCGGAGGCCATAGAACAAGAGTGATCGTTCATCTACGCAGGCATTGAATTTCATAGGTGTGTTGACACTGTTAATCCTTTTATAGCTGAGCAGGAAGAGGGATTTGTCACATTGCACATAAATAAAACTCCAGTTGAGGTAAAAGTGGACACTGGGGCAAAGTGTAATGTAATTTCGCAAACAACCAAGCAAATTGCAAAAGATGAACAACCAGTTGTTAGGCAAGAAATCTTGCCTAACCTTGCGGCTTAAGGTGGGAGTAGAATTGAAACAAAAGGTTTAGTTACACTGCAATGTACTTTAAAACTCACTCACTCCAATTTTTCTTGGTGGATCAAGATGTCCAACCACTGTTAGGATTGTGTGCATGTTTAGACATGGGGATTGTCACAATGAGCCCACATGTTCACCTGGTCAGTATGGAGAATGGTACTGAACAAATCCCCAAAGAATACAATGACTTGTTCACTGATGAACTTGGGGAGCTTCCAGTCACATACTCCATGACAGTAGACCCAAGCGTGCAGCCTGTAGTTCGCCCTGCACACCGCATTCCACTAGCAATGCAGGATCGAGTTAAAGCAGAGCTGGACAGCATACAGAGTTTGGGTGTCAGAACACCAGTCTCCAAGCCAACAGACTGGGTTTCATCCATGGTTGTGACGCATAAAAAGGACAGACAAGAAATTAGACTGTGCATAAATCCTAAAGATCTCAACACTGCCTTAAAGAGATCCCATCATCCAATGCACAGCGTAGAGGAAGTAGCATCCCAGATGTCAGGGGCAGCTTTATTTTCTGTGCTGGACGCAAAGAACTCTTTCTGGCAGATACATCTTGACGGCAAGTCTTCTGTAATGACTGCGTTCAGCACTCAATTTGGACGCTATAGATTTCTTTGTATGCCCTTTGGAATAAACTCTGCAAGCGAAGTGTTCCAGCGCTCAATGGAGCAGCTATTTTCAGGATACGCCTGTGCTATCATTGTCGATGACATCATCATCAGAGGCTGTGATGCCGCAGAACATGACAATTTAAAAAGAGTGCTTAACCAAGCATGAGGTCAAGCTTAAACTAAATTCTGCCAAATGCAAGTTCCACGTTATGCATAGATCGAAAAGAAGCTGCTTGCTGTGGTATTTGCCTGTACCAAATTCAGAGATTATGTATACAGGAAATCTACAATCGTCAAAACAGACCACCAGCCCCTGGTGACCATTCTAAAGAAACCCATTCACACAACCCCTGCACGATTACAGAGAATGATGCTTAGTTTACAGTGCTATGACATCACTCTTGTGTACAAGAAAGGTAAACCTGCGTATCTTGTATCCGAACACAGAAGTCCCTCCAAACGCTAAAAATGACAAATTTGAGGTCATGTCTGTCAGTTACATCTCCACTCAGAACTCAGAAAATAAACAGCAGAGGATGAGGCTTAGGCACAGGCTCTCAGCACTGTGATTCAACGAGGCTGGCCAAATAAAGAACATAGTTTGTGCCCCGCCTTGTGTCCTTACTTCCCTTACAGAGATGAACTAGCCGTAGAAGATGGAATAGTGGTGAAAGGCCACAAAACAGTCATTCCTCACTACCATGCACAGAGCAAGAGGTATAATTTTCTGGCCAACAATGACAGCTGGTATTACAGCAGAACTCCTAACATTCTCAGTCTGTATTAGCACAAAGCCACATCAACAAAAAGAACCACTAAAACCACACCCTGTTCCAGACTTGCCTTGGTCCACTTGGTCCACTGGCAACAGAAATGCTTGTGGCGTGGCTAAAACTACCTGGTGCTTGTAGACTCATTCTCGGGTTGGTATGAGATTGACCTTCTCCATGACATGACATCCTAAGGAAATTGAAGAGACATTTCTTTGTGCATGGCACACCACACACACTCATTTCTGATAATGCTGGATGGTACACAAGTCAACAATACAGAGATTTTGCCAAACAGTGGGACTTTATCCATGTCACCAGTAGTCCAGAGTTCCCACAGTCAAATTGTCTGGCAGAAAGAGAGGTCTGCAGTGCCAGGCAGCTGATGGAGAAGTCTCACAGAGATGGGACGGATGTATTTCTCAGTCTTCTAAATCTGAGAAACATTCCTTGTGACTCGATGTTAGGATCCCCTGCACAACGTCTGTTGTCACAACAGACATGATCAACAATTCCTGTTAACTCCAAGCTGCTAGAACCAGCTCCCAAACATGCCCAGCAGGTCACTGCACAACTCCTCCATAAGAGAATGACCCAAAAGCGATACTATGGTGCCTCAAGTCATCCACTGCAACCACTGGCAGAGGGACGAGTTGTCAGAATGCAAACCCTGAAAGGATATGACCACCTTGGCACAGTAAAGTAGGTGAACAAGGAGCCTTGGTCTGGTGTCGTTCCTCCTGTATGTTCCATTGCATCCTACATTATCCATTGCATTGGATAGTGTAGGATGCAATGGAACATACAGGAGGAACGACACCAGATCCTTCCCGTTGCAGAGCCCCCTACATTACGGCTCACCCTCGTGGACATTGATTCTCAAAATACCACCACACATACACAGGACTGTGCTCCCCCAGCACCACACTCACCACAAATACACCTCCAACAACTAGAATGAACACCAACTGACTTACCAAAGCATAGAGTACAGTCCCTTACCAAGGTTGGCAGTGCACCTTATATAACACGTTCAGGTCGTATTTGCAAGCCTAACCCAAGATGTGAACAGTGAGTTCTACTAATGGTAGATTTAGTGGTTCTTTGGTTCTTATTTGAATATTTGCTAAATGTGTTTATTGTGGCTATTTCTATGTTGACAACACCATTCTTTGTTGGTGTGTTTTCTTAATGCATACAGAAATCGTCTTGAGATTTGTGTCAGCAATGGTTCAATCATTTACTGCAGTGGTTACATTATAATAGAAGTCATTCATACTGTTGGTTGTTAACTAAGTTAATGTCATGAAAAAAAATCTGTTCATTGTTTAATTTCTTTGATCTGAGGTTTCAGCTAAAGGAAGGGGATGTAGATCATTGTGATAAATCTGTTCAGAAACACATTGTGATTTGTGTGATTGTGTGAATGTCAAATGTGTTTATCTCTTTAAGAGTGTGCTCTCCCTCATTGGCTCTAGGTATTAGAAACAATGAGCATGGTGTCAATGTATGTGTCGTGTTTGTGACATGAGCTTTGTTAATAAATACTACATTCTCATCCGGATGTTATAGTGTTAATTCCTGGCACATACAACACCTTACCTGTTCTTTAAAATCTTATTTCTAAGTGCCATCTCCATGTAAGCTGAAATGGCATATCTTGTAAATATGATACCTGTCATCTGTCTTTTTAAGTTCAAATTCAATTTATTTCTATAGTGCTTTTCACAATGGCACACTGTTACAAAACAGCTGTACAAATGAAAATATCCAAAAATCTAACAGTGAAAACTGAAATTGAAAATGAGAAAGGAGAGACAAATTAGGAAGAGAAAAGGAAGAAAATTCAAAATTGATAAAATGAATAAACAATGATAATAACACAATGTACAAAGCAAATGTTCTAAACTCATATCAGCAGTCTCCCAGTAAGCAAGCCAATAGGGCAACAGTGGCAAGGAACCAAAACTCCAGTGAAATATAAATGGAGAAAAAACCTTGAGAAACCAGGCTTAGCAGGAAGGGCCAGTTCTCCTCTGGCACACTAAAGCTGCACTTTGTAACTAAAGTTTTTAAAAAGATGTCCATCACATATTCCCAGTGCTTTTGGGTGGGCCAGGTTATCACTGTAGTGATTGCTCTATGGCACGAGGGGTAGGTCTGTCAGATGTTGAGTCCATCCAGCTCTAATCTATAGCTACCCTGGGATTAAAACCCCGGGATTGAAAACCAAAACAGAGAATAATTAGTGTAGCTGCTATTCATAATTTTAAGAGCATAAGATATTATTTACTTTGAGGTAGAATGAGAAACAAGTGATGAGAAGCATTATGAGAATGCTTGGCTAAAGAGATGTGTCTTTAAACTAGATTTGAACTGCGAGAGAATAACTGAGCCCCGAACAACATTGGGCAGACTATTCCAGTTTAGGAGCCAAGTGCGAAAAGGCTCTGCCACCTTTAGTGGATTTTGCAATTCTGAGAATGACCAGGTGACCATAGTTTTGAGAGCATAAGGCACGCGTTGGCTCATAGCGTGAAAGAAGATCAGTTAAGTAGACGGGCTAACCCTATTAAGGCTTTGTAGGTAAGCAGCAGAAATTTAAAAATAATACAGAATTTAAAAGGTAACCAGGTAGATCCAGGTAGATCTGACAAAATTGGAGTTATTTGGTCATATTTTGTGAACCTGGTAAGAATTCTAGCTGCTGCGTTTTGGACTAACTGTAGCCTGTTTATTAAGGAGGCTGGACAATTGTCCAGTCTGGAGGTCATAAAAGTATGGACCAGCTTTTCTGCATCAGAAGTAGATAAGATGTTATGCAGTTTAGCGATGTTTCTAAGGTGGAAGAAGGCTGTTTTTGTAATATAAGCCACATGATTTTCAAAAGACAAATTACTGTCTAATATAGCTCCCAAGTCTTTAACAGTATTAGATGAGGTGAGGTTACATCCTTCTAACTGGAAACTGTAATCAGAGAGCTTTTGTTTACTAACGTTTGGTTCAATAAATAATACCTCTGTCTTATTTGAATTTAAAAGAAGAAAATTACGAGTCATCCAATGTTTTATGTCTTTAAGACAGTCTGATCATTTAGCTAAGGTAGGAATATCATCCAGTCTTGATGTAATATATAGTTGAGTATATTAAAGTATATAACTTGAAAGGACTTGGGACATGACCTAGAGATAGAGAGGAGTTTACAATATTAAGAAGCTCTTCAGTTGCTGGTAATAGCTCTAGCAATAGTTTAGTCGGTATGGGGTCTAATAAACACATTGTTGGTTTTGAAGTAATGGTAAGCTTATGTGGGTCATTCAGGCCTACAGCTGTAAAGCATTGCGGTTGTTATAGAGGGGCAATGAGGGTGAATCAAGTATAGTTGCAGGTGGTGTATTCTCAATTATATGTTGTATGGTTTCAACTTTCTCTGTGAAAGAGTTCATGAAGTCATTACTACTAAAATTTGATGGCACATTGTCTTCAGGTAGTATTTGTTTATTAATTAATCTGGCAACTGTATTGAACAAAAACCTATTGTTGAAAAGCCTTTGCTGCTTTTAGAGCCTTTAATGAGCTTTAATTAGAGCCCTTAATGGGACATACTATCATTCCACGCTATTTCAGACCATTTCACATCTAAATGCTTCCAGATAAGATTTCCTCCATTTTCACTCAGGGTTGTGGGTTTCTCTCTTTAGAGTGAGAGTCGTGCTGGTATATCATGGGGCAATATTTTTTTCTCTAACTTTTTTTTTATTTTGAAGGGTGTGACGTTATCCAAAGTAGTGGAGAAGATAGAGTCCATTCTGATTGTCAATTTATCTAGATCTTTAGCATTTATGGGTGTGCCGAGTAAGTTAGACATATTGGGCTGGGCATTTCAGAATCTGACTTTTGTGGTTGAGGTAATGGTTCTCCCTAATCAATAGCAAGGAGCGATAGACCTAACGTCAGCGATTTGTATTACCCATGAAATAAGATGATGATCAGTGATCTCATCACTTTGCGGTGTGACATCTATATCTGTAGGGTTCAGTCCATGTGATACAATTAGGTGTGTGATTAAAATGATGACTTCAGGTCCCTGAATGCAATTCCCGCCACATCATTTGCATCATCTGAATATTGAATATGAATATTAAAATCTCCAACAATCAGAGCTTTGTCAACAGACACCAACAGATCAGTGAGAAAAATGGAAAATTCATTTAGGAACTCAATGTAGTGTCCATGAGGTCTGTACACAGGAGGTCTGTACACAGTAGCCAGCACGAAAGAGAGCGTAGATTGTTTCCTTGTATTTGGTACAGTAACACCGAGTACCATCGGTTTAAGCAAGATAAGATTTTGTCTAGGTCTTGCCGCAGGTCAATTTTTGTTCCTCACCATTCGGGGAACAGACACAGTCTCTATTGATTTGACTATATAAGCATTTCTATTTGTTTTTAAAACAGAACACCAACAGTGATAAAAGAAGCATCTGAACTTACTAATCAAATTGTGCGAAGTGTCCTGGAGATATTGTCGGACTTAAGTTCTGTTCCGAGTCGGCTGGGGTGCAGGCCGTCAGGACAAAAAAGCCTTGGTCGCTCCCAGAAAAGATTCCAATTATTTATTAAGAGCAGTTTCTGTTCATTACACCAAGATATTAACCATTCGTTTAGTGCAAATAGTCTACTAAACCTTTCATTTCCTCATTGTTATGTGGGAAGTGGTCCTGACACGATGATCTCCACTGTGGGCAATGAGCAGCGTACCATGTCGATCAGGCTGCTAAAGTCCTTCTTCAGGATTTTTGACTGCTTCAGCCTGATGTTGTTCACTACCGTGTACAACACCAAAGCTGCAACATTATCGGTAGGTAGGGAGGGGGGCAAATGGTTGTGGGTAGCTAATTCGAGAACCGATGGCGGAGTAGGGGGAGCAGTGGTGGCCTGGGTCCTGGCTCGCACCTTACGCTGCTGGTGTGTAAGCGCTGGGGTAAAGTTCACGTGGGCTGGTCGTGTACCGGCCCTGCACATAGAGACAGACGGTGTAGAGGTGACTGTAGTGGTAGCTACAAGCTGCAGACTTACCGTGGGACTGGGAGCATCTGCATAAGATGTTTCCAGTGCGGTTCTCCACTTACGTAGCCAGGCCTGCTTTTCAAGAAGGTCGTTAATCAGCTTCTCCACTTTCTCTGACTCCAAACGTACCGTCTGCAACTCGAATGAGTCATCACCTGCACTCATAGGTAGTCACAAATCTGAAACATTCGCCATTACAATGGAATTAGCACAAATCCGAATTAGCATACAGCGAATGGGTAGCGAGGGAGAGAGAGTTACGTTCAAATCACAGAGAAGGGAGGTGTTAGACATAGGACACTTTATCCCTTGGGCTGGTCACTTGGGGTTTATGAAAACATTGATGCGGATTGCCAAGAGGTTCTATTGGCCAAGAATGTAAACTCATGTCCTGTTTTGTAAAACATGTCCTGAGTGTCAACTTGCTGTCAGTCGTATCCCTCCTTTTGCCTCACTTGTACCTGTTGTTGACATCCCATATGAAAGAACAGAAGTGGATATTGTGGCCCCTTGCAGAAAAGCCAGGCAGGGAACAGATTTCAGTCATTTGTGACTATTTTACGAGACCCTGAGGCATATCCACAAGGTCCCAACTTCATGAGCCACATGCTACATCAAGTATATCAGTTATTAGGGATTAAGAGAGCGTGAACCACCCCTTACCACCCTCAGACTGATGGTCTGGTGGAACGTTTTAAGCAGACCTTAAAGAACATGCTCAAAAAGTTTGTCACTAAGACAGAAAAAGGCTGGGACAAGTCCTCTTTGCCTTTTCCTCCTCTTTGCCTACCTTGAGGTACCCCAGGCCTCAACAGGATTCTCACCTTTTGAGCTACTCTATGTCCATCATGTCCGAGGGCATTTGGATGTGCTAAGGGAGGGATGGGAGGACAATGACAGGCCCAGTAAACAGAATCTCCTCTCTTATGTCCTTAAGATGAGAGAGCATCTCCAAGAAGTCACAGCCCGAGCTCAAGAGAACTTACTCCAAGCCCAATCCCAGAAGAAATAAACATTTAACTGAAGAGCAAAGGAGGCAGTTGATAGAATGCTTACTTTGGCAGCTTTTCATGGAGACACCAGGCAGAACAGAACTGGTCTATCACTCCATCATCCTAAAAGACCCTACACCCACCCAGCCTATAGAGGACCTGAAAGACTACTGCCAGTGATGAAACTGGAGCTAGAGACCATGCAGAATCTGGGAGTTATAGAAATGTCCACAATGGAATAGTCCTGTTGTACTAGTGCCAAAAAGGGATGGTACTCTTCGATTTTGTCTCAACTTCCGTAAGCTAAACAGTGTCAGTAAGTTTCCCTATCCCATGTCAAGAGTGGATGAGCTGGTTGAAAGGCTTAGAAAAGCGAAGTACCTCAGCACCATAGACCTTTACAAGGGGTATTGGCAGTTTCCACTAATGCAAAAATGCAAAGAATTTATAGCCTTTAAGACCCCATTAGGCCATTATTAGTTCAAGGTTCTCCTGTTTGGTCTTCATGAGGCTCCAGCTACATTTCAAAGGCTAATGGACCAGCTGCTTAAAGGGACTAAACAGTTTGCAGGTACAGGGTTGAAACTAAAAACTGTACTGCAGATTTCCTCTCTCATGAGGTGCCAGGAGAAGGAGGGGTAAATGTCACAGGCTAGCTGTGACTAAGAGCTGCCTAAAGAGCTACATTTTACAGATTAACAAACCCACACACACATACACAAACTAATCGGTAACCACCATATAAAGGAGTATTGTGTATGTAGCTTTAGCTTCCTTTGTGGGTTACTCCATGCATTATGTTAATCTTGATTAAATGTTAAAAGGTCACACTACATCTTGGTGAAGTTTATTTCATATCCGTACAAATAAAAAGCATTTAAACCCACTGTTCTCACCCTCTGTTCCAAAACAGTTCCAATCTTTCCAAACCCACTTACAAGGAGAGCAGCCATTTTAAAGCCTTCTAGTGCCCATAGAAAATGCATTGTTGGGAGGAGGGCAGAGAAGGGTGTGACCTTGCATGTACCTTGTTTTGTTGTTATGAGTACTCAGTTTCAGTTAAATTTAGTTTACATGAAAATTGTTTTTGTTTGTTTAATTGTCTAGGTATTACTATATATTGTAAATTTTGATTTTGCTTTTCTTAGTGGGGGGAAAGCCACAATCTAAGTGGTACGTTCCTTAGTGAGCGGAGTCATAGTTTATAAAATGCCTTCTGGTAGCCATTTGGACTCAGAGCAGCAGAGGCATGTGTTTATAACTGCTTTGTTGTATTTTGGGCCTGTATATTGGCATAGCCTAAAGCTGAGTAAAAATACTCATGTATTTATTAATGTAATTTTTTTTGTTTTTAACTACTAATGTACTAATTAATTGTCATCCCATCTTGACAAAGCATTTATTTAAAACAATGTATACTGTATACAGTGGTATACTGTAATTGTATATTCATCTATATCTGTTGCTATGCTATTAATGTTAATCAAACATGTAATTGCTTGAAGCATATCACACTGGCTAAATTATGTATACAAGCATGAATTTACCAACAATATTATTTAATTGATTGCTAGGCCTTGTTAAATACAAAATAACATTTAATAATTGTCAACACTTATTTGTACCATCGCAGCCTTGCGTGAGCATCAGAGAGGCTTTGTGAAAGATGTCTGTGGTATATTTTCAGTCAAATTGACCCAACACTCAAGTTCAGAAAATACACTCAAAAGTTCAGAAAATAGTTATAACAATAAATTATGTAAAGTTGATCCATGCTGTTTTAATATCTTAGAGGTTGTTACTTATTACCTCACAGACAAGTGTGTGCAAACAGGACGATAAATCACAATATTTTGATGCAACTCTACAACTCTAAAGTGATAAAACATTAGATGTGGAAAGCACTGTTAAAACAATGAACACAAAAGTTTTATTTACCCTTAGTTTTGTCAGCAGTGGCAGTTGGCTGTCAAGATTCAAATGGTACACATGTGCATAACTCTGAATTTTCCAAACAAGTTCTGATGTTGGAAAAACATGATTGACCAAACGGATGTTAATGAATCAACCTCATTTAGACATTGAATAGTTTTTATTTTCAACCTTGAAAATATTGAGAATGTTGATCTGCCAAATTTCAAATAACTTCATACCTTTTTTCTTTATTTAGACAGTGGTGGATGAATTCTTGTATGTATGCTTGTGTAGCTGCTTGTTTCCAGAGGGTAATCAGCAACTGCTTATTGAATTTTGATGAAAGTTGAGCAAGTGGCATTGCTGCCATCTATATGACCCAACAGAACAAAGCGAGAAGGAAGTCTAAGACTGGCCATTGTCTGTAGCAACAGGGTCTGTAATCAGATAGGACCCATGAAACAAGGGAGGCTACCTTCAGGTATTAAATCTGGCAAAGGTATTCTGCCATGAAATACATTGAATGTAGAATAATGCATTGGCACCCCAATAAGCCAGTCAATTTCTTGGAAAAAAAAAATAAAAAAAATAAACAGACAAAACAACCCACGAGGGGGTTAAAACAAGAACAGAAACGGGCAATACAATTAGAACTAAGGAGCGCCGCAAAAACTAAACATAAAACTGGAACAGACGGGGCGCAAATACAGGACGAAAAAACACGACTAGATAAGAAAGCAAGACTCACTGTGACGGGAACCAGAAAACAAGACGCATGGAACACGGTACAAGAAACCAGATACGGGATTCGAGAATGAACCGACACGAGACAGAAAACACGGTGGCATTAAATAGCACAAGGACAACTAGGAACAGGTGCGCGAAATCAGCGCACACTAGACAAGAGAACAAGGGGGCGGGGCCAAGACGCACGACCGGAGAGCACATGGCGAATGTAAACAAAACAGAGGCCATGTGCTTCCACACTAGACGAGGACCCAGAGTATGAGTTCAGATCCCGACTCCAAGAAACAAGAACCAAGACAAGAAGGAGTCAGGATCTAAACAACATGCTTTGACACAGAACACGGGGATGTCAGGATCCTGGCGAGATAATCCAGAAAGACTCAGAACAGGAAGCCAGGACCCTGACAGCTCAATGTTAAGACCATAATGCTTAATCAGTTATGTGCTCGTTACAAGATACCACCGAGGTCGACGGCTCAAGCAAGAAAGTCGTTAGGTTGAATTTGTGCTATGAATGGCATTTGGAGCGATTTAGGTACATAACTCATTGTTGACTCAAGCATTTCTTTAAGGGATACAAAGAGTGCTTATAATCTATGCAAGAGCAGATAATAAGGGCCATTTTAAGCAAAAATGTGTAATATGTGTAATAACATGTTATGATTTAATGATGCAATGTCTCGTTCCTGTTTTTTTAGGTGTATGGTAAAAATCCAGACATTTTGGGTTTATGAACAAGCAGCAAATGATAACATAATTGTGGTCCATGATAAATGTGCCAAACAGAGTGGCTTGCAGTATGCTACAACTACTACCACATTTTTTCATGAAATGCACTTTGTTGCCATGGTTTCTATAGAAGTACAGTTGATAACCTAGAGCAACGCAGATATTACGCCATTGACAGAATGACAGATTGTGCCACTGGTTGAAGCTGCAGATTTCTTTATTTTATTACAGGAAACATTTGGAAAAAACAACATTTCTGTGTTTAAAAAAATCTAGTCATCACTGTCATTCACTTGTTCTATTCTTCAGGGCCCGGGAAAGGATGCATTTCTAGACCACATTTGAAGGTTACACAGGCTACATGCCAACAAGAACATCTTGAATTTTTCCATGACACATATATATTAAAATGTCTTTTTTAAATCACTATAACTTCTTACCTTTTAATGTGTGATTTTATTTGAAAAACTGATTGAAACTGATTATAACCTCTCCTTAAGGGTTTTTGCAATGACACTGTAATTTGGTTATGTAGAGAAGATGTGTAGTCCCATTATAAAATGTAACTCCACTAACATTAGTAATAGTAATTAGTAAAAGTAATCTTCAAAAAAGTAACCCCCTCAAAAATTCAAGCAATACTGATTTAATGAAAAATATCCAAACAATATGAAGTTTAAACACTACTGACATTTACCACACTCAATATTTTTAAATATTTTCTGTACACCAAGATAAGTCTTTTCTATCACTGAGAAATTCAACTCCTGGTCCTTTAATCCTTTTCTGTTTAGACAGGGCAGCGGCGTACCAAATGTTGTAAATATTCCAGTCACAGCTGCAAAGAAAACACAATTTTAATGAGCTTAACAAGCAGCCTAAACCTATATTTTAGCTAAGACAAGCTGCTCTAAGCAAAGCCTAAGGAATACACTGATCCATTACAGAGTCTACAGCAAAAGTAGATAAGAGGGAAATGTTTATAGTAAATATTACATATGGTCAGACTTACTGAATGCTCTTTAACAGCTGATGAACATTAGACAATATGGCTCCGGATCTGGATATGAAACACATTAACAATATAATACAGATAATATGTTGACACTGTTTAAATATACATTTGATATATCAAGTGTGATGAAGATATCCAAATCAGTAAATAATACAACAATCTCCAAAACAGTGTCAGCTTATTCAGAAAAGGGCTTTTTCACTGACCGATACTTGTGTTTATGTCCATGTAAGGTAAGCAGACACTGAGCCCAGGTGAGGTAGAACTGCAGATGATTGGACTTTTCCAATGTTGAGGCCACATAGTCCAGAAGCTTATCCACATACATCTGGCAGTGAGTTACATATCACTGTAACGGAAGCATCAGACAGTAACATATAAACTAAACACAAAGCAACTTGCTATGGAAATCTAATAAAAAGGTCATGCCACAACAAAAATGGATTTAGGACAAGAGATTACAATTGATATGATATGCGCCCTGAACAGAGGATAACGTTATTAAACTATGGTGCAATCTGGGAAAACAGGATGCTGAATGCCTAAATTTACGAACAAGACTGCTAAAGTGTTCAGTTTCTTATCTAGTTGTTCTAATTTCTGGATAATATTTATTATTATTCAAATCTATGACAATATTATTTCTAATACTTTTCATTTCACAATTCCCTGATTTTTTCAGGTTTCCCATAACTGTGGGGACTGTTCTAACACAAACTGTTGAAACACATAAACTGTTTATGTTGGGCTAAAGGGACAAAAACTATACCAGTAGGTGAAAAGTGGAGAGAGCTAACATGGATATCTGGTTTCAACTGTCAAGAGCTCATATTACCTGTGAGATGAGGAAAGGTGGAGAGAGATGCATGCAGAGTTTATCTGAAATGTCTGGCAGGTCTGTTGATAAAGGGAATGGCATATGAGGGATGGTTACCTCTCCTGACTCCAGGAAGACTGAGTTTTACTGCATCTTCATCACCCTCATCCACTAAAGACAGACTCCTAATCTTATGCCTGTCCAGGAACTCCTGAAAAAAATAACAGGATGATAGAATTAAATTATTTAAAACTTAACGAATGAATCAGTGTAAGATTCAAACTACATTTTCTAGGCTTTTTTTTAACTTAACATACAGGAGTCTTATGGTTTTTCACATTTTCAACTTTAGTTAGGGCGTAATGTTGCTGTTTGATCATAAATACGAGCTGTAAAGTTACAAAGCTCATAGACTCTTTAATATAAAATATTTCAAGAATTACAATCTACTTATAGGTCTTGTGATATAACAATGTACCCACCCATGGAAGATACAAGAAAGGTGGCAAGCCCTGGTTGAGCTACTTTTGTAGCGTGTCATTGCCATGTTGCTGTTCTTCTACTCTGATTCTAAACCTACTTTGTTTGACCTTTCTAAGATGGACAGATATTGATGTCGTTTTAAGTCTCTGTTGACCACACATAGTTCTGGCAACAAAGATGTCTGAATCAATTTAAAATGTAAAAAACTGACATGGAGACAGTTGTACTTGTAGAGACAGTTTATGTGTTTGCTGGTGTGTGTTTGCTGGTGTGAGTCCTACTTAGAGCGCAGTGAAGTAGGACCAGTTAGAATTGCAAAGGTGGTTTTAGTCGATGTGCTTGTGGAACGGACCAGGTGAAATTGATACTGTTATTACCGTTTACATCTGAAAAGCTGAAACTTGTGGTTATGGTAAGGTCGAGACACTCTAAATGGGCCAGCTTAATTAATCAGGGCATTTCAGAACAAGGGGAAAGAGTACAGACATAACAGAGTGTTACAGACTCAGTGAGAAGAGAGGTGCTGCAATGTAAAATATGTGAGTGTTTTTGATCAAGCAAGAAGCTATTTTAGTACACCCAAAAAACAAAATCAGTATTATCAGCTCTCATTGTAATCTAAGAAAGTTACAAATTTCAGCTTTGTGCCAAAGAAGAACTGTCCCTCCTGGTTGAACCTGGTTTCTCCCAAGGTTTGACTCCCATCATTGGAGTTTTGGGTTCCTTGCCACTGTCATGCTAACTGACTAGTACATACTGTTTCAGTAGGTAGTCTGAATACATTGTACCTCTCTCAGTGGTTTATGAGAGGGTAAAGAGCCTTCACATATAATGACAAGGATTTCTAATGCACGTCCAATTATATGCAGGGTCCAAATGTGTTGTAGTTATCAGTTCAGTCAACTCTTTATTCATAAATCAACTACAATCTTAGTATCCATAATTAGTTTTATTAACACATCTTATAATGAACAATATAAATGCACAGTAATAGCATGTATTCTGTTTTCTGTGTTGTACAAGTTTGATTATTTGTTCTGGTTTTATTTTCAATTAAATGTGAAGCTGCTTTGAAGCAACATTGTAAAAAGCACTATATAAATGAAATTGAATTTAAATTTTAAAAACCAAGACTTTGTAGTAGGGCACAATAGGACCACCTCCACTGCATCCAGAGAGTGATTGGAGGAAATCTCAAACTTCTTCATCAGGACCTGTTTTTAATGCTATAAATACACACAAATTTTAACTGTCCACCTGCAAGAATTCATTCACCATCTGCAGAGTAACACAAGGAGTTGAAGGACCAACAAATCAGTAAAAAGAGACAATGAATACTTTTTTAAACAAGTTTTTCAGGGTGGAAAATTTGAGGTACCTCACAATTATCATTATTACAAGTCACAATGTGATTACAAAACAGCTTTTTTAGAAACCATCAAGGTGGCTCTGTGCAGCCTCTAAATTCTGTGTAAAGATTCTGCATAAAATCTTAAGCTCTGACAACATATAAAATAACCTAGTATTAAAGGGTCCTGAATCATATTTTTTGTTTTTTAATGTTATCTGAGAAACACTAACTAATGATATTTACATAAAATGTTTTTGAGTTGGCTATTTTCAAACCTGTTTCTGATTCTGTTTTTTGAAACACTCAGTTTTGATAGGTGTGCCACATTCAAGAAATACACTGCTATGATTGGGTAACAGTTTTGCATATTTACCTTTTTTAAAAGACATAAAAATTCCCATTATGCTGTACTTCTGGTTCTCTGCTCGACGTCTTTAGTTAGGCAGTACTGAATTAGCCGGACAGCTCCATTTAAGAATGGAGGGTGTAATCCATTTTATTTCATATTTGACATTGTCTCTCATTCATGCTCATTAGTAGGCTCTAATGGTAATGCAGCCAAAAAGTAATAGTCCCTGAAAATCTTCACAAGCCCCTTGTTTTCAAAGATGGTTAAATGAGATGTTCTATATAATTCAAAATGGTCTAGTGAGCTGTTATCACAAAAAAAGATTTGATGCCACATGGGCCAACGTTCAGCCTTTTAAAAGAAGTTTAATGACAACATTCCGTAATCTCCCTTTTATTTTATTTTCATTTTCATTCATAAGCTAACTGTCCAGTTTTTTGCATTGTTGTGTTTCAGTCACTAATTTTTGCTTGTGTTTGTTAAAACCTTAAAACTTGAAATTAAAAATGAAAAGGTTCATCCATGTTTTAAAGGCAATACAAAACATAGGCAAAACATAGTATCACGTTACCACATATTAATGCTGTGGCCACAACAAAACTAAGGGAACCCAGAATATCCCTTCCCGGTCATCTTAACTTTGTATTTAAAATAGTTGGCGACACTGACTGCTGCAGCCTACACAGGTTACCTGCCCAGGCAAGGGTGTTCGATTTTTACATTGGTAGGGACATTTAAACGGTCTGCAGAGCCCATCACAAGTGTGTCAGTATTTATTTGACTGAGCTCAGTTATAGTAGTTTTTTTGTGTGGCATAAACTTGAAATGGGTCGAAAACAACAAATACACAATAACTAGGCATATTATTTAATTTTTTTATATTACTTTTTTTGTGGTGGGGCCAGTGAAACTTTTGGCAGGTAAAAATTTGAACCACTGGTTTAGTAGAAAAAATTATTTAGCAATCCTTTCCTTCCAGTCACTATGTTCCTAAAACAAATTCCACAACCAAAATGTTTTTAGGGTGTACGAAAAAGTGGGTGAATAGCCTCAACATTGAGCTGAATTTTGTGACGTAATAACTCTGCATCAAATGTTGTAGAGACTTGGGGGTGGGCTCATATCACTCATCTTAGCAAGCAGCAACAAATGGTGACAATATAATTTCACAGCCATGCCATAGCAGCCAGTTATTTTAGTTATACTGTATACCCTAGCAACCACCCCACTGACTTAAATTAAAAAGGTTAGAGGCATCAGAACATCTTAGAGACAAGTGGGTGGCCTCTTGCTTCAGACTGGCAAGTAGCCTTATATTTATTAACATGAAAACTGTCCAGTCATGCCCTAGCAACCATTTTGAGTACTTTAGCAACCAACATAAATTAGCCATATCTCAGCACCAGAGACATAGGAGTTGGCTCTTTTAATTCAGACACACCCTAGCAACAACGTAATAAATGATTATCTCAGCATTAGAACATTGTAAAGACATGCGGGTAAGCTTATTGGCTCGGGCTGTCAGTGATCTACTATTAATTAATACAATTATAGGTTACTGTTAGTTTAAAACTTACAACTTTAAAGAGGCATTTTAGCCAAAAAAAAATTAAGTTGTCATAATATACAGTCATGTGAAAAAATTAGGACACCCTGTGAAAGCATGTGTATTTTGTAACATTTTTAATACATGGTTATTTAGTCTCAATTTTAACAATACAGAGAGATTAAAGTAATATAACTAAACAATTAAAACTGAAGATAAGTCTTTTCAAGATCTTCTGTAAATGTAATTCTACAAAAATGCCTATTTTAACTGAGGAAAGATAGGACACCCTAGCCCCTAATAGCTAGTGTTACCTCCTTTGGCTGAAATAACTGCAGTGAGACTCTTCTTGTAGCCATCTACCAGTCTCTGACATCGGTCTGAGGAAATTTTACCCCACTCCTCAATGCAGAATTTTTTCAGCTGTGACATGTTTGAGGGGTTTCTTGCATGCACAGCCCTTTTCAAGTCACCCCACAGCATCTCAATGGGATTCAGATCTGGACTTTGACTCAGCCATTCCAGGACTCTCCATTTCTGCCTTTTAGCCAGTCTTTGGTTGATTTACTAGTATGTTTTGGGTCATTGTCATGTTGCATGGTCCAGTTCCACTTCAGCTTTAATTTTTTAACAGATGGTTTCACATGTTCTTCAAGCACCTTCTGATACACAGTAGAATTTATGGTGGATTCTATGATGGTGAGCTGACCAGGTCCTGCTGCAGCAAAGCAGCCCCAAACCATGACACTTCTACCTCCAGGTTTCACAGTTGGTATGAGGTTCTTTTTCTGGAATGCTGTCTTTGGTTTACGCCAAACGTGTCCTTTGCTCTTGTGTCCAAATAATTCAGTTTTGGACTCATCTGTCCAAAGAACATTATTCCAGAAGTCCTGGTCTTTGTCAACATTCTCTCTAGCAAATGTCAGTCTGGCCTTGATGTTTCTCTTAGAGAGCAAAGGTTTCCTCCTTGCACACCTCCCATGCAAGTTAAACTTGTGCAGTCTCTTTCTGGTTGTAGAGGCATGCACTTTTACATCAACAGTAGCCAGAGCCTGCTGTAGGTCCCGAGATGACATTTGAGGGTTTTTGGACACCTCTTTTAGTATCTTGCGGTCTGCTCTTGGGGTGAACTTGCTGGGGCGACCAGACCTGGGCATGTTGGCAGTTGTTTTGAAAGCCCTCCACTTGTAGACAATCTTCCAGACAGTGGAATGGCTGATTACAAAATCTCTTGAGATCTTTTTAAATCCCTTACCAGACTCATAGGATGCTACAATTGTTTTTCTGAAGGCCTCTGACAGCTCTTTTGCTCTCACCATGGTGCTCACTCTTACTTCAACAGTCAGGAGCACACCAAACTAAATGTCTGAGGTTCAGATAGGGCAAGCCTCATTCAAAATGCTGAGTAATGATCTACTATTATGTGAACCTGGTGTGATACACCTGTGTGTGATTTAAGCCATTTTAAGAGGGAATACATGTGAGGGTGTCCTAACTTTTGCCTCAGTTAGAATTTGCATTTTGTGGAATTACATTTTACAGAAAATCCCCTCTTCAGTTTTAATTGCTTATATACATTACTTTAATTTCTCTGTATTGTTAAAATTGAGATTAAATATCCATATATCCAAAATGTTGCCAAAATGTTACAAACATACACAGGCTTTCATAGGGTGTCCTAATTTTTTCACATGACTGTACATACCGTCATTTTGTTTCACAAAAGGTATTCATGCAGGTCTGGAACATTTGGAGAATTTAGAAACGGTTCTCTTTGAAAAAAAAATAATAAATAAAAAATATATTTGTTTTGTTTGGCATTTAGCATTTCTGAAGTCAAGCAAGTTCTTTGCTCTTACAATATTCATTTATCTGTCCCTGAATTATATCTGAATGTATTTTATTTTGCAGAGAACACTTTAGTTGACAGGCATCCATACAAACAGTGTCTGGTCTAGCTTTGGTGTGACTGGAGTTACTGTCTGTCCAGGCTGATACAGGTTAAGGGTCTGTAACTTGTTTATATCTTCAACTGGGTCTCAAAGAAAAAACAGAGGACCTGAAATACAGAAAATACAATTCATACCCGTTACAAAGTATCCAATCAAAATGTCAAATATCCAAAGTATCTAGTCACAAACTTCCACTAGAGTATTCACATAACTGTAACAACTCACAATAAAATATTTGACATAATTTTAATTAGCAACATATGCCTCATTAATGCATCTACAATCTCTTTTTGGTTAGATACAATAGCTTTTGTTACACATTGGAAAATATTTACCATTCAGTGATGTGGCTCTGTTGAAGAGTACCTCCCCAAAAGGCAAGTCATTAGATTAGATTCAGCTTTACAGGGCCAAAGAAATGCAGTTAGCATCTGGTGTCGACAGCAAATAGCACTAAGCCTAATAAGCTTTAATTAAATAATTAAAACTTAAATAACTTAAATAATTTAAGCCAGATGGTAATCTCCTGGTGAATTGTCACCAGGAGATTGTTGGTGTGGCAGCATGTTCAATATTCTGGGTAGTTTAACAGCATCTATAGTGTAATACTTGGTTTATAATCAGAATATAGTTTGTTAAATTATCAGGTCTAGAATTAATTTAGTTGTCCAAATGAAAAAAGCTAAGCAAAAAGAAAGCAAAACAAGCAGGTAATGAGGGCAAGATGGTAAGGGGAATGAACTAGTGATGGAATAATTAACGAGGAAATGAGGGCGGTTGAGAGTCAAGACAGGACAGCACATGGCACAAAGTAAACAAACAATCCTGTCAGGATCCTGGCAAGAGAATTTAGGAAAATCTCAAGACAAGAAAGCCAGGACCCTGACATATCCCCCCCCAAGGGTGTCCCTCAAAGGTGTCTCTTGTAGATGCCCAGGCAGAGCCTGGAGAACTGGATTCCTGGGTCCAGGTTGAGGCACACCGCTGCAGTCTGTGGCCCGACAAAGGCAGTGGGGCTGGGTCCGAAATAAACTACTGGCCTAGGAATGGGTATGAGGCCCTGGACAGGAAGCCATGGAGATAGTATCAGAGATAGACCAAAACCTTGGTGGAGACACTAGAGCAGACACTGGAGAAGAGACAGCCTTTCCCTTTCTTTTCTTCCTCCTGGGACGAGTAATCACCACCTCAACAGCTCCAGGGAAACTGTAGGAATGGATGCCACAGACACCGCCGACTCAGTGGAATCCTGGGAAGTCCTTCTCCTTCTCTTCTTGAGGTCCAGAGAGCTGTTCACCTAGGTGGGACTCTCTGGGGACTGGACAGACTGGGATGGATCTTCAAATGTTGTTATGCCCAAGGATCGACCCTCTGGAACTAGACACAGACGAGCCTGTGAGGAGATGGGAAGATGACTTGTGGGTGTCTTAGCAGAGGATTCCTGCTCGTTTTGATGACGGAGTAACTTCCCCACCAGCACCCTGAATGGCAGAAGAACCAACCATCCCCGGTCCTGCAAAGGTGGAGGATTGTTAAGGCCTGCCATGAGGTAAGCACCTACCAGGACCTCAGGAATATCCCCCTTTGTCCTGTTCAGTTCCCGAACATACTCAATGAAGACCCATTGTCCTTGAGGAGAAAAACGACCTTTGCCAGTGCGCATGTCTGCAATGGTGCAATGCCACCACTCCGCGGATAACGACATTGTATAACATATTCCAGTCATTCGGAGCTGAGCATTCTGATAGAACTGTTTAAAAGCATTAAACAATTTAAACTTTCTTTGGGTTGGTTAGTTTTTTTTTGCCTCCACATTGTTTAATGCGTACCTTGCCCTGGATTATCCCTGGTTTATTAATTAATTGAAAATGAAATAACTTGAATATGAAGCATTTATTTAAAACACAATATGTCTGATATACTGGAATTATATATCCTTTTATATCTGCTATGCTGATGTTATTCAAACAATAACCAAAAAAAATCTTTCACTACCTCTAATTTTTTAGGATCTTTAATTATACAGTGAAGATTCTGCAGTGTTTTGACTAGTTTAGACTAATTTACTGAGCTGCTGAGTAAACACACAGCTGTTAGAATTACATGAAAAACAACAAGCACTGTTTACTTATTTGCATCTTTGTTCTATTGTCACTAGTTCTTGTTTAATTACAGACTGCTTGTCTTTAATAATTGCTTGACAACTTCTTACTTGCCTTATTTTGCTGAGATGTTGCTCCAAAACCCACTAGTAGCAAAAAACAAACATTAATGCATCCCCTTTTCATAATATTGTAATAATAACTTAAAATAATATTTAGCTTTAATTATAATTATGCTGTCTCATTTAGCAGATTATTTAACATACCAACTTTACAAGGACCATCTCGCTTAAGTAACCAACATGGAGTTAATAGTATTGGATTCCCCCTGGCAGGTTTTGAACCAAAAAAAAATTACATTACACTTATGACTTTGGCAGATGCATTTCTCTCTCTCTCGCATATATATATATGAAGTAGTGCGTTTGCGTATCATTGTGTAAAGCGTATCGACGCCCATCGTCACATTGTCCAAATTATGTATGCAGGCATGAATTTAACAACAATATTAACTGACTGATTGACAGGCCTTGCTAAATAGAAGATAATATTTAGTAACTGCCAACACCACACCATTACAGCCTTGCACAAGCATCAGAGAGCTTTGGAGAAATATGTTTGAGGTTCATTTCCAGTCGAAATAACCAGCCGCTTTATTTTCTTTAAAGTTCAGAAAATAATAGTTACAATGTAAAATAATGTACAGTTAATCAATGCTATATGGTGTCATTTTAACCAGCTTAAGCGGTAATAATATTTACCTCGAAATTTACCAGCTGCTTATTACCTCACGGACAGACCGCGCTCTAACAGGACGATAAATAAAACCATTATGATGCAAGAATGTTTCAAAAGCTTCAAAATAACATCACAACTCTAAAGTTATTAAAGTTAAAGTGGAAATATATGCACTATGTAAAAACAATGAATATAAAAGTTCCACTTACCCTCAGTTTTGTCAGCATGTGGCAGTTAGCCATCAAGATTCAAAGTGGTGTGCATGCGCAGAACTCTGATTTCGCCAACTTGGTTTCGATGCTGACCAAATAGCTTGGCAGTTATATGTTGATAATCAACATAATTTTAACACTGAATAGCTATTTTATTTTCAACGTTTTTATGAACTGACCAAATAATGAATTATTTCAAACCATTATACACTTTTCAGGTTGGGCTTTGACAAGTCAATATAAAGTTTGTCCTCAAACTTTACTATCTAGTTACAATTTAGTTTTGTGTACATTATGATAGGATATCTAAAGTGAAGTAATCCAAAAACATTATTCAGGGTTAATACAGGTTAATATCTTATTATTAACAGATGGGGCAATGTCTTAAGGTTTTTAGTTTATACTGGCTTAACAATATGTATTAATGAATTCTGTATTAAACTAAGGTAACTGAGGTAAATGACGACAAGTAGGCAGTTTAAAAGACATTGGTGAGGTCTCGTAAACTTTCAGTTTTTATTTCAAGTTATTAGTAAGGGCACATGAAACAGTCGGCCATCATCATATTCCACTATATAAGTGGTCCTCACAAGTATTTTTGAAAAAGTACAGACACACACTAACTCAATTTGGGATTGTCCTTTATTGGAAAAAACATGTTGAATCAGTCCCAGAATCAGTGATTGGTCTCCCAAGGTTGAACCTATAGTCACAAAGTAGAGTGCAACTTGTCTCGTATTTTTGTGAATTAAACTGTTGGCATAAGGATGCTTTCTACCTCACTTACCGGTAGCATGATGCACATCGCATCATGGCATTTTTGCCATGATTTGGTTGTCTGAGACAAAATTTGGAAATCCTTAAAGATTCCTATAATCCTAGGCTAAAATCTATTGTCTTTGATCGCTGGTTTGACATGTTCACTGACAGCCTATTAATGGCCCTGTCGTTAATCAGTTTTTTTACACCGATTAAATTCTTGCAAAATTCTTGTGTCAAAAAATTTCAGACCCTTGCCTGCATTGTGACTTCTTCTACAACATCCGTCAAACCAAGAACCAATAGGAGCGCTGAACCTGATGACACAATTAACATGACAACTTTAAACTACCTCAATGAAGATGCCGAAACGAGTCAGGTGGACAGTACAACAAGAAGAATAACAAAACTAATGCTACATATTGCTTTTGTTTGCTAGCTTCCATTTTAGCAAGAGAACGCGGGTCACGGATTGATGACGTTAAACTCCAGACAATCCTTCTCGTGTACATCCGTTTTTGTCGCGTCTTGACTGTCGTACAGTCATAGAGAACTGGGTCTCGTACTGACACCCAGTTCTCATTGAAGTGTGACATGGGGATCATGTTCGTATAGTGTGACAAGCAACAATCACAAAGGACTTAAAAATCGTACAGTGTGAGCCCAGTTTTAAATGCTTTTAGTGCTTATTAGATGTTGATAGCTGTTTAAATACGCCCATGCAGTAGAGGGTGCTTGTTTTTTTCTTTCCTGTGGTTAGGTAAGTCATGCAGTCTTGCAATGTTCTTTCTAGTCTGTATAATATTTTCATTAATATTAACAATCTATCATATTTTTAAGTAAACTCAGGATGACATGTTTGTTGTAGTTATATATTTTTAAATTGTTATTGTCACAATTTTTGTGTCGAGATCATTATTACGAGATCACTGTAATTGATGCATGTTCTTATTAGAGCAATAAAATGTCTGGCTATCTTTGAACAGTGTCTTATTGTGTGTTTTTTAATAGTAATTGAGTATACAGCAGCCTGAAAACTATGGCTTTTTTACATCACATCATGTCTAGTCCTCTGTAACAGCATTGCTGTAAAGTTGTATAGAATAGTTAACCATCATTTATTAACCGTCTTCTAGTTATAAGCCTAAAAGAATTTAAGGTTTTTGGAACAGAGGCTTTAGAATGAATATTTGGAAACACGAAAAAGCAGAAAGCTGTACAGATGCTGTATGTATCACTTCTATAATTCCACAGCTCATGTTGTCAGGAGGCTGCATTCTGTTTTTATTTGTTTGCTAATTTAACGGTCCAGACTGAACTAAAAGTAAAAAATGTGTAAGGCTTAATATACCAAATGTTGATGATGACTGTCAGTTATTTGATTTTTTCCAAATAATGTCTCTGATATATATATATATAATCTAAAATATTATCTTTTTAATAAAAGTCCCCATTTACTCCAAATGTTGAAAGAATCAGGGTTCATTTCAAACTAATAATGAGCTAATATTTTGCATGAAATAGTAAAATGTCTCGCTTTCAACATTTGATATGTTGTCTATGTTCTAGTGTGAATATACTTAGGTTATATGAGATTTGCAAATCATTGCATTGTGTTTTTATTTACATTTTACACAGCGTCACCACTTGAAAAATTATTATTTAAATATTAGTTTCTTAGACGTCTAGCATTATTTATGTAATTTTTATTACAGTGTTAGCTCTGAGCCGAAATTAAATAGTTTCTTTGAATACATCTAAATAGTAGGGATGTGAAGAGATCTAATTCCACAAGATCTAATAATATAAAAATGTAATGTTATTTTTTGTCAGAGTGTAAAACTGTCTCTTGATATTAGCATGCCTTTTTGTTTTATTTTTGTTTTAAAGTCTATAATGCCTGCATTATAATTTTCTGTCTTGTAACGCACAATATCAAAGTCACACCTTTGGGCAACTATTTCAGTCATACCAAGTCCTATCCTAGTCCAGGTACTATTTGCTTGAATGGGAGAAGCAGAGAGGAATTTATATTTTATTGTATATATTTTATGTATACATTTAACTTTGTGTGTACCTCATGGTACTATGGCAAATCCTTTATACTCGTCTCTATAAGATGTTGTATTTTTACATGCCATCTCCACGTAAGCTTGAACGGCATATCTTGCTTAATGATTTTGTCGTTTTATCGGTTCAGTCACCCCTTCTTGTTTTTTCTTTTCAGGAACCTACTATAAATCTAGTATGCCTAATTAGTCTTATTAGTATACATCTCACAAATTATTTGCAATAATACCATGTATTTTTTGTTGCACATTGTTTTTGTCTGACATTTGTTCTGTTCTTTATTATAATTATTTTTATTATATGTAAAGCTGCTTTGAAGCAATGTAACATCGTAAAAAGCGCTATATAAATAAAATGGAATTTAATTGAATTATTAGACATCTCTAAATCGCTGACTGTGATCACATCAAAAACAATTTATTTCTGACGAAATATTGTAAACCTGACATGAACTGTACCAAAAATTGATCTTTAAGCTAAATTCACACTATTTAATGCAGTTTGCCAGGTCTCTTTAGACGCTGCACATGCGCAAATGCTGTCAAATAACTTGCAGCACTCTACAATTCCTCTTCCCTCAAAGAATCGTTAATGTTTAGCGATTGACAATTGGCTTATTTCAAAATATAAGTTTAAACTCTTGCTTTATTAAATTGGCTGTAGTATCATCGTAAACAAGGTACCTTTTAATATTAACGATTAGGTGGAGGTTTGAATGTTTAAGCAATATTAAATAACCATATGATCTTTGCAAAGTTGAACAAGAATCAGCAAGCCGTTGGCGCCCTCTGCAGGCATTTGTTATAAAACATAATGTAAGTTAATTGTTAATGTATATTACATTATGTATTTTACAGTTGTGTTTAATATAAAACTATATTAGCTTCTTTCGACACTTTATTTGAATAAATTATTATTGTGCGATTTCTATTACATATGTATTGCAAGTTATATTAAAGGCTGTTGTTCAGTTAATATTACCACAAAAAGAATATACAATTATTTGATTATGAAAATAATCAAAATAATCTTGAGTGACAGTACAAGATTAAAATATTTCAAAATGCACCTGCATTGTTTTGCATTTGTGACTTTCATTTGAGTAAATAACTTAAAATTTATCTTGTGTAATTCTAATGAATCCAGTATAGTGTTGTCCAGTGTTTTGTGTGTTTTGTCACACCCGTACTAATCAGCACTCCACTTTTAATTTCTGTGATATATCTGTAGTACTTACTTGGATTTTATAGTATTACATTATTTTATAGTATTGATATTATTATTAATTTTCTTACTCAAATGTATTATTTAATTTTAAGACTTTGTCATAAAATCACATCTAGTAAACACATCTAGTAAAGTAAGAAAATGTTTAAGGGAGCAAATATGGCCTTGTAATAGAAAATATAATTTCTGTTTCAAGTTTATTCTTGGTTAAGTTATAAAGGTAGAGCATTGCGTTAGCAATGCAAAGGCTGTGGGTTCAAATTCCAGAGAACATGTACTAATAAATTGTAATAAATCTTATATGCACTGTAAGTTGCTTTTGATAAAAGTGTCTGACAAATGCATACATGTAAATTAGAATTCTGATTGGTAAAGTTGATGTATGTTGTGACTAACTGTTTATAACGTTACTTTGGCTGCCTACATTTTGTGATTTCGCTTATATGTAGAATTAATAATTTTGTACTGTTTAAGCATGCACATTAAATGTTTTGTAATTTTTAACATTTCATAACAATGCAGAACACTTTTTCGCTTAATGTGGTGTCTGTTACACACAAAATTACACACAATTTTTGTATTCTATAGATGTCTTGAATGAAGCAAGCTCGGCACTCCCAAGTAGTAAAGAAGAGGATGGCTGAATAGATGGCTACTGCTCCTGAAGAGAGTCTACCACCTCTAAAAATTTGAATGTGAATGTTGTGTTCATTACAATGGGGATGGAAAAAATGCCCTTCAACAAGCCCTTAAGTCTTTAAATGAGCCCAAAGATGATGTTTAAAAGTCTGTCATGAAAAATCTTGAAAAACCTGAAACTGTACAGGATAAGTGTATAGGTAAAAGTGTAAAAAACTGGGTTTCTACATAAGTGAAATCACTGTTCATTTATTTGAGGTTTGTAAAATAAATGACCAGTGTAATAATCCTTTTGAAGTCGGTGGTGTGAAGACATATAAATTATATTGGCTTAACAAAGCCAGCATACTGATCTACTATTTAAACTTACTATTAGTGGTGCTTGCAAAGCATCAGTATTACTCTCTTGCATACTTCTTTTCTGTCCAAACCTTGTAACTTGTCCCCCACCATTTGTTGTAGACCCATGAGGAGAGGTGTACTATAACTTTTCTAAGCAATTAGGTGCATTTGAGGAGCTGGTTGATGTTGTTTCTTGTGCTGTTGAAAAACTAAGCCTTGATTGGCCATGAAAGACAGCACATTGAAACATCTAAGTTGAATGATGGTTTCTATCATCCAGCAAAAAACAGCCTGGCTGCTGTGGGAAGCATCTGGCTAGGATGCTATTTGACAGTCCTCCAAATTCAGAGGCTGTTGGGTCTCATGGCTACAGCAGCCAATGTCATTCCATTGGGTTTGCTTCACATGAGACTGTTTCATGTCTGGCTAAAAATAAATGGGTTTCATCCCAAAATCCACCCACTAAGGGCCGAGGGCTTTGTACCCTTTCTATGTGGCTCAGACCCTGGTTTATTACCTTGGGTCCCACTCTAGGAGTGCTATGCTGTCGCCAAATTCTTACGACAGACACCTCACTCACTCGCTGGGGTACAGTTCTCGATGGCCGCCCAGTCTGTGGTCAATGGGAAGACCCTCATCTCTCCTGGCACATAAACTGTCTGGAAATGAGGGCGTGTTTTAGGCGTTGAAACACTTCTCACACCTCAAGGGCCAACACGTCCTAGTCTGTATGGACAACAACACAATGGTCTCATACCTGAATTACCAAGGAGGACTGCGTTCGTGCCCCCGTTCAGGCTGGCACAGCAGATCCTTCTTTGGGCAAAGACCAGTCTGCTCTCCATCAGAGCGTATATCCCAGGGTATGCGAATCTGAGAGCAGATATCCTGTGGAGGCAGGGCTGAGGCCCAAGGCCATACCTTTGTCCATTTGACAAAGGTATGGCAGAATGGAAGTGGATTTGTTCGCCTTAAAGGAGTCTACACACTTTCCCTTTTGGTTCAGCCTTACTCATTGCCATGGTACAGATGTGGCTGAGGTTACATCTGTATGCATTTCTCCCAATAGCCTTGCTCTCTTGAGTCCTAGCCAGGGTCTGCCAGGACCAAGTTCGGCTGCTTCTAGTAGTGCTATTCTGGCTGACCCGGGTCTGGTTCTCAGACATAATTTATGCTTATGACAGTAATTGTGAGGGAAAGACTCATTTAATGCAATCATCACGCAAAATCATCTTGTTTTGGCCATGTTTCTGTGATACTGAGCACATCTAGGTTATGATCATTAATCATATTATTAACAAAAAGCGCTTTTGTAGGGAGAGATCTAATATTCTGCAAACAAAGCCTTATTAATTGTCTGGCTGTATTATGTATTTTTTATTAGTTTAACATTGATTAAATTGCCATTGAATTGTTTCAAGGTTTTTGGTATTTACCAGTCCAGGGGACAGACACAGGCTCTATATTATGGTGATAATATTTAGATCATTCTATGTGTTTTCTTTGATGTGTGATGGCTAGCAGAGAGTTAGTTCGTCGAGCCAGTCTGTCTACTTTGTGACTTGGGCGCCAGTTAGTCAAGTATTTGTAGTATTAATAACAAGACTATGTGCCAGATTTCTGGATAAAGGAGCAGCACCAACCCTAGAGAGATGGAGGCCATCTCTTTTAAACAGGTCAGGTCTACCCAAAAGTATTAGCTGGTTCAGGTGTGCTTGATTAGAGTTGGAGCTAAACTCTGCAGGACACTAACCCCCCAGGAACAAGGCTCCCCATCCCTGCTCTACTACCTCAGCAACTTTCTGATCACAAGCCCGACTCATTTACCTGTAGGCCACAACTGCCCCCACAACTGTCAGGTCTAATAAGGGATTTGCAATAGTACCATGAAATACACACAACACACAAAAGTAAACTACATATATAAGATATATAGAATAAAAATACCTGAAGATTATACAATGAAGGAGAATGGGAAACAATTTGAGACAAATGAGTAGCAAAACAGAAGAGTCTTTTAGACTATAATTATATCATATGGCTAGAAAAAGTATTAACAATTTACAAAAACCCTAGGCTAGGTTAGGTGTCAGCAGTCTCCCAGTAAGCAAGCCAACAGGGCGATAGTGGCAAGGAACCAAAACTCCAATTGTGTATAGCTGGAGGAAAAACCCTTGGGAGAAACCAGGCTCAACCAGGAGGGCCAGTTCTCCTCTGGCACATTACTGTTGCAATTTGTAACTTTCTTGGATACAAACGGAGAGTTGATTATAATGATTTATAAATATTAATTGATAGGAAACAGTCAGGTCTACTAATATCTTACAATATGTCAGGCACTGAGAAATGTTAACAACAGAAATAGCGACAGAAGCATAATGTTACTTATTGCAGCTATAAGAGCACACTGCTGTGACTAAGCAGAGAACAAAATACTGACTAGGCTGGAGGTAGGTATGTATATAATGGTAAGTTTACTAAAGAAGTCCATCAAATCTCGATGATCTGTCTCAGGAGTCATTGCTGAGTGTTTTTAAATGTTTTGTATTTTGTTTAATCTGATAATTAACATTATCTTTGCATGTATGACTGTCACTTGGTTTTTGAATTAGCAGAGCTTTCACGCAGCCACTACATATCTGTTCATATGGTTCTAGGGATTTAATTTTAGTTGTCATTTGTTGAAATAAATATGTATGTTTATGTTTAAAAATGTTTAGAAATAAATATGTATATTTAAAAAACAGTGTTGATGCCTGTTTGCTAAATGTGACCTACAATCTCTAATTCCCCTCCATGACAATAAAAAAGTGAATATTTATAATGACAGCAATAAAACAATAGTTACATTAAAATGTTTCCAACAAAGATAGACAGTTTGTTGAACACATTTTTATCTGAATATTTCTTCCATATGATAGCTGAAGCAGTAGCGAGTGGCAGCGTAATAGTGTTTTCATGGTAACCACATATATTGTGAATGGAATTCTACAAAACTATAGTGAAAACATCAGACTGTCTAATAAAATAGCCTTTCTTCCCTAAAACGATACCATGTAAAATAGATATAGATATAACCGATAGATATAACAGATATAATGATTACCAATTTTTACCTTCACCACATTTACTATACTCAGGCTCACACTAACATCTTGGGCATCTCTGTTTACCCCTACATACTGCTGATATATTTTAGATATTTATTACATCTCACAGAAGGAGGAATATATGGCCTGACCATGTAACTCACAAATCCTAAGAAAACTCTACTAGGTAGCTTATCAGTGAATCATCACTAAGAAACTGTCCATCTTTTTTGTTGTTTCTAATATATTTGAATCGTTTAACATCTAACACTGCTGCTTCAGATAATTTTTTCTTTATCTTTTCAACTGGATTATCTGTAGAGATACATGATATTACTCCTTTAACTCTTTCTTCTGGGATCGAGCATATCACTTTTTGTCCTTCCTCTGTCCTATTCTTTGCAAAATCCATCTCACTCCTAGAGCCGCTTTTTGTTGTGTGTGACCATTACAAAAAATCATCAGTCTACCATCCCTTAATGACTTGACACATTTGACTATTCTGATTATTTCCTTAGATAGTTTCAATGGATTAATGACATTGATAGACTAAGCAGCAAATTTGCAGTTTGATTCCCATGCCAACAGGAAACAACTGAGGTGCCTTGAGCATGGCATCTTACTCCCAATTGCTTCCCAGGTGCCACAGTGTATGGCTGTCCACTGCTCTGGGTGAGTCTTCATGGTTTGCAGTTTGTGTTCACAACTCACTACTTCAATGTGTGTGTGCACTAACTGGATGGGTTCAATGTAGAGGACAAATTCCGAGTATGGGTCACCATTCTTGGACTACACGTGACTTCTCTTTATCTTACACTCTTCTTTTTTTCTTACTGCCATTTCCTGAGATTTCCATTCTCACTTTCAGTTTCTAAAACACTGCCACTAATTTTTGCTCTTTTTTTACCACTACATTCTTTTCACAGTCTCCATTTACTCCACTGTCCACGCCAAACATTTCATCCTCTATTTCCACTTCCGGCATCAACGCCACTTCCCACCATGCACGTTCCAGTCACAGACCAGCTGTTGTCAACCTCTATCCTCAATCTGAATCATACCCCAAGCAAAGTTTGCTTTGTGTGGGGGTATTTTAATCCCAGGTGTGTCATGCCCCTTGATGGCTGACTGACCAATGCAGAGGTGTACCTGGGAAAATGGGTTTCTTTGTCGTGCTCCTGTCCTGGTAATATACTACACACCACTCATTCAGGAAATTAGTTCAGGAATGAGTATTTAGAGAGTAAATATGACAGAGTTTGAAATACATTAACCTATGATTCATACAAGAACATGATTACAAGCAGAAAACAAGTCAAATCACAAGGTAACAGGTGAGGTAGAATAACATGGGGATTAGCATACCACATGGAGGTATACATATATACAATTTTGAACAATTATTTTGCGGCTAAATTGAAAATTTGTATTGGAGGTCATCAGTCTCTCTTAGGCCATGTGGTCTTTCTCTCAGACCTATCCTCCAACCTTAGGAATTCTTCTGAAGTTAAGAGGAGAAGGGAAGAAAATAAAGAAGTGTCCTGGTCACTGGCCCAGTAGATGTCCACTGATCAGAAGGCCCACTCTAGGCCCTATCCTTTTAGTGTATTTTATGATCCAGGTGGCAACCTTTGATCAGACGAGATGCTACACTATTGACACTATTGTTTATGAACAGGGTTTATAATTATAAAGTTTTTGCCACTGTAGAGCAAATATGCCTGATAGTCATATCAACACACTGTTATAATTAATAAAATAATTAAAACAAATAACCATTGTCTTCTTGTATTTGCATGCAAAATGAAACTGTTGAACCACTTGATTTGTTTTCAATACAAATAAAGGTTCAGAACCATAATTTAATATGTTGATTCCAGAGTTGAGGACGAGACTAATGGTGTTTTTATTTAAGGCTGTTTTGGCCTCTTTTCAGTAAAGGTGAAGAATCCCTCTCCACCACACAGCATTAAACACAATACAGTGCAATATTAACATCACAATAACATTAAACACATTCTTGTTTAACATCTTTACATGTAAAAAAAGTAGTAATTTTTTTTTAACATGCTATAGCACATTTAAAAATAATAAAAGCATAGCCTGTTTTAATGTAATAGTTGTTATTAAAATGTAAATATTATAATAAATGTAAATTATTGGAAATAAATAATTTATATATTTATATAATAATATATAAATTAGATGTAAATAAAACAGCATCCTCTGTCGAGTGTCACAATGTTTTTAATATTAATGAACTTGGACATACATTCTGAATGCTGATTAACTGTATTAACTGCTGCTTTGAAGCAATGTAACAAAGCACTATAAAAAAGCACTATATAAATACAATTGAATTGTATTAGTAAAACTTTATGAAGATGTGAACAGAACATAATCTTTACCAAAATATGCATTTTAGGTTCATAATTGTCAATGTTTAAATTATATTATTACACATTAAATATTTAAATTTAAGCATTTCAATAACAATTGTTTCAAAATCTGTCTTTATCAGCACAGCGTTTTAATTCCAAGTACTAATCTCTAGCTAAAGATTTAAATATATAGTTAATATGGAATTTCTGAGCGTTTCAGTAGACTAGTTTAAGCCTCTGGCACTTCCTCCTCCAGCTCCACAAGCAGGTTAGGTCATGATGGGCTATACATAGCTGTTAATTACCGCTTTAACATAAAGAGAGTGCTGTTTAAAAGAGCATGCCTTAGTTAAATGTCTGTATTATAATCTGATCATGAACTGTTGTGGTGATGAAAAGTAAACACCTGGCAATAGTAACTTGTTTTTTAATTAACCTATGTACACATTTATTTACAAGGACTTTTGTACCTTGTTTATAGTGACCAGTCGGGCAGTTGGCATTCTTTAAAACCTTGCTTTTATGTAGTCAGATGGCTGAATAGTCTTATTCGACATTCTGATTTTTTTTTCAGTTTAATTTAATTTATATAGCGCTTTTCACAATGTTGCATTGTTGCAAAGCAGCTGTATACTGTAGAAATGGTCCAAAAATGCTTCTGAAAAAATCGCCTATCCTGCCTTTAATGTACCAGGAACAAATTTAAAGAGTACTAGCTGACATGCTTTGTAAATAGATAGATAGATGAAAGTAATGGTATGGCAGAAAGATTAACTGTTGTTCTCTGTAATCTAATAAGGTGAACAGTTATTTGTTTTACATCCATAATCAGTTACGCAGTCAACGGAAACTAAGATATACATACATTAACAATATGGTAATACCAATGATGATTAATTTATGTAGTGCTTTTCATAATTATTTTTTGTAGTGAACAGCATATCAGAAGGAATTCCAGGGTCCCGGTTTTATGACAGTGCCCCTCTTTAACTGCCATAATAGAGAAGTCTGCTACATTGGGATTGGATTTTGTTGGAAAGGGTATTTTAAAATTGGTTTGGGAAGTAAAGAATGCAAAAAACTTTAAAGAGGCAGTTTTAATGCTGTTTTTTGTACTATGCAAATGAGTTCCACCCAGTGAATAAAGGGTGTGCTATACTCTGTAGGCCCCCTCTGAAGTCAACAGCCAATCACAGCCCTGGAACAGGAAAGTGCCAAAATACAATCCCATTCTTATTTGAAAGGGATAAAATACCCTTTCAACAGACAATCTCCATTCTCCATATTTGCGCTTGGAGGCATAACGGGTACACCAGGTTCTGAGTCCCCCATCAGAGACTGTAATAGGTTGCCACCCAAGTTTTCAGCGCCTCACCAGCTCCTGGCTCTGGCTTGTCTTGCATCCAGAAAGGCAATCACAAGATTAAGCTTAGAACAGCAAACTTTAAGGTACCTTCATCTGTGTGTTTCAGATTGTTAAAGACCTCCTGCACCAACTTTAGGGCCTTATCTGCATGTTCCAGATCTGCATCCCACAGCGCTTTTTGTTCAAGGCTGTTAACCTAGAATCTGATTCTGTTTTCCCCTGCAACATGGCCCAGCTTGACCAGTGGACCAGATTGCACACATGACCCAAGTTATGTAACAAATCATCTTTAAGATTTATCTCAACCTCACTTATCCTGAATGACACCATTCTTCTGCCTATCCTTGAGACCTAAAATCAACAATGTTAGGCAAATGACCTTAGGGGTTGGCTGTTATATGACATCTAAATTAAACAACCACTTCCTCTTTGTCTTTCTTGCCTCATCTGAGACTGGATCAGTTAATTGCATTTAAAGCTTAAAAACAGGACAGATTGAAACTTCAATCCATCACATTTTCCTGCAGGTTCCTTAGGTCCCTGAGGTTTGTGCTGGATTTTTCCTCATTTCTGTTTTCTGGACACGTCATTTGAATGCCAATCCTGTCACATGACAGGAAATAATAAGTAACAGTATAAATGAGGCAGCATGACAAACATCCCTCTCTCAATCAACTAACACGCTGCTGAATCATGGAGTTGCTAATGTTGGACTCACCTTTCCAGGACACAGTACAAGGGCTTTGGATTATCACTTCTTTGGACTGTTTATACACTAGGGCACACTACCACATTTGGGGGTGGTTTCCTGGACAGGGATTAAAATAAGTCAAAACTAGGCTAATTCTACCTAAAATAATACTTTAAAAGACTTAAAATGGCTTTTTGAGACATTTCTTAACTTGAGATTAATCAGTTCAAGACTAACTATTCACAGACTAATTTAAATAAGGACTAATTGGCTACTATTTATACAACCTGATTAGTTTAATGCTGTCCTTAAAAACCAGGGACAGAACCTTAACAAACAGTAGCATTATGTGGAACTGGAGTAAAAGAAAACGTTCAAGGAATTTCAGTGAATTTGAGAAAAATCTCTTAAAGCAAATTGTGTCAAACCACCCAATTATTAAAGACAAACAGCATGACTCATCAACTGAAAACAAGAAAAAGAATGCCTGGAGTAACATTGGTAATGAATTCTACTCAAATAAAAAAGCGAAAGGAAAGATACTATATTTATTTGATTTATTAGCTTACAGTTGAAGAAAACAAATGCTGTTGCTTGTAGGGACTGTTAAAAAAAGCTGTTGGACCTCCAGAAAGAGTGATGACTTAGGAGACTTGTTGACTGTGCTTATTGGTAACCAGCAGCCCCTGGAGGGTATCAGTTCAGTTCAGATGAAGCACCACTACAGTTCTCATTTGGTAGACAACATTTATTCAACATGTGCCATCCATACATTTCAGGACATATGTAATGTTCTTAA
Source organism: Chromobotia macracanthus (assembly GCA_036877525.1). Taxonomy (NCBI): domain Eukaryota; kingdom Metazoa; phylum Chordata; class Actinopteri; order Cypriniformes; family Botiidae; genus Chromobotia; species Chromobotia macracanthus. Next base: position 963,198 of record JAZGTH010000026.1, read on the forward strand.
AGATTGTTCTTTAATGCATTAATACAATGTTTTCCAGTTGATCACCAGAGCTTGGATAGCGTCAGACAGGATGCAGATCAGCCCACTACATTTGAAGCAACCAGAAGGGATGTTGGTGTCACTAATCCAGGCCGAAGGACCAAGACACTGAGCATACATGAGAAGCTGCCTATGGAATTTCATGAGCACAAATTAAAGTATTTAAAAGAAGAAAATGAAATTAAGATGAAAATACTTAATGTTGAGATAGCTATGAAGGAGAAGGGGAGAAACATGAAGCAGCACCAGTATTGAACAATTTGTCTTTGCGCGCCAATGAGCCAAGTCTGCAAAGCTACATTTACAAGCGGATATTCTATTCTGTTAGAGAGAAAGATGAACTAGAAACAAGGATTTTTTTTTGTTTTTGAGGATAGGATAGAAGAGTATTAGAGTTTAGACAGGTGTCTGTGAAAGGTTGTGATGGTCTCAGCAGACTGAGTATCAACACTATCCAGTTCAGGGTTCTGGCATGTCCCTTTAAAAATACAAAATAAACACAAATAAAAAACTGTTTTCAGTTTGAGTTTCTTTGTGAGAAATTCTGCAAAACAAAAGCATCTCTGCAGGCAAGTTCATATCTGTCAAAGTTGGACTCCGCTATGGGAATCACTGGGTCAATGTCATCTTCTATTTCGGGATCTGACCAGCCACGTTGTTTGATGTAATTGTGAAGCACTGCTGTTGCAATTATCACAATATGGCATTGTCTTGGTTCAAAGCGCAATGTGTTTCTGAGACATTGGAAACAGCTCTTCCATATACCAAACGTGCTCCACAAGACCACTAGTGCGGATGTTAGCTTGGTTGTAACGTTGTTGCTCAGGTGTGACTGCATGAAGATAGGGGGTGAACAAGAAGTTGGTCTGTGCATAGCCACTGTCAGTAAATATGATTCCATTATCCTGGCCTCCTTCCAACTGAACATACAAAGAAAAGTTTTGGAAAATCCTTGAGTCATGTGTTGCACCTTTCCAGCGTGCAACAATGTTGGAAAACTGCAAAGCTGGAGTTCACACACTCTGTACATTTATTGAGAACCAGTTTTTATGATTTGTGTACTCTTCGACATCTGTTGTAGAGGGACATTTTATAGGAACATCCATCAATACAGCCAATGACTCCAGGGAATTTACCATATTCATAAAAATCCACATTCTAGATGGCTTGTGCAGCAGCATCAGGGAACTTGATGTAATTATCTTTTAGTTCACATAAGGTTTTCCTGGGCTGAGTTGGATGCTTGGCTCTGCCTTTCCAAATGTTCATTAAGGACACCTGTTGCTGACTTGCCGTTTGAGTTTTTCTGAGCAGGATATATGTTGAGGAGAGAGCTACACACTGAATTTGATTTCTTTTGCCTTCTTTTAAGCTTGTGTTTTTATACTTCCAATACTAATATAGTACATTGCACTTCCATGCATTTATTTAAGTTTACACCACTGATTCCTGGCTGTTACGTTGTACATTTTTTTGTATAGTTCTATTTTGTTAATACATTTTGTATTATATTTTGGTTTTCTTTTGAGTCTGTTTTTTGTTACATCCCTCTTAAGCCAGAGGGCATAACACCCATGGTGGTTCCTTTGAAGCTCCAGCAGAGTGGAAGAAAGAGATGAAAAGGTTGGTTAGAGAATTTTCTGTATCTGTAAGGGGTGTAGTAATACATGGACCAAAGTACATTCCAGGGGGCTAATTTATGACAGGGCTCCTCTTCAACTGAGTAGAGGAATGTTTGCTTCATTGTGACGTTAGCATTAATTAACATGATGCTAGAATGTTTTAGCATGATGCTAATATAATTTAGCATTATGCTAGCATGTGTTAGCATGACTTCGCATGATTTAACATGTAAGCTAGCATAATTTAGCATTATGCTAACAATGATTTTGCATGATAGATATATTTAAAAATGGCTTATGATGTTGTGATGCTGTTGCTATGGTGTTCTAAATGGGAGTTAGGGTGTGGCTAAGTTGTTACCAGGGCCTAAAGCCAAATAAGTCTAATAAGCCAACCATGTCTCTACAATGTTCTAATGCTGACACATGGCTCATTTATTTCTTTACACTGTCCATAAATAGTTGCTAGAATGTAGCTAGAGTGTAAAACTAGCTAGGCAAAACTAAAAGACAGAAAGTGTATCTGAATAAAAACCAAGTGACATAAGTTTTAGCAAACCTCCCAACTCATGGGGTTTATCAAATGTGATATGAACATTACCAAACATCCCAGTCTTTGTTTATTGAATGATGATGCTGACTTTAATTTTAACATTAACCATTGAATATTATATTATACCAGTTGTATATATTATACTCACTTCCAGATACTCACTCCATGGATGACCTCGTTTTCCGGTGCACGCAATTTGCAAGGACAACCTGGCACTTTTGAATCAGAGTCTGTAAGTATGTTTTATTATTTTTTTAGTAGTTATTATGACTGTTCAAATGAGGAGTAGAGTAGGGCGTTGTAGAGTAATGTATACTGTTTGTCGTTCTTACGATCAAAAGTGCACATGTATTTATGTTTACAGACAGTATCCTCTGTTTCCTTTCCAGGGAACTCATCCTGTGTCATAAAACAACACTGTTGGAACACCCTCAGCCCGACAATGATTTATGGAGGTTGCCTACATAAATCATTGTCTACATAGATTGCCTGAGGCACATCTTCTCTGGTCCCAGGGCAAGTCGCTCTCTCTCAGAGCTATGTACATCTTTAGAGACCAGAATATGGGGGCAAACATCATTATGAGGCAGGGCCTGAGGCACAGGGAATGGGCCTCACGAGAGGATTCAATTCAATTCAATTCAACTTTATTTGTATAGCGCTTTTACAATGTGGCATTGTCTCAAAGCCGCTTTACAGGGAGGAAAAAGGAAAAAACAAGGAAATATACACAATGATACAGGTAACAACGGTATGTCAATTATCAATAAGTATCAAGGCAGATATTTACTATGGAGTATCACATATCTATTATCCGCAGTCTCCCGGTGAGCACTCCAACACGGCAACAGTGGCAAGGAACCCAAACTCCAATGATGAATGTCATTGGAGTGCTCACCAGGAGGGTCATTTCTCCTCTGATGCATTACAGCTGCAATCAGTACTTTGGTGTAAGGGTTTATAGATTTACAGCGTTGCAGTCAGTATTCTGATATAAAGTTTAATAGGTTTGCAGCGTTGTAATCAGTGCTGTTATGATTTAAGTATTGAATTATAGTAATGACTAGTTTTAATTTGGGTCTGGTAATTTTATATTCATTTTATGTTAGCCTGATGACTGACATAATACAATAAGGGATGTTTAGGCGAGGATGCCGACGTTAAAATGAGACTGAGAGCAGCTATAACATCAGACTGCTGGTATAGATAGAATCACGTATTTTACTAAAAATATGAGTATAGATTAACAGTAGCATTAGTGTAATAGGTGATGGTGGCGGCTGATTTTTCACAGTTCCCATGGTGGTCACCCCCTCCTTAGTCAGGCTGTTGTGAGCATTGTCTCGTCGAACTGGACCTAATCTGTATCTCTCAGAGTCCCTCGGAGGAGAGGGAGAGAGAGAGGAAGAGAGAGAGAGGGAAACTAAAGTTAAGCCTAGCTGTTGCGGCCTAGGTGTGACAGTAGTTGAATTAGGTGAATGCTCTTCTGAAGAGATGGGTCTTTAGTTTAGACTTGAACTCCTCGAGTGTGTCTGAGTCCGGAACATTGCTGGGGAGGTCATTCCAGAGTTTTGGTGCTAGGTAGGAGAAAGATCTGCCAAAAAACGTTTTAGATATTCTTGGAATTATTAGCAGACCACTATTTTGCAAGCGCAGTGTCGGCAATGGATTGTATTCTGAAAGTAATTTATGAATATATGAAGCCCATGTAGGGCTTTATAAGTTATTAATAGTATTTTAAAATTAATGTGATACTTTACAGGTAGCCAGTGCAGTGTTGCTAGAATTGGGAATTGACAGACAGCATGTGACGTATCTTGGAAATGTTTCTAAGGTTTAAGCTTCTCAGCATCTGAGACAGACAGCATGTGACGTATCTTGGAAATGTTTCTAAGGTGTAGGAATGCAATACGACACATATTGGAAATGTGACTATCGAAAGAAAGGTTCTTATCTAGCATCACACCGAGGTTCTTAACTGCGGAAGCTGGTACAATAGTGCAACCTTTAATAAGGATGTTGTAGTCTGTCGTATCTAGTTTAAAGCTATTGGGTTCAATAATCAAAACCTCTGTCTTATTCGAGTTGAGCAGGAGGAATTTGTTAGCCATCCATTTTCTGATGTCGTTAATACAGTTTCAATTTTAGATCAATTTTATGATCTATGGTATCAAAAGCTGCACTGAGGTCCAGTAATATAAGAAGGGAGGTTTCACAGAGGTCAGATGCTAAAAGGAGGTAGTTTGTAACTCTGAGCAAGGCTGTTTCTGTGCTATGATGGGGTCTAAATCCTGATTAAAATTTGTCATATATGCTATTTTTTGCTAAGAATGTCTGGAGTCCAGGCACTACTTTTTCCAGTATTTTCGATAAAAAGGGGAGATTTGAAATTGGTCTGAAGTTGGTCAGCTCTCCCTGGTCGAGATTTTGCTTCTTAATGATTGGCCTAATAACTGCCATTAAAGGCTGCTGGAACATAGTATATTCTAATGAGGAATTTACAATATTGAGCACTGGTTCTGACACAGCAGGAAAAACTTTCAGTAGTTTTGTGGGAATGGGATCTAATACACAGGTAGACGATTTTGATGAGTTCAATATTTTTAAGACCTCGTCCAATAAAATGGCAGTAAATGAGTCTAGTAGTACTTGAAGCGTCTGTTGACGCTTTGTCTTTGGTCAAATTTGCAACAATATTGAAAAGAAATTGCGGATTATTCTGATTTTCTCTGATCAGCTTGCTAAGGTAGTTAGATTTTGCCTTTTTTAGTGACAGTTTGTATTTGTGGACACTCCTTTCCATGCATCATGCCATACCTCTAAGTTTGTATTTCTCCATCTACGCTCCATTTTTCTAGCTACCATTTTAAGAGCTGATAAGTCGTTATTATACCATGGTGCTGGCGCTCTCTCCTTCATCTTCTTTAGTCTAATTGTTGACTGAACAATTAGAAGAACAAAAAGAAGACGGGGCAGTGATCCGAAATAGCATCGTTCTGAAGTAATATTTTTATGCTGTTTATACTGAGTCCAAATGACATTTATGCATTGGTACCGACACCTTTTGACTAACGCCAAGCGAGTCTAGGATATCCATAAAAGCTGTCTGTAATGCATCATTTAGGTTATCGACGTGGATGTTAAAGTCACCAACGATTAAGGCCCTATCTACGGTGACTACCAGTTCTGACAGGAATTCTGCCAATTCTTTATTAAGTCTATATGATGGCCTGGTGGTCTGTAAATGGTAGCTATGACAAAAGGCAATTGTTTGTTGCGACTGTCTATAAGTGACATATTTAACACCAATATTTCAAATAATTTACAGTTGTGGTTAGATTTATGATTGACATCAAATATTTTGCTATAGATTGTAGCGACACCGCCACCTCTACCCTTCAAATGAGGCGCATGCTTATAGTAATATTCTTGTGAAGATTCATTCAGGCTTATGAAGTCGTTTGTTTTAAGCCAGGTTTCTGTCAGGCACAGCACATCCAAATTGTGGTCTGTAATAATTTCATTGACCATAAGTTCTTTATTTGAAAGCGACCTGATGTTAAGCAGGCCGAATTTTAGCAGATTTGTGTGTTTTGATTCAAAGCGTGCTTTAGTTTGTTCGAGGAGCAGACACAGTCTCGATATGTTGATATTTAGGGGGTACAAACTCTATGTACTGTGAATTATGTGACCTATGTGACATGTCAAGGCGGCTTGCAGGTGGACGGATAAGCCGATCGTTCTGCTTCCTGGCCTGGGCCCTGGATAGTCAGATACTAGTCATTTTAAGACTATTGGTCAAATTTCTAGAGAGGACAGCAGCTCCTACTGGGGAGGGATGGAGGCCATCTCTCTTTAACAGGTCAGGTCTCCTCCAGAAATAATTCCAGTTGTTTATAAAGCCTAAATTATTCTGCGGGCACCACTTAGACATCCAGCCATGCAGGGACAGTAATCTGCTGTAAATCTCACTACCCCGGTAAGCGGGTAAGGGGCCAGAGCATGTTACATTGTCTGACAAAGTATTTGCAAGTTCACACACCTCCTTAATGTTATCTTTGGTGATCTCTGATTGGCGGAGTATCATGTCGTTTGTGCCGACGTGAATAATAATCTTAGAGAATTTACGTTTAGCATTGGCCAGCATTTTCAATTTTGATCTAACGCTCTGGCTCCTGGTATACATTCAACAATGGTGGCTGGTTGGCTAAATGATATAGTGAGCAAGAAGTTACGTATAGTTTATAGGTTTATATAGTTTGTATCAGTTAAGTATTTAAGATATAACTAGAGTGAAATATATATAAAATATAACTAGAATGAATGATAAATCAAGAAAAGTTTGGAGGAGCTCCGAAATCAACCACACGCTCATGATTCGCATTTTCGTGGCCATTGACAAGGGGTGCCTCAGTGGTGGACATGTTGAGCTGGGTTACACCCAACACCTTTGCAAGATTTTATAATCATGTAGATCCAGTTGCGACCTGAATATTGCAGAGTGATTAATTGCAACTTACTGGGTATATAGTAGGGGTGTAAATCAGACATTTTCTCAAGCTGCAATATGATATTGATTTTCTCTCACAAAAAAGCTTATGATGACAGATTATGATGATAAAGTAAATTAAGTCATCCAGTGATTTTTGCCAAAATGTTGCTGTTAGTGCAAATTAATCAGGTACTCTAGTTGTGTTACAATGGAGGCTCCCATACTGCCTCCTCTGAGCCCCAGAGGGAGCCCTCTCCTGAGTATTAGTTGTTCTGGACTCAAATTCCCATAATTCCTGGGACTGATTACTCTCATCTGATTCCCATTAACCACCATATATAAACCACCCCCAGACATTATGACTTGGCAAAGTCTTGATTCGCTTTGGTGATCAGTTCTGAGCGGTTTCCTTTACATTCTGTTTACCTGTGTACCGACTAATAGATTACCGTCTATTACTCTGTGATTGTTTTCTGCCTGCCTTGACTTCTGCTTTGCCTTTTGGATTTTGATTGTTTGCCGCCTGCCTCGACCCTTTGCCTGATTTACAATACTGTCTTGCCTTGCCCTTGTTGTTCCTGTTTGCTGGTGTTTGACCTTGCCTGTCTGATTACCCTTTAGTAAAACTGACCCCTCGTTACAAGTTGTAGGAAAAAACAGAACATTTAATCTTTTGTTTACAAATTGTTTCTTTGTTTGACACTTAAAAGCTGTTAAAACTTTGTATTACCACTCATGTTATTGTCCCCAAAGGATGTATCTCCATCCTTATTTTTTTCCATATCGACATAGAGCACTGTAAGGGGGCTGAGGCAGAAACTGAAGCAGGATCCAGTTGCGGATGTTTATTGGGGTTATCCATAATCAAAGTCGAAAGTACAGGCAAAGGGTCGTAATAAACATAGACAGTCCAATCCAGGTGTCAAACAAAGGGGCTAGGCAAAAATCAGAAAACGAGAACCAAACAATAGGTAAATCACAGGAAAGCAGGCAGTAAAAGAGAATGCTTAGTAGTCAGGTGTTAAGCTGGCAATACTTCGCAACATGGCCATGTGGCAGCAAGGTTTATATAAATGCCAAACAGGAAGTAAGTTCAGAGTTCAGCAGAGGGAGCATGAGCAGTCAGTATTCCGGTGAGGGCTCCCTCTGCTGGCGTGATGTTACAGAACCCCCCCCCTCTAGGAGCACCTCCAGGTGCTCTACGTGGGCGTCCCCGTGGACGTGGTGCTGGACGGTCAGGTCTGGCTCGATGAAACTCCTCCGTGAGCGAGGATCCAGAATGTCCACTGCCGCTACCCACGATCTCTCCTCTGGGCCGTATCCCTCCCAATCCACCAGGTATTGTAACTGACCCCCCTCTTCGCCGTGAGTCAAGCAAGACGTTCACCTTGTAGGCCGGCGTTCCGCCAATGTCCAGCGGTGGCGGTGGCTCCTGCAATATGGCCTCGGGGTCAGCATCCCGGTGGAAAGGTTTGAGGAGTGACACATGGAAAGAAGGAGAGATGCGGTAGTCAGCAGGAAGCTCTAATTGGTAAGTGACCTCATTAATCTGTCTTATGATTTTAAATGGGCCAACATACCTGGGAGAGAGCTTCCTGCTCGGCAGACGTAGCTTGAGATCCCTCGTGGAGAGCCAGACCCTTTGTCCAGGTTGGTATGGAGGGTGTGGGCGACGGTGACGGTTAGCGTTAATCTCCTGCCTCCTCACAGCGCGTTAAAGCCGTACATGGGCACTGTCCCACACCCTCTCACTGTTACGAATCCAGTCGTTAACAGCAGGCACAGACAATGGTTCTCCTGACCACGGGAACAGGGGAGGCTGGTAACCCAGCACACATTGAAATGGTGTGAGTCCTGTAGAGGAGTGCGTGAGTGAGTTCTGGGCATACTCGGTCCAAGGGAGAAATTCAGCCCAGCGATGTTGTTCGCGGCTGCAGTAAGTCCGCAGGTACCTGCCGATCTCTTGGTTCAGCCTCTCCACCTGACCGTTTGACTGCGGATTATAGCCAGAGGTTAAACTCACATTGATATCTAAAAGGTTACAAAAGGATTTCCAAACCTGAGAGGTGAACTGAGTTCCTCGATCTGATACAATGTCTTCAGGTAGACCATAGTTTCGAAAGACATGGTGGAACATGGCTTGAGCAGTCTCCATGGCAGTAGGTAATCCTTTTAATGGAACCAGACGACAGGCTTTGGAGAAGCGGTCGACGATGACCAGGATTGTGGTGTAACCATCAGACGGGTAAGTCAGTGATGAAGTCGATGGAGAGGTGCAACCAAGGTCGTTGGGGAATCGGGAGAGGCTGTAGAAGTCCCGTCGGCAGGTCCCTGGGAGTCTTGGACTGGGCACAGATGGAGCAAGACTTGACATAATTGGCCACATCTTTGGTCATTGAAGGCCACCAGAAGGAATTCTGCACAAGTTTAAGGGTGATGTAGTGTCTGGGGAACATATTGTTTGGAAGGGGGGCAGTTCGTTGGTGATGGTTCTGTGAGGACGGCCTGGTGAATTTCCTCCATTATGTCCCAGTTGACCGGAGCAACAAACAAGGCTGGACTTAGGATGGGTTCAGGATTGTAGTTCTGTCGTGGGGGATCATGGCGCCTGGATAGTGCATCTGCCTTGCTATTCTTGGAGCCTGGACGATAAGTGACTGTAAAATGGAATCGTGAAAAGAACAGAGACCATCTTGCCTGGCGTGAATTCAGACGTCGAGCAGACTTGACATACTCAAGGTTCTTATGGTCCGTGATAACTTGAAAAGGATGAGCTGCCCCCTCGAGCCAATGTCTCCACTCTTCCATGGCAGCCTTCATTGACAGAAGCTCTTTGTTTCCCACATCATAATTAAACTCAGCGGGGGTTAGCTTCCGAGAGAAGGCACACGGGAAAAGCTTGGGAGGTTGTCTGTGACGTTGAGAGAGCACGGCTCCAATCCCGCAGTCAGAAGCATCGACCTCCACAATGAAGGGGAGTTCTGGATCTGGATGTTTAAGGACGGGGGCCGTCGTGAAGCTGGTCTTGAGCTTTTGGAAGGCTGCATTGGCGGAAGCGTTCCATGACAACCTCTTGGGTTTTCCCTTGAGTAATGAGGTGAGAGGTGCAGCAATAGAGCTGTAGTTCCTAATGAAGCGTCGATAGAAGTTAGCAAAGCCCAGGAACCTCTGCAATTCTTTCAACGTGGAGGGCTGCGGCCACTCAGTGACGGCGGTTACCTTAGAAGCATCCATTTCAATGCCCTGGTGGCTGATGTTGTACCCCAGGAATGTTGTCTGCTTCACATGAAACTCACATTTTTCAGTCTTGACATAGAGTTGGTGATTGAGAAGCTTGGAAAGAACACTCTTGACGTGAGTGACATGATCCTCTTCATTCAGGGAATAGATTAGGATGTCGTCAAGATATGCGATGACATACTTGTGGAGGACATCTTTGAAGACTTCATTTATGAAGGATTGGAAGACGGCTGGGGCATTGGCAAGGCCAAAGGGCATAACCAGGTATTCGTAGTGCCCCCTGGTGGTGAGAAAAGCTGTCTTCCACTCATCTCCGTCCCTGATGCGTATCAGGTTATAAGCGTTTCTCAAGTCGAGTTTGGTAAATATTTTGGCCTTCCTGAGTTGTTCTAGGGCAGAAGGGACTAGAGGCAGTGGATACCTGAATTTAACAGTGACATTATTGAGGCCTCTGTAGTCGATGCACGGACGCAGACCCCCATCCTTCTTCTCCACGAAGAAGAAGCCGGCTGCAGCGGGAGAAGTAGAAGGACGGATAAAGCCAGCTTCCAGAGCCTCCTTGATGTAGTCCTCCATAGCCTGTGCTTCTTGGCGTGACAGCGGGTAGACTTTGCTTTTGGGAGGACACATGTTGGGAAGAAGGTCTATAGCACAGTCCCAGTGCCGATGTGGTGGTAACTGTGTGGCTTTAACCTTGCTGAAGACCTCCAAAAGCTCGTTATAAACCTTGGGGATCTTTGGTTGGGTCAGGCTCGGAGGGCTCCCCATGCTTGTGGACAGACATGGACTGGACTGCTTAAGGGTTAGACAGTGACTAAAACAGAATGGAGACCAGTGGGTCAGCTCACCCGTGCGCCAGGAGATGTGGGGATCGTGGCAACTTAGCCATGGCATTCCTAAAATTATTTCATATTTGGGTGAGTCGATCAGATATAGAGAGATGTTCTCTTCATGAAAAACCCCAATTTGCATTTTCAGTGATCGGGTCTGTTCCAGAACTCCTCCTTTGATGGGTTGGTTATTGACAGCCGTAATACTGATAGGTGGAAAGCATGGAATGGTGGGTAGTTGATGTTTCCGGGCGATGTCCGAGTTGATGAGGTTGAGAGCGGCGCCGGAATCTACTAATGCTGTCAACATAAAAGAACCACTTTCGGTAGAAATCTGTACGGGTAATGTGAAGACTTTAAATGGATTTTGTGAAAAGGTGTCCACATTCACCCGGTCTTGTGCTGTGAGGGGCCTCCGGGTCTTTTGAGGACACTGTGACTTATGATGACCTGGTTCACCACAATAAAAGCAGAGGTTGTTGATGAACCTTCGTCTACGCTCGTCCTCAGACAGTCTGGTAGATCCTACTTGCATGGGCTCGGTAACACATGGTGCCTCAGGATTCCGAAGTGCAGGTCGTGACATAAGGTGGGATGCATGCTTTAAAATAAGCGAGGCAAGCATCTGTAACTGTCTGTAGTTCCAAAAAACAATTAATCAAGAAATAACATGTCGTTAGGTCACTATTGCTAAATCAATCCAAGCAGGGTGATTTGCCCAGACCTGTAACTGGATTTTTTTGTACTAATAAATGTCCGCACGTCTGCTTTGTTACACGGTACGATAACCAATTAATTAGTACACATTCATGATATGACATTGATTTGAGTTGAATTTTTTTATTAATAAAGCAATGCACGAAAAAATACATTTCTTGTGTAATAAGGGCCATTATCTTGTATTCTTAATCCTAGGGACTAACCCTAGGGCCTTGAAGAAATGTACAGATGACTATCATCAGCATAGCAATGAAAACTCACTCCATGTCTCCTAAAGATTGCTCCCAGAGATATACAAGGTGAAAAGCAGAGGCCCAAGCACTGAGGCCTGGAGGAGCACCTTTGTTTAAAGTGATCTCACTCCACTGCAGCTTGCATCAAATTTAAGTATCTGACCCTGGCCTTTAGGACAGTAACAGGAACCTTACCCTCCTACCTTAACTTACTCCTTCAAACATATGTCCCCTCCTTCCGACTACAGTCTGTAAATGAGTGATGTCTGATTGTTCCCCAACAACGAGGTACCAGATTGCTCTCCAAGACATTCACCTATTCTGTTCCTTCCTGGTGGAATGAACTCAAAGCCTTCCTCAGATCTGCTGTGACCTTCAAAAAACAACTCAAAACTCACCTGTTTCGCTGACACCTGACTAATCCCTAATGTTCTGATATTCAAGTTTCAAGTGGAGTTTATTGTCATTTTAACCATATAGAAGTACATAGTAAAACGAAACAACGTTTCTCCAGGATCTAGGTGGTACATAAACACAGAACAACACAGAACTACAAAGCTACATAATTTATACAAGTGCACAAGTGAAAATGTGCAGACAGCACAATACAGTACAATGACTTCTGGGGCAGCCAATGGACATAGTATGTCCCAGTGCAGTGCCGACCAGCACACAGTTCTGTTCCAGAGTGATCCTGGTGAAATAAAAAAAAATAAGTGTTAACATAAGTGTAAACATATGACTATGTGCATTATAAGTATTTAGCAGCCAAAAGTATTTAACAGCAGCATAAAGTATTTAACATGCAAAAAATTACAGGGTGAAGGATAAACAGTTATGTGTGTATGGGTGTGTGTGTTCCTTCAGCTCCAGTTCTATGTACTGAGGAGTCTGATAGCATGGGGGAAAAAACTATTGCATAGCCTGTACGTGAGGGCCCAAAGGCTTTGATACCATTTACCAGACGGCAGGACGGTAAAGAGTGTGTGAGAGGGGTGTGTGGGGTCAGCCACAATGCTGGTGGCTTTGTGGATGCAGCGTGAGGTGTAGATGTCTGTGATGGAGGGAAGAGAGACCCCGATGATCTTCTCAGCTGTTCTCACTATCCACTGAATAGTCTTGTGGTCTGAGACGGTCTGATAATTCCCAAACCAGGCAGTGATGCAGCTGCACAGGATGCTCTCGATAGCCCCTCTGTAGAACGTGGTGAGGATGGGGAATGGGAGATGTGCTTTCCTCAGTTTTCTCAGATAGTACAGGCACTGCTGGGCTTTCTTTGTTATGTCTTTTCTTTGTTTCTTTGTTTTGTCCACGACATTGTATTCAGATCATGTCTTGTCTTGTTCTTGTCCTGTCTCGCCCTCCAGTCTGTCTGTCAGCGTGTCGTTTAATCTGTTGTGTCGTCCTGCCTGTTTTGGTCCTGCCTGCCGCCATTCCTGTCTGTCTTGGTTCTGTCATGTCCCTGCTTGGGCCGTTGGGTCTTCCCGTTCGGTCCTTCTTGCCTGTTTTCGGTCTGTCATGTCTGTCTTGCCCTGTCGCTCTGTCTGTCTAGAGTGATCTGTTTTGTCTTGTTTGTCTGTTTTGGGATGCCCGGGGTGCGTCCCATAAGGGGGGGCTATGTCAGGGTCCTGGCTCCCAGTTCTGAGTATTTCTATATTATCTTGCCAGGATCCTGACATGCCCTGTGTTTAGTGTCAGAGCGTGCTGTTTGGATCCTGATTCCTAGTCTTGGTTCTTGTTTCTGATCTGAACGCATGCTCTGGGTCTTCGTCTTGTGTGGAAGCACATGGCCTCTGTTTTGTTTACATTCGCCATGTGCTCTTCGGTCTTGCGTCTTGGCCCCGCCCCCTTGTCCTCTTGTCTCATCTGCACTGATTTCGTGCACCTGTTAGTCGTTGTCCTCGTGCTATTTAATGCCCCCGTGTTCTCTGTCTTGTGTCGGTTCGTCTTGGTAATGTGTTTTTTGCAATGTGCAATTTTGTACTTTGTGACCTTGTAACTTTGTTCTTGTTAAGTTTTCCTAGTCTTTGTCCAGTCGTGTTTTTTCACTCTTTGTTTTTCCGGTCTTTGGTTTAGTTTTTGCCCTGTTGAGAACCATGGAGTTCTTGAGTTCAGTTTTAAGTCTGTGTTTAGTTATTGTTTTGCCCCCTCGTGGGTTATTGTTTTGGTTTTTTTGTTAAATAAAGACTTTTTTCTGTTTAACGCTGTCTGCGACTGGGTTCGTTTCTCCCGTACCTGATACTATTCAGAACCCCAACTCTCTAAATTAGAACAAATTACTTTAAATCACATGAATGATGGAGGAATGGTACTGGCTGAACTAAAGAAAAGCTCCCAATCATATCTTTCAGCATTGAAAAGATATTTACAGATGGATATCACTGTTGAGGAATGGGAGCATGCCTGTCTTTCAGCTCAAACCTGATCTATCAATACTAGGTGTAGAATACAAATGGATGATAAGGACATATATTACCCCTGTTAAATTACATAGGATTAATCCTAACATTCCAGATATCTGTATAAAATGTAAAGACGAAATTGGTACATTGTTTCATTGTATGTGCGAGTGCTGGGAGCTGCAAATGTTCTGGAAGGATGTTCTTTGTATGGCCTGTGAAATGACCGGAGAAAATATTCCTATGGACTCAAAGCTGTGTTTATTGCATATATATCCAGAAAAATTTGTCAGTAAAAGCAAACAAAAAGAAGCTTGTAGATTTTAGTTTAATACAAGCTAAACGTGATTGATTTAGGATGGAAAAGCATCTGAAGACCTGTTCTTTCACAGTGGATTAAAGAAATGTCTGATAACCTTGCTCTTGAAAAATTAACATATGCAATCAGAGGTAAAGCCGAGGTTTTTAAAAAGGTGTGGTCCCCTTTTAAGCAATTTGTAAACAGATAAAGTGGAATGGTATTTTTGAAATAGCATTCACCAAATGGAATTTGGTGAATGCTATTTCATTGTCATTATCTTTATTTTTGTTTAAAATTTTTGTATTTATATATAAATATTACTTTATTTTATAATTCATTATTTTAAATTCTTTTTTTATAAATGTAGGGGTGGGAAAGTCTACTCTGTAATGATTGATATAATTGATATAATTTGATATACTGTAATGTTCAAGACGAAAAAAACAAAGTTGAAAAAAAATAAAACTACTACTTATAATAAACCCACATGGAACTCAAATTCACTGATTTATGGTACATTTATTACATTCTTTAACAGCTGACTAATATTATAATTTTCAATATTTCATCTAGCAGTAATGATACATAATCCTGCATTACTAACAGTTTAATTTCAGTTTGCACAACCCCAAATTTTGTAGCAGCTCAATGTGTTTGAGTTTTTCATACCTTCATTTAACTCTGTCAGCTACGTCCTCCAACGTCCTCCTGTTGCAATGGCTGATTTACAAAGTTATGTGCAGTGCATTATTAAAGTAAAGAAAGCAGCAGAGGACAAACCCGTCATTCTTTGACAGCTAGTTAGGAAAAGCACAAGACCATTTTTTTCCCATTTACCTTTAACTGCAGACATCCAATTTCGGAATACTTCATATTTCATACTTATTATTTCAAATACACTTTACCATACATTACAGTGAAATCTTCAAACAGTATCCGATCTGCTTATGCCTCAAAATTAAATTTGAATAAGCTACGAATTATACATAATGCATCATTGGTTAACTTTGGATAACATTTATAACACATTTTTACTTTGCATGCCTACTCTGCAGAGCTCTGATGTCTAGGTCCCCAAAGGATACATTCATTTTTGAAATACAGCAGGAAAATGGTATAAAGGTATAAAATATCTGCATCGATTTGCTGTGCAGTCGATTTGTCTGTCAACCAGATGCTTAGTTTGCTTGGCAGAGAGTACCCGCCATATTCACTCAGCATTCACCGCCACTCTTCATCATTCTCTGCTACTCTGTATTTTCCACCAGCCAATTCGAGCTCAAGTTTTTTACAGTGCAGCAATCCCAGACACAAATCTGCTTTTGAGCCACACATACATAGTCACAGAAAACACTATGTATTTTGGAACACTATGTATTTGGGCCCCAATACTGTCGTGAAATGCGGGGCAGATGTGGGCCCCACACTGGCCCAGATGGGGCCCCAGTGGGACAACCCAAAGTGGGGGCTAGGTGAGGGCCCACAGAACGCCCACACTGTGGGCAGATTGGGTAAAGTGTTGGCATACTGTGGGCATTTACATTTTCATTTACAGCCAAAAATAATAGTGAAATATATTGAGATATAATTTTAACAATAGCAATAAAACAAAAACAACAATGAAAAGGCTATTTAAAACACAAAACTAACAAAACCACAAAACACTTGCTCAGGAAAACAATTGAATTATAAATGTTAAAACAGGTTTAAATGTCTTAACAACTCTTCAGAAAGCTGCAAAAAACTGCATTTTTGATTGCGGGAACTTGAGATTTATGGTTATGGTTTATGGATTATGGCTGAGATTTATCCATGCGATCTTAGCAGAGTGGACATTGGTGGAGCAGGAGGACAGCGGTCACTGATGCTTAATGAGGTCATCAAACTCTCTGGTTTTGCACCATTTTCTCTCAGCCACCCTGAGTTTTGGCCTGTGTTTATGCTGGACTTCAGACAGCCTCTTATCTCAGACAGCCTCAGACTTCAACAGTACTCTTATCTGTGGTGCAGTTGCGTGTAAAAATGAGGTTGAGTTGGTTACCAGATTTTTGAGTTCCTAAAGTCTTGAGGCGAGAGAGGTCAAATGAGGCGGGTACCTCTTGAAAGTCTGCAGCATGGGGTTTCTCTAGGTGGATGTTGAAGTCCACAAACTATAAGTGGTCTGCCATCCTTAGGGAAGGAGAGAGAAGGAGGAGCTCCTCTAGGAAGATGTGTAGAGGACCTGGGGGTTGGTAAACTATAACATGAATTTGTGAAGGAGAAATTATTGTAACAACATGATATTCAAAAGAGTGATTAAAGGATAGAGATGGTAGTGGAGTCCCACTCTAGGATCATTATGCTGTCGCAGGACAGATGTTTGCCTCACAGGCTGGGGTGCGGTTCTCGATGGCCACCCAGTCCGTGATCTGTGGGAGGACCCTCATCTTTCCTGGCACATAAATTGTCTGGAAATAAGGGCAGTGTTTCTGGCACTGTTCAGGCTGGCACTGCAGATTCTTCCAAGGCTGCTCTCAGTCAGAGCTATGTACATCTCAGGGCATGCAAATCTGGGAGCAGATATCCTGTTGAGGCAGGGGCTGAGGCCCATTAAATGCTCCATTAGATGCTCCATCTACAAATGGTGGAGTCCATTTGGCAGAGCAAAAGTGGAGTTTTATGGCTCGGGGGCCGATCTTTCACCCCTGGTCAGAGATCTGGAAACCGTGGGTCTGGCCCCTGAGGGGAGCCAGCTCTTAAATTCTGGTCTCTCAACTGAGGTTGTGGAGATTGTGTGTGTGTTGTGCTCCACGCTCTTCGGTAAATACATTCCTCGGTGTCAACTTGACCCATGTTCCAGGCGGCTTGCTTGGCCAGGTGGAGGGCTTCATATTCTCATACTGATAAAGAGTGAAATATATTATTTCTTTATTACTATTTATTACTATTACTATATATTACTATTTATTTCTTAATATTATTATTATAACTTATTTTTCAAAGAAGTTAAACAAAATTTATATAAGCTATTTTGCATAATGCCTCACCGAAACCTGAGCTGTTGTTAAACATAATGAGAAGTGCACTGTTTGGGAGGGGGAGCGAGCCTGGCCAGCTTTCTCTCACTCAGAAGGCTGTCTTTAGCCACACCTAATTTTTTGAGTATAAACGGAGGGCGAGACCCCAGTTCGGACAGGAGATCAACCGTGGGATAAGCGTGCAGATTTTATTTATTAAATGGTTAATTAGTAAGCCATACCAAGGCGTACTAATACAGTGACCAACACAATATTGCCCGATTCACTGCCCTGTTGGTTCAGTGCTGGCGTTTCCTCAAGAGAGCCACTCAGCAGGAATGGCTTCTGCCACCCTCAAGGTTTTTGTGACCGCCATGTCTGCTAGCCACGAACCTGTTGATGGAACCTCTATTGGTAGTCACCTATATAGTCACTTATACGCAGGGGAGGCCATGGGTGTTGCAATGGGGGTCTTGACACAAGAGCATGGCGGTAATCCCCGCCCAGTCTCATATCTGTCCAGGCAATTAGACCCAATAGTCAATGGCATGCCTGCGTGCAGTGACTGCTGCGGCAGAGATGGTAAAGATGGCTGAGAAAATTGTATTGTCACATTCTTTGACACTATATACCACACATCAGGTAGGCGTGATATTACACACTGTAATATTGATATTATGTGATATTACATCTGCAAACACAACACATGACGGCTCAGAAAATGTCTGATAGGGAAGCAGGAACAATGATATTTGCACATTTATCGTGCTTACCAGATATAGATCTATAAATTTTGCAGAGCCAACCAACAGAGAAGTTCTGACATACTGGGCAGGGAATGGGTGTGCCCTAGATGTAGAAGGCTTAATTAGAGACAAGGATGCTAGAATTGTGCTGCCAAAATTTTACCTAGTGGTTTTGATAATCATTATCATGGTGTTTCACACAATAGTGTGTCTAAAGTTACACAGATGATTAATCACCTATATTGCATAAAGGACAGAGCAAGAATGGTCAAATTAATTGTAGACTCATGTCTGATATGTGCCAAAACGAACCCGCACAGAAAAACACCACACGACGCACTGCCATTTCCAGAAGCACCTTTTCAGTGTCTCCAAATAGATTTCACTCATATGCTAGCAGTAGGAAATCTAAAATATTATGCTGACTATTGTGGATAGGTCTCCTGTAAGGCCGGAATGTTGATGAGGCCCAGTTGGCTGCCGCACAATTGTCTGCTATAGACACAGCGTTAGACCATGTCCAGGACGAGGCCACTCCCCAAGTGGAATGGGCTCTAAATCCTATGGGGCTTTGCAGGCCGAGGGAGGAGTATGCTAGCACAGTAGCGTCAACTAACCATCGAGAAATTCTCTGCTTTGTGACCAGAGACCCTTTAGTGCAGCCGCCAAAGCATACAAAGAGTTGTTCCGACTGCCTAAAATTCAGTGCCCTGACAGGCCTGAGAAGGTTCAACTCCTGGTGTTCCGACCAAAGGAGGAAGTGCCAAGAGAGTGATAACCTGTGTTCTAATTGGGGCACTTTAGAAATGTATCCATGCCTTGGCTTTAGAACAACTTTGGAGTTGTTAGGCCCAAATTCAAGGCAGGCAGGGCTCACAGAGAGTGCCTGTAAGTCACCTATTCATTTAACCTATGCTAATGCCAGTAGCAGGGCTATATTTAATAATAGGGTTTTTAGGTCCACAGACTATTGTGGTTCAAAGGGGGAACCCTTGAAGGCTCTAAGGACTGTGGGCACGTCCCAGACAGGGACAGTATGGGGTTGAGGTGTATTGAACCTCCTGGATCCCTTCAGGAAATAAACAACTAGGTCATTCTGGCTCACGGACTGTTCAGCTATAGTAATAAAATAAAGCTGCTATAGCTGCCACATAGTCCTTGAGCATGGAGGGGGAGCGGTTCTTATCCAACAGCCCTTGTAGGAAGGACACTATCACCAATATGTAACAGGAAGGAGTCTTCGCCACGGGTTGTGCACCAGACAGAAGACCGACCATTTAAGGGCATAGAGGCATCTCGTAGATTGGGCCGTAGCCTGTGATATAGTATTTATGCTCCTCTCTGAAAGATCTACTGATTCCCATTGAGAGCCCAAAGGTGCATCGCCCACAACTCCAGTTGGGGGTGCCAAATCGTCTT
This sequence comes from Chromobotia macracanthus, assembly GCA_036877525.1. Taxonomy (NCBI): domain Eukaryota; kingdom Metazoa; phylum Chordata; class Actinopteri; order Cypriniformes; family Botiidae; genus Chromobotia; species Chromobotia macracanthus. Next base: position 982,788 of record JAZGTH010000026.1, read on the forward strand.
GTTCATCTGAGAGAGTAGGTCCTGCCTCAGGGGAATGGGCTACAGGGCTGCTGTCAGCAGCTGAGACAGTGCCGAGAACCAAAACTGGTTCCTCCAGAGCGGCACAACTAGGAGGACTCTGTGTTTGTAATCCCTGATTCATCTGATTACCTGAGGGATCAGAGCGATTGGGTGAAAAGCATACAGAAGGTTGGGCCAATCATGGGCCAACACATCCTTGCTCTTTGAAAAGTAGATTGGGCAGTGAACATACACTTCTCTGAGGGGATGTTGCTCCGAGATAACATGTCTGCTCCTTGTTTCAATATGCCAGGCACATGTGCTGCCCTCAATGACCACAGGTTGAGATGCGTTCACTCCAAGAGGCATTTTACCATCTCGAAAAGGTCCGGTAAGAAGGTCTGAAGGGCTCAACATACTGCTCAACATATTGATGTGTAGCCGACCTTCTGTGTCTGACCAGGAGCCGAAGGCTGGTTTGCCCTTGCATGAGGCTTAGCACCATTTGAAACGGCTGTAGAAGCCTGATTCACTCTGAGCCAGTGGTACTGTCTCTACAGGACCTCTTTCCTTTTAGAAAGCGGCTCCACCCCTCATGCCCTCCCAATTTTTCCTCCCAGGAACCTGTGAAGAAAAAACAGTGGGGCAGAGGGACTCATATGGCTCACTTACATAATAAGAAGGCTCCGCCCATTCTGGCAGGGTCTGGCGTGCTTCCTCTGCCGTTGAGCCATTGGTTCATTTTTAATTCTCTGCATGAACCAATGGCCGTGGCCGATTGTGAAGGCTTCAGTCATTAGAGAAAAAGGTGTTTTCCCCATTTTTATATAGGAGGAATTTATGTGTTAAAGGGATGTGCTACGTGTTTGTAGTTCTTAACAGTGAAGATGGTAAAAAGAGAGAATATAACAGAACAGTGAGAGAGAGGGTTGCTCCTTCCCCTGCAGCATGCCTTGGTGGGTGTTTCTGGCTCCTTCATAGTATGGGTTCTCTCTATCTTTTTTGACATAAGAAAGACAAAGACAATAACTGTTACTATAAATACTATTACTTGTCTACAAAACACCAACAGTTTTATATCTAAAAAGGCATTACATTCGTAAAAACAAACTTCCCTAACCTTTCCTAAAAAGCCTTCTCTAGTTTGGCACAGACATCTTTTTCAATTTCCATGTGATGACCTGTGACTGGCTTCAGGGATGGGATGAAGATTGGAGTTGACTCCAATCTTTTGCATACAACGAAAAGTTTCACTTCACTTTCACAATTTCAGTATCTGTGATGACACCAGGGTACAGATTACCTTTTGCCAAAATCTTTGGGAGCCATGGGAGCCACCTGTTGTTTATTGCACTTGAAAATGCTTTGTATTGAAGCACTTACAGTTCAGATTCTGTGTTGCTCTGCACAAGCAGCTGACATCCCTGTATGTCAGTTCTCCATGGGCTATGGTCGCTGCCTGATGGATCCTCATAATAGATGGAACTGGGGGCACATCATAGGGTATCTCTGCAACTGCTTTTTCAACTTTTCCTCGCTGACAAAAAACAAATTGATTGTTGTGTCTGTCATTTTCAACACAGAAAACAATGTTGCAGCATCAGGAATGTTTGTCCCTTTGCTCAGTAGACTGTCAGCCCTACTCTTCAAGGTTCCCCCACACCATCCAGGGCACCCTTCCCATGGCTCGCCTCAATTAAGTTCCACGTCCTTGCAGAGAATCCTCTTCTAAACAGCTCAGTGCAAAACAAGAAAGATTTCCCTACTGTTTATACTGCAAGGTCCATCGCTGTAAAAATGGATTGTGGAGACCTCTGGATGTGTACTCTGCACATAATCAAGCACTGGTGACAAAGGCTTCCAGATGGGCCCTTGTTTCTTGAGGGTGACAGTGCAGAAGGACACTGGGCAGGCTGTTGAATGCATATAAAGCACACCTGGTGTGGTTAAGGTTTGGAGATGAAATGATTAAGGGAAATGCCTCCCTTGTAATAAACTCTAACAGCTGTTCCCATTTTGCAGTGAGTCAAGAGACAGGTTAAAACAAGGCTGCAGCAGAAGGTCGGGGTCGAGGAATGGAGCACGGATAGGACGGAGGATAATGGCAGTTTTTTCTATTGGATGCTTGTGGAATGCTCAAAAGCCCACAGACTAATTTTGCTTGTGTTTCTGCCCTGTATTGGAAATAAATATACGCTTCACCCGTCCTCCGTTCTCCGGCCTGTTTGTTTACCACTCCCTTAACCAGGGAAGACATGCGCAGTATCACAATGTGCTTTGTACTTTTTAAGTTTTATCTCAGTGCCCTGTAGTGGGTATACTGATTCTTGATGCTAACAATGTGTCTTTTAAAACTGTGCAGGAGCAGGTTCAGCTATTCCAGCAGTTCTTCTGTGGGGTCTGGAACTCTTTTTCATTGTGATTTTAGATGTTTGCCATCGGGGTCATTCTTGTGCACGTGTTGTGGTCACTCAGACACTCATGAGGCACTCATGAACAACCCAAAATGGTTGAAGCATGCAGAAGAGAGAGTTCTTAAGAGATGGAGCTTTGTTCTTCAGCTAGAAACTTTTTTTGCAAATTTTTTGAGGTATCCAAAAGAAACAATTTTTGCTTTTTGTTTTTGTGTCTGCCTCTGTGTCTGCCTCTTCCCAGTTGTGATGTGACTCACATCATCCCTTGAGTAAAAATCTTTCACTCTGTTTATAATACCATCTGCAACACTGCAGTTCCGTTTCTGTTGGTAGTTGTAGTTAACCGTCATATTCCTCTCATTCTTCCATCTTTTCTTTGAAAAGCCCAGTAAATTGAGAGCAAAGTGTTGCAGCCTGTACTTTTTCAGAACGTTTCCTGTTATTACTTGAAAATGAGTAATAACCTGAAATGATTGGCTTTTCCTTCTCTCCCTGTGTTTTTTTGTGTTTGGTCGTGTTCGGATGTCCTCCACCAGAGCTTTAAGAAGACCCTTTTATTTCATGATGGCCACACATGGAAACTGTCTCTGTTTACTTTTGTGCACGGAGATACGTTATAATTTTTAATGCGCTGGAATTTTTTCTTTTCGGTTTGTTTTTTCAACTAAATCTGTAGTTTATCTACTTGTTTATGAAGTTTTGCAGATGTACATCACTATTGTTATGGAGGAGGTCCCTGCTCAACCTCCTTTGAACCACCAGTGCAGAGTATTAACTGGAGTATTAACTTATGGAAACTACATTTCCCATAATGCCTCATACCTGGGTGTTACCGCTTCCTGTTTGTTCTCTCACCTGATTCCCATTAACTCATGTGTATATAAACCCCTTGCTTTCGCTAGCACAGTATGAAGTCTTGTTTTGCCCTGGCAACATTTCTGAGCGTTTATTTCTTGTGTGTTGGATTACTCGTTACTGTTTGGATTACTACTTGGTTTTGGATTGTTCGCTGCCTGCCTTGACCCACGCCTGTTCTATGACTACTCTTCTGCCTTGTCTTTGTGACACTGTCTGCCTGGTTTATGAATAAAACACTGCACATGGATCCTCGTGAGTTTGTCCCTTCATTACAGAAGACTTCGCCAACCAACGATCCAGCAGTGGTTTCCCGTCTGACCACGGAGGTATCAGATCAAGCCACCCTGCTAGTCACCCAACAGCGACAACTAAATCATTTGACTACGCTAACCGAAGAGCTAGTGAGATGGCTCCAAGGCACCTGACCAAATCCAACTCCCAGTACTTCCCGTAAGCAGCCCACTGTTAACACGACCCTGGTATCACCCTCTGCTCCAATTAGTGCACGCATGGCCTTTCCTGAAAAGTACGATGGAACTCCTGCCAGGTGTAAAGGTTTTCTTGCTACAATGCTCTATTTTCCTCTCACAACAACCTGCTCTATACCCCACCGACTTCAGCCGAATAGCCTTCATCAGCGCTCTCTTCTCATTGGCAAGGCTCTGGACTGGGTGACAGCTATCTGGAGGGTGGATGGTACTAAATTCCCCACTTACGAAGCTTTCCTAAAACAATTTCAAGAAGTATTTGATCATCCAACTGAAGAAGTCCTGGGGACCAACTGTTAATAGCTCAAGGAAGCCAAACAACCGTTGACTATGTGCCTCACTTCCGCACTCTGGCAGCTCAAACTGATTTGAGCGTAAGGGATTAAACTCCGAATTGTAGCTGAGTTGGCCTGCCGGGATGAGGGAAGAGACCTCAAAGAACTAATCGAACTCGCAATACAACTAGATCACCTGATACAAGCCAGACGCTCCACTCCCTCTTCCCCTCATTCCCCTCGGAGACCTTCAGAGCCATTTGAACCCATGCAGTTGGGGTTCACTTGCCTAAATACCGTAGAGAGAGAGAGAAAGTCGGATACGGAACAGACTCTGTCTCTGCTGTGGAGAACCAGGTCATATCAAGGCCTCATGCCATAACCGTTCAGTGCATGAATCCGGTCGGGTGAATACTGCCTCTGTGAATACCATTGTCTGTTATAAGAGTTCCTGTTACGTTAATTATTAACAACCAAACAATTTCTGTTCAGGCCTTGATTCCAGGGCAGCTGGAAATTTAATTTCCCATGAGTTTGTCCAACTAAACAATGTAAGTCTAACTCCTTGTACTTCCCCTTTAGCTGTGGAAGCACTAGATGTCATTCACTCAAAGGAACTCAGTTTCTATTTCATTACTTCACCTAAGCACCCTTTGATCCTCGGATTACCCTGGCAACAGACACATAATCCTATCATTTCCTGGAAGGAGGGTCAAATAACTAAATGGTCACCTTACTGCCTTACTCACTGTATAACTAAGGTCAAGTCTCTTCCCCAGCACCTCAAGTGGAGCCTCCCCAGCGTGAGACCAGTTTAAAAGAGGCTTTCAGTAAGAGAGAGCTTCACAACTTCCACACACCGACCGATGGATTGCGCAATCGATTTCATACCAGGAGCAGAACTACCGAAAGGTAAAATCTTCCCATTATCACAGCCTGAATCTGAGGCCATGAAGGAATACATTAAGGAGGAATTAAGTAAAGGATTCATTTGTCCATCTAGTTCACCTGTGGCAGTGGGATTCTTTTTTGTGAAAAAGAGAGATGGAGGTCTATGGCCATGTATTGTCTACCGTGGATTAAATGACGTCACTGTGAAGTTTTGTTACCGCCTTCCTTTAGTTCCTGCTGCTCTTGAACAATTATGCCGGGCAAAGTATTACACAAAGCTTTATCTACGCAGCGCCTATAACATGATAGGAATACGAGAGGGTGACAAGTGGAAAACTGCTTTTTCAACAATCAGCAGGCATTATGAGTATCTGGTGATGCCCTTCGGCCTAGCAAACAGTCCTTCTGTGTTTCAATCATTCATCAATGATGTTTTTAGAGACATGTTTCATAGATGGGTCATTGTATACATTGATATTCTTATTTATTCAGATACCTTCGAGGAACACGTTGAACACGTGAGGGCAGTACTCAAACGTCTCATAGAGAACCAACTCTACGCTAAGGAGGAGAAGTGTGAATTTTATTGCACCAGTACTTCTTTCCTGGGATACATAATCAGTCAGAAGGGAGTGGCCATGGATGAAAAGAAGGTAACAGCAGTAACAGAATGGCCATGGCCCCAAACAATCAAAGAATTGCAACGTTTCCTGGGTTTTGCTAACTTTTACCGAAGGTTTATCAGGGGCTTCAGCTCTGTGGTTGCTCCTTTAATGGCATTCCCTAAATGTAAAGGTTCTCGTTTATCCTGGCGCATACTCCGGCACCCTGACCTAGAACAACCATTCATAGTAGAGGTAGATGCTTCAAACACTGGAGTGGGGGTGGTGCTCTCTCAACATCAGGGTACACCTCTCAAAATGTTTCCCTGTGTATTCTATTCTAGAAAGCTCTCCACGGCAGAACGGAACTATGATGTGGGTAATAGGGAATTGCTGGCCATGAAATTAGCTCTTGAAGAGTGGCGACATTGGTTAGAGGGTGCTAAACATCCTTTTACTGTGTTGATGGATCATAAGAATTTAGAGTATCTGAGAACGGCTAAACGACTGAATCCTTGGCATGCTAGATGGGCTTTGTTTTTTACACAATTTAGTTTCACAGTCACATATCGCCCAGGCTCCAAAAGTACAAAGGCAGACGCTCTATCCCATCAAACTGATGAAAGCCCCAACCCAACCATCAACAAGAACATTATCCCAGAGAGTGTCTTTTTAGATCCAGTTTAATGGGACAATAATACTGAAATAACTAATCAATGCAGAGACTCCTCCTCCACACGAATGCCCTGAAAACCTTACCTTTGTTCCTGAAATTCTCCGACGTCGTCTGAGTCCCTTAGTTCCGGTCATCCTGGTATCACTGCTACTATCCATCTTTTTCAGAACCGGTTTTCGTGGCCCACTCTTTTCTCCGATACTATCGCCTACATTAAGAACGGTATTGTATGTCAGACTACTAAAACTCCCAGACAACTCCAAGCCGGACTTTTACAACCATTGCCTACGCTTCGCCACCCTTGGTCCCACATTTCTATTGATTTCATCACAGATCTGCCCAATTCTTCTGGAAATACCACCATTCTTACCATTATTGATCGGTTTTCTAAGGCATGTGGCTTAATTCCTCTGCCCAAACTCCCTTCAGCTTTTTAAACCGCCGAAGTTCTCATTAATCAGGTTTTTAGACTATGGTTTGCCCGAGGATATCATTTCAGACCGGGGTCCTCAATTCACTTCTCGAGTCTGGTCTCAATTGTTCAAGGCCCTAAATGTTAATATAAGTTTAATGTTGGGCTATCATCCACAGTCCAATGGACAGACTGAGAGACTTAATCAGGAAATCATTCGTTTTTTGAGATCTTATTGTAACCAGAACCAGAATGATTGGAGCCGTTTTTTGATGTGGGCGGAATACACTCAGAACTCCTTGGTTAAACCTGCCACAGGGATGACTCCTCTTAAATGTATTTTGGGGTACCAACCGCCGCTTTTCTCTTGGTCCGGGAACCCACAGACCTGCCTTCAGTATCGGACTGGCTACAACGTAGTGAGGAGGTCTGGGACCGAGCACACACTCATCTCCTGCACGCTGTTTGTCGTCAGACCCAACAGGCTAACTGGCAGTGACGTCCCGGTCCTATCTACTCCCCTGGTCAATCCTCCATGAAGGATCTACGAATCAAACTGCCTTGCAAGAAACTCAACCCCAGGTATGTCAGCTCTTTCAAAATTTCAAGACAAATTACTCCAGTCTCATTTCATTTAGAGCTTCCCAGTAACTACCGCATTTCTCGTACGTTTCATGTTTCATTGCTAAAACCAGTCTGAGGAGGGACCCAGTGTTATCCAGGACGCATCCAGCGAAGCCGGCCCCTCGACCTCGAGGAAGACCCCGACGTCGAGTTCCTCCTCGAGTCAGGAACCGCTTGCGGGGGGTGTGAGGTGTGGGGGTGGGGTTGCTCTGTTACGGAGGAGGTCCCTGCTCAACCTCCTCCGCACCACCAGCGGGAGCTGTCTCCGGAGTATTAACTTACAGAAACTACATTTCCCATAATGCCTCATACCTGGGTGTTACCGCTTCCTGTTTGTTCTCTCACCTGATTCCCATTAACTCATGTGTATATAAACCCCTTGCTTTCGCTAGCACAGTGTGAAGTCTTGTTTTGCCCCGGCAACATTTCTGAGCGTTTATTTGTTGTGTGTTGGATTACTCGTTACCGTTTGGATTACTACTTGGTTTTGGATTGTTTGCTGCCTGCCTCATTGATTGGATTGTATGTGATTTTGGATTGTTTGCTGCCTGCCCTGTCATTTGGACTGCCTCATGTTTCTGATTGTTCGCTGCCTGCCTCGACCCATGCCTGTTCTACGACTACTCTTCTGCTTTGTCTCTGTTATCCCTGTTTCACCCTGTCTGCCTGGTTTACGAATAAAACACTGCACATGGATCCTAGTGAGTTTGTCTCTTCATTACAACTATAAAATACACATTGAAATGGATGTGACAATGTACTCTGACAATGTTACATTAACTTCTGTAAACTATTAAGTAGAATGTGGTTAATTCCATACTGTAAAGTAATCATGTTTATTATCATTAGCCCTATTTCCCACATAGCACATTGTCATTGACGTGATCCATTTCATGAACTAAAATTAGACTTGGAAGTGCTTGGCTGTGGAACTACAGCATACTCTGGAAATTGCTGGGGGCTGTGGGATAACAAGTTGTCGTAGAACTTCCTGTCTTTGATCCTATAGTAAGCCTCCTGCCACTTTCTGCTACATCTGCACTTTTCTCTCTCACTGACGTCATTGTTTTTTTTTTTTCCTGCCTGACTCTAAGTCATTACTGTATTTTTCACGTTCCTTCTCTAAATATTTCACTTTCCTTTCTGGGTCTGCATTGCGATGGGTGCGAAGCGTTGCTGCTTTTCTGCAGCACTTAGTGGTCAATTCAGCACTTAATGGTCAACTCACCCACATATTGTTTATGTGGGTGAGTAAATACTAACAGTTTTGTATCTTATTGAGTTCAATGGTATAATTGTCCATAAAATGAAAATCAATAGGATAATTTTTTCTTTTGTGTTCCACAGAAGAAAAAGTCTGAAGAGAGAGGTTGTAACAACATGAGGGGGAGAGAACGATGGCAGAATTTTCATTTTTGGGTGGCCTTTAAAAATCTTAGAGCTTTAGCATTTTCAACCATAAAACACAAATCAGGTGAATAATATTATAACTAATATTCACACTAATAAATGAAAACACCAGAGGATGCTTCACACTCCTGTTACTGTTTCTCATTCCTGTTACTCTTCATATAAGTAACAGGACTGAAAGTAACAGTTGTTAAAAAAGTTTTTAAGCATACAATTAGCAAATACATGATATATAGCTAATTGACCGCATACTGTACATGCTAATAACACAAAACTCAGTAATAAATACTAGTGATTTACCAAATATGTGCATTTTTAAACTAAACAAATCTATGAAATAATTTAGGTAACAGGACAGCATTTTCAAAATGACGCTCCAAGTTGTCAATACAATATCATCAAATATGTAAAAACGAAAATGAGAGAACTTACCTTTGCTATTCCCATGGTCTTCAAAAGGTCCAAATGATTCAACTTCCTGCTGAAAAACTGACTTACGGAAATTCCCTATTTTCAAAGGGGGGGATGGGTTAGGGTAACAGAACTGAGTGAAAACCTGGGGATATGACTAAATGTATATATGTATAATAAATATGTATAAAATAAATGTATAAATATATATATATTTAAATAAATGTATCTGAAACAAAGGTGAGATATGGAGTTACACAACAAAAGAAAAAGAATTGTTTTGAAAGATTTTAATCTTATTTTAACAAATTAGAAATCTTATTAAAGATTTCTAATCTTAAGATTTTAATGTTAGATATGCATTACCTAAACTGTACTCTGCTCACATACAGGTTCAAGATCCTATGCTCAACTGATGTCTCAGTCCAATCTAAGGATTGGTTTGTTGCAATAGATCTAAAGGAATGCATGCTTTTACACAGAGATTCTGCCAGAACACATGAATTTTTCTCATTTTCTCAGAATGTGTGGGTCTGAGTATGTTTGCTACACAGGGTGTGAAGGTTTAATTAATGACTTAAGACTGTTCTTATACTCAAATAAAAACTCTTACTAACCCTATAACACTTACTGCTGGTTCCCAGCAGACTTGGTCTTAGAAGTAAAGAGCAGACGAAATAAGAAGAGGGGAGTTTTTCCTATTCAGATTATGCTTAGTGTCATTCAAGATTATAGCTATGGCCTGTAATTGTATAGTAATTGTGTAGATTATTGTGTAGCAGGGCCATGCCACTTGAATAAATAAGTAAAATAGATAAATAAATTAAACAAAATCATTAAAAAGAGCTAAAGGCTATAAATGTTGGCACTAGTGTTGCAATAGCACTAGTGTTGAGTTACTAGGTAAGTGTTGGGCATCATTCTTTGGTAGGTTTAAATTATTGTGAAAACATATTAATAATATGTCTGAAAACATATTATTCTGCTATGTTTTCAGCTCCCATGCCTACCACAACATATGTGTGCCCATCTTTAAAGTTATTTTTATATAATTTATAAGGCCTTTACACTATAGGAAGAGGAGTGTCGCTTAAAACAGTATTCACATAACACCGTACTGAGATATCTTTGTCAGAAACAGGTTAACCTGTTCAGCCACCCAACCCACCATCCCCACACTGTCAGTACTAACCACGAAAATTACATACCCACCCTAAAATGTTGGCAGTAACCATGCGACCTACAGACATAATTGTAGTATCTTTTAAAAGAAAACACATCATTGTCCAAGTGTCAGAATTAATGCAAGCAAAAAAAAAAGGTTCAGTACAGTGAAATTTAAATGTTTTGCACAATAATTTTTGGGATTCATAAAAAAATATAAGTCAATCTATGGCCCTTACAAACGGGTGTAAAAGGGAGATTGGGACACTTACTCTGCTTTTGTTCTTCAGAGCCTATGAAGCTTTCTCTGACTATTTGCTCCAAAGAAGATAAAACTGCTGGAAATACGATGCATTTCAGTGGATCTATTCTTGGTTCGACATTGTCCTCTAAGATCTTTGGTAGTTTAAGATGGTGCTTAAAAAAGTGCAAATTTCCTGCTAAAAGAGCAAATTCTATACAAGCATTAACACCTTTTTAAATATGTCTTTTCTTGTTTGTGCGGTCTGACAGCCACGAAATCTGCCTCAAGTGCTTGAGTCGCCAGCATGCCCAGGCTTTTGAGGAAGGGACATATTATTATTGCAAAAATATGTCTATAAGAATGTTGCAGGCTAAAGCCACCATGGTTGGGCTAAAGCCACCAAGGGCTAAAGTCACCAAGGGCTAAAGCCACCACGGTTGCTCCCCAACCTGTTTCAACTCATGTAGTTGGTTCGGTGAGCATCATTATTGTAATGCTCATGACATCTCAGGAAAAGGCAGATGCAGAGTTAGCAGCCCTGTTATCTTGGGCAGCTGTGGCATTGGGCTGCAGTGGAACCATCCAGCCAGTTTCTGAAGCACTCGTGGCTTGACAATTGGAATCTGGGCTTTGGGTCGCAACTCTAAGCCACATTCCACACCAATGCCTTTCTTTTCTGAGGTGCACAAAAAGATCACAAAAGTCATGGAAGGTGTCACTATTAGTCTGGGCATGCTTTGCGGGTTTGTCCACCCTTATCTACATCAACGGGGGGCAGACAAGGGCTATGTGGAGATTTCCAGGGTAGAGAGCACTGTCATGTTGCATCTCTGCCTGCAAAATGTTGGAGGTCCACACCTGGAGGAATCATCCCAAGCTCTCCTCCAAGGCGTGTAAGTCCTCTTCATCCCACATGGCGAAGGCTCTGTGCTCCAACCCCTTGGCTATCCTGCAAGTCCATCAGGTTTAACACAGAACATACAAAGTAAATCGATCCATCTAAAACACATGAGTTTTGGTTTGGGTAATGCATCTGTCTTACCTTTTCATGTTGATGCAAATCGCCTTTCATTCTACTCCAATGAAAGACCTAAGATGAGGGCAAAAGAGAATATATATGTTTGACAGTACTCAAGAATCAAGAATCCAAAAGGTAAAGACTGAAAACATAAAAAAGCGTTTTTCTGAATAAGATAACTAAATCTTGTGATAACGGTCCATGTTACCTTTAAATCAGGAGCTTTCTAAGAGCTGAAAACATAACAAAACATGTCTTAGTAGCCTGGAAGAGTATGTTCTAAACATTGACAACCCATTCACAATACTTCAGAAGATAAAAAACTTATTTCTGCAGAAGTTGCAGATATTCCTGTATGCTGTAGTCACTTTCTTAGTCATCTGTAAAACCTGAATTTAAACTAGATATAGGAGTTCTTAGAAACCCTTAAATGTAAATACATTTTGCTGCTTACCTGTATTTTATAGGGATTACACGAACCAGCGCACAATCTATCTGGAAAGATATAAAGATTATCAGGTACACACATAGACAAGCTACAGCTGGTTTTCATATACATACAGACAATAAACAGAGTGGCAACTATTATTATTATCCTCAGTTACTTTGTGTCAGACAATGTAATGTATCCAATACCTAGTCAAAAACATAAAACAATGTTAACAAATAGATAAAACATACCCTGTTAATTCAGTTCTTGGTTTTAATGGAAAATGTTGTTTGGTGTATCATCTGTTGTTGAGATGTCACCAGATGATACACCACTCTAACACGTAGCCTATGACAGAAGTTTTCAAGCATCCTTTGCTGAATGTGTCTATAAGAGGTGAAAAGTGAATGTGTCTATAAGAGGTGGACACCCAGAAACACGCTAATCACAAAAACTCTAAAAACATCAAAAGACAACTGATAACATAAACACATACCCAACCTAGTGTGACGCAGTCGATGTTAAATAAGATGCGTGAGATTGTTTGGCTAAATGTTTTCCGAAACGAGAGTGTCATTGTTTGAATTTAAAACGATGCAAAACAACCCATATTTTAAAACAGGATTATGATGGTTGTATCGTTATTTTTATATTTTAAAAATGAAATAGTCTTCGCAAACTCTTATACAGATTTAACTTTAGAAACTATCTAAAGTGATGAAATATTTATTGTAGAAGTACACAGAGTAAAGAGTTTATGTTGTTCTGAATGTAAAGTTTACAACACAAGGAGTCACCAAAAGGAGGGTTTATCTGAGGTGTGATGCTGCGAACATCTAGACATAGCGTCTGTACACTCAAACACACACAGGATTTTCTTATCCCACTATGTCAGGCAGATGAACATGGGTGTTTAAATTAAAACAAGGCTAAACAATCTGCATATTTAAAACTATGATTATGGTATCAGTATATCTCTATTTGTTTAATTTATTCAAAAATAAAATTAGTATTTGCAACCTTATACAGATTTATCTTCAGATATATATTCTAAAAGTAAACACTTAAACAGAAAAATGTAAGATTGTGTACAAGTTTTCTGGTTTCTATTTGGAAAAAGAATTTACATAAGATGTTTTTCATGAAAGTCCATAGATGCACACTAAAAGGTTTTTTGGCTGAACAGATACAACGAGTTGTTAACACAAAAAACATGATTATGATAGCATTATCTTTGTTTTTTATGTGCATGTATAAAATAGGCCACCTTTAATTTAAGATATTGTCAAAAGTCTGTTTAAAACTAAACATTAAATAAAAATGGTTAGAAATAAAAGCTTTGAAATAAAAAGAAGATTATGTACCATTTTTTCTTCTTATAATGTGAAGATTTACCCTAAAGTAGTATAAGATGTATTTATGTGAAAGATTCTTTATCTGAGACATGAAGCTCAGTGGAAGTGGAAGGAGTCTATCGGTGTCAGTACACATATTAAGGATATTCCTTCCAGTCAGGAAGGACAAGTTGGAGGCTTGGTCAGGAAACTAGAATCAGAAAACTAGATGAAGATGCAGAATACTTACCCTAAACCAGAAGAGGCTTTTTTTACTATTTGTCAAAAATGTCATTCCTTGATTATCTAGACATCTAGTGCTAGCATTAGATTATTAACAATTGTATTAAGAACACTCTTCACTCTGGACAGGTATCTTCCCAAGCCAGAAGGGGTCAGACAGGATAGGGGCCATGTGCTTTGTTAAAACGTTACTCTGTTTTAATAGCCTCTACAATCCAATAGATGCAGACAGCATCAGAGTTTGTTAACAGGGTTATCACCGCAGACCAGAAGAACAAGTTGGGGCATGTCCTTTAATCAGAAAACTAGCTGTCAGAAGAGGGTCAGACAGGGGGCCATGTTTTCTGTTAAAACCTTTATTCTGTTTTAACAGGCATTATAAAGCCATTACCTTAGGAGGTGATGATACACACACTTTTGAACGATACGCCATACAGTCTGCAATAAACAAGCATGGAATACACATGTTGGGGACGCAGGAGGAACCCAAAGTCTCAGATCACACACTTTCACACACATCTAGAATGGAAAACAGACAAACCCCAAAATAGGGCAATAAATTCAGAGGGGGGCCAGATCCTCAGCAGGATAGACAGAGCCAGAGTAGAGAGGGGGCACTTCAGGAGGGGACAGGGGTTAAAAGTACATTTTGCACATAAACATGATTGACATGTAAAACTAGACCCAAAATCGGACACCCCTCCTTAAACAGGGTAATAAATTAATTAGGGTTTTTTGATTGACAGTTGACACACAGTTTAACTACTGGCAGCTTTATGCTCGTAAGTGGCATCTGTTCATGTCCTGATGTTCATCTAGTCTCGAAAAGCAAAAAAAACTTACTGTTGTCCTGTAATGCAGATAACAAGACTGAGGCACTTTAGTTGATGTTAATTTACAAACAATAAACAGAAGCATTTCATTGGTGAAAACAAATGTGGGTTTATTGAATTAACTGAGGGAGAACATACAATAACTAAACTAAACAAACAAACAAGCCAAACAAACACTAAACAAGCAAAAACACGAAACATGAAAGTAGGAAAAAGAGAAGAAGAGTAAAGAATTCAGGATTCAATCAGCTAAGCACTTCTGAATGAACCATCAGTGTAAAATCACTTTGATGTAAAGTTGCATTACTTAAGCCCAGCTATTAGATAATATCCAATATATATATATATATCCAATATATATACTTGCATTTAGCTTTTAGTTGTGTGTCTATCTAGATAGATAGATAGATAGATAGATAGATAGATAGATAGATAGATAGATAGATAGATAGATAGATAGATAGATAGATAGATAGATAGATAGATAGATAGATAGATAGATAGATAGATAGATATTGTGCGTGTGTGTGTTTACTTAACCATATAAAGGGGACAAATTTGTACCCGTTAGAGTTCGACAGATCTAAGCAAAACCTCCTTTTGGGGACATCCTCGTTTGTGAAAAAGTTATAAATATAGTAAGTATAGGTTTTTTAAATGCTAAAAATGCATAGTTTTCTGTTAAGGTTAGAGTGTGGGTGTAAATGTATTTCGGGGTAACTACAAGTTTACTTTAAGTTTAGCTAAAAGTTTAACGCAAAGGAAAAGTAGGCATAATTAAATGTGATTTAAGTATTTTTTAGAATTTACCTAATGCAACAGAACTGATACTAACAATAAACCAATGTACTCATACACCGAGTATTTAGCAGATTGTCTATCAATTTTGAAATATGTTGTTACTCTTCTAGTCTGAGCAAACACTACTTCAGAGCACATAACTAGTTCCTGTAGATCTTCTGGGTTTCTGTAGTACTACCCCCAAACTACAATTAACACCCAGATGGTGACCATAGCATCCCCTAGCAAAGCATCAAGATAAGACTGTATTAGAACCTAAAGGAATGTAAACGTCACTTAATCATCAGAGTGTAACAAAACTTCAGAGATATCAATCTGTGCAGTTAGGAAGCATAAGTGATCGTGAATCACTTTGATGCAAATGAAAGTGACAACGTGCACTGGAGAGGCAAAAGCAAAACAATCTCCAAAAAGGAAATGGTTTTGCAGGTGGTGGCCACAGACAATTGTTCTCTCTTCATCCTCACTGACTGGTTTGTCTTCAGTTTTGTGTTTTGTTGGGGTCCACATATAGTCCAGTGCTTCTCAGAAAACAATGCTTAGTTGTCACATGCATTTAATTCTAACAATAACTGAGGACTATTTTAAAGTCAGCGCCCAAAGTTTTTTTGAAAGGATACACTTCCTGCTGTTGGTTGGTGGTGCTATACCTGTGACTCACAATAGCCACATCATTGTGATCAGCCCACAACACCATTTTCTCAAGCCCACAACAACATATTCTCAAGTTTGATGTAAATCAGTCAATGCATGATATAAACCACTTTCGGTTCCCATTTTTTGCAATTAAAAACTTTAACTAGTTAGACTAGTTGGACTAGTTTGAAAAAGTAGTTTTTTTGAAGAACTACTGGTGGGAATAATAACATAATCCAGTGATTTCATGGAGAGATGGACAAATTCTTTAGTGGGGCCCAACATAGAATAGAAAAGAGCTTTATTGCCAAGTATGTTTACACACACAAGGAATTTATCTTGGTGACAGGAGCTTCCAGTGCAGAAAAAAAACAGTTAGCTCCTAACCAAGGCTGCCATCCGTGGCTCCATTTTGGATATAACTATGTGTCTGCAATCCTGTCTATCCAAGGTAGTAGACAAACCAGACATTCAGTTCCCCTGAAGATCATTGACAACACAGAGAATTTACTAGTAGCTCTGGTTCAATAGGATATAGTCACAGAAATTGAACACCTCAATAGTCAAGATCCACCAAATCCAGAATGTCCTCCAAATTTTATGTTTGTTCCAACCCCCCATGACAATGCTTGCTCACCCAGGTTCACGAAACACCCAGCTCGGGTCATCCAGGTATCACCGCAACCATTCAGCTTCTCCGCAATTGTTTCTGCTGGCCTTCGCTGACTAAAGACACAATCCAACACATTCATAACTGCTCCAACTGTCAGACCATGAAGACTCCCAAACAACTACCTGCAAGATTATTACAAGATTTCATTACCGACCCACCCAATTCTCAAGGTAATACTACAATCCTTACTATAATTGATTGTTTTTCATCTTTCATCAAGGCCTGTCAACTAATTTCTCTTGCAAAGCTTCCTACTGCCCTAGAAACTGCAGAATTGTTTTGTGATAATGTATTCAGATTTTATGGTCTACCTGATGATATTGTTTCGGACCAAGGACCACAGTTTACTTACCGAGTCTGGACTTCTTTAAATAAAGCAGTAGTCAGGGCAGGCAGAAAACAATCACAGGGAAATAGACAATCCAATCGGTACACAGGTAAACAGAATACCATGAATACCAGAAAACACTCAGAAATGATCACCTAGGCAAATCAAGACTTCGCAATAATCTAAAGTTAGAGTGAGGTTTATATAGTGAGGATAATGAAAAATAGGTGAAGAGGAAAAACTAAAGACTTTTTCTGTTATATCGCTGTCTGCGACTGGGTTCTTTTTTCGTTTCTCGTGACCATGACAATGAATATAAACCCTATAAAAGAGTGTAAGCCAATCATCAGTTCCCCTCAATATCATCTATTCTGAACTGAGCTCAACTTTGTCAAATGAGACAGAATCATCTCCTCACACTCTTGGTGGCTTACTGGACAAAACATCAACCTCTGGTTCTAATTTTTGATTGGGGGTGGTAAAAAATCTAGCTCACCCCAATTTAGGATTGTTTACTTATCATGCATATGAAATTCAGCTTATGCTTCTTTTTCCAGAGTAAAACAACCCTAACATATAAGCAAGCAAAATAACAGTACAATCAAAGTAAATCAGAAAAACAATCCTTCAGGAAAAACTCACAATTAAAGTGAATGAATTGAGGAGAAGCATTTTGTCTGTCCAAACTAGCTGTAGCTGTAGTGTGCTTGCTGTGTTTACTACTGGACTTATAGCTGTTTGCTACTCTGCATTTCCTAAGGTCTTTCCTACATAAACAAAATGAAACAAAACACAAAACAAACAAAACACCATTCTTCTGTTAATCCTGTCAGAATACGATGTTCACTTGTAAATGTAGCTTTGTAGACTTGGTTTGTTGGTTTTTAAGACAATATGTTTAATGTTCTCATCCTTTCTAAGTCACTTTGGATAAATGTAAATGTGAATTGTAATCACTTGGTTACCAACAATCAGTTTGATGCTGTAGACTGATGTTTCGGTATGACATTCATTTTTCTGTAAAACATTGATAGGATGAGTTGTAGAATACATGGACCTAGTCTTTAATGAGACTAATAAAATCAAAACAATAGGAATAAGCATTGTAAGAAAGCTTTCCAACTTCCCAGCCATCCAAATATTTTATCAATCAAATCCTCCGCTTGGGTAGGTTTTATCACAACAGTTTTCATGTGTTCAATCACATCATTATTACTCTGGAAATTATCAACAATAGAAAAACAATAGAAAGTGTTTGCATATAAAAAATTGCATACTCCACCTTCTTTTGCAGTTACCAAAGTAATTAATGTAAGTTTATTCTTAATTGCTGCAGTTCTAACCATTTATGTAGGCTAACCCACTGATTTTATTTATAGCTGAATGCAGTCAGCAACACAAGGAACAGGGACTTATATTCTGGGCTTATATGTTTTCTCTGTAACCGAGGCAGCCCTCACTCTGCTGGCATGAATCCTCTGGGTTTTCATATCTGTCAGAACACCAGTTCATGTTACGGCAATGATCATGGCAGGACCCAGGTACTTTGGTTCTCTGACTTTCACCAGTTTCAGGCTCTGTATCAGAACCTGTAGGTTCAGCACAGTTATGAGCTGGAAAGGCATACACATCAATAACTGACATCTTAATGGTTGAGAAAAGAATTATTCTTATCTTAGATAACACTGCGGGCAGCATGACTACCAAATTTTGCCGTGCTTTTATTATTAAATTTTATTATTCAAGTTCTGTTTGTTCTTTCTACTGCTGCCACAGACTGAGGATGGTACAGTATGTGAAAGTGGCAATTGATAGACATTTTACTTGTGATGCAAAAGGAGTGCCATTATCACTTTCTATCACAGTTGGTATACCAAATCAGAGGATCATTTCTTTTGAAAATATTTTTGCAACCATTTGGGAATTTTCTTTAGCACAGGGAAATGCTTCTGGCCACTTTAAGAATCAGTTATTACTAGCATTAATTTAAGATTTCCCATGGCTGGCATATGTGTGATATAAATTTGGAAGTGTTGAAATGGTGTAGCAAGAGGTGGTAATGCATTATGTTTAACTGGACATCTGTCTTCACACATGTTAAGCAAGAATCAAGTATTAGTAACACTATCCCTCACTTTTGCTACACAGTACAGTTTATTGATAGCTTTAATTACTTTGTTTACTCACGTGTGAAATACCATGTCATAAAAAAACATTTTTGTTCTGCTTATGATACCATCTTCACCAGGTTTACCTTACTTTTCAGCCCAATACTCTAAATCACCAGTACTCTGTTGGCTTTTAGTAGAACTTAATATCTATGTCTGCAAGATTAGTGACGTGCGACATCATGTGGAATGTTTGAGTATTGCATGATACATACAGGCTTTGACACCATTTGCAGCAGCAGCATCTTCAGCCGCTTAGTCATGATGAGTTTTGTCATCATGTACAGCTATGTACATGTACAGCTACGTTAATTATTAATCATTTGCATCACTTCAATGAGTTGTGTAATCATCATGTGTAAAATATCTAGTGTAAATATCTTGCAATGCAATAACAGTTGAATTTACAGATAGATATAGTGCAGTGTACTGTTAACTACACTGTGATTTCTTAGCCTGATCTTCTCTGAGCTGTCATATGCTGGGTGTTAAGATTGTGTAATATTATTCCTACCTGATGTATGCTGTGAAGTGAAATCTGCAGACACAGGCACATTGCAGACAATGACTGAGGCATTTTCATAGTCTTTAGCAGAGGAACCAGATATAAGCATGTCATCTGCATATTTGAGGAGGCATGTATCAGATGGCAGTACAACATCCTTGAGTTTTGCATACACTACAGCAGAGAACACAGCCAGGGAATCGACATAGCGCTGAACAAGGCTGGTATAGGTATATTGGTGCCCCCATTGGTGAAAGTAAAGAGCTGCTGCAACCCCTTGTCAACAGGAACACTGAGAAAGGCAGAACAGAGATCAACAACAGTGAAATGTGAGTAGTGTGCTGAATGGAATTCATAATAGTGGGAACATCAGGCACAATAGAAGATAATAGAATCACAAGGTCATTGATTTTTCTGAAGTCTTGAGTTAGACGCCAGCTGGTTCTATCAGCTTTCTGTACTGAACAAACTGGTGTATTGTATGGTGAGTGTGTTTTATCAGAATGCCTTGAGCTAGTAAACTGTATGACATTATCAATGCCCTTCTCTTTTGAGAGGGGATATTGTTTTACATACACTGTCTTTTGTGTCTTAAGCAATGCTGTGTATGTTGTGTGTTTCACATTGATTAACCCAGCTTCATCTTATATGTCACCCAAAAGGTGGGGTTTACCATCGACAGATCAGGGGAGTTATCAGGCTTCTCAGTCTGTTCTAGCTGCTGTGCGGGTAAGAAGTCTCTCGGCTGTGACTGCATCTCCATTGATAACAAGCGAGCAGAGTAAAAAAAAAGAGATGTTAGAATCAGCAAATTATGTTCCTGACACAGCCACATCCACAAACACTGTGGCTGATTTGATTAACAGTGTCATACTGCCTCTTTCTGCATTCATTTTTCCAATCACCTTGCTTATCACAATATCGACAGTTACCCATACGTTTTGGTTTATGATGTGATTGTGGGTTTCCAAAGATGGGTTTCTCCATTTTTGATGTTTACAAAATATGTGTAGCTTTTTTATTGTTTGTGGTTGCACAGAAAGCTCACATTGAATTGTATTTTATCATACAACATATTTATATAACATTGGTTTGCGTTTGATTAATAAAACAAACAAACAATAAAAGCATATAAATGACATTTAATTTCCTTGGTGTTGTGCTTTAAAACCCTTATGTCCTCAAAAAAAAACAACAGTGTTTTAACACAGCTAATTTACAGATCGCCTTTGCAAGAGATTACGTTCAGTGTTAATGGTCTGTAATGGTTCTGTCCTCAGAGCTGCAGTGATCTAATTAAATATTTAAGGCTCACTCAGACTCTTTCAGCCAGTGGCTACATGGTTAAACCTCAACATATGTTGGGACAGTAATAACTGCCCAGCTCCCCTGTGCACAGGAGGTCTTGGTAGTTTTTCAGAGGAGAAAATTCTGGTATTTTTTTAAGGAAAAAAAGACAAATAAGAGCTGGAGGGGGAAGTGCAGAAGAAGCAAATTACTCTTCAATGCAAATATATTATCTGGCCACCCTGGATATTGTTTTTTTTTGTTAAAAATGTTTCACAACCATTTTACATCTGAATGCTAACACAGAAACAGTAAGTAATAAGGAATTCTGATTTGTAAACAATTTGCTTTTTCACATGCTTCAGTAAAATCTGAATAATCTTTCAAGATTAAAATGAGCCATAGTAATGAGCCATAGTAATGGCCTAATATGGAGGCCTGTAAGTTGATCACTTGATTAATTTGCAACATTACATTTCTAAGTCTTTGGAACCCCCACTGTTTCACAGTTCTGAGGGGCAGTGGCTAAGCACAGGTTAAGACATAAAAACAGAGAAAGAGAAAGAAACATTTGAAGAGATTTGGTTCCTTTTTGAAGGAACTTGACGCTGTGTTATGGCTTGTTCACGCCTGGGTCTGAACACGTATGAAATCATGTCTATTTATAGGCAGGTCAGGTCATGTGATGTAGTGTTGTGAAGCCTGCTCTGTGGTTTCCTCTGAGCTAGATGATGAGTTCATGCTGTCACATTTGGATGACAATCTGACAGGTCCTGAGGCCAATCAGCCTCTTCTTTCAGTCACATTCAAGGAGATGATTGAGGTTATTTTAAGTGCTGTCTAAAAACTGAGTCTCAAGTAGCCAAATGAACAGTAGCACATTATTACATTACTCAGCTGAACAATAATTTTTTATTGTCCAACTGTGAACAGCATCAGAGACCAGACTACTTTCCATCAGTGCAAATCTGGGAGCAGATATCCTGTCGAAACAAGGGCTGAGGCCCATCCACAAGTGGTAGAGTCCATTTGGCAGAGGTACATCTGAGCAGAAGTGGATTTGTCCACCTCCAAGGACTCGACCATTGTCCCCTCTGGTTTAGCCTCCCTAACCCAGCTCCATTACAAGTTTGTCCACTTTTGGTAGCATCATTCTGGCTGACCCCAGTCTGGTTCTACAAGGAAACTGTATGCCCTGAAGTGGCAGGTGACATGGTGTCATGGTGAGAGCAACACCATGTTGACCCAGTTCATTGCCCTATTGGTTCAGTGCTGGAATTCTTTCAAGAGCACCTTTGTATAGGTTTGCTCCTGCTATCCTTAAGGCTTGGTTGTTTCTGCTAGTCATGAACCTGTTGATGGAGCCTCAATTTGGTGTCTCATTTTCTGCGTGGTGCCAGACGGCTGAGGTCTTTTTGACTTGGGATCTTACCGTAGTTTTAAGGGGCTTAATCAGGGGCTCCATTTGAGCCCCCATAGTCAGCCTAAGACAAGACCAGGAACAGGAAAGGCATCACTTATTTTGTCCAGATAGAGTTTTGAGGCTCTATATCTACCACTCTAACCAGTGGCGTTAAGACCTCTTCAGCTCTTAATCTGTTTGGTGCTCACAACCGAGGTAATGTGGTCATCAAACAGTGTTTATCTTTGGTCATGCCTGCACAGCCTTCCTTCAGATTTAGAATCTGATGACAAATTTTACAGGCATCTTTTAAAGGCTATGTGCACACAACACTACATCAGATGTCCCGCTTATAAATAGGGGTGATTGTACATGTGTTCAGACCCGGACACAACTGAAAAGCGCGTTCCCCATAGCATCAAGTCCTGACGCAGCATCTCATTCCCGGCCTCAGGGATGATTTTGCATTACTCAGTATTGTAAGCAACATAACACATCACTACACATGTAAGTTATTAGAGTTATATAAGTTATAGTATCAGTGGTAGAAATAAATCCCTCTAGATAGTGTCGAGCACTCTCCTTAGCAACATGTAAAATCATGCCTTCTATCATCTCTTTTAAGTAAACAAAAATCACATCTAGGTGGGAGCCAAAACAGTTTCCAGCATTATAATACCTTTTGAACTGCAGGATGTATCAGAATTATAAACTAATTATAAACAATATTTTATTCATTCCATTTAATTTATCATCTTTCATTCTATTTACACCAACTGATAGTGAAAGGCTAATTAGTTTGTTGTTAAAAGTCATAGGTAGAATCATTGATCCAACATCTATTGATCCATTTATCCCTATTGGGGTCACAGGGAGTGCTGGGCCCAACTATTTTAGCCCACAGTGGGGAACATGACAGCACTCCATGAGACCACTCCATCATAGACACACATATTCACACTCTCAAACATACAAACAATAATTTCCAGTTCAACCTGATCTACATGTCTTTGGACTGTGGGTGAAGCCTATAGCAGCACAGGGAAAACAAGCAAACTTAGATCAGAAATGAAGCTTATTCAGCCACGACTTGAAGCAGGGATCTTCTTGCTATGTGTGCACCCCATGGTAGAACCATAGATTACCAAATAAAAATCCATAGCTACATATTCTATATATATGTGCATTCAATTTTACTAATGATTTCCCCATTGTCTTGTTATTGTTTGGTCAAGAACAAGTTGTCCGAATCTTTAAATAATCTATCGTAAATATCTGAAAATAAAGCAGGGAAAAGCTAACAAAAGCTTAAGACTTTTCAAGGCAAATCTCTTTTTATGCATTCATAGTTTTTTTGGGGATGAATGCTTTTTTATTTTTGGTTTTGGTTTAGGGGTACTCTGTGGAGGACATTGAAATTACATTTATATATAATAAAATGGATTAAATGAATAGAGACAAAATAAATTACAGTACACTTTATCAATATTTTAAAGAAGCATTGCATGCAATAGAAAGATTGCCTTCCTAACCTCTGGACTAATTTACCCTTTAACCATACATTATACTCTTAAAATGATTATTCTTCAAAATACATCATCAGAGTCAGAAACACTTATTTACTGTATTTGAACAAAACATGTCACACTTATTAAATGTGATGGATACCAGATTTAATCATATCAAATGTGTTTCCTCTTCATATAAAGATCTGGCACATTTCTGTTAAAGGTACAGTTATTACCACTGGTGCTGTATCCTAAAAAAGTTACTTTACTAGGACAGCCATCATTAAATGTTATCCATAAAATAATACCACTTGTATAGTTGCAAAGTGCAAAACTGATTTTTATTTATTAATTTTTATTGAAGCTATAAACATGAGAAAATAAAGAAAAAAGGGTATTTTGTTAGAGCTAAAAGCATGCCAGCTCCATTTGAATATCTAACAGGAAGATAAGTTCCAAGATTTTCTTTTCTCTTTTAAAATTAAAACATTTTAAACATAACATAACATGAAAGAACCAAGCTAGGTAAATGCTATGTTGTCTTGATAACCTTTAAAAGTGAATGTATTAGACTATAACATAAAAACAACCAACCCACTTATAACATACACACAATAAAAGAAAAGAAACAAAAAACAGATATCAATGATCAATAAAACTGTTTTACACAGAATCCCCTCACATTATTATTTACATATTTAAGTCATTCATGCTCTTGTATGGGATTCTTTTAAATTGTATCATTACACAAATACAACAAGGTTTTTATTATTATCATTTTTGCAGGCAATAATCACAGATAAAAGATCACAGAGAAGTTTGAGTCAGGAATGGAAGGATCTATGCTGTCTTTGTAAAATGGGCACAATTTTGCTTTAACTTCAAACTTGAAAACAAGTTTTGAGATAAACAATGCTGTATATATGACATTATGGGTCATATAATTAGGTTATTCTGTAGAGTACATGGAGTTTGAGGCAATGGGGTGGGGAGGGATGTCTGTTCTAATCAACCTTTGTGGTATGGGGACATTTTTGTGTAAGTTGGGATTCTGGCTATGCCTGTTTCTGCTTCTAACAGAAGAAAACATCATGTTACAGCCAGGTACTTTGCACTTGTGCATTTCACGCAGATGCACAGTCTTGTAGTGTACTCGAAGGGTCCCCTTGTTGCTGTACACTTTTTGGCAGATGGTGCAAAGGATGCCTCCTGCCCCATTACCTCCATTAGATGGCAATACGGATGGTGAGACGGAGGGGTCACAGTGCAGTAACTCCTCCTTTGTGTCTTCTCTTCCATCCTTCTTGGTCTTTTCCCCATCCTTTCCTTGCTCTATAACACTTTGAACCCCAGTACTGAGTGTGCAGTCCTCAATGTCACTAGCAAGGTCCAGGTCATCTAGAAGGATACCCCCATCGCTACCCTCATCCGACTCCTGTGAGGATTGCGTACTACCACTTGACTGTACGCTGGAGGTGGTGCTCAGGTCCAGCACCATATAGTCATCATTGGGGCCATGGCAGTAGCCGTTGCTGTGTGAATAATCTGTAGTGGTTGGGGATCCTGTTTCCTGGTGGCCTAGGCCTCGTGGTGGACCACTGGCAGGACTCCACACTCCCTCCAGTCCTAGGTGGTGGCCAGCATAGATCTTTGACAGGAACTCAGTACGCAGATCCCTAGGCAGGGTCGTAAGCTGTGAGTCCAGTACAATGTCATCCAGCTCTTTGGTCAGTAGTTTGCGGTGCAGGTTGATATTGGAGCTATGTCTGAAAAGGAGAGAGGACTGAGTTCTTGTAGCAATTTATTTAAATTGAAAATTATTTTTGTTGCTCAGTACAAGCATACATACAAAAAAATGTATTTGCAGTAATGTTGACAGACTCTTTCATTATTTTCTTTTTGCAGGTAATATTTTGCATAATACATCTGATTATTCTATATGACACTGATTGTGCTAGATTGTGCTATCTTACACAGTCTGTTACTGTAAGATTTCTAATCACTTCAGTTTCAGAGTGTCACTCTATTGCATTTACTGCATTTTTCTGCTTTCATTTGATTGACTGCATGAACGTGAGAGCCCACAATGTTCTGACACAGCAGAGAGCTCGACCACTCTAACGTATCCTGCTAAAGTGTTTACTCCTGTCAGCACGTCTGCAGGCATGCACAAATGCAGTTGACTCTGACTCAATTAAATACTTCACCACGTTGAATGGGAGTTTATCAATTGATTTGAGCTGTGGTAATGCAATAATCAAGGGAAACTCAATATCATATTATCTCAGACTTGGACAGCATTAGCACTTTGACTCGCTCTTAAAAGTAGCTTAATTGAGACTTATAAACAAATTGTTCGTGTAGGACTCACTTTAATGAAGATAGACTTTCTCTCAACTGAGTGCAGGATCACATAACACATAGCAAGAGAAAGTGTCTTTGCATCAATTCATCTCAGCCTGGATCTATTTACATAGAATGTTGTACTGCCACGAGACAACTCTTAAAAAATCCCTTTACACAAATCTGAGACCATGCAATATGCCAGTCTTTAAATTATGTTATAATTATGTCACAGTGACACTACACACATAAATGTCACATAGTCTCAAAAGTACATAATATTTTGTTAGGCAGCCTGAATACATAACACTCTCATAGACCACAGAGATAAGACTTTGTACGCAATGACAGATATTTCTAATGCATGTGGTCCAAAAGTGGTCCAAAAGTGTAGATATCATCAGTTCAGTCAACTTCATGTTCATAAACCAATTATAATCTTAGTATCCCTAATTAGTTTTACTAATATACATCTTATAATGAATAATACAAATTTGTAATACTACCATGTATTCTGTATTCTGTGTTGTACATGTTTGGTAATTTATTGTTTTTATTTTCATTATATGTAAAGCTACTTTGAGACAATGCAACTTAAAATGTGCTATATAAAAAAAGTTAATAAAATTGCATGTAGAGCAGGGTAACACAAACAAAATAAAACACAACCAGACATTACAACAAGACATTAATGGAACCAAGCTTTTTTGTGTCTGTGTGCCATTCAGCCATTGCCCACTGAATTTCCAAATCAAAATTATTAGTAATGTAGAAAGCAAAACAAAGCAATGATCTCAGGGATCCCTGGCCATGCAAAAGCTATAACTGATAAAAGGATTACACAATGTTGTAGAGCTTACCAGCAGTGCCATGGTTGATGCAGTCAAAAAGGGCCCCTTTTCTTTAATTATTTAGTTCCCTATCCGACATTCTCCTGCAAGAAGTAAAAATAAATTAAATAGAGGGACCCTTTCTGTTGATAAGGTATACAGGAGCAGACCACCAAAACACCATCAACATTTAAGAAGATAACATACTGATTGTCAAAGGATAAATGTGAATGTGTACATAGCTGTGCACATCTATTACTTTATTTAGTAATAATAATAATAAAACAGTACAATATTTTAAGACATGTATAAGTTAAGAAATAAGCCATTATTTAGGTGAATTGGGTTTTATGAAATTTGTACTTGTAGGAAACAATTAACATGATATCGCACGATATTACACGATAAAAACTCTAGGGGAACTTAGTTGTAGTTTAAATGACTGATGGAACTACTCAACTTGTTTACATTTAATCACAGGTTCTTTAAAAAATGCTGTTGATGATGCTTATGTTGGCAGCTCCTTTTGCAGCATGTCACCATTCCTTCAAAATTGTACCCTCACACTGCTCATAAGCTCTATACTGCCACAATTAATTGGCATCTAAACACACAATATGCGCACAGACCCTGAAAGCTATATTAGTCAGGTCTCCTCATAGATGCAATGGTTTTCATATTCAGGTAATATTTACTATTACCAATATGTAATTCTACCCCCAAACATAGCCCTCACAGAAGTCTGTTACATTTAAAGCTAACATGATGGCTGATTTACAAACATTTAAAATAAGACAGTCTTCAACGTTAACTATATTTGTGAGGACATATTATTTGTGAGGATATCATTAAAAAAAAATTAGCCCTCAGTATTGCCAAACGTGACATCTACACACACAGGCTGTATGCCAATATAAACAATAAGGTGTGCTTTTTAGTATGAAGAAGGCTGAGAGTCTGAACACATTGCATTAACATTAAACACCTAAACATTTAATGAAACCAAGCAAGCAGTATCTGTCAGTTTACTTTGACTAAGCATGGTTAAACATGCAACTCAACACTGTGTGGTAGAGAGACTCTCATTTCTCCTTTCAGCCTCTAATGTGGCAGCCAAACCAATTTGTCAAAAGCTGGAGGCGGTATCTCCTGAGAATGCATTTTGACTCTGCAGAGGAGAGAGGTGTGGCTCTTAATGTGTCTTGTCCCAGAAGCATTAATCATCTTTAGGATTTGATGGCTGTTTCAGTTCCTGCCAAGTGTGCACATTTGTGAAATGAGTGAAATATTGAAGAAAATAGAAAAGGAGTCACATTAAATGAAGATGTGCTATGTTTTGTCTTTATCTCTCCCTTTCATGCACAGGTGTCAAACTGAAGTACTGGAGGGCCACTGTCCTCCAATCAGAATCATAAATATGAATAAGGTAATAAATGACTTTAGAATTTGTTAAAGGACAGTGGGACAGTGGTTTGACAAGCCTGCTAATGTGCCCTGCTAAAGAAAACTTAAGGTCAGCTCACTTATCACATTCTCTAGACTCTAAGGCTAAGCTGCCATCAATACTTTACATGAAAAAAGTAACTTTTGCCTCTCTACCACCATTTCTGTTTGAAACAAAATGAACTGACTGACATTCAGACTGTTTCAGACTGACATTAAATGCAAAAGCGGACCAGACAGCTCAAATTACAAAATCATTATTATAAATTTACCCTTGTAAATAGGTAAGAAAAAGAAAACTGTGATGAACACTGATCTGCCATGCACTTCCTCAATAACTGTTTATCTTAATTTTTAGCCAAAAAAGTTACGGATTGCAGCTTTAAACATAAATGACAAAGTGTAGCCATAGTTTGGATTGTTGCATTCTCTTAGTCTTACTTGTGTCTCAGCATCAAAGGAAGAGACAGATATAAATAACCTTCACTATTGCTTGCATGGGACTGTAAGCTGAATATTAGCACACCATGGGAATCTGGAGCCACTCAGGGTCATCTGCAGCAGTGAGGACAGCATTGTAAAACAGCAAAAGACCTTTTTCATTTTAATATTTGCATCCTCTAGCCAATGTTTTCTCATTGTAAAGGATAGATGGATACTTGTTTGAGAACAGGATTCAATTTATAAAATTGTCTTCATACTCAGGGATGTCATGAGCTCATTTAAACGTCAGTGTGAGAAGGAAGTCTGTTAACACTAAATTTAAATGCTATATTAAAATTGTAATTCAAAGTCTCATGTTCTGTCTGATAATTAAATATAAAATGTAATATAAATGGTATACATTTATATGTAAAGGTTGGTATACAGTTTTATCAACAATCTTAGGTATGACAACAGAATGTATACATTAAAAGAACTTAATTTTATTGGAGTGTTTACAAAACAAATAAAACTAAAAAATAGATAAAAAAATAAATACAATTTTAAAATAAGTATGCTTATTTTAAAATAAACACAGAATTGGAAACAAGGGTCAATAATGAATTAAAACCTCTTGCACATCCTCTCGGCCCAAAATGCATATGAACTGATCTATTAGTAGCCTTGAGCTGTTAATTAACTTAAATATCTGCAGTCTTAAAAGATTTTTCCTGTAGCTCAGCTGGTAGAGAATTGTGTGCGCAAAGGTGGAAAGTTCAATTCCCAGGGGAACACATACTGATAAATTGTATACTGTGAATTCACTGTAAGTCGCTTTGCATTAAAGTGTCTGCCAAATGCATAAATGTAAAAAAAATCTATAGCTATATCAAATAAAGTAAAAATGAAATAATAAAAGCTGCAAGAGTTGACTGGGCCCTTGAACTGGTGCCACCGCCACTCTGTGGCTTTTGGAAAACAGTGATGGGTGGCAATAGGATTTTTTCAAAAACATTTGTATGTACCACATTTCCTGCTGCCAGCTGATAGCGCTATGACTATAACTGATTATTGGCACTGAGATGTGTTCAGGCCAAGGTTCTTATCTAACATATGAGGTTGGGGTAGATTGAACATTGCATATTTGAGTCAGAAGAACTTCCTGTTTCGTGGTGAAATATTAAACTCTGTGAGCAAAATATGTTGACTGACCAAATATGTTGTTGATCTGATGAAATCTCTTCATTAAATTTTTCATTCATTAAATTTCATTAATTTATTAATTAATTCATTATTTTTTCATTAATAAAGACTTTTTGTAGATATTGGAATGTTACATGTGAATACCGATTTCATACATATGTGAAACATAGCTCACAGGGCACTTTGTTGAAAAATTGTAGAAAGCGCTATCCAGCCATTTTGCCACACCTAATTCTGAAACCTATACCGGATGTAACTTTTGGTGGGCACTTACATTTAAAGAGTAAATAATAGCAGAATATTTAAAGACCATTTTTGGTGGCACTTCCTTCTGCCAGGTGGTGACGCTATAACTGTGATTCACAATAGCCACATCATTCAAAATTCAAAGCCTGGACTTGTCAGAAAATCCACATACACAAAATGGCCAACTTCCTGTTGGGTGGAGCTAATGAATGTAATTTTGAAAGTTGTCTGGCTTCATAAGAACAATATGTGTACCAAGTTTGGTGACCCCATTACTTTTGTCAAAAGGGCCCAACACGCCCATGTCTAAGCTTTTGCCCACACCAGCAGACCACTATGATGTGCATGCCAAATTTCATAAAATTACAAGCATGTTAAGCAACTCAAATACATCTGTTTACTGTTTTAAGTTTGACACATTACCATGACAACATAATTTAAGCTATCACAAATCCTTTTAGAACTTTACGTTAGTCATGTATCTACATTTTTTCTTGACTTCTAAGTCAGAAGTGAAGTTGACTATTTTAAAGTTCGTTTTAAGTGACACTTCCTGTTGCCTGTTGGTGGCGCTATGACCATAATTCACAATAGGTATATCAATGCCATAAGCCCACCACATGCATGCTGTAGATATTTAAGAAAAAGAAGGGAAACAGAAAGTCTTTATTTTATTGCCTTACCATGGCAACATGATTTGATAAATCAAAAATTCCTTCACAATTTTAAATGTTCACAGCATAGATTTCCTGTTGGGCAGAGCTAATGATTGTGTGAATGTTGCTCAGGTCGAGCAGACTGATAGATGTACCAAGTTTCGTACAGATGCATTCATGTATGTATGATATATGTAACATATTTTGTGCTCAGCTCTACTGAGCCTGAAAATGGCTGACAGGAAATACAGCTGATAATGACAGTTATTGGCATGAGTCAAAGAATCTATAGATAGCAGACACATGACAATCTGGTAAATTAATCAAAGGTTATAAGAGGTTTTATAAATTTTGTTATTTTTTTGACCACTAGCTACTCTTGGAACACCAATGAGTACAACAGGGGTCTTTGCCCCTTTTTGGGATTTGACACCTAATATTAATGATATTAAGAAAAAGAAGAAGAGGATTTACTAAATTGGAACATTTTCTGAAGAAAATGTAAGTGGTGCTTGCCGTGGCAAAGCTTGGACCAAAATATTTCTAAGATGTTATTAATGATGTTGCAACATCATGATTAAATTAGCATGATGCTAACATGACTTAGTATGATGCTAGTATGACATGGCATGCTGTTAGCATGACTTAGCATGGTGCTAGCAAGACTTGTGTCATGACGTATTATGATACTAGCATGATGTAACATAATACTAGCTGTTTAGTATGATAGATATACTAAAATATGGAAGGCTAAGACATTTCAAGATATTGGTTTATTCATTTCATTTCATGGTTGCTAGGGTACAGTAAAATGTTGCTAGGGTGTAGCTAGACAGTTCTGATCCATGACATCACAAAGATCTGCCCAATGGATCTGTCTGTAGAAATTTTTCCCCATTTTTCATTCACATGAAAACATTGTACACCTGATCGCTTAGTCATAGTACACCTCTCCTCAATAAGCTGGTCATTTTGACCCCTCATTCATTTGACCCCTTATTTGTCTACGACAAATGGTGCGGGATAAGTTGTGTACCAAAGTTTTGTCCAGAAAAAGAAGAATAATTAGCATGATGCGAGTATGATTTAGCATGATGCTAGTATGATTTACTGTGATTCTAACATGATTTACCGTAATGCTAGCATGATTTAGCATAATACTAGTATATCTAAGCATGAATTAGCATGATATAACATGGTGCTAGCAAGTTTTAGCATGCTTTAACATGATGCTAGCATGATTTAACATAATACTAGCATGTAAGTGAGGACATTTGGCCCTTACAAATAAACACACAAACACACACATACACACATGCAAATACACACACAAATGCACACACTCAAATAAACCTGCTTTCAATTGTTTTCCATTTAAATAAAACCAAAGTTTCCTTCTTTATTGTAACTTCTGGATGCAAGTTCTTAAATCCAGCTTCCCTGCCTGATTCCTAACACTAATGGATCTATGTTGTCATTTTTATCTAAGTGAAAGTAACATATTTTACAGATATGGCAACCCATACCTAAAATGTGACCTCTGCATTTAACCCATCACTGGTGAGGAATGAACACACACTGCAAGTTGTGAGCACATGCACACCCGGAGCAGTGGGCAGCACACTCCTGCGCCCAGGGAGCAATCAGGGGTTGGGTGCTTTGCTCAAGGGCACTTCAGTTGCTACCTGCCAGTGCTGAAATCGAAGCACCAACCTTCTGATCACAAACCCAACTCACTTACCAGTAGGCCACAACTGCCCCCAACAGCTGTTTAAATAGACATTATTGCAATCCAAGAATTATTTGGTTGTTCTTGCTTTTGATTCATTTGAAATCACAGAAAAATTAAAAACAATATTAATTGACTGACCATATTGTAACTAAAATGACAGTTTGTGTTTAATATTAATGTTTATTATTATTATTAGATGTATAATGTATAAACCAGTAATCTAGTATCAAGTAACAAAAAAACAGACAACTCACAGCTGTTCTGATATTCAGTAAAACAGCACTCGCATACCCCATTATTTTAATCACATCAGTCTACATATTTGATTTTGCTGGAAGACAAGAGTGATTTGTCTGACCTGTCTCTGCTCCGTCTGGAGGGGAAGGCAGCGTTGCATCCAGTGACAGTACACACATGCATCTCTTTGAGGTGTACATTTTTGTAGTGCAGTTTGACACTGTAGGAGCTTTTAAAACTCTTTTTGCAGACGTAGCAGATCTTCGGATCAGGGATGGAGCAGAGATCATCCTCAGGTGACTGAGAGGGGAACTTTGGTGGGCTTGTTCCATAGCCCATAGAGGAGATAAAACTTTCATGTAAGACAGCCATGCTGGCTGCAGCAGCAACGGCCATACCCCCATTGTATAGACTGTACTGACCCATGCAGAACATGTCATAAGTAGGGTCATTGATCTCTTCCTTAATTTTGCAAACAGGCTGGTGTTGAGAGGATGGGGATTGGTTTTGTTCCTCCAAATCTTTCCTGAATTGTTCCTCATCTTCTGTCCCTTGTTTCTTTTCTAGGTTTCTCCCTAGGGCAGGCTGCTGCATGTCAGTGTCTATTAGCTCATCACGGTATAATATTCTGGATTCAGATGTCTCTGACTCATTTTCAAAGTCACGTTCATAATCTTGGTCCTCAGAAGAAAAGCTGTCAATACAGCGTAGGTCACTAGTAACTCTACCACCTACACTCCCACTGCACTCTTCTGGGTCAGGATGGAGTACGCCTCTACAGGCTAGACTTGGACTCATTTCATTATGTGATGGAGATTGATGTCCACTACTCCCACACTGATGACTGCTGCTGCTGTTATTGTTGTTATTGCAGTTGCCATTGACATTGTTATGGAGGTGGGATGTCTGATGGTGGTGATGATGGTGACAACTATCTTCATCATCATCCTTATCATAATCATCTGCCACATCAGTCACTTCTTTCTCTATCTTGACAGGCATACTAGATTTGCGTGGCTTCTTTTTAGGCATGGGGTCAAGAGTGGTGGAATCTTGGGTACTGGGAGTTGTGGGGAGGCAATTAGAAAATGTTGCTTTTTCAGGGTGCTGAACATGGGTGTTGTGGGAGCCAGCAGATAACATCTTTTGCTGCTGGTCAGTCAGACACGTAATGTTTGTTGTGGTAGGCAGTATAGGGCTATTGGGCAGAGACACTGGGGGACTAACTAGGTCAGCAGGTGAAAGCAGTGTGCGATAAAAAGGTGGCACAGGTTGCACTGGCTGTACAGACTTAAGAGAAGGGAAGACAAGAGAGCTCTGTAAAGGTGACTGTATTATGGGGTCGAGAGGAGGGGTGGCAAAATTTAGTGATGGATGTCTGGGGCTAGTTAGAGTGAAGCCACTTTTGGCACTTGATATCACAGGTGTGGCTGTACCAGAACTGGAGCGAATTAGGTCCTTGTCCCGGTTGTTTCTTAGCATGGGCATGTGTAGGCGAGGATTGGGATTGGCGCTATGGCGGTTTCGACTGCGCAATGAGCTGAAAACCATATTGCACCCTTCAATAGTACAACGATGCTTAATCTTCAGATGCACAGCATTGTAGTGGATCTTTAGGGTGCCCTTGTCATAGAAAGTCTTGCCACATGAGTTGCAGCAGACACGACCCTTGCGTGAGGTTGTTCCCATACGACGTATGCGATGCATCTTGGATGAGAACGAAGAGTGTGTAATTGTTTTGGATTGTTCATTCTTTTCAAAATGGTGATGGATTTGATGATTGTTGAGAGTGCCTGACTGTTGCTGTTGCTGCCCCTGTTGTTGCTGTTGTGATGTCTGTGACTGGGACTGCTGTGTGGATAGTGTTGGAGAGATGGGTGAAGCTCTGTTGGGTTCTGTCTTAAGTTCAAGGGAGTTGGGTAAAGCCCCAGCTGCTCCCCGACTTGGGCTTTGACCACTACAAAAAGGTGAGAGTGACACTTCAGACTCACTGGTCTCCATTGGCTCATTTTGACTCTGAAGATTTGCCTCTCGCATTCTGAGACCTGACTGGTCAATGGTCAGTCCGTTTGGCGGAAGTCCTAACATGGGGGCTGATACTGGGTTAATGTATTGGAAGGGCAGCAGAAAGGCCAGACTGTTTGGAATGTTCTCAAAATGGTGAATACTAGAGGGGCTATTATTCTCCAAATGTGAAAGAAGGCTGGGACTACGTGTGCGATTATTGCTTTCAATAAAAGTTCTGATGCCAGAATCAGTCTTTGAAGATGGCACTGTGACTGCCTGGCCCTCCTTTTCCTGGATGGCCATCAATTCCACAATAGACTTGGTTTCACCAAAGCGCAGAAACTGCTGCAATGTGATGATCTCTTCTTCTCGGGACATTATGATCCATCTGTCCAGAACCTTGCCAGCAGAATCCTAAAGGCCATATCAGAAACAAGACAAACACAAACATTCACTGTTTCTGTATAGTCACAAGTATCTGTGTTCATGTATGTGTCTGAAACAATATAAAGACTGATAATATATATTAAATTGACCATATCCAGGCCTCTGTAAATTCCTCCACTTCATCTTTTCTTTGAATGAGGCATACAAATGTAGCCATTACCTGCAATCTGATGTTCCAAACAATGGAAAGCCTAACAGTCTTCACTAAACAACAAGAACCCACTGAGGCTCATTTTAGTAGCTCCCTATAAAATTGCAAATGTAGATCTGAGTCATCACAATTATCTACTGATTATTGCTGGAGCAATAGAGCAAAAAAGATTTAGAGGGACTAACTAATCACACTTTCCTATTTTAAAATATGTCATCTTGCCAATATATATATATATATATATATATATATATATATATATATATATATATATATATATGCATCTCATGTATATTAAATACATAACTGGAGTTTACAGAACACACATCTTGCATGAGATTAAATAATATACACCGTTGAGTGTAAAATAATGTAAATCTCAGTTCTCTATTATATTAGTATGATTCTAAAGTACAGCTGTTATACATTGATTTGCCATGGGGAACGCCTTTTGCATTAACAGACTTATGGATTAACAATCATAACCTTTTACACCTTATCTAACGTGCACATGACAATTGACACATTGCAATGTGACATAGAGCTGTGGCTTGAGTTTGTCTACACTGCAACATTCTTAAAACATTCATTAACACAGACTAATCAACCTACTGTATGTATCCATTTACATTTTCAACAGAAATCCACTGGTATACAAATATTACTTTTTTAAAATAAAATGCCACCCCTGGCCCCCCAAAAAGATTCCATTTGGATTTAAATATGCAAACACTTAAGAGCCTATATTGAAATTATTAGTTTGCATCAGACATTATTTATTTTTTACGTATTGACTAGAAACCACAGTGTCCTGTCTTTAACCCCATTGGAAGTCATAGGGATGTGCTGAAAAGGTACTGGTGGACTTGGTTTTACTCTTCTGTCCCTAAAACCACATCTCAGGCAAAAATAATGCAACTATGGATGGAAATGTTGTGATGTTGTATAGGGTTGTTGAAACAATGCCACAATGAATTTGTGTGTAATCAAATCAAGGCAATTTAACAAAATAATAGACTTTTTTGGTCAGTCAATGTATAACTATTAATACAATCTTTGTTTTGATACATCAACCATTTCAGGCCAATTGTAATGAAAGTCTTTAACACTAGAACCAAAGGTGCATTATAATGTGGTTCAGTAAAAGCTTTCTTTGTTGACAGCTTCACTGATTATCATGGGAGTGATTTATGTACATAGCGAGTTAAAATCACAAACTTGGTGACATAAGTATTGTCATATACATAAGTATTGTCTATAAATGTTAGTTGGGAGGTGTTTTCCAAAAAGTGTGCCACTACTTTATTCTCAATGAGGTTGTATGAACGATACTCCCAGTTTAAGTGGAGAAAAAAATGTTTTCTGCTCTCATAAATGATCCAGTTTACACTCCACAAGGCCTTTGAAACTCCCCTTGGCAGAGAACAAGGCAACATCAAGGGAACAATGCTTGTTCTGATGACAATTATAGATGACACTAGGCTAGGCTTTGCCTGTTCCAGGCTGCTAGGATCTATGAATGATACATGGTTATTCTGGATTTTAAAAGCTGTAAAAATGAACAGCATAAAGTCTTTAAGGTGCAGACAGAAAATAAATGTTTAAATAGAATGGGAAAGTTAGAGAACAGGATAAATTGAAGAAAAGAGAAGACAGTAAGAGTGAACAAGAGGTGGGAATACAGAATGGCTTCACAGCAGCACAGCCTCAGAAATTTATGCTAGATAAGTTCTTCAGAGACAGTACATCAATAGTCACTGGGGTATTTGTTGTTAAATATACATTAAAAACATTTTGCACTTTCATTCCATGTTTCAATATGAGTTTAGCCTGGAGGTATAACTTTAAGCCTTACCACTGTGCATTCTAAAATAATATTGTTTTGGTTTCATACTTCAATTTGATGTAATTAAAGGGAAAAAACAATTTACAAAGTGAATATTTAAATAGAAGGTATGATATACTGTGGAGCGATTTTGTACTTTTCTCTGTTCCTTACTGAAGGGTGAAATAAACACAAGTCTGTCCTACACTCCTTATTTATACTCAATATATACTCACATCTTGCATTTTCATACAATACATGTTATACTGCCACTTATCTTTGAAAGGGCAGTTTGGATCACATATACATAGAACTGTTACAAAAAGTTAATCTTGGATAAAAAATGACACTTTTGAGAAGTTTGTGCATGTGTAGCTGAAACTGGCTGATCACTGATTACAGTTTCTTAGTGCTTGGGCCCTATTGTTTTCCTTAGGATTTTTCAGTGCTTGGTCCCTGTTGTTTTTTGTTGGATTATTATGTCGTCCCACACCGTTTGTTGTAGGCCCATGAATGATGGGTCAAATTGACTGGCTTATTGAGAAGAGGTGTGCTATGACTTTTGAACCAACATGAATTAGCCGTTTCTCAGCCCCGGAACATCATAGAGACATGGGAGTTGGCTCTTTTGATTCAGACACACAACTGTCTATTAATTCTTCTGTGGGAACTCGGCGCTGCGTCAGCTTGACGCTATGGGGAACGCACTTCAGGTGCGCCCGAGTCTGAACACATGTAAAATCAGGCCTAGGTCAGTGAAGGTCAAGGTCAAGGTCATGTTGATGTAGCATTGCGTGCCACAAACCCTTTAAAAGGCGCCTGCAAAATATGTCATCAGCTTCTTGTCTTCAGGAAGCCGTCTGTCTGTATGTTAGTCAGGTCTGAGTGTGAGGTAAAAAAGAAGAAATGAGCGCTAGGAGCTAGAAACAAAGAAAACAAAAAAAAGAGAGAAAAATATATGTGTGTATTTTGTTTTGGAGCGGAGCATGTGAAATCAGACAGACTGCCCTCCGTGTGAATCGCTTCAACTACATATGCCCCACTCCCACCTCGCTCTCTTTAATTCAGATGGGAGCTGGGCAGCTGCACCTCGCAGGTCGAGTCCCGCTTCTATTGAGGCAGAGCGGCTGCACTTGTGGGGTTTGCAGCACGATTTGGCTGAGGAGCAGCATGAGACTTTTTTCTCACGCTTTCCGCCAAATTAAATGAGCGCACGCTGCCCATGCGCAAATGTAATATAGGTACAAAAATATACAATACCCATAAATGAACCCTAATAGAAATTGGAACAATTTCCTATATTGACAAATAAATCTACACTTATATTATTATAAATATATATGTATATAATATATTTGTATACACATGCAGCAGGTCAGGCTGGTGCGTCCCTGCACACTATGGAAGTTTTGCAGGTGTGCCAGGCTGACCTGCCTAAGGACCTGAACCAAGGTGGGGGATTAGAACCAGATGCGGTTTAAGAAGCTCCTCCCTTGCCAAGACCAGGTAGCTGCTGTGTCAGGTGGTCCATCCACCTCTTCTTTTAAGCCTTCTGTCTACTGGCAGCAGCAGAAGGTCAGCGGTTGGGCAGCACACACAGGCCTCTCAGACCAAAAGGAAGGTTGATCTGAGGATCGTGCTTTTCTCAAAGGCTGCAAAGAACACCTGATGCCAGCAGTACTATACTATATCTGTCCCATCTTCTCTCTTTCATATACAGATACCTCCTGCCAGTTCTCTAAATCAGGAGACTGGACAGGTAGAGAGGATGATACCTCTCTCGGATTTTCTGGCAGCGTGGAAATTTCTCCCTAGTTTATCTGCTGTTGACTACAACAGACAGAGGGTACAGAATTCAGTTGGATTCCTGTCCTCCTCATTTCAATAGGAGAGCAGCACCTAGCGTTGGCCAAAGAGCTTAAGACTCTGTTGGAGAAAGGGGCTACAGAACACATTCCCCCTTACATGAGGGATCTGGGCCTTTACAGCCAATGTTTCATAGTTCCCAAGAAGTACGGGGGCTGCGTTCAATTCTAGATTTGTGTCACTTCAATCAATCTCTGAGGAGATACAGATTCAAAATGTTGCAGATTGTGTCAAATTCAGCCCAAGGGCTGGTTTGTCACATTAGATCTGAAGGACGCATACTTTCACATTGGCCTTCTGCCTATGAGACTGTTCTTTAGTTCTGGCTAAAGAAAAATTGGGTTTCATCTCAAAATCCACCTGTTAAAGATGGTAAGGGTTACGCGCTAAGGGTTTTGTACCCTTTCTATGTGTCTCAGACCCCGGTTTCTTACCTTGGGTCCCACTCTAGGAGCGTTATGCCATAGCAGGATTCTTACAACGGATGCCTCCCTCACAGGCTGGGGTGCAGTTCTCGATGGCCGCCCAGTCCGTGGTCACTGGGAGGACCCTCATGTCTCCTAGCACATAAACTGTCTGCAAATGAGGGCGGTGTTTCTGGCGTTGAAGCACTTCTTCCCACCCCTCAAGGGCCAACACTAGTTTGTACAAACAACACCACAGTGGTCTCATACCTGAATCATTAAGGAGGATTGCGTTTGCACCCCCTGTTCAGGCTGACACAGCAGATCCTTCTTTGGGCAGAGACCAGGCAAGTGGCAGCTTTTTGTATCGTGCTGTTGACGACACCATGTTGACCCGGTTCACTGCCCTGTTGGTTCAGTGCTGGAGCTCCTTCAAGAGCGCCTCCCTGCAGGGTTGGCTCCAGCTACCCTAAGGTTTATGTGGTCGCCATGTCTGCTAGCCACAAACCTGTTGATGGAGCCTCTGTTGGAAAACACCCTGTGACACTTTCTGTGTCTTCCCTGGTCACAGGGGTGGTAAACAAGCAGTCACAGACTGAAGGACGGGTAAAAGGTATATTTATTTCAAACAAAAATGCCAGGCAATAACAAGTAAATTAATCCGAGGCTTTTCAGCGCTCCACATACGTCCAATAACAATATCTCCGTCTCGCTCTGTCCCATCCGTGCTCCGTCCCTCCACCCCGACCTTCTGCTGCAGCCCCATTTTATCCTGATCTTGACTCACTGCAAAATGGGAACAGCTGTTACAGTATTATGAGGGAGGCGTTTCTCTTAACCATTTCGTCTCCAAACCTGTCTCTCTGCCGGCAGTGGCAATGAAACCACGCCCCCATTGGTGTCTTGTTTCCTGCATTGTACCAGACAGCTGAGACCTTTCTGTCACACACGTGTCCCTTCTTGGGACCTTACCATTGCTCTAAGAGGTTTATTTTTGGCTCCATTTGAACCCCTAGAGTCAGCCTTGGATAAGTTTCTGACACTGAAGGTGGCTCTGCTTTTGGCTCTTACATTGCTGAAAAGAGTAGGAGATCTACAGGCTCTATCTGTAGATCATGTCTACTTGGATTTGCCCCTGGCGTTGTTAAAGCCATTTTGCACCCTAGACCAGATTATATTACCCTGGGTGCCCACTGTGACTCGTCACCCGGTGGTACTTCAAGACTTCTGTCCCCCGCCGTTTGATTCGCTGCAGCAGGAGAGGCTTTATTTGTTGTGTCCAGTTAGAGGACAGAAGGCCTTGCCTTCATGACCTTCCTTCTTCAGACTTGAATCTGATGACGTATTTTGCAGACACCTTTCTAGGATTTGTGGCGCGCAATGCTACGTCACATGCCTATAAACAGGCCTGATTTTACGTGTTCAGGCTCGGGTGCGCCTGAAGCGCATTCCCCATAGCATCAAGCTGATGCAGCATCTCTTCCCCATCTCAGGGAATAGGGTTACATATGTAACCTGAGACGTTTTACGCTGTGAACTGTCTAGCTACACCCTAACAACCATTTACAGTACCCTAGCAACCATGTAATAAAATGAATAAGCAAGCAGTCGTATGCAGGCAGACTTGGCAAACTTGGTAAATATGTTTGTTATGGTGGGCTGATGACATTAGCAAGACTCTTGTGAGTCACAGTCATAGGGCCACCAACTGGCAACAAGAAGTGTGTAACTTAAAACAAACTTTAAAATAGTCAACTTATTTAGCCAAATCACTTCAGACTTGGTCAGAGTAATGTAAAGACATTGCTGATGTAAAATTCTAGAAGAATTTATGATATCTTATGTTTATGATGTATGATGTTATGAAGTATGTTTCCATGATAACCGGTCAAAACCACATTTGTAACTTTTAAAATTACATTAATTAGCTCCACCCAACAAGGAAGTCGGCTTGGATTGTATGTGGATTTTCTGACAATTCCAGGGTCTGA
The DNA here is from genome assembly GCA_036877525.1 of Chromobotia macracanthus. Classification (NCBI taxonomy): domain Eukaryota; kingdom Metazoa; phylum Chordata; class Actinopteri; order Cypriniformes; family Botiidae; genus Chromobotia; species Chromobotia macracanthus. Next base: position 1,024,227 of record JAZGTH010000026.1, read on the forward strand.
ATTTTAAAGACAATAAACTTTAAAACAGTCTTAAATTATTTTTACTAATTCATGGGACAACCTTGCATTGTTTTTCAGTGAAGCATCAGGTGGTGATGGCAGTGTAGTGCTTGGGCCCATCATCACTGCTTGCAGCTATATTTTATAATACTTGTTTCTGCCTGAGCACACAGGAAGCCTTTATTTCAGGGTATATTTGGCTATTAGGCTCAAAGTTTGAAGATTAATACTGTCCCAGTATTACTGTAGGCAAATTTAGTGTATGACACCAAGAGGTGGTGTTGGTATTTTAACCACTTACTATATGAAGTTTAAACAAATGTCCTTTTCCATATTAAAATATTGATTATTAGAATACAGACTTAACTTCAATGAACATACATACATTGGGTGTGGTGTGACTTATTTGACTTTCCAACAATAAATGTTGTTTTAAGAGCAGTCATATGTTTATTTGCATTTTGTTCTGCTAGAATGACCTTTGAGTGCTTGGACTACTGCCACTAATTCGATATTGGGAGATAATTCTTATTGGGCTATAATTCTTACCAAATGGAGTTGGTTAGAAAGGCTGGGGCCTGTCAACTGTCATTACAAAGGTCACAGGCAGCACTCTTTGGAGGGCCTGTCTAAGAGGGGCTATGCACACACACTTCTACACGTTCAGAGATGTCTGGACAAAAGTCAGTTGAAACTAAGGCCACATTCCAAACACACAAAGAAACCTGCGTGAAAAGCATACCACAACAAAATCAACAAATGAGTGTAGTAGGAATGGGGGAGGGGATTGTTGTGCTTTTGATATATTTAAGAACCTCTTATTAATGTGATAGCTCTTTCCCATACTTTTATCCTTTTAGGTATTTCAGTTCTGATTTCTTTCTGATTTCAGAAACATTGGATCCAAACCAACGCTAAAGGAGGAGGCTATATTCACATGTACTGGTACAATAAATGTATTAGTGTGTCTGATAAATCAGCCTTCAGCCTTAGCCAACTCCCCTGCATCAGCCAGCAACAAACCTGCCATTAAAAGCACTTTTACACCAAAGCACTCATTACACCAATTAGTTTACTGTGGCCTCTGTCTATAGATCTATCTGCAGATTTGCCATTCTCAAAAGAAATCTCATTAGAACCGTCCCCCACACCCCCAATGTTACGATGGATTACACTCTCATCCTTGACTCCACATAATGTGGCTGAACAATGTTTGTGAGGTTAAAGACAATTAGTTAATAATTATAGCAGAAAGTCATAGCATATCATTTGTCCATGATGTCGTCGGAAAATGCTGCAATTGTGTAAACTGTGATGACTATATTTATCTCACTGCCACTGTAACTTACTGCTACCCCGTAATGATGCTGGAGGCATGAGTTTTCTAAATGATCTTTGATGACAAGCTAAAGATGGCCACATATTCACCATGTCAATGTTGTCAAAAAAACAAAGCAGTCAATTATACAGATGGCTCAACATTAAATTAGCATCCCCATGTCCTGTGTTCCAGGAAGATTAAATCACTAAATACAGTAATCTTTTCAGCAATCTTTACTTATCACTGTCAGGGGATCATTAAGCCTACAAAGGATACTACAAGGGACATGCCCCAGGAAGGAAAAATCACAGGTCTCTTAAATTGGGGCCCAAGCACCCGAAAGTGCAAATTTTGCCATAGGATTCTTCGTCTTATTATTATTACTATTATTATTGTAATTATTATCCGCGGTTTTCAGGGGCCTCTTACCATGCACAAAAAACTCTTGAACATCAGAGTCGTTGGCCATTAGGCCCGGGCAAAGGCTGGCACATAGGTGGGGCTTAATAGCACCCCCTGGTACAGGGCACAAACATATATCATGCATACATGTACACATAAGTATCTGACTTTTTTAATCACAGGACTAAAGACAGGGTGGAAAATGGGCATAAATAACCTAATTTTGAATGTTTTTGCCAAAAACTTAAGTAATGGTAATTTAAATAAAACTTAAGGTGTGGGTTAAAGCTTAGATATTGGCATTGTGTTATTTGACTAAAGTGATGGGGTTAGTTTTACCTACATTCATCAAACTTGGTACATGTATTGTACATCAAGCCGGGCAACTTTCAAACTTACATTTATTAGCTCTGCCCAGCAGGAAGTTGCTCTGAATTTTAAATACTCCTAGCGGATTCATGGGATTGTAACCAAACTTGGCAAATGATATGCCAAGGACATTAAAGATTTGAAGTTGCAAAGGGATTTTTAATCTTTTGTACAGTGTTGCCATTGCGAAGCAATACATTTATTGGCATAAAATGGAAACAGGAAGTGTCTGATATCTTTTGTGAGCATTGAGTGATTTCATTCAAACCTGAGTTGTATGTTTGGTCCTAGAGACTGATGACATAGACGTGGCTATTGTGTGTCACAGACAGTTACACCAGCTGGCAGAAGGAGGTGTCAGAGCATTTACCCTAGTCACTTCCAGTTTGGTCAGAAAAAGGAGAGACATTGAATATGCTAAATTGTAAATGGGTTTTTGATATCTCGAATGGCATTGCCATCATAAGGCAATCAAATTATGGCAGAAAAAAGACAAACAGGAAGTAGAGAAGAAATGTACAGAAGAACTGCCTTCTGTGCATTGAGTGGTTTACATTAAAATTGGGAAATAGGTTTGATGTTGTGTTCAGAACACAATGTTGTGGCTATTGTAAGTTAAAATCATAACTCCACTAACTGGCAGCAGGAAGTGTGCACTGTACAATTCTTGCACTGTACAATGTTTTATAAATATGCAATTTGTAATGTATTTATTTGATATTCTGTATAAAAATAACCTGTTAGCAAACTTCATTCTTCCTGCTTAAAACTGATTCACCATGGACAATTGGTCTGGGAACACTGAACCAAGGAGCTTTATGGACTGTAAATCTCAGTGGATACAACAGGAATTCACTATTGATCAAGAGGTAGCTCTTATATCCAAGACCTAAAAAAATCTTCTATCCCCTGAGTTCACTACTTCAAGGAGATTAAGCAGAGGTTTCCCTGTGATCTTAGAAGGTCTTGAACCAATGAATTGCTCAGTATTCTACTTTTTGACCCTTTTTATTTTAACCAATGAATAATTAAGTAGGGAAGTGGTAAAAAGGGGGAAAGGCTAAGTCAAAACCCAGTGCCTGAAGCCATGACATCAGAGGAAAAGAGCTCACAAGAGTCTTGTGTAACCCTCATTGGTCAAATAGTGCCTAATAAATATCAAAGACCCCTCTCTTGCATTGTCTGTATACCACATAGCTCAGACTAAAAACATGACTAAAAACCAGCCATAATTAAGATTTTCTACAAAGTTTAGATTTGAAGATGCATTTTTATATTTACTAGCATATGATACAATATGCAAAAAGTGTCTTAAGTACAAATGCTGAGTATAATAGAAACTGTAGTTAATTCATTGCTAATTTGTATCTGTAGAACTGAAACTAGAACTGAAACCATGGAATTTTGCATTATCTGTATCACAGCTGTTGTAAAACTTGCCATTATTGCAACTTTGTGGTGCTGTATAGAGAGATTAGGAAAAAGAAATGTTTTATATTGAGGTGTTTTTTTTCTGTGAGAGGATAAAAGGGATCTGGGAAGCAGATGTTGGATGTGTAGATGGTGGGAATGCGTGAAGAATAACCTGTCTGCGAGACTTTGGTGTAACATTGTGTATTTCATTCTTTATTATATCACATCTTTCACATCACCGCAGTGTAGGTTTGGCAAGGCTGAAGATGTAACATAAGTTCACAATTTGCTTTTTGGCTATTGTGTCTTTTATATTAGTGTAATACCGTGAGGTGTTTTACTTTATTGTTTTCATATTAAAGTACATATGAAAACAACAAAGTTTACAGCTTACATATCTCATTCTAAAAACTATTATATTGTTATTGTTATTAAAAAGTCAGAAATCTTATGTTGTTCTTTTTGCTTTGATTTAGACAAAATCTGTCTCTTTGGTTGCAAGTCAAACAAAACAATTTTACACCCCCTGTCTGATCCTAAATTTAAAGTGTTGCTCCAGTTTTAGGTCTAGTAGCTTAAGTATCTATAGAAGCCTCCAACCCCGCCCCCACACATAAATTAATACACAAACCACTAGAGAGGTTTTGTACAAACTGGCTCTGCCATGGCACATGCAGGTGAACAGAATAAGCTAATGGACTTTTGCCTAATGTGATAAGAGCCATTATTGACATGCTGCCAGGAAGATGCAAGACCATTAGCCTAGACTTGGCTTTTATATTTCCTTATCTGCCTCAGCAGCATCTCTTGAGCTATTCCTGCCTTTAGGTCTCCAGAGAGACCCCGTAGACCCACAAGAAACAAAGCAACTGTCACCAGCAGCATTATTTACTTTTGACACACAAACACACACATACATAAACCAACATGCATTTAAGAGTAAAGGTAAATATGCATGATGTGTAGGGGTCCAGGTGTTCAGTTAAACATGCCCATTAAATAGGAGCGTTGGTATATATGTCAGTCTATTTGTCTTTAGAGTCTGAATGGCCATAGGGTTGCAGAGTGATGCAGCTTTCCCAAAGGGTCTATCGTTCACAATGCAATGTGAACTGATGTGATTGTGTGCAGGCATAAGCATCATATGTGGTTTTGTATGTCACATTGTTATGAACAGTGCAGAAAGAACCCAGTTACAGAACACCTTTAACACAAATTAAAGTGTTCCTGTAGCTCAATTGGTAGAGCATTGCTAGCAGAACGAAGGTCATGGGTTCAATTCCCAGGAAGCACACACTAATAAAATGCTTAACTTGAATGCACTGTAAGTCACTTTGGATAACAATGTTGCCAAATGTATAAATGCCTATAGGCCAAAAATTAACTTTATTCAAACAAAAACTCCCACAAGGGGGCAAAACAAGGACCAAAACAAGACTTGATATTCTAGATGTTGCGCTCAAGAAACCACCAGCACAAGACAACAAACACAAGGGCATTAAATAGGGAAGCAAACAAGGCAGGTATTAAGGGCAGGCAGGTGAGAGGAATTAACAAAAGGAATAATTGACAGGAAAATAAAGAGGGCGGGGTCGGGACTCAAGACAGGAGAGCACATGGCACAAAGTAAACAAACAAGGGCCATGTGCTTCCACAGATCACAAAAAACACATAGCATGAGTCTAGACCCTGACTCTAAGATTCAAGGACCAAGACTAGAATAGAGTCAGGATCCAAATATCATGCTCTGACACAAAACACAGGGCTGTCTACTGTCTACCGTCCAGACAGTTGTGATTACTTGTGATGAAAAAACACTTTAACCTCCCTAGTATATTCTGAAGTATACTTTATGTAGCAAGTATACTAATATCATTGTATCATTGTACAATCATGTGAAAAAATTAGGACACCCTATGAAAGCCTGTGTATTTTAACAATAGAGAGATATTAAAGTAATATATCTAAAATGTGGTTCCACAAAATGCAAATTCTAACTGAGGCAAAAGTTAGGACACCCTCACACGTATTCCCTCTTAAAATGGCTCAAATCACACACAGGTGGATCACACCAGGTGCACATAATTAGTAGATCGCTACTCAGCATTTTGAATGAGGCTTGCCCTATCTAAACCTCAGACATTTAGTTTGGTGTGCTCCTGACTGCTGAAGTGAGAGAAAGCACCATGGTGAGAGCAAAAGAGCTGTCAGAGGCCTTCAGAAAAAAAAATTCTATGAGTCTGGTAAGGGATTTAAAAAGATCTTAAAAGATTTTGTAATCAGCCATTGCACTGTCCGGAAGATCATCTGCAAGTGGAGGGCTTTCAAAACAACTGCCAACATGCCCAGGTCTGGTCGCCAGCAAATTCAGCCCAAGAGCAGATCACAAAATGCTGAAAGAGGTCTCCAAAAACCCTAAAATGTCATATTGGGACCTACAGCATGCTCTGGCTACTTTTGATGTAAAAGTGCATGCCTCTACAATCAGAAAGAGACTGCACAAGTTTAACTTTCATGGGAGGTGTGCAAGGAGGAAACCTTTGCTCTCTGAGAGAAACATCAATACCAGACTGATATTTGCCAGAGAGAATGTTAACAAAGACCAGGACTTCTGGAATGATGTTCTTTGGAAAGATGAGTCCAAAATTGAATTATTTGGATACCAGAGCAGAGGACATGTTCAGTGTAAACCAAAGACAGCATTCCAGGAAAAGAACCTCATACCAACTGTGAAGCATGGAGGTGGAAGTGTTATGGTTTGGGGCTGCTTTGCTGCAGCAGGACCTGGTCATCTCACCATCATAGAATCCACCATGAATTCTATTGTGTATCAGAAGGTGCTTGAAGAACATGTGAGACCATCTGTTAGAAAATTAAAGCTGAAGCAGAACTGGACCATGCAACATGACAATGACCCAAAACATACTAGTAAATCAACCAAAGACTGGCTGAAAAGGCAGAAATGGAGAGTCCTGGAATGGCCAGGACTCTCAAAGTCCAGATCTGAATCCCATTGCGATGCTGTGGGATGACTTGAACAGGGCTGTACATGCAAGAACCCCCTCAAACATCAAGCGTCTCACTGCAGTTATTTCAGCCAAAGGAGGTAACACTAGCTATTAGGGGCTAGGGTGTCTTTATTTTAACTGAGGAAAAAGATATTACATTTACAGAAGATCTTGAAGACTTTTCTTCAGTTTTAATTGTTTAGTTATATTACCTTAATTTCTCTGTATTGTTAAAATTGAGACTAAATAACCATATATTAAAAAATGTTACAAAATACACATGCTTTCACAGGGTGTCCTAATTTTGTCACATGACTGTATATCATTACACTGTAAACCCAAATCCTGTCACTAATAAAGACATCAAGTTATCATATTACTTAAAATACTAAGTTTTGGCAAGTATGTTTAATGAACTCATTTGGGATCTTTCAGATTAAGATTTTAAATGTTATGTATTCAAAATTTCAATGTATTTGAATGTTTGCTTTGTCTCTGTTCAATAAAATTCGTCATTTTGAAATTCTACATTGACAAATGTGCTAACTGGTCAATATAACACAGGACAAAAAAAAATCACTGGCAGGGAGAACCATCTAAAAGATGAAGGTTGAAAGTTCAGTTAGTAAGTAGAGATCAAAACACACACGATAAGGACTCATTGGAGTATGCTGGTGGGTTAATGGTAAAATGTTTTTAAGTTTGCTTAGTTTCCTTGAAAAGGTTTAATCTTTAGAGTGATTTGCAAGGCATAAATGTATTTGCTTTGCAAACTGTCTGTATGAACAAAGTGGTGCTCAATTTCCCATTTGCCTCTTGCAGCAGCACTAGCAGACAAGTGGTCATTAAACAGACATTAAGAGAGAGTCATTGTAATAAAGACCCATTGAGTACAGCTGTTGTTGTTCCATACAGTGTGCTTTTAATTGTTCTAATATGGTCAATTTCACTTAAATGGCTGATTTCTAAAGAAATCTTTCATCAATTTATTAATTTTGTCCCAAGTATTGTAATTGTATTCTTTTAATTCATTAAATGTTAATATGCTGTTAAGTTAGCTGAACTTCGATAATGTAAACTATGTAGTGTAACCCTAATAAGGATGCTGATGTGAAGAAAAAAACTTGTTTTAATGATTTTTAAATTATTAAAAGTAAACATTTTGGGTTACTTGACTGTCACCCTGTTTCCTGAAAAAGCGGAACAAGATTGTGTTTTCAGATTTTGAGTTTTAGTTGTGCTTCATAACGCTAATGAGAACGATCTTTGTTTAACTGGTTGTGAAGCATGTCTGTCAAACACACTGAGAACTTGGCATCCACAGAGGCTATAAACTGACGTGAAACAAATGCATCTTTAGGTTATAGGGACTAGTGCCTGCTGATAATTTCTGTTGCAAGAACCCCAGCACTGAAACAGTCTGGCAGTGAACTGGGTCTGCAGGGCATACAGAACACCATCTCTCAAAGACACGCCATTTAAAGGCATAACTTAATCTAGGGGAGGGAGCCCTAGCATTTAAAATAGCTTCCCTCCCATCGACTGGAATGCCAGCATCCCTTAGTTGGTCCCCAAACAGGGCCAAACATGAAGTAATAATTCTCTCCTAATCGGAATTACCCACAGCAAGTCTGAATCCAAACTCCTGTCAGCCAATGAGGTGCTATCAACAAGAGGTGAGATTCTTGTTGATGGACCTTGGGCAGGATTTCTCCCATAGTAGAAGCATCTGTGCTAGCTTGTTGGAGTTGGAGCTTGTTGAGATGGCGTGAGCACAGTCCGCTTTCGTAATTTATGTTGGCGACTGCTGTGGTATTGTCCGCCTGCACCAGGACATGTTAGCCGCCATTTGAGGCAACTGATGTGCCAATCAAGGTGATGGTCTCTCCAGATCCCTAGGACTGGACGGCCATCTATGGCTGCACCCCAGCCCGTATGGAAAGTGCCTGTCGACAACATGAACCTAGAGTAGGTTTTAAGGTGAGAAACCAGGGTCTGAACCACATAGTAAGGTTCACAGGTCCACATTAGCATGTAATTGCAAATGATCATAAATGCATATTTGGCGTGCTGTCTAGGAGGATAATTTGGCCAGAACCCATATGGCCAAAGTACCCAGTACTTTCCATTCTTGACTGAGGTAGATTGGCCCTTGGATGAAATCCCCTGCCTCTGAGCCACAACTGAAATGGTCTCATATGCAGGAGGTCCAAAAGTATCATCTTGGAAGCAGCCCCCATGAGACCCAGAACTCTTTGAAAGTGATGGAAAGTAATTTCCTGATCTAGATTGATATTTTTAAGGCATTTTAAATCGATTCAACATGTGCTGGGGACAGTTGTGCCTGCATTGCAGTAGCATATGACCCCTAAATATGTTGTCCTCTTGGCAGGAGAAAGAATGCTTTTCTTGGCATTGAGCCTCAAACCTAGAGATTTAAGATGAGTGAGGACGCCATCCCAATGTCGAAACGGAATCTTCTGTGAATACTGGGCCAGAATCAACCAGTCGTCTATGTAATTTAGAATGTGAATGCCCTTGAGTCACAACAGAGCCAAAGCTACATGCACATGCACAAGCTACATGAATTTTGTGTGTATGGCTGAATGGAAGGACCCGATACTGGCAAGCTTCACCTCCGAAAGTGAACCTTAGGAACTTCCTATGTTGTGGCAGAATTTCTAAATGAAAATATTCATCCTTGATATTGATTGTTACAAACCAATAGTTGCATTGGATCTGAGACACAATCATTCTGATCAGATCTAAAATCGGATGCAGCTCCTAATCTTTTTTGGGAACCAGAAGGTACAGAGTGTAATAGCCTGACTCTCTCTTAAGCACTTGGAGTCTCTTGCTCCTGTGACCATTCTAACTGTAATCTTGCCTCCGCACGAGTCACGAGCCATCTTGAGTAACTCCCCATATGCTTTATCATCATGGGAGATCTTTTAGTAAACTACTAGTTTATTTTATATGCAAACAAACTTGTAGTTTTCTTTAAGTAAACATCATATTTGTAGTTTACTATTTATACATTAGTATATTTTTATATATTATTTCTGCACCTTAAGAATACTACTACTTGCTATGTAGGTATTATAGGATTAGTTCACTCCAGAATGAAAATTCTCTCACAATTTACTCGCCCTCATGTCATCCCAAATGTATGACTTTCTTTTAGCCAAACACAATCAGAGTTATATTAAATAACACCTGGTAAATAACACCTAATGCCATTGATCAGGGTCCAGTATTTTAAAGCTCCAAAATGCAGTCAACCATCATAAAAGTAATCCAAATAACTGGGTTAATATATGCCTTTTGAAGTGAAACTATATGTTTATGAAAGAAAAATATTAATGTTTTGGGCATGTTTAGGGATCGATATGTGGCATTTCCATATGAACAAACACAACACCACTGTAAATGCAAATACAGCAGTATGTCGATGACGTTGATTCTCGTTGGTTCTTGCTTGTCTTAACACTAAGTGTCATATGGGGGTTTCATCACAGACAAGCAATAAACAGTGGCTGCATCTGAAAGCTGCAAAATGACGATATCCAACGTAGGAAGGCATCAAGGTAGGAAGGCATCAAGGCATTCACAAATCCAATGCTTCACTTCCTATCCTCCTGAGATACCTTCAACTGATCAATTTTTGAAGGTAGCTTTGATGAATCCTTCACTGCCTTTGTATCCTACATACTGTGGGTGCATCTGTTTTCACAGCCTGATAGGCCAGTGAGGCAGCAGCCTAAGCATTCGGATGCAGCCAATGATGTTATCAGTGTGTCGCCATATTTAAATTTAGAAAAGTGATTTGTTTACACGCAGTAATGTGTGTGTTTACATAAATATGTGACAAAACGATCACTAAAAATGCTCAAAATATTATGCTCAAAATAATATGCTCAAGTCACCATGAAATCTATACTACATAATACATTATACTGTTTATATTATTTTATTGAATATTGCAGTATTTATTATCAATGATTTATCCATGCCACTCTTTAATCTTTAATCCAAAACATTAATCTTTCCTTTCCCTATAAAACGATATATTTTCGCTTAATGATGAAGGTTGGTATTACATTGACTGTCTAAAGGCCAGGCAGTTTTTAGCCCTCCTTTTTGTAATCAATGATCCAATCAATTTCCGAATGACAAAATCAAGTCCCATCCTATGTTTTCTCCTGATTCCAGAAGCCGTTTCACTCGGATATGTCACCATAGGGAAGAAATGACCATTGCATCTTCTGTTTCATGCCGAGTTTAATCTTTTTCTTACATAATCTTATTGTTTTGCTTCAGAAGACATATGTTAACCCACATGTCCTCCAACCCATTTATCAAAGACTGTAAACAAAACAACTTTGTTCGTTTCTCACCCTACGAAGTTGCCCAGTGCCTCCCCCTGAATTGATGATACAGTACAAAACAGCAGTTACATATTTTGACATTCTTCTATCTTGTTTCTTTGAGGGTGTATACAAGGGAGCATTTCAGAAGTCATAAAAGCATAGAAGCATACTTTTTACTCAATTACTTACACAGCAATACAATTGGACAAAACATGTTACAACCCTTACATAACCCTTACAGTAATCATAGTTTAACTGTGAAAGGCGTCTTCACACCTGGCTTGTTTGGAGTGTTTGTTTAAGTACCTGTCCCTTCTTCTCTAGGTCAGTTTGTTTATGCATATGAACATGGCAGTTGTGTTTGGATCCACACCAAAACAAAATCTGTACAAGACTGCTTGAGTGAAGTGGTCTCAGCTCAATTTAAAACAAACTCTGAAGCATATTGCTTGTGGTGAGAAAGCAATCTGACCCAACAGACCACCCATTACAAAGAAAGCCACAATAAACTTGCAAAGCTGTTGTTTTCATTCTGACAGATGATCTAATTCAGAGGAATCTGGAAAATAAAAAGGTGTGCTCTGACCATTGAGAGAGCAGTTTATTCGCATGTGACGTGTATTAAGACAAAAATTGGTTCACTAAACTCTCCTCTTAAATATCTAAAATTTATATATATATGTGTTTTCTAAGAGGTGCACCTTCCCAAATCTTTCCTTTGTTTTAATAATCCATGAAAAAATGCTGTATTTTTCTGCTTGATGACTGGTGCTTTAGACTGGTGTAGGTCAATAATTTTTTTGCATGATTCCAACAAATTATACATAATTTTAAGTTTTTGCAATGGGAAAAGTGAGAATAACACTCATTTTTTTAAAATTTAGTCATTGTTAATATGGGTCACGTTTTGGTCTGTTTGGAATTGTTGTGCAAAGAACAAAGAAATTGCAACATTGTATCGATTTCAGTTCCTGCTTCGGAATAAAGCAAATGATTTGCAGGTCTGAAAACACTGTAAACACTGGCCTGATTCTGCTGTCCTGAAACTGCTGTGACATATCGCTTTTTCAATTTACTGGGGGCTTTTATCTGTGCCATAATTTGTGATTTGTGTAGCTCAGTTACTAGAACAGTGCATTACGGCAGCTCAATCATCATAGGCCAGGAACACATGCACTGATAAAATGTGTACTTTGAATGCACTGTAAATCTGATAAATATTCAAATGTACATTCTGCAAACTGGTAATAGGAATAATAGGGGCCATTTAAAAAGTCCACACTTTTTATTTTGGTAAAAGACCCCGCATTTTGACTGATAACGGTCATGACACTGCTGTTATTCTTTTGTCCGCCAGAGGGCACTTAACTTTAAATTCCAACTGTGGCATTGTGATAAGCTGCTTCAAGCTAGTAACAATAGTAACAATAAAGGAATGTGTAAAATACGTTCTGTAGTAATCAATACTTTTTGAAATACTAGACAGGTATTCTAACCTGATAGAGTGAAACTGATTGGCAGGCAAACAACATGTTGAATGACAATTGGCAGCATGTGTAGCCAGATGGTCGTCAGTGCCAAAACTAACAGTGCAAGCAGCTCTGATCTGAACCCTGGCATATCATTCATAGCACATGCTCAAATACCTCCTTTGAAACTTTATCTATTCATGTTTCTACCTTTTTTCAAAGCTCTTTATCATCAAATGAAACTAAATACTGCTGTTACAAAAATAAGATGTTGATTTTGTCAAAAAGTATCATGTATCAGCTGAGGTGTGATTTGATCTGGCCCCTCCTGACTGACCAGAAGGCTGTCAGAAAAATATTTGTGATAAAGGCCTATATTCTCCTGGTTAATCCTTTGCATTATCATCTTAGTTTTGCATTCATTTTTATTGTATGTCTATATGACAATGTATTTCAGATTATAGAATGTTTTAATAATCAATAGTAATATTCATATTACTGTTATGACACAATAATGTGTCATGGCTTTGACTCTATGGGAACACGCTTCAGGCATGCATAGGTTTGAATGTGTGAAATCACATGACATAGTATTGCGCACCACACAACCTTTTAAAGGCACCTGCAAAGGACTTCAGAATCTGAGATCTGAAAGCTAGCCATACCGGCATGACTGCAATGTGGCAATGCAGTGTCTTGTCCCTATCTCAGTGAACATCAAGAGCAAAAAGAGACTGTCAGCCCAATAGGACCTAAACTGTCTAAACTGTAAAATCTTGAATCAATGAATGAGTGTAAAGAGATGCCTGCCACGGCACAAACATCTCTTGGAGATACAACCCTAGACAAAGTCTTAGATGATGCTACACTCCTAGTAGAGTGGGCCCGAATAACCTAGGTCACATGCTAGTTGACGCTAGACAGGCCTGATGCTGACAGGCCTCCTCAACTAGGGTAATCCATCCATGATCCAGTGAGATAAGTGCTGTTTTGTAAGCACATTACCTCGGTTGCGACCACCAAAACAGACTAAGAGCTGAGAGGTCTTATGCCACTTGCTTGATTGGTGGACATAAATCCTCAAAGCTCTAACTGTACATAACAAATGAAGGCTTTTGGTGACATGCTAATTGACGCTAGGTCACAGGCCTCTTAAGCTAGGGAAATAGCACCTGTGATCCAGTGAGGTAAATGCTGATAATCAAAGCTCTAACTGGACACAAAAAGTGAAGCCTGTCTTGTTCCGGCAACTAATGCGGCAGAGGACAGAAGGTTTAAAGCACGACTGGGTGACCAGCAGTAGACAGCACCTTGGTCTGGGACAAAATGGCTTTAACAAAGCCAGGGGCAAAATCCAAACAGGGTCTACAGAAAGGAGCAATGTCAATCTTGAGCAATGTCAATGCTAATAATACAGCCACCTTGAGAGTCATAAGCTTATCTAAGGCTGACTCTAAGACTCAAATGGAGCCCCTGATAAGCTTAATAAGACTACAGTTCCCAAGAACAAGGTCCCAAGAATGGATCTGCATATGACAAAAAGACCTCAGCCATCTTTCGCCACACAGAAAACGAGACATTAAGGGATGTCTCCTTACAGAAGTTTCATCAACAGATTCATGGCTAACAAAACTAGCGGCCGCATAAACCTTGAGGGTAGCAGGGGCTAACCCCACAGAAATGTGCTCTTGAAGAAACTCTAGCACTGAACCGATTAGGCAGTAAACTGTGTCAACATGGTGGTGCTCACATTGTGACACAAAGCCGCCACTTCAAGGCATACATTTTTTCTAGTAGAAGGAGCTGTGGAACCATCCCTACAACCCCAGTTAAGAGACTGGCATCTAAGAACTGGCTCCCCTCAGGGGCCAGACCCAGTTTCTATCTGGGGGTGAAAGATCTCCCCTAGATAAGTAGCCTTCTAGGGTACTAAGCAGTAACAGATGTAAAAGTAGAATCTCTCCTGGGAGGGGGAGCATGCTCTATGGCCACCAAGAAAGTGTCAAGCTCTCGGGCCAACACCTGCTCCTGCTCTCCTCACGCCGCAGTCTGCAGAATACCATTGAAACACGAAGGATGGGAGGCAAACTGAATTCTGTACCCTCTCTATACTGTGTTTAACAACCATGGGGATATACTGGGCAGAGGTTTTGACACTGCCATAAAATCAGAAAGATGTTGTCATCACAACACTGCTGGCATCAGATGTTTTTTGCAGCCTTTGAGGAAATCACGGTCCTCAAGACAAACTTCCCCTTGGGCTGCGAGGCCTGTCTGTGCTGCCTGGCCCTCTAGCTCTCTGCAGAGGGGCACAAGCTACTGCGCTGGCCTTTTCTTTTGCTGTATGTAAGCAAATGTGGATTTAAAAACAAAAGAAGTAAAGGAACTACCTGACCCTACAGATGTCTGGGCCTGGTGAAAACACATTGAACACCTAATGCATCTTAGCCTCATAGTGTCTGTTAATGACAAAGCTGACAGCATCACTGGACAAGCTGTGAGGAGCAATCAGGCCGTCCAAGAGGAAGGTCTTATCCCATTCTCTGATACTGAAAAGACAGAGCCACAGCGTTTCTGTTGTGAAGGCCATGATCTGCCACCCGGTGGAGCTCCTGGACTGGATCCAGTTCTGACCCCCATCTTGGCACAGGTCTTTGAACAGGTCAGCCTGGTATGCCTGCAAGACTGTCATAGTGTGTAGGGATACACAGACCTGACCCGCTGCCACATATGCCTTGCACACTAAATTTAATGTTATTCTGCATGGTCTAGAGGGCAAGGCAGGATTCCTCTATGTCGATGCCATAGAAGCATGAGTATATCTCTGTAAGTATATCTCCCACTTTAGGCAACACCCCGTATATATACTTGTGCAACCCAACAATGGAAATATAATTGTTTGTGGCTGGTGTAACCACACAAGCTGAATATGGGTTCTTCCAAGACTTTGACACCTTGGGGTGACGATTAGGGTGCAAGAATGCAAGATTTCGGCAGAAGACTGTTCTCAATTGAATGATAAAAATCTATCATCCAATTAAGATCTAATTATTTGCTAGTGGCCATTTGCCTGGCCACTTAAGGCCCAGCTTCTCGACAGCCCAAGATATAACCTCAATCAGCTGCAGCAGAAAGAGGAGACTGATTTGCCTCAGCACCTTCCTGGCTGCCAGCTGTCGAATTGTCACCTGACACCAACAGCATGAGCTTATTGTTGACCTCAGAAGAAACCACAGAGCAGGCTTCTGAAGCTGATGTTAGCTCATCTGATTCAGCAGAGAGCATTACGGAAAAGATGGTGTCCATCTCAAGCTGCTCATCTGCCAAATCAAGCTGATAGTCTTTTGGAGGCACCTTTTAAAGGACATGTGGTGCGGAACACTACATCTACATGACCTTGACCTGCCTATAAGTAGGCATGATTTCACTTGTGTTCAGACCTGGGCATGCCTGAAGCATGTTCCCCATAGCGCCAAAGCCATGACACAATGTTCCCTTGCACAGCGTTCACTTATAGAAACCTGTATAACCTCACACTGGATTGCCCTCTATAATTATTTGCACAGCACTCAGCTACCATATATTAAGTTCCTAATGACCCTGGGGCTTCTGGGAGATGAAATCACTTAATCCCACAGCCCTACCCGAAAATCAAATAGGACAGTGACAGGGTCCTGGCTTCCTTTTTTGTTTTTTTTTAGTAATTTCTTGTGCCAAGATCCTGACAGCCCTGTTTTTGTGTCAGAGCATAAGATATTATTAGGATATTATTGTTTGCTTTGTGCAATGTGCTCTCGTGTCTTGACCCCGCCCTCTTGTCTCCTTGTTAAATATCCAGTTATTAGTTCATGCCCCGCACCTTGTTTCTCTCTGTCAGTCCTGTATGTTGCTTTAAGTCTTGTGCCCTGTTTGATTTTGCTTAATAGAAATCTAGTCTTGTTTGGTTTTGGTTTCTGCCCCCTTGTGGGTGTTTTGTTTAAATAAAGAAGTTTTTGTTTGAAGGAGTCTATGCCTGGGTTCTCTTCCTCACCTGTTGTTGACAGGACAGAGCCCATATCTGGAGGAAGGGACACATTACATCTCTGAGTTGCTGCCACACAATTCAAGAGCTAAGCAGGAGCCACATTTTAGAGGAAATATAAGAATTATTAAAAAACACACATCACACATGCAGCATCACAGAACAATTATGCCATCTGGCTTTGATGCAATAAAAATAATGAATAACTATCAAGACTTTTACTGTAGAGTACTGTTAGCATCACACTTAATTGATGTCATCCATGGCTGGCAGAGAGAAAGACAGCAGGATCATCGAGATGTCAGAGCTGCTAACTGTTACTAGCTGGGTTGAAAGCTGAATGGTCTTGCTTACAATAGAGGAGGTCTCTCAGACCTGTCTGTCAGGATCACAGTGCCTCTCTGTGTTAGTAGCTATTTGAATCAGAGACATATTTCATACCTCTAATTAGTTTGCAAAGTTCCTTGGGGCAATCAGTGCAAGGTTAATTGGAGCCAGCCAGAAACATCCTGGTGAGGAGCAGTGTAGTACTGTCTCTCATCATAGATTGTCACCCAAAGGGAGTTCCCCTGAGCACTGCACATGCTCCAAAGCCCTTCCCTTATTTCTCACTACAAGATTAGAAAGAAAGTCACTGCAACAGCACATCTCTCTCTCTCTTTTTATCTCCCCTTCTTTATCATCTCTCCCTCTCTTATTCCCAGCCTGTCATCCTGTGACGTGTGCAAAACGTGAATGTGCTTGTGTGTTCTCGCCAGTGCAGAAAAACTGCCTGGGAGTGATACAGTGGCAAAAGAGAAATAAAATGCAACTAGATGAGATAAAAGTTTAAAAGAAAGAAAGACTTAAGAATTAATGAATGAATGAATCTGAGTGGTGCTTGCCATGGCAAAACTCAGGCCAGAATATTTCAACGATTTTAGCTTGTATCAACATGATTTAACATAATAATATCATGATTTGGAATGATTCTAACACTAAAAACATTTTGATCAAAAGATGATTTCATGAGCAAAATGTCAGTGCCGTTGTTGAGACTGGGAGTGATTACTTGTACAAATGTTAATATTGAATGCTAACATACCATAGTAAATGTATAAACAACATTAAGCATTATATTAAATTTGTGGCCTGCATTAAAAAAAATTCTCAATATTATAGTTTATTCAGATGAGACACATTCTTTAGGTTCCTAACAAAGCAGTTTATACTGTGCACAAAACTAGGATATCAGAGGACCTCTGTGGCAAAACAGAGAAAACATTCTTTCT
Organism: Chromobotia macracanthus; assembly: GCA_036877525.1. Taxonomy (NCBI): domain Eukaryota; kingdom Metazoa; phylum Chordata; class Actinopteri; order Cypriniformes; family Botiidae; genus Chromobotia; species Chromobotia macracanthus. The sequence continues at coordinate 1,041,871 of JAZGTH010000026.1, forward strand.
TATTCTTACAACACAAATTCATCTCTTCCTGTCTCTGGTAACATTTTAATTATGCTGTTATTTAACTAACTTTTATGTCTCATATTTTATATGTTAATGATATACTATAGGGAACACCTAAAGCTGACTGCTGGGAACAAATATTGGGTTTGTGGGCAACTGTTTTCAACGGTGACAGTTTGCGTGACAGGGGGTGGGGGAGAATGTATGTGGAGATGGTATGCCCCTTGTTGAGAGGGCATAAAAAAAATGTGACAAAAAGCATCCCCTCTATAAAACCACCATCCCCTTTATTATTAATGGGGATTATCAATGTTGTCAATTATGTAAAGCTTGTTATGCAAATATAATACTAAAATTCTCTACTTATGATTATTTACAAACTATAAATAATGACGACTGGCCAGTCAGAACTTAGTAAGGAATGTCTTGGTTACGTATGTAACCCTCATTCCCTTTCGACATTGTTTAAAAAGAGAACAGAAGGTATGATATTTGTTTGATTAATGTTTAAAGACATTTCTCCTACATAACATTATGTATGAGTATTGTAAGCTCTATTGTGTTACATTCAGATATGATCACTCTATTCTTTTCATTTTTATAGTTCACACCATGTTCTAACTAAATACAACGTGATGCTGCGAAATGCGATCAAATGTATCTTTTCCATGGAAAACAGGTTTTGTCTTAACCAGTTGCGAATGTTCAAATTGTTAACTCTTTACAAACAACGTTTATTCGTTGACAAAGATTGTATCAGTCTGATTGTATCAGATTGTATGTGTCTGAATAATGTTAAAATTATTTTATTTTAATTTGATTATGCTTATCCCTTTCATTGTGAATAGGGTACAACAGTGCGCAATTGATTTTGTCATGTCTGTGTCTGATGTGGCGGACAAATTGCTTGTTGCTGGAATCTTGTCACAACGCATTTGGTTAGAGCATGGTGTAAAGATGTGGTCACACTAGACTTTCAGCATGCCAAAATTCTACAGTCAGCTACAAATACGGATATGACATTACATACAAAAGCGTTGATCAAAGCGTTTATATTCACACATCATGGATTCCAATAGAAGAAACTCATACAGGTTTGGAATGACATGAAGCTGAGTAAATGATGACAGGATTTTCAATTTGGGTGATCTCTTTAAATTTCAAGATTGTTTTGTCAGTTGCATATAAATGTGTATGTGCTTATAAATGTATGTTTTTTTGATGGCTCCAATTTAATGCAATAAAACATATTTTGTTAAAAATATTATTTAGCTACAGAACCAACACCCCCCCCAAACTGCACCTAATAATACATATTGTACTTTATTCTATTTGATTTACAATTTTTTTTAACTGTTAACACAGATGTAACTTTGGGAATTATGTTGTGACTAAAGATAATTCAAAATAAAACAAACTGTTAGAATTTACAAAACAAATGTACAGTTTTTGTAAAAAAAAGACATTGTTATTAATGTTGTTAATAACAGTAGCATTTCTGTGAATGTCTTTGCTTTAAACCACAGTAATCATAGAACCCAAATAATGTAATTGTTTATGATGATATTGTAAAGGGTTCTGAAAACAGCTTGTGAGTTTGCTTACGTTTTATTTTTGCTCTTAAAAATTAAAGTTAGTTTTATTTCATTGAATAGTTTGGAACAACATGAGGCTAAATATTTTACAACAATTTTCAAAAATTTGGTGATTTTTTAAATTAAAATGTCATTGTATTAATTGTAGTAATGTTTGAGCATTTAAAATGGTCTGGCCAATCCTATGGAAAATTCCTGTATTAGAAATTAAGAAAGTCAATTTTTTTCTAAACTTTTGACTGGTACTGTAGCTTACGAGTAGTAGCAAAATTACTTACAGTTAAAAAAGTGTTATCCTGCCAAGTATAACATTCAAAAATGTGGGCTGATTTTAAGTGAACTCTTGAATACAATACCTTGTAGATCCTCCTTATATAGATATTAAGTGGCAACAATGGCCAAATATTTAATGTAGCTGTTTATACTTTGGTCTTAGAGAACTTATAGTCTTATGAACAAATTTTGGACCATTCTATTCAACAAATCTGTTACAGTTCAATACTTGGTGAGGCTAGGTCCAAGACACGCTGGCTTTTTGGGTCATGCTACAGCATATCAACTGTTTTAGAATTCTTTCTTGGCCAATCCTAAACATGAATATTCTTTGTCAACAATTCTTTAGTTGACATGCTCTTTTTGCAACCCCCTTTTAAGCTTGAGGCAAATAAAATATTGTTATACACCTTTGAATTGAACTGTTCCCTCAATGTCTACAATGCATTTAGACCCTAAGGCAGCAAAGCAGCTCTAACCCATGATGATCCCTCCACCATGCTCAACTGTTGAGATGACATGTTGGTGTTATGCTGTGCCCTTTGGCATGTATACATAGATTAGGAGGTAACGAGAAGACACAAGATAGCAAGTTGTAACTGATTAAACCCACTGCTTATCACTTAATAAAGTAATCACATTGCTGAGTGTTTTTAAAAGTTTTGTATTGTATTTAAGCTTTTGAATTAGCAGAACTTACACACTTTTTGTTTGTCATTTGTTGTTTGGGTTTAGAATACTTATCTTCTGAGCTATATTATATGTATATTAAAAGTAGACCATAGGTATAAAGATTAAGTATGAATATGTGCATAAACGTACAATCTAAGTTTAGTACAGATCTCTATAGAACCTTATTTCTGTATTTGGTTATGTTGGGAGTATTTGCGTTGCATATGTTGTTAAACTGATGAAGATGTTTCCTTAATTTGGAGGTGTTTGTGTAGTTGAATGTGCTTTATTCCTTTGCAGTGTGGTGACACTTGTCAGACATCGTATTATTCTGAACCACTCAAAGACAAAAATTATTAAAATCAACCATCAAAAAGGAAAAATCTAGGAAGACCTCATTCATTTGTTTGTCTTTCTTTCATTGTAACTGAGGATGAGTGTTTAAAGTAGAGGGAGTTCACCTAAAGTGCTCCTGTCTGAATTGGCACCAACTGGCACCAACAGGCAACGAATTGCATTATGTTTATTTTCAATGCAAAAGCTTCTCAAACAAGAGCACTACTATGAGTAGTACTATGCCATCTGTATACGATTTATTTTGTTGATTTACTGGCTGCTATGTTCTACCCCCTTTTTCCCCTACCTCTAATTGTATTTTTATATTTTAAGTACTTTTTAAATTTCTTGTGTTTTTGTTTTTATTATTTATCAGGACAGTCTAACTGAGCATTGTTATAAACTATATTTGTATGTACAAGTTATATACTAACTTGTATTTGACAAATAAATCTTGAATCTTGAATTCTGAGACTGGCTGGTAGCAGTAACTGAGGATATTAGCCTGGCTAAAGCACTAATATTTTAGAGAGTGCCAAAGGCAGTTTTATTTCTCCTTCTTTCTCTCTTTCTCTGTCTTTTCCTCTGTTTCCCTACTGGTTGGCTGCCTGTATGCAAAGCTGCACAGCTCCAAGCCTTGATCCTGATGACAGACCAGTTGTAATTGGAAATGTACCATGATGTATCATGTTAGAGGAGCCTTCACTACTAAAAGTGCCATGCCACTTTCTCTGCAGCTATGCTCACCTTCACTCATTACCCCACTCAAGAGCATTTATGCATAGTATTCAGATGCATTACCAGGTAATCCAATAATATACAGAATGTACTGTATATTTTTAAAACTAATTTTTGTTATGTTAGTAGTGAACTAATTGTACTGCTTTGCATCGTCTAGTATATCTGTGTGTTTGTGCACACTACATATGATGTTACCATTGTTAAGTATTACATTCCCACAGAAGATCAATGAAGCATCTGCATATATTGATATAAACTTATAACGAAAGCAATGAGGGCAAGATAACTCAAAATTAAACACACACTTTAATAACAAATGGGCAGAAACAGACAAACAGAAAATGATTTGCTATTAGGAGTAAATCAGGCTTAAGAAAATGAGACTTGTGCAGCTCCTGCTGGTCTTGTGGTGCTATGTACCATTGAGATCACAGCATACCCAACATCACAGGTCATTAAAAACAGCTGGGCATAACACAAACCCTGTGGCTCTGCCTCACCTACAATAGCATGGAAGGGCTCCTCTCCCTTGTTAATTTCTTCTACTTTGTGTATGAACTCTCTCACCTTACAAAGCAGTGTATAACATTAGTACCTTAATATAAAACATACAATGTAAGCACATCATTTTACCCTTTCTCATAAACAAAGCTCCAAGCAATAAAAATTATAAAATGGCTTACAAATAAAGAGCACAGTATTTACCTTCTACAATGAAAAGTAGGTCCTTTGTCCTCCTTGAACTGATGAACTTGTGACAGATTTCCGCTATGTTGCTGTCTAATCAATAACTAGACCTATCCAGCAACTTTAAGGGAAGATCACTCTCTTTAATGTTGCTAACCCTAAAGAAAATTAAATTTTTGTTCCCCACCAACAATGACAGCCATTTTTGCTCCACCAGCCATTTTCTTCCCTTGCTGAATACTAGTACAAAACTGCATTCACAAAAATAAAAAAGACTACAAATTTAGTTTGAAATTATAATTGAAACATGCCCCACTTCCATTTAACAGCAGCAAATATCACCTTGTAGGGTTGAATATTAAATGGAATTTATAGCTGTGTTCTTTCTCTATCTTCTGTTTTTTATCTATAAAGTAATATTCTTCACATACACAGGTTAAAGTTAATTGTATGTTGTTTACCATTTTATGGATATTCATTATAACCATTTCATGTGTAACTTCAGTCAGTAATGATAATAAATAATTTTACCTATAAACTATGTACAAAGCTGTTTTGATTTATTGTAAATAATTAAAAGCTAACTATTGCAATACAATATAGTCATTATAGCAATGCTCTTACACATATTTAGCTATCATAACTGCACTTGTTTCTGTCATTGTTATAAGTAGCAGAAGCGTGGAAATTGACAGAAAATAGTTATATACCATCCTGCTGTTAACATTTTTCTAGTCATTTTGGCATTCCTATAGCTTGAACCACTGTAGTGAAACCACCCTTACAACTTCCAGACTCTAACAGCCATACTATTGACCACCACTGTCTATGCAACAACCAGCAGCAATGTGATTAATGTGAAAGCCAAATATAAAACCCAAATCACAGGCCTTAGATCCTGTTGATATTGGCTAGGTGAAAGTAATGTGAGTGTATCATCTTAAGTGAGAAATTATTGGGACTGCTGTGACTTTCATAATAAATACTGGACAGATAAAAAAGCAAGCATTCATAAACTGCAGGCAGGTGTCATAATTTCTATTTAGCTTTAAAGAGGTAAAAAGAAACAAGAAAATGTGAGGATGATAGAGATGGTCCTCTTTAAAAAGCTTTTTAAAAAACAATACATTGTGACACTGCCTACAAGGCCTTGAAATTAACATGACATGAAAGAAAATTTGTCAGAAAAGTACTTGGCCCTGGCCTACCACCAATGGCTTTCCTATGCCATAAAAATATTATTTTTTAAAAGCCATGTCTACCTTTATCTGTCATGTTGTTGTTCACTCAAGGCACTTTGCCATTTATATATAAATTGATTTCATATTGTACATTTTATATTTACTTCATATCTTGCTGCAGCATTTAACAGAGAGTGACCTCAAAAATGTTTCACTGCTGGGGAGTTAACCATACTTTCCTGTGACCAGGAGTTGGCCACAAAAACACTAATGCACTTGTTCAGTCTAGCTAAAAGAGTCTCATCTCAAATGTAAAGCCTTTAGTGAAAGTGGTGGAGTTTAAGATAATAAAACTTTATTGTGATAGCTTGAACTGTATTGTATTGTTGATACATGATCAATGATTGCTGAGAAGGTCCCCCTAGATTAGAGATAAAAAAACAAGGAGCTGCACCACTGAAAGTTTTTCTTACTAAGTGGATTTAATGTCAACAGACTGTAAATTCAGTCATAAATCAGAATTAGGAACTGATTAAAGGAAGGCCCTATGCACCGTAATTTGTAAATATTCTGTTGTCATGATATATAAATGTATGTACTGAACAAAGCTTTCACACAAAAGTGCTTTCTGTGCACTGTGAGGATCCAGTACACAGCAAGAGCTAAACCACCAAACACAAAATTGCACTTTATTAGTGCACATACAAAACTATCAAGACTAATAATGTGATTAAAACAAAGAGAGGATATATAAAGTTAAAAGGTGGTAGGGTAGGGTAAGAAAGAGAGAAAGAGAGATGTAGCTGTCAGTGGGAAATTCCTCAGAGCAGAGGGGACCATGACGTGACCTGAATGAGCTCACTGCTCTTGCTGCCAAAGAGGATCAATGACTGGGGTCCAGCAGGCACTGTCCAGACTCTGGGCTTACTAATGAAGGCCAGATTCAAAGCTTGACTGCATGACACTGCTAGGGACCAATGCTAGTCTGGACATGGTCATGCACATTCACCCCCTTAAAGGTACAGTCTTAAGAACTACTGTTTTATGCTGCCACAAGATATTAAAAAAGAAATCCAATCAGATATTTTTTTGTGGCATAATTATGACTAAAACCATAATTATGGGAACTATTTAAAGTTTTACAGAGTAGGTATTAAGCACAGTATTGCACATCAGAATTATGTGTGAGCACAGCTCAGCAATGTTATAAAGGAAGCTGTAAAATATATTTCTGCTTTGATGGGTTCTAATGCAGTTGTATTTGATGATCCAGACATGTATATTAAATCTTCAAACTGTTAATGCAATTAAAGCTTTACTTGTTAGCATCGTTTTTCCTTTTTTACATACTGGAGCAAATGCAAGACCATGTTTTCTCTCTCTGCTGATACTACTTTCTGCTAAAATGTATGCATGTGAAAGACTTTTATCCATATTTTTATATAACAGCTACATTTTTTCAGGAACATTTAAGTATATTTATGGGTTCCCTATGAATCAACCTCATGTCCTTGACGTTGCTAGCACCACATTCTACCAGCTGAGCTACAGGATCACCTGCTTCCTGTTTTTAATAGTCTCCCTGAATCACAGTAGATTTATGCAAACTATCATGCATAAGGTGAAATGGAGCAATGTCTATATACAATATTAGAGGCATTACTTTCAAATTCCCTTGTACATTGTAACCTGCCTGTAACCCTACAACATCAAAAACATCCCCCATCTATTTTTGGCACAAAAATAGATGGGGAAAATTGTGGAAAATTGTGCTCTGAAATTGTGCTCTCTAAGTAACCTGGGACCAAAGCGAACAACAATTAAAAAGGGCTAAAAAAAGAGAAAACAGAAATTAGTAGTTGTAATAATAAGTTGTAATGAAAACAAACCTTATAAAAAACCCTGGAATTTGAAGCTAGTTTTCAAAAGTATAGTACTGCTCATCATAGTACTGCTCATCATGTCCTTTGTTTACTGATGCAAAAAACATCTTTTATTATATAAATTATTATAGAAAAGTGGTCCAGCAAACAGTAAAGCAATGCATTTGTGTTAGTAAAGTTGTGAAGTAACAAAAGAAAAGACAAATGTGATAACTCATGTATGGGTTCTGCTCCAGCTGGCCACAAGTTTGGGTGGGCAGGGGGCTGAAGGGGCGATTGAGTGAGTAAAATTACCTTGATTCACTGCACCAAACCTTTGATGTGCTTGAGACTGACTCGGCCAGCCTAGAGCAAAATGTATGCCTTAAAAACTCAAATCCAGCTTGACGTCCTAAAATCATAACCATATGCAAGAATTCCACCTTTAGAAAAGTGTGGCTCCGCACAGCCCATGGACGAGGCATAAGCCATCGATAACAAACACCAGTTACATGATGATTGGAGTCATCTGACCTCAAGTACAGAGGCAATGAAGATAAAGGGATGGGCTATGGCATGTAAAGGGTTGTCAGGAGGCATATTGTGCAAAAAAAGGTTTGGTTAAGGATCATTTGCAAAATTGCTATAGAGAGCTTCACTACCTAAAATGGAAGTTTCTTAGGAATGATTAGAGGTAGGCTGAGGCAAAGGATACCGCAGAAAGAAAGAATGAGACTGGTTGAAAATCCATTTCAATATTTATGTAATTGTATAATTTGCCATTTCTAATTTAGATACAACGAAAGAAAAGGTGGAATGATTAGAAGAATGCATGCATACCTTTACGTAAAGCTAGATAGACACTAAAACAAACAACATGTTCATAATAACATACCAACATACTATATTGACAGCATGTAAAAAATGAATTAAAAATTTGTTATAAAAGGTGATGTTATTGTGTAATGTTTCATTTTCATTTACTTTGTGTAAGTGTGTGCTTTCTGTCACAATAGTTTTTAAAAGTCACACTGAACAGAATTAAACCATTATATTGTCAAATTAAGTAAATATTTGCAGTCATATATTTTATGTAACTTATTGTAAATCCATTCAAATCAACAACCTGTAAATTACACAAATATTTAATATTTTATGAAAACTTGAACGATTCAAATACTTTTGTATGTTTCTAAAGGTATTTACATATAAGCATCTAAAATGTGTTTGCTCTCAATAGGTTAATACTGTACAATTAAAAATAATTTAAATGTATGAAAATCATTAAGTTGGTTTATCAGTGTTAGTGCTTGGGTGAAGTACACTGATGGCACCGAAGGGCTACTGCGTGATATGTTTCTGTCTGTGTAATGACTGTCAAGCAACTTGTGGTTGCAGTTTTCTGGGGTCTAATATCTCCTCTCTTAATCAAATCATGCCTTTTGGCCAGAGGACATCCTTCATTAAATTTATCAGCAAGGGAGCATATTGTGCCTCGCTGAAGCACGATAGGTTGTACCCCCTACAAATTCCTTTGCGCCATTCAAGATGGGCCAAGCATACTGCACCCAGATGTCAGGTTTATTTGAATAAAATAGATTCATTGTGTAGACACCCTGGCCTGTCCCTCAGGGAGAAAGGGGGGAAGACTGTGTAAGTAAATGCTGTGGGGGGTTTAGTGCTTTGGGAAAGGAGAATGGAAGGGACGGGGGGAAAGGACCGCAGTAAGCTTAGCTTAACAGTTCCATCTGCCTCTCATAGAATCTATGTCAGACTCAAAGAAACTGCATCTCATAGAACAACTTCAGCAAGTCAGCGGAAACTGAATGTTCTACAAGGACAAGAACATTACTGAGAATGTCGCTGAGCCTAGGGCAAATCCACAACTTGGCCTTCATGGCTCCTTCCTCTACTTTTCCTACTCTTCCTCCTCACTGCCTCTTTCCAAAAGAACAAGATAGCCCAGACTGATCGGAATTCCATCTGCTGGGGAACGGCCAAGTAACAGTGGAGAAATACAGGCATCTGGTCTTCATTTCTGTCAGGCTGGTGTTCCAGCTAACATGCTTACAGCTGGGAGAGGATGAGCGAGAGGGGAAGGTGCTGGCAAAGTGCTAGAAAGAGGGACTGTGTTGGCATTCTGAGTTTTTTTTTTTTTTACATATCAGTCCCTATGATAAAAGGAGAAGTCTAGAAAGGTTGCTATGACCATTTAGTCTTTAAAAGCAGGATCCCCCCCACTCACACACACAAATTCTCCTGTAAAGGGCTCAAAAAGATTGCAGAGTCATCAGCAGTCAAGATTCTGACAATAGATCAGAACAAAAGCAAGAGAACAAAGAAGAACACAAAGCCGTCAGGCAGGATTTCGGCAGCCAACACATGCTCATTTATACGCACACGTACATGCTCTCCTACTTCCACTATTCTGTATTGATCATCATATTAACGTTATGGAATCTGATTCACTCAGATTTTTATAACTGCATCAGTTTACAAAAATAGCTCTTTATGGTCATTGTTTACATTTTCTGTAAAGGCATCTTATGATTTTTAATATAGTACAAACATTTGTCACCATGGGGTTACGGTACCCACAAAATTATTTCTGAAAATAAGTAAACAAATATCTAATGCAGTTTGTAGCTGTTTTTGTCTCATAAAGATGTCTATGTTTGTTTATGTGTATAATACATAAACTGAAAAGATTTATTTTATACGATATAATATGAAATATTTATATTTATACATGATAAACAAATAAAATTAAATAAGAAGTGGTCAGTTATTCATTACACAATATTCCTTAATTCAAGTTATTATAAAGTATTAGAATTGCAGACTCAGAAATGTGCATTCAATATGCTTTAACCTTCTTTGGGTGTTCAGTAAAATCAATACATTGCTTCATATGTATGATAATGCAACAACAACAATAATACGAAACTCATCTTGAAAAATTAGAGAAATTATCAACCTCTGTCAAGGTTGCACATTGTAGTATTCTGTTCAAAAGATCTAGTTTAATTTAAAAGTTTACTTATTACCTTTATATTTAATGAAGAAATGTATCTTACTAAGTAAATGAGTACAATTACTGTAATAGTTTTCTAAATTGTATATTTAGATTTCTTGATTTTAAATTATTATGTGAATTTGTAAATCTTTAATTATTAATCCATATAGTTGTATATTTGCAGATGTTTTGTATGATTCAGAAGTAAGACATGGAATAGTCAGAATTTCCAGAAGCCTGGCTGAATAATGAACAGGTCAAACAAACAGAGGTTTAAATTATTTGTTTTTTATTAGTAATTGATCTATACAGTAAAGTAGTGTAACTAATGTTCTTTTTGAACACTTTCTGAACTGTGTAATTATTTGATTGTACCATTGTGCTTTTATCAGAAGTTTTAATCAATTTTTCCTTGCATTTCTCTTATTTTTTGTTTTCTTTTGTAGTTTTCTTCCTTTGTATGTAAATATGAGTAGTATAAGTGTGTATATGTTAGTGTGTATATGACTAACATTAAGTAGTGTTAATATGCCACAATGAAAATATATAAACAAGCAGCATCATGCCTACAGCTGGTCCAGATGCTCAATAACAAAGTGTTAAGAAATAGCAGACTAATTTTGGTCAAATCAGATAAACAGAGAGAGAAACAGTTACAGTGATGAAAAATAAGGATAAAAAGGTGTATTTTATGTCAAGTACAACAAGATTGTACAACAAAAGCCCCACAAGAGTGAATCAGAAGTGCGTGTGTTTGTGTGTGATCCTTCAGACAATAACTGTGCAGAAGAGTGACAGGCAACGAGTTTGACTTATGAGAAAGTGTTGTTGATTTATTAATGGTGACAGGAATTCTAGCTAGGAGACAGTTCGACAGTAGATGAAAACGAAATAGAAAGAGCAAAAAGCAGAAGAGGACTACCCATAAGCCAAAAAGTTTAACAAAGTCCCATGAATACACTCATTCAATAAAGACCCGAACACATCACTATTCTGCCGCTGTGACACTGTACACATGTAACTGCGAGACACTACTCAAAACTGATACTTTGATACAGCTGACGGGTAAACTGTAATCCACACACAGGAAAAGTACACAAAAACAGTTGGAATGAATTGCTTTTTCTTTTCAAATAAACATAGTTTTCCTAGTTATGATTTATAAACAATGTACTTAATGAAATTTTATTACATATAGAGATTTGAAAAATTAAAAATAGATGTGTCCCTAAAGTATAATAAACACATACATGCTAGTATGTGCATGTTTTCCTCAATCTCATTCCTTCTCTCTTCCACACCTCTTTCTTGTCTTTTACATTAAATATTTATGAGAGCAGAATTAAGATTCGTGTGCACATGCTACTGCTGGCACCTTTCATGGGTAGTGACATCATGTGTCAAGGTTCTGATTAACAATACTCAACACTCTGCCTCTAGACTGACAGACAGATGAGGCAGCGAGAAGAGCGATCAGGTAAATAACTAGAAAACAGCTCCAAAAAGGAAAATAAGTAACAGCCATCCAGAGAATAGAGAAGATGGAGAGGAACAGGCTGGAGCATTCATTAGTGTGGATGGCAAAGTTGTGCTCCTTTGTTTTGTCAGTCTTGAATCTAAGCTCTTACAGTACCTGTATTGTGTAAAGAATGGATGGTGGATGGGAAATGGGTAACATCAGGAAGGAAGAAAATGTTTTTGCCAAGAGCATAAGTTCTGTTATAATGTCGCTGAAATAAAGGCTGAATACTTTGCATTTGGATTTACTTCAGTAAGTGTTTTAGTATATAAGGTGGATGAGTTGGATGTCAAGATCTGATCTGACAATTCTTAATTAAAGTGTATTATAATGGGCAATATGTGGTATTCACTAAACTATTTATTATATTATAAATTATATAAATTATATTAGAATAGTATAGTATACATTAGAATAATATAAATTACAAACTTGGGCATTTTTTCTTAAGTGTCTACTTAATATTTGTAACAATATTACACAAACCTGACAACCAAAAGTTCTTACTTGACTGCAAACCCACAAAAAATTTGAAACCTGAAAGGAGATATTGCTTAATTCTCAAATTTCAGATTACATACCGTGAGATACAGTGGTCAATATTTTGTCATGTCATATTTAATGGCAGTGACATTTTTTTTCAATAAAATGCAGTGAGAGACACAAAAAACATTTCACACAAAAACAAATAACTGTAAAAAAACAAGTCATTATATGATTCCTTCCAGTCAACTGATGAGAGGAAAAGTGCGAGAGAAGGAGCCATTTTCTTGTACAAGTCCTCAAAACTGCCTTCAGGCTCAGCATGCTGTTCCACTTAGGCATGGCCTCCAAACCAAAGCCATCCACCTCACTCTGCTATTGGCATTGGACATACAAGGCTAACCACAAGCACATGTTCAGTTGCTCTTAACTAATTCATACAGGAACACTTTGGTTTTGTTGCAAACCCAAAAATCCTGTACCTTGATTAAAAAATGTGTCTTATTTCAATTAAAGGAGAAAAAGCGAAGGAAGGCTATAGTTTTCTTAACAGTCTTGTTCCCTGTATTGCTTTTTTATTTTCCTTTTTCTACCATAGCAGATTTATATTTCTTTACTGATTTACTGATTTTTTTCTTTCTTAGTATATATTAAGGACATGTTTTGAGTGATTGTCTTGCTGTTAATTTTTCCAAACGTATAGGTTCTGTATCAGCATATTTTGGGTTTTAATGTTTTTAATTTACCTGTAAAATGTAGCCTCTAACATAGTCTCTGAGTGTCCAGCCCAAGCCATGGAGTATGTGCAGAACCTCTTCCTGTTTGAGAACACTGAACAGACGGTCCAGCAGGATCTTTAACCTCACAGGTACTGCCTGAGTCCCGTATAGCATGAGACTGCTGATGTCAAATACCACATTGGACTGCACAATTTCCACCTGCGTCGGGTGGTATAGATGCTGTGTGCTCAGCTTGTCTAAAGCTATAATCACAAAAACAAACACACAATTACAACTATAGACAGAGAAGTGTTGAAACAAAGGTGTGACACTAACACAAGAAATGTTGTCTCTGTGTAAGTTTATAAAAACAATTTTATAAACACAAATTAATTTTGAAATTAAACTTATGGCATGTAATCATTATTTTTTTTATTAACATTATTTTTAATATTTTTTATTATATTTTAATAATAATATTAATAATATTAGTAATAATTGCACTAAAAAGCAAAACACCACTAAACTGTATGAACTAATCTGTCACTAATCTGTATGAATTTAATAATTTAAGCACTCGACAGTTAAAAGTTTGTGTGGTGTTTAAAAAGACATGCAATCCAGTGATTGTAATTACCATAATTACCTTTGACTGTATTATAAAGCTTTATTTTTTGTATAGAACATGAGTGTTATACATTAAAGACACTTTTTATTATTTAAGACCATAGTGAATCTACTGCTATAATTTATTTATTTTATAGCTACTGCTATAACTGCTGCTTTGCTTCCACTCTGTTTACACTCTGCTTATGCGTACAGTGCAAAATTGGTGTAAGAAAATAAAAATCTTGCCCGACAGAGGCAAGGACCCCTAAAGGTGTGAGGCCCACACTCACACACCTCAAACAAGTTACTTAAATGCATACAGTACACAGACACACACACATACAATATATTTGTTCACCTATTATTAGTTTAAACATGTACATTCAATATTAAGGTCATGCATTTAAAACGTCCATGTTTTTTTCAGCACATGTACTTAGTAGATTGAATTAGTAGATTTTAAATCTGTATTGAATCTGAATTAGATAAACATGGACATATTATTTCTAAACTGGAGACAAATATCACAAAAAATCAATGTGTTTGAACAAAATCATAGCAAAATCGAATAACTGAAGCAAAAGTTCTTACAACACTCTTCGGTGTCTCCTGTTTTAAAAATCTTTCTGAGCCTTCTTATGGCAATACAGCAAAGGTATTATTAAGTGTAAAAGTATTTTAGGTGTATTTATTAAATAAGTAAGGAAGTACGAGTTCCTTTCCAATATATATTGTAACTGTTAACTATAATACATTTTATTATTGTAATGCGTAATATGGGCCACATGTATCGTTAAATCTGTAACACAAAGCTGGTTGTGGTAAAGCAACAATAACATAAAATAATGTTAGTAGTATAATATGCAGATACAACAAATCTTTCCCTGTATTTTATCTGAACAAAATGAACTATGAATCAGTATTTTTCAAAAGCGAATTATAAAGACAGTTCTATGAACGCAGTAGCAGTAATGTAATGCTTTTTCTCTTTCTCCTTTAAACTCTCCCCATACATCTTAGTCATAGTGACACTTGCTTTTTTCCTTCAGTCCAGGACAGATTTTTGTGACTAGGTTATTGCCTAACAACAGACCCTGCTAGACATGAACATGATAAGAGTAACTTGTCAGAATGGCTGCCAACACTACAAAACAAAATGAGAAGTCTGTCAGACAGGGGTAAAAAGAAGAGTGGTTGAGGAAGGATAGTGACTGACAGTTCAGAGTGAAATTAACACTAGTCAAAGGGCCCCATGTGATGGTCCCTTTAGGCCTGTCTCTATTACTTTAATCCTAGCCCAACAGGTGTTTCTTTTGTCTCTCTATGAACCCAACTGTCTTTCTTTTTTCATTCTTTTTCCAGGTACTGAGTTAACAGCATTGGGATTGAAGCCACATAACATAGGAAGCAAGTTCGTCAGAGCCCAACTTGGAAAAACACACGTTTATGCCGAGATGTTGCTTCATAGTTCTGAGGAGAAAGGAACAAGATAAAAGAATAGAAAATGACAGATAAGAGGCTATTGGATCATTAACCATAAGTATCTCTTTTTCTGTAATTTCAATTAAATTGGATTTTATTTATATAGCGCATTTTACAATGTTGCATTGTTTCAGAGATGCTTTACATATAATGAAAATAAAACACAGAAATATTATCAAACACGTACAACACAGAAAACAGAATACCTGGTATTGTTGCAATTGTTCGTTCATTATAAGATGTTAATAAAACTTATTAGGGATACTAAGATTGTAATTAGTTTATGAATATAGAGTTGACTGAACTGATGATAACTACAACACATTTGGACCATTTGAATAAATGGACGTGCATTAAAAAATTCCCAGTCATTCCATGCGAAGGCTCACTGCCTACCTCAGTGGTCTATGAGAGGGTAATGTAATCAGACTGCCTACTAAAACAGTATGTATTTTTGAGACTATGCAACATTTAGTCAATTAACATGACAGATGACAGGTATCATATTAGGCAAGATATGCCATTCCAGCTTACATGGAGATTAGAAAGAAATTAAAATTTTATAGGACAGGAGAATAAGAAAAAGTGATTTGCAATAATACCATACAATATCTGAACATTGCATAATGAAAAGGAATGGGAGAAAAATAAATAGTCAAATAGCAGAGTAATTAGGACTGTAGTTAGATCATTATGTTAAAAGCACTATTAACAATTTATAAAACCGTAAGCCAAGTTAAATGTCAGCAGTCTCCCATTAAGCAAGTCAATAGGGTGACAGTGGCAAGGAACCAAAACTCCAATGGTGTACAGATGTAGAAAAAACCTTGGGAGAAAGCAGGCTCAACTGGGAAGGCCAGTTTCCCTTTGGCACTGGCAGGGACACATCCCCACAGCCATCCACTCAGCTAGCCACACCTACCCGCTCCCAGTTACCTAACTTTTAATCACGCTCATCTGTCTCTGCTAATCATCCATGCTATATATTCCCCAGTCACTCCTCACTTCCTTGTCTGGTCTACTTGAAAGCTACAAGCACTTACCTGATTCTTTTACACTGATTTCTTACCTGGACTCCTCTTCAGCGATCTCCTCTTTGTGGATTATGTCAAGCATTCCTATGTACCCGGAACTGATACACAGAGAGAAGACTCTGAATTATCTTAAGCTAAGTAGCTCTTAGCTTCTTACCCAGATCCATTAACCGAATTAGTCAATTCACTCCGTGCTGCACTGTCTGCAATCTCCGCTCCACAATCTGCCTCAGTCAGTCCCATGGCCTTACTGTCCTAATATTTGGGTGAGGAAGTGGACTGCGAAGAATTACAATTACAATGCTCTTTGTATATCGAAATGCATTCTGAACAATTCTTCATGGAAAAGTCTAAAGTGGCCTTTCTTATTTCACTCCTGTCGGGACGCTCGTTTCTCTGGGCGCGTTCCATATGGAACTCCAGTACTTCTCCAAATTGGACCTGCGAAGCATTTATAACCTTGTTCGAATCTGGGAAGGTGAAGAGTGGAAGACAGCTTTTGTTTTTTCTTCAGGGCATTACAAATATCTTGTGATGCCCTTTAGTCTTTCCAATGCCCGTCAGTCTTCCAAGGATTAATGAACAAGGTGTTCCAGGAGTTTCTTCATCGTTTTGTCATCGTCTACATTAATCTTGATTTACTCCTGAAACCTGGCTGAACATCACCACCATGTTAAGCAGGTCCTTCAGAAGTTATGTGAAAATCAACTCTTTCTAAAGCTTGAGAAAAGAGTTCTACAAGTCCACCATCCATTTCCTTGGCTATGTCATCAGTCCCGAGGGAGTCCAAATGGATCACGATAAGGTTAAAGCAATCAGAGATTGGCCCAAACCACAGTTTGTTAAAGAACTCTAATGTTTTATTGGTTTTGCCCATTTCTATCGTAGGTTAATTCAGAATTTCAGTATACTCACGGCTCCCTGCACATCACTACTCCATAAGCGTCCCAAGTCTCTATCTTGGACCCCTGAAGCCCTTCAAGCCTTTAATAATCTAAAACAAGCCTGCTGTACCGTTCCGATCCTTAAACATCCTCAGATCCCTTTGTGGTTGAAATTGATGCATCTACCTTAGGGACCGGAGCGGTACTCTCTCAATACCATGGTGAGCCTCCTCTATTTCATTCAGCCATTTCCAGTACACCTTGTCCACTACCGTCTGGTAAACTTGTTCCACTACCCATTCCTCATAAACCCTAGTCACATATCTGTGTGGACTTTGTAACTGACTTTTCTAATTTCGATTCTTATACCTGTATATTAGTAATTGTTTATCGTTTCTCAAAGGCATGCAAGCTGATTACCCCCATTAAAGGGTCTACCCATGGCTTTAGAAACTGCTGAACTGTTATTTCAACATGTTTTCAGTAATTTCTACATTCCCGAGGACATTGTTTCAGATCGTGGACCCCAGTTCATCTCCCGAGTCTGGAAGGCTTTCTTCAAACACCTTGGAGTTTCCGTCAGTCTATCTTCTGGTTATCACCCACAGACTAATGGCCAGACAGAGCATAAAATACAGGAAATCTGGAGATATTTGCGGATCTACTGTCACGACCATCAACACAGCTGAAACTGTTACCTCCCCTGGGCTGAATATGCACAAAATTCCCTAAGACAATCCACCACCGGGCTCACTCCCTTCCAGTGCATACTTGGCTACCAACCCCTCTTAACCCCTCTTAGAACCATCTGAGGTTCCAGCTGTGGACCACTGGTTCCGCGAGAGTGAGAGAGTGTGGAACTCAGTTCATGTACACCTCCAACAGGCAGTTCAGAGACATCAACATCATGCGGATGCTTCTCGTTCCACTGGTCCCGCTTATCAACCTGGCGACAATGTATGGCTATCAACCCAAGATCTCTGTATCCGACTGTCCTGTAAAAAGATGAGTCCCCTTTACATTGGTCCTTTTACCATCATTGGTCACCTATCAACTCCAACTCCCCCCACAGTACTGCATTCACCCTACATTCCATGTATCTACAGAGTCCATGACATCTTGGATTCCCGGCGTTATCAAATATTTGATGAATTGGGAAAGCTATGGTCCAGAGAAGAGATCATGACTCACCCGAGACGACATCCTAGATCCTCCTCTCCGACTTTCACCAGAAGCATCTGGACCATCCCACTCCAAGATGGAGAGATTGTCTTTGTCGTCGTGGTAGGACGTCAAGAGTCGCCCATGGAGGAGGATGTAATGTCAGGAACACATCCCCACAGCCATCCACTCAGCAAGCCATGCATACCCACTCCCGGTCACCTGATATTTAATCAAGCTCACCTGTCTCCGCTAATCATCCACACTATATATTTCCCAGTCACTCCTCGCTTCCTCATCCGGTCTACTTAAATGCTACATGGACCTGTAGCCTTTTAGAAGTTTCTTCTACGTTGATATCTTACCTGGACACCTCTTCAGCAATCTCCTCATTGTGAATTATCTCCTAAGCTCTCCTGTGTACCCAGACCTGATATACAGAGAAAAGATTCTGAATTATCTTGAGCTAAGTAGCATTTGTGCTAATCTGCTCTTAGCTTCTTACCTTTTAATTAACATTGTTTGATGTTTACCGTCAAGTTTGTCACGAATCCATCGCTGATGTTTTACTCCTGTTTATTATCTGTAATTTAAATAAGCTAGCAGTATTGTTAGTTACCACCTGTGTGCTTGCTGACAGGCACATTAAAGCTGCATATCATAACTTTCTTTAGTTAAAAACGGAGAGCTAATAATATTAATTTATAATTTTATATTAATTTACAAACTGTTGGAAAGTCTGCCACTGAGGAAAGTTATTAACAGAGATAGTAAATGTTACTAATTTCAGCTATAAATTCAGATTGCTGTGACTAGGCAGGGAACAAAAATGTAGATTCTAGAAGCTGGAGGTAGGTAAATGGATAATAGGAAGTTTGAAAAAAAAAGAAAATAAGACAAATTAACACTTTATTTACATATAAATAAAAACACTTTCTTCAAAAGTGTTTCTCCCAAATTAAATATACACTGAAAAGTATTTATTTCAGTTATATTTGAGACATAATATTTTGATATATAAAACACAAACAATCACAACTAATATTTCCTTATGTTAGGGCAGAATTTAAGCTAAAAATAGATTTAATTGAATATTTTGATTAAACTGCTTGAATGTATTCACATTATTTAAAAAATATAATAATGTGAATGGGTAAAATTATTGCTATTAGCTATTTCACAGTTTCATTCTGTATTTTTTTAGCCATTTTTAAATGATTTCTTAAAGATATATGTACACCCTTTTGTGATACATAAATGTTAAATCCGTCCATGCTCTAACACAATGAAACACAAAAAAACAATGAAAAATAATTTATACATTACACTCACCATGAGCAACCCATCCATGCTTGCACTGGTCACATGTTCTCAAGTGGATCTTTCCAGGCTGGAAACACTCGCATGTGCAATTTACCAGAGTGCAGCGGATGGCCTGTAAATACACAGATAAATCATCAATAAACTGAATGACTTTCCAATCCTGTGAATTTAGAATTGTCTATGAGCAAACATACTTTAAATATCTTTTAAATTATTGATGTGAATATAATTTATTGCTATGTTTTATATTCAGTCACGCTCATTCTGTGGTGTTATGCCGACTGACATCACACTGACAAATTTTCCTTTATTCCTATTATACCATATTTATGCAAGGGCATTTAGACAAGCCTGCCCTGCTTTTGGCCCATTTAAATTTCCCTTGTTTTGACAAAAGCTGCCATTACTTGTTGTGGAGACTAAATCAGAGCTGACCCCAAAAGCTTTTAGTGACGAGAGGTTACATGTCCTATTGAGCCTGGCCGGACAAAACAATGGTGTTGTGTGATAAGACATCTCCTTAATCATCTCACGCCTAGAAATGTTCAGTATGTATAGCCCAAATTACAGATACAAATTACTGATTCAGAAATTAAGTATATTATTCTTCATCAGATAAGATTTATGTTATTAGGAGTAAATCAGCATGTGGAACTAGTCAAATGTCCATAGGAATAAACAAACAAAAACCCAATTGATCATACTTTTTTTTTTTTAGTTTTGAATTCATATTTTTTTCTTCTGTAGACATAATTTCAAGTTTAGATCATGTCAATTATTTTAAGCTTAGGGTTCAGTGACATAATGATTGATACATTTCACAATAACAATAAAATTCCTATTATATCAGATGCATACAAACGTAAACAGGTCAGAGCTTTGACATTACTGTTGATGATTTGGTATTGAAAATTGATGACTGAAAAAAATAATCTAACTAAAAATAAAAATAAAACTAATATGGTTTATTCCTTAGCCAGCTGTGGTTTTGCACAGTTACAATATTATAGGGGTGACAGGAAACATAGCACAAATTAAACTTAATGTATTTTCATAGTTCAGGCATTCCGTTTGTACAGCACAAAGACTGAATTTAGCTGAAGTAACTGCCTAATTTGATTATTTACTGTAAAGCATTATTAGACTGGTGTTATTATTATTTTTATAGTTCTTTTTTATTTAAATGGCACTGGCAAATCTGACAATTCTAAATATAATTAAAAATTTGAACTGAATCTCTGCTTCTAGCATTTTACAACCCTGACTGACTCACAGGCATTTGGTCAAAACATTTATGATTGACTGAAGAATGAGGCCTTTTGTAGCCCACTCATTTATCATATGGACCATGCTAAATGAAAGAGAGGGGATAAAGACAAATGACAGAGAGAAATGCAAATATTAAATGTTAACAAGTTGACGACTGATTTCATAGTTCAACATGATATCATAATATGGAGTTATTAATTATTATTATTAAACAATTAAGAGCTCAGCAGTGTCAACACAACATATTTTATTTATTTCCATTAATGACTTACTGTATAATGCTAAATTTAGTAAGAGTACAGCTACAAATTACATTAAAGGTCATTCAATATATCTCTACAGGGTACTAATGTATAACAATATCAACAATAGCTAAAGATTTTGCAACCAGGACAAATGCCACTTTAAAGACAGGGTAGGCCATTTTTTACCAGAAAAGTTTTTTGTTATGCTGGCTGACATTCTTTTCACATCCTGATAGCAATCACTAAATAAAGTGGTCTAAATATATTAATATAAATATGTATCTTTTTTGAAAACCATAAAATGTTTGTCCAATCATTGCATTCAGTCTGATTGTAATGATTGGATGTTTAACTTGCCTGTCAAGCTATGTATGTGCTCATGTGTTGGGGGAGAGTGCTTTGGGAAGTGCTCTGATAGGAGAGTGGGATCTTATGCTTTTAAAACTAGGTTGCTATAGCTATTTTTTTTTTCGAAATTGCCTACATTGCCTTTAAGAGGGGTGATTTTTATTTTAAAAAATCTTCGTAGACTAAAATGGTCAAAATGCCTGCATGCTTCTGTTTTTGATATGTTACTTTTGTGCTGCATATTTGTCCAAAAAGAAGACGGAATGAGAAAATACTAATGCTGTCAAATACCCGAAATGTAATTACAATTGTAGAGCAGGGGTATGATGGCTAGGTTATTGTGCTTGTAATACATTATTATACTTATATTATATTGTGAATTTTTATTAGTATTTTAATCATTTTAATATTTTTAACCAGAAATTAAACAGACCGTTTATTTGTAATATTAGTAATGCAGTATTTTCTTAACGTTTGTAAATGTATGTACAGTAGATTAACCTTTACAGCAGATTTACAAACACTCAGTCATGGCCTAAATATGATTTTAATTTATTTCACAATAATCAATACAAAACTCACACTTAGTAATTTAGTCACACATACATTTGTTTAATGGTTCATTCTGAGTCATAAATGAACAGCGAGCAAATTGGGAATTGGAGACTCAATCAGTAGGTGCGTTTACATTAAGCATTTTATTTCGATTGTAATCGGTTTAAACGTATAATCCGAATCAAAATGTGCTATGTAAATACCTTAATCTGAACAAAAAGGCCCAAGCTTTTGTTAAACCGATCAAACGAAAAATCCACCATGTAAACGGGTTAAACCGATTCCTTTGAGTCTACGTCGTTCTGCATATAAGGGAGCGGTAGTAACGCTAAGGAGAGGTTGGCCATCCTGTGGGAACCGATCGATTTATGGGTTAGTTTTACTTTACGAATTAAAGGCAGTAGATCTGTTACAGTTTATTTCTGTTATTTATTTTTTATTTATTTATTTTGCAGGGTAGCGGCAAAAATGACAATAGACTGCTCGCTATGAGAAAGCTGACAAGATATGTGAATTACATACCAGCTAGAGCGTCTTGTGAGCATTCTAGTCGGATTTTGGAGGAGACACTCCAGTAGTGAAACACGGCATCATATCAAGGTTATACAGTTAACAAAAAATACTAAATATAACTTTGAAAAATATAATTTCTATTTCGTTTCAGTTTTTAAACAGAGCACAGTTTTTTTAGAAAGTTTAAATTTCGCTTTTTAGTTTTCGTTTTTAATGCGATCTCAAATAAAGTTGAAATACTTACAAAAAGTTGTCCCCAGCCAAATCACAATAGACATAGAAAATAGAAATATAAACTATAGTATATTGATTAAATTTAAAATTATAAATTTAAAATTTAAAAAATAAAACTAAAATTAACTAAAATAATTTTGAAATAATTTGAAATTCAAAAATGAAACAAAAAATATAACCTTGCGTGCGTGGATGTTTCAAATAAATTTCGTTTTTATGTAATTTTGAGTGACAGAGATCGTATTTAATTTAAAGAGAACCGATTTTTGACAGTAAGACAACTAATATGTTAAATAAAATACTCCAGTATATTACCCCAACTCCCTCTCTTTATCTTATAAAAAAGTTAAAGTTATCTGTATCGGCCGCTTCTGGAAGAAAAACGTTACAAACAGGTTAGCGGATGTACACTGTAAATCAGAAGATTCACGGCGCATAGGACATTTTCGTTTTGACAGGATTGATAATGCGCAAACAGGACACAGGCTACTCATTTCAGAAAAAGTTATTTCGATTGAAAGTTATTTCATTTGTAATCACCTGATTAGATTAGATAACATCTCATGTAAACAGTCAATCGGTTTCCTTTAATCGGAATGATTTCAATCGGAAGATTGCATGTAAACGCGGCTAGTGAGTTGTTAACTCGAGAACTACTATCATTTAGTGTGATTTATGAATTATTCAATGGTTCATTGAAAATAATATGCAAATTGGAAATGCACCAGTTCGAAATGACCAGAGCGTAAAAATAATTAAAAATTAGGACGTTTTTATTAAATGTAGTGGAATAAAAAGTATGATTTGGAATGTATTCAATTAAAAGTGTAACTACTTTGATAAAGTACAGATACTTAATAAATACTTAAGATATTTTAAATAATATTTGTAAACCAAACTGTTTTGGGGCACCGTTGACTTTTAATACAAACATTCTTCAAAATATCTTCCTGTGTGTTCAGCAGAACAAAAAATGCTTTAAATGGTTTGGAACTTTAGAGTGTGTAAATTCTAACAGAGTTTTCGTTTTTCATCCCATTAAGTACAGTAACAATGTCAGTGTTGCTGTCTTGCACTGCCCAAGACACATGGTGATAGCACTGTTGTGGGGATAAAGATCCCTCCTAGCTGTAGGCCGAAACTAAAGCCTGGACTGAAAAGCATTATTTTTTATCTCTACCTCTTCCTATGTGTTAGTTAGACTTACAGTACAGTATTGCCTCACACAAGAATCTTGTTGACATCAGGTCCCTGCTTTGTTATTCTTTGTAAGTCATTGCTTTCAAAATTATTTTATTTTACTTCCAGAAATGCACAGCCAAGGTATGCAAGAAAAATACAGGTGTGTCATAAAATATACTTTGCTCTTCAGAGCCTGAGCTGTAATGCCATCAATGATGGAAACAGGTGATAAATAAAAAACAGGCAGTGCATCATGACGGCATCAATTGGGGAAGCTACTGTATGTCTTTGGTGTAAATGTTATTAACTGGAAACAGTGAAATGAAACTATGAGATCTATGATTTGCAATTTAATTTTTTATGAACATCGAAGGATTACTATTTATAAAGTTTTACATACCTAAAGATTTTACAATTCATAAGCTGCCCATACAGTATGTGGATATTGTACTTAATAGTGTCTAACCATACTGTACATGCAAAAGAAACACACTTGAAAAAAACACAAAACCTAACACTAATGAAATCACACTGGTGGCAGGACTGACACCTCTCTCATTTTGGTTTCCTGGGATAAAATGCTGAGAGAGAATTATCAGTCATCATATCTGTCATGAATCAAGTTTTAAGAATCATTGTCATTTTTGTGTGTGAGAGAGGGGAATTATATAAACAACAAACAAACAAACTTTTCACCAGGCTCTTGACACAACTCCAGAACAGTACAAAAGTTTTTTCATAAAGCAAATGTGTCCAGCTAAACATGAGGCTGATTGAGCATCAGTGAAAGTAAAGAAGGTGCAGAATGAACATTGACTGGAAGCAAAAGACAAAGAGAAGTCCAGGGAGACTGCTTGGACCAGTGAGGACCATATGAACTTAGCTGACAGAGATCAAACCAGTGACAGCCTGCTGCAATATCCAGAGACATAACTGTGTTCAAAGTGCTTGAGTGAGGGGCACAGGGAGGGGGCACGTAGACGCCTCAGGAGGACAAGTGAAGGGAGGTAAGCTGCTCCTACCAGCGACTGATCTTCTTTTCCTCCATCTAGTTGTCTCTGTGCTGTCACCCACTGATTGATCCAAGTGTTTTATAGCTATCTAGAGGCACAGAGCACTGAGACAAAGACAGGCCTCTGTCAATCCTTTTGATTGGGGCTGCACATTTCTAGGCCAGGTGGTGGACATGCCTTCTTTGGACAATGCCAATCCACATACCTCTTCCCAGTTCTCAGGAGAGGATACACTTTCTTTCAGGCAGAGAAGGTGGTTATTAAACTTGTTTTTGAAATTAAAAAGATGAAGAATGATGTCCCGTTATACTTAATTTAAGCCTTAAAGCTATTTTTCCCATATAGGAATTAGTAAAGCAAAGCACTCCAGACATGTAAATTTAAGAACTGTTGGTAGTAACAAAACTTTTTTTAGAGATGTTAAAGCAAAATCTGAAACAAAATCAATTCAACAAGCTATTTACAAAAACACCATATTTAACTTTGTTTTGAATTTGGCAATTTTTGTACTTAAAAACATAATACTGATGTATGATATTAAACAATATTCCCTATTAATGTATGATTGTATGAATGTATACTTTAATACAGAGGCCTCGAATCACACTAAACCCTTATGACATTTGTCTTGTATTACTTTAGTGAGTGTAAGGTTTTTGTCTCTCTGGACTTAACTTTTTCTGCCCTGTAAGGAAAGTATGACTGAAGGGTTGGGATATAATAATATTTTGCGGTAATGTATTTTTTGTTCTAATTGTATTGCTAAGCCAAGCATGTATTAAGCGCTATCTTAAGATGTGCTTAGCACCCCAAATTTTTTATTAAATTGGACTTGCAAGCCAATAAAAAGTCTACAATTGTTTTAAAAAACTCCCTACACAACTGAAAAAGAGCAAAGCAATAGTGTATTTTTCTTTCTGAGAGTAAGTGTGGATCTCCTCACACTGCCACAGTAGTAGCATTAGTCAGAGCACAAGCATTTTGCACCCACGCTGACCCCTGAAGGACGGGACAGCTACACATTGACTAGACAGGACAGGAAAGGATGTGTTAACACACAGATAAGGCCTCTGTGCAAAAGAACAATTGTTTAGTCTGTTTATTTTTACTTCTTATCCACTACAATTACACTTAATTGTTATGGATATTCATTGCAAGAACTAATTTGCTTTACAACATTTATATGATTACTCTGAAGTGTAACAAAAACAAAAAAGAAAATAGAAAGAAATAAATCACCCGAAAGTAAACGCAGCAGCAAAATGTTCTGTGACTGCCTGTGTGTATGTGTGTGTAGGACTCATCCTGAATATACTTGCACTCCTACATGACCACGTGACACAAGTGACAACTGTGAGACTGTCCCTCTCACTCCACTGGGCTATGACAGTCTGGATATATACTGCCATGTGTGTGTGCAGAGGGAGGGAGACTCAATGATAGCCCATCATACTCTCTTTATCAGGCCAGACAAAGTAGGTTTTGCAAATAATTCAAAATGGCGGGAACTATTTTATAGCAGAATGAAAACAGAGATATATTTATTTTGTTCATATTGAGCCAAGGATTCCAACAGTTAAGCTATAGGGAGGTCTGTTTTGCACATATGCTAAAGGGAATGCTTGCCAATTGCCATCCTGCAACTGAACCAACAAAATCACCACCCCACTCCCTGGAACCTACAATAGTCCACTTCTTTTGACTAAGATGGGCCAATACAATTATGACGTATGTTTGTATGTCTTCCAGGCTATGCAGTATTAAGTCATTAGCACTACAAATTGTGGCAGACCTTTAATTGCTACACAGCCATAAGAAACAAGCAGTGGCTCAGAGTTAACAAGTCACATATCCCCACGACTCCCCCAAGCAGCAGCTTCAACCTTCATCCTCACTCCACCTCTCCCCCAAATCTGCATCCCATACTTATAATTTTACCACATCCTAACAATAACATGACTAGAACTGGTGCAAAACACACGTCCAAGGCTAATGAAACACACATTACCACAGAAGGCTGTAAGTACAACCAGCTGTGACAGTCTACTGTGAGAGCGAGTGAGAGAACAGGAGAAAAAGAAATAGGCACATGTGAATGCAGCTGTACTCGGGGGAAACCACACACTCCAGATTTCCAGCTGCCTTCTTAGTGGCTCCTTCTTTTCAGGCCCCTGTCCCTCTCCAGCCATCTTTGTTTTGACAGGGCTCTGTGGTTCCAAAAATCTCTCTCAGATGTGCTGAGGTAAGGGAAAAACAAAACAAACATTTTTCCTCTGTGTGCACAAATACGACTTGCCACATTCACATTCTCTTCATTTGCACATAGTGAATTAACAAAAGCATTCAATAGACTGCACTTTTTTCAATCTTTATGTGTTTATTTGTACTTTACAAAAATGTTTTACAACAAATCCTTTTTAATAAGGTTTTAGTCAGCCAGAATGATCCGGGAAGGCCGCATTATTTTGACACTGTGTGTGTACCCCAAATCTAAGACCTCAGCATGTGCTGAATTTTATGCATACCTCAACATGTGGTACTTCTTTGGAATATTTGCTTTGTAGGGCAATATGAAGTGGATAGCACAGCCAAGTTCTTCTTTTACTGCTTTTAATGGGGTCCTCTTACCCACAGTAAAAACAAATACAAACTATTGAACTAAAATGCACAAATTAACAAATCATATTAAAAATATACCTGCAAGCAGAAATTACTGGGGTTCAAGCACTTTAGGATCTTTAACTGCATGTGCAAAAGATATTTTGTATTATGTAGCAGTGATTTTATAGTCCACATGGAGATGTATAAAAATGTCACCTAAATTATCATATAGATGTTTAACACTATTCCTGAAATAACATTTCCACAATATCTTCACAGCTGGAACAACATGCATGGCTTGTAAATCAAAAAAAGTCAAAGGCCTTATTTAATGCCAATATTGTGACTTTAATAAAAAAAAAAATCTTTAATAAAATAAAGAAACATTGCCAATAGGAATTGGTGAGTACAATTTGCATGCCAATCTCCACACATATCCATATGAAAAGGGAGATAGTGTTTAGCTACTCATTTAGATTTGTTCTTCAGAGCCGATCTGGGTTGTTGCTTTGCTTGCTTTGTTTATTTCATTTGACTGAATTTACAATGCCGTTCAGAGGTCTCTTTCTTTTCTTTCTTGGCACAGGTATGTGCAGAGTTCCCCTGAGCATGTCGGTCAACTAAAAGAGCAAATTTCCTTTATAAGAGTAAATTTCTAATAGATGTCATCATGCCTTTCTGTGCATGGGCTTTTGTTTGTGATTGGTACCTCTCTCCCTTGGATGGTCACAATCTCTGCCTCAGATGTTAGGCCATGCCCATGCTGAGGCGGCAATTGTCCATTGTCCATTGGATCATTGTAGTAGCACGTTTCTTTCCTCTGTAAGAAGCAAAAAAACACTTTCGTTGCTCCCTGCGCTACCCCTTCTGTTGTTCTGTTGTGGCTGGACTGGTTTGGTTCTGATCAGATAAGAAAAGTAGGACTAATTTGCAAAAACAGGTTTTGCTAAGAAAAAAAATGGCAGAAATGAATACTTGAAAAGCTGTGTGCATGTTTACCAAGGACAAAAGAGGTTTTAACCAAAGGGTGTTCACACAAAATATTTATTTGATTTAGTTATTAGAAGTTAATTGATAAATAAGATCTATTTATGACATTATTTTTGAAAGCATCCCCACTTTACAGCATTTTTTAAAGAAGTGGCTAAAGCTTTTCATAGCACTGTAGCAGGTTTCTTTAAGCATCTTGGAGACACTGCCACAGTTCTTCTGGATTTAGTCTGTCTCAGTTTTATCTGTTGGTTCATAATGTAATCACAGACAAATTCAGTGATTGTGAGATCAGATCTCTCTGTGGAGCACTGGCTGTTGTCAGTCTCCTTGTGCATACAAACATCTCACTGGATTATTACAATTAATGGCAAAAAAGAAGGTTTGGAAATGTAAACTTATAATTCCTATTAAAACTACAACAAAAGATAAAAATAACTTATTTAATACCATTTTTGGGTGTGAAAATACTAATGTACCTAACATTTCTGCACAGTTCTGCTGCTGATATATATATATATATTATATAAATTAAGACCTGTGTATTTTTGTAACATTTTTGCAACATTTTGGATATATGGATATTTAATCTCAATTTTAACAATACAGAGAGATTAAAGTAATATATCTAAGCAATTAAAACTGAAGAGGGGATTTTCTGTAAAATATAATTCCACAAAATGCAAATTCTAAGTGAGGCAAAAGTTAGGACACCCTCACACGTATTCCCTTTTAAAATGGCTCAAATCACACACAGGTGTATCACACCAGGTGCACATAATTAGTAGATTGTTATAAATTAGCATTTTGAATGAGGCTTGCCCTATCTAAACCTCAGACATTTAGTTTGGTGTGCTCCTGACTGTTGAAGTGAGAGTGAGCACCATGGTGAGAGCAAAAGAGCTGTCAGAGGCCTTCAGAAAAAAAAAATGTAGCATCCTATGAGTCTGGTAAGGGATTTAAAAAGATCTCAAAAGATTTTGTAAGCAGCCATTCCACTGTTCGGAAGATCGTCTACAAGTGGAGGGCTTTCAAAACAACTGCCAACATGCCCAGGTCTGGTCGCCCCAGCAAGTTCACCCCAAGAGCAGACCGCAAGATGCTAAAAGAGGTCCCCAAAAACCCTAAAATGTCATCTCATGACCTACAGCATGCTCTGGCTACTGTTGATGTAAAAGTGCATGCCTCTACAATCAGAAAGAGACTGCACATGTTTAACTTTCATGTGAGGTGTGCAAGAAGGAAACCTTTGCTGTCTGAGAGAAACATCAACGCCAGACTGACATTTGCCAGAGAGAATGTTGACAAAGACCAGGACTTCTGGAATAATGTTCTTTGGACAGATGAGTCCAAAATTGAATTATTTGGACACCAGAGCAGAGGACATGTTTGGCATAAACCAAAGACAGCATTCCAGGAAAAGAACCTCATACCAACTGTGAAGCCTGGAGGTAGAAGTGTCATGGTTTGGGGCTGCTTTGCTGCAGCAGGACCTGGACAGCTCACCATCATAGAATCCACCATGAATTCTACTGTGTATCAGAAGGTGCTTGAAGAACATGTGAGACCATCTGTTAGAAAATTAAAGCTGAAGCGGAACTGGACCATGCAACATGACAATGACCCAAAACATACTAGTAAATCAACCAAAGACTGGCTGAAAAGGCAGAAATGGAGAGTCCTGGAATGGCCGAGTCAAAGTCCAGATCTGAATCCCATTGAGATGCTGTGGGATGACTTGAAAAGGGCTGTACATGTGAGAACCCCCTCAAACATCTCACAGCTGAAAAAATTCTGCATTGAGGAGTGGGGTAAAATTTCCTCAGACCGATGTCAGAGACTGGTAGATGGTTACAAGAAGCATCTCACTGCAGTTATTTCAGCCAAAGGAGGTAACACTAGCTATTAGGGGCTAGGGTGTCCTATCTTTTTCCCCAGATAAAATAGGCATTTTTGTAGAATTACATTTACAGAAGATCTTGAAAAAACTTTTCTTCAATTTTAATTGTTTAGTTATATTACTTTAATCTCTCTGTATTGTTATAATTGAGACTAAATAACCATATATTAAAAATTTTCAGATTTCATATTTTTGATGGAAAAAAAGTGGGATGGAGTTGGACTCAATATGACAGCTTGCCCTTACAGATGAGTGCATCCAATCAATATTGAATTTCCTCGATTTCTTCAGAGGCTCCCCTTGGCAAAGATGCCTGAGCGCACAGCTGGCCCTGGGGTCTGTGCAAATATGCTATTCCCCCAGTGAGCCTGATTGCAGAGACAGTGTGCAAAGATAGTAAGGACGAGAACAAAGTTGTGATGGTGGCTTCTCCCTGGCCCAATCACTTGATTCCTGGGGCTGATGCTCCTTTCAATAGCCCCTGCCTGGTGGATTCACCTGAGAAAGAACCTTCTTTCTCAAGGGCAGGGCACAATCTGGAACCCCAGCCTGGACCTCTGGAACCTCCATGTCTGGTCTCTGAATTGGACACCTGGTAAAGACCTGGGTGATTCACCACCAGCTATGGTGAAAGCTGTCCCTCCACCTTGAAAGTGTACATGGCTGCTACTGCAGCACATCATGTTACACTGCAAGGGAAATCCTTAGGAAGGCATGATCTGATAATTAGATTCCTCAGGTGCTAGGAGGTTGAACTCTCTAAGAACGTGCCTAATACCCTTTGGGATCTCTCCTTGGTCCTTACAATCCTTAGGAGTCCTCACTTTTGAGCCTATAGGGTCAGTTGAGCTTATTGCCCTCTCATAAGATAGCCCTCCTGACATTGACAGAAAACATTGTACATATTTTATGGTTCTTTAAATGAGGTTTTAAGCAACACTGATGGCACATGAAGACTTAAAATTAATTCTTATCCTGTGACTCCCTTTACTAAACAAAATACAGAACTACAGCCTTCATTTGAGATGATATGGTTGACCTTTTAAAATTTTATCTCCCCTTTCATTAAACATATTTATTAACATTTACGTTACCTGAGAATGTCCTGTCTTCCATATAAAAAGTATTTAAATCCAATTACAGCAGACATGTTTTAAAGACTATGATGAATTACGATTAGCCTAGTTCTTAAATGCAGATTAAATAAATCAAGTGACTGATACAAGTGACTGATACTGATACGATCCTACGAGCTTGTTTAAGGTTACAAGAGAATATGTTGTTATTATAAAATATTTGTTGAATATATAATAAAATAACTTATTGTCATGTGAATCCCTCCAGTGGAGAAAATACTGAATTGCCGCCTATACGTAGGAGATACATTAACTATTAGTCATGCTTTTATCAGGCATTGATGAAGCTTAGCATGTTACCTACATAAAATACAGGCATATTAATCACAATATGGCAAGACAGACATTATCAGTGTTCAGGCACTTTAGGACTGTTTAATACATGATATGATTTAAATAGATAAGTATTATTTAGCAAGCCTGTAAGCATCTAAATCAGAGATTTACAATTTTCAGTAATTTCTGGTAATTTTCCATATAAATATTAAGATTATATATAGGCTTATATATGAACTCTTGTAGCACCAGCTTATTGCCCGAACAATACAAAATGTTTACGTGCTTCTTTAAAATCACAACATGCATGAGCTCACATAGTTTTGTGGTCTTCTGATATTTCATTTATGAAATATAGACTTATTGGTACACTTGCCACCCCCACAAAAAGTAGCCCCACCAACTTCCACCAGCGTTCCATTGCGAAAACTTTCAACTTTTTAAGACTAATATGGATAAACAAACTCCATGGAATCTTTCTGCATTGGTTTGGTTCTGATCGCCTAAGAAAAGCACGCTGATTTGCAAAATAAAAAAATGACAGAATTGAATACATATGTATATGTTTTGTTCATCTTGACCCAAAGATTCCAATGGTATAAGGGTATAATATACTTGATGCCACGAGAAACTGTGAAGAAGTTATGAGTGATTTCATGTTTTTGATGACTGTGGTGTTCTCTGTTGGCTGACTGCAGTCATATCATGACCTCTCCCCAAACTGAAACCTAACATCTGGCCAAGTTTCAAGTCTCTAGGACTTATTGTCTGGTCTCCATGATCAGTTTTACAGAATAATAAAAATAATAATGATAATAATAATAAGCCTCTATGAATATAACAATTATCATAGAGTTTTAGCACTTCACACTTGAACCCCTAATAATAATAATGATCTTGAGAAAAACAATAGGGTTTCAGTGCCTTGTGCTTGAACCTCTAATAAACAACACAGTATCCCTCAACAAAACCTCTTGGTTTCTGATTAGTTGTCTCACTACATTTTTGTTCCTTGTACTATCAATATTTATCAGTATTTCTAACATATCTGTGGTTTTTACTTGTTTGTTTGTTTGTTTTGCTTTTTGCAATTAAGTTTTTCTAATTATCTAATTTATCACATCAATACAAAAACAAATTATTTTAAACTGCAAGCATTTTCATAACAGCAAATTTATTTGTATGGAAGATAACAGCTTTAGCTTACATAATAAGACACAATAGCTACCCTAATGCAATTTAAAACACTAAGTTAAACATCAATATCACAATAAAACAGGAAAATGAGGATTAACACGTTTTTTATTTTATTTGTGTTGTATTGTATTGTGTTGTATTGTGGTGTTTTGAAACATATTCTTCATTCATGTTTTTTACATGACTATCTTGTCTGTGGTATCCCTATGTGGTGACTTTGATTTGAATAATGAAAGGAAGTCATTTAAGCAATCTCTAGGTATTAAAGAAACTATGTTTTTTACATGATGCAGCAACATTAAGCGTGTTAATTGGGCTCTTTGGAATTACCCAAAAAAGAAACTAAATGAATTACTAATGTCAACAAAATATCAGAAGCAGAAAATAAAAGCCCAAGATCTAATCAGCAATTCCAGCATTTCTATTTTCAGAAGTCTCATTTGTGAGTCTTTAAAATTTTTGAAATACACAGTGGCATTTTTATATAAACTGTCTGAGGCCTCAAAAAGCCTCAGTTTTTGTCTTTTAGACTTATAATTCATTATATTCATTATATGAGAGGGATTTGTTTCCTTTCTTAGATAATGCTTACATTTATTAGCTAAAATAAGTCCATAGTTATTATTAGTTTATAAGTCCATATTATGTATTAATACCTAGTGAACTATTTATCTAATGCTATTTCATGGCTTCTTCACCATGCTTCCAATGCAAAAGCTTAAATTCCAGAAAGGAGATTAATTATTCATGTGTGCTATTTATTTTTGCATATTTGTTTAGCACAAATTACATTTGCCTTTAATTGTGTTAAGACAGCTACAGACTGAATTTCTGAAAAAAGAGACTGCTAATATCAGGTTTCTGGGTCTAACACCCCTTAAAGTGAAAAAAAAGGACCAGCCTCATAACAAATCATTTCTAACTTGCCAGTTAGAAATGATTTGTCAAGGTGACTATTGAAATTAATTATTCTTCATTTTCAAATATGTATATTTAATTACAATGTCTGTAATGCCAAATTTTCCTTTTTAGGGGTTGTTCTTTCCATCCACTATGATTAAATGCCATTAAAAACACTCTTCCATCCTTTTGCATTGTACTCATGTACATTATATCAACACTTTTGTAGTTATTTTGATTTCAGACTATTAATATATTAACATTTTACCACGATAAATTTATTTTTTTGTAGTTAACACAATCAGCTGCTTTTATGAAAAATAATATGAATATAAAATAAATATGGAAAATGAAATATAACTGCAAGCAATAATGATAAACTCAAGCACTATGGTGCAATTGCCACCTGGTTCTTCTCAGAAAATGATTTAGTTGCCACATGCATTTAATTCCAAAAGTAATTGTGAACTAAGTCCGTTTGAAGCAATTCTGATGTAAGTAGCACACATCCTGCTGACAGTTAGTGGCACTATGACTGTGACTCACAATAGCAACACCAAACATATTTTCCAAGTTTAATGTAAATCACAAATATAAGAGACACTTCCTGTTTGTCTTTTACCATGAATTTACTGCCTTCCCATGGTAACACTGTTTGAGATATCAACAATCCATTCACAATCCATAGCACCTTCACATAGACCTGTGTCTGATCACGTTTGAAGTGACATTTTAAAAATAATTTAATTTAAGAGGACTCTTACAATGCTGTTGTCAGTGGCACACTTAATTCTGCCAGTTGGTGGCACTATGACCGTTACTTACAATCTATGTCATCAGTCTCAAGGACCAAACATACAGCTCAAGTTTGATCGAAATCACTCAATGCACATAGAAGATATAAGCCACCTCCTGCTTCCATTTTTTTTTTCCAGAATTTCGCATCTTCAATGTCTGGTGCATGATGATCACCAGTTTTGGTGACAATCACATGAAATCCTTAGGAGTATTTAAAAGTTCACAACATGCAATTTTCAGAAAATCCTAAATGGCCAACTTCCTGTTAGGTAGGACAAATGGATATGATATATGCACCATCTTTTGTGACCCTCTGCTGGGTACCTGTGCCAGACTTTGCCTGGGCCTAATAGTGACAACTCTAATGCGTTTGACAAGTTTCAAGAGTTTTCAGGCCCAAAATGCCCTGAACGACTGAAAAATTAAAAAAAATAATAATAGCAGCAATTACGGAATCAAGCCCAAGGGACACAAAGGAAAATTATTTGTGGACATCCCTGATAATGAGATCGAAAACGTAAGCAAACCCATTACAACACAATGAAAACAATTTATAAATTTTGACCAATAGATGACGCTTTCACAAATTTTTTATGAGGCTGTCAAGATGTTGTGACAATGCCACCTTTAAACTTTTGTCAAAAGTTTTGTAAAGATATAGCCTGATTTCCATTTTATATGACATCAAATTCTCTGACAAGGTATAAGAGAATGATTCAAATAATCAACAAGAATTCCTTAACATTTTGTTGTAAGTGTCTCTAGATGCTACATTCCAAGTTTTGTGCAAATCAAATTGGATGATCAGATATTGCTTGACTTGGCATGCCTTTTTTAAAGTTTGCTATAAGTGATACAATGCCTGTTGCCAATTGGTGGCACTATGACTGTGACATTGCAAGGGAGAGATGTGCACAAAGCACCTGAGGGAGAGGACACAGTGACAGCTGTAACATGCAGAACGATCACCATCATTGACCATTTCAGACTAACTGGAGCAGCAGCTCTCCTCAAAATGGCCTCCGTAATTAAATAGAATGGCAGTGAAGCTGAAATTTTTGATCAAGAAATTTCCAAAAAGGAGAGAAAAAATGATAATCATTACATGTAATACACCTGACAGTAATCCTGTACATTTTGATTTCCACTAAAAGTCCACTAAAAGTTAATATATTAAATTATATCCCAACTGAAAAAAACATTTCCATTGTAATAATTTATATATAATTTATATGTAATAACTTTTCAAATTTAATGTTAATATATTCTCCACCATTCCCTGTGTAAGGGAATATATATATATATATATATATATATATATATATATATATATATATATATATATATATATATATATATATATATATATATATATATATATATATATATACACACATATGCACACACACACACACACACACACACACATATATATATATATATAAATACATATTAATACATGTTAATAATTAATCAGGATCAATGATTTGGGGAATTCTTAATCAATGTAATACATTGATTTACCACTCTTGTAGATTACAATTATGTAGCAAATCGAATGTCAAATCAGTGAAACACTGTTGTTTAAAACACAATTTCATTCGTAGAACGAAACTCAAAGGAAAATACATATAATTAATCGTCATTAAATATACGTATTTTGTAGTATATGATCAGAAAACAACCTTGAAACCTTAAAAACAACGCTTCTCTGCTTTAGCAGGACTTTAGAGCAGGTAGAAAGATTGAACACAGTTAAAGTAACCTTATTTGTGAGCATTAAATGCAGAAACAATCAAGGGTGGATACACATGGGTGTTTATTAAACTACACTACAGGGGAACATGTAACATATAAGGGAACATGTAACATATAACTAGACATAAACCTACACACATTAAACACATAACCAAAAGTAAGGAGAGCAAGGAGAGAGAGAAAGAGAGAGAGAGGATGTTAAGCCTGTGCAAGTCAAATCAGCTAAGCATTCTGAATGAACCACCAGTAGAATCACCTTAATAAAGGGGCACAACTTAACGCAGCTATTCTATGTGTATAGAATATGGATATTTGCATTGAGCTCTAGTGCAGAGCGTGAATCCAAATGTGCATGGAGAGAGAGAGTCCTGAGTGGTTCAGAGGTGATGGAGTTCGTCAAGTTCCAGAGATCAACGAAGTTAGCTGAAGTGATGTCCAGAGTCTGTCTCAGATGGACTGAGCCAGAGGCTGGCTCACATTTGCAAATATTAATCCAGATTATTGTGGAAAGACTATCATGCCTGTTATGGTTACACAGCATACATAGTCTGATGGGAAATTAGAAGACAATCTGTTAAATATTAAATATGACAGAGTTTGAGCTACATTAAGTTGTGATTCATCCTAATGCATGAATGCAAACAAAACATCAGTCCAAACTTGCATACCTATCTACAGAGTTACAGTAAAGATACATAGTTTTGTAGCCAGCGTACCATGGGAATGTATACAACTATATATAGTTTAGGACTGTTTAGTTGTAAGTTAGAAAGAGTTCTTCCTTTGGATAGAAGTGTTCTTTCTTGCGCCACCTGGGGTTACTGGAACTCCATGTGGTGCCCATGGAATTCTTTAGACGCTTGCGAGGGGGGCCATAAACTGTCCTGGTATCAGAGGTTGCTGATAGCAATCTGGAGGAGAGGTTTGCCTCCAGACTCTCTGGAGCCTAGGGTCTTTCAACCCCCCACACTAGGTTTGTATGTCTTAAGTAAAAAGGGGTATTTTATGATCCATACATGATCTAAATATTGGGCCATGCCAGACACTACAATGTGCTAACCTTTTTTTTATTATTTTATTGTATTTGCATTTCTGTGAAAACACAATACATTTTTACACTGCAAACAAATGTAAAAGATAAAGATAAGGCCTTCTTTTGGGACGCCCTGATTGCTCCTCACCATCTGTTTGGCGATACCATCAGTTCTGTCATTGACAGATAATAACCTGAGTCTGAAAAGCAATCAAGGAGATCCTCCTTTAACAAGGCCAGGCATTTGCGGGATCAGGTGGTCCATCTAGCCAGCATAGTAGCACGTGGCCCTCTGCTAGACCTAGAGGTGTTGGGCAACACACATAGCCCAAGACAAGTTTTTGTTTGAGAACTATGCTTTCTTCAGGGGCTGAAAAGAAGAACAACTGATGCTAGCAGCACAATTCTGAGCAACCGAGGAAGGGTTTGTGTGCAAATCATCATCTCATGCCCCCAGACGGTGCTTCTGCTTTCCCTGCCACCTCAGTTGTTTGTTTTATCTGTCCCATCTTCTCTTTATCCTGTTTCTCCTACCAGTTCTCTTATTCAGGATTCCGGGCAGGTAGAGAGGATAATACATCTCTCGGATTTTTTGGCAATGTGGAAACTTCTACCCAGTCTATCCCCAAGGTTGTTGAATACAGTAGAGAGGATACAGAATTCAGATTGCCTCTTGTCCACCATGTTTCATCTGCACTCTGCTGACTGTGGTGTTAGGAGAGCATCAGCAGGTGTTGACCAAAGAGCTCAAGACTCTATTGACAAAGGGGCTATAGAACATGTTCCCCCTCCCATGAGAGATCTGGGCTTTTACAGAAGTTATTTTATAGAACCCAAGGATATGGACCTGTATCTGGTCTCTGTGGAGATACAGGTTCTACATATTGATGCTCAAACAGCTCATGTGCCAAATTCAGCCCAAGGACTGATTTGTTACGATAGATCTAAAGGACACATATATTCACAGCAAGATATTGCCAGAACACAGGACGTTTCTCAGGTTCACTTTCAGGGGTGAAGTTTACTAATATCAATTATGCTTTCTTTCTGCCTAGCCCTATTGCCACATACCTTCACAAAGTGGCTGGATGAAGCTCTGGCTGCCTTGAGACTCCAGCGCATCTGAATTCTAAATTACATAGACGACTGGCTAGACATAGCAAGCTTTCAAGAACTAGTTGCACAGCATTGAGATGTCATGTTAGCTCATATGTGATGCTTAGGGCTGACACTCAACCCCAAGAGGAGCATACTTTCTCCAGTACGGAGAACTACTTTTCTATGGGTAATATGGGACTTCACTAAGATGCGGACACAATTGTTTTCTGCATGTGTGGAGTCAATCCAGCATTCAGCTAGACCAGCAACTAACAGTTCTCTAGATTCAGAGGATGTTAGGCCTTATGGCAGCAGCAGCCAACATGATTCCATTGGGTTTACTGCATATGAGACCATTTCAGTTTTGGCTTCAGAGAAATGGTTCATACCCTTTCTATGTTGACGTTGATCAGATCCCAGTTTTCCACCTTGGGTCCCTCTCAGTTCTTATGATGGACATCTCTCTCACAGGCTGGGGTGAGGTTCTTGGTGGCCACCCAGTCCATAATCTGTGGGAGGGCCCTTATCTCTCCTGGGACATAATTGCCTGGAAATAAGGGCAGTGATTGTGGCATTGAAGCACTTCCTTCCACATCTTAAAGGCTAACATGGTCTGTAGGGACAGAGGGATGGCCAAGCAGAGGAGTTCACCCCTCTGTCCCCTCTGGTTCGACCTCACTCATCCAGCTCCATTGGGTCTGGGTGCCATGGTACAAATGTGGCTAAAGCTGTGTCTGTACACCTTACTCCTGACAGCTTTTCTGGCTGACCCAAGTCTGGTTCTCAGACCTAATGTCTCTCCTGGATGGAGTTCCTTAGGAACTCACAGTCCTGAGGGATCTTCTGT
Source organism: Chromobotia macracanthus (assembly GCA_036877525.1). Lineage (NCBI taxonomy): Eukaryota > Metazoa > Chordata > Actinopteri > Cypriniformes > Botiidae > Chromobotia > Chromobotia macracanthus. Next base: position 1,081,344 of record JAZGTH010000026.1, read on the forward strand.
AGATCTTTTACCCCTGACCAGAAATTTGGCCCCTGAGTGGATCCAGCTCTTAGAGCTAGGTCTCCCAGCTGAGGTTGTGGAGACCATTCTGTGTTCCAAAGCTTCTTCTACTAGGAGAATGTGTACCCTGAAGTGGCAGCTCTGTAAACATAGGGTAAACAATGCCATGTTCACCCAGTTCACTGCCCTGTTGGTTTAGTGCTGAAGTTCCTTCAAGAGTGCCTTTCTGCAGGGGTTAGCTCCTGCTACCCTCAAGGTTTATGTGACCACTGTTTCTGTTACTGAAGAACTTGTTGAGGATCCTCTATTTGGAGACATCCTTTGGTGTCTCACTTTCTGCGTGGTGCTAGACTGCCTTTCTGTCGCACACAGGTTCATTCCTGGAGCATTATGGTAATTTAAAGGGGCTTAACTAAGGCTCCATTTAAGCCTCTACAGTCAGCCTTGGGTAAGCTTCTGACTTTCGAGGTGGCTCTATTATTAGCTCTGACATTGCTTAAGCAGGTAGGGGATCTGCTGCCTCTTTCTGTAGATCCTGCCTGTTTGGATTTTGCCATTTTTTACCCTAGACCAGACTACAACCCCAAGGTGTCAGCTACTGCTGGACACCTGGAAGTGTCATCCAAATTAAATTGACTATTAAAAAAAGAAAAGAAAGAAAAACATTTGAATAAGGTAGATTTAGCAGGTTGAATCTGCAGTGATATATTCTTTAGAAGAAAAAGATGCTATTAGGAAATAACATTAGCTCTTTATGACAGTGGATTCCAAATAATGAAGAGAATTTCATAGAATTGGGAATCTTAGTAGTTCTTATGACCATGACAAAAGCCAAAATCTGGTTGAATGGCAAAAATGTTAGGTATCGAAATGTCTGAGAGACTAACTGAAAATATTTCATTCTGAATGTAATACTAGGGTGACATTGTTACAGAATTCATGTTAAATAACTTCTAGCTTTCTGTGTGTCTGAGAGACAGGGGTGGAGTGAGGCAGAAAACCAACCCACCTAGATATAGAGGCAGTTGTGGCCTACTGGTTAGTGAGTCTGTTCTGATCAGAGACATACAGTATTAGCCCTTTTGTTGAATAATTAGTTTCTGAGATTCACTCATTCAAAGACAAATGGCAGGGCATGGAAATGACCCATCTCTCTTTGTCTTCCTAACCAAGATAAAGCGTGCCAGCCTACAGGAGGGTAAAATTCCAATGTGTGATGCTTGTCTTCCTAACCCCCTACCAATCCCACCACCCACAAGCATTATTAATAAGATACAGATTTATCAATGTATTAAATAGTTTAGGCATTTGGTGATGTACATTTGCTGCAGCACATCATGCATAATTCAGACCAACAGCACCACACTCTAGTGTTGTGCGAATGTAAATAGTAGATCTATGTCAGTACTGTTGGTAAACAAGGTCAGTGATAAGAACAAGATGACAGTAAGTGCTTTTACAAATTTTGGAATGTGAAATGTCTATGGAATGAATCTTTAATGTTGCACAGCATTTCTAATGCCCTGCATTGTGATTCGGTCTCAGTCTGAGAATCAGTCTCATCCCAAGTTTATTTTGAAGGATTTCAATGTTATTTAATACATATGTATAAGATATTAACATATACTATTTAACAGTTTAGGGTCACTAACTCCTTAAACTAAATCCTTTATTAATTATTTTTTCCATATTTTAGAGTATAGTAAACTTACCAATACTGTGGAGTAACACAAATTTAACTTTGAATTTTCTTTAGTTTCTTGGGTTTTCTTTATTCCCAAAGTAAATCACACTATATTTTAGCGTCTTCAAAGTAGCCACCCTTTGCCTGCAAATAGCATTTTATCAACTGGCTTCTTGAGGAATCACTTTGAGATACGTTTTACATAAGTATTGGAAGTATTGGAGTATTGGAGTTCCCATCTGTTCTGGGCTCTTTATTTTCAAATCATTTAAAAAACATTTTGGTAACACCTTCCATTAAGTCTGCATTTATAATGCATTATATGGGCATTCTTAATGGATAATGCAGACATAATGACTTATAAGAAGCATTACAATATGTTGTACAATATGTATCATTTGATAAATTGAAACAACAATACATTATAATACCTATTTGTTAGGTATAATAAGGGCATGGTAACTTATAACACATGATCGACTTCACGCAGCTACCATAGTTATAAAGTATTAGAAGACTCATGTGACTCGTGTCATCACATTTATTTTGGTTAAGATTCACACAATAAGCTCAAAATGTAAATTTAGTTTTCTCACTCACACCTATTGTTTCGTCAAATGAAAAATTTTTCACTGTCATAGCCCAGGGGTTACTTCTGTTTTTCAGCAAGTACACACCTCCTGTAATGTGTCTGATCCCCAGGCACAGTCCAGTGTTTTTTCTTACATTTCACTGTTGGTTGTATCCTGCATGTAACCATGTATGTGACAAATAAAAATATTGCATATTTAATCTATTAAATAAAAAATAAGAATAGTCGATTTTGATTTCATGAGGACTTTAACCTTTTGACGCCCCTAAGGAACCTGATAATCAGGTTATGCTGTCTAACAGTCCTTCCCTAAAGAATCACATGATGAGGAAGCTCTGGCCCTGAGTTATGTTCTGTACCACATATGGAGAAAAACCTGCTAGGTCATCCATGTCCCATCTTCAGTAGGTCTCATGGCAATCTGTGGGCTAAGACCCGTGGTCCAAAGCAGAGAATGTCTACATGTGGTATCCACCTGTGCCTCACCAACATAGATATCAAGACTAGTTCCATACCAAGAATATTCAAAGTAAATCAAACTATATTTTAGCATCTTCAAAGTAGCCACCTTTTGCCTGGACTTTGTAATGGTATGCTCTTCCTTTGGAACAAACCCTATTCCAGAGGAGGGTGGTTCTAGGTATAGTAGAGCACCTGTGCAGCTAGGAGGGGACCCCTGAGAGCACACGGTGATCTGAGCAATTAGAAGATTGTGAGGCAGCTGGGAAGGACCAGCGTCCCCAGACACCACCAATCTTACCTGGTCTGTAATTATATCTGTAGATGGCTGTGTCACATTGTTTAATGGCCTCTGTATGCTGTTGAAATCTGATAAATAAAATTCCTTGATAGTATCGCCAAACAGCTGCCTTGCGAAGACGGGCACATACTTTCTTGGCATCACGCATCTGCACAAGGTTTAGCCAGAAGTGCTGTTCTCGGACAATGAAAGTGGACATAATTTTTCCCAGGGCCCGTGCCATCACTTTTGACATCCTGAGGGTGAGACTGGTATTGGCGCAGAGTTCCTGCATTAAACTTGGGTCAACCTTGTCAAGCTCTTTAAGTGCCTTGGCCTGATGAACTGGCAGGATAGCCATGGCGTGAAGTGCAGAGGTGGCCTGCCCCACGGCAGTTTAAGCATTTGCTATGAGGGATGAAGACAACACAATGCCATGGATGGGACAATGGATGGGAGCTTGGGGCAATTCCTTCAGAGATGATAGGTTCTCGAGATCAAACCCCTAGTGTCACATTATTGACACAACATTGAGTGAGTAACACAAAGGGAACAACAATATTTTTCCAAATTCCAAACAATATTAGTATCTATGGCTAAATACGTTTCAAGTTTTCATTTAAAAACACAATTTTTCTAACCGCTTTATTTAATGTTCAGCATTTATTTATATCAAACTGGAAAGTAGTGAAAACAACAGCAGTACAACATCCTTCATCATCTTGCTTTGGGCTGAATGGGTTAAATAACTGCAACTAAATGTGTCAGCATTTTTGAGAGCCTCTGAAAGCTTTGTTTTCATAGTCTATATTACAATGTGAAAACTTCATTTTCAAGTTTGTCCACTTTATAGAGTGTTTTTAAAAAGCTTTATGCTGACAAAAAATGCTTCTTATTATGTTGCCGCAGTTCTCATAAATTTAGGGCTTCTCAGTTTTTTCTCTTCATCTCTTCATACAAATTGACTCAATAATGGTGAGATCACATCTCTGTGTGGGCCATATACCAGTCTTTCAGAGGACCACACACCTCATTGTGAAAACTGCACAAGAGTTGAGCACTTATGCAGCTTGTGAGAAAATGCAATGGGCCAATATTCATGATTTCATGATTACCGTTGGCTAGTGGCAATCTTCTACAGAGGTTCTGTGTATGTTTCTGTTATTTTTAGTCTAGTTCTGTCTTCTAACCTTTTTCTGTATGTTAAATACTGTTATTCAACAGCCTTCTACAGAACACTGATGCAGTTGAATAAGCAGTTGAATAACTCTGTTTTTACATTCTTTTTTAAACGCTACTTTGCTTACTCTGTATGCCACTCATTCACTGTAAGCACATTGTGCAACCAGCTGATCACGCTTGGGAATATCATATTGCCCCCCGGAGAGATTTCATTGATCCTAAAGGAGCTGATGAGGAGATGCAGGTATACAAAGATGAAGCTCAACTGAGGATAAAGTGAAGGAGATGTATGCCCTTTATTTTGTCAGTCATTGTGGGGAATGTAAGATCTCTGGCAAATTAAATGGATGAATTAGCAGTGCTGGTGAGGAATCATAGCGAGCACAGGTAATGCAGCATTATGAGCTTTATGAGGACATGTCTGCACAAGCATATCCTGGATTCTAACACTACAGTCATCGGCTTTCAAACAGTGTGAGTGAACAGAGACTCCACAGTGAGTGGTAGAAAAAAGGTGGCTCTGCTGGTTAACAACAAATGGTGTAATCCTAAAAACATCCATGTTTAAGATCTTAAATCTTTGTAGCCCGGATATTGAATTGATTGCCATTGTTTTGCATTCATTTTATCTGCCACAGGAGTTTACATCTGTCATCTTTGTTTCTGTTTATGTTCCACCTACGACAAGCAAAGATTGGGCATGTGATATCATACACAAAATTGCGAACACAAGAGCCAGGCGCCTTCATTGCCATATTGAGAGACATTAATCGTGTCTCTCTCTTCAACTTTACCTACTTTTCAACAGTTTGTGGAATGTTCAGTCAGAGAAAAGAGAACACTAGATCTACAAAATGCCAATGTCAAGGAAGCATACAGCGTCACTGCCCTCACCCCACCTGGACGATCAGATTACAACCTTGTTTTGCTCACACCGTTCTATAAGCCTGTTGTCCAGTGCCAACCAATAACCACTAGGACATTAAGGAGATTAACTCAGGATGGGGCTGATGATCTGTGCAGTGCCCTGGAGACCACTGACTGGGATGTGCTGTGTGAACAGGGAGATACATATACATGCTGGTGAGGATCTACCCACACCTGTAAATCACTGGCAGCACTGCGAGAGTCACGCTCTTTGACTTTTCTAGTGCATTCAACACTATTAAACCAGCATTACTAGTGAAGAAACTAGAGGTAATGCAGGCTGGTGCCTCATTGATCTCCAGAGTCACTAATTACCTTACAGGTAGACCACAGTTTGTCAGACTGAGGAACTGTCTGTCACAGCAAGTGGTTAGCAACATAGGTGCTACTCCTCAATTAACTGTTCCATCTCTGTTTCTCTTCATCCTCAACACTTCAAACTTCAAGCATAACAAAACTTCATGCCACTTAAAACAGTTCTCCAATGCTGTTGTTGGATGTATTTAGAGTTGGCAAGAGACTGAATATAAGAAGTTTTGTGGAGTGGTGTGAAGCTAATCACCTGCAGCTCAATGTGGCAAAAACAAAAGAACTGGACTTGGCTTCAGGTCTAATTAACTTCAGGTCCAACACACCCCTGTGTGTATAGATGGCTGTGATGTCTGTCTATCTGTCTGTCTGTCTAAAATAACTACAGATATCTCTACTTAACAGCTGTTGGCTATTGCCCAAAGACCAGAAGTAGTTAGACTAGTAGTAATTAGAAACTGCTTTGAGACGTTGCCAAAGATTTTGATAGAGGAGGAAGCTAGCTGCAAAAAATGTTGCATGTGCTGTGATAGCCACTAGGACCACAGTGTGTTAAACAGATTAGGAGGTGCAATTTGAGGCAAGTACAAAAGGAACAATATAGAATGTTTTGGTCAAGTTGTAAAATTGTTCCATATACCTGCTGAAATAACTAGCTCCAGAATGAATTTTCATGCTGATCCAAGTTAGATAAAGCTGGTGGATCAGCACAACCATGCAGAACAAAATGCTAGCTAACCAACACAGTTTTTCTGGTGAAGGGTATATGCTTGTGTAAACACACAGTTTGTTTGTAATACCATAAAAATTAATTCTTCCAACTAACATACCATGTAATGACTAAATATATTCAGTGTCACCTCAGTGAAATGTAATTATTCTGAAGTTATTGATGATAATATGTTAGTGCAGACACTTAGTTTGTGTCTGTAGGAAAGGCCACAGGTGACAGGTCTGTGTCTTATTCAGCCTTTCATTCCCACATGAACCATTTCTGTTCATGAGAATTCTCTATAGCCTAAGCTAACTCCCTCTCTATTATCTCTCCCTCCACCATCTCACTCTTCCTTCCTGTCTATCTCTGAGTTATAGACCAGATTTGAGTCTCTAGAGGGAAGTCTAAATCAAGCTATTGTCATTTCAAACACTGTGATAACTATACTCAAGGCTACCCATGAAGAGCTCAGGGGAACAGCATAGAGTGGACTGTTTTTCTCTCTCTCCTTCTTCATTCTACCTCTGGTGTGAGATGAATCCATGCTCTGTGCCATAAAGCCAAGCTGTGTTGTTGTCTTGACTACATTGCTCTGAGCTTCAGTCAGGCAGTTGGGAATTAGGGAATAGTCTTGCCTGTTCCAAGGTCAGGCCTCTCCACATGACAGTTACTGGCTTTCTACAAGCAGGGAAATCAATAGTTTCGGACTGTGGCCCTGCCCTCAGTGTACAACAACACTACTCCTTGACATCTGACATGTCTCTAGTCAACGTTAGGTGCTCAAAACTCTATCTGACACATTCATGAGCAACTCTGGTTTCTCTTTCCTCCGTTCTTCTTTCTCTTATTATCTCTGACTAAAGCATGATATTCCTCCATTTTTGTTACAATTTGTGTTCTACATATGTTGCTATGGTAGAATATTCATGAAACTACAGTCAGAGCACTTGCAAAACAAAGTCTGAACATGTTTCTGTCTTACAAAAGACAAAAAGACCTGAGAACAGGAGAAAGGAATCCTATTCCAAAAATAAGTCAGATCATCTTGTCACCTTTGTCCTAGGTTGAAATGTCATAGTGGGACTCTCTTTTCTATTTTTTTCCCCAGTAAGGAATCAACCAAAATGTTTATTGCTTAGAGACACACTGAGAAGTGCTTCCTGTAGTGACTATGATCATGAAAAGGCCAGACTTTTGTCTCTTTAAATTCACATTAAGCTTTCAGTTAATTTCTCCCCAGTTACCTACAGAAATGCATCAAATAAAACAGCCACGATTTGGATATTGAACCGTTCATAAAACAAAATCACTTAAATCAGTATAGGACACAATGAGACCGTAACTTGGGATTTTCTAGCCAAGGCCCTTAAACCCAACAGGGACAATAAAACAACTCTGGGATGTTAACCCTTAAACACAATGGCTGACTATACACAATGACAGTTGTTACTGGTTAATTCTGATGTGACTTTTTACTCCACACTGTTTACAGAAGTCAGAATAGAGATGCTGGTATCTTACTGTTAAAAAGACCGAACACATTGCTTGTGGGAACGGCACCTTTTTGTTTATTTACCACAAAAGTCATTCATTACCAGGATTACTGTGTAAAAGGGGCTTCAGATTTCAGATTTCTTCAGCACCCTCTCAGTAAGAAGATAGAAGCCTCCTCTTTGTAAACATAAATTTGCCAAGAATCCCACCATTGATGAATCACAGCCCCAAATGGACTTGTTTTCACCACCCACCATCTCCCTACTACTAACCTCACAAATTAAAGCTTAATGGAGTCACACAAATTTTTGGGTGCTTAAATAAATAGAAAGAGCTTGAACAAATAAAAGAGTACAGTAAACCTTTTTAGATATAGAGACAATAAGTTATTGGGTTTCTACCGAAAGGGGAGACTTTGTGTTGGTTCATGGATTTTAACATTGGAGGTTTAGTTGTAATATTGCACATATGTTACCTTTCATGTTTCCTAGACACAGTCACAGGTATTTTCTTTGGTTGCTTGTAGGGTACAATATAATACCAATATCAAGTGATGGCTTTCACGCATGATGTCTTTTCCTTTCCTGTGTTTAGTCATTCCAAAAATGCATGGTTCAGTTTAAAAAGAGCACACAGTGAGTATCCATTCTCACTCCCCTGGGATTGCTTCATGAATTTCAATACTGGAGCTATTCTCTGGTGTTTGCCCATTGCAACATGCTCATCTGCCATTCAGACAGACAGATGTTGTCAGGCACTGTTATCAAGAAAAACATCTTTATTTTCTGGATTTCATTGGGTCAAGTTTGTCATCACAAAGTGAGAACTACATATGCATTTTCTTGTGGGATAGGGGCCCTGTACAAGGGGTACGTGCAGGCAAGCAGCTGACATGGCATAAAAAATTCCAAGAAATGTTAGCAGTGTTCTTTTTCTTCCAGAGATCTGAAGCAGTTACATCATCATACAGATTGACAGCAGTTTGTACATCAACCATCAGGGACATGCCACCCTATGCCAGGTTTAACATAGGGTACGCTGATATATATGTTTCTCAAGCGAAATGACCCACTGTCTTCTGTGGTTCTCTCTCTCACCCTCAGCTCCTCTGGACAGTCATGTCTTAGCTCACCCTTGGCAAATGACATGCTTGTAAATGTTTCTTGTATATGTTTACCAGTCTTATCGGTTTGGGAGGACAAAACACAGCTCCTGTTAAAATTGAAATGCTTTACATTCTAAAAAACAGAAAATGTTAAAACTCTGTAATTAAAATGTTTTACCTTGTTTTAAATTTATGCAATTCACAACCTCGCTGCCTAACTGTCCTTCCTATTTTAGACATCTTTTGTGCATGTACCAATCAGTAACAATTGCTATGGTAAAAAATGAACAGGATCAATGAACAAACAGCAACTCAAAAAAAAGTTTAAAGTGAGAGTCTCTCTCTTTCTCTTTGTTATGTAGAATTAGTTGTAATATACAAATTAATTAACAGGCTTGCTGTTATTAACTGTTATGTGAAAAGATGTCTGTGATAAGGCTGGCTAGTGAGTGTCCTCAACGTAATCCCCCTGAACAAGCCTCAGCCAAAAATTGTGCTGTCTTTGGCAACCATTTTCCTGTGGCTTTGTGAAGACTATTATTCCATAGTGTTCACACACACACACAAACAGCAAACTTTTTTAAAATTAAAGAACATTACTTACTATATTTTTATTGCATTTTCAAAATAAGGGCATTTTCAAACCTCCCCTAAAGGAGGTTTTGCATAGATTTGTCAGGTTTTGCTGACTTTTGGGTACAAATACAAGAGCAAGTAACCCCCCCACACACAACTTATTTAAATACATATTCTGTCTCTTACTATTCACATTCCATTCTATCTTTTTCATACACACATATATACATTTATCAAGTATCCTTTACTGCCCCTCATCTGTTTCCATTTTCTTGCAAATGCTCAGGTTTTATTGCCTCAGTTTAGTATTTCATGGCAGATTTACCCAGCGGTTTGGTCCTTAACCAACTATGGCTCTAATGACGGCACATCTCTTGTAAATTGTGGCATACCAATAATCTTCTGCTCAAAGGGACTTTTACCCCATTCCCACACATATACATACTCTCATACTCAAACACACACATACCTAAGCACATACTCAGCACTCAGGGGTGGCCTCACTTGCATTTTTTGCTCTTAGAAAAACACTGTACAGGCCACAAAGGATGGCCCACTGGAAGCATTGTTAATACAAGGTGAAAAAGATTAACATTTAGTTAGTACTGTACAAGCTTAACCCTGCTTTGCTTTTATATGATATATTAAAAACGAAAAATATGCATCCTACAGGATAGCTTCAGGACACTGACAGACATTTTATTGCTGTCAGTTTCACTAAGCAAGAATCCCATGGAAATATTTAAACTACAACTTAAACTAGAAAGTGCTGTTTTTCTGACAATACTGTTTGTTATACAGATTGCAGCTGTAACGCGTCAGAGGAGAAATGACCCTCCCGGTGATCCTGGGTTCTCCCAAGGTTTTTTGGGAGAACACAAAATCCAGAAATATCACAACTGTTGCCATAAGTTGTGGAGTTTTAGAAGGGATATCAACAATATCACAAACCGAGCTCAAATTTGTGAAGTTTGAAATTAAAAGTCAATATTATTGAAGAAATGACACTCATCAAATTTACAAATTTTGACTAGTTTAACTGCAATCTACATGAATTTTAAAACTCCATACTTTTTTGTCAATTTGTTTCTGTTTTAATTTCTCCTAAGCAATTTTTGGAGAAACATTTGAAACAAAGCCAATACTTAAATCTGAAATCTCCATCTGAGAAATAAAATTTTTAGAGGAAAGATACAGGGCATGATTAACATAACATTTTCTTATGCCTCACACGCACTTCACTGCAAACTAAAGAAATCAAATGACAGGATTAAAAGAAAAAGTACTGAGTGAAACCATGAAAATGTATTTTCATGTGCTGCCTTTTTGACCCTTTCCCTGACATTTGTTGAATGAGGTGAAAACTTTGAATTTGTCTTGATAATTAGATAACAAATACTTTAAAATGAACACCTGATACAGTATGTTGGACAGTATTCCTCTGTGAGGCACACTAGTGTACTGTCTATACTGCACAATATCTATTTTGTCCTCAAAGTGTCAAAAAAGAAACAAGGCCAGGTTGCCCTGCTTTAGTAGTCGAAGTTGAAGAGACGTTGACACTAAAAACCCGTTCAGCTTTCCTAATATGGACTAATGTTAACTGAGCGGCACGCTCACTTTCATGTTTGTAAATCTCTGTTTACTATACTTATTCTGTGTAATACATGGTTATTAGGAGGCATGTGTGATATAAGACAAAATAAAAATAAATCTAAGAAAACTCCTGTCTAAACTGCAGCAACTGTCATGCTTGCAAATGTACCTCTGGTCGATCTGCTTGTTTCATTATCTGAACCAGGTTTGAAGGCAAAATTTTTACTTTTTACTTAAATTTTAAACTTTATTATTGCTTCTGTAAACCAAGTGGGATGTAGAAGCAATGATCGGTCCCGCATAGGACAGGATATTTCTGGAACACACTCTAAGTGGGGGGCAAATCAAAACAAAGTGGGCTAGCTTGACCAGTTACAGCTTTTTGGAAGTAGGGGCTTCATAGAATCCGGAACTAAATAAGACAGTCAGCATAGACTGGAAACAATAGTGTTGTAATAGTGTAAAATATATGAAAAATAATGTGTTTTATGAACAATTAAACACAGTAATCCTTTTAAATTAATTGTGATTGTGTTAATGCTTTCTGACTGATAGCAAGAAACTAGGCCAGTCAAAGGACTGGTGAAAATCTTGCAACACCATTATTTAACTACATGACTATAGGAAATTATTAAACATATGGTATTGTCAGTCCTAATTTTTTTGCTCACAACTGTCAATTTGCTCAGTTAGAGAAAATAACTGGTGGTGACTGGATGCTACTTGGATGCTCTTTGTTAATAAAAGGTGGTACTTTGCCTGAAATGTTTAAATGTACTGGTAGACTGTAACAAATATACTGTTTTAAAAATGGACATTGCCACCCAACAAATGCAATGGGTAATTGTCTCCTCACAGGTTTTTTTTATCTTGATGGTTCAGATTATTTCATCACAATCAATGACAGGCACTGAACATCTATGGCATGCTGCCAGATGTTCAGGGACTTTAAATCTCTCTCTTCCTCACACACACAGACATGCGTGCATGCTAATATCTCACTTCAGCTAAAGAGTCACTCTTGTGATAAAGAGGCAATTTGTGTTGTCAGTATTTAAATTAATAACACTATAGAGTTTGCATGAATACTTGTCTGTTATGGAGGCAGATGCTCACAGTCTGTAAATGTCAGAGTTTAAAATATATTGTAAATAGTGCTATACCAAGACAAGCTCATGGCAGTTTGTAGCCATTTTACATTTTAGAGATTTAATGCCTAATTTGTATGAATTCTTACCTCGTTTGTACATTTTCGTATGATCTGCTTTCATCCTAGTAATGTGTAGGGTTAGGTTTGGACCTTCATGCTTGCTTTTTTCTTGCTTTTGTACATTTTTTGTACAAATCGTACAAATTCATATGAAATCATTTTGCAAAATAGTTAGATTTTCTAGTGAGATCAGATTGGCTATACCCATCGATGGGGGACCAATAATAATTATTATACTATCAAACAGCACGTCACTGGAATGGTTAATGGCATGATTCAATACCATTGATTACAAATGTATTCCTTATTTTCCAATTAAAATACATTCTCCATTTACCTATTTGTAAAATATATGTGACCTAATCTAGTTAAACTACACAAATAAGAAACACAAATGGCAACCTAACTTGTAAACCTAAATGTAATATCTCTAAATGCATAAAAAACAACTAAACTACATATGCACATCTTTGTTTATTTGATGTGCCCTCAATGGCAATTTCATTTTCAGATTATATCAATTTTTTGTTCCTTTTATTGTTCAAATGAAACACTTTAAAGAAGTTCAGTGCCAAGTTTGGAATAGTCTTGGGTGGATGAACAAAGTATCTTTTAAAGAAGATTCAGCTAGTATCTATCTTTCATTGTCAATTATTTACACTATAACCAACAATATGAAAATAACATTTTTTAAACTTTACACTTTACACAGATTTTATATAGTTATTTAAAATATATTTCAACTATTTGGGTATAAGTATATTAGTATATAAGTATATAAATTTAATAAAGGGTAATAAAAAGTGTTGTGATGATCTTTGTTTATAAAGACAGAAATAAAGAGAACAGAAAAGCATTGACCGATAAAAGGTTTAAAAAAACTGTTTAAAACAAGATGATTGGGTCATTCATTTCACCACCTAAAAAATGAAAGTATTGACTGTTCAGGCAAAGGCACAGTGAACTGTTTCTTTTGATTGAAAGGCAGGAAAAGACTCCTTTCATAGAAAACATCTGTAATGCTGCATACGAATAGCTATGAGACTGGAAAAATAAATTTATAATACTATTCAGCATTCTACTAATGGTTGAGTGAGACATTTGGCATGGAAATATTGTCGTTGCAGTGTAGTAAAGGAACTCTTCTGTGTAACAGGATTCTTGATTTGGGTTCACCAATATTCCCAAACTAAATGTGACTATTCCACTTTAAGAGAATAGAATTGTATTTGAGAAAGGGAGAGAACGTGAGCACTCCCTCTCAAAACTTATTATTGCATTGTGGCAGAAGTGTCATATGATCAGTAGCTTCTAAAAATTGTTCAAAATTCTTCAATAACGCTGTAACATGTTTTGTTGTGTGTGCTTTTGAAGTAGAACATTAACCTTCAAAACCATAAACAAAATGCACAAATTACACATCAGAGTCAAAGGGAACCATCTGCAGTGCCATTTCTTTTCTATCTGGAGCTGATTACTGTCCGAATCATTAATGAGCTGTCACAACGCTATTGTCAGTGTTCAGACTGAGGAATCACTTAAGGCATTCTGCACCTCATTAACAGTAATAAGTGGTATCTGCCACCTTCTTTGCCAGCAGGGTAAGCAATCAATAGGGTCATTTCACATCATAACAGCTACCGGGGCACATTACTATCTTGATTATGGGAGGAAAGGCAGCTATTAGAAGCTGGCACAGATTAGATCGGGAGGAGAGAATACAGATGGAAAGAATTACATGTTGGTGAAAGACAGATCAATAAATAGATCGCAATGGAGATAATTCTGCAACTGGGAAAGACAAAGAAAGACCCCTCGCTTTACGTGTGTGTAGTTCCATGGCCTATTAACCGTTGCTGCGTAGTGCCAGTGTGTTTGCGTTGTGCCGTCATTACAAAACAACTCTGATCAGAGCTAATTACAGTACTACAGTATGAACAGATGCACCCACTCCTATAATTACAGGAAACTTAGTCTTTAATATTTTATGGAAATGGACTTGATCACGAAACACCAATAAGGCTGACATTGAGAAGGGGAGACAAGCTCAGTCCTTGTGCCCCTATGGCCCATCAGCCTGATTCAGGGGCAAAAGCAGGGAACATGTTTTTAAGATCAGGATTGTGTGGTTCTGCACTGATTTATTTTATGGAGACCCACTTTAGCATAGATCTGTGGGCATAAAAATGCTCAATGTAGGTGCTAAAGGAAAGTTGGGAGATCTTGTCATTGTATACCTATAACTGTCAATTAGGACAGAGATAACAGTAGAAAGAGAACAAAAGCCATTGTGCTCATGGGTTTTATGTATTCAGAGGGAAAGCTAAATGTAGTGTTCTCACATTGAAGAGCCAACTCTCAAAAATTAATTTATTTTAATCAGAATGAATAGACAGGCTCTGATATATATATTAAATATGATGGAAATTTCAGATACATTAAAAGGTTTGCCTTTGGCAGTAGGATAATACAAAATTAAGCAGGCTGATGGAAAGAATGTGTTTTGTCACAATTCTGTTAACCTCTGCTCAATAACATGTTAGCCTCATACATTATTGCTATATATCACACATAAAACACATTTATTTAGCCAAACCATTTTTGTCACTGTCACAAATATAAATAACTTAATGAGTACAATAAGAGTTACCAGAATATTCTTTTTCTGAATATTCCACCAGAATATACCAGTTGATATTCTTGTATGATATAATTATAATAATGATATTGTTGTGTACATCTGTAAACACTCAGCTTAAATTGCTATACGACTGCATGAGCATAAATGCTGAAGAGATGTACTTAATGCTCTTTGATATGCACCACCCATTAAAAATAGATGGCAATAAGTCATTAAAGGCATGTGAGTTAATTTAATTAGCCATGCCCTTGAGAAAATACATACTGCTAACACAGAATTATGTTGATAGGGGTCAGCGTGTGGGGATGGGGGGTCATTAAAATTTTTAGCATGTGTAGGTGTGTGTGTGTGTTTGTGCACAGTGAATGGTGTAATAAATGGGAAAATCCAACTCTAACACGCAATTTATTTTTTACTCCAAACAAACCAACACTATGGTCAAAACAGAAGGAAAAGATTTCATCATAGATAAATTATTTACACACATACATCACATCAAAACACCAACACCATCAAGGGCCATCTTTCAAAAAAGAGTGACTGAACATAAAAGATGTGAAAAGATGCAGTGTGACAGAGCTCTTTTGTGTGACTAGAGTCTGACCTGTGGTGTGTCTGATGGAAACAACATATCTGAACAAAATCCCCACCTGATGAGATTCAATATATGTTGAATCTATGTATATAAGTCTGTGAACCTGGGCAATTGCATAAAACTCTTAAAAAAGGGGCTGATGGAGTGATTACCATCAAGAAAAACAGTGTTTGTGAAGCAAATCTTGTGGTCAGTGAGAGGTGACAGGGGTTTGTACCTCTACATCCACTAATGCCTTCTAATACTCAGCCATTCCACTGAAAAAAAAACACTGAAGCTTGTCACAGTCTCCTTAAACGAATCTGTCATTTTGCACAGCAATGCTCCTGGCACATTGTTTAACAAATACTCACTAATAACTGCCATTGTACTTTAGTCCCGCATCCATTGACATCAGTATCTCAGGACCTGTTGTCATAAAATGGTAATGAAACTGCATTTATTATAAAACAACTTTTAAAATAATTTTATATAAAAATGTATAGGTTTCATAGTCATTCCATACCGAGGGACGAGATAAGACAGTCTTCAAACTAGTGACAAAATGTACACAAATCTTTCTGAGAATCAACTCTTCTGGGTCTTGTTTTCTCTTTGTCTTCACCCTTCATCTTTAACCTCTGCCTCCCTTGGTCTTTTCAGGTTAGGTTACAACAGCAGGAATGAGGGAGTGTGAGCTGTAACACAAGGTACCAAGGGGAGCAATGGCCCTCCTCTCAGTGCTATGCAGATAACAGGTTTTTACCCTCCCTACTCGTTTTCAAAATGCTCCAGCTCTCCTCAGCGACTTGCCAAAAGCTACAAAGGCAAACATTTATTCATCACCTCAAATACACTCTAGCGCTATCATGTAAACACACACACACTTTCAGAAAGAGAGCAGGAGTAGGCAGACCAACATTTTTTGTTCCTGTATTTCTTCTTACCTCTACATGTGTTTTGTGAAATTTTCTTCATTGAGTATTATCACAGGGTTTGTTCTTTTTTAAGTCACTGTTTAAAGACAGTGAAATACCTCTTAGTGACTGCCACAATCTGCCACAAAGCTTCATCTCCTATTTGTTGTTCAACCACCATTTGTTCAACAAAGTGTTTTATCTTTCTCTCTCCCATTTGAAGCGTTCAGTCAAAGGCTTCCTCTGCCATTCTCCTGAGGCCCAGACAAGGACCTTTGACACTTTTGTGGCAATAAAATATTCATGTGACTTGGAATCTGAACACAATGCAATTTCCCTGGTTTAACCTGAAAGGAATGCACTAGTCACAACAGACTACATCATACTGCCATTAGGCCCTGCCAAGGAACTGCTTTTCTGGCTCTGCTTGGCTGCCTCTGACGGGAAAAGCACAGGAAAAAAAAACAAACCAAGCACTATACATGCTGAGTTTGCACAGGGGCCATTTCTGACTTCCTCTGGTGGCAGTCTCCACCTACTGACACACATAACACACATTCAGACACACACCAACTCCCCCACAGACACTGAACATTGACTGAGAGATGGTCATGTATGCATTAATGTACGGTGATTTAGGGATTGAATAGTTTAAATGACCCTTGGACTGACCTCAACACCTCACAGCTCTGTAATGCATGAACCATTTTAGCAGTCACCACTCCACCTTTCTCTCACACATGTTCACATTTGTCACACATTTCAACTGTATTAGCTATCTATGTCCACTATAGTAGTATAAGTAGTAATAGTAGTAATAATAATAATTGCATATCAGATGCCATATTGGCATTCTCAAAAAAAACAGAACAGGATACAGGAACAGTACATCTAAAGAGTCTAGGACACGCGAAATGCTCACTGCATGTTTCACAATGAAGTGAAGAAAGCCCACTTCCTGGAAAAAGGATTTTATTATTATTATTATTATTATTATTATTATTATTATTATTATTAATTTAGAAAAAAAATGATTATTTTGAGCAGCAAAGCATTATTTTAGGCTGGTTTTGTAGAGCAGTGTGTTTTTCCTAATATTGTTTCTTTATTAGTGTGTGGGGGTCATGGACTGGTCAGTAGATGGAGAATATTTATGCTAAGTTCAGATCCAAAACAACTGTCTTCCCCTCTGTCCAATACACACACAATTATTACATGTATACAATCATGACACCCAAGTTGTGAGTGACCAAAACACCTGAACGTCCTGGCAAAGGTGTGAATATGATTTAGGCATTCAAGACAGTGAAGCCTTTGATAGAAACAGAAATACATTTGATATGTTAGATGACATATCAAATAAGTTATTATCGACAACTGCTGTAGTCTGTTCCACTCTCTATTGCCACTGTATCTCCCTTTCAAATAACTTTTCAACACCAGAACTTTACATGCTATGGCCTGTTTGTATACTGATAATATTTAAATGAAGTTTTGAGCTGAAATGAGCTCAAGGTAAATGTATTGCCCCTGTGTGTGGCCTGACACAGTCTGGATATGACTCAGCCACTCTCTCCAAGGAAACCTTGGAAACTGCTTATGGAACACTTTGGCTACCTAATAAAAATGTGGACATTCAGAGGAGCCAAAAGCCTTTCTGACTGACTTCAATGTCAGATCACAGTCAATCTCAGAGGCAGCTGGAAAATTCAAATTCCACTATATCCTGGCAAAACAGATACTAGTTGGGATTACGCTGAGTGAGCCTAAATGATTCCCCTAATTTAACCTCAAATTCTATTACTGTAGGGTGAGTTTAAAAGGACAGACACCATCCAAAATTGAGGGGCTCAGCATGGCGATGCACTACATTACACAAAGTAAATTTTTCCACAAAAGATCATGTAAGTGTTTGCGTGGGTTTGGTTGTGTGTTAAGACAGGGAGAAGCTGGGTTTGCAATAGGTCACAGCTGGGCGTGTCTGCAGTGTGTGTGTGTGTAAAATAGAATTAACGAGAGTTGAGCAGAGAGTGTAAGTTGTGTGTGAGAGAGAATTAATGAGAGTTGAGGAGAGAGAGTGTGTGTGTGTGGCCCAGCGGAGAGAGACAGCAAAAGAAAGGAAGAAATGGGGGCTGAGGGGCAATGGGAAAGAGTTGTTAAGGAGAAAATGAGCCCACGGCAGCACAACAGCGAGTGGGCAGTGGCAGCTGGCGTACTGTGCTAATTCAGCACTTTAACAAATCAATGCCACTTGAGGAGTACTTTCCCAACACTTCACATCCAAAAAGGCTCTCTGCATGCATCTGTGTATTTGGATTCAAATACACATGCAAATCAAATCATTCTATAATTTACAGTATTGTGTTTTATGATGTGCATACATTTTTGCCAAAAATGAAATTGTTATTTACTCACTGTTGTGTACTAATTTTTTCTGCGGGATACAAAAGGGGGAATTTTGAAGAATGTATACATATTATTAATGTATACTATTTTTTTACAATGACAGCAACAAAAGCACTCACCATGAATAAATAATCACCATAAATGTCGTCCACACAAATTGTCCTCAATGTTCCTATACTTTCAATTTTGAATCTTTGTTTGAGAAATGGATTGATATTTTTTTTTCATTCTGCAAACTGGCATGCTACATTTGGTTACCACACTTGCAAGAGCTAATAGCATTTGGAATAAATGATGTTGAGCCTGGCATGACACATCATGCATGCAATTAAAATGTCAACGCTTCAGAAAGATTAATCCATTCATCACATAAAGCTACAATATGGTATGGCTTCAGAAGACTTGTAAAGTATATAAGAAATGTATAGTAAATATGTAAGTCTATATGTAAGTCTATTTGTATGTTGTAGTACACTATACATACATATGGTATTATATTGCCAATAGGTATGTTATCCATCTGATTTGACAAGTGTGAATTATGTGTTTGTTGCAAATGTATAATCCATCTATTTAAAAATGTAAATATATTTTTGCAAAAATATTTGTTTTTCTCTGTGTATGTGAACCTTTTCTCGTTTCAGCAGCTGTAAACATTAATAACACACATGAGGCCTTTATCAATACTCTTATGTATTCAGTTTCAAAACAGAAGCATGTTTCCTCTTGTCTGTGTGATGTGGATCTGAGAAAGAAGCCCATGCTGGTTCATTTGAGTCACAAATGTAGCCAGAGGCCTGTATCAGGTCTAAGGCATGTTAGGTGTGTGAATTAGCTGTGCGCTGGATCTCAAAAATGCTTTTATTCTGTAGAAAACCCCTGAGAGCTATTGCACAGCAAGAGAAAGACCAAAGACTGCACCTTTAAAGAAAGAAGGTCTTAGCTTCCAAATGATGATAATAACACCATTAAGGCTAAGTGCCTGTCTATTAGATCATGAAAGTAAGGATGTACAGGGCCTTTAAAATGGCATCCTTTCACTGGCTCTGTATCGACAGCACTCTGTAAGAGCAGACCAACATAATAAAACAGACTTACAGATTTGATAAAAAATAGTTATACATTTTCTCCTTAGAGAAAGACTCCATTAATCTCACAAATACGTCTCATTTAGTGAAGAATTTTTTTTGCAAATGTCAGAAAGTTGAATATGAACTTAAACATTACTTTCCAGACCTAGTTATGTACTGTATTTATTTTATTTAGACTCTGTTCTATACGCTTTTAAAACGTTTGTCTAATTTGCATGTATTTTTATTTCTTTTATTTAAATGAACTGAAAATTAAAGTAAGTCCCTAGGAAAGTGCAACGTCCTCTAGGTGGTCTTTTTAAAATTTTTTAAATAAAAATAACAATATTTTGTATTATCATTATTATAATATTATTATATTTCTTTTATTCAAGACTTTTACTCACTCGTCAAGACACAGGAACTGCAAATTTGCAAATAAAGTCTGCAAATTTACTGTATCTCAGCCACTGCCCATGAGGTGATTACACATATATGGTTCCTCAAGAAAACCGCCCTTTCTTATCACTGCAGTACAGTTAATCCTACCCCTCTGTCCCTCAGGGGTGTCAGAGAGGTGGCGAGGGGAAATGCTGGAAGGAGAACACATTTGCCACTTGTCTATGACACATAATACCCAAGGACCTTCAGGCAATCAACTTTTGCTTCATATGTATTTGCTCATTTGAACACCCCTGCCAGCTCAGCCGCTAGTAATGGGAGGGGGGTGGTCACAGAAAAGACAAGCTAAATTAACACTTGACATTCAATACAGTCAGGCCCTTAATTGGCCAGAGCCTTCCTTAGAAAGCAATTTTCTATTCCCCAAACTACCACAGGAGCATCATGCATGCAGTGAGGTTGAGGGGGAGTATGTATGTGTGTGTTCATGGTACTATGGACTCCAGCGGCCTGATGGTGTCTTTCTCACTCTAATGAGAGAAGATCAATTATTTGAACAAAATATCCCGCCCCTTTGATAAACATAAGATCCAACCCCCCTCCCCCCACACCCCAACCACCACCACCCTGCCATTCCCTTGCTTTTTTATTCTTTGTGAGTTATGACAGGTGTCTGGTGACCAGAAAATGCCAGAAGCAACCTCTGGGCACATTATTTTATGTGCTCACTCTTCTCCAAAAAACACACATGCGCAACACACAGACACACATACGTACCATCTTTTAGCCCTCACTTCACAGAGGATACCATTACTGGTGATGCTATTACTGCTTTCCACCTGAAAGGAATTAGCCTTCCTTTAGCTGATCAGACAGCATTTTAAACACATCCTCTATGTATAATCCACTCTATGCCACGACTATTATCAATTAACTTTAAGACCTGATAATGTTCTTCTCCAACACATTTGCTCCTGGAATTAAAGTTTCACTTTATATGATTATAATCTACACTCCTTGAAACATGTAATATCTGTTGAATGGGTTCAAATCAATACTGTTGAAAGAAAGAAAGACTTACTGCTCACTGCTCACATACATCTTATGCAATGTGATACCGGCATGGCTCGATGTAAAGTGTAATTCACACGTTTCCAGAAGCAACAAGGTAGTTTGCATGGTGAAACTATGCAATAGATTGAGCTATCAACAATTGCAATATCTATCTATCTATCTATCTATCTATATATATATATATATATATATATATATATATATATATATATATATATATATATATATATATATATAGATACATAGATAGATAGATAGATAGATACACAAAAAATATGCAAGCACATTTGTGACATTGCACTTAAAAAAAACAGACAAATTTCACTGCAAAAGCATTATGAGATTATTAAGTCTGCTACAGTAAGTAGCTTCTAATAATGACAAGGAACTTTGACCCCTCTGGTTGCCTAGCTACACTGACAGCTTCATTTGGAGCCTATCACAAGAGCAAATGAGCTTGTTTGAGCTTTGATTGACACTATGGATCAGAGAGCTGAAAGAGCAAAAACGTTTAATATCTGACAATAAACTCAACTAAAATCACATCTCCTGTGCATCTGAGAACTTGTGTTGTGACATTTTGTGCATTTTATGGTATTAGTTGATTTATACTCCTAGAGATGTGATTTTTGAAGGACAAGAGCAATAATGCGACCTACACCCATGTTATAAGTATGTAAAATGTGTATGTTAATGGATGTGTCAATGAGCCTGAGATAATGCTTGTGAATGTCCTTCATACTGTGATATGACTTTACTATTTTATATCTATGTGGACATTCACATAGGTTGTGTAAGTTTCAATAATCTGGGCAGCATCCATTCCAAGCAAAGCAAGAAAAGTTGTTTCCCTCCAGCCTAGAGTTATAACACACATGCACAAAAGCTTGATATATAAATACTCCTCCCATTGATTGCAGTTGTGTAGTTGATAGCAACACACCAAAAATGCTTCTACAAAAATCAAAGGTAAACACACAACAATAACATAAAACAGATAGCAAAATCTAACCTTTCCATTTAGTTGTTTGTTTGTTTGTTTATGCAGTATTTCCATTTGTAGAGTGTGTAGCTTTGCCCCTGTGCTTAACACTAGAGTGGTGACACTTTAATGAGGATACTGTGAGCAACTGAAATTACAGTCATTATCTGCAGGCATATGTAACTATAACAAAATCATGGTGGCAGGTAGTAGTAGTAGTAATAATAATAATAATAATAATAATAGCAAATCAACCACAACATTAGATGAAATTATGGTGACACAGTCAAACAGACAACAACATTGAAAATGAGAGACTCTTTCTGCAAAAATCTCTTTCTGAGTGTGATTTCCTTGTCTGTGTTTTGTTAATGGTAGAAATTGCCCTCCTAGCTGTTTAAGATGAGGTAGACTAACCGCTTAAAAATAGGGGCCCCTAAATATGCCAGTGAGATTAGCAACAATCCATGTTTCCACTTTTTGTAATCAATGTGCACATTTTTTCAAACGGCTTCAGTCTGACTTGTCTATTGTCCTAAAATACATGCCATTTAGTTGAACAAATCATATGCGTCCTTGAAAGTTGTAGTTTCCTAAAATATCTGATATAGATAGATATATCTATCTAGATAGATATATTTTATATATCTATAAGATATATTTAATTCACCAACTTGTAAGGCATTAGTACTTAATTTACACCTACCCTTGTTTACCTCATGTACAGATATTTTTACATCATTGAATTAAAGCATTAATTAATACACTTAACAAATTAATTAGTATTCTCTTTGAAGTATATGGATATCCTGTCCTACAATGACAAAAGATCACTGTGTGTTACATATGCAAGTTTTTAAGCATAACTTAACATTATGCCTGTGTAAGTTTGTATTAATGTATTAAAGCCCTGCCTTCTATGAATGATGAAGGCAGTGCAGACAGAATATGAGCATCTGTGACATCATCTACTACTGGGCCATTGGGATTATCAGCATGAAGCTCTTACACCTATTAAATGTGTTAAACAGTGATAATGTCTGTTGCCACACATACTTTTTCGGGATCTCAGACAGCATAAACTTGGAATTGTGCTGGAATGTGAGTTTTATTACAGATTAAACTCTGCAGTGATCTAAAATCACTTAACAGGCTGTGGGGCCTGACCATCTGATTAGAATGACCTCTACTGATGGACAGGTGTTTTCTGGATTGAATGTGGTATAATGCTACACCAGTAAAAAGACTTTAAAGATTCACTTGTGCTTCTATTAGACCTGCATTTTGAGACTAATATTCTTAGGCATAGACAGCAGCAGCACTGGACCAGACCGGTTTGAGGGAAAGAAGGATGTTTCCAAGAGTTGAGTGAGGACACTTTTTTTAATATTAATATTAAATAGCAGACCTGCATAGAAAATATTTTAATTGCACAGCATGACAATTTTTAGATTTTTAGCTTTAATTTTAAGTAGCTCTTATTTTTTGTCTTATATTTCTTATATTCTTATAGATTTTATATTTCTGATGTTTCTGCCAAATCCTATAATCCCTATGTTTCTGTCAAACTCTATGTAAAAGCTCACATTATCGCTAAAATGACCAGAATTATGCAGTGCATCAAATTATTTTCCTTAGATGTATATGGTTTACATTCAGTCTCAACATGATATTTAATTCATAAAGAATCTAGTCTATTAATGTCAGTACATGGTCTTGTCTTTGTATGTGACATTCTGGACTATGCATACAGACTAGGATAACAGAGCTCAAGTTTTTTTTAATTTTTTTCCACAGTATTTAGAAACAAAAAAAAAGTTCCAGTGTGGCTCAATTTAGATTTACATTGAGGTGCCCTGGCTGTCTCATCTCTGGCAGCATTGTCCCCTAGGTCTTGCCTATCAGATCTCGCTGCCTCTAGATGAGGTCTGGGAGGCCTGTCTCTCAGATCTCTGAGGGGTAGCTGCTGCATTCTCATTGGCGCTCAGGGAACTAACAAGACATGGAATGATGGTAATGTCTCCTCATTACCACCGCACCAGGGGTAGTGACATCCTGACTCAAAGACTATTGAAACAGCACTTTTCCTTTTAACTCAGATTTCCCCTCTGCTCAGACCAAAAAATTAAAAAGCCCTAGTTCTAAAAAAAAATATTTCAGGTATTTGATGAAAGGGGCTTTTTTATGTTATTAATATGATAATGTTCATCCTGCGTGTTCCTGTAGTTCAGTTGGTAGAGCATTGTGTTAGCAGTGCAGAAGGTCATGGGTTCAATTCCTAGGGAACAGGTGTTGACAAAATGTATAACTTGAATGTACTGTAAGTCAAGCGTCTGCCAAATGCATATTAATGTAAAAAGGACAGGGACTGTTAAACTTGGCTAAACAAGTAGTATACCACTACGTAAGACAAATAATCTGAAAAGTAATTCTATTCTGATCATTTCTAATAATTTACTATTTAATTTACTATTTTAAGGTTTCACAAATGTAGCAAGTATAATAATATTTTGAATACATAGTTAAGGTATTGTTTTACATGCAATACTTCATTTAAAATTTATAATTAAGAATTATGATTTTAAAATAATCTGTGCAGAGAAAATCTGTGCAAACTGTTGCCTTTGTTTAAAACAATCATGAAAGCCTATAAAACAAGAATTCAATTATGCTCACTTTGTCACTTTTTAATGTTAAATATTGCTTGCATTTACCCACGGGATCACAGAATTATGGAAAATTCCCTATGTTTCAAGGCTCATCTTACTGGTAAAAGCAGGGCAGATAAGCTAATTTTTTTATCAAACCTAATTCTCCTAAATCCATACACACCATGCATTATGCTTTTTGTCGCTATGGAGAGTGAAACAAACTGCAGCCTCTTCACAAAGGTGGTAATATTGCCCTGTTTTCTAAAACTCCAAATTTGTTTTTCAGATTGTACATGTGAGTAGTCCTGTCACCCCTCAGGACAGACAGAGGGGAGATGTAGCACAAGTATATGAGTGATGTGCCCAGTGTCAGCTATTGATCATAGCCAGAGGAACACACATCCCAGGCACCTACTTATATACACTTCTCTGTGAAGCTGAATAAAAATCCTAACTGGATCAATTTGTGTGAACGTCAGAGTTGGGCTGGGGGGTGGGGGTGTCCCAGGCCATTGCATAGCACTGATGAATCTGCATCCAAATTGGCTGCAAGCCAGTATCACAGAAGAGTGAATTTCTCTTACCACCAGGGAACACTTCCCCTTCCCCAAAAACAACTCGCTTATGTCCCACACTCTCACTGGCAGCCTCTCATCCTCAACATTTTATGAAGACAAGGCTTTGAAATATTTAAGATAAACTAGGTCAAGTAAAATACACACATTTATGAAGAACATTTTAAAATTAGGTTTTAAGATTTTATGATAAAAAACTTAAACTTATTGTTCATGCAAAACACATAACAGAGTACAGTGATATTTCTCAACAGCATTACAGCTTAATATTCTAACATTGGCTTGTAAACAGTGAAATCAAATCAGGAATATTAAAACTGATACAAACAACATGTTTATTAAAAGCCATACAGCAAATTGATTAACTACTTAGGTAATCACTCATATAAAATTACGAGGAATTAACAGAAATACGGATTTTCATCGCAGGAGAAGCGATGATAGTTCCAAAAGCAAAAATATTATACAGTGCACGTTGCGTTCACATGTGAAGGCAGAGGTGTAGGCAGCACAATAGCGGGCATGTACATACATAACACAAATTCTCACACCCTCACACAGTACTTGTGTAAACTGCTCAAAATATATAGTTTTTTTTAAATGCAGCCCTAACATCTCTTCCTTCTCTCTCATTTATATCTATATTCACCTTTTTGTAACTCACTTTACACCCTCACTTTACAACAAAAACATTTGGAACATTTCAAACTTTACCATTTTCTCTCACATCTTCTCTCCACCCTCTCTGCTTCCTCCGCATTCCAGCCTCTTCTTGAAAACATTAAGAGGCTGTCTGTTGGGGAAAGCGAGAGGAATTAAGAAAGAAAGCATCCCTGAGTCAGGTGAGATTACTCCCCTCAGCTGAGTCCATTACTTAATAAGATCAGTAATTAATGGCAGGAGCCAGATTCATTCAGTGCAAGGACGTCTAAACAAGCAACTTCTTTTAAAGTGCGACAGTGGCTCAGAGAACTAGTTCATTCTACTGTTTTTTTCCTGCGAAAACATTGCATTAAATAATTTCCAACATACCCTCGAATCAAGGATACATTTTGTTTAGAGTACAAATCATGTCTAATTGTTTGCCTTCTCTCAGCTTTGCTAACGACCCTGCGACAGACATCTGTCACCGAAGGTTGCGACAGTTATGCTTTCTGTGACTGTTCCATCAAGTCAGCTTTTAACAGCTGGTGTCGGCACCGCACTGCCGCACTTCTCCAGGCATTATCTGAAGAAGAGGTAGTGGGTGTCTCCCTAACGACATATTCTTTTTCACTCTACTCTCCTCCACTCCACTCTTCTCATTCGCTCCGCAAAGGATAGCCAAGAGTCGTTTCATCTCGCACCCACTCACGCATGCAGAACAGACAGGGAAAAGAAAACAAACATTTCACCATAATCACATGTACACACTGTGCATTCTAACTCAAACACACACACCTTTTGAAATGGCGAAAGCAAGAAAGAAAGAAAGAAAGAAAGAAAGAAAGAAAGAACAGGCTACACCACGCATACATGATCTGTACACCCCTTTTTTAATGAGCTAGAAATAAGGGCTGTTCCGTTACCAAAGTCTAAAGAGAAGTCTGCATTTTATTTGCAGAACAAACTGAGAGAGGATTTGAAAAATATTAAGTTTATCACCCGATAAACTGCATATAACACATTATTCATGTAGTTGTTAAGATGCATTATCTGACAATGTTCCATTCGTTAGGTCTCAAAACAAGAACATAAAATTAACGAATTGTGATCTTTATTTTTTTTTTAAAAAACAACGCGTCGTTCATAAATATTAGAATTAAAGTAGATGTTTAAAACAGTTTGTATAAATCGAATCGAATACGATCATTATATTTTTTCTTAGTTAGGGTTTTGATTTATAACAGAATACAAAATTCTAATTATAACAATTTTGCGTCTGAGTAATGTCGCACCTGCATTTTTATTTTGTGCGCCCATCATTTGAAGAAGAGTTTTGATAATATTAACATTCAGTACATTTAAGTGTAAATAAATAAACAACATTAAAATGTTTTTTTTCCATAAGATATCTCGACATCTCCATTAAATTACTTCGCACCTCATTTCGACTGGCGCTTTCAGCAGATAGTTTTGCTGGTAATTTGCTGGTCATTTTTGAGTGCACCATTATTATTATTATTATTATTATTATTTAACAACAATAATAATGCTTTCACCGTTGTTACAATTGGTACCATACATTCCTGATCATTAAAGATCTTAATGTTGGAACTAAGCATTCAGACATTCCTAACATAAAACTATTTTTACATGTATATTAGAAAGAAGATATGAAGAATATATAGAAATTTTTCATATAGTTGTATATCATAGAAATAAATTATGAGGGCAAACGTGAAATTGCTGAACGTGAGAAAGTGATGAAGCTCAACTCATCAGCATCTTAAAGGTTTCACTAATTTAATCAGATTAAACACCGGGAAAATGTTACTGATCAGCACTGATCAGAGCTCAGGTTCATCTCGACATCACATTAAAGAAACAACATTTAATGCTCGTTTACACTGCAGCCAATAGGTCAAGGCAGATCAACTTGGGCAGATTGGTCAAAACCCAAGTTAACATTGGTTTAGGTTTACTAAAGCTTACTTTAATATAGAAAATATAGGTTAACTGCACAAAATGACCCTCGATTTCAGTAGATTTGTGATCGTGCGTTTTATTAAAAATAGATATTACAATATAGATATTGTAAATTCAACAGTGTAAGAATCATATTAAGAAATGAACAACTGACACCTGTTCTTAAGATAGTGTGATTTGATATAAATTGGTGATAATAGTGTTGGTACTTTCTTTTTGCTAATGATACCGCTCAGCTCTCCAGAACATATGAAGTTTAAATGAAAGGATTCAGAGGTTTCCTATATATTAGTACGGGGCTTGCAGTCACTCTTTGGTAAACGCATCCAAAAAAAAAAAAAAAAATCAATGCGTTTTGTTTAAATGGAAAGGACATTAACATCCAGAGTAGATTTACAGCAGTGGCTAATTTATTTACTTCGTAATAGCGGCATCATATTTATAACAAAGACGGACATACAGCCTATTGATTGATTTAACGGTATTATTATTTTCTGTGTCTTTTCTCTTTAAATATTTTATAGAGGTTCATAACCAATAATAATTTAATGCATATCATTTGCACTATGCTATGTGTTTAAGCGTCACAGTAAACGTGACTGCATTTAAAGTGCTGAAAAAATTTGGCTTAGACATAATAGTTTCTAATAATAATAGTTTCTATTAGGCAGATTACACTGTTATCTACATTAATTACCCTACATACGACGCTATCTTGATAAATAATTCCATTTACTGATTTTGGAGTCAAGCTTAAATAAATTGCATTCATTTTTATGTGACCTAACTATTATCTTTATCCCTTCTATCACTGATAGAAGGGATAAAGACTTTATAAACAGATTTTTAACAAATGCTGAAAGATGCGTCATAAAAAAAACCTGTCAAAGAGCTTGATTAAATAACACAGTTATTAAAAACGTAGGATGACTTCAGGCCGTCCGTAAACTCGCAAGGAATGTAGAAGTATTCCAGGCTGATAATGGATTCGTGAAGGAGCTCAGGACCGAATCCACCTGCGCGAAAGCCCCGATGCGCCGAACAGTGCGGCGTTCCCTTTATCAATACCATTCAGATCTTTACTCTCCTACAGATTATGCACTTATGTTTCAAGGTGAACAGCAGAGTCCTGTTGAATCCAACTATTCAATTATAAATGAACCACTCTTAATTATTTAGTGAAATGTGTACTATACTGAAAATTGAAAACTTACTTTAATGTAATGTCAAATACATACTGGTTCATCTTTGTTTTTACATTTTAGCCTTGACGCATCTCGGTGTACAGAGAGGTAAAAAATTGTGCGTGAGAAATCTTGACAGATATGTGGAACGATCCAAGTGTTGGCCAAAAGCAGTCCAGGGGCCTGTGCTGGTAACAGTGTGAGCATGGCACGGAGAAACCAGCCCAGTTGATTAATGCTCTACACGCCGTCTCTTCTTCCACAGACCCCAAACCTCCCCCTTTAAAACTTCTGCTGAGATGCACACTCAGCACAGAAACTTTACAATAGAAATATAGATTTAATTGATATTGTGAGTTAATATTGTCACAGTATCTGCTGCACGTTTTCAGGTTGTTGATGTTAAGGATCCAGCAACAGACAAGTGGTTAATTAGAGCAAGCATTTTGGGACCACAGCTAGATCAGCCAAGAGTTAAAAAAAAAACTTCTCACACAACTGTCCATGACCACAAGTGCAGATGCATATTTGCTATTGCGATATAATATGTAATTTCAAATGTTTCCACCACTCTGAGCCTCAGAAACTTTACAAAGAAGGCTGTCATTTGTTACATGGGATGGCATACTTGGTCCATAAAAGTGCTTGCATTTACATACCCCCCAACCCACCCCCCCTCCCCCCCCCCCTGAAAAAACTGCTTCCAACTGCTATCAACCATTAAACTTCTACCACACAAGAAGAAAAAAAAACAGTTTACACGGTAGCAAACATTCAAATCATTGAAACTTCATCTACATCTTTAGCCAAAGTAGTTAGCCAAAGTAGCACATCAATTAAAATACTTTGCACACACAGCCACACACAATGAATATGTCACTTTGACCTATTCACACGCACACACACACAAGCATGCACTTAAACACCAATAATGACTGTACAGACAGTGAACACATAGCAGAGCATACAGTTATTGAGTAGGACTGGAAAACACACACAAAGAGAGCAAGACAGCAAGAGGGACAATGTCCCACTGACCTGCTGGGACATTCTGAAGAGGAGGTTGCTTTCAGTGCTCTGCTTTGTCCATGTCCCCATGAAGCCCGGCTCAGTGCTGGCCGGTCTGGTGCTGAACTGCATGGAGCTCTCTCCTCCTCCTCCCCCTGCACTGCTGCTGCCGCCGCTGGATCGGACTATGGACTCGTGTGCCCTCTCTCGATCTTGCTCTCTCCACACCACACTGCCTCTCACATCCAACTCTGTCTCTTCAGACTGCCGGTAGAAAAGAGGGGGAAGGGGGATAGATAGTGTGTGAAGGTGGAGGTTTAAATAGGCAAGGGGTGAATGTTTCTCTTTTTCCCTTCTTTCTGTTTTCTTTCTCTCACTCTCTTTCTGCAATCTCCGTTTTTGGGGGATGGAGGGTGTGTTGATTTAATTCAGGAGCAGGGCTGTACAATGAATATTTCCTCTGGGGCATGTGATGGTAGAGGGCAGGATGAGTGTAGCATCGTAGGTAAGGAGAGAGAAAGAGAAGGATGGGGGAGTGATGTGAAGGAGAGAGAGAAAAAAGAGGGATGGCAGAAAAGTGGAGGAGGAGAAGAAGGGAGCACCCTTTTTTGGCAGCACCCCCCACTTTTTCTAAATGTCAGTCAGGCTGTGTATGGGCTGTCCTCCAAACATACAAGGACATATACACACACATACATACATTTCAAGCAGATATCAATCATCAAACACACTCACCCATAGCCTGGCCTTTCAACCTTTTACACACCTCAACAACCCACACAGATTCAACACAGATTTAAACACACACACACAAACCACATAAAGATACTCCCCAATTCTTATGAAAAATATACCTTCAGTCATCAAATACTTTCATATCAAAACCACAACTGTACTATATCTGTAACAGTTATTTTGTAATGTTGAATTTAAAAAGGAAACTGTGAAAACTGTGAAACTGTGATAAACGGTGTAAAATAATTGTTAAAAAAGAGAAATCTTCTCTCCCATCTCCCAAGAAAGTGCCCTCTCTCACCAGTAGTGTCCAGCGTAGTTTTCCTTCCAGCTGTTTGGAGATCAGGTGTTGGAGTGTATCAGTTCCAAAGCAGCCACTTCTCTCTCTCTCTCTCGCTCCCTCTATGCTACACTCTTCTTTGGGCCCATTTTCTTCTTTAAAGCTGCCTATCCTTTCTCTCCACACTAACTACTCTTTGCTCAGCTAGCACTGTGTTGGTGTGTGCATGCACAGGCAGTCATGAGTGCATATGTGTTGGTGTGAGATAGAGCATGTGTGTCAGGCCGCAGCCCGTCTGAGTTAACTGCTCTTCTCTTCTTGCTGGCACTCAATGACATGGCTCTCTCTCTCATCCAATGATCTGCTTTCCCACTGAGAGAGAGAGAGAGGAGGAGAAAGCTGGGCTGTCCCTGTCTTATTACCAGCTCTCCATGCCTGATGCTTCCCCACTCTGAACCTCAATGGGATTGAGCCACTCTCTAATACAGCCACACACACACACAGAGAAAAACTGCCCTCTCCACACAACTATTCCAAGCAAATCATGTATTTGTCAATACAACTGGACAAGTTCCAACTTCTGTAATAAGCTCAAACACGAAGACAACTTAAAGCCTTCCAATTGTGCCAAGTTTTAAAAGCCAAAGTCCTTTGCTATAAAAAAAATCTAATTCTATTTATACTCTTTAATATAATTAAGAAAACCTTGGAAAATAATCTATGTAATATAGCATAAAATAGTAAATGTATGCGATGTCCATCCATAACTACATTCACAATCAGATTAAATCTAGAATGTGGCATAAAACAACACTGGAGCCATGGTATGGTAAATGGGCACACTACTGTTTGATTTTATTACAACGTCTAATTTCTTTGTCTGTTTTTCTTCCCTTGTATTAAACAGGTCTAGCTAATGTTTCTATGTAATCACCCCCCCACCTTCCTATGTGAACACACACACACGTCTTTTGGAGATGTGTTGCAGAGCACATAATCATACATACTCTCTCCCACTCACCAATTCACACACACACAACGATAGGGAAACCTCAAGTGGATGCTTTCAGATTTTAATTAAGAAAAAAATGAGAAAGAGGCTCCATTTTTGCCAAATTGGTCCCTGCAGCAGACAGTCTCACAAAGGTGGGGAAAAGAAGGAAACCCCTAACATATGCACGTACAATAAGTGGCAGCATCTCTCCCTCATTGTTTATGCCAAAACATTTTATATAAGAGATGAACTGTGTAATAAAGCTATTGTTCTATATTTGTTATCATTGCGTCTTTGCAATTTTTTGTACACCACTTCCCCTCACGTCAGCTGTTAAAATTATAACCTTTGACACTATGCCTGAGTAAGATGCCACTGTGATGACTGAAATGGCTTATCATATGTAGAGAGCTACTTGAAGTTTTGTGGCAATTTAAAGAAGACAGTTGTTGCTGTCTTTTAAAAATATCTGTACAGAACTAATGACTAAGCTCTGGTAGCTCTTGCTAACCTTTACTTGAGTGTTCTGCACAACATTTTGTCTGATCAAATCTAGTGTTTCTTTTTTAGATTGAATAAAGAAAAGCAAGAGCATGCCTGACATAATAAGAACTTGATATGGCGCTTTGTTTTGTTTCTTTACCATCTCTTTCTCTCTCTCTCTCTCTCTCTCTCTCTCTCTTTGTCTCTCTCAAGTATAGAGTGCCCTCCACAGTAACCACAGGTAGTGCAGACCACACATCATTACAGGCTAATGGACACTAATGGGAGGGATGCTCAGAGCCCATTGTCACACATTTGTCCCCTCCATTTCATCTCTATTCACTCTTTCTTGGCCAGATTGCTTATGAAAACAACACTGCCATTAATACATAATTATGTGGTTGTCACCATGTCTTTCAAAAATAATCATTAAAAATAGAGTTATAACATCAGTAACTTTTAATGCTAAGGCTATTGTTTATTCATTAAGTCCTGACAAAATCTTTCCTCTTCTCCATCTCCCTTTCTCTCTATCTCTCTCTCAAAAATGTGCTGGTCTCTTGATTTTTCAAGTTCTGCTGAGTGTCACCCCCCCCCCCTACCATTAATAGATGTTGTTTGTGAAAGGTTTAAGAGAACTCTGCCAATATCCCTTTTCTATTTTCTTGCTCTTTCTCTCTATCTGGGGTGAGCACAGTTACTGTCGGTGGCACCTGCAGCAGTTAAAAAAAAGCAGAGAGACACAGTAATGGACTCCTTTATTAAAACTATTATTCTGCAAGCCTTCAAATTCCCTTCAGACTTGGGCCATGTCGAAGCTGATATAATTAACTAGAGGCTCAGCTACGGATCAATTACCAGACAAGCAGGTGATAGCCAAATCAATGAAAGATCATCAGCCGCATTATCTGTGTTGCAACTCATTAGAGTAAAGGAGAGGAGAGTGTGCTGGTAGTCCTGGGGTTGTGGCACTGCAGCAGCACAGAGGGCATTGACTTTATCATAGTGACCCATGTCAGTACGTGTTTATAAGTGTTATAGTGTTGTGGTATAAGCCATTTTTGCAGATGTCTTGTGAGGTGCCACTATGCCTCATGTGTATCTACGTGTTTCTATTTAGTCTTTTTAAGGGAACCATTACAAAAATAAAAAGCGGACACAACCGTGTGTGTTTGCATACTTAGCCTGACTTAGAATCCAGCGCTCTGAAAGGTTATTTAAGTTTCATTAATCATGGAAAGGGAAAATGTTTATTTTAATTTATTTCCTTTAATAAATTAAATCCTTTATCATAGATAAATGAAATGCAAAATATAGAATGAGTTACATGAAGTTGGTTCTAGAGAATGAGAAAAAAAGACTCTGTCCACAGGAACTGAGTGTGTATCTAATGAGTGGGCTGTGCTTCTAATCTCTTATCTACACATTGATGGCCACCTAATGATGTAGGTAAAGTTTGTTTTGTTTTGTTTCTGTTCTCCAGAGTATGCAATCAGAAACAGGGTGAACCCTCCCTTTCCTGAACCCCTTCTAGATTTAGGCCTTTCTAAAATCCACAATGACATTGTTCCATCTTTTAATCAACAGGAAAAAAGTCTAAATAATTTAAGTATGTAAATTATGGTTTAATAATTTAAACCATATTTATTGACCTCCCTCTTCTAAATCATTATGCAGATGTATGTAGTGTTCAGAGTGTTCCATTACTAGGATTAAATGACCCTTTCTGTCTTACTTTCCCTCTACTTATTGAGGTGAAGATAAATGGATGAACTTCACCATTGTTGACAAAGGTGGGGATATGCGTGAGATGCGTTGCATTTTTCTGTCAGTTTCATATCCCCTCCATACTCAACGAGTTTGCCACCATCATCTTGTTTGTAAACAACTTTCCCTACATGGCATTTAAGAAATGAGTGCTGGTGCTCAGTTCCACAGCTTAACTCATTTTAAGGCTAAGAACAGAATTTAAAGATAACAAAATTATTATCTTTACAAATGCCATTGAGTAAATTGAAACTACCATTCTTGCACCCTCTCTTAGAGAAGAATTCAGCAAAAAAACTTGAATGTCTGCATGTAAACGTAAACATCATGGATTACACATGAAATAGTAATTAACTAATAATAAATCAAGTAACAACATCAATCCAGCCTATTGAGTTTTATTATTTAGTTTTATTATTTAAAAAAACAAGTATATATATATTATATATATATATATATATATATATATATATATATATATACACACTTTTTATTTTCCCATAAATATAATGCTGCCTTTCCCACAGATGTTGTAATTAGGACGTGATGTACATTGAAGTCACTTTGGATAAATAAAAGTCACTTGAACACATGCTAGTCAAGTTTATTTTCCTTTTTGAGCAGAAGTTGATCTGCTTCTGTAGTCTACTGAGGATTGCAGTAAAATTGTGCAAAATAGCAGTCAATTTTTGGGTTTCCCTTAATAAATAGTTTAAAGCATGCTTCGAAACAGTGTGAAATAAAAGGGTGTGTCAATGCCAAAGCATTAAATTGGCGCACACACACACACACACACACACACACACACACACACACACACACACATATATGTATTTTCTTTTTTATATATTTATTTTATGTATAATTTATCATTTTAATTTTAGATATAATTTATTTGTTTATGAGGTGGTGTCTGTTACAGGGGGTGTCGTGATGTGGGTGTGTCCAGTGTCATTATTACATCTTACAGCAGTAATCCCCAAACTAATGGATACTTGCAGCCTAATTGTCACTACCAGTGATAAAGTCACTGGCAGTGTGACTGGGTAATTTAAAAAATCTGGATACACTTTTGAAAATTAGCATTTTTTATGTTTAAATGCATATTGCAGTGGTTTAAACATGCAAATGATACTCTATCATGTCTTAATCATTTATGAATTACGGTTAATGTTTTTTTACTCCGTAAAAAGTTTTCAAAAAAACCTTTGCAAACATTTATAACATGTATTTACATTGGACTTTATTGAGCAGTTGCTTTGAATAGTATAAACTTGTGTCCTAAATTAAAAGCAATTCCTTGCTCATTCATTTTAGTTTTCGTAATATTTAACAGGAAATGAAAGAATACTATCCCAGAAACATTCCTCTTTTACAGCCAGGAGGTTTAAAATGTGGCGGCCCCACCCACAAAGTGACCTTACAGTAAATTTGATGGTGCCCTCATGATTCTATTTTAGGGCCACTACAGTTTTCAATGGACTTTCTAGTGTTTACAAACATGGTATGCCATGTGCAGATGACTACAAATATATGTAACTATACTTAACTATGTTTCTTTCTTAACTATGTATCATATTTGCTGCCACTTCCTTTTTTCTTTCATCCTTACTGTAAATATTTTGCCTAAAACTAGGAGCCCACAAGCTAATGGTCTTTACTGTGTATACGCACATATATTTTACTATATGGCCTTTCTACTAGTTTGACCGTTGCAAAAGTGGGGTGATTTTTGGCAGATTCATCATATTACTGATTAAAGCTTTATACTCTCAGTCTTTCTGTGCTATACAGTAACCCTCATATGTGTATATGTATTAAAATATTTTATTATATTTAATTAATATTCTATGTTGCAGTTATAGACTTGAACTTTTAGGCACTGAATTTTGCTTTATAACTTTTTTTAAACCAAATGGGACAGATCATTAGCAAATGTGTGCTTTTAATGCATATAGCATCTTAAATGCCATTTAAAAACAAAACCAATCTTTATATCATTTTTAATTTCTTGTATAAGAATTTACAAAACTCAGAATTTAGGTTTATGTTCCTGATGGAAAACATATGTAATATTATCTTAAAGTGCTCAAGCAGGTATTTGGAATATAGGGCTACTATTTTCAGGTTTATTAGTTCAAGGTTGTCTGCTAGCTCTAACGAGCTTGCTAGATCTACCAGGTCGATTTTAGTGCCACCAGCTGGTAGATGAGCCATCATCAAGATTAATTTAGACTAGCTAATGACTGTAAATGATGAGCTTGCTGTTGCTAGAAACCCTGTAAAATCAGCTACTATCAGAATGGTAACACCTAGGCTGCAAATTGTAATTATGTTTGTACTATCACACACACACCTATACACCCACATATATATATTTATTTCATATTTAGTTTATTTGTTTATGAGGTGGTGTCTGTTACAGGGGGCGTTGTGATGTGGGTGTGCCCAGTGTCATTATTACATCTTACAGTAGTAATCCCCAAACTAATGGCTACTTGCAACCTAATTATAGCAACTAGTGACAAGTGCTGACAAAGTCACTGGCAGTGTGACTGGGTAATTTTAAAAATCTGGGTACACTTTAGAAAATTAGCATGTTTTTTATGTTTAAATTCATATTGCAGTGGTTTAAACATGCAAATGATACTCTATCTTCTCTTACTCATTTATGAATTATGGTCTATGAATTAAATGTTCTTTAAAAAAAGAAAAAAAGTGTTCACAAAAACAACATCTCATAACAGTACAATGGTTAAGAACTTGTGTTCAATTTTAGCTTTAGCTTTTTTTTTTTAGCTATTGTCCCAATATGTTTTACATGTTATGGGACAATCAATGAAACACATTTTTTTTTTGCAACAATATGTATTTTTTAAGCAGCATGGCAGCTCATGGCAGTGGGTAGACTGTTGCCTCAAAACAAGAAAGTTCCTGTTGTGAGTCCCAGCTGAGCCAGAAAGCCTTACTGTGTATAGTTCTCCCTGTGTCAATGTGGTTTTCCTTCGGGTACTTTTGTTATCCCCACAGCCTTAAAACATGCAGATTAACTAAACTGGAGTTGCTAAATTGCCCTTAGGTTTGTATGTGCAAGAGTGTGTTTGTGAGTGTGGGCCCTGCAATGAACTGGACATCTGTCCAGGGTGTTTTCAGCCTACGGCTCGAGATGCTGGAATTGGCTCCAGCCCTCCCGAGACCCTGTAGAGTATAAGAGAGTTTGGAGAATGGATGAATTTTTTTTCTTTGCAATTTGCAATTGCAACACTTAGAAACCGCAATTAAAGTTTTTTGTAGGTATATTCTACATACAGGCTTATCTTAAAGAAAAGCATTCTCTTTTGTAGCATTCACATCAGTGGATTTTCTATCTATTTGCTGAGATATTAGAAGGTATTTCTGATGCTTGCCTATTTATTCAAGTGATCCAAATATGTTTTAGTCACTTCATCAGTTCAGTCAACTTTATATTCATAAACTAATAAGTAGTTTTACTGTATATAATGAACAATAAAGTTTACAACAGTACCATGTATTCTGTGTTGTACATGTTTAATAGTTTTTCTGTTTTCTGTGTTTTTATTTTCATTTTATGGAAAGCTGCTTAGAAACAGTGTAACACTTTAAAAACGTGCTATATAAATAAAATTGAATTGAATTATGGACTGTTACATTTTGTTGTTTCCTAATGTTAAAAAGGTTTTTGCTAAAATCATCCTAATTGCTATTATTTCTTCTCTGTTCCCTAGAGGGCCAGATACTCATGAGAAAGTAGTGAACTATGTGACTATGGTGTTGCTTAACAAAAACATCAACAACACGGATGAGAAAGAAACTGAATACACTTAAAGTTGAATAAATTTATAATGAAAGAGGAAGCAAGAAGAAACAGAGAGATGTAGTCACAAGTTGTGAATCTTTCCTATTCTGCATATAAGAAGCACTGGTGCATGTCCCTTGAGATCCTGATTTGGTTTACTCGCCTGTCATCAATTACTCCTCTTTGACACATGGATGAGAGCACTTTGTGCTAAATATAGGGGGTTCCTACATTGCAAATGGTATGACCCTCATAGACAACTGGATGAAAGACCAACTAAAATTAAATTACAGTCACTCTAATGCCATACTGTTCACAGCAATTGACTTTTATTTATGTGTATTTTTATTCTGCCTTGTTTTGGTAGTTTTAATTTATTTATTTTAAATTCAACATATTACTACCACCTTGACATGTTACATGCTCTGGCTATTTAGTAAAACCATATTATAGTTTTTCTTTTACACCTGTATGTCTAAGTGTTGAATGATAATAAAATGAACCTTCAAATACACATTAACTGAAGCCATTTGCCACAGTTGTTCTTTTGTAATTACTCACCAATACTTTCTTTTAAAAAGATAATTTTTATAACTTAGTTTTTATTTTAGTAAAGCACATTAGATTACATAGTTTCACACACACTGTTGTCTCATTTGTACCTCTCTCTCTTTCTCTCTCTCCGTCACTTTCCATTCTCATTCCCTGCTATTCTGGAGACAGGACTGTAGTCTGGGCTTCAGCTCTACAGTCCTTTCACCCAGAGGCATGACTAAATTATTCAGTCACTCTTTGCTCTTCTTCTGCTTGCAAAAATGGAGAACATCTCCACCCATTAAAACTGTTAGCCTCTTGAATGCACCCGCCACCTTGCTTTTTCATCCCACAGCATCGTCAGACCTTCTCACTTTGCTCTGGCATTTTAAAACCGCGATGAGTGTGTGTGTGTCTGTACAGCAGCCGCTAGAGTGGCTCTTTGTCATGGCAGTAAATAAATAAATAAGCAGATGTGTATAAATGTGTAAATAGGGCCGGCCACCGAATTGACAACTAAGGGAGAGTCGCCATGCTGCATTATGACAGGATGAGAGAGAAGTGTATCTCTAGGGTACTGTCCACTCCATGTATTTCACTCGTCTCATTCTCTGTCTCTTTGTCATGAGTGCCATGACCAGACTCGCTCTTACAGATCCCTAAGATTTTGATTATGCTGGTCACACCAATGAATTTTGCTATTAATTCAGAGGGCAGCACAGAAAGGATAACTGGGTTCTAATTGGGTTTCTGCCTTCTGAGAAAACACTTTATGCATCTTTATTTTCCTGTTTTCACCCTATTTATGGAGGTGATATTTTAGTTTGCTTCAGATAACTTTTATGTCTGTTTGTATTTAACGAATGTTAAGTCTCTATGTTTGCACAATATTCATATATGGAAGTCTTTCAGAAGTGACATATGTTTGTCAATGTATGGTAACTTATACGTGAAATATGACCTCTACAATTAACCCATTCAGTGAGTAGTGAACACACACACACACACCTGGAGCAGTGGGCAACTATCACTGCAGTTCCTGGGTAGCAACTGGGGGAAAGGTACATTGCTCAAGGGCACCTCAGTCATTTCTTGCCAGTTGTGGGATCGAACCTGCAACCTTCGGTTTACAAAGTAAACAGGATGAAATAAGCCCAATGACATCACCACTCAATTTCTCCTTATGTTTCTGCTTGTTCCATCTCTGGCTAGTTTGGATAGGTCCCAGCCAGAGACAGATTACATGATATGCAAAGTAACATATCAAACATGATCAATTTTTAACCCCTGGCATCACTCTCAGTATGAATAATTACTGTTTTGTTTTGCCAGAGACAAAATGTCACCACCACTGTTTTAAGTCTAGGCTGCCATAAACTTAGATATAATTAAAATGTATTTTTTGAAAGAGATTTTTATTCACTTTCACACTCATACTCATGTTCTCTCTCTTGCTCTCTCTCTTTCTGATTGCACATGTAAAGGAGAAGAGAGGACTGTACCTTCTTCCAGGTATTAACTTCTTGCTCTGCAGGTTTGCCCCTCATTAGTACAGTAATACTGCACAGGTCATGATTAACTCCAAGTGCTGTTATCTGTGCCCTAGCCAACACATTTTCTGCCTATTAGAATGTGCAACTACGCAGCCAGATTTCTAAAGGAAATGTACAACATTGTGTCTAGACAGGGCAGTTAAAGAGATGGGTATGGAGGAAAGAGGAGACTCAAGAACAAGGAAGAATGAAGAAGACAGAGAAATCTTTAGATGAAGGAGTACCTCAGAGTGGATTGGTGTGGAAATAAGGCAGCTCCAGTAGGAGGTTGCAGAAGCGGATGGTTGTCTTATCAGCTGTCAACTGAGTGATATGGACCTACAGCCTGAGTAGTGGGAGCAGAGAGACTCCTCACTCTGTTCTACAAAAGATAGCAGAGATAGATGGTGAGAGAGAATGCTTGCTGAGAAAAAAATATTTTTCCTTAGGATTATTATTTAGGGCCCAAGCACTGAAAGTGTAAAGGGTCCAGTTGTTCTCCTTAGGTTTATAATTATTATTAGGGCCTTTTTTTGGGGGTCTTTGGGCTGGGCAAAGCCTGGAAGATGGGCAGGGCAGGGGGGCTCTTTAGCACTCGGTGTTACAGGGCACAAACAGATGCATATATCATACATGCATGCACCTGTAACTTGGTACATATATTGGTCTTGTCGACCTAAACAACATATCTACAGCATGCATTGAGCAATTTACTTCAAACAGTGGCCTACTGATTAGTGAGTCAGGCTTGTAATCAGAAGAACCAATGGCAACGTGCCAAACTTTAAAACCACGTTCATGTGTATTTGAGGTGCCTAACATGTATCGTACATGTATTGTTCTCATTACTGGACAACTTTCAAAATTGCATCCATTAGCTCTGCCCAACAGGAAGTCAGCCATTTTGGATTGAATGTGGATTTTTGTCTGTATGTTTGGTCTTAGGGATTGATGACATAGAGGTGGCTATTGCTAGTCACATTTTCTAAAAAGGGTATACAACAGCATTTTTAAGAAAACAGCATTTAGGAGTCTTCTTAAATTTACCCAAGCCACTTCAAATTTGGTAAAGGAGAGTAAAGGAGAGACATTGAAGACACTAATTTGAGACTGGATTGTTGTTATCTTGAACATGTTGTTGTGGTGAGGCAATAAATTTATGGCAAGGAATGTGACAACTATGCATCATTTTCTGAGAAGCATCAGTTTCCAATAGCGCTGTAGTGCTTGGGCCCATCATTGCTGCTTGCAACTCTATTTTCTCTCTCTGTCCCTCCAATGCCCTGTCTATTTCTACTTTCCTGTGAATAAAGGCAAAAAATCCATACATTTAAAATATAAGTAATACAACAATGTCTGTAACAATAATTCTGAAAATGTACAGTTTGAATTTGATGCCCAAATGTCTATATAGCATTATCAATCACTATATTAATATAGTTTGTGTAATCTTTAGAAGTATATCCTTTGATCGTCAAAGCCATCTTTAATCGTTGAAGTCAAGTCTTTAATCAGAGTTAATACACACAGTAAACAAAACTCATCTGTGCTTTCAACATCCTTTACATATACATTAGGTAGTAAACATTTTGTGATTTCAATAAAATATTTGAAATTCTTTTGAATTTATTTGTCTATATTCTCTAATAAAAACAAGCAAGTACTTCTATATACTTGTGTATGAGCTATCCTTATATTATGACTCTTACAGAATCAACTAATAGAATGTTGATAGGCTGTGGGTTTAAAATCCAAAACCTAAAGCTTGTCTTTTTAAGATATTTTGCACAATTACACTATATAAACATATACATGCTTTCTAGATATAAAAATTATTGAAGACAAGCTTTATAGAGTCATATGAACAGGAGTCCGAAGTCACAGTGCAGAAAAAACTAGTGCAGACCAAGTGTCACTGCAATCCGTTCCTACTACACAAAAACACAGAAAGGGCAATGTGTTTTACTCCATTCTTGTCTAGACGTGTTTTATCCTGAAGCTTGTTTTGTTACTAAGAGCCATGCTGTAAAAGTACAGCTGCATTTGATTTCTTTAAGTTCCACTCCAGTTCGGAATGATCAACAGAGTCACCTGCCTAGATTAATCAGAAAATGTTTCCAGTTTTCTTTGTAAAGATGTGTAGCACTTAAACTGTTCAGAAAATATAGTGTAATTTAATATTTTATATACTTTTAATATTTTATATACAAATTATTGTAACAGCACATAAAATTGCATCAAAGATATGTTGATTGCATCAAAGATTTTTCATCATAACCTCTAATGTTGTCATGAACAAGGTGCTTGCCTGTTGTTTTAGGCTGGTTGTTGTTGGTGTGCTCTGATAACTATTTCTGAAAAAGAAAAGCATGTCTATGTAACTTTACAAATTATGCTAGTTTACCACTAATAAACTGAGACTCATATATGAAGTAAATGACACTACATGTTACATTTTATTCAGATTTAACAGATCTTAACTCAGCATTTAACAGAATTCAGCTCAGCTGTACTAATCAACTGTGGTATCTTTCCGCCAAATTTTTCACCATGGGTAAATTTTCAGTTAATAT
Source organism: Chromobotia macracanthus (assembly GCA_036877525.1). NCBI lineage: Eukaryota > Metazoa > Chordata > Actinopteri > Cypriniformes > Botiidae > Chromobotia > Chromobotia macracanthus. Next base: position 1,124,300 of record JAZGTH010000026.1, read on the forward strand.
ATAAATAGATTAAAACTGTTAAAATATGTTTACATTTTCTTGGCTGTTGATTTTGATGCATTTGATGCAAACTAACATTCATGTTTTAATGGGGTTTATTTGTTCTTTATTGTCTGCAGCAACACCAATCAAGACAAAGAACTCAAAAGCACTACTTTCATCATGCAAACAGCACCCCATCATCCCCTCATGAAACCCATCATCTTACTTACATTAATTAATTAATACATTTAATAGATGTTTTTATCCAAAGCGGATGATTCGGACACTAGCATGTAGCTAACTGAGTTAATGAGTTAAAGGAAAACTCCGCCCCAAAATTGAAAACCCTGATCAATACTATTATAAAGCTGGGAAGAGCTGGGGTATTATTTAACATAACCCTGATTGTGTTCGGCTGAAGAAAGTCATAAACATATGGGATGACATGAGGATGAGTTAATTATGAGAGAATTTTCATTCTGAATTTTCATTCATTTCATTTTCAAAGATAGTATATTGAATTTTTTCTTCAATATACTATCTTTGATAGGTTTTGATTTCATATTGGTTTAAATAAGACATTCTAAGTAGCTGGAACTATGTACAACTGAAACACTTTAGCACTGAATAATCTTCCTGGGCTCTGTTTTATTTTGTTTGCCACAAATATTGGTAGAAATGATGTATATTTACGGTAAATGAGGTGCCTCCTTTCAGCAATAAATGAGGTATAATGTGCTTCCTATAATTTGAGATGGTCTTCACATTGTTAGCGTGTCCGCTGTGCCTAATCATGCTACCCATAGCCAGTTGGCTAAGTGGCATACTGTAGTTAATGTAGTTAGTGTCATATTTAAGTTTTAAGACAAAAATGCTAAGTAGAGCATGATTTTCTCATATAAACTGGTTGGTCGCACATTTTTTTCCTGTTTAATAATCAAAGCAGCAATCACATGTGTTTCAGAGTGCATAGTTAAACCAGGGGACCGTGGGGAATCCTGAATGGGCCCGCTTCTCTCCCGCTCTCATGCTTGCACACTTTCGTTCAGCAGTGTAGGGTTTGGAATCGAGGCATCAGTATTTTAATTGCCTTGCTTCTCATGCGAGGAAAGTTCAGAGTCTGCTTTGCCTGGAGGGTGGCTGGCCATTGCTCTTCCCCTGGCCTCTTCAGCACGCACAAGAAGACTAGCATTAGTCTAATTAGCAGTGGTATTTTTGTGGCTTGTTTTCTTAAATTCAAAATGTGTGATCTGAATTAAATGTGCTTCAGTATTTGTTCCTAATAAAAAGAAAAAACACACTGAGGAGCAGAAACACTAACCTTTTACTCTTAGTGCTCATGCGAAAGTAATTTAGCCTTCCAGAGAACTATATGCATTATTTTCAGGGACTGGTTCTCTCAGTGGGTGTCTGTGGGCCCTCAGTGCCAGTAATTGCTTCCATACCTCCGGAGAGAACTGTGTTCTGTGGCCCTACCCTGTGCTCCAACACATGGGATTCTTTCATCACATCCCTACTCAAACTCTCTCCAATACATACACACACATACACAGCACTACTCCACCTCCACTCTGGCTATTCAACTCAATTTCACTACACTTACAGCCCTTTTGATCCTTCCAGCACAAGCTTCCCAATCGGCACTCTCCACAAGACACTAGACACTATTCAGCTTGCCCTGAAGTCATATAAGCAGGAAGTTCTTCTCAATCTGACATATTGCAAAACAAAGCCCAGAGCTCTGAGAATGTGCAACTAAAACAGCGTCCGAATGGATTGTTGTCTGGGACTGTAATGTCAGAACAAACTGCTTCCTCAAAGACAGTTTTTATTAAAATTATGTTTACAATATGCCTTTTTATGAGCCTCAGTTGTAGTAAAACAGTGCTTGCAAAGTGTTTTAAAAAAGCATGGCTCAGTGGTGATGATGTAAGAATATGAATCTTTGAGAAATTTCATGAGAATTATTGCAGTGATTTGGCATGCTTATGTTTCTCAGTGTTTTGACATACATGAACATACCTGTGTGTGTATATGCATGTTTATCATGGGGTCTGGGTAACCATGGCTAAAACAATAGAGGAATGCTATGCAAACCTGAACAGATTAGAGAGATAGAGAGAGGACATTCTACCAGTGTCTGCTCTCATTATAACAGCACTCCTTGAGTATGAATGGGAACAGCAGATGTTATGACAGCATGCAGTCTCTCTAGTGAAGACACTGTGAGTCTGCCCTGACCCCAGGGCAATGACTGAAGGGCAGTGTTTTTTATGCAAATGTGTTTGGGAGTTTAAAACACTGGCTTTACTTTCAATGATGAATTTAGTTTGTATGTAGTTTCAGAGTCACTAGAAACCAATCAAAATTGTAAATAGCTTCAAAAATACACCATTGTTCTACATTTTTAGGACGAACAAGTGCCCCCAGGTTACCCCAAACTTGAACCACTGTTGTTTTTAATGTTGCAATGACAGGCTGCTCCAACAAAATGAAAAAGAATTTGAACAGATGTAACATAGATGTAAATACTATACACCATAACACCATAGAATTGGTTTTGAGGTCTTATAAGAAGGTATGACATTCAGTTTTTCTCTTTCTCAGGCATTCCTGATTTCTTTGAAAATAAGCATATATATTGCTCTCTGTGTTCCTCTTTAGGCTATATACCCTGTAAAGATGTCTTAAATGCAATATCAGTAAAGTTAATTTAATAGAGTTGATTTTAAACATAAATCATTTTTCTTGACATGCTTCATATGTGCAATAATCTATTCATTGCATGTCAGCAGCTTATCAATGTCATAGGTAAGAGACCCTTCATGTAACACATGACTCAGTACATGACATGGATCACTGGTGATGCGTCAGAAAGGATTTAATAATTCAGAAGGGGCCTATATTGTCCTAGGAAGAATGTGAAACAGGCGGTACCCTCTTCATGATGGGGGCATGTAGGTCAGTTCATGAAAGAGGGTTAGTAGGCCTGTAGCTGTTGGAGAACATGAGGACACCATGTGCACCAGTCTTTGTTTAGATGACAGGCATGCTGCTACTTTGTTGGCAGAGGTGACAAGGTGCTATTACCTTTATGCACAGTTCATTGCACACTGTCAACAGTACTCAGTTAACGCACCCCTCTTTTTCACCACCATGTTGCTGTCTGGCTTGGGGACAGTGACAGGACTGAGACTATAGTCATTTGAAAAGAGAAGGACCCATCATCCCACCTTTAATAAAATTCTTTCATTTAAATGTCAAAGGACATCAGCCCTATGGCCAAGTAGTTAAGCACATGTGCTACAGAGATACACGGAGACTTGATACAAGTTCGAGTCTGGCTTGAAATGTCTCTCCTACCCCTACGCATAACTGTCTGTCCTCGTTCTGCTATATCTGCAGAATATATACTGTAGAAAAAAAACAACTAGACTGTCTAGAGTTTTAGCAAAGCATTTATGAACATTTTTGCACACCAATAATTTTTAATGATGAAATGTCATAAGGGAACCTGGCTTTGGAGATAACAAGTCTTATCATAATGTTCACAATATTCATGTTATCCACATGGAAAGACAGGCTTTGAGCAAGTAATGCAAACTTGGTTAGACTACCTGTCTAATATTGCAACTGTGTTTCCAGGGGGACAAATAGAGTGAGCTGAACAGGCACATACACAAGTTTTCAAAACAAATAATCAATTCCATTTTTAATGTGTTCCCTATATTCAGGGACACTTGTTCAAATCCTCTTGTCACATACCCCAAAAAGTCGGACATAAATAAATTTTTTTTAATTTTTCTGCATTTATGTACACGTTCAACCTTTCCTTAAGGTACTAATTAAGTCTGTTTAAAACAAATCTATCAGGAGAGATATTAACAAAATCTTATTCTTTGATGAGAGTTTCTGGTTTAGTAGGTCTTTGCAAAAATATGTTTTTCTTTAAATCACTTTAATAGTTCACCAAAGAGATATATTTACAGTCTAGAGTTGATGGTCCACATTTCAGTCCAGTACTATTTTAAAAAAGTTAATTAGATTATTTTTTTCTCCTGTATACTTCTAACAAAGGTGTTTTTCTTTGTGCTTTAATCGTTGTTCTGTTACGTCTTTAATAATGGAAAAATAGGAGCTGGTAAAAACGCCTGACTGTGATAAAAAACATCAAGACCACACAGATTTTATGAACAATAGTTATCTTTTGATGTGTTTTAAAATGGCCAGATTCACGTTGCCTTAGGTATTTTATTTAGCACATACTAAAAAGGTAAATGTGTGCCAGTGTATTCATTACATCTAAGGCAATTGACACTAACTGCAGTCTCCCTACTGAGAGCTTGGGTTAAATGTCTTGATCAAGAGCACCATAGTCATAGTTTCTCTCAAGTATATGTATAAACCACTTAATATGTTTTCTAGAAATAAAAGAAATAAAAGCCAGTAATTAAGCATGCCTTATTCTGTCAAATTATACTTCCATCCCCAAAAACATGCTCTGCATTAAATGCTGAAATCGGAGAGGAATTCCACAGATTATTCAGTTTGACTAAGAGCCTTAGACAAAGTCACACTTCTAACAGCATTTTAAAATGTTAAATCTCACACAGAATCCAGTTATTAAAAAGTTAGTTCATAATGCAATGTGATTTAGGGGACATTAGAAAGTCGTTAAAGGATGTGCTGTGCTAAACAAAATTATAGAAAAGGTCTTGTACAGAATTAATACGCTGTGATCAAATTTAAGAAGAAGATCTGTGCATGTATAAGCCAATCACAGAAAGAGAGAGAGATGAGATGGTCTGTTCCAGAGGTCTGTCTCTGGCCTGTGTGAGAGTGTGAGGGAGGCTACAGTACACATATAAACACACATACACACACCCTTACAAATACACACATACACAAATAAGTAAATATAATCACACTCAGCACAGATGACACAGCGGCAAGCTGTGTATAAACACTACTGCAGTGCTTTGTGGCTCTTGAACATAAATTATTCCACATATATTACTTGCTGTGCCAACAGAGGGAAAATGATGAGTCGCACCACTTTTGTTATACATGCACAGTAAAATAATAGGCAAAAACTATAAAAAAATGGCTAATGTTGGTGTGTGCACGTCAGCACCAGGTTACAAACAAAAAGACTGAAACAACCTCCAGCTGCAGACATCTGGAACAAAGCACTGCATTGAACCTGGGCTACGTTTCATAAATGTTTGATGTTGCAAAATGCCATTAGAAAAGCTGCCGCTGTAGTTAACTACTAGAGCACCTCCACAGAGGCAATTTATCTGACTTTTTAAGCCAGTCTTCCAAGAATTAGATGTAATAGCAATGGTAAAGGATGGAGCCAGGCTAGCTGTAATGATTCATGGTTCAGAAATGACCCTTTGTGCTCTATAATACTGCTAAATTAGCCTGACAGCTCCACTAAAACAATTACCTGAGCAGAGCACTCACAGAGCTTCCTGGAGACGTTACTGTCCCTGTAAGTGGAAAGAGAGGGGTGAGCCATAGTCACGGGGGACTGAGAGTGTATGAGGGGGGTCCCCACAAAAAAACAACCCTTCAAAAATACTGATACCTTCTTACCTGAAATTTAAAAAGGCAAAGTTTACATTTAGGATTACATTTAGGTGAAAGGTTAGAGGCTAGAAAATAGCATGAAATTACTCCATGATAAATTATTTCTACCACAAAATTATTTATCTTTTGTTTATTAATTAATACAAGTAATTTCTGTATTCATGTATTTTTACATTTTCATTTATTAATAAATTACTTTTACATGCCCTCATACATGCATTCCAAATTTGTAGGGCTGTTTCTTCTCCACAAAACAAAAGATATTTTGAAAATTGTCTCTTTTTCTCATACAATCAAAGTGCCTCACTGTTTAGAAAATACATTCTTCACAATATTTTTTTTGTGTTCTGCAGAAAGTAATGTTCACAGAATATGATTATGTTGCATTTGACCTACTGATGGAGTTTTAAAGGTGTCTGTCTTTAAAAATAACATATGTGAATAAATAGTTTTAATGTATTAGTTTATAAGGCTACATAGATATTTCCATATTTGCCTATATTTACCGTACTGTCCATACAAGTGCACAACATATACATAGCACATTGACAGAATTTTCACTATATGATTCAATAAATCATATGATATGGTAATTTGTTTTCATTCTCCATCTTCTACAGTATGTCTTTCAATTTTTTTGTTTGTGTTTTACTCATACATGCTGGAGAATACCCCACCCCCCTCCCCCCCCACACACACACGTTGGGTTTTTATGTTATATAGGGACATTCTATTGACAATGGTTTTTATACTGTACAAACTGTATATTCTATCCCCCTACACTAACCCTACCCCTAAACTTACTTAAAATCATTATGTATGATTTATAAGCTTGTTTCGTCATTGGGACCTAATAATGACCCCACAAGATCAAAATTTACTGGTATTACTGGTATACTTTTGGGAACATTTGGAATACTAGGACCACACGTACACACACACACCACTGATAGACCGGGAAGATGCAAGTATACCTAAATGCAATGCTGTGGTTGGACTGCTAAAGGATGCCAGGTGTTTATGGGTTGTTTGAGTGCAAATATATGTTCCCTCTGAATAAAACAAGTACCAAAAGATAGTAATTATTGCTGAGGAGCCATTAGAGCTGCTTCTTTACCTGACTGTTCTGCCATAGCTAACTAATGGAATAACAAGAGCAGCCAACGCTGTGCCATGTCATGCTTTCCCACTCTCAGAGTGTGTTTTGTTAAATATGTTTTGCTACATCTAGATTTTTAAAGCTGTTGACAAAATCACAGTGCTGGATGAATTGTTGGAATACAATGAATAATAGTCTTTCCTTTGATTAGTTGTACATGTGTGAGGTGGTTTGAAGGTAAAAACTGTCTATAGTCACCTTCTGTCTTTTTACTCTTCTTTCTTTCTCTGTACATTACCACTCTATAAAACATGCAAACATGTTATTTAAAATATCTACCATAACATTTGTTTATATCAGCACATATCCAAATGAAGATAATTCTAAGTGATATTAGATACAAATTATTCAAGCTATTAAAAACAGTATGCACAGTTAATGAGCTGATTAAGATACTGATCAAAATGCAGCATAATAAATAGAGTAGGAATCATCTTGAATTACTTTTAGAAAAGTATAGTAGGAAAACAATGTGAATGTCTTTTTATTCTGAATATGCTGATTACATGTATACAGGGATATTTCAATGTGCACAATTTATGCATTGTCTATTAGTATAGTAAAGCAAGCAGAATGTAGATGCTCTTTAAAAAAACAAACATAGAAACAAAAAAATAATCTTTTTCTCATTTTACTTTTAGCTTAATTAACAATATTGTAGTTATTTTAGTTATTTATTTTGCATGGTTCCTTATTTTAACAATTTCTCAGGTCTGTAGTTTTGTAACAACACAATATTTAACCCTTATTTACAAAAATAGTCTTATTGAAACATTGAAATGCTGAAGCACAGGGCATTGTGTAGGAAGAGGGTGACAGGAGTGCATACTTTTCCTCTGAGAGTTATTTAAACATTGCATAACTAAAGGCCCATTTACACTTGACCCCTATTACTCTGCTGTTTAGTTCAGTTACTGACAATTACAACAAACATTTCACATTTCTTTCTAATTTAGTTGCACAGACACACACACACACTTCTTAGACTTGACACTCACATGCAGCTGAATTGACTTATGCTACACAAGTGTTTAATTGCCCAGAGTGTTGCACCTGCTCGCCTAGGGGCACTGCCGCTGGCACAATCCCACATCACACAAATGAAGGGGAGAACAGTTCCTGAATACTTTTGTTAACCTGCACTGTAAGATTCTGTCACTTACCTGCCTGTAGAACAAAAGTGAAGACACTTACCTTAAAGAGTGTGACATCCCAGAGAAAACAATCAGGGGATCAGGAACACAAGGCAAAAGAAAAGAGGAGAAACAACAGTGTGAAAATTATACACAAAAGGTTTTCTTTCACCATGTCTACACCAGATGCAAGCAGTGTAGAAGACAACAGAACTTATAAAGGACAAGGCATTTGTTGTGCTGCATCCAAAGTGGACAGCATCATTGATTATAATGGGTTCTACTGTCTTTACTCACATCACATTTTGCCACTCGCATCAGGTGTACTTTACATGTGTTATGCAAGTGAGATGTTGATCTACTAAAATCTGATGCACGCCACCAAATCTGCACCTACAGCCACCAAATCTGCTATAATACATAAATTTGAGCTTTGCAGGGCATGCCAGATTTGCCACCCTAGGGATTCCTGAGACCCAGGAAGTTAAGTCAAGAAGGAGATTACTAGACTTCCAATAGATTACTAATTACTCTATTGATCACTTGATGTGAAAAGCTATTCACACTGAAAATACAATGAAACCAAAGATATGATGTGTGTGATTTAATTACAGTGATGTCTCTGTGTGTATGTTTAAATTGTGGGCTTAAGCAATTGTTTTTTAAAGCTTTTTCTTTATGATTTATTTTGTTCTAATCATGAATATGTTATGTATTTTACATTATACATTGTATTACCACATATAGAAGTGATTACTTCACTTTCTTTGTTACCTCAGTTAGCCTTTCAATTAGCAAACTAACAAGCAACTTCCTTATATCTCTTACATATATGGATGTGTACTGATGACTAAAGTAGTGAAACAGAAAAGAAAACAGAACTAAATTTAACATAAACTTATCCATCTCTTGCAAAATAAAAAAAATACAAAAATAATGGTTAATTTTTAAACAGGTTCCCTTGACACTCCCAGTGGTTGGACAAAAAGATTGTCCTGTCTGAAAACCATGCCACTGGTTGAGCCATTGTTGTGTGTTGTGAGGGCTGGGATGCTAACAAACAGAACATGTTATGAAAATGGTACAGAGCGTCTCTCAGTTACGCATGTAACCTCAGTTCCCCGAGAAGGGAACAAGACACTGGTTTGACGCTATTGAGAACACCTCTGGTGTGACTGGTGTCTGAATCTCATGTCTAATCATGCCAATTTAATTCCTTTCTCAGGAAATTGAGGTTACATACATAACTGAGAGACTTTCCCTTTTAAGGGAACTCGACACTGTGTCTGTTTGACGCTATAGGAAAAGCAATACCAACTGCACCATGTCATGGAAAGTGGCTGCCACTTGATTTGTGCTGAACCAATTACCATAGGCATAATGAAATAGCACCCTACTTGCTCATGGCTGGTAACAAAAATACCTTTCTCTGGCCACTGCCCAACACAAGGGCCTGTAAAAGTTAATACTAGATGCACAGGAAGGAGTCTGGCATGGTACTCAAACTCCGGCCTCCAGTGCTAGTGTCAGCATGCTAACAATATGCACCATTGAGTCAGCCACATAAAGGTAGGCAATGGAGCTAGGGACCCACTGTAGTGAGGGTGCCAGACACACCCAACCCCAAGGACTGACATTTGAGGGGAGTTAGTAGCTTACACCTTCACATTGCATAAATGCAGAGCCCTGCTGAAAAGGGGTTTTGCTGCCAGTAGTTTTGCTGCCAGTTTGCTACACAGGATTCAAACACAGATCTCCCAGGCTAGTGTCAGCACACCATTCAAACATACCACTGGGCCACCTGCAAAGGCAAGAGCTCTAGGGTGAAGGTGGCACCTCACACTCACCATAGGGCCAGAAATCCAAGGGGAGCTAGCGGTTAGCTAGCCACAGCCACTTAAAACTAATGGCCCTTAATAGCGCTCCTAGGAAGTGGGAAACCCCTAATGTGAAGGACCCACTTTATGCTCGACCCATGCCTAAGAAAGGTAAAGCTCTTGTGGGGGGAGGACCCCCTATAGTGAGGGTGCTACTCCAACACAACCAGTCAAAAACGAAAAAAAAAGCAGTCAAACAGGAGCCAGTTAATCACTAGCTGCCACAGTCCAACAAGTCATCCTTTTGCCAGCAGCAAGGTGAAAAGACTGGGGACCCTGTATCATCCCCCTCCACCTCAGGAGGAGAGTGCAACTCTGCCAATCAGTGGAAGCCAGATATAAAAATGCTGGCTTCTGCCACATAAAGAAAACCTATATAAATTGTCAAAAGGGCAGAAACCCCCATTAAGGCTCAATCGAGTGATACAGAGGGAATTCAAACCCTGGTCTCCTGTATTCACCAATGACTGGCTGACCACAACACCATGGGAGACTCTGCCCTCTAGGCACTCTTCTGGCCAAGAGAGTTTGAAGGAAGAAGAGGGCTCATGTTAGACTTAACTCTTAACTCAATCTTCAGGACCCACTTTTCAAGGCGAGCCATACAATGGTGGCTTTACCAGTCCCAGTCCAAAACCTAAATTCCAAATATACAACAAGGAGGGCTGAGAAGAATACTGCCAGCAAAACTCTTCCTCGAGGGGAGTAAAGGAATCAGACAGATGGTTGAAAAGCTATAATAGGGAGCATCACAGCTCTCACTTTGAGGGAGACTGAGGCTCAACCCAATAAACTGCCAGCCGAGGGGAGCTTGCTTAAACTCTTCAGCACAGCTATTCTCATAGAGCTATGGGGGCACCTACCAATAGAACCCTGAAATCCAGGGTGACAGCACAACCGTTAATGCCCTAGTATGCTGTGCAGCACCATCCTGACCTGCTGTTGCATATACTCTGCCATGCAGTTAAAAACAAGAGAAATATAGCTTTTTTCCAAGATCTCTCCACCTCAGCATGAGATCAAGGAGAAAGAGCAAGCTCAGAGGAGCTTCGCAGTCATGACCAGCTAGAAATCGCTCGTCAAGCTGGCCATGAGCGATTGCTGGCTTCTCACACCTGAGAGACATTACCTGAAGCAGCTCCTCCTGTACAGGGCAGGCAGGCTGGGAAAGCTTACACATGATGATAGGGATGTGGCTCCCTAGCCACATCCTGTGTAACTATGCTCGCTGACAGCAGGGTAATATCTAATAGACCAGGGAATGCAGACAAGGGCTTCCTCTGACTTGGTGGATTGTGCACCGCTTCAGCAGGGGAATGAAAAGCCTCCTGTGACCTGATGCGTATCAAGAACTACTGCGGGCCAATTAGATTGGCATGATTAGACATAAGATTAAGACACTGGTCACACCAGGGGTGTTCCCTATAGCATCAAACCAGACGCAGTGTTGAGTTCCCTCAAAGGGAACCTCAGTTTACACCTTTTTAGGGAAAGATACCTACAAATTATTTATATACTTCAGTTCTAAACAGAAAATAAAAACATGTTTAAATGTCTTTTCTGAATCCACCCTACAGAGCACATTAACATTTTGTCATATGTTATTTTAAAAAATGCAGATTTAAACTGAAACAAGATTAGTTTGCTTTTTAAGTAGAATGGTTTAATAAATTTATAAGTCATGGTGTAGTAATATTTGTCTTGGAAGTGGTTAGGTTTCAAAAGTTTACAAACACCTTTTTACAAATTGTCTGGCATAACACAAAGAAGATTCTTTTTTAAAATAATAGTAACAAACAAGGTTTTGGCCAATTTGCTTATTTAAAATGAAACACAGCAACTTAAATCTCTACTCAGTAACCTGAGGATATACTCTTTAACCACCTTTAATATAAAATTGATGGCACCTGAATTTTAAAGGGACAACCTCACTTAAAATGAGATGCCGCTGCATGCAGTAGTGAGGAAATTGTACTGAGGGAAATGACAAGTAATTATAATGTTTTAAAGGGCCCCAATGGACAAAAAGTGATTTCTTGGAAAGCCACCTTTTTCTGCACTCAACTAACTGCTTTCCAGTCCACTCGGGCCTTTGACAGCCTTCCAGATGTCAATCAAATTACCCGCCATTTACAGCTGATTTGGCAGTGTCATTTGCAATATTCTTTCCCTTTTATGATGAATGAGGCAGAAGTGGCTAGGGAGGTGGAACAGGAGAGAGGTGGGACAGCAGTGGAGCAAAGAAGATGAGGGTCTCTGTAAAATGTCATATGTCCACTTATTGTCTCACATGAAGCTGGGGGAAGGACATCTTCCATTTGAGAAGCATTGTAGCAGCGCATGCAAATTTGACATAGGGGAATGACAAGCGCTGCGTTTAATGGAGTTCAGAAAAACTCATTTTACAGTGCCAGGACTCAGCAGATAATAATAATGCATTACGACAGGATTGTATGTGTGTGTCTGTGTGGTCATCTGTGATTTATATATTGCTGATAAGCACCTGAAGCAAGGTTTGCAGCTAATGAGAAAGAATATCTCAGCCAAGACTGGTTGAAAGTGTTATGTGAGACACTAAGATATTTTTGTGCTACAGAATATGCCCTTGATTAAGGATGCTTTTTAAACCAATTTAAACATTTGATATTTGTGGGAAAATAAAAATGCCTCAAATCAACATATCCAGAAATATTTGAATTAGTTTTGGAGTTTTTGCAGCCTACAGAAGCTTTCTTAGTGACAAGAAAGGACTGAGATGAAAAAAGAATTGGCACAGAAGAAAGAAGCAGACAAGGTGTATGATAAAAAGGTGGAGCAGGAATGAGTGCCCTAATTCATGTGGTTTGATTCAATTTCCAACATGTAAAGACATTTTGGTGCCTTTAGCGGTGAGTTAAGAAAAGAGACGATCAGCTGAGATGAGCCTTTCAACATTACCGTCTGCTGATATTCTGCTGATAGAAGTTGCAGCATAAATCTACCTTTTATAGACCCTCATAATTGGAGTGAATGCAGGACAAGGAGTTTTTAAAGAAAGTCTACAATTTGCTCATCTGTGTTAAGTGTATTAAACACATTGCTTAATAAAAGGTTTCATTAAGTAGATAAACTAATTCTTCTGTCCATGTATTTGATTTCACATACAAAATCAAGTCTGCTCATTCTGAATATACAGTATGTGCTGTGCTGCCCATTTTGTCTCTCTCTGACAGAATGTTCTTTGGGCTGATTAGGCGCAACCTGTCACAGAACTGACACTAAGGGCTGTGCCATTACACAAGCCCCTAATGCCGTTCCTGTCCTGACAAGAATCAACACAAGCACACCTACAGGCACCACACCTTCCCATCATCCCCCGCACCAGAAACCTGACAAACCCTAGACATACTGGAATTCTCACTGTTTTCTCCATGCCAATGCTTAAAGTTACTGAGTGTGTTTTGTGCATTGTTTGCAGAGAAGGTTTATGTTCAGATCTGCTACTATTCCACAGGGGCCAACAACCAATCAGCTGTTGACTGAAGACAGCGGCAACCATTTGATGCCCTACTCTAAACACACACACACTACACTAAGCCAGTGAAGAGGAAACTTCCTGTGGGCCACAGGAGAGGCACGCAGTAATCACTGTCTCTCTACTGGAAAATTACCTGAGCTGATTTCTGCTCCAATCTGTTTCTCCTGTCTCTTGAGAGCGGAGGTAGGGGGACATATCCCACATCCCCCCATGTGTACACAAACAAGCTTTGTTTGCTACTGCAGTCAAAAAATTAGTCAGTTTTCTGGTGTTATTAAAAGGACATGTAATTGAAATTAAGGTTTCTGTGTTTGATTGCCTGTTGTAATCGCTGCACCAAATAAGGAAGTTGTGGGGGCATAAGAGTAGGAACAGAGAAGAGTGTGCAGAATTGAGGAAGGATGAAAAGTTAATGTCAGGATGTGCTGCTCTATAATAAGGGCTAAGCCCTTCAGGGAGCCTTGTACCACACCCCCAGACCATAACAGTTAAGAGTCTGATTGGGGATAATTAGGCCTTCACTTGAAGTTATTATTCGTTTACACAATCTATGCCTGCTGTCATAAGACGAGGCATGACTTGACCTCTGCTACCTGGTGTCCCATTTACCTAAAATGTAACCCATTTACCTACTTGGAAACTTTTTAGTCTTCGTTAACTGACCGGCAGTGATTTGGCAATTGTAAAACCCAAATCTAGAAAGCTTTTAGCAATAATTAAATTTGCCTGCCAATACTGTAACTGAAGTAAACTCATGTTGTAGAGGCATTTTATTAAAGTAGCACTGGCACACTCTGGGCATAATGAGTTAAGGCACACAATCACACATGCAATTTCCTAGAATGTTTCACATTCTAAAACGTGGAATACACAGATTTTTAAACAAAACCACTTAAGATACAGGGCATGTCTCTGCTCTGAGCACAAGGGGAAGTGTGACCCTTTGAAGTCTTAAACAGGTTATCAGGGTGTTTTGCTGTTCATTTTAGTTTTTTCTGTGTGTGAGTGGCGTGCTATGAAACAACACAGCAGCCCAAGCAATCAGGAGGGTTCAGGAGCCTTTTTCCGCCCCTGATCTGGAAAATGCACATCAGCACCCGCACATCACTGCTGCACTATTCCGACCTTAACATGCCGGTGGAGGGGTGGGGGAAGGGTGGACCTTTTGTTTTGAATGGCAGGAAATCCCTGAGAATGTTTTCTGTACTCCTGGTGACAATCGGTTAAAGAGAGACTGAGTGAGAGAGACAGAAAGAGAGAGACAGGTTTCGTTACTATGCCCTCCCTTTCTTCTTGCCCCAAGTTGTCTGGGAGAGGCAAGTAAACATGCCCTTAAACTCACAAAAGCACACACAGACACAGTTACTCCTGCCAGATGTGTCTTTCTAGAGCAGATTTCCCATGGGTTGCAGGAGTGGCTGTACTGCTGTTTGCTGGGAGATTGGAATGCATCGATCAGACATGTGGAGGTGTCGGGCAGAAACAACAGTATATGCCTGCATATGCCAGGGTTGCCACCCAAACCCTTAAAATTTATCTCTCTTTTTCTTGTTTGTATTTTACCTTTTCCATTCTCTGTGACCTTCACAATATATAGTCCCTCTATAGTTTCTCCATGTAATTACTCATGGTATTCAAAATTTCCTTAGTCCTTTCCATTTCCTGTCAAATATTTTTTTTATTGCTTTTTTGTTTTCATTTAGTATTGTATTCTTTCTGTCATATCTAGCTGGGTTTATTTATTTTATTACAATACATATTATTTTAAAGCTGCTTTACAGAGAAAATGAAAGTTGTAAATTGTCAGACAGGTGTTTTTACAATGACATCTTGGCCTGTGTAAAGTCAAAGAGCAGTGAAAAGTTGGTTCTTAGTTTCTTAGTTCAGTTTCACAAATACTGTCCTGTTACAACCCTAAGTCTATCTCTTTAAAAAAAAATAATATTTTAAAAAAATATAATATTAATAAAAAAAATGCTGTAAAATAGCAGTATTTAGACTTTGTACTTCGGAATGTATTTACTTGAAGCTTGAGATCATTATGAATTAAAATGTAAATAAACAACCATCTGCAACGGCAGATAGAATCTCTCATCACTCCTTCAAGTTCTTTACTGAGTAACTTTAGTCCTTTATCATGGTATATAAGTTGACAGGATGAGCTTCAAAGCTTATTACAGCATCAAAACTAACAACATGCATGCTAGACACTATGAAAACTAAGCTACTGAAAGAGGTGCTTCCTGTAGTTTCAGAACACCTCAATATTATTATCTCCTCCTTTTTAACTCTGAATCAGAAGGTGAAGACCTGATCTGAAAAGGAAGGCTATTCCAAAGCCTGGAAGCAGCCACAGAGAAAGTCTGGTCACCTTTGGTTTTAAAACGTGAACAAGGAACTAAAAAGAAGTAGTTGACTAAAAGAGTGCAGGAATCTTGAAGCGAGTACAGAATGAGAAGATCTGAAAGGTACTGTGGAGCCAGTCTATATAGAGCGTTAAAGACAAAAAGCAAAATTTTGAAATCAACATAAAAATAAATCAGAAGCCGGGGAAGGGAAGAGAGCACAGGTGTACTGTGCTCACATTTTTCTAATGCCAGTCAGTAAGCTGGCTGACGCATTTTGTACCATTTGCAAATGATTTACAGCAGATTTAGGCAAAACAAAAAATAAAATGAAATTCAGTAATCTAACCTTGAAGTAAGAAATGCATAAACAATGATTTCAAGGTCCTACTTAGAAAGCTTAATCTTGATCTCAACTGAAAGAAACTACTTTTCCCAACAGCACTAATCTGCTTATCAAAACACAACATAGAGAGATGATAATTAGTGGTGCTTGCGAAGCAAAGCATCACTGTTACTCTCCTGCATACATCTTTTTCTTCTTCTTCTGCTATTTCCTCTTCTGGACAAAACTTTGTTATGTGACTGTCTTCATGACATCAAATCCTGGATGGACTAAACAACTTAATGATGAAACTGAAAGTAAATCGGTACATTTTCTGAGGAAAATGTGAGTGGTGCTTGCAGTAGCAAAACTATATATGTAATATTTAAACAATGCTAGCATAACTTATCATGATGTTAGCATCATGCTAAAAATGTACCTATCTAGTTTCAGTTTTATCATTAAGCTGTTCATGTCCATCCAGGATTTGATGTCATGAAGACGAACAAGTCAAACAAGATGGACATAGAACAACTATTATTTTTATCAGGAAGATAAAGCTGAGTGTCACTGGCATAAAGATGGTAAAATAAAATGTCTTTGAATAATATGGCCTAAAAGGAGCATATATATAAAGCCATTTCAAAACCATTCCAGCACGGCCCCTGAAACCCAGCTACATGTCTGATAGGATATTATGATCTATTATTTCAAAAGCTACACGTACATCAAGCAAGACTAAAATACAACAGGAGCCTGCATCTAACATGAGTAAAATTTCATTAGTAATGTTCAGCAAAGCACATTCAGTGTTGTGTATTTCCCTGAAGCCAGACTGAAAAGTATCAAAAATACTATGAGCACTCAGATATGATAAAATCTGAGAATAAACCTCTTCCAAGATTTCTGAAATAAAGGATAGTTTGGAAATAGGTCTGTAATTATTCATATCATGCTAATCAAGATTATGCTTCTTAATAATGGTTGTACTGTGGCATGTTTAAATATGGAGGGAACATTTTGAGTAATCACACATTTATTTCAATTGTGCATCCTTAACAGCACACTGATACCGTTTAAGACTCCCTAAATATTTCATAGTATACATGAAGTTTGTCTTTCCTCTATCTGCGCTCAGCACACCTACACTCCTGTCTAAGGGCACGAGTTGATGCATTTAACTTGGGATGCACTTTATTTACCACCCTAAGCCTTGGTAACCTCAAAGAGGCAATTAAGCCCAAGATAGCAGTACAGGTACTGTCAAAAATTTCAGACCAATCATCAGGATCAACACAGGTGGAAAGGGCTTTTACAACATTACGGGTTTGTATGGATAAATACACATCAGTACAGACGCATCTTATATTTATATCTGAAATGCTAGAAGCTGTATTTAGATCCTATTTGCTGGACTGATACCACTTTGTAAACTGTCAATTTAACTTACAGAGAGTATAGAGCGCTACAAGGCTCTGTCTTAGGTCCTCTGTTGTTCTCCTTGAACAGTACGTTTCCCTTAAATGATGTCAAAATTTGCCAGAAGGATTGTATGAGTTGTGGTGAGTCTGGTGGTTCAAAGGTTTTCTCTCTGCTCACCTAAACATCTAACCATTTGAAAACTAACTATTGTAAAGCCACACTGTGTGATAATTAATTGTGTCTGGTCAGGAGCACTCTATGAACTTACAGTTTTCAAAACTGGTGCCTCAATTACAGTCTGCAAAAATGATTTGCAACATTTAATCATGGCTATCTCCTGTAGAACTACCTTCAGTGGTGTGCTTGCATCCACAACCCCCCTGGTTTCACTCCAAATCATCTGCCGCTTAAAGCTAAATAAAAAATGCAGATGTGCACTTGCTGAGGAGGACAAGAAAACCCTGTCCACTGTCAAATGGAGCCCCCACTGACCCTCAAATTACATTTCTCCTTTGTTATTACTGCTATAAATATCACTGCATACACTTTTAGGTCTCTTCTTATCATCATTGTTATTCATTGTTCAGGACTTATAAAATATCTTATTGTGTAAGTGCTTGTGAATGCATGCTTACAGACCTCATTTTTATTTACCCATGTATGGCTTTTTTGAGCGCTTGTTTTATTTTGCTATTTTAATGTGCTGGCACTGGAGTAAATGTGACTCAGTCCAATAAAGCTGATTGATTAAAAGCAGATGTCTGTCTGTAATTAAAGCTTTATTCATAAAAGCAGCAGAGACGGCCAATCAACTCAGTGCCAAACAGGCCTTTGATATCACCTGTGCTGGAAGAAATGACAGCAGTATCTGAAAGGGCATGAAATACATGAAAGACTGTAAACCGGAACTTTTAAAAGATACCCCTGCTTCAGCATCCCCCTGTCACAAGATGTCTGAACTTGTGTGACTAAAGCTAAGAGGGAACTAGAGTAGGTGAGTCACACTACAAACACTAAAACTGACACACACCTTTGCATCAATCAAATACATCATGTCCTATCAAGCAAACATCATAAAAGGAACACTTTTACAAAAGACAGGGAGGTGTTACTCAAATGTATGAAAAAAACGAAGAAAATGCCATGCAGAAAAAACATCTGCAAATTACTCATATTTTATTCTGACATTCAGTGCTTTCAGATGATGGGCATCAGAGCTGTCCGGTAGTGAAGGTAACCAGCTTTCTCTGGGCTGTGGGCATATGAAGCTCTAATAATGGGTTTGCATGTTTAACGCATCCTTTTAGCACAATGTGACTAAAGTGGGTGGAAGTGAGTTAAGAGCAGGAACAGATGTAATTGAGTTGCAATCCTGACATGCATTTGAATGACAGGTAGTGCCATACTAAAGCTGAAGTGACGCCAAGCTCTGGTCTTTCAGAGCATCAGTAAGGCCCCAATGAACATGTTAAGAGAAAATGAGTGCCTGTCTGCAAACATTTTTAAACTCAGCAGAGCTGGGACAACAAAAGAGGAGATGTAGGAAGACATGACTGGAAGATATTGATAAGGATCAATTTGTGACACTCATGTCACATTCAATATTTAATGTTTTGTTAAAAAGACAAGGGCATGTTACACATGAGTAGTGGACAGAGATATAGTATAGTAATGCTGGAACATGTTGGAAATGGGTGGATATTCTCCACAGGTTGTTGAGTACTTTCTCCATAACAGACAAATAATGTGACAGTAATGGTGCAGGGAGCCCTGTAAGATATGTGTGTGTGTGTGTGTGTGTGTGTGTGTGTGTGTGTGTGTGTGTGTGTGTGTGTGTGTGTGTGTGTGTGTGTGTGTGTGTGTGTGTGTGTGTGTGTGTGTGTGTGTGTGTGTGTGTGTGTGTGGTGTTTTTCAGAGCATTTGTCTACAGTGAGTGTGAACCTCTTCCGGGGGTGGTGTCTTTAAGAGGGGGCTGGTGCATTCCTGGTTTTTGGACCCGCTCAGGGTCACTAATCCCCTGCAGCTGTGTGTCTATGAGCAGCACAGCCCTGTGGAATAGATTTCTCACTGCCTACACACTAGTGACACATGTAAACCAGTCTCTGCTTTCTCTTCCACTGGACTCGGAGCTGGAAAACTTTCTCATCATCTCTCCTTTTCTCCATTTTAATAACTCCTTACCAATGAGTCCCCTATAAACCCCAAGCTGGGCAGCCAAATGAGACCAAAGATGCTAGTGGACACAGGTAACTTGGCCGGCATACTAACCCCCCTACCCACCACTAAGTATTCTTACTCAAAAAATAAGACTAGGAAAGGGGCCCTATTTTAACTGGTGACAATGGCATGTTAGGGGGCTTTTATCAGGAATGTCTCCTGTACAGACTACATGTGGTTAATAATGGCAAACTAGAGGGAGAGTACAATTCACATTAATAAAGTGACCTGCGGAAGGAGCCCTCTCTTTTCCCTGTGCACAGGCTCAGAGCTGTATCGCAGCAGCTGGAATGTGGAAGGGCGGTGAGAACACTAACCAAAACAAACCCCACACACAGATCCTTTCCACTGAGGGAACACTACACAATCCCAAAAATACTCCACAACCTTCTGTCTGGCAAATTTTTACTCCCAAGAATACTGTTTTCAGTGGAGAGGAATTCTGTCTGTTTTGGCTCAAATAATATGATCATTTTGGCTCTTAGTGTACAAATTATGTTTTTCAGCACTATAAAACTGCCTACATAAGTTTTCAACATCACAAAATAAATCTTTCATAGTAAGCCTATCTTTCATTCTCTCTGTTAATTTGTTAAACTTACACACAAGAAATCGCACTGAAGTTCTGAGGAATGCAAATGGAGCATTTCCTGATCTCTTCATCATGTCCTCTCCCTTTCCAAACCCCGTCCTTTTGAAAACAACCCAAAGACGCTGCCTCATCCTCAATCCAAGGGACTTTCCCTGCTAGATCTGCCAAGAGTTTCCAAAGTCGCGCCTCCAAGCCGAGTCAGAGATATCCATCTGTGTGGACAGGTATGTCGCCCCCACACACATGTGGATCAGATGAAGCAGGAACACGATGACTTATAGTGACTCACTCTCTCTTTGTTCTCCATCCTCTCTCTCTTTTTCCTTCTCATCAGAAACCACTGAGCCACTCTGCTGCTGATTGATAAACATGCTGCTCTTTACAGTTTTGTTACCTAACTCCCCAGGAGAACCAAAGAGTTCTTAGTGCCAGGACTGCTGGGAATGATACTGTACAATAAGCATCTTATAATTGACAGTGTGTTTTACTGCAGGGAGTTTACAGAATTCATGGGGACATGTCTTTTGAACACACAAGCTCCTACTAGAATTGAATATAGAAGGAAAAGTGCTTTCTTTTTATCTCCAAATATTTTTTTCTCATACCGCCGGACTTTAAAAATACTGAGATCTATTCCATCATCCTGCCGAGTTGAGAGAAAACAACATATATGAGGTGAGCCAGTCTGGCTCTGAGCTAAGCCTATGTCCCACACAGATTGTGAGACCCCCACGGTTCCTGTTAAAAAGAGTCAAGCTCTCAAAGTCACCATGGACATGGCAGAAAGGTTTTTGATGTTATTTGTCATGAGAAAGGCGGCAAGGGCCTTTATGGTATCAATATCTGCCTTGTTTGTATGAACATTCATATTTCAGGTGGTTCTGAAGTCCAACCAACTTCCAACAAAAGAAATGGTGATCATTTTGAGAGGGAACAGTATTTTGTGTCCAACATTTGAGGAGTCCCTCTTAAATAAATATCGCATGCATGCTCCAACACACAAATTCCAGTACAGTCTTTCATATGTGTTGCAACACAACAGCTTTTACACTTCTACACTTTTTGCCTCCTAATAGTTTAGCACACCCGCACTAACGGTTCACAGCATAACACTTTTTTGGCTTTTCCTTACCATTTGAGGCCCCTGTTGCATTCTCCCACCACAGACAATCATCTTTCCTTTGGCAGGGGCATACAAAGCTTCTTCCAACTGGGACACCACTGTTATTCCTCACTTAACATATGAGGCCAGGACTGAAGAAAAAGTGTGACTAAATAGGCTCATGTCTCTCTCCAATCCTCCCATTGCCCACGCTCACACTACCACTCCCCACGTCCAGATGTATCAGAGCTACCCAGGTCTCTTATCAGCACAATGTGTTTCTAATTTTGTAATCTACATAATTTATTAAGGTCAAAAAGAAAGACTAGGGAACAAAGCCATGTACAATATTGTCTTGGCTTTATGAGTGCTGTTGAAATGAAAACCATTGCTCCGAATATATCACACATGGCTCTCCCCAATCACGAAAGTGTTCTGGTACAGAAGGAAAATGGGGAGAGTGATGGATTGGTGGAAAGGCACAGAGGTGTTGCGGGGGTGCTGTTTGTCACAGACTCAGATCTGCAGCCCAATGCAGAAGAGTACTATGGGATAGTGGTACCACAAAAGGAAACAAGAGGGAAAGAATAAAGTAGAAGTGTGTAAATAAAAATCACTTGGGTACCCTTGTTTTTGTAAAATGTACATAAGAAATACATGAAAGTCCATTATGTCCAGTTAAATGTGGTATGAACTATAGTATGATTTATCAAAGGTAATTTGTGCCTAGTGTTAGGTCATTATAAAAAACTGAAACAATTTAGCAATGAATGTAGCTTGACATTTCTGATCAGAGATCAAATCTAGTGAGCAAAAACTCAGTACCAACACACTAAACACATTCATTAATTGACAAGAGACAAGCGCAGACACGGGTATATATAGTCAGACTAATCAGGGGAAACAAGGAACACCTGGACACAAATTAGGGTGAGGTAACGCTAAAGACTACAAAGACCAACATTATTTCAAAATAAAAGACATGACACTTAAACGCATTAAAAAATCAGACATGACATAGATATTTTACTAGTGGTTGTTTTTTGAGGGCTCTTAAAAGCGTTACATACTTTTATTTTTTCATTATTTCCACACCGGTGAAGGGCTTAAAACTGTGCACGGTCATCATCAGCCAATCAGTGTTGACCAAAGTAATAAGTCACATGGCATTAAGGGCTCTGGTGATTGGCTCAAAACAACTTGGCTGCACAAATGAGTCCTGGGGCAGCTGATCAAGAACTATTGAGATGAATAGGAATGTTATCTTAGCATTACATAAAACTGCAATGTACTACCTGGAAATCTGGAAATCAAGGCAGTTGGAAAAGTGGGTGGCCACTGTTGTGCTGTATTCCAGAAGCTTAAGGTATTGATTTATGGTCATGGTTGCATGTATCCAGTTAGGATATCCCAGCATCACTAAACAACTGTTCTTTTTGAATATTCATGAGTATACCTACACTTCATGTAGTTGTAATGTATATATATTATTTTATCCCTTATGTAACCTCACTTGGCCCTTTAAATGTCAAATGTTTTTAATTTTATGTTAGTAGCATACTCTTTTATCTACATCCATGACTGTAGATGTTATGACAAACTTGAAGAAATCACAATGATAAAAGTAATGAGAATAATATAGCTGCAAACAGTGATGACGGGCCCAAGCACACAAAATGCACTCAATGCACACAAAATATATATAGAGACACTCCCTGTTCCTATTTTGCAATAAATAGATTGCCTCATCATGGCTACAGCATTCAAGATAAATTCAAAAATTAATTCAGAATTTACCATCTTCAACGTCTCTCCTTTATTCTGACCAAGCTGACTGAGTAAATTTAAGTCTCTTTTAAACTCTGTTTTACGTAAAACATTTCCTTCTGCTAGTTGGTGGAATGTGACTCACAATAGCCACATCTATGTCATCAGTCCCCAGAACCAAACAAACAGCTTAAGTTTGAACAAAATAACTCAATGCACACAACAGATAAGAGACACTTCTTGTTTCCATTTTTTCCCACAAATTTATTGCCTCGCCATGGCAACACCATTCAAGATAAATTCAAAAATTAAGTTGCAATTTAGCATCTTCAATGTCTTGTCGATGTCTAATACTAATCAAGATCAATCCTTTAAATCCCCCAGGAGGAGTATTTAAAAATTCTGAGCCTGGAATTGTCTCAAAGTCCACATTTAATCCAAAATGGCTGACTTCCTGTTGGGCGGAGCTACTGAATGTAACAGTGAAAGTTGTCTAGCTTGATAAGAAAAATACATGTTTGGTGACTGTAGCTGAAACTAACCCCATCAATTTAGTCAAAAAGGGACGCCACAGAGTCCCCCCACCATGCACATGTCTAAATTGTCTAAGTGGACTATTTTAAAGGTTGTCTAAAGTGACACACATGCATGCTGTAGATATTAAAGACTCCCTATTTCCCATTTTTCGCCATAATTGTACCACCTTGCTATGCAATCACCGTCCAAGATATTTAAAATCCCTTTGCAATTTTGCATTTTCTATGTCTTGGCATGATACTCACCAGGTCTGACCAAAAAACAATAGACATAATTCATAATTCAGACATAGTTAAGATTTTATATTTTTTTTATAAGATTTTTTTATTTTTATGCTCTGATGGTGCACATACCATCAGAGCAAAACAACTATGTTATTAATTGGTGGGAAATATTAAAAGGTATTTGTATTTTCTGAACAGCAGAATAAAACCTTTTCTTAATGTGTGTGGAGTTATGTCTTCTGCAAATGGAAAGGTAAATTGCACTGGTAAAACCAACAACAGACAAAATAGTTTGCACACTCTCAAACTCAAAAAACAAGCCACTGAATATCTGCAAATTACTCTGCTCGTTGTGGACTCCAGCCAATGAAAGGTATGCACTGAATGGACAACATCTGCAGAAACACATTTTCTAAAGGCAAGCATTTTGGAAGAGGAGAAATGGGAGGGGGGTTTCACCCAAGAGCACCGTGGACGAGGTGGGAGAGCTGGACATTCCTGCCTGATGACAGCCAGCGGAGTCACACACAGGCACAGGAATGTTCAGAGGGAGAGGCCAGGACCTGAAATAAGCAGATGGATAAGAAAAAGAGACAACAAAGAGAAAAGGAGAAAAAAGATAAAGATAGGGAGTAATAAAGACAAAGAATGTCACTGCCACACTTTGTTACAGCCCAGGGCTGCTGTATGGTGAAAGACATGCAATTACTTATGTCCACAACAACAACCCATCCCCCCATCAAAAGTAGCTCCAATGTTTTATGTTGTACCTTGTACCCTCTTCCAGCAATTTCTGTCATACAACTGGTGGGAGAAGATTGCCATAACAACCTCTGAAATGATCTCATGAAATGTGTCTAGTGGCACTGGAATAATCTGAATATGCGCTCCAGATGTGTTGGCTGTCATGGAAAAAGTAAACACATCTGATTGACAACAAATGACTGGATGGCCTCTTGGTCCACCTTGGGGAATAGACACAGGAGTGTTTTTATGATGGAGAAATAGTGCGAGCACAAGAAAGAAAGAAAAGAGATGGCATTACATGAACTAAGGGCAGAAATAAGGCACCAGGCAGCCTGAGGACCCAAGCAGGCATACATGCTGTAGGAGAGGCAGGAGCACTGGGCTTGATTGTTCCCTGCCTGTCCCTCCTCTGTATGGCCTCCAAGGGGCTCCTGCAGCTTCAGCGAATTTCCGTCTGGCACAGACCTGCAAGCTCCTGGGAGAAGACTGAAATATGAACTGCAGGAAGGAATGAGTGCAAGAGAAAGAAGAGGGGTCTGGGATGTGTTCAGGGGCATCCAGATGGTGGTGGCAACCTCAGACATGCTTTTATAACATACCCCTACTGGGACATTTTCACTGCATTGTGTCCACTATTCTTCCACTATTATTTTTTGTCGAGCCCTCTCATTTCAGCTGCTTTCTGTATGCACAACAGAACTGGAGGTTTTTTTTAGTTGTTTTACCTGCTAGAAGCCAGTACAGGTGAAGTTAGTCAAATCACACCATAAAATGCAGAAAGTTATATTTGTTATATTGTTTTTATTTAGTTTTATATAGTTTTCTATTTAGTAATACTTTTAATTTAGGATTATTTCATTGTGTTGTTACATCTTTAAATTTAATTTGAGATAATTTACATTACTTAATAGTAAACATAGTGGGGCACCTCTTCTTCTCTTTTCTAGAGCGGCATGTGAGCTAGGATCACTACTACTTGCACCCTTGGGTATGTGCTTTAACTCCCTGTCTGTTGGTTTAGTAACAACATGTTGTAACTTCTGTTAATGTCTATGGCAGATGATTGGTCCATACTACTTGCTATGTGATACTTCCTTGTAACCTCATAGGACAGTGTTGTAAGTGTATGAATGAGGTTAAAGTGGTTACAAAAAGAACCACACACACACAGAGTAAGGGAGGGGGGCTTTAAACTCAAGCAAACTGCTTCAGCTGTAGCACTGAGGCAGATCTGCTTTATGTTAAAACAAACGACAGCTTTACATGATACACTTACATTTGACAGATGCTTTTATCCAAAGCAACTTACACTGCATCCAGGTTGTACTTTTTATTGTATCATTATGTTTGCTTGAACCCACAATGTTTTACACTGCAAATGCAAAGTTCTACCAGTTGAGCTATAGGAACATGCATCACCAACCTAATCCTTATATAGGTGGTATTCAGTGTTCATGTTAAATGTGTATGAAAAGGTAAAAGGGACATAACTATAGCCATTTTCCTCAACATTTCATATGCTTTACTGTTTGTTTGTATCTAAACACACTAAATTATTTTGCCCCATAATAAGGCACTTTAAGGGGAGCAGATATGGTCCCTTTTTACGTGGATGACTGAATTATCTGGATTTAATTGTAACAAGTTTTTAATGACACAATGAAATTCTAAATTGTTCCACTGTTTAAACTCATCTTGGTGTTCTTATCATAGTTTCACAGGTTTATTTAACATTTCTAAATAACAATGTTTATAGTAACTTGTTGAACATAGCTTAGTAATAATTTTGTATTATAAAAATAAATTAAATAATAATATTTTTTATATAATAATATATATAATACACCCTTAACTGTGCATTAACAACACAGAAAGTCTGCATGTATGATGAAATGTATGATGAAAAGTATCATAATTAAATAAAATCGAAATATACAATTATAAATCCTAAATACATTGTTTGTGAATCTGAATATATATTCTAACTTCAGACAGACACTTGTTTTTCTCAGTATTTAATTGCCGTAGACATGCTTTGTAACATTTTCTTAAACACTGGCAGGCATACTGGGCAAACCATGCAAGGCAGCGTTTTATTTTACAAAATTTCTCGGTTATGTATGAAACCTCCATTCCCTGATGGAAGGAACGAGATGTTGTGTCTCAATGTAGTGACACTAGGGGTTCGACCTTGGGAGACCGATTACTCTACTTTTTATATAAAACGTGATTGAAAATTGCTTTAAAAATAAGCACTAATAATAAATGGGGAGTGGGATTTGCATGCCAAACAAAATAAAAGGGAGATGGTGTGCACCACTTATTCAGGTTTGTGCTGAGGAGCCGAGATGTGCCCAAATGTTTTGTTCCCTCCATCACTCAACGTTGCTTTAATGTAGTGACACTAGGGGTCTTTATACACCACAACAGCTGAACCGCGCTATATTACAGAATCCATAGCCAATGCACTGAAAGTGAGAAACTAACCGTACCAAAGCGATGGAATTATAAAGCTTCTACAAGGTCATAGCAGAATATCTGCTGGTCAAATGCATTGGAATAGTGAATTTCTCTTCAAAAAGACACTGCAGAGACCACAAACTACCTAAGGGGAGGTTATATGTGGAGTTGTTGGGTCCTGGGGCATGTAGCCCAGATGAGGCCTCAGAATAATGTGAGAAAATCCTGGTTTGTAATCCTCTTGATATAAGCGAGTATGGTCTTGAGGGCCATCTTCTGAGAAAGGGCACTAAGCTCAACTGACTCCCAGGATTCAAAGGGAGGACTCCTAAGATCCATAAGGACCAAGGCGCATATTAGACATATCCTTGGAGGGTTTAACCTCCTAGCACCTCTGAAGAATCTGATTATCAGATCATGCCTTCCTAAGGATTTCCATGCCGGGTAGTATTATGTGCTGCAACAGCAGCCACAGACACCTTCAGTGTGGAGGGAGACAATTGTCCCTCCAATCTCTTGAGATCTGCTGCATGGGAACCCCAGCTCACAGGAATTAGCTAGTCATCAAGGTAGTTGAGATGAGTGGAACAGGCTCGATCATGTTCTTCACCAGACAAATTTTGATCTCCACCCGCAGGACTGCTGAACTTTCTCCCTGCAAGTCCTGAGAAGTGGAGTTAGAGGTTCAACGGACACAAGGACACAAGTGTCAGTGCCTCTTTACACGATTGTCCCAGAAAAGACATAAACTGCTCTTTGCGTGACAGTGGTGGCCCATGCCATGGCACAGGCCAGAAGAGACACCCCTCCAGGATGAGCCCGAAGGGAGAAATCCAATCCATGTGCAGGAGTGTGTCAGTCCTCTCTTGGCCACCCATCTCAGGACCGCTTTGAAACCTTGGAAGGGTTTCAAAGCAATTAACTGGCATGCACCCAGTGCTGGTTTCCTGTGCCAGCTGAGGAGTAAAAATACCTAGCTAAGAAGTTGCAGGGGCCCAGGTTTGGTGAGGAGCAGATGAAGGGGCCTCTGGGGCCTTTACCCTGGGGAATGACCAGGTTGAGGCAGAATATGTTTAATCACCTCCTTCTGCTTCTTCATCGTCGAAAACTGGCGGGCAAAGTCTTGTCACCAAACGGTGCCACCAAACAGGCCACCTTGATATATATATAATAATATATATATATATATATATATATTATATATATAATAATAATAATATATATATATATAATAATAATATATATATATATAATAATATATATATATATATATATTATTATCCCTCACTTCTGTCCCTTGACGGATTTTCAGCATCCCTCCGCCACTTCATCGCCTCACTCTTGGCTGGTATCTACCTCAGTCAAGGATGAGGGAGTATTCTTGGTTCTGGACAAATTCTGAGATCAGAGCCATCCCCCCAGACAGCACACCAAATATGCATTTATGATAATTTCTGATTACTTATTAATACAACATCGTGAAGTATATTTGGTAAATGTGTCATGTCTCATTTTAGGCAGCAAATTGTTTTCATTTTGGCCAAAATGAGAGGTACAATAATCAGATTGAATGAATAATCAGAATTTAGTTTGTAATTAATCAATCCCATAAAGTATTGTAAAGACCTTAGTAAACATGTTTCTTCCGGTATGGTGGACATAGCCAAGGGAAGATGTTTACAGTGATGTTTACATATGTTTTTGTTTACAAGTGTGTTTTTGTTTCTATTTTACGAGTTATCTACATTTTAGCATCAGATTCAACTTTGTGCTTTGGTGAAAAGTGCTGTTTCTGTCACATTATTGTAGTCAAAGGCATATTCAAGCATCTCATTTTTCTAAGCATTTTGCATATGGCCACCTAAACATAAGTAACAGAATGTAACCTAGGCTTCTGGAACAATGTGGGGGAGTTGTTATTTAACCCAGCACTTTTTAAACTACTGCAATTGATTATTTCATCCTACCAGGAGGTTGTTTCGATGTGTAAACTCATGTTCACTGTAAAGAATGCTCCCACAACATGCCACAATCCAGATGCACACCTTGAGCAGTCAAAAAAACATTTCAGTGAAAATGTCTATCTTGGTAAGATAATAATGTAAAGAGTATTGGTTTGTTTAACAGAAAAATGGATTTGTGCATTGGGCTTTACAGTTTAAATACATCATAAAAGTCCACTGAACAGCCAACAAGAATCTTAATAACTGTGCCAGAGCAAGGAAGGCATTTAGTGTATTAACACAAACAATCTATGGTTTCTCTATGATCTTTCTAGGTCTGTGATTTCCACAGACCAGCTTTGGGTTTTATATGCAATGTATTTGGTTTATATGAGTATGTCTATTCCTCATTTCATGCTACATTTCATGCTAAAGTAGAATTTAGTATATATGGCTTTTACAAACCTCTTACCACATGTATGTACATATGGGTTGGTAGTGTCCCTACATCACAACCACACCACTGGTGTGACATGTGGCAGCTAAAACAAAGTATCTGTCTGTTTGGAGTGTTTAAATCGTGCATAACAGCTTAATTTAAAATGGTATCTATATGCAGTGAGCAAATCAATTTGTACTTCCAAACTGCTCAAAAACAAAAAAGAAAGTTGGAAGCACTATCTTAGCACTATCTATCAAGACCAGGATTGGGTTCACCCTCAATGCACCATTGCACACCCCACACGGTTTAATGAACTAAGTGACCAAACTGCTGACATACTGTCAAGCCATGGCACATGAGTGAACTTTCTCATTGTCAAGGTGATTTAAAGTAAACTCAAACACAAACATGGCTCACAAGCTTGATAGCATCTCTACCAACTCTACTTTTTAGAAAAAACTGTGATACTGTGAACAACTGTGCACAGACCTAGAGTATATATACTGGATAAAGCAGTTTCTGAGATTTCAGGTAGAGATGAAATGCAGTTCATTTGTGATATCCCATTATGTGTGCTGTGGATTTTATTTGTATTTTTGTAGCATGTTCCCAGTCGCACCACTGCTTGAATGCACAATGACCGGTTTGCTAAGAAACAAGATGACCAGCGCTGGTTTAATGTTCTATATGTTTAATGGTTTAATGTAGCTATAGTTTTGTATCTACAGTGAAATTAAAGGTCACAGGAGGCTTCTTATACCTAATAAAAAACTCTGGCCTTGTCAGGTTTCCACAGGGTGAACACTGAACAAAATAAAGACAAGTTGCAACACCTCTTACAAATTTAGATACTCTATGGCAACAAAAGACTATCTTCTCTCACTGTGCAGGTTATCTATCAGTTTAGTCTATGGACTACAAGCCAATGGTGTCTTCTCTTAGTAGAGTTCTTCTCACACAAAAGTGTGATATATAGCACTATTGCAGAGAACACTAAAAATCACTAAAAACGCAAGAGCTCAAGGCACATTGTTTGCTGCTTCCAGAGATGGTTCAGAGACTTTTTTCAACAGTTAAAGTCATAAATAGGAGAAAACATTCAGCAGCAATTCATGTTCAATGGTCCCCAGAATTCAAGCCAATATTTGTTTCTGTGTCCTAGCTAATGACCTCCTTTGTGAATGGATACATGACAAAAGGAGTGCAAACCCTAAAACCTAAAAAAAACTTGATAGAGTACACAAACAGCTTCCTTACAACCCAAGGCAAAAAGATTTCAAACCAAGTGGACATCTGAGAGATGACATTTGTGAATCATGCAATTTCCTTCAATATACAATAGTGCAGAAATGTACCATACATTAGCATCTGACAGATCTCTGTTACACAAAAACTGCTATGCAAATGCCCCTCTGAGTTAGACTGTGACTAGGGGGCATGGGATAAGTCTATCTAATCTTCACATCACTTTCAGATTTCTTTTCCAGCCTCATGTATTGAGAGTGCACTCTGTCTCATAAGCAGACCAGAGAATTGTACAATTATGATTTCTGAACACACTTGCATTATAATCAGTGTAAGGCTTACTTTAGCCCCAATCCCTAAGTGAATACGATAAGCTTTAATTATGCTAATCAGCAGTATAATTAGCTCCAGTTACATTTTATTGACCAGATAACAATATATTTTAAGTGGGCAAAAACCACATAGCAAAAAAGTGTTAGATAATAAAAAAAATTAAGTGTAAACAAAATTAAACTAGAAATCAGACGAAAGTATTACACTGACGTTGCAGAAAACAAAATACATATATATATATATATATATATATGTATCTATATATGTGTGTGTGTACAGTTTACTGTAAGAGCGAATCATTTCCCACAACCTTAATGCATATGCTACAGGATGTTTCATTATCATCTCAGTAATCTTTACAGTGATCCCTTTGAGTTCTTGTCAAAGCCAAAGAATGAAGTGGACCTCTACAGTTTGACAGATTCAGAATTATCTTTACTACATATGACTTGTTTTCCACCCTCATTCAGTGAAGCGCTTTCAGATTTAGTTAATTTGAGAAAGATTACTGAGGTGACAATGAAACCTTTAGCAACATCCTGTAGAATATGCATTAAGGTTGTGGGAAATGATTCGCTCTTACATCATGTGAGCCTTAATTGATAGGATAGAATGGACCTAAGAATGGACTGTTTCTCAGTGTCACTCAGTCTGGAGAACAAAAATAGGTTTCATGGAAAATATCCCTGAATTTGATGTGAGGAAAACTAGACAAAATGCTAGTGCTAAGCATCAAAGAGGGGACTAAGAAATTACAGACTGCCTCTAAATAGATTCTGTTGCAAGACAGATATTAGAAAACACTTATCCCCTAAAAAGGTTCATTATAATAGAGACATATTGGCACATGCTTCTCAGTCTTATGTGCACAACACCTGAACTAATATTGATTTAATTAAAGTAATGAAGTGACAGAGAGACTTTAAGAATCAAAGTTGATCATCTTTGATTGTAACTGTAATTCACAGCCAAAAGAACATTTGGTCAGACAATAGCATCACCCTACCATTTGGGATATCATCCATAACAATAGCCACTATGTGAGAACAGTAAGTGATCACTTCCACTATAATCTTTAATTTACATTTAAAGGGAAAGCTCAATTTGAAGAACAATATAAAGTGTATTTATTCTTCAAGAACAAACAACAACGTCTTCATCATTTCTCACATTTTTGTACAATACTCCCTTTGGTTTGGATAAGTGATTAGTTCCAAAAATATAATATCTGCTTCAGCTAAAACTTAACCTTCCTTAAGGTAAGGTTTAAGGTAACCTTCCTTACAGTACTATGGTAATCTTCCTTACTGTTCTGTAAAATTAACATAATTTTTGCAAGTTAAGTTTGCAGTGGTTTAAAAGACACTGTGTTAGGCAAAATTATATTTAATCAAGGTTCCTTGACCGAAAAATAGAGTTGTGCAAAGTTTTTCTTTGCGTGACGAAAAGGGGCTGAAATGCCCTAAAGTGCTGGAGAGGAAGACAGTGGCATTTACATGTGAAAACATGCCAGGGAAGGCACACATAGGAGTTAAAAGTTGTCTCTGTGCAGCAGGGAAGCAGTTAAGGTTTGTTCACACAGCAGTGGAATATGGTTGTCAGTCCGATATTTTAGTCCTTGATAATGGGCTTTAAGTCAAGACTCCACCAGTTTTCAGTTAAGCACAGTCTTCCGACACCAAACAGATGCACTACACTGCAGAATTACAGCTGAAGATCATTCTCTCCTGTGCTGGTTGACTGCATCATTCAGAGAAACACAAAGCACAATGGGCTTTTTATCTGTCTGTAACCCTCAATACAGCAACGAGAATGATTGCAATATAGATAAAACAAATCACATTTATATAAACTACATTGATAGCAAAATAAGTTTCTTGAAGAGGAAGAATAATACAATAATGCTGCTCAAAAATAATGCAATAAGAACTTTTAAAGCTATTGTTGTCTGGCAGTGAACAGACAGCAGCAACAGAAGTGGTTCAGCTTCCCACTGCAAACGCTGCCAGAGTGAAAGAACAATGTGTGCGCACTGTGAGCACTCTGCCTATGCACTGCTTGTGTACTGCTAAAACCTGCAATGTTATGTAGTGCAACAGAGCAACAGCAATGCTCCTGTATAAAATACATCTGAGTTTTTTGTAATGTGGGACTTACAGATTCAAACTTGTATTTCATAGACTCAGAAAGTAAATGCATTTGTCAATCTGAAACACTGAGAGTCTAAACATTGCCAAATGCACATTGCTCACTAGAGTAGGGACGTAGACAATGATTAATAGAAAAGATGTTTATATCTTTGTTTACAGTTCTTTCCCAACTCGGTTACAGATCTTTTGATGATCATTTTAAAAAGTGATGAAAGGTGATAAAAGAGAGTAAACAATTTTCTGACAATTGCCAGGTGGGTGTGTGTGGAGGGTGGTGGAGGGGGATGTTCATAATTTTGTAAATTTGGCTCAAAAGGGAAGCCCACTGTCTTTGCCTTTGAAAACCCGATATAGGATCACCAGCCAAGCTACTGTACAAACCAACCCCTCCATTAGAGGGTTATAAGCAGAAACAGAGACTGCTGGCTCACTCTTGCAGGTCATGTCCATGCTGAGGAAAGTGACACTGCCACTTAGGGTGCTTTGTGTTATCAGGTAAAATTATTCAGTCTCTGGAAACATCTAATTATGAGTATTTAAGAGAGGGTGCCCTAGTCTGTAATAACAGCTTGGCTTGCGAGTGGCACTCTTTCTGTCTAACATCCTCTTCCTTCATGTCACTAAACTGTTATTTAAGCGAATTTGTGTTTACTTACAGTACTGTATGTATCTATTCAAGAAAAAATGAATTAATGTATTATATGAATCTATGAATCAATGTATTATAATGTAAACAATAAATTAGATCTAAATTATAATTAAGTTTTTAGACATACTTAAAACCATGTCAGTGTTTTATGTAAGCATTTATTAGTACACATAGATAGGCCTTTAAAATAAGTGGTCTTTAAATGCTCTAGAAATGTTTCCAAAGCATAGTTCAGTGTCCTAATCTGTAATCTCAGTAGTAACAAACAGAATCGCTCCTTTTATAACCTTCCCCAGACATCAGTCGCACAGGATTGGCCACAAGCAATCTGACTTAACCGAGGACAAACACAGGCAGGAGAGCATTTCTGCAGGCCTTCTTCATCTCTATTTGACATGTTTGCTCCATTAGGACATGAATAAAACCTTCCATACAGGGACAGAGAGAGCTCTAGATTTGAGCTGTACTGTATGATCATGGGAAGGGTACACTGACTAATCCATACTCATCCCTGCTTCTGCCCCTGAGACAAAACTTTATTAGTCTTCTGCCCCTCACCTGAGGCACAACCAAGAGATATATCTGACCAAATCCACAAACCCAATAACAGACTATCGATTAGCAGCCAATGCTTCACTATAGCACAACATTATATATCTATAAAGAAATAAAAAAGTGCTTTATACCGAGAAACATTTTGAGGGTCTTCACTAATGCCAGAGCTGTGCATGTGTTTCTGCTGGTGCTGATATACTGGAACATATCAAAGAAATAAGAAGAAGAGGGCCAGGAGAAAAGACCTAATAAAGAAATGCCTCTTTATTACATTTTTTCCCTGGGGCTTTCCAGGTTAGACAATAGTCTTTGTAGTTTGCAAATGCAAAAAATGTTTTTTGAAACCAGGACCCCTAATGATACATAAAACACTGAGCGTGCTTACATGCGCATCTTACACACATTATTAATAACCCAACAAGATGTAAGATCATGTAAACACCTTAAACTGTGTTCTTTTATTAAGTAAACATGTATGCAAAACACATAGATGTTTGTCCATTACCCTGATTTTCCTCTGCATGTAACACCTTCATCCATGTTCTGGTGGCTATATATCAGTTTATGCTTTGACATCAAAGTCTGAAAAGTCAGCCTTTTCTTTCAAATGTCATGTAAATGTGTTGCATTGTTGGGTTTCTATTATAATTGTTTTTTTGATTTTTTGTTGGTAAAGGTACACTGACATCTGGGTTTGGTTTCTTGTGCTAAAAACATTATTCCATTGGAACAGCTTTAGCAGGCTTTTAAACATAATGCCAAAGGCAACCTTAGACTAGTTGACTGATTGATCAATTTATATCTTTTACATTGCCCAAAAACAATGTAATGAAGTATTAATGCTATAAAGATCATACAAATGATAGCAGGCAACAATAAAGAATGCCTTTAAAATCTTTCAGAAAACATGAAATTAGGAACTCTCTAAGCAAAAGTGTTTTTCCCTCAAATACAAAGGTTTGATGTTAAAATAGATCAATAAAACCTTTGGAATTCTGAAATGCACTCTTATTTAAACTTTTAGGTTAGAAGACTACTGGCACATTTCAGGAAAAGGGTATAAGATAGGGCAGAAACACTTGTTACCATTGTTTAATGCTTTTAAAAATCATTTATATACATCATCAACAGGATAGATTAACACTACAGTTTGTGAAAAACTATAAAGAAAATGGTTATTTATTTGAGGTTAATTATTTCTGTTCCCACTTTGCTGTAGGAAGAGTCAACAAATAATGTTATTAATTGGATTCAATTCAATGGAATGTTATACTTTTTGTTAAAGGGAAAAATATGTGATAACAGATCTGCAAATAAAATGTGGGGTACACCTAAATATTGCATTTTTATATATTGCAATAATTGTAATACTTCATATTCTGTGTTCATGTAGCTCAATTGGTAGGGCATTGCATTAGCAGCACAAAGATTGTGTGTGTGATTCCCTGGGAGCACATGAACTGACAAAATGTAAGTTGTAAGTTGCTTTAGATAAAAATGTCTGCCACA
This sequence comes from Chromobotia macracanthus, assembly GCA_036877525.1. Classification (NCBI taxonomy): domain Eukaryota; kingdom Metazoa; phylum Chordata; class Actinopteri; order Cypriniformes; family Botiidae; genus Chromobotia; species Chromobotia macracanthus. The sequence continues at coordinate 1,160,127 of JAZGTH010000026.1, forward strand.
TGCATAAATGTATTATTAATTCATTATTGGTGTTTTCTCTAGAAAGAAACATTATCTAGCATAATTTCTAGTCAAAATTTAGACCATATCACAGTACTGAGAGACTGCTCTCATTAGTGACAAATTATTTGCTCTTGTCGGCTGATTGTGGCTGAATCTCTCTTCTAGTGTTACTCCTTAGTGCAGCCTTTGACACTACTGACCACAACATTCTCTTAAATTGGCTTGAAAATTATGTTGGGATAAATGAAATTTCACTTTTTTTTCTGAACGATTACAATTTGTTGCTGTGAGTGAAAAAGTGTCATATAGATCACAAGTTTAGTATGGAGTGCTGCAGGGTTCAGTGCTTGGGTCTCTGCTTTTTACCCTTAATATGCTACCTCTGGGAACATATTAACATGGGGACATGGGGTTAGTTTTCATTTCACTATGCTGACGATACCCAGTGAATTTATAATGATACATAAATTCACCAAACTAACAGAATGTATAGTTGATATCAAAACCAGCAACTTTCTACTACTAAGGACAAAACAAAACAAGTTTTAAGTATTGGACCAAAATCTTACACACGGACCAACCTGGAATACTATCTTACTCTTTATGGGTGCTCTATAAAGCCTGCTTCGTCAGCTAAGAATCTGGGTGTCCTTTTTGATAGCAATTTGTCCTTTGAAAAACACATTTCCAATATTTGTAAAACTGCATTTTTTCATCAAAAATATATTAAAACTATTACACATGCTCTATATTTAAAACACTAGAAAAGCTAATCAGGACATCAAGACTTAATTATTCCAATGCTCTACTGGGTTTGGCTGCTCTGCAGGTTTAGTACAAAAACTCCAGCTGGTTCAAAATGCAGCAGCAGAGTTCTTATGAGAACTAACAAGTATGACCATATTAGTCTGGTTGTCAACAGTGCATGGGCTGCTTATTAAGCATCATTCAGTGTCCTGCATTAGCTAAAATTATGACAGTCCAGCACATGAGTAGCTAATCGAGTCACATATGAATAAATGAAAATATTCCCTAAAAATACACAGTAAAGATAGTGATGCGGTGAGGTGCAGGACTGAGGTGCCGGCTGTTGCCCCAACGCCATTGGATCAGAGCACTGTCAATCACTGCCTGATTTGCTGCCTGTCATTTTGGCAATGCTCAATGCCATTTCAATATATGGCCTTCAAAATTTTAAATTAATGAAATTAATAGGACAGATGAAGCAAACTACCTAAACAAAAATCTGTTTTCAGAATTACAAATGACCTCACAATGCTACATCTGCATGTGCAGTTAGCCAGCAGCTCAGCTAATGACACCCAAGTGCTTGTGCCTGCTGCCACACCCCAGCAGATGCCAACAGTGACAGAGATGCTGTCCCCTCAACTACAACTTTAAATGAAGATGTCAAATGAAAGACTTGTAAATTATGTTCATAATATATGTCATATAACAGTCAGTCACAAATATAGCTGTATAATATAGGAGTATAGCTGCACACTTCTGGAAAATTGAGAATCATGATTTTTGTTTCAAATATAGACCACAATTATTCCATGATTCTAGAAAAACAAATAACAAAAAAGCATGTAATTCACTAGCGGTTCTGACATAATGTTTATTGCTGTAGTATATTCATTTTTTATGTGATTTATTTTAATAAATTGGTTTTAATGACTAAATGAATGACTTCCCTTTTTGAAATAATCTCTTGAATGAATGATTCAATGACAAATAAATTTAGATTTTGCATTGTTTGTAAATTCTTGTTGACTCAATAATATGCCTATTCAGAGTTCTCAACATTGCGGGTAAATAACTGACTGTTTAGGGGGCTTCCCCCCAGGAATCATTCCACTCCTAAATGTAAAGCATGCTATTGTCAGTTTGTGACACAATTAAACCATTCAGTGACCACTTGTGTGAGAAAGGGGGCATTTTCATTATGAGAGAACATTTTTCTAATTTTTCTAGTTAAGTTGAACACATAAAATGTTCTTTCTTTATGTGTGCCTGCCTGGCCAAAGGAAATGCATCCCACACCACAAGAGAGCCTGCCTTTAATATAATGTCCATCTCAATTACTTGAATGCTGCCATTATTTTGACAGCTACCTGTAGGTTCCAATTAATTTAGTGAGTGAGGCTGTTATTGTGTCAATGAACTAAATTATTGTGTCAAAGAACTAAATTCAGTAATGTTTAGTTTATTGTTATTGTTTCTATTATTACATTTATAATCCATAATTTAATTACTCATGTTGTTTTTTCCCCTTTTTTGTAGACACCAGTAATGATTGGACAGACTTGTGAATAGCCAAACAAAAAGAAGATTTTAAATCCAATTACCCCTGGTCAGGATACAAAAACAAAAAATTGGGTAAGTTTAGGTAGGTTGTTAGTTTTGGCTTCTAAAATATGGACAAAAAAGAAACATACAGTGTGTATGTTTTTGTGCTTGTATGTATGTGGGAGAAATAGACACTACACACATATGAATACAGTAGTTACATTGTTTGTTTATGCATTACACACAGGATGTTCATCCTTTGCTGGGCCGCTTTAAAAAATTGGTGCATAAATTAAGAGTATACCCGCTTCTCCAGGCACCACTACACCACTGAACACAAGCTACTTTTCATGCGAATTAATTGTATGTTGAATAATGATTACCAAGCATATATAATATGTCTTACTACAAAAAAGTAATTTGTACCTCAAAATCTTTTTAAAAAATTAAAGACATCAAAAGACACCAAATAGTACTGTACTTACACAAGAATAAGTGTTGCAATTTCAGTCAGTAAGCACTGAATATAATAACCTTAAAGCAGAATATCGAGTACTAGCATTTTGAAGCCTTTTGGTCCCTGAGGAGCATTAAGCATTTTTGTACATACAGGAAACATACAGACTCTTTCAATCAAGCTCCACCCATTCATCTAGCCACCTATTAAATAGTGAATTCCTGTGCTGACTGTTTGTGTTAGTAGTAAACTTCTTCAGTGGAATTGCCTTCTGACCAGACCGCTCTTCTCCATCTCTGTGTTACTCTCACACTGGGTCTTGGGCACTGTCAATATGGTACACATGTCCTTGACACACTCAGCAAACTCAATCACGACTCATTCCTTTCACCTCTCTCTCTTTAATTGAGATTGCCTGGTAAAGAAACAAGAATCTAATAATGGTGACAGTTGGGTTGTTTCGTTACTCTTCCCTTAATTTTGGAATAACAGACTGCACAGAAACAAATGAACAGAAGTGACATATAAGGCAGTGAAAGAAAGATTATACCTATAGTATAATAATATTGCTGTATTTTATGTATACATTAAAACGTCTTACACATTAAAAGCACATTGATTCTTAATTTAATTTAATCTCAGTTGGCATTTATTCCTGTCTGACTATTGAAACGTGTCAAAAAGATTACGAATAAAACATCTGTAATAAACATCTGTAGTAAAACATCAGTAATAAAATCAGCCAAATCAGGTTTTACTTTAAATGTAATAAATGTCAACAGGTTTCTGTAAGGGTTTTGTACAAGGGTAGGGAATAGAAAATATATATTGTTGGGCATGACAACAACAGAAGTCCATAAGATATGCTAAAACAAATCTGTGTGTATCTTGTGTGCACACACGTGTGTGACTCTGAGCATGTTGATTCTGAGACTCTGACTGGAATTTTACGTAGGGTTCTTTAATAAATGTTAAGGTCATGATAAGAGAGAGAGAAAAAACGGAGAGCAAGACAGTGACAGCAGTGGGAGGATTGGACACATGTCTCATCTTGTGCGTGCTGCTGTGACTGCATTAGTGGAATGCTACAGTCACATGAAAGAGCTCTCTGAGAAGCAGTATTTCTGTCTGCTCAAAAGCCGCACTGTCCCCCCTCTGCACACACACCTAAAGGCACACATACAGATATAAACATGCCTAAAGCCACACACACTGACACACACATACTTGAATACTATTATTTAGCAACACGCCTAACAATCCCACCAATTAATGATTTATATTAGCTCAAAGCAAAGAAAATGATTGTGCTTTTGGAATGACAGATATTACATAAAGTTTTCTTTTGTTTGTAAATAATTGCCTAAATAATCTAGGCAGCCATCTTAAAGAGACTAGATAAGGAACCAGTGACAGAGAATACATTTAAATTAAACCTTTCCATGGATCTCATGGAGTCCATTCTGTGGACAAAAGGCAATGTGTTGTCTTCCCACAAAAATAATCAGAGTCCACAAGTAGGTCCTTGTCCCTTTTAATAAAGAAAAAAGCATTGCTGAAAATCCAATTGTTATCTTTTTATACAGCACATTCTGTATGGCACAATATGGTGTAACATCTTACTCTATACTACCTCCATATAAACAATAAAATATAAATTACACACAATCACCATACATGTCCCCACTGAGCACTTTAGTTACTGCAAGGCTTCTGTTTTGAGCTTGCCTAAAAATCCACAACATCTCCAGCCCAGCTCGGTTCACTCGATGAAAAGAAGTGAATTATTGACTTAGTTCTTTAGGATAGCAGACGTTACTCTTAAACCATCATATCTTTAGGTCATCCACATGATGACCTAAAGAAGGACATACTTGAGCATTTCTGTTTAACCGCAATGTTTACAGATATTCAGCAACAAAATATCTATATCAACAATCTGTCAATGAAACAGCAATACAAAAAAGAACAACTTGGCCTCAAAAAACAATCAGTGAAAGTGTAGTTGACTAGAATAAAATTCACATTTGTGTAGGTTGTTAAAATATGTAGGATGAATAATAATAATGTAATAATAATATGTTGTGATAATAATAATCATCATTTTTTATTACCAATTTGTTAAGCATTTTTAATAAGTAGGCCCAGTTTTCTATTCTGAGCTCTGACAGTTTTGCAATCGCCACCAACTCACACAGGGGAGAATCAGGAGAGCTGTAAGATCAAATGAGCAATGTGTTTGTGTGAAGGAGAGGTAGAGGGTCAGAGAACACAGGGCTAAGAGGACCTGCTCTTCATTAAGACAATGTCTCCAGGGGATGTCACTAGGGCTACCTGTCGTGCACTTATTGAACCGTCTAACCATCATCTACCCTCTTACTCTGCCAAGACCCCTGGAGAATCACACCAGCACCTCTGACAAGTGCAGCCTTAGACTGCGTCTGCAACATAAAAGCACCTCTTCATTCTACCTCCCTCTCTCTTACACACACACACACATGCTCTCTTTTCTACAACACTCCTGCCCTCTCACTTTTCTCTCACTTTTCCTTCACTGAACCCCTGGTCTTTTAAAAAAAAAGCAAAGTAAGGAGATGATAGTGAGAAAGACAAAGAGAAAGACAAAGAAATGGAGAGAGGGAAACAGACAGAGATAGAAAAGGAGGACATAACTACGTTTGACTCTTGACATGGAGCAGATGAAATGTTAAGTGTCCAGACAAGTCCAGAGAACCTTGCAGATAAAAGTCTTCAAATTACACTATTGGAATGCAAATTGGCATTCTTGACTGCAGCACTTGAACAACTGCACCCCATCCCAGACCGCCACTGAGATTAAAATGTGACTAAATGTGATGTATATCACCAAACCTTACAAAACCTTAAGCAGAGAAGCAAAGGGAGACTATTTTTTCCAGTATTTTTTTTGCTGTATATTCAGTGATATCTCCTCCTTGTCTCTGCTTTCTCTGCAAATGCCTCAAACCTGGCCTGGTGAATGACTTTTCTTTTCTGCAGAGTGAAACATTCTGCAATAAACACATATCATAAGGTAAAAAAAGTGTGATAGAATATATTGTATTTGTCACCAAAAGGTTGTGGTTATTCTTTAACTTTTCAAATGAAATGCAAATTACTCTATACTACGAAGGATTGTGTTTATTACATTTAATTACTATTAAAAATGCAATAAACATACAAGAAAAATGATTTAAAACTGAGACTGAGAAAATCATCACTAAGAAACCATGAAGGGTTTCGGGCAGAAAATTTAATACTGATTTTGTCTGGATTGATCTTAATCAAGAATCTTTAAACATTTGAGAAAATTATGTGATTTTCTCACAGATAAAAAAATCATGATCTTGAGCTTTTTATAAAAAGTACCACATTATATGGGGTAAGCTGTCACAATAAAATCTGCTGTTAAACTGTGTGCAAACAAAATTATTATGAACGAAAAACATTAAAAAAATCAAAATGTTATTTGGCTAAAAATTTTAATTAATAGCAAAAAAAGTACAAAATTATAACATTTAAATTTTATGTGACAGCTTGGCCAAACATAATGTGACAACTTACAAAAAATTAAAAAAAAATACACATCCTGAGAACACACTTCACTGTGCAAAATCTACCTTCATTGCCCCTTGCCTGATTTTTAACAATGTGATTTTAGTGTGATTATTTGTTGATGTGTGATAAAATATGATGGTAATGGAATTTTAGTTTGGAGGATAGAATTCACAAAAATATATTAATGTAAAGTGGGCTTTGAATTAGGTGTTTGAAACCAACAAGCAAAAAGCACATATTTTGACTTTTGACTCAAACATGCATGCTATAGCCTATATGTAGATTAAATATAAAGTCTGTGAAGATGGGTTAAAATATGAAGGATGTTAACCAATGCTTTTTTACATGACCTATCAATTTTATTTACATGAATACATTTAGATTAATTTCTGTGTTTATATTTTCATATATGTATATTATATACTTAAGTTACTTAAAGTGCAACAATATAGTATGTAGATGAATGCACAATGAACAAGTCAGATGATCCTCAGGTAGGTTAAAACAATCTATCTTAAGTTTGTCAACATGCAGATTGTCTTTTTAACCCACCAAAGCCTGCGAGTAACCTTTATAAATAAGTTATCAATAAACATTAGTATAACACCTAACAGACAAGCATTTTATGAAAGTGTAATTATGAAGATGAAAACAGTACATCAAAGTTACAGTATATCATTACAGTAGATCAAAGTTTAATACTTTTTAATTGAATTTACGTAAAGTACCTAATGAGCTGTTAAGCTTTTACAATGTAGTAATTTTGCTAATATTATTATTGACAGTTATTGTAAAGTGTTGATGTGTTCGTCGGTCATATACTCACCATTTCTTCATATTGTGTGAATGGCAGAATAAAGTTCAGTCAGATTTCGCCCTCATGTGGGGACTGTCCTCTTCTCGCTGTTCTTTTTTTACTCAAATCTCTCTTAACTTACTCAAAACTTTATGTATGTCAGCCCAGATCTAAATCGACAATAAGAACAGTCCTTTGTCGTTAAAACGAAAAGCAACAGTGATGAAACAAAGTCAACTTTAGTTCTACCCTCTCGCCATTCGCATGTACTAAGTCTCTGTAAGGAAATGAAGCCCGTTGACTGAAATATAAGCAGTTTCGGTGCTTAAGCCATCCATAAGCCATAAGCCAAGCGCTAAATCTGCGGCTCCAGTTCCGCTCGTTTAAAACACTCCCGCGGCACTGAAACGGGACTGAAGTGGGTGGGTATTTGAAGTACCGGGGTAAATCTCTGGCTGTCCGGGAGAGAAAACTGACTGTCTTACTCAATCCTGGCTATTTCTTCTGCATAGTCAGCTCTCTCTGACTGCTGCATTACATTGAAAGGAACATGGTAATATATTATACTGTAGTGCAGTGTAGTGTGGTGTAGTATGGTGTATTATCTTCTAGTATAGTATATAGTAGTTTATAGTATCATTTTGTAGTTATCTTCTAGTATAGTTTGTAGTTTATCATCTTCTAGTATAGTTATAGTATAATATCCTCAAATACAAGAAATACTATAAAAGTTAATGCTAGTATAGCTGGTAGTATCTATGATTTAGTTTGGTAGAGTACACTTGATCTTTAAGTTATGCGATGTATGTGTGTGTAAAAAAACCCCTAAAACTCTGCTGAAACTAAAACATTTCAATGCTTACAATACTAACATTTCAATAACATTTTTATTTATGAAATAAAATAGTTTACACCAGAAAAACATCTTCCATTTTAAAGCAAAACAGGTAGCTATGGCCTGCACTTCACAGTTTTAAATTCCATTTTAGCTGCTGTATACAAGTCCATCTATAGCCCATATTATTTCCCCCAAAAGCACAAACACACAAATGACTACATTATGTGAATTAAAATATAACATTGATTTTCTTCATTTCTGAAACTTGTGTCCCTAAACTGTCTGAACAGAGCTGAAGAGAGTTGCTTTTTCACCACTTACAGTGCAGACCAAGAGAAGCCTCTAAATCCCAAAGCAGTCATTTTGACCAAGATGAGTGCCTACTCACAAGTTTGGTCAAAAGTTAATTAACAGATCAGGGATTAAGCTTGTGTAGAAATCATTATGGAGTAACAAGGTACACACTCCCAGGAAAAAACATATTCATCTAATGTGAAAGGCCATGGCAAAGTAAATACCATATGCCCGGTAGAGAGCTGAAATCACTAATTAAATTGTTAATTTTAAACTATGCATTTATCCCTAAAAATAAACATCAGAACAGAGAGAACAGACATTTTAAGGACTATGTGGAATGGATACATCAGTATGGTCAAAGATCCTTAACGTAAGGTGAGACAAATTAATATTTCTGTGCTGAATGTTAGCTTCTAACATTGTAATTGTAAATGTGCAAATGTAGCTTGCACATCTTCAAGTTAGAAGCTGTAGCTATGTTCTTCAAGATAGAAGCTGCAGCTCTGCTCTTTACAATAAATTGTCTTCAAATTGATTGTCTCAAATTATATTATTATTTTACTCATTTTAATCTTTTGCTTACAAAGCACGAAATAAGAACAATTAAATTTCATCAAGTGGTGAGCCACATTCTAAGTTCACTTCCAAGAGTTATGAACTCAGCAGCTCTGATCCTTTTTTTGCTCAAGAAAAACATGACATTAAAATGGCTTCCTATTCAACAGCTCCCAAATTTAGCTGCAAAAATCCACCTGTGGGAGCTGAATACAAGTATTCGTTCAGATAGTGAAAGGGCCAATACAATTATCTAATTACTCAACGGGCAGTTGATGATGAGCTATTGAATCTTCTTATAGGTTGTTGTCCTTTGGGATGGCCATAAGCTGTCATAGACTGTGTGTCTGTTTAATAAATGTCACACATATTTCCAGTTTGTGGGAAAATGCCAAGCTGATTATGTTACTTGACTTGGGGGAAGAGATCACACCTGCTTTGCGCTACCTTTGCTATCCAAACTACCAATCATAAGTACGAAAGATTTTTAACTGTTTATCTCTTCTATTGTGTACACTTTGTACACCTTAGTAAGTGATATTGAATCATGGTTAAGTAGAATATGGAAATACATGGAAAATAGCCATGGACACCTCTTGAAAAGGCAATCTTAAACATAAACAACAACAAAGGAGTGAAATGATTCACAGTGTTTGCCAGGGGCTTACTTTATTTGAGCAGTAAGATCCTCTCAGGGGAAATCTGATATAACCTGTAGGGGAATCACTTCACTCCTTTTTCCCACAGTTCAATACAGACATATGGGGTAAACTTTGCTGCCTCCACCCTGCTGGCTCTCTCTTTTCCCCCATTGCCTACAGGAAAGGAGCCCTCTTATCAATCCCCTCATTATACAAACCTACTGCTTGCTAAAGACAGTTAGAAGGTCATCAGATTGAGCCAGAGACTCAGGCACGGGGGGACAAATGCTGAACAGTGAAGCCTGTCCTAGGATATGGAGGATACTGTGCAAGCTCTGGGAATATGACACGCAAATAGATGTGCGCGTGATGATAGGTTTGCCAATAGGGAAATCTACAGACACGCACACTGATATGAATGCAACTTTGTAGGTTGCAGGTCATGGCAAAGAATCAGTGGCTCATTGTCACAGGTATTTTATTCAATGTCTGCACAGAAATAGTTTTTGCAATAGGATTCAGATTACTGCTTTTACCTAACAGTGAAATACATATAGTAAGAATATATATAGCCTATAGCCTTAAGAAAAAAGTTAAGAGTTGTTTTGCAGGTTTATTTGTGTTTGGACCTAATTATTTAATTATTTAAAGCTTTAAAACGTGGATAATGTATATATATATATATTTTTTTTTTTTTTTTGTTGTTTTGGTTTTTTTTTTTTTTTTTTTTTTTTAAAGAACATCTTTATTTTTAATGTTAATATCTTGAAGCACATAAAGTGTTAGAAGCAGATATTTTGGGGAATGGCGTGTGGTGCTCCTCTTTAAAACAACTCTCATTTCCATTCTAAAGTGACCCTGTCTAGTTATAAGCCAGCCTGACTATTAAGCATGTGTCATGTACATATTTTGTATATTATAAAGCATGGCAGTTTTTCTTCGCCTCTTTATCAAAGGAAGCTCTAAACACTCAGCAGATGACAGTCCTCCTACCTCAGATTGCAGGCGGAGAACTGGTGCTTTCCCAATCCTCTGTGGTGAGATACTTTCCATGCTCTGCCTACTCAGTCCACCAAGGTATTGTTGATGCTTCCTGATTTTTCAACACAATGTGCTGCACTGCGATTTGGTAAGTATACATCTCTGTTAATAAGCGACACATGGAAGAGAGTTAAATAGGATAATTTTACAAACTATGTTATATTTTGTATATACTGTAGTAAAGTAGTGAATAAAAGTTAAAAATGTAAAGGTAAGAAATTGTGCTGCATCTATTTCTCATTTTAACTTCTGCGTGGTTGTCTGTTTATCTGAACTTTAAACAGGCCTTTGGGGTGATAAATGGAGCATGTTACATTTGTGACATTTGGCCGCTGCTAAACAGAAACTGATATCATTGCCAGAGAGTGCATGTAAAATCACATTCGGAATGGATGACTGGTAACTATCAACAGTAAAAAAGGGCTTTGTTGAGCAAGACAGAAGAAAAAGTTGATTAAAAAATGCCATGTGTCTGCACTCCTAAAAGGGGCAGATGTTGCAAATTACCAGCCAGGCTACTGCCTCTGAAATCACAGCTCAAATGAACATCCTAATCAGAGGCACTGCTTGCGGGTCAAAGAACAGCCTAATCACACTAAGTCAATTTCATCTTCTGGAGCAAGAGAGCATACAAGCTCCAAAGCAGATGACCTGCTGTCTGTTGCACCCCTGAAACCTCCTTTATATCTGTCTACTTTTGTTTGTTTACTTTTCAGTATGGACAACAAAATGTCGGCATGTCTGTCTGTCTGTCTCCATGGATAGACAGATTCTGTATCAGTATTTTTACTTCCGAGGTAATCGATAAGATTTTCTACTAACATTTGACTAGACAGCAAAGGAAAGAGTGACATGCTGTAGCTGGAGTAATTTGGGACTACAAGTTTTAACAATAATTTAGCTAAATCTGAATAATTAATATAAAATGCAAGTTTATCGTTTTGAATTTATCAATGACAACCTTAAAAAAAATTGCTATTGTAACAATTTTAGTTTTTGGACAGTATATCATTATTGCTATACCATTATTGATATGTGTATTGGTACTACAGTAAAGCTATGGTCACTTTGATATTAATCAACTATTACAGTTGTTATTATTAGAGTACAGTAATTATTACTGTGGTTTTAATGGTGGTTTGTTAGAAACTATGGTTATCATGGTAATATTGTCATAATTAATTTCCATATACTTGAATAACAAAATATATTTGATCTTACAAAAGCAGCTTTACAAAGAATAATGTCCTACAAATCCCCAGTGAGCAAACCAAAAACAACTTGTTAAAAAAAACTTGGTAGGGAGGCTAGATGAGAAAGAAATCCTGAGAGGAACCAAGACTCAGCTAGGAAAGCCCTCCTCCTTGGGCTGGCACATGCATATTTATAAAAAGCTTGCTTATATGCAAAATACATACAGTACATGCATGTATACATAAATGTTAATTTGAACACATAATTCAGCCACATAGTATTAACGTTTTTTTTTTTTACTTATCAATATAATTTTGATACTGTATTAAACATTATCAATAGTCAATAGAATCCATGCAACATGCAAATGACTGCTTTTGGAAGGGATGCAAGCAGCATGAGGTGCATGATAGTAAGTAATTTAGTGTTACTTTGTGTTATTTATATTAACACATATTTGAATGTAACAGAAAAAAATGACAATTGGTTCATATCTATAATTTTGTTTATAATTTTATTTAGATATGCAAAAATGCAATGGTTTTGATGCAATGACTGCAATGGCACAAGGGTGCAGTTTTTTCTGTATGACTTATATACATTTCATTATACTGATTACAAAAGAATGGATTGGATTCATATTTTTGCTGTTACTGTTACTTTTCACAAATTACAATACATCATTACGATACACAAAAGAAAAAGACAAGCCACAAAGGGAAAAATATGCATATAACATTAGATAGGTAAACATAGGAAACAGCCCTTAGGCAGAACTGTACATGCATGTCTGTATGAAGAATCAGTACAGTCTTTTCCCTTGTCAAGAATTGCCTATAAGAGAAAGGCATCAATTTAGGCCACATTTCTAAAAGTCTACTTAAAATGTATTAAAAATATGCTTGAAAGATTATGATAACTGGTTTAACCAATTTGCATTTAATGACTATAGACTGTTCAGCAAAGAACCAGTTTAAATATTGTGATCAGCATGACAGAAGATCTGAGATGTAGTACTAGATTAAGCAATTTTGAGAATTTTTTTAACTGTTCACCAAAACAACTCTGAAAAACTATAATAGGTTTTAAAGTGGATGTAGAGAAGTCGAAAAGTGGTTTGTGCTGTCACGAAGTGCGGCAAATAGCTGCTTGTCCAACGTGGAACTGGCGCAATCATTTGAAAGAGCCCTAGAGCTTTTTTTGCTGTTATCTGTATCTAAGTACACGTTGTAGGTCACACTTCAGTGTACGGTTTTGTGTTTCTGTTGTTACACACTGTATGTAGAAGCTTTATTATTATTCCCTTAATATAAAGTCAATGGTCTAGTTATTGTAAGGCAGCTGGTCTAGAGATAAACACTTTGATGCGGCACTGATTCCCTGAATTTCACCTCTGCCCTTCCCTCTCATTCTCCCCCTCCCTCTAGGCTCAGATCAGTGGAGCTCACTGAACATATATGTGCAACATACGGTGTGATGTCATTGAATTTCCATTGTCATGTTTGGTTTTGTTTTGAAGGTTATGGTGTGATGGGTTAAAAGGTCTAATTTCTGTTATATTATTGGATACAGTGTTCTAAGGACTTAAAATGTAGGAAATAATCTACACCTGTGGTATGGGTGTGTCTTTCCAATGAGTCCTGGACTTTGTAGTGTTAACTCTCCCAGTGGGGTACCCTTTCAGGTCACGAGAACTCTCAGACCAAATATTGAATTGGCCATGGAGTTTATGACTCTTTGTCTTTTCTGTGTATATAAGGTGGCTAGGCAAAAGACTCAGGGAAGCATTCTGTACCCAGAACTTCCCACACAACTGCTGCTGTGTGTATCATTTGCCAGGTATGATTTAGACTTTGTACCTCATTTTGTATTCTGTTGATCATGTATTGTTTTCTTGAACTTAAGTTCATATTGTGTCTTTTATCTCTTTTAATTGATGTTTTAACCTGACTGGCATAATAAATTGTTTTCTTGATTTGAAGTTCTGAAGAAATTGTTATTACTGGCAGATTAGAAAGAGTCCAATGTTACCGCAAAATAAGTGTCAGGATACAATCATACTGGGGACTTGTACATGAAAGGAGCTAAGAGCACATTAACCAAGATCTCCAGGTTTCTATCACCTGTCTTAGCAGGTTGCATGATCATGACTAAGATAACTGTTATTAGATCTGCGCAAGCATGGAGCAGCCAGATTTAATAATATTAGTTTACCCGGCTACCTCTGACTAAGATCAAAATGACCATTTTGTGATTGTGAGATCTGCGTATATCGGCCGCCACGAGACTCAGTGCGAGAATTTATAAATAAACACTAAATTATGATCATTTGATAATGATCAACAGATAATTTGGAATCACTAATCTAAAATTCATATAAAATTGGAGTCAGATTGGAACTAACCACAGAGTCAATAAAACTAAAAAAAAAATTGTATTTTTGAATTTTGTAGAAGTGCTATTGAAAGGCAGAACACATGGGATACCTTCACACACACCATTGGATTCTGTCGTTGGGCCAATGGGTGGTCCAAACATTATCAAATGTGGCGAATGTTAACAATTTAATGTATTTTTGTAATGACATGTATATTTTGTTTTAATAAATGAGTGCACAATGCACAAACTTATGTTTAACTTCTAATCATGCATTACTTACTATTCAAACAAGAATAGTAGTGTTTTAATAGTACATTGTTTAGTATTGCTATGATTACGTCTGTGTAGCCTGTACTATCGGTATACATGCAATATCTGTCTGCGTATATTTTCGGTCAGAAGCTCAATGGACTACAACTACAATGAACATATTTTACTGATTGAAAAAGAGGTGAAGAGGTTATCTGAGGAACTTGGTCAATGCCAGGGATTATGACCCATTCCTTAGACTGCTGTGTCTTATGTCTATTTTCCTCTAGGATGCTACAACAGGTCTCTCACATTAGGTGCAATGGTTTAAAACTTCTGTTTTTCCACCAGCACAACAATTTGCATTCTAAATTAGCCTCTGCATTCTTCTCTGCATAGCCTCCTATCTGCATTCGTATGCTTTAGCAGGATATACACAATCAGACTCCCACTGATATGCACTGACAGTAAAAACACTAACTCATATACTATAAGGCTGTAAGGCACCTACTGTAAGGCATCCTGCATGTTGTTAAAGCCCCACCAGGTGGTGCCTAACAACAGATGCCTGAATTGTCAATAGTGTCTCCAACATGTTATCAGTATCATATAAATGACATCCTCAATATTGATTTTTGCAATAAAAGATTCATAAATGATGATTTTTCACATTTCAGCTACACAGATACCCTGACCTACAAAAGTGGATAAAGACAGACTTGTCTGGCTATTTTAACATTGAGGTTTTCATTGCTTGCAGCTCATTATTTTTTACCCATTTCACAATTAATGACAAGCACATATGTATAAAGAATCACATATATTTTATGTAAGTGCAACTATGTTAAAGGCAACAATGTTAAAGGCAACTAAATGTGTCAAGTGGAGCTGAGAATTACCTAGAAGTCAGATTTACTTAATCAATATTTGTATAAATAACAACATTCAAAAAGCACACTCATCCAGCAGGCATTTATGCTATATTGTATATAAATAATTCATCATAGTATCATCTACTTTATTTTCTATAAGAAATGCCTGTAACGCAGGGGAGTTGCTCAGTCGTCTGATGCATTGAGCTTAAGTATTATTGAACAGAGCACCTATTTGATGGAGGACTCTTCTTGTAATTAAATACAATGACGTCTAGGGAAAGTGAGATCTCTATTTCTTTTCATTTGTGCACTAACGCTCTCACACTCACTTCTTTGTATGTTTAGCCTATGGTCTTTCAAGGTCTGCCTGCACCATTTAGTAAATAATTAATTAGACACTTTTGAATACGGTTTAAAATTCATGAACTAATTGGACACCAGCAGATTCTGCAGGGATTCATGACTTTAATCTTGTAATGATGTGGACATAATTTAACAGATAATCTTATATTTGATAAATTGATCTGTTATCTATCTATCTATCTATATATATATATATATATATTTATAATGTATGTATGTGTGTGTGTTAGAAAAAATAGCTTTAAGATGTTTCTCATTAAATTACATTTTGTTTAAAAATCTTTTAAAACCAGTTTGAAATAAATTAACATCATCATCAGTTTAACTGATTAGAAATTATCATACACAATCACCAACCCATTTATAGGACTTTACAGGACATAAAAAGATTTTTTTCAGGAAAAAAAAATAAAAGTATAAGGTAAAACCAATGGTTTGTCTTTTAGTTTCTGATCATGTTAATTGGAATCTTCTTAATCAGTTCTTTATTTGATATTTATAGAATGGGTAGTACTGTTCTTGAATGCTGATTGACAAATACCTGGGATTTATTTAGGCACAGCTAGGACCTTCTCACTGAGCTACTATTTTTCTCACTGTGCAGCACCCATAGTTGATGATCTTTATTTATGTTGCATAGCAATGCTCTTTTAATGTTTATGCGTCAGGGACTTTAGCTTCTAACAGAAGGATAGCATTTTATTTAAAAAAAATACATTTGTGTCCTTAATATTTTATGAACATTTTATGAAACCAATAAGGCACTCAGGTCTGTTTAATATTGTAAGTAGTCATAGACTAGCTGAAAGCTGTTGGAATGACACAATGAAATGCTGCAACCCATTACCTGTGATCACATTTTAACAATACTGGACAGCCTTTTGGACCTTGTTGCTTAAGTAGGTTTACCAGCTTTCTATCTGCCTGTAAAAAAATCCAACTGTGACTGTAACACATATTTCAACAATGTTAAAATTTTAACATGATGCTAGCATGATTAAACATGATTCTGACATGTTTTAGACTGATGCTAGCATGATGCTAATATGATTTATCAAGATGCTAGCATGATTTAGCATGGTGCTAGCACAATTTAGCATAATGCTATTATGAGTTATCAGAATGCTAACATGATGTAGCATGCTGGATATACTAAAATATGGCTTATACATGATGTTATGCAGTTGCTAGGGTGCTCTAAATTGTTGCTAGGGTGTGGCTGGACAGTTTCCATGGTAATAATTACAGACTGCTTGCCAGTCTGAGTCAAAAGAGACCACCCATTTGTCTCAACAATGTTCTGATGCCTCTCACCATGTTAGGACGCTATAATTGGTTGCTAGGGTACTGTAATTGGTTATTAGGGTGTGGTTATGAAGTTGAAATGTCACCATTTATTGATGCTTGCTAAGCCAAGCAATATAAGCCCACCCCAAGTCTCTACAAAATTCTGATGCACAGCTATGCCATCACAAAGATCTGCCCAAGGTTAAGTCTATTGGAGTTTTTCAATAGAATTCTGTTTTCTTCTTTTAAATTCAAATAAGACACATACATTATGTGTTGGACCAAACCCATGCAAACAGAAGCTTTCTAAATACAATTTTCAAATAGGAGGATGTAACATTATCTCATCCAATACAGTTGAAGACTTGGGCATTAGACAGTAATTTGTCTTATAAAAATCATGTGGCACATATAACAAAAACTACCTCCTTCCACCCATCCCAAAACCCAAACTAAGCTGTGTAAAATCCTATCTGTTCCTGATGCAGAAAAGCTGGTTCATGCATTTATGACCTCCAGACTGGACTGTTTTAATGCACTTTTAGGTGACTGTTCAGCATCCTTAATAAGCAAGCTACAGTTAGTCCAAAATGCAGCAGCTAGAGTTCTTACCAGATCCAGGAAATATTACCATATAACTCTAATTTTGTCATCTCTACACTGGTTACCTGTTAAACTTCGTATTACTTAGTAATACTGCTTATTTATAAAGTCTTAAACACGTTAGCCCCTATGTACTTAACAGACCTTCTCTTGCACTGCAAGCCAACGCGCTCTTTATGCTCACACAACACTGGACTTTGTTCAATATTTGACTTGGTTGTGCCTAGAATTGCAAAGTTCTATGAGCATTTGGCTCATAAACTCTGCAATAGTCTCCCTGATGCTATTCAGGGCTCAGACACGCTCTCAGACACTGTTTAAATCTAGATTAAAGAGGCATCTCTTTAGCCAAGCATTCTCATAATGCATCTCATCACCTTGTATTTCCATTTTACCTCAGATAAAAAAAAACAAATACTTATCTTCTTAATGTTATGAACAGCAGCTATGCTAATTATTCTCTGTATTGTATTTTTATCTTGGGATATCAATCCCGGGGTAGCTTCATATTACACCTGCTGGTGTATGGATCCAGCATCTTCAGATGACTACAGATGGTACAACAATGTGTGGAGAGGACACAGACCCGGCAAGGATTTCAGACTTCAGCTACATACACAATATTTGCCAACAGCATACTCTTTTCTAACTAACATCTGCAATACTACAAATAGCAGCTTTCTGGCATTGTACATTCTGTTGGATTTCTGTAAAGCTGCTTTACATTATTGTAAAAAGCGCTATACCCAAAAATGTGAATTGAATTGGAGTTGTTACTAGGGTACTGTAATTGGCTAGTGCAAGGCCATGAAGTTGTAATTTCACCATTTGTTGCTGCCTGCTAAGCCTAGCGATATGCTCAACCCCAAGTCTCTATGACATTCTGGTGTGGAGCTATGATGTCACAAAATTCAGTCCAGTGTTAAGTCTATTATTTACCCATTTTATGGTACACCCAAAAAACATAGTGTACTCGAACACTTAGTAAAGTCATAGCACACCTGTTTTCAATAAGCCAGTTGATTTGACCCCTCATTCATGTGTCTACGAAAACGCTGTGGGATGAGTTACATACCGAAGTTTTGTCCAGAAAAAGAAGTTTGCTTTGCAAGCACCACTAATAAGATTAGTTTAAACATTGCAGCTTTTAATACACAGCATAAACTCTTAACAGAAACAAATGGTACAGAAATAAGTATCAAACGTCTGCTTCCTTTTTGGAAATAAACATACAATTTCAACATTTTTGTTATTGTTGCATTCCAACAGGCAGACAAGGAATTTGTGTGGTCACTTTGGAAGCAACTTCAAGTGGCCAATCCAGACCACACCCAGGCAGTGAGTCTTGTAGTGGAAAGGTGGATCACTTTGTAACATCACTTAGTTTCATATTGCTGCAAAAGACAGTAAACCACAGCACATCAAGTCTTCTACAGGCTTTTTTATGATTCTATTGCCTATTAAATCATCATGCTTTTAGTCTGAGTCCCAGGCTTGAATTTTTCAATTCAATTTTATTTATATAGCATATATTTATATATTTATGTTGCATTGCATCAAAGTACTCAAAAAATAATGCTGCCACAAGAAATCCCCGATTTGCCTGCATGCATCATAGTGGTTCTGCAGGGATGTGCGCTTGGTGACTGTGCTGTTGAAGGCGATTATTAGAGAAACAAGTCCAGATGATGATCTAAACCCTCTTATCCTCTGCCAGACAGCCTCTCCTATTCACATCTAAACACTGAAAAAAAACTTCTCTTTGAGGGATATACACTAGATTTAAGATGACTTATGACCCTCAAAGAGGCTATAAAGAGCGGCATGGGAACCTGTTGAAAAAAGAAGTTAAATTCACATTGATAAATGGCTGCCACAGACTCATTTCTTCTTTTAAAAAGTAGCATTATGTTGACAAAAGCTGCAAATAAAGAACAATTTCCTTGGGAAACCTGGGGAAAAATGCAGCAACTCAGATGGCCAATATTTACCTTAAATATGGCCAATATTACTTAATTACTTAATTAAATGACTTAATTCGCCATAAATAATTTCTTTAACGTAGATAAAAGGTCAGAGACATGGAGAGCTCACAGAAGCCCATGTATATCTTTATCTCTTTTGCTACCAAAAGCTATTAGCTTAGAAAATGTCTTCATTGACTTCAGAACAGATAATGAAAATAAGAGTCAGGCTATGTACTGCTGTGTCCCTCACGAGCTCAATTTGTAGGCACAGCCAACAAAATGCGCTGCTCCTCAAAGAACTGGGAACATGCACCTGAGGGCATGTGCATATGTGTAGCGTCACACGGGAGATTGACATGGTAATTGTCCTGACTTTGCGAAGCAGAGTCTTATGGGGATTGTCTTATGGGAATTCCGGTCTGCTAGTGAGTGAACGCTTTGCTTGGGATATAGTTAACATCACCAAGCTTCAAGGCAGTAGTATAGTCTGACGAGACCCTGCATCATGTCAGATGTCCTCAGGGACAGATGGAAGAGATTAAAAAAAGGAGGGTGGAAGAGACTGAAAAAATGAACCAGGGAATGGAGGATCCCAGGTGAGTGACGGCTGTTTAAACAAACTTGCCCCAGTTGTGTTTCTTTTGTCTTTTTTCCCTCCAAACACCCACTAAAGAGAGCTAGATGCAGAAAAAGAAGGAATATATGTGTTCCCTTGTGATTCTGTTTCTGGTTTGGTGTCCTGATAATTACTGATACCTGGAGAGTTATATCCCTTCATTCCCTGTTGACCTTCTGTGGTATAAGCTGAGGGATCACACTTAGTGGTTGAAAAGCAATTTTGCCTGTTTCTTCTCCCACAGATTCTGTTCAGTTATCTCCTAAGAGCCAAACAGATAACATACCAAACAGATTTAAATGTGAATGGTTAACTGATGCCAGTGGATTGCTTTGCCCATCCCTGTATTCCTTTATGATGACAGACAGATGTCTCTGTTTTTGTTCTTTTTTGAATCTGTGTTGTACTAGAGAGAACCAAAAAGCTAAGAACAAGGACAGGAAAGTTCTGGAGATTCAAGCAAAAGATAACAAAATCCAAGAGCTGGAGCAGGTACTGGAAAAGCTTTACATGGCTCTTGAATCAACTCAAACCAGACCTTAGCCAGTGTATAGACATGCATGTGGTCTGCTAAACCACCATTTCTCCTTTTTTAATGAGCATCTCTGACTTGATAGATCTACTTAGATGACAGCTAATGATGAAGTCGTGTTGTTAATTCACCTTTAATCATGCCCCTTAATGAAACATCTGTCAGTTTGCTTCATTAGCTGTTCTGTCTCTTCACCAGAGAGTCCGTCAAACATATCCACACATACTCATTTGTGTAAATAAGATTAGGACCAGGACCTAAAAACCCATCCTTTTACCCAATCTACAGCTGTAACTATGTTTTTTTTCGGGTTTTCGCCTCTCTGTTGTGCAACTCATTAAATTTTCACACAAAACACTGCACTGCAGCTCCAACATCAAGATAACAGTAATAATAGAGGCCAGTGTTTTTTTAATCTTAATAGCAGAAATAAATAGAAAAATTAAAATTCTGTCATTAACTCACCCTCATGCTAAACCTATGTATGACTTCCATGTAACACCAAAGATATTCTGAAGAATTTTCCATACAAAAACAAATTGTTCTCCATTGATTTCCCCATTTGAGATTAATGATGTATTTATGTAGATTCTGTAGATCTGTAGACTTCTGTAGAAGTTGACACATTATCATTGATTACAAGTGTTGCAAAACGCTGCAGCTTTAAATCAACTTTTCACTAAAATCACTAAACGGCTTCACTCAGGTTTCAGTTTTAGTGTCCTTTCAGTGGAATTTCATCATTGTGCCATGTTTGAAAATTTTATTAATAATCAGGAATTCTTGTTATTCAATCAAGACCACTAACATTTGCCTTATCCAAATTTTGCTCTAAATGAACCCCAAATGGTGATTAATTGCTTTTCTTTTCTTGGCTGTGTGATGGTCTGTTTAATCCTTATCTCATCTCTGCATTTCCACGCTAACTTTAACCAGCTTCCCCCCATTACCCCTCTTCTTGCATTTTTGTAACATAATTAGCTTTCATTTTTGAACTGCACTGGGGATTTCTAATGCTAATCTCTTTCTCTCTAAGACCTCTTAACTTTTTCTAAACCTTTCTTCCTACCAATTGAGAACTACTGGGGTTAAAACAGTGCATGCATATCACATTATCAGCACTTTGAATTGAGCTTCACTTGTTATAAGTCTCTGTTAAAACCTGCATTTGCATGCTGCACAGACTAAACATAAGTTCTCTACCTTGAAAGATTTAAGTGATTTCCCCCAACATGGCTCAGGGTTATTTTTTGCAATATCTGTGGCCAGCGTTGAGGTACCTCGACACAGCTGGCTAAAGGGACAAGAGATATTTATGAATATGTAAGATAAAAGTGCCCTAGAAGACAACATACTCAGTTCTATTGTAGATTTGCACTGAACATAAAGTTATCATGTTTCATATCCCTGTTTCATAATTCTTTGCTGTTGACCTACAGCTAACTCATTAGACATTTAACCTGCTTTCCACCCCATTAATGTAACGTTTAATGAAAAAAATGCCTAGGCCTGTAAACACACTTATACCCAGATTGCTTGCGACTAACTGCTGTCTCGACTGATCACTTTTTGTGGCTGTTTAAACAGAAAGTGACGGCACAAGAGCAGAAGATAAACAACCAAGTCTAGCGGTTGTGTGGTAGTGAGGAGGAGTGTGGTTTAATGAAGAAGGAGCTGGCAGCTCTGCAGTACAGACTGGGGAATAAGAGTTGACAACTTAAGGATTTGGACAAATTTTTACTGGCACCACTTTTAAAGTGCTGCCCCTGTGTCTGTGACATTGGGAAGAGAGAGGGGGTAAAAAACTGACAAGTCCCTGGAGGCAATTGCCTAAGGCCTCAAAATCTTGGGTCAGGGGAGGGTGGGGGTTGGGGGGGGGTGATGGTGGCAATGACAGCAGAAGCTGCTGGGAAAAGCAGCCAGCTTTCTCAATAAATACTTAATGATGACAGAGGAAAGGAAAGTATGTATGTTATGTGGTTTCTGCTTAATTACCTTTTGATGGGACTGGCATGATTAATTGATAAAGTGAATATCTGGGGAGGAAGTGTCTTTGTAGGACTTTCTTAGTAAGGGGAAGAAAGCATAGGATAGGGGAAAAATAAGCAAGAAATCAGCATCAAAGACAGGCAAGACTAATGGGCCTGTAGTGGAGCTTTTCTCATTCAAGCTTATCTTAGAGCTTAAGAAGACTTCTGTGCTGGGCTAGGTGAGCTCCAAACCTCTGTCTCTGCAGAACTGCTCTGCTGTTCTTTTATTCTGGTACTGTGACCATCTCCCCCTCAACAGGAAGCGAGGAAGCAGGCTGAGGAGAGCGAGAAGGATAGGCATGCCCTGCAGGAATTCAGGCAGCAATTAGGTGCCCAGCGCTTGGCCTCTCAGGCAGAGCTGGAGAGGTTGCAGGACCATAAGGCTGCCACCTGTACCAAGGTTCTGTACTAAGGTGGTCAAGGTCCTTCTCACTGTATTATTACTTCTATGTGCCTTCTAAGAGGATGCACGTAAATCAACTTGTTTTGCAATTCACAACTGTTAAATATTAAGAGATATGTCCAGGGGGGGAATGCTGACTTTAACATGGCTGATCCCACGCAACCTCCCCAGAGCTGTTTTACTTGTACATATGGCTCTAAATCAGTCCTGTCTGGTGTTTCAGTGCTGAGTGACTCCAGTTATAATTAGCCACTACATAGTAGGAGCTCAATAGGGTTTTATCCAGCATTTGTGTATTTTGAATAGGCCTTGTGTCCTTACGGGTTCAGTGTCGCTCAAGCATCTGTAATCGTTGTCTCCTTTACATACAAATTTGTGTTCATTACTCGTCACAGGGAAGGGCAGAGGCAGCCCTGTGTGGACCTAAAACTCTGTCTAGTCTAATTAAAATGGACTGTACTGTAGTGGTGCTCAGAGTGTGTCCCCTTTCCTCCCGTGTTTCCTTTCTATGTTTCCTCGCCCCTGTCTGCACTGGCTAGTTTTTAATGAGGGTGGCCACATGCTTTTTCTGGCCTAAGCGTTTGATGCTCAGCATCTGTTTGCTTCTCATTATCTCCATCAGCTTCTGTGATATGCTGCTGATATTTTCCTGTCTGAGCTCACGCTTTGTCCTTTAGTTGCTTGTCTCCTTTTATCCCCTCTGTGTTGTCTTCTTTCACATTAGGTCATGCATAAACTCTCTTTGAGATGTCAATCACTTGCAAGCAGCCATTCTCAATTCTTTTCTCTTTGTGTGTTGTTTAGGTGCAGACAGGATGTGCTAGAGGCTCAGAGTCACTTGACTGCACTGTCCCTTTCCTCTGTAGAACAAAAAGTAACTGATAAAGAACAACAGCTATCAGCTGAAGTAAGTTGGAGTTGCACAGATCTAATTGAACTTTGACCATAAGCCCTGACCGTATGAGTTCATTGTGATGTGTGTGCCCAGGCAGGAGTATTTGTACAAGCAGAGCATTGAACATGCAGAAGAACAGGCCCAATTTATTCAGCAGCTGGAGGGGCTTAACCTGAACGTGCAAAGAATTTTACACACCCAAGAAGAGGCCCATCCGGCAGATGCTGTCTCCTACTAGAAGGTACAGGTCACTTTTCCGGATGATCTTGGCATATGTCCTCACAATTCAGGGTAGAACCCCAGGAGGCATGAACCTGTGTTCTAGCAAGGACTTAACTACATTAGCTGAGCTTGTCCTTCTCTGTCTTTCTTTGCTGTGACAGTTTTACAGTGAGCTGAGAATGTCATTTTAGGCCCTCTGGCACAGCAAGGAGCAGCTCTGCCTGCAGGAAGCAGCCCTCAACACGCAGCTCAGTCAAAGAGATCAGCAGGTCCAAGAACTCCAGGCACAGTTGCAGAGTTTCACAGCGGCCACAGGGCACCATGAGGTGAGTTTATGTGGAGAGCACCATAACAGATTTACATTATGCTCAGTGCCTTTTATATGCAAAGCAAGTTGAATGAAGACTTAGCAAAACCACACACACCATTCTTTTCACTTGTTTCTTTTCCCCCTCCAAAATAAATTAAATACCTTGCAGAAAGACATATGAGATGAGATGGCCAGGAGTTTCTGTTCATATTTGCAGTGCTTCATGCTGTCTGATAACTCCAAAACATTTGACATTAACCCTCTCAGAACATTGCTAGAGCTTTCCTGAGAGTAACTTCTCTTCCTTCTCATTTCTGGATTTTCTCTGGAGATTTTGCATTGTCAAAACCTCTAGTACCTTACAATCGTATACAGTCTGACTTCTCATTAAATTATTGTTGTGGGTTAAAGCCATTCTCCAGATATACACCCATACAGATGCAGGATATTATTTTTCCATATCTGAGCTCCAGTTTTACACTCCCAGTGTTGTGTCTAAATAAATTAGCCTTGGAAACAAGCAGTGAGGCCCAAGACATCTCAGACAGGGCTCCAGATGGCAGCTAACTGGTCGCATTTTATGACCGTTTTTCTTGCCGGTATGGCAAAATTTTGTTAAAGGTTGCACTGGGGAGACTATAAAATTGGCCAGAAATATGATTAGGTGCGGCTGTTTTGAGTTTTAAATGAGAAGCACCAAAAGCTAAATACTCAAATTGGGACGAAACACAACTATCCTATAACCATATTAAAAAGTCTCAGCATTCTAAACCTAATTGACATAGAAAACAGAAAACATTGTGCCATGCTTACATTAGAAGGCTTTTCAATCCACACATTACCACTGTTACAAAAAATGTACCTTGCATTTACTGTAGAAAATGGGTATGTTGTAATGTATATGGTGTTTCAAATATTATATTATTAAAATGAAATCCAGATTGACAGTATTTTGCTTTTTAATATATTTAATTAAAATTGAATAACCTATTCCCCTGAAATTTTGGATGGATTTTGGATTTCCAATGATGTGTACAAAAACTTTCAACCTCACCCTGGCCATTTTAACCCTTTTTATGTCACAACACAAAAGACTTTGCCAAAAATGCCAGCTGACATTTTTGGTATGTTTACTTTAATGTAACTATAATTATATATATTGAATATTATATATATATATATATATATATATATATATATATATATATATATATATATATATATATATATATATATATATTATATCTTTTAGATATATGATATATATCAGGGTATATATGTCAGGGCAGTGAAATATATATGATATATATCAGATATATGTCAGGGCAGTGAGGAAATTTTTACAGATATTGTTGTTCATGGGGCAGTTGTGGCCTACTAGTGAGTTGGGCTTCAGGAGGTTGCTGGTTTGATTCCAGTGCTGGCAGGTAGCAACTGAAGTGCCCTTGAGCAAGGCACCTAACCCCCAACTGCTCCCCAGGTGCAGTAGATGCACCTGCATCCCAATTTAAAAATTTTCTTGCATTTATTTGGTGAAGCAGCAGATTATATTCCTTAATTTGCATGTTTAGTGAATTTTATATAAAGTTCTTTGTACATTGTATTTGTATTTATTTTGTCTGTGTTAGATTGATCTATGTACTAGAGCTGACCCAAACAGTTCAGTCATTAGTTTCATTAATGGCAGGGGATAATTGCTAAATGTAAATTAAGTTTTAGTAATTAATGGTAAGTATGCAGAAGCCTGTGGGTCATTGCTGGAAAGTTTGCCTGAGGAGTACCAAATGGTTAGTAAGTATTATTCCCTGAGGTCTTTAGTAGTGTAGATGTAGTCAAACAATGTGTTGTGTCTGTTTGTATGTTTTTCATCATAAGGAGGCACATAACATCTTTTGAGCAGACACAATAATCCGAGCATACTTTATGCAGCCATCCAATGTTTTGCTTTGATTATGAAATTGTGTTTACTAAACACATGTAGCAGCTTCCTCACTGTTTTGTTTCTTAACTGTTTTACCTTCAGACATCAAAGTGAACTGATCAGTTATCCTAAGGTGTAACACAGTTAAGAGGGCTTTCTGTTAATTGCATTGTTAATAATTGCACTGACAGGGATGTGATTATAGTGTAATCTGAAATTCTGTGTCAACTTCCTCCTGAACACCTGTTAAATGTTAGAGAGGTTGTTAGAGTTTATTTTAATTTTTTTAATGTTAGAAATGATCAAAGTGTTGATCGGCAGAGGGAGCTGAGCAGGACCAGGCTCTGTTTTGAATAAGGGAGGGTGATGGAGCAAGAAAGTCCAGGAGGAAGGGAAAAGGAAAGCTTGTTGTGTGGTTGGTCAGGGCTAAATAACAGTTCAAAGGCCACCACATACATTGCACTTCTGCTGTGGTTCGAGAGGGTAATGTGACTAAAATGTTTTCCACAAAAATATTCCAAACAGATTTAAGATAAACCCTTAGTAATATTAAGTCTATTTTTGTAAAGACTTCATTTTATTATCACAAAAATATTTAGGCCCATTTCAAAACATAAAAAGACATTTTTATACAAACATTTGCAGATCCTATTTTATTTTAGTTTTCTAACTGCTAGTTACAATAAAAGTGTAACGCCTTGTAACGCGTTGAGCGCTGACTGGAGCATGGGAACCCGAACGAAGGAGCAAAACCAGGTGTTCCAAGAGAACAGGCTTTAATACTTTTCCAAACAACACACAGCAACTCAAAATACGTAAAACAGAATAGAAAGCACAAACAATCACAAACAAATGTGCCACAGATTCTCTATTGGGGACAGGTCGGGACTGCAGGCAGGCCAGTCAAGTACCTGTATCCTCTTCCTCCGCAGCCAGGACTTTGTAATGTGTGCAGAATGTGGTTTTGCATTATCTAGTTGAAATATGCATGGACGTCCCTGGAAAAGATGTCTTCTTGAAGGCAGCATGTTGTGCTCCAAAATCTCTATGTACTTTTCAGCATTAATGGTGCCATCACAGATGTGCAAGTTACCTTTACCAAGGGCACTGACACAACCCCATACCATGACCGACCCTGGCTTTTGGACTTGTTGCTGGTAACAGTCTGGATGATCCTTTTCTTCTTTGGTCCGGAGCACACGGCGTCCATTTCTCCCAAAATATACCTGAAATACTGATTCATCTGACCACAGTACACGTTTCCACTGTGTGATGGTCCATCCCAGATGTCTTAGAGCCCAGAGAAGTCGACGGCGCTTCTGGACACTGTTAACATAGGGCTTCCTTTTGGCACAGTACAGTTTTAACTGGCATTTGTGGATGTAACTACGAATTGTGGTACTTGACAAAGGTTTGCCAAAGTAGTCCTGAGCCCATGTGGTAATATTGCTTATAGATGAATGACGATTCTTGACTCCGATCTGAGGGATCAGAGAGCACAGTCATCAGCTTAGGCTTGTGCCCTTGTCCTTTATGCACTGAAATTCCTCCACATTTCTTGAATCTTTTAATTATGTTATGCACTGTTGAAGGTGAAATAAGCAAATGTCTTCCTATCTTTCTTTGAGGAACATTGTTTTTAAACATTTTAATAATTTTCTCACGTATTTGTTGGCAAACTGGCGATCCACGGCCCATCTTTGCTCCTAAAGGACTAGACCTTTCTTGGATGCTGCTTTTGTACCAAATCATAATTACAATCACCTGTTGACATCACCTGTTTCAAATCACATCATTATTTAACCAATTTACCTGATTACTAGCCCTAAATTGCTCCTGTTCCAACTTTTTTTGAAATGTGTTACAAGAACCAAAATAGGAATTTTGTTTTTTTGAAGAAAAAACAATAGAAATCATGAGGAACACATTAAATAATGTGCTGTTGTATTGTCTGCAATGAAATACAGGTCAAAATAAATTTAGAAATCACTACTTTCTTTTTTTATTTGTGTTTTCCATACTGTCCCAACTTTTTCTGATTTGGGGTTGTATCTAAAGGATTGGTGCATTCTTCCATCATTTATTCTTACACTCAGCCAGTATATTAGATGCCATTATCTCAACGTTTTTATGATTTTGATTTTCTCTATGGAAGCAAATCAACACATTTCACTTTACACCTGTCAGTGAGTATAAGAGTTTGTCTCGGTATGCCTAGATAGTGCAACCGGGAATTAATTCTCTATAGGACTTAAGGTGCATTTTTATACCAAGCTAAATCGCACAACCAGGGGTATGTCCAGCTGGTGCAACTGGCCCAAAGTCAAGAGTGTAATTACATCTGTTATTACATGCAGATAGTTTACAATGTTATAAACATGTATGTACATTATATATATTTTATATGTAAGGTATAATAATCCAACCAGGAAATGGTTTTATTTTACTGTAATGAAATACATAAATAAATGGACATAAAATATTGGTTTAAGGTGATTTTGTTTTTTAAAGAAGAAAGAGACAATGAATTAATTAAAGAGACATGATACCAACACAGCTATGTAGGAAAAATGGTCAATTGTGAGTTTATTGGTCAGTGTTCAAACCAGTTAAAGTCAAGTATTTCAGAGAGCCATCTAAAAGTTGTACATTGCATTCAGGTAACCCTACTATACATTACAGAATACAGAAAGTACAGAATTACAGAACACCTTTCCCCAGAATTAATGCAAAATCAATTATAGCTGTACAAGTACAATGTATATTGTTGATTATTGTCTCAGCTTCACTCATCATTCTTAGACCAGTACTACTGCAGCACATTATTTTTCTGTGCTTTGCTACAGAAAAATACAGGAATCTAGATTTCCTGTTTTCTTATCAGTTCCTGTGGCAGTCTGGCTGTATGGTGACCTTACCCAGATTGTTAAAATGTGCTGCTTGTGTTGTTTTTTGGTCTAAATCAGAAATAAAGCAAATTGTAGACCCAGGCTTTTTGTGCTTTATCTTAATTCTTGTTGACAGCCATTAAACAACAAAACTAAAATTGGCCTCTTGAGGGTTACACCAGAAGCGCAAAGCTCGCAGTATATTACCAATGCAGTTAACACTTTACAGTATATGGCAACACTTTGATGGGGAGGTTTACTGCTGCTTTTGCTGAATTCTCTATGCCCTTCAGGTATTATATTGAGCAAACCTCTCTGTGCAAATCCACTTTCAACTAATGGAATTGCATCTGTTTGACATCTTGAAGTGCACAGATTGTTTTTCTTGTTCATTAATCTATTAAACCCTAAAGTAATTAATGTATGACAAGTACATGCAAATGTACATGTAAATATTTCTGTCTTCTTACAGGAGCTCTGTGGTCAGAGCTACAGCCTAAGACAGTGGTCACTTAATAAGGTTTATCACTTATAGAAGTATTTATTTGAAATGTTATAAATTTAATTAAACTTTAAGATCACAAGAAACCTCCAAGGTAATGAAATTTCAATGTCTTTCTCCCCATTTCTCCCTATTCTAGAGACCAGGCGCTCCTCTCAACATCTGCCTCTGCATGTTAATAGTGTTAGTGAAAGCTGAACTTTCAGATGTATAATTAAAGTGTCCACTCCCTGCATACATGGCTTGTTATGTAGGGTCATGTTTAGATGAGTAGATGTGTTTCTTTTGATCACTATCTGACACTCAAACCCTGAGCTTCCAACATACTGAGAAGCTGGCAATGTGTTAGGTTTTAAATCTTTAAGGAGGCAGTGCCACCTTCACTGTGGGCTGCCTCTCCAGTTTGTTGCACTCAAATTGTTTAGAGAGCATTAGCAAAATGATGTTTTAACAGACCTGTTGCACTTCTACAGTAAGTGCTAAACTTTTCAGGATCCATTCTTCATACCCATTTTTACAATTGTATGCCACCACCATCTTACTTAAGTGTACAAGCATGAGCACATCTTTAACTAACAATAACTAGTGGTTCAAATTTCAATTTTTATAACAATTAACTGGTTCATTTAAGCCTTAAATCAAACACATGACCTAAAAGACATACAGCAGTTTTGATCAAGAATGGCAGCTTTTCCTTTGCATTTATCTTTCATATCTATTTTATGAGCTCCTCACACTGCCATGCATCTTACTGCCTGTCTTAAAATTGGATGAAATGCTGTGTTTTTAGTTGATAAAGTTTGTGGATTTGTTGGATTTGTTGTTGATATGGTATTGCACTGCAGTTGTATTAATCTTAATGTTGAATTGCACAGTTTGCCTTGGTTTATGCTTTTTTAGCCATACAATTCTTTTTTCAATGTTTCCTAACAGATTGAGAGGAAGAAAGTGGTTTATGCATTATAGTGTCCTTATATGTACATACTGTATGTAACTTGCAACACTTTTAACTTGTTAATTTATCTGTAATTTATTGTAAAACCATATATTCCTTTTTTAAACAAATATTGGTTGAACAAGATGTCAGTTATGACGAGTGCAACATAAAAAAATATATTTTATTTTGTATATATAAAAATATATTCAAAATAAAAAATATATTCCTAATAATAACCAAACATCAACAATGAAGATAGTCTGCTAACCTGGGAACAGGGTGACAGATTTTGGCCTTTTATATTAATAATTACTAATATAAAACCCTAGTAATTAAAGACTGAACAATAACTATTAAAAAATCTGTCAAGTTGTTTGACTACAGAAGCCTTTCTAATAGTAAGATAACATAAATTACTTGCTTATAAATTACTTGCTTTAATGGCTAATATTACTAATGCTAGTAATTGTTATACCGAGTTTTATTGCTTTAATTTGCTAATAAAACTCGGTGTGTAAAACCAAATAGCATGCATCAAAGATTTTTTTACAAGATTCACTGTTTTTACACCATTGCAAATATTGTCTTATATCTGGGCTTTTTATTTTGGGGTTTTGTGGCTTTTTATTTTGTTTTTTATATTGTTTTTTTCTTTATATTCCTTTACAATAAACAGCTGAAATTATAAAAGTATTTTTAAATAGTTGATTGTCTTCTATAATACATTCACTTTAACCTATCAGTGGTTCAAAACAATTAAAAGAAATTGTTTTAAAGAAACAGAAGAAAGAAATTAAGAAATTATTTGTGCTGTCATGTTGTAATATCCCCAGTCTTGTCAAGTGAAAAAAAGAATTTCACTGAGATTAGCTCAATCATGAATGCTGTTCAGTTTAAAAAACCAATCCAGCCTCTTGTTGTCATAAAACATTTTGTTAGTCGATGTTGAGTCTGTTTTAAATGCTTCCGACTGTAATGATATGAACTCTTGTACGCAAGTGGTTTAATTAGATCAGCAGTGTGTGTACTGAGACTCATTAATAAACACCAGCCATGTGTTGAAGGCCCAATTGGTCACTTATTAACTTCCAGAAAGTCCCTGTCCATCTGCAGGGGCTCTGATGAGCATCTAGACATGCAGTCCTTCTCAGATACGACCCTGACCCGAATCATTTCTTGCGTCTGCGCACAAATGCACAACCAGATCGAGGTGCCTCTTTGTTTCAGGGGATAAGCATGCTGGGAATGATTTTACTGGAAATCCAATTCACTCCTATCTACTAGGCCTGATTATTGCTGCTTCATAATTAACAGTGTTCAGATTTGTTATTGTGGCAGGAATAGTACACGTGTAGAACAGTCTAATTCAGATGCATCTCGTAGCTCTGCCAGCAAACGGGTCAAGGACCTCAGGGAGAGCCCTTCCATATGTTCCCTCTGCTTCTACACGGAGACCACCAGTGCCAGCAAACCTCCCAGAAGAACCTAATCGTATTCTGTAATTACAGCACGCTGTTCTTTCTTTATCTCTTTCACACTCTCTCTTTCGCTTACCATTTTTTCTCCTTTCCTCTTCATTTTCCCTGCTGGCTAGAAATGAGGGAGAAAGGCTCAAATACTCCCTCATCAGATCATTTGTAAATTTCTTTATGCGGATGATGCTGAACTGTGTTGGTTTTCAACTGTTTGAAATTATAAATAATTGTAACAGATGCGCCAATGTGGCTGGCCTCCAACAAATGAGGCCCCAGATAATTTGGCCGACCCTTTTGGCAGACCAATTTAATAAAATGTTAACAAAATCTACCTGCTAATAATTTATCATCCCCTCTCCCAATTGGTTAAACTTAATTACCCTGGCAGTTAACAAGGTCACACCCATTTGCCAAACCCGGCTGTAGTTTTGATAATGCAATCAGGAACCCAAAGGTGATGACAGAGCTGTTGTTTTTCATCATCTAGCTTTTAGAGAGAAGCGCAGGTGCCAAGACCTACTTGCCTGTTGGCAGTAATTACTAATCATCACAAGCTTTAAACTTATTGTTACAAACATGTCAGAAACATTGAACATGAACTTTAAGCTTTACAGTGTTTTCTGTTTGCCAAGAAAAAGGTTATGTAACATCTGGTTCTATCTAGGCCAAAAGAAGCACCTAATGTGTACCTAACAAGGTTCCATTAAATCAATTTTATTGCTCATGTTCTTTGTCTTCTGAAGGTACATCATTTATGGCAGTATCTCTTTTACTGCTGTTTACTATTGAAACAAATCCACTGCATATGCACTAACATTATGTATTTATTAGACCTTTTCATGTTCCTGCAGTGCCTAAATATGTAAGCACCTTGAAAACATTGTTCAATTTAATCTTTGCTTAAGTGTATCAACAATAAAGGCTTAATATTAAAGCTGTTGTTTACACAGTTTTGGTCATTCTCTGGAAAAAATTTACTCCATCCACAAAGATTCATCTGCTTGTGTCAATTTGTACTCCACATGGCCACACTGGGATTGTTTTCCCATTTAGAATAAGTTTGTAAAAATAATAAGTTACTACTGTTTACAAAAGTTGGTTCCTTTTCGAGTGTGCACTTCAATCACTTCTACTGAGGACACTCAGTTTTGTTTCCACTTGGCTTTGATGGGAGCCGGACACCTGCACCTCACAGGTCGGGTCCCGATTCTGCTGAGGCAGAGCGCAGGCTTCACTCATGGGGCTCACAGCTCAATTTGGTGGAAGAGCAGCAAAAGACTGGCCCCACCTTTTCTCTCATGCTCTCTGCCGAATCGGATGAACACACCAGCTTCAGAAGCCTGCTCATCGGTTTATTCTGAGTTGGAAGATGAGCTCATGCTGACGATCTGACTACTAGCAGCCAGATAGATGCTAAGGCAGACCAGCTTCCTCTTTCTGCCGAATCTTGTTCTCAGACATAATGTCTCTCCTGGATGGAGCTCCTTGGGAGCTACCAGTCCTGAGGGACCTTCTACCCCAGGCTCGTGGGTTGATCTTTCACCAGAGACCATTCTAGAGCACTGTCTACTTGGAGACTGTATGCCCTAAAGTGGCAGCTCTTTGTGTCGTGGTGTGGGCGACACCATATTGACCTGGTTCACTGCCCTGTAGGTTCAGTGCTGGAGTTTCTGCAACGCCTCTCTGCAACGTTGGCTCCGCCACCCTGAAGGTTTATGTGGCCACTGTGTCTGCTAGCCATGAACCTATCAATAGTCTCTATTGGGAGACACCCCCTGATGTTTCGTTTTCTGCATGGTGCCAGATGCATTTCTGTCACACACAGGTCCCTTCTTGGGATCTTACTGCTGTTCTAAGGGGTTTATCTTTGGCTCCATTAGAGCCCCTAGAGTCAGCCTTGGATAAGTTGATGACTCTTAAGGTGGCTCTACTTTTAGCTCTTACATCACTCAAAACGGATATACAGGCTCTGTCAGTAGCCCCTGCCTGCTTGGATTTTACCCCTGGATTTGTTAAAGCCATTTTGCACCCTAGACCAGATTATATATACAAAGCTCGTTATGTCATCACAGGCATGTGCTGAGGGCGCATACACAGCTTTGACAGAGCACCACCTACTGGCCCAGAGATATGGTTATTTTTCCTTATTACTTTTAAAACCTTTGGACTAAAATCAAGAAAGTCTTCTCTTTAGATTCTGTAAGGCATGCAAAGTCAAACAATATCTTATGTTCCATAGTCAGCCATGATGAATTATGCTGTAGGCTGCATCTTCACAAACTTTGGTTGTACTGACACAAAGCTTGGTATGTGTCATCTTGTTCACCCAGAAATTTGGTCTGGTCAAAAGTTATAAGCAATTTTATTGTGTTTTAAGTGCTTTTACCTATGTTTTTATACTGATTTTAAAAATATCATCATTCAACATATATTTTCCTTTGTGCCCTTTTTGAGCTTGACCCTGTAATAACGTGAACACGGTCTGTTGGTTAATTTAACTTAGTACTAATTTGGTCTATTCAAGACTCTAATAACAGTCTCTGTATAGCATCATGGTTATAGCATCAATCATGAAGCTTCTCTGTAGGCTCTTTCTTTTGCAGAATGCCATTTAAGGATTTTATGGGGACTTTTTAGGGGGAAAGTATAATGGAATGGAATTAAACAATAATAGAGACTTCAAGCTCAGTTAAAGATTTTCTTAAAATTTTCTTAAAATTTGCTCTTAAAAAATGTGTTCACAACCACTGAAAACTTAATTTCTATTCAATGCTAATTAAATAGAATACTATCAGCTCTTTTGAACACATTTAAAACTATTTCACAGAATTCCACAAATGTTTCCAAAAATTCTGCCCAGATGAAGCAAAAAGTCTGCAGATTCTTTCTGGCCCTAAAATTAGTCTAATTCAGAAACACAATGACAGTAACTTAATTATGAACACCAACATTGGTTACTGAATGCTACCATTACCTAATTTTAAAAACAGTCCTTATTCCCATGTTAAATAGAAACGAGATGCATTTAGTTCAACATGCAAGAGCAGCATAGATACAAAATCAAGAAGACACACCTACATAATTCTAACATAAATAGACATTATCAACAAGCTGAAAAAACTGCCACACTGTTTTGTTTAGAGCGTTTATTTTTCGCTTGTCTCATCCCAAAACACACCTCAGAATCAGCAAGCACACAATTGCTTTGGTGTCGCACCCACAGGATTACCTTTAAAGTACACAATAGTGTATCACAATACATAATCACATATTTAAAAAACGGTAGTCAGTTGGAGTTGACAATGGGGACCGATTCCTGTCCTGTAGTTGAATCTGACTTTAGGGCTATTGAGAGTCGCGGAGTCACTATCACTGACCTCATGTCAAAGCATTCCATGATTGCCTTATTTGTGAAGAATATTTGTATGTCAAAATTCAATTCAATTCAACTTTATTTGTATAGCACTTTTACAATGTGGCATTGTCTCAAAGCCTCTTTTCAGGGAGGAAAAAGAAAAAACAAGGAAATATAGACAATGATACAGTAACAACGGTATGTCAATTATCAATAACTATCAAGTAAGATATTAACTATGGAGTATCAAATATCTATTATCAGCAGGCTCCCAGTGAGCACTCCAACACAGCAACAGTGGCAAGGAACCCAAACTCCAATGATGAATGTGGAGAAAAAACCTTGGGAGAACCCAGGCTCACCGGGAGGGCCATTTCTCCTCTGACGCGTTACAGCTGCAAACAGTACTTTGGTGTAAGGGTTTATAGGTTTACAGCATCGCAGTCAGTATTCTGATTTATAGTTTTATATATCTGCAGCGTCATAATCAGTGCTGTTATGATTTCAGTATTGATTTATAGTAATAACTAGTTTTAATTTGGGTCTGGGGGTTTTATATTCATTTTATGTTAGCCTGATGGCTGACATAATACAATCAGGGATGTTTTGGCTAGGATGCCAACGTTAAATGAGACTGAGAGCAGCTATAACATTAAATTGCTGGTATAGACAGAATCATGTATTTTGCTAAAAATATGAGTATAGATTAACAGTTGCATTAATGAAATAGGTGATGGTGGTGGTTGATTTTTCACAGTTCCCATGGTGGTCACCCCATCCTTGGTTAGGCTGTTGTGAGCGTTGTCTCGCCAAACTGGACTTAATCTGTATCGCTCAGAGTCCCTCGGAGGAGAGGGAGGGAGAGAGGAAGATAGAGAGAGGGAAACAAAACAGGCTTATATTAGCGTAACGGCCATTCTCACACAATGTGGAAGCCATGTAGTAGAGTGGGTAAAAAGTGTGCTCGGTTCCGGTTACGCCTAGCTGTTGCGGCCTAGGTGTGACAGTAGTTGAGTTAAGTGAATGCTCGTCTGAAGAGATAGGTCTTTAGTTTAGACTTGAACTCCTCGAGTGTGTCTGAGTCCTGAACATTGCTGGGGAGGTCATTCCATAGTTTTGGTGCTAGGTAGGAGAAAGATCTGCTGCCTTTAGACGTTTTAGATATTCTTGGAATTATTAGCAGACCACTATTTTGCGAGTGCAGTGTCCGCAATGGATTGCAATCTGAAAGTAATTAATTTATATATGAAGGCGCTAGACCATGTAGGGCTTTATAAGTAATTAATAGTATTTTAAAATTAATGCGATACTTTACAGGTAGCCAGTGCAGTGTTGCTAGAATTGGGCTTATATGGTCGTATTTCTTAGATCTAGTGAGCATTCTTGCAGCTGCATTTTGGACCAGCTGAAGCTTATTTATTTGTTTTGCGTCCCACCCCCCCCAGTAATGAGTAACAATAGTCAATTCTTGAGATTATAAATGAGTGGATAAGCTTCTCAGCATCTGAGACAGACAGCATGTGACGAATCTTGGAAATGTTTCTAAGGTGTAGGAATGCAGTACGACACATACTGGAAATGTGACTATCAAATGAAAGGTTCTTATCTAGGATCACACCGAGGTTCTTAACTGCGGAAACTGGTACAATAGTGCAGCCTTCAATAAGGATGTTGTAGTCTGTCAAATCTAGTTTAGAGCTATTGGGTTCAATAATCAAGACCTCTGTCATATTCAGGTTAAGCAGGAGAGAGTTGTTAGCCATCCATTTTCTGATGTCGTTAACACAGTCTGTTAGCTTAGAAAAACGATGGGTTTTGCCAGGTTCTGAGGAAATGTAAAGCTGAGTATCGTCAGCATAGCAGTGAAAACTAATGTCATATTTCTTAATAATATCTTCAAGTGGAAGCATATATAATGACAAAAACAATAGGACCAAGAACTGAACCCTGTGGCACGCCATATTTGACCTGAGAGTAACAGGACTTTTCCTCATTAACATAGGCATTAGAAGTGGTAACGGTCAGTTAAATAGGATTTAAACCAGGCTAGTGCTTGACCACTAATGCCAACACAGTTTTGCAGTCCATCAAGAAGAATTTTATGATCTATGGTATCAAAAGCTACACTGAGGTCCAGGAATATAAGAAGGGAGGTTTCACTGTGGTCAGATGCTAAAAGGAGGTCGTTTATAACTCTGAGCAAGGCTGTTTCTGTGCTATGGTGGGGCCTAAATCCTGACTGAAATTTGTCATATATTTTTTTGCTAAGAATGTCTGGAGTTGTCCAGACACTACTTTTTCCAGTATTTTCGATAAAAAGGGGAGATTTGAAATTGGTCTGAAGTTGGTCAACTCTCCCTGGTCGAGATTTTGCTTCTTAATGATAGGCCTAATAACTGATGTTTTAAAGGCTGCTGGGAAATAGCCTAATTCTAATGAGGAATTTATATTATTGAGCACTGGTTCCGACACAGCAGGAAAAACTTCTTTCAGTAGTTTTGTGGGAATGGGATCTAATATACAGGTAGACCATTTTGATGAGTTCAAAATCAAACAATGCCAGTTTCAGAAAATATTTTTGTGGCCACAGTGTGCTGTCCTCCACTGTGACACACAAACAAGATTGTTGTTTACGACTGTTGTACGTGCAATATCAAATGTACCATGGCAAAACTGGACAAAAATCATGTAGTTTAAACCTGGCATATTGGCAGCATAATTTTGCTGCTTATTGCAGCAAAATTGCAGCTAAAGCAGCTGTAACCCTTGATTTTTCCAGAGCTGGCAGTTTACTGCGTTTTACACTGAGCTGCCTATCCTTTGCGTAAACAGTGCTATATTCATTTATAGTTTCATATTTAAAAGGTGGTAAGGTTGAGCTATGTAACAACAACATTTGCCAGGCTCCTCACCACCTTTAGCAAGTGTGAACATACTGAACTAAGCCTGGACAGCTCGTAATTATGTTTGTCTCCATCCCAAGTCCTAACTAACTTGCCAGGAGCCTAAACACACAGAAGTTTCTCATAAGGATGATCCTAATAATTTTATAATGTTCTTTGGAAGATCACACGTTTCAAAGTTTCAAAGAAAGTTTCAAGATAACAAAGTGGTGACATAGGACACAAACCTATGCCTATGTTTTAGCTGGCGGCAGAGATTTCAGTTATGTGAGTTTGGTTATGTCTAGCTGACAGTAACCTACACAAAAATGAAAAAATAACTTTCTCCTCTTGTGCTGCTCATTTTGACACAGCTCATTGTATCAAACATCACATTAATGCTGGTTAATGCCATTTCCTTGCCCTTTAACAATCACAATCATGACAGGACCTGTAATTTGGCAAAGCACTTGTCAACTATGTCATTCATAGGAGTCTGTGCAGGACAGGAAAACCTTTGCCACTTTTGCCACTGGAATATTTTTTTTCCCCTAATATTCAAAAATTATTGATTTCCTCTCCCTTGTAAGCTTCTATTTTATTCTTGTGCTAATCCTTGAAGAGTTGAGGTATTTGATATCTAGGACACCACTGTTCTTGTGAATGCTGGGAATGCTGACTTGTGTCAGAGGAAAGTTTAGCAGCAGTATGTTAGTAGAGACTTGATTGAACTCCTCAGTCAGTAGATCCGTTTGGGCCAACAGCTCCAAGCAAGCGATGGTAGTTGTATACATTAGCAGCCTAGTGAAAAGCTAATTTGCTTTAAAGGATCTTTTCAAATCTCTAAAGAACTATTTTTCTCAAGATTAACAGTTTTTGATCTGACCCTGGAAGATATCAATCTCCTGTTGATATCTCTAGCTGTAATGGTATGGCTGCCATTTTGTATTTATACTCCACACAGTTGATCCACCGTCTGGCCTTTGTTCACTGAGCAGACAAGATTTTCCATTCCAGGCACATATTATCCACTGGTTTTAGGTACTTCAGAGAAAGCCCCCCCTCTCTTTCTCTTTCTCTCTCTCGCTTCTCTTTCTCCCCAATGTCAGCTTCTGTTGTCCTATCAAGTGTAACTCCAGGCCCTGATAGAGCAATTAAAAGCGCCTCCCTTCCCACCTTTGGTAATGAGGCCTGGCGCGTTTCTCACTCTATAACCCTTTAGTCTCCCCTAATGGGACATCATTGTTGTCAAAGAAACAATGTAAATGGAAATGAACATGCTCATTAGGTCCCTGCACAGAGAACCTTTCCGCTACATGCCATAAGATTCAGCCCGCAGTCCCTGTAAGATTTTGTAGAGAAATGCATGCTGTTTGTGAGTTTGTATATGAGGGTATATCACTCATTGTTGTTTATAGAATTGTAAACTCGCCCTTAATGTTAAAAGAAGCCAGCCTATTTCTTTTAATTATCTTGATTTCCTTCTGTGTTTATCAATGCTCCAGATCTTCCAAGTGGTGGCAGCAGCAGTGACAGGCAGGCGAGCAAAAGATTCAGTGACTACAGGATTTACTCACCTAAGGTGAACACTAAATACTTCCTTTATTCTGTCTCTGTGATTCCATTTGAAGTACTCCTAAGAGATTTATGTCTTTGTGTTAACATTATAACAACATCCCTTGCCTTCCTCTGAGAAAGGTCTTTCCACTCTTGTGCCTGATGGCTCTATTATTACCAAATACAATTACAGGAGAGCTGAGTAAAGCTCCTATTAAAAACAGAACACGCAAGGTCTCATACACTGGCAGACTTTCAGCTTATTGGTAAATAACAGTGTGTGTATTTCCATACAGGTGTGTGTCTCAGTTGTAGCCTGGCAAAGTTACACATGAAGAAGCTCATGCCAGGTGGAGACTGCTGTTGTCCTCTGACCACTGCCCTCTACCTGACCTCAGTACTTCATCATCCACACACGCACACACATTCACTGTCTGAAGAGAAAATGAGGCAGCAGGAGGGGAATCTGCTGAAGAACTTGTGCTTTTCATTGACCAATCATTCATCCAATCATCCTTTCTGCTCTCTGCTTCTCTGTACCTCATTTTAAAAATTAAGTTTGTAAAGCTTAGTGGCAGTCAATGGTTCCAAAGGGGCAAAGTCCTCATCCTCTGTACAAGGAAGAAGGCTGCACTGGTTTGCATTAATTTTGATGCAAAGGTGGATGTGTGCGGGTGCTATAAACAGCCTCTGTATTCCACCATGTCACTCAGACATGAAACATCAAGCACTCAATCTAAGCAGCCCTTCATTAGTGCTCTCTGTCTCATATTCTCTGTCTTTCTGTTTCAGTCGGTGTTTGAAGGCTGAATGTCCTCTTGTGAATTTCTGAGCAGTAAATCTATACTTGTCACATTGGCAGCCAGGTTGGGGCTGGCTTGTTCTCTTTGTCCTTGTTAATAATAACAGGGTTCAGGGCCCTGCATTTCCTGCCCAGCAGGGCTGCTGTGTCATAGCAGCGGTAAACAAGCTTTCCTCCTTTTCAAAAAGCCTTTCGTCAAGTCTCCTGGCCCTGGCCACTCAAGCTGAAAGGTGTGTTGCTGTCTCTGGCAGAGTTTGCTTTGACTAAGGTCAGAATAATAGAGGGCTGTCTTGTCAGGAAAATCTATATGTTCACCCCTGAAAAGTCCCATGTAATCTTAACCCCCATCCTCCATCCCCCATTTTTCCTTCAATTAGCTATGAGGCAAAGACCTATATTTACAGACATTTGGGGAGTGACCCAGCTCACTGAGGTGTTTATTCTACTGGGAAGGGTGGGGGGGGGGGGTGTTAAATGGTTAGAGAAGTCAGCCTTTTCCTATTTGCTGAAGGGCTGAAATGCCAGGCCACAATAATGCTACAGGTGCCAGGTTGGTGTAGAAATACTTCTTAGTCCCCTTTTTCCAGAAAAAGTGAAAGAACAATGAACAATGAAAGAACAACTCTAAAAGTATAAATATTTGTATTCTCATTTATTTAATCAGGATTACGTATTCTTTTAATGCATGATTTTCTGTAACAGTAATCACACTTACCATGTTAAATTAACAGCCTTAAATATTACGTAATTTAATAAATATATTAAACAAAATTATAATATTATTACACAATTATATATAATATATATAATATAATGCTTGTGCAATTAAATTAGATGACTGGAATTCCTGTTTACATATTTTACTTTATTTAATAATTGAAAAGGTGCTTCACAAGGGACCCATGTAGCATGAAAATACAATATTCATTCAGCCAAAATTACTACAGTACATTCTGTAAGGGTGATGATGTGTGCATTGAAAAGCCTTTAAATGTATGTGTGTGCGTGAATATTTTTTATTCATTTATGTTTTTAAAGTCAGTTATGTTGATAAACATTCAATTTAAAATACCTTATACTGTTATGAACCTCTAAGGGAGGCCAACATGACTTTGTGGGTCTTACATATGGGGTTTGTAAGGTAGTATGCTGTGTCCAATTCAAATAAGCTGCGCCACACTCCTCCCTGGTTCACACAGCGCTTTTCAGATTGGTCTGCATTGCCTAGCTGAGTCCGGTCCACAAGTAAACTCTGAACCATTCAGTTGGACCAATTACAATGGTGTTTCTCCTATGCAATAGAAAACGTCAGTACATAATCAAAAAGTGTGAGACAA
Source organism: Chromobotia macracanthus (assembly GCA_036877525.1). NCBI lineage: Eukaryota > Metazoa > Chordata > Actinopteri > Cypriniformes > Botiidae > Chromobotia > Chromobotia macracanthus. The sequence goes on from JAZGTH010000026.1 coordinate 1,202,204, forward strand.
TTTTGTAGTCATACCAGTGTGACTTACAAACAAAACTAACAAAATTAAGTTTCACCAGCAGGAATAATCTGGAGCCCTGAGGAGTCAGACCTGGTGCAAAAGGTCTTTAAAATCTGGAACATGCCACTTAAGGTACTTTGACAGAATGTTTGCTCATGAGAACAGAAGGTTATTGTAGAGGTTTTTGGTTGTTTTCTTATGGTTGGTAACCTAAAACAAGGATGTTTCTGTTGTTGTTTCTTGCCTTGATTTTGGGGATAAAAAACTTTTACCCAAAAAACAATAATAAGGTTGAAGCTGATACAAATTCTATTTAGTCACTTTCTTAAAATTGTAAAAACAGTGTGTGCAGATCAGTAAAACATTTAGGCACAATTTGGTGGAGTAACTCCTTTAATAGTTTGCATGTGTTTCCACATAAGGTTCTAGAGAGAAATGGACAGATTGCTGATCCTACAGCTTATGATTGCAAAAGTTAAAAGGTGCATAAACTGACATTCATTTAACAGGCTTACCTTTTTACAAGCAGACAGAACTTACGCTTCTGGAGAGATCAGAGGAAGAGAGTTATTTTTTATTTGGTATTCTTTACTCTCGTAACTTGTCAGATAAAAATAACAGCATCTCAGACTACTGTTCTTGGCTAATAACATGTCTAATGGTTTCAAGAGGTGTCCTACATTCTTTCTTGTGTATTTGATCATTACATATTGCATAAAGATTGTAAAGGCAGTTTGCATTCAATGTATCAGTGCCACATGGGGAGAAGCAAGGAACCACAGCCTAGGAACAAACATCAAATGGTGTTTTGTTGTTTAATGATATGTTTCTTTAAATAAACCCAACACTGATCACTATACCAGCTCCCTCACAGTATAATCCTTAGTGGTGAAAATCATCATTAGTAGTGAAAACTTTTATCATAGTACTTATGTGCTTATCATTTGAGTGGAATGAATAAACATTCAGTGTACTTAAAAAGCACTGTTAGAGTACCTGTATGTATCCAGCAAGTTTTCTCAAATTGATTGTATGCTTTAACTGATAGTTATGCCCGTCACAAATTTGTTATTGTATGACTCAAGTGAGGCAGTGGTCAGTTACCTGGTGGACTCGTTACATGGTGGACTTTTTTGTTTGATCAGTTTATAACAGTTTATAACAGTTTATCCCACCTTCTCAAACCAGTAAAAAAAAATTAAATTGGTTTAGACATGGAACATTTTATTTGAGTTGGACTTTTTAACTGCTTACAGTCGGCACACAATGCTCCATGTAAACGCACCTGTTGAGTTAAGTCTTCCATGCCAGTGGACATTTTCTGTAAGATATGTCTTATCTGATGCCAGAAGTACTTCTTTTGTGGTAGTACACAGAGCTGGAAAGACAATGTAGAGTCCAATGTAGAGTTAGAATTTTTAAATCAACTATATTTGAATCAATATCATAATATCATATATCATTTAAATCTATTGATGTTCATGGTTAGTCACTTACACACATGCAGTCTTTACTGGTAAATTACCAATAAATTACTGTTAAGAGATCATGGAACCATAGGAGAATGAACAGGACCTTTTAAAATGACCAGTAAATAGGTTCTGGCAATTTACTAGTAAGAGAAGTTGTAAAGTTATCATGAAATTACTGGTAAAATGTTGTGTGTGAACGCATAACAGGATTTCCAGTATAATCCCAGTATGATGTCCTGAGGTAAAAGTCTGTTGCCACAGAAGCTGATGATGGTCATGCCATGGCAGAAAACATATATTTTATATAGACACATTTTGCAGTGTCTGTCTGAAGACCTTGTTTCTCTGCACCTCCCTCTTCTCCATCTCTGACTATTTTGACAGATGCACGTAGATGCTGCACGCTCGCACCAAACCCAAAAATCAAGTTGTTTAATAAAGTGATTGGGCCAGTCTAATGTCAATTAAGAAAAAAACAATGGGTTGCTGATTAAATGTCTTATGGGCCAGTCTGTCTGGAAAAACAAAAATTGACAAATTGACACAACACAAATACAGTACACTGCTACAAAGACCCCAGAGCCATCAATGAATTAGGCAGAAAAATAATGGTCTGTCGATATACAAATTTTATGGGCCGATCAGACAAAAATAGCATGAGATGTATCAGCCCAAATAGTAAGTCAGCCCAGCAGGAAAATGTCTGCCAGATGGCCAGTCTGCCCCTGCATCCACTTGACCATTAATAATTAATTTTCAGGGTATGATTACAAGAAATTGTGACTCTCCACTCAGTTTAAAAAAATAGACAATGAACTACATTAAGTGCATTTTCTTCCTTGATTTTAGCTTTAATCACTCTGAAATGCAGCACAGGAGAGTGCTTCATCCTGAAAATGCCAGGGTTACTGTGTATATTGGTGAAACAGCATGAAAGGGAAACAAGTGGGGAAAAAGATTGAAAGAAAAGGTTCTGATTTCCTCTCAGTCTTTGGTTTTAACAGCAAAGCAGCATAATGTCATAACAATTTCCCCAGCCCCCTTAACATTTTCCCCTTTCTGTTTCGCAAGCCTTTTAAACATATTTAATGGAAGCGTATGCTCAGTATCCACATGGGATGCAAGTTTTGACCTTGTCAGCTTTGCTCTCTTTGGGTTAATTAAAGAAAACAGTAGTGCAATGTGATCCCATGTAAAAGAAGTGTGAATTTACACACCTCTACTGTGTGTGTTAGATTGGAACAGAGGCACCACAAAGAAAGATCTCTTTGCTCTTAGTTTTTATACGAGAAAAATAGCATTTACTTTGCTGAAGACTTCTTGTTTAATTAAGCTTTTCAGTATGTTATTATAGGGACATTTATATTCCTTCTAGAGCTTGGCATTTATCCACACAGTGCTAAGGCCAGCTGTAACCCAAAACACATTGATAATGATAGGGAATGTCACAACTATCGACTGTTGATGCTGAAATTGTGCCATCTCTCACTTATTGCTTAGACATTGAAGAGGGTTGATTGGTTAAACAAGTTCCTCTGACCTTTCTCACTGATTCCCTGTCATGTATTGCAATGTATCACTATGACTATGACAGCCAATCAACACAAGGCCTGCTGAAATAAGAATAGTAGCACCATGCGAAGGCAAACTATCACCGTAGATGGTGCTTGCTGAGGAAATAGTAGGACAGCCACCAGAAATACCAAGCTATTTGTTCTTCTCAAGGGCCACAAAGAGTGCCAAGTTAGTGGGGCTGTGTTTATATGCTGTTTACCTTCGTTCGTCTAACAGTTATGAAAACTATGCTAATGCCTGAAAATTAGTTAGCAAACCACCAGCGTATGTAGCATCCTTAGGCTGATAAACTATTAACAGTGGTCAAGCATCTATCTGGATATTTTGGAGCAGTTAGCTTTATTACACATATATCAGCACAAGTAAAGATGGACCCCAGTAGGAGTTTCAGCTCTCTGCTGCAGACTAACTTCTCATTAGAATGCCGCATCCCTGTGTAACTCGTCACGTCACTCATGATTTTCTCTACCACTATTAGGAAAACATAAAAAGCATGTACTCTGTTTCGCCAGAAGGAATTTTCACATTTCTAAATCAGACTGGGAGCATTGGGATAAAAAATAAAATTAAAACTTGAAAATCTAAATACTAAAATATCAACGTTGTACTCATAAACAGATTCGCCAATTCAAAGCAATTAGCTTATGTTTTATCAAAAAGTTCTTGCAGTTTACTTTATTGTGCGATGTGCACAGGTGAACCAGGCATAATGGTAATGGAGAAGTTTCTGTCATAAGGACACATCTTAGGTTATGTATGTAACCTGGTTCCATGAGACAGGGAACAAGATGCTACGTCTTGACACTATGGGGAATGTGGGGAATGTCTGCAAAACTGCCACAATGTGCAGAGACACAAAAGCCTGACTTACTGCTGCATAAGCCTTGCCCACCAGACTGGATGTCACCCTACATGTCCTGGAGGGTTAGGCAGGTTTCCTCCATGACGAATAAAAACATGAGACAAATATCGATTCTTCCATGACTTTGACCCCTCAGTGTGAAGATCAGGGAAGAATGGGAGCATTCTCAGTGGAAGTGATTTACATTGAGGGCAGTCAGCTCTCTCAAGAGATGATCTAGCATACTCCACTTAAAAACAAAATACACACATAATGTGTGTGCCACCTGCCGAGATATAGCGCAGGTAGGGTGGCACACACTTTTTAAACTTCTTAGAACTCATGTTCTCTCTTTTCTCTTTTGCTTTCTAATAACTAGCTGCTTCCTAGCGCTAATATCTTATTTTTCTCCTCACGCTTAGGCCTGTCTAGTGCAGACAAATGGGAAACCCTGAAGACAAGAAGCTTATGACATACTTTCCAGGCACCTTTTAAAGGCCTTGTGACACGCAATGCTATGTCACATGAACTTGACCTGCCTATAAATAACACAACATAATTCCCATAACTATCTCTGTGTTATCTGATAGTTGTAATGAGTTTATTATTATTTAAAAAGGGAAAAAAGTAATAACGAATGAGTAAGTGATCCTAAACTTTTGACCAGTAGCGTATATGTGTACTTGCTGACAAGTGTCTGTCATTTTGTCAGGTCCTGTTGAGCTGCCAGCAAATGTGTCAAGGTCCTTTTCATCCAAATCATTATTAGCACCCAGCAGTATTCCATACAAGATCATTAGCTTTCATTCTACTGCAAATTTACTTTTTTCTTCTGTTGACTGCTTAAATACGAAATGAAAATTCACAAGAACAATTAAATTATTTAACAAAAAAATTGTATTCTCTTTTTGCCATATTTACAAGCCTCAAACTTCATGCTGAACGTATTTGTGAGTAGGGATTGAGATCTGTTTCACACTTTATGTAATATAATGATCACCAGGGCTGAACTTCTGGCTGACTGTAATTGTTGTAGTATGTTAATTTTTTTGATCCATTGTTTAATAAATTAAACAAAATTCCTGACTGTGAAGTGTTACTCGATGACGGCTTAAAAATAATTTTTTGGAAAAATATAATAAAAATAAAAATAAAAAAAAAACTTCCTGAAAATAACACCCATATACAGCTGCTTGGAGCAGCTGCATACATTTATAGCAACTAAATACACTGACATTCCTGTCTTGATGTTTGCTCTCTTGAGATTTTTTGGGGGGTACGTTCAATGACAGTCCATGTGCACATGTGTGTTAATTACTGCTGATCTGGTCTGCTGGAGGTGTCGCGCTTCATAAGGCTGCCTTGGCCCTTTCTTTGCTGAGGGGTCTAACCCTGCCAGCCAGTGTGGCCTGGCCCTCCCCTGCTTGATCTCTACTCCCAGCTCATTCGTACAGGAGGGCTCACTCTTTTCTTGCCCCCACCTAGCCCATTGCCTGTCCTCCTAATCCCAGTTGAGCTCATTATGATGTAGCCTGGCTGCCTTGCTTTCTCTCTCTGAGCCTGAGCTGTCCAAGCTAATTACAGGCTAGCAGCCAGCACTCCCTGTTAAGGGCCTTCTGCTGCAGCATTTGGGCTAACGTCCTGCTTGGAAGTGACCTGCAAAGAGGGAGCTGCTGTCTTTCCAACACGCAGCACCTGTCCTTAGGGGTTAGCCCTGATCCCTGTCTCGCTCATTGCAGCGAGCACTGAGTAAATGTAGGCTTTTTCACTTTCAGGAGTGAAAAAAGAAAGGGTAAACACAAAAACTACAATGTTAGGTTGGGGGATGTTTTTGATCTCCACTTGCCTAAAACGAACATTACTGACTGTCTATGATTGTGGAAGCACAGGCCTTGTACATCTGACTTATGATTGTTTGCACTTAACCTTGCTTTTTTGTTTGCAGTAAGAGGAATGGGTCAGAACATATAAGGTGTAATTAGGCTGGGCTTCTTTGTCAAGCTGTTATGTGGGACGGTGAGCTAAATTACTGTTGATAACCAACAATTAGGATGGGCCGTGGCATTGTGTATGCACTGGAAGAAAATGGCAAGCTGCCATTTTACTGACCATATTAGGATGACTGTGCTTGACTGTGCTTGTGAAGGTTGCGCACTTAAGTGTTGCAATGATCTGCTAATGGTTAATTACCTTATTGTGGCCTGTAGGTTTGGACTGGCTTAATTGCCAGCAGAGGCTGCTGCTAGATACTTACAGACCAGCGGTGGGCTGCACTTGGTTCATTCAAGTGCTTTTCACAGTCAGAAGCTCTTCTTCAATTTCTATAAATTCTGCACCGGTTCAAATGGATGTGGAAATTGTCTGTGTTGTATTTTTGTACACAGACTATCTATTTATCACATTTTTGTACACAGACTATCTATCTATCTATCTATCTATCTATCTATCTATCTATCTATCTATCTATCTATCTATCTATCTATCTATCTATCTATCTATCTATCTATGTAAACTATCTATTTTTGTTTGTAAGTTCCTGTTAACATGAAGGTGAAGCTGTCTTCTTTAAACATTATTCAAATACCACAGTACCTGTGATTATCTCTGACTATATTTGTGTGCTCGTGTTGACAATTTTTTCGCCTCATTGAGATATGTATCAACTGTTAATAGCAATTTAAAATCAGTGTGAAACAAAGGCACCCATGAATGCTGGTGTTTAATAATGGAGAGCAACACAGTTGTCAAGAACAGGTCTGAATAGCACTCTGGAGAGAAATTTCAATTGTGCAACTTAGTCAATAGCTAAGGCAAATAAAGCTGAGTGCTGTATGTATTGAGATTAAAATATCTTGTTCTTGTAGCGAGACAAGACTGAGTTTCCTGTGGTATCATTTCCACGGTGAACACCCATCCCCCCATTTGTAATGTCTACCCCGCCCCCGGCGTTTTTTTCCACATTTTTTCCTCTTTCTTACTTATTATGCATCTGTCTCTGCTCTGGATGTCTGCACTTGTTAATTGTTGCTTAGGGTCTGTGGGTAAAACAGCCAGGAATTATTTAGGCCTTATAAACAGAATAAACAGCCCTTAGACAGTGATAGCTATACTCAAACGGCATCAAAGTATAAATTACCCAGCCATTAAACTGGAAAAAACACTTTGAGATGATTTACACAGCTTGCCCTCCACTGAGAGTGACCATTACAGGCATGATCCCGACTTTGACTTTAATGAAGTTTAATAAAGTTTACCCTTCTTGTGCTGCTGTTTTTTGCTTTAAAACGTAATTGCTATAAGGTATTAGGAGTAATAAGTGTCTTTTTGCCGTGGGTCCCAGACAGAGAGACAGAAATGGAAGAACGTTTAATGTCAGAATGTTTGATGTCTGTTTTGAAGACTAGCACAACATTTGCCCCCTCCATTATTTGTTTGCTTAAAGATGCCCCAAAATATGCAGCTTACTATTCAGTGCTTAGATGTTTTGCTGCTCCTTTTAGCTCAGTTTTTTTAAACAGGAAAATTTAATAGCGTTTAAGGATGAGATACTATATAAATGCTATTTTACATGTATCTTAGCACAACTAAGCACATTCAAATGTTAAATTTAAATAGATTAGAAATTCACATTTAGGCATCTCTAGGGCTCAACAATAAAGTTTTCTTTCAGTAATTCAGTAATTCCAGTAATTCAGATTTGTATAAATTTGTTGCTGGTATTACAATAGCTTTACCACTATTTATGCACTTTTGTTGTTTTCATAGTGTGACATTACTATACTATTGCTGAAAAGCAAGTTCAATTTATATTTAATTCGTATTCAATTTTTAAAAGTTTAGGGTTTATTATTAATAAATTACTGACATCTGTATTGATTACAAGGGTTGTAGGGAGCACAGGGTTGTATTTAAGCAGTATCATGAGTAAGAGTGCTGTTGTACTGAATATGACATTTGGGGTCAAATGTTAAATGTTGTGTTAAGTATGGACCTATGGATTTTTATATCGATATATAATTTGGCTATGATACCAGACCTACTGCATATATTGACAAGCACAGTGATACAGGTGACTTCCACAGTGACTTCCAAACAGCTTTTATGTGTAGTACCTACAGTCATAAATGCTTCTGAATTCTAATAGCTGTCTAAAAGCCTGTTCACACTAAGACAGATTTTTTTGGTTATTCCTGGGATCCAAGTTTCTATAATGTACATAATTTATTTATACAGTATGTAGGCATAGTACTGTACCATATGTGATATCCTTGCAATAAATTGTATAAAACAGTTGGGATCTGCATTTTTTATACTGCACAGTAACATATCATCATAAAGTTCCATTCTTTAACGTTAGTTAATGCATTAGCTACCATGAACTAACAATGAAGAATCTATTTCAATCCATTAGCATTTAATAATCTTTGTTAATGTTAATGCAAATACAATTTGTTATTATTTGGTCGTGGTAAAACCCTAGTATGGGGACCAATTCACATTTTTAATAAATAAATTAGTAAATTAGGGGTTTATTGAGACAAAATTCATAGTTAATGGTGAATACGTGTTCACCATACTAATGTGTTACTGTTCATGTTAGTTCGTTGGGCTAATGTTAAGAGATTTTAATGATGTATTAATGTTGAAATTAACACTACCTTATTAACCACTACCTAAGTTTAATAAACGTTGTATAATTATTCATAATTGTTATTTCATGTTAACTAATGTAAATGCAACCATATTGTCAAGTGTAACTGCACTCTTACTAAAATGAATGTGTATATATACAGTTTCAACACAGGACAGAAACAAATGCAACAGTCATCTTTAATCTTGAAGTTATACAGTATTCCTGGACATGCATGAGACCTGTTATAATAGAGCAAATTCTTTGTTGAGCATTTCCAACTATTGCAGAGGAGTTAATTTGCTTTTATTTACTCTGAGGCATATTCATTAGTCTTGGTATAAAGTTTGTCTGTAATTCCATTTGCATTTTGTTTTTCAGTTGATATGAATACCCCTAAGCCTGGTTTGATTTAATTTCATTCTTCATTTTAAGCAAGGCTATTGAGAAAGAAAAAAATGCTCCAAAGATCTGGGTTAGGTTGGGGTTGATAGTTACTGCTCTGATGACTGTGGCTACCTCAGAAGGTCACATGATGAGGAGAGATGAATTGCGACTGTCATTGGGTCACACGCACACTGCCCTAGGACTAAATTTAACAAGCAAATAGTTACGTTTTACTTCTATTGTGACATCATATTGTGTACATTTGTGTCATGATCTCATAATAAATGTTCCCAAATGTAAACGTTTACTCCCTGAACTGAAGTCAGGTCAGTCTGTCTTCTAAATACTTAAGATGTTTGATAAAGGTCTTTCTAAAAGTCTTTGATAAAGCTCTTTCTGATCATATTTATGGTTATTGTTATGATTTATTTGAAGTTTTAAATTAAATACAAAAAATGTAGGCATAATGCCTCTGATAATGTTTCAGCATGTATCGTGTCCTTGACCTACTTGTGTTATATTCAAATATCCAGCCACAGTAGTTCGGTTGGTTCCTTACTCTCTTCCTTCAATCTTTGATACCCCGGATTGGTCTTGATTTATCTTGAAATATATCCAACCATCATGGAAGCTCTAGAGAGGGGACTGTTAACCATCCTGTATTAATAAACATCTGTTATTCAAATGATGTATTTGCACAAACATGCTGGGACTGGGACAGAAGGGATTGATGGAGCAGAGGTTCATACCACCTCAAAAAAACAACATATCTATGCTGTTCACATGGAAGGAAGAGTTGTAGTAACTGTGTTGTGATAGAGTGGTTGGCAAGGTCATAGGAGACCTACAGCTGATCTCCACAGCGGGAATGCTAATAAACCACCTTGCACTGCTTAAATGTTCTGCACCCTAGCACTGCAATTAAACAACATGTTTAATTTATTTGAAAAGTGTATTTGAAAGTGGTAGGTGATTAGAAATGTGAGATGTTTTTTTATTCAATGTTGTTTAATGTAGAAACTTAAAAAGCTGAAACTGGGTCCATTGTGTTACATTTAGAGAATTACCTAGGGTTCTTTGCTAGTTCTTGCATCGAAAAGCAGTACATCTGATAAGTTAAGCCACTGCAATTCAGCAGAGAATTTGATGTTCTTCCTCTGCCCTAGAACAAATAGGAGGGGAACTAGGTGTATGTTTCAGGTGCAGATGTCTCCCTGGGGCCTACCCTAATCCTCAGTAGGCTTTTTTAGGGCCTAATAATAACTTGAAAGTGCCTATTTTTGCCCCCTTTAATTAGTCTTGAGAATGAATACAACTAATTGGTGGTTCTTAATTGGGTTTAGATTCAGTACTTGTCTGTTTGGATCCCTCCGCATCCCACCCCAATCCATTTTTTGCCTAGGTGAAAAGAAATCCTCATACCCCAGCCAGGGATTTTATGTTGCTTGTCACTTAGCACTTTCTTCTTGGTAAATTAAGACCTATTTAATTAACAGGGTTTCTATTTATATCTTCATCTTAGTGAGGAGAGATTCGAATGGTGTCAGAGTTGAAGCAGTTTAAAGGTAGAAAGGAAGTTTCAAAATCAATGTCTTAACACATCTTGACAGAAACTTACTGCAATCACACCCTGGAATAAAAATGAGTAGACTGACTAAATTCATTCACAAACTCAACAGTCAAAAGCCCCTTTTACACAGTAATCCTGGCAATTTACCAGCAAATTACTAGAATTACTTCACCAAAAAAATACATAAATGTGTCGTTTACACAAGCAATGGCGTTCCGTCTTTGTACAGATACCGTACAATTCACACATCAATACCAAAATACCAGTAAACTCTGTATTAAATGTGATTAAATCATTAAAGTCATTAAATGTGAGCCAAACAGTGTTGCGTGATGAGGTTTAACTTTGTTTCAGAATGCATGCAGTCTGTATGAACATCTCTGCTTTAACTTCTGTAAACAACGCAGAGTAAATGCATCATCCATGTCAGAATGTTTTGATTGGCTCAAACCAGAATTTTACTTTAGCAAATTCTGTGAGTTTACTGGTAATCCTGTTCTGCATTTACACATAACCAGTACATTACACATGATCTCGTAATGGTAATTTGCTAATAATTTACCAGTAAAGAGAGCATGTGTGAAAAGGACTATAGTCAAGTAAAACAGTAACATTAAGTTGCTTAAATGAACCCCATTATGCTTTAGTTTTATCAACAGTGAAAAGACCATGCCCTTCAACAGAGTTCCATTTCTTATATATGTTTGAACCTAAATGCTTTAACCTGACAAAGTGATCATTCGTCCATTAAATCTTAAATTTCTAGCAGCTTTTGTACATGCAGGGCTTGAATTTCAGCATGGAATTGTGCATAATTTAAATCTTTCCTCCAAGACTAGCTTTTATAATGTGAGAAATTCCCATACAAGTGCATTTGCTTCATTTCTGATCAAATTCAGAAATAAATCCACAGATGTAAACAAACACTTGAAACAGTCTGTATTTATTCTAGAATTTATTTCCAAAATCTGTGCTGAATTGGCATTCTCTGTCTTTTGCTGAACCCTGAGCATGTGTTTCTCAGCACTAGTGCAGTGGTCTGTGTCGCTCTGGCCTTATTCACACCATCGAGTGTATGTGATGCACTCTATACTTTGATTCTGAAGTCATAATGAGCTGTTTGTCAGCTTACAATCTTTGTATTTTAAACCAAGAAATAAAACATGAAATGCCGTTTTGCTTTTGTTTGAATGTGATAGAGCACTGCTGCTGAATCCAAACAGAAGCAATGAAGCCCAAGTATGAATCATATCCTTGTCTTGAATACACATTTTATAAAAAAATAAATGTGAATGAACATCAGTTATCTAAATAAACAGTCCTTCTTGGTGAAATTTATAATCTCATGTAATGACATTTTTATTTGCGAGGAGACGCCAGAAAACTGGCCAATTCAAAATTTTATAATCTGGTGAAATTTTGAAAGACATGATTTTATTTTTCAAACATCTAAAAACATACTTAACCTATGGAAGCTATTTAATGAAAAAGCATTGTCAGAAATGCACCAGACTATTGCAAGTACACTTGTTGATGACATTGATAAAGCTGTCCTAAAAAGTGTTTCCTTAATTCTGGAGTCCATAGATATAAGCAATGGCAAATGACTAATTACATATGTAAGGTACATAGAAAAAAAAATAAGACAAAATTGTTGAGAAACTTTTGGAAATTGTGGACTGGAGAGCAGACACATTGTTGAGGATGTGACATAACTGCTAATAGAGAAGAATTTAGATTAAAGAAAGTGACACAGGGCCTTTCCAAGACTCCTTTCCAAGCATTTTCAAAGGGAGTACTTGGACTTCTCCACAGTTCAACCAATGCTTCAATACGAAAGAAGCATTGGGACAGTTATTAGCCCACCCTGGACCTACAGAACAAGAAGTCTTCATGTTTGTCTTCAAGGAGACAAACATTTTGAATGCCATACTCAAAAGCCAACATTTGATATTGATGCATTGATGTAATCGATAAAAGATTCCCTGCTGACACAAAATTAATCTTCTTTCATGGTTCATAATCTTTTTCATGGTTTACCATTTTGGAGCCAAACAAGGCGGAGGCCCCATGGTGTAGACAAATTGCTGAAACACTTCTCATCTAATGTAAATGTAGCAAGGGGCAGAATAGTGACTACATCACCTCAGAACAATGGGGAAAACAATCCAAATAAGGGCACACAGGTATGGTCCAATTAAGAATAAGGTGAGAGACGTGAGTCTGTATACAAAACTTTTATTATGCTAAAAAAAGATTGATCAGGATAATTAACATCAAGAGCAAAAACAACCATAATGAACTGAGTACACAGAAGAGGAAAAGAAAACTTAATCATACAAAAAGGAAGGCTTTCTATACAGAAAGTGGGCTAGGATAACAGCACCACATATTAAAGAGATGACACACCAATTAGAATCACCCCCAAAATCCAATGCAAATAATACAGCAACAATGAAGTAGCAACAATAGCACAGCAATAATGACAACCCTTGGTGAAATAACACACTATGGTGCAGTAAAAGACCAGCCCGATTCTGGAACCCCTCAGCTCCTATGAAAACCAAAAAAAGAAAACAAAGCATTAAAGAGCAATTCAATCACTTAAACAAACATAAAAAAGAAAACAAACACGGTAACACAAATTACTTAATCCAAAACAAGAACAAACAAATTTTACCATCACAAAAAATAGATATCAAACTCCAAACAGCGAAAGGCAGTACAGTTCAGATGGATGGTGGCAGCGATGCAGCACCAGTTCAAGCCAACGCAGATAAACAGAGGAAGACAATACAATTTAAAACAAAACTTCATTAAACAGGATTTGACTAAATCCCAAAGCAGCAGCATGGCTCAAAGTACGAAAGGGAAAGAGAGAGTGAGAGCTGTATCAAGGTAACTGCTTCATTCAGCCTGATTAAAAACACAGTGAACAATACAACTAATTAGAAATCAAACAAAACTATCTAACACTTAAAACAAAATAATTTATCTGATGACATAATACTCCCGACGACATATCCCGTGCGCAATCATACAATAACTTCTTTAATGGCTATAGCAGCAAGAGCTGGTGCTCCACGCAAGATTATATTAGACTGTGAAGCCACAATTTTGACCATGACGCACCCCAGAAGGCGTAAACAACAAGCTTATATACCACTATGGAGACTCATAGTCTAATCTAATAGCTCATTGGTCAAGCACTTAATAGTGGTGGCAGGACACATCACAACCCACACTACATAAACATGCAGGAAACTCATCAGGAGTTCAATGCTGAAGCACTGAAGTCATGGTTTCCTGTGATTCATATACTTCATTGCCCTTTTAGGTAGTTTGCAGAGACTGTGTTATGTAAACATGGTCACGTTTTCACTGAAATGAGGAAACTCAATTAGATAGCCATGGTCATACAAGTCACAAGTGTGTCGTGTGAACATGGATTCAGCACACAAAACAGCATCAAAACTAAATTCAGAAATTCACTAAATCTCACAAATCCTATGCTCATTTCAGAGCTTATACCTTCCTGTGAGCAGTTTGATTTTAATAGAGCCATCATCAAATGGAAAGAGATGAAGAGAAAGACACAGAGATAAGACTTATAAGAATGGAAAAATTGTGACTGAAATTGAACTGAAGCACACAAAAGGCACTGAAATGGAAAGACATACACTACCAGTCAAAAGTTTGGAAACACTTGACTGAAATGTGAGATTAAAAATCTTTTAATCTGAAGACATTTGATTAAACGTTAAAAATGTAAACATATAATATAATTGTACCAACATATTAATTTAAATTTAATTTTTATTATTAGGAAACTACAATTTAAAAAAAATGTTTTTGAAATAGATGATTTGGAGCAAATAATGAAGAAAAAAGCAGCCAATAAGAGCGCAGGATAGAGGGGAACTAAACTCTTTAAGAATCCTCTTCCAAAGCCTACATTCTGCACATTTGTTTTACATTTTCTGTGCTGATTGTGGAAGAAAACCTGTTGAAATTGTGCAGATTCGATTTCAATGCGATAATTTATGTTAAAGGTGCAGTAAGCAATTTCTGGTAAATGCTGTTGTAAATTGAAATCAACACCCAAACAAAGAATTGAATATTTGGTAAATGTCTGTAATGTTTGTGAAAAGAAAATTACTGCACCTTTAAACACAGGCGAGCGTATTCAACCCCAATGCCTTGTTTACACCTGGTATGTGTGTTTTGATGTGTTTTGGTCAATCGAATCACAACTGAACACAGAGAGAGACACATTCCTGTTTACCCTTGGTGTTTTAATCCATCTCTTTACTTTTAAGAGGAGGGTCTATGGTGGGTCCCTTCACCAAAACACGAATGAGAGATTTAAGGGGAGGTTTAAATGTGATGCACACTAAATGTGATGCATACTGATGCACAGGGAGAACAGGTGGAGAGAACAAGGAAGTAAGGGGGAGGAGCTAATGAGGAAACGAGAGGGCAGGGAAGATGAGACAATGACAGATGAGTACATTGCAAACTGTCAAAACAAGGCCATGTACACAACAAAACAAAACATAACAAAACACGTGGACAGATCATGAAGACAAACAAAACCCTGGGTTGATCAAGGTCATAACAATACAAACCACCCCCCAGCCCCGAAAAGCAACCTGGTGTTTAGCAGGGGGCTCAACTTGTCACCAACGGAAGTCCTCAATCAAGGAATGGTCAAAGATGTCCCAAGACGGAACTCAAGACTATAGCCCTCCCAGTCCACTAGATACTGGAAGCCCCTGCCTTGTCGATGATCATCTGCGATTCTCATGACAGTGTAAACAGAAGAGCCATTTCCTACACGAGGGGGGAGGGACAGGGGTAGCAGCAGAAAGACTGAGAGGGGATGAATGCACAGACTTAACCTTGAAAACATGAAAGAGAGGGTTAACCTGATCAAGTGAGAGGGAGCTTGAGTCTAACCGTGACAGGAGTGCTTTGACACAAGGACACATTGCCCTTTGATCTGGTCCCCGATCTGATGATAGAATTCTTTCAGAATTCTGATGACAGAGAAATGAACTGCGGACCCCTATTGGAAACAACATCCAACAGTAGACCATGAAGTTGCAAGACGTGATCCACCATAACTTGAGCAGTTTCTTGGGCTAAGGGGAGCTTGGGCAGGGAAATAAAAACAGACTGATATAGAGAAACGATCCACACTGTAAGAATAACAGTGTTACCATTAGAGGGGGGAAGGCCAGTGACAAAATCAAGGGCAATGTGTGACCAAGGATGGGAGGGAATAGGGATGGGGTGGAACAGAACAATGAGCAAATTTAGGCAGAGATCAATCTACTGATTGGTGGGTTTGCCTTGGGCACACACAGAAAACAAGCCAACAGCAACTGTCTGACATCCGTCCTCATGGAAGGCCAATCCAGAATACCTGGATGGCAGACAAACTTAGAAGATGACCCCACTGGAGGACTTCAACACAATGCAGCCGGCACAAATAACCAACCCTCACCCCTCTGCCACTTCAACCTCGACCAGCTCCCTCAGCACGACGCTTGGCCCCCCAGGTAAGAGAGCCAGCCACTACCCTCTTCAAAAGAATGGGTTTGACTGGCATCTTTCCCCAGGGGCCTCAAAAACATGGGAGAGTGCATCAGGTTTAACATTTTTAGAACCAGGCCAGTATGAGAGGGTGAAGTTAAATCAGCCAAAGTTAAATTGGCCAGTGTGGTAATTACGTTCCACGAGACTCAATTGACGGGAGAAGTAGTGGCAGAGGTGCACCTTCCCATCCTTGGAGGAACACTGAGACTGAACTGCGCCTGCTAAGACATCAGAAGCATCAACATCAATAAATTGTTCAGAATCTGAAAAACAAAGGACAGGAGGAGGGATGAAAGAACTTCAACCCAAAGGCCTCCTGAGCTAAAGGATTCCATTTGAACTATACCTTAGAGGAGGTCAAAGCAGTAAGAGGTGCAGCAATTTGACTATAATTCCTGATGAATATAAGGAGTTGGCCTTTAGAAGTTGGCAAAACCCAGGAAGCGCTGCAGAGTCTTGCAGTTGTCGAAGGTTGGCCACTCTGCAATGGCCCTTACCCTAGCGGGATCAGCTTTGATCTCCTTGGCTAAAATGACATGTCCCATAAACGTTACTGACTTGACATGGAATTCACACTTCTCTGCCTTGACAAACAACTGGTTTTCAAGAAGCCATTGTAAGACCCACCTAACGTGCTGAGTGTGTTCCTGGAGAGAAGAGAAAAAATGAGAACGTCATCCAGGTAAACAAAGACCAACTTATTTAACATGTCACTCAGCACGTTATTATTGAGGCCCTGGAAGACAGCAGGCACGTTGGTCAGACCAAAGGGAAGGATCAAACATTCAAAATGTTCCGTCTGAGTATTAAAGGCTGTTTTCCACTAATCCCCCTCCCGGATATGAATAAGATGATAATTACGGAGGTCTAATTTTATGAAGACCCTAGCCCCCTGTAAGAAGCTCAAAACCAGATAACATAAGAGGTAGGGGATACCTGTTCTTGATAGTGATGTTGTTTAGGCCTTGATAATCAATACAAAAACCTGTACTTTTGTACAGATAAGAAACCAGCAGGAGAGGAGGAGGGACCGATGACACTGGCTTCTAATGATTCACAGATGCATTTGTCCATAGCCTCTCTTTCTGGGCCAGACAAGGAGTATAATTGACCCTTAGGTGGGGAAGTGCCTGGGAGGAGGTCTGTGGCACAGTCACTGGAACGGTGAGGAGGTAATAATGTAGCTCGGGCCTTAGTGAATAGCAACCAAAGATTGTGGTACTCTGATGGGACCCCAGTAAGACCTGCTGCCTCAACCTGAAAAACAGAAGGCACAGAACCAGGAGATGAGGCAGCATCCAGACAAGACTCAAGACAAGATGGATTCCAAGCTAACAAAAGGGTCTGAGCCAATCCACATGAGGGTTATACTGTACCAACCACGGGTGACCCAATATAATGGGTGCACTTAGGGACTCAATAAGGTACAACTCCTCATGGTTATTGCCAGAGACCACAAGACTTACAGAGGGAGTGGAGTGGATGATAGCAGTGAGTGGTCGACCAGCCAAATACCAACTGGAGGTCGCGGACATGAGATGGCAAAATGTCCAGGTTCCGGCAGTACATGCAAAGACCATGAGGGAGGATATACCGCAGGCGAAGATGGAACAGAGTGAGATGGTATCACCTCTGACACCCATGATGAACGAGCTGCCCTGCATTGATGACGGCGTTGAAGGTAACTCTATATGCGAAGAGCCAAACTGATGAGATCCTCCAATTTCTTGGGCAACTTACAGGTAGCAACCTTTTCCTGGATGTTCTCCTCCAACCCATCAAGGAAATGAGAAAATAGGGCCCCCTTGTTTCAGTCACAGGAGGCTGATAGAGTACTAAACTGGACCATATATTCCATTACAGAGCAGCCTCCCTGTGAAAGCCTTGATCTCCTCCAAGGAGTAGTGACAAGGCTGACGAAAAAACACCAAAGAACATTGAGTAAAGAATGTTCAACAAGACTCAGGGTCACCATCATAAACAAGTGAGGCTCGAGGTCAGGATTAATTTGAGTGTGAGTCAAGAAATAGACTGGTCGGCTTGGCACGGCACCACGATGCAGTTTCTTCATGCGAGAAAGAAGTTTGGCCATTTTGGAAGACAGCTGCTCAACCTCACATGAATTGGAGTTAATCTGCGAAGCGTGCTGTCCTAGAAGAACGCCTTGCTGAGCCAGGGTGGAGCGTAGAGAATCTGAACCTGCTGAATAAGTTTGGTCTGATTGTTATGTCAGGGTCTGGACAGGAACCAAGCAGAGATTCAGTTGCAGGTTAGATATTTTATTAACAAAAGATAAGTTCAACAACATGTAATAGTCCTGAAAACAAATAGTAGAATACTTCCCTTCCCTACTTCGCCCTCAAGGAAACAGCAGTTTAGTCCAGTTTGTCAACAGCGAGAATAATGACTAGATATGAAATTCAATTGCCTCCCGTTCAGTTGCCTCCCGTTGCCTTCCCGTTTCAATGGCATTTTGCAGACTGTAATAGTATGAAAGCAGAATTTAGTGTTGGCCCGTTTATTAGACTCTCTTGGCGAAAGGGGCAATAGAATGTGTTCCCCTTTACACGACTGTCTCCTGCATGCATGGAGTCGATCCTTGCTGCTGTGGGCAGCATTCGACTAGGCTGGCACCTGACAGTCCTCCAGGTTCAGAGGCTGTTAGACTCATGGCAGCAGTGGCCAATGTGATTCCGTTGGGCCTGCCGCACATGAGATTGTTTCAGTTCTGGCTAAGGAAAGATGGGTTAATCCCAAAATCCACCCGCTAAGGGTGGTAAGAGTTACGCGCTGAGGGCTTCATACCCTTTCTATGTGGCTCAGACCCCGGTCACTTTGGGTCCCACTCTAGGAGCATTATGCTGTTTACGATGGGTTCTTCCCTCACAGGCTGGGGTTCGGTTCTCAATGGCCGCCCAGTCTGTAGTTGGACTAAGACTACAGAGTCAGACTTTAGTGTCAGATAAGTTCCTGACTCTTAAGGTGGCTCCACTTTTAGCTCTTACATTGCTCAAAAGGGAAAGGAATCTGCAGACTCCATCAGTAGACCCTGCCTGTTTGGATATGCCCCTGGCTTTGTTTAAGCCATTTTGCACCCTAGACCAGACCACATCCCTAAGGTGCCCACTGCAGCTGATCACCCACTGGTACTTCAAGCCTTCTGTTCTCCGCCGTTTGAGTTGCTGGATCAGGAAAGGCTTCACTTACTGTGTCCAGTTAGAGCTCTGAGGACCTATGTCCACTGCTCAGGCCAGTGGCGTAAGACCTCTCGGCTCTTAGACTGTTTTTGGTGGCTGCATCCAAGATAATGCGATCACAAGACAGTGCTTATCTCACTGTGTCACACATGCTATTACCCTGGCTTACGAGGCCTGTGACTCTGTCACCTTTGGTCATAAAGAGCCCATTCTACCAGGGGTGTAGCTTTATCTAAAGCTCTGTCTAGGGGAGCATGTCTAAGTGATGTTTGTGCTGTGACAAGTTGGTCCTCTCCACACAAATTTATTTGATTTTACAGTTTAGACTTGAATTCAACTCCAGGCACTTAGGTCCTCTTGGATTGACAAGTCTAAGTCTGCTCCTGATGTTTTTGTGCCAATGTTTCACAGTATTTGGGGAGGCCTTCCCTCCACTGTGGCGTAGTGGGTATTACTTCCCCATAGCATCAAGCTGACGCAGCGTCGAGTTCCTTTGAAAGGGAACGTCTCAGATTACGTATGTAACCCAGTTCACAACCCGATTAAAAATGTTGCAAAATAAGCAAACCAGTTTTACCTCCAAAATCAGCAAACCAAACCCACAAAAGAGCTGCACTTACAGTTAATTGATACTTGAAATCAATTTTTCCCCATAGCATCAAGATGACTTGATACTTAATTACTGATAATTGATTGATAATTGACTGATAATTGACATACCGTTGTTACTTGTATCATTGTATATATTTCCTAGTTTTTTCCTTTTTCCTGCCTGTAAAGCGGCTTTGAGACAATGGCACATTGTAAAAGCGCTATACAAATAAAGTTGAATTGAATTTGTCAAGGAGAAACGAACCCATGCGCAGACAGCATAAAACAGAAGAATCTCTTTATTAACAAACAAAAACCAAAACAAGAACCCAAGAGGGGGCAAAATGATAACCAACACAGGCTTAAAACTGAACTCAAGATATTTCAAAAACACGGAACAAAAACGAAACCAAATGACTGAAAAACTTCCACATTACCAAATTACAAAATTACAAAATCCAAGATACCAAGACAAACCGACACAAGACAGAAAACACGGGGGCATTAAATAGCACAAAGACAAACGACTAACAGGTGCACGAAATCAGCGCAGACAAGACAAGAGAACAAGGGGGCGGGGCCAAGACGCAAGACCGGAGAGCACATGGCGAATGTAAACAAAACAGAGGCCATGTGCTTCCACACGAGACAAAGGCCCAGAGCATGCGTTCAGATCCCGACTCCAAGAAACAAGAACCAAGACTAGAAGGAGTCAGGATCCAAACATCACGCTCTAACACTAAACACAGGGCATGTCAGGATCCTGGCAAGATAATCCAGAAATACTCAGAACAGGAAGCCAGGACCCTGACAGTACTTCTGTACTTAGTGTTGTAAATCATGGAGGCAAGGATAAGCATGCAATAAATACTGCTTTTTTGTATTCGTAATCCCGACCCTGTTTTAATAGAAACTAAATAGAATTGAAGAGTCGATTCCACCGACTCTAAAACTGGAAGTTGGAGTCAGACTTATAGCTGGTTATGACTATTTAAAGTATTGCTTCTTTTAAGATCTTGGAATAATCAAACAAACAAACGCTGCACTAACATAATTTTGTTATTAAAAACCCATCTGACAAGATGGGGTCTGCATTAGGTCAGTAGATAGTCTTTTGTGGCTGTTTGAATATATTCGACCACATGAGCTACTACACCACGAAAACAATCAGGTCAAATGCATTTTCCACAATCTCTGGACATGATCAAAAGTGAACAAGCTCAAAACGTTTTGGACCCCATTTACACCTGTATTTACCGTCTTCCACTTGTCATTCAATCGACCAAAACACATCTCAATATGCATGTTAATACAGGCCCTTATTGGTTACTTAATGTTACTGGCAGATTAGCCAGATGTTTCTTCAGAAATTGGTAATCTATTTTTTATTATGTGGAAAACATTTGCAGTGCATCTTTAAGAATACAAAGGTTTTTAGTGTTTTAGTTTTCTAGTGGTCATAAATGAGATGTAATTAAGAATGCATAAACTTCAGACTTTTTGATACAGGAAATGAATCGACCATGTCAAGACAGAATACCGTCAATAAAATGCTGAGCAAAACATAATTGTTTCTTTATTTTCATTGAACTATTTTTTGAATGTCTATGATTTTTTTACACACACTACACAGCAGTTTTGCAGACATTTTCTTGACAGGTATTGAAGCAATATTAAAGCAGAAGGCTGCGATTGTGTCATTAGCTAGTCAAGGGACCCAAATAGAAACCAAGTAAACATCTTGAGCTGACATTTTCCAGAGACAGTTCACCTATATGATTTGGAGTTGAGGGCAGGTTGTTGAGGGTTGAGATAGGCCTATAACCTATGTTCAGGCACATAGGTGAATAGTGTGGGCATCAGACCACAGAGAAAGACAGTTTGGTTTTTTGCTTTGGTCAGTGCAGAAAAACAGGTTCTAAATATTTCAAAGCATTTTTATTCAATATATGAGCATAGATCAAAAAGTTAATGTGCTCAGATTAGATTAGATTATTGGCAAAAATAAATAAATGTGAATTGTCTGTTAAGCAACTGGCTTGTTGCTAAAGGAATTGTGTAATGCAGGTTTGGAATGCAGTGTTCTATAACTGGACAAACTGGACAAAATCCAATTGTGGCCTTGTGAACAAAACCTAATGTGTCCAAATCAATGTATTAAACCTTTAATCACATTTCATAAAATAAAAAACCTGTTTTCTTCATTGTGAACTGCTGGTTTAAACTCATAGACACCAGAACTATGACATGTAAACATGTAAACTACAGGGCTCCGTTTGCTTTTGCTGACACTACCACTATTTGACACATACTAAGTAGCTCAACCCTTCACTCATTTAACACAATTTGTCATTAGTACTTAGCCTGAGCAGACTATTTAAAAGCACTTCACTTCCCCTGAAGCAGCATTTAGGTTGCTTGCTGCTCGCTAAGGGGCTGGCGAGAACCGAGAGAACATTCAGAGTAGAGGAATTAAATGGTTTGTAGAATAATTCGGAGCAGATGATGGCATTGTGAGCTGTGCCAGCAGCTGCCATATGGTCATGGTAATAGGGGCTGTCATCGCCTTTATTACCAAATGACAAGCACCATGTTAAACTTAATAACCCACAGGGGCGGACTGCTGTTTATGTGCTTCTGTAAACGCATTATAAATGAAATAATTTTTGATGGAGTACTGGGAGGGAGGGTGAGCAGTTGTCAGCTACCCATAAAGGGGTCTAATGTTGTCTGAAAGGTGGTGTTCCATGGCAGTAAGAGTGTTAAATAAAAGGTGGCGATTTGCCTGGGGGTATACACCCAGCAGGCATTCCCTTCTCTGTTTCACGCTCTTTACCAGAATTTGACAAGCTGCTTAAATGGCCCTCTTTTATGTTTAATCATGAGTAACAAATTTGGGGGGAATCGTAGACCACTTCTATATATGAAAAAAGGTTTAAGCAAGATGCCTTGCTAAAAAAAGATAATGTGATCATTTGATGTATGCTTTTCTGCTTACTACAACAGATTGAATAGTTACAGAGTCAAATGGTTTCTCTGGAGAGTAAAATTGTGCAGTTGCAAGATGACAGTTAGACACGATGACAAGCCAGAGCTGAATGGGACAGACTGCTTTCCTAGCTGCAGTTACAAGGGCCAGAAAATGCCATCAAAGCAGAAGCAAGCAACTTAAGCTAAGATAGGAGCTGGGAGTCCTTCGATTTGAAAGAAATTTCTATCTGTCCAGCTTTTCGCAAGGTGAATGATTTCACGCTGGCTAACAACAGAATCCAGCTGAGAACAGCCTAGGTTAATGTGTCCAGCAGAACACACACACATTCCAAACAGAACAGGATGGACAGTCCTGCCAAGGATGACTGGGTGGACATAAGTGCAGACAGGTACTTCCGCCACCTTTTAGTATCCTTGTTTTTTTCTCCCTCTAACCTCTAATCCTTTTTTTATTTTTCTGACGGCAAGGACAGCACACATATGCAAAAACACAAGCTATCGGGTGATTGAAAAAAGCGAAAGGGGGGCAGAAACAAGGACTAAAAGTCATATGCTTAGAATTACCCTGGGATGTTTTGCTAGGAGCTTATTGACTGAAATTTGCATGTAGAATTAGCCACCACAGAGCAGCAGAGTTGGACCTGCGCCAGGATGCACCTGAAACAACCCACAGCCCCCTCAGTTTCTGCCCAATGCCATTTTCCCACTGTCATGAGCCCTGAAATTGACAGTTTGGCAGTTTAATTTAATTTGTGCTTCCTTTGCATATTCATCCCTGACGGAGGAGTCATCTCAGGCAAATCCTGGCTAATCAATTCAGTTTTCCTGTGACACTCCTATTCCACTATGATCCCAGCATCTCTTTTTCTCCTTCTCTTCCTGTACTTGCTATAATTTAATAGGATCAATTTTAAATAATTCTGTTCTGCTTGCTACCAGATGTCTACATGCTGTTTAACACCTCCCAAATCAAGCAGCCTCTTCAGTAATTATTTCATAAAACTTTTATGTTGGCTACTGTATTAGGGTTTGTGTCATGATGAATGGTATGATGATTTCCAACAATACCAGTTCACAGATTTATTTTGCCCAAATGTACCGCAGTCTCAACAGAACAGCATGTTGGAACCTGTCCAAATCTCTCGGAGGCTATTCGGTGACACAATGCAGTGTTTAGAGTTGCAGGAAAATGGAAGGTCTTGGCATTTTGACAGTTAGCAGTTTGAGATACATACAAACACACATGGGACATAGTGATTGCAACAGATAATGAAAATTGTGTGCATTATTTTGTAATTTTTTTCAGGTTGCTTAGTTTTCCTGCTGATCACCTGCATTTCGTATAGCTGATATGGAATGTCACAAAGTAGTCACTTTATTTCCACAGTGATACTAAAGAGTTTGTTATACAAAAATATTTACATTTTTAGGCCGCTTAAAAAATTCTATTGATACTGAATTATGTATGTTCCATGTTTCTGGCTAAAATGTAATTCATAATTTAAAATACTTAGCAACTAATTATTATCATCTCTCATCTCTCTCTGCATGTTTTTTTAGTATGATTAACTACCACATTAATTATTGTTTGTTTTTAGTTACAGACAATAAATTTGTTTGATATTTTGTCTAAAAATTTGTTATGTTCAATTTATATGTTTAATTATTTAATATGTTTAATTAGCTTCATCAAACAGAATTGCAAAAATCATGATCATTTCTGACAGCTTTCCAATCCAATCTTTCCTACCATATTCCATTAGTCAGATGAACAGATGTCCTGCTCCAAACTTACCACTGTTGAGCCACTGTTGCACATATCAGGCTAGTTAAGGTGCTGAAGCAAACAAACAACTTTTAATAATAGAACAATGTTTACACATTTTCAGATAATGCACCAATTAATTATCTATATTGTCTCTTCAGTTACAGTAAGCTGGGATAGAAGAAAGAAAATTCAAAGAAAGAATTTGAAAATTTAAAAAATCACACACTTACCTTTAAATTGACAGTTTCCATTTGCAAAAGTAAACTATTTTTCTGTTGACTTTAAACAGTTGTTGATTGGGAGATGTGTAATCAGTGGTGTCTTTTCCTGTAAAGTGTGATGTCTTCTCGGCAGTCTCTTAGAGATATGTTGGCTCTCCCCATCCCTTCAGGGAACATGGAAGTTTTATATCATCATCATCTGTTTTCTATTCCTCAACTCCACAGCTGTCAACTGTCTCTCAGATCCTGCCTGAATGCCTCTGTGTACTCGTCATCTGCACTGGCTCACATCGGTGTGACACTGGAGCAGAGTGCTGCGCCACCCATGTCACACTAAAGAGCTTCTAGATAAATCTGTGATCAAACCCATGGTGAGGGGGAGATAGAATGATCAAAACATTTTAAAATAGTGTTTGATACAAATGAGGGAAAATGCCAAACACTTTTGATGTGACTACAAACACTTCTTCTGTCACTCTGCCATGTTATGTTAAACTGTTGCCTTTTGTATCGTGTTGTGTTTCCACATTTTCTCTGCCTGTAGGGCTACAGGTTCATGCTAATGTGCAGCTCATATTCTCTGAGTGATTGTTTGCTCTTGATTGTAAGTTCTTAAAATATTCAGTAGGAACTTATAAATAAGTTCTATATTTATAGTTCCTAAAAAAGAACTATAAATATACAGTACAATCAGTTTTTTAAAATTTCTTAGCCACTAGCGGCACTGGTTGGAATATCAAAACAGGTTTCCCTGTCTTTTATTATTGGCATAAACATGTAGACCCATCCCAAACTCATGCCATTGGTTGAACTAGAACCATGTTGGACCTCTGAAACAGAGCAATGTTATGAAGCACTACTGAATCTAAGTCACCCAGCATTAAAGCTGCATAGGACAAATGTTTTAACATCAAAACAATTGCAAATGTCAGCTTTAAACAAACATGATCCTGCACCCCTTTCCAATGTTGGTTACACCTCTGCTGGCCGACAAAAGAGCTGCGCAAGCACAAGTGCAACTAGACTCCCCTTTCCAGAAACTCAACATATGTAAGGAGCTTTCAAAGGTATTGCAGGACCAGTGTAATGTTTTACTGTCTCACAACAACACCTTTATCACCTCTGGATTTCAACTGGATATCAACAGCTATGTCATTTTATTTCCACATGCACACACACAGTTTGTGTGTTGGCCCCTTTAGAATGTGCAGTTACATGATTGGAATTATCAAACCCTTTAGAGACTTCATTAAGTATCAAAATGAATACCCTAGTGATCTCTCTCTTTCTCCTTCTCGTCCTCTCTCTCCTTCTAAAAAACACTGCTGCAATGACACTGTGTGTGAGTTTGCACATGTGCATACGTTTGTTTGTCTGCCTCAGAATATTGCGGTATTCATGAGATGCTGAAAGGGCAGCAGGTCTAGCACCCCAACACATTGCCCTATGCTGCCCTGTAGTGTGATCTCTCTCTATAATTGGCTAGGGCTGGTGTATCCAGATTTGATCCCTTCAATTGATTAGGTGATGACAATCAAAGCAATGTGTGGAACATGACTGTGTAGTGTGTAGTGTATGTTAATTTGAGAGTTTAGTGTCTTATTTCCCCTAGTCTAGTGTAAGAAAGATTGCCTGAAGAAGAGAATTCCTCCTCAGGTCCTCCTTATTGGTCAAATTAGTTTGCCTAAAATTAGTAGATTATGTTATAAAATTATGTATTCCTTGTGGTAGTGGGCAATAGTGTTGGTAATGAAATTGCATATTATTTCCGGTGCATATGGGCCTTTGGGTCTGATATAAAAGGAAGGGTGGATAAATGGAGATATTTATTATGTTAAGCAGGAACATCAGATCACAACAGTGCTAACTTTGGTAACAAGGGTAAAAGAAAACAGCACATCAAACAGAACAAAGTGTAGTGGGGGCTTAGCACTCTGTCACTGGTATCCAATCCAGAAATGCACCTGTAAATGTACATTGTTTGTGTATATGTGTGAGTTCACCTAGTCATATGTTAAGGTTTCATTTAGATTGAATCACTAGTAGTGTGTAAAAATGCTTCTCTAACAGCAGTTGTTGATGGAAGTCCTATGATGGAAGGACATGCAAGTGGTAGTAGAATACATCAATAGATTGCACTAATTCTGTTTTGATTCTGTTGTTAGAACATTTAAATGAATAGTTCTTCTGACAATATGGTGGCTATATTGAGATCACATAACTAGCCAAATACTACTTACTTTAACCCCATTATCAGACACTTCTGGGTGCAAAATAAATGGGTGAGAAATACACTTGTTATTTCTACATATGCACCTATGACCAATTAAACAGGACTTAAATGCAGTGGGACTTATATACTAGAAAATAAGGAATATATAAAGTGAAATTATTTGGAGAAAAATATATGTTGTCAATGTAAGGTCCAAAGCCATTGTCATATCAGTTGTCTAAATCAGTGAGAGCAAGTCATAAAAATGTACCTTTAAAAATGGAGCATCCTTTTAATATGGGCTTTTATGGAGCTTACTGCTAATTATTAATCACATGAGTATATAGAAGAAATGACTGCACCAGTGTTGACACTGGTATGATAAGAAAACATTTTATTAACGACCTAGATTTCCCTGTGTTTGCTAGTTTGTTCCTTCTGTATTAATACTCGTGTAAGGTGTCATACTACACTCAACTCACTCATTCTTGTGCCCTTTGTGGTATGGTATTGATCCTTTGTCTTAGTAAATAGTAAGTCTCTCTCTCTCTCTAATTTAATTTCATTGATTAGGCAAAAGAGGCAAAACAAGGTTCCTGTGATAAACGGCCAAGTCCAACAAAAAGCAGCAGTGAAGTCATACTGTACCACAGCAGAAGTGTCGCAGAGCTCCTATAATGAATATGCAGATGTCATATGATGTATTAGTTGTGAATGTATCTCGTTACAGACTCTGTGATAGGTATTAGATCAGTTGGATGGGTTTCTCTTTTCTTGCATGTGTTAGAACTGCGATTGATTGGTGTTTTAGCAGCTCCTGATATAATGCATCTGCTGTAGTCAGTATGTGTGTGTGTTCCTTGTTCTCTCTAAGTGGAACACATGCTCTGCCGCAATATGACACTTTTCATCAGTCAATCACAGTACACATCCTTGTGGAGCAACCAGCTGTTCTCTCTCAGTCTTTTCTTTCAAAAAGAAATAATCTAAATAGGAATTTTTTGCTTCAATTCAACAAGTACTTCTACTACAAGCTAGTATTGTGATAAAAAAGATTGTAGTTGATAAAGATACTTTGTTTGTCCTCAGTGCGATCTCTTGTTAAAGATGAAAGAGCAGCTATGCTTGATGTACTTTGACAGGTAAAATACTTACCTACTCAGCTCAGCCTCCCTGTGAAGATAGCTGTCACACCTTTGAGCTGTTCAGATTAATCACTGCACTGGGATTATTAGAAAAGAGTGGCAGAACCTCTCCTATCACCACAGCAAAGGGGCTTGACAGCCGGTTTGACAGGCTGGGCCTGTAATCTGCGTAATTTGCAGCTGTTCTCTGTGTTCTTCTTTTAGGAAGGGTCAGGATTACCTCAGGATTAAACTCCTGCTGTAGTCTCATCTGACATGGGTGGGGTGGGGGGGGAGGGGGGGGGGGTAGTTTTCAGGGGCTGTTAGCTCTAAGCCAGACTAATGTCCACACATCTCCTTTGCTTTTGGTGACAGGTGTGACTTGGTTATAACAAGCGCAATAGTTTATAGCAATAGTATATAGCTCCAAGTGACTAGCTGGTCAGTTAGCGATCTATAGACATGACAGATCTTCACAAGCAAACTTTTTTGCTGCCTTTAAGCTTTTAAATAGTGGAAATAAATAGTGTTTGAAACACTAGTGTTTTAGTACCACATTAAAAATCTTACAATTTTAGGTTCTGAAAATTGAAGTCAACATTAAGAGTATTAAGTTGCAATATTTTATAAAAGTCAAAATTTTAAAAATGAAATCAATGTAGCATTATTAGGTTAAAATTGCAGCATCGCAAGTTAAAGTGTAGTGATCCAAAAATAAAGTTGTAAAAGTAGTTCCAAAGGCCTACCCCAATTGTGTTGTGGTGAGCATAAATGGCCACCATGTAGATCCTAAGAGTGGAGGGAGACAGACATCTCTCCAGGTAAAAAACACAGCACAGTCTGATCTGGCACTTCTGTAGGTCCTCCCAACAGGAGGAACACCATTCCACAAAGAGACACCACTTCAAGACATAGAGCTGCCAGGTAGAGGGGGCTGTTGCCTATGTGACAGTGTCAGTTACAGTCGGTGAAAGACCCGCTAAGTCCTCCGCATCCCGTCCAGAGGCCAGACATGGAGATTCCAGACGTCTGGTCTGGGGTGCCTGATTGTGCCCTGCCCCTGAGTGAGAAGGTCCTGGCTCAGAAGAATGCACTGGAAGGAGCCGCTGTCAGGAGCATGAGCTTTGAGAACCAGGTCTGGGTGGTCCAGAATGGGGCCACCAAAAAAACCTGGTGCTGCTCCTCCCCCAGGCTGTGTACAAGGAGGCTCACTGGGGGAAATGCATACTTGCATAGATATCGCTGCCAGTTGTGCGCTAGAGCATTCATGGTGAGGGGAGCCTCAGACAATACCAGAGAATACCACAGCGGGTAGTGGGTTAACTAAGCAGAAGCAAACCTCTCCCAAATCAACTACAAATGGACTATGTGACAATGGAGTCTCCATTCCCCCGGAGCTGAAACCTGCCAGGATAGTGTGTCAGCTGTGCATTGAGGTGACTAGGAGTGTGGCCCACAGAGACTTGATCCACCACTGACTTCAAAGGAGGAGCAATGAGCAAGCTGTGAAATATGACGTGACCGCACACCACCCTGGTGGTTGATATAGGTCACTGTTGCTTTGTTGTCCATCGGGACTAAGAACCTTTGCAGGGATAACAGGACTGCCAACAGCTCCAGGCAATTTATGTGTCAACGCAGGTGGTGCCCTGTCCAGAGCCCAGACAGTTCAATGCATTGGTTGTAATGACCATGCATCTGGACACCTATCCTAGAGGGACACCTGCCCATAGGCAAGCCAGGTAAGACCACAGAGTGAAGGTTCGGCAAAACTTCAGGGTGATAACCACCTAGTGTACACCTAGGCACCAGGCACGCATCAAGCATCTCTGTGCTTACGCAACAAATCTTGCGAGTGAGCCAGAATGAGCCAGTCATTCAGTTCAGGATGTGAAGACCCTGCTCCTGAAGAGGGGAGAGGGCCACCTCCGCCACCTTGGTGAAGCCACCAGAAATGAGAAGAACTTTCAGGTTTCCTTTAAGTCAATGTGTTCTATGCAGTAACCCTGTGTGTTAGTCAGTGAGAGTGCAATTAGCCCTGGTGCTCAGCTTTCAGCTCAAAGCAGTGCTGTCAAACTCCCAGAGTGCTTGGGCGAGCTGACAATTGTTCTATCAAGGCTGACAATCAAACAGAGAAACTGAGAAATTATCTGTCTTCTTATTATCATTTGGCTCTAATCAGATTTAAGGCTTTAACCACAAACTGCTATGTAGTCCCGAGACTGAAATATGCACCCAAATCAAAAAACTCACCAGAAACTGTTTAATCAAACTTTGCCACCTTGTTGTTTTACTTACTTGATTTTCATCTGCCTCTTTATTAAACGTGAAAAAAAAAGCTTGTAAATTTGTTTAGTGTTTTTGTGTTGGTGACCAGAAGCAGGCTGGCTGATTTGGAACAGTAGAAAGCATCCTATCATGCCTCTGATAAATCTGGATTTTGGGATGAAACACATTTATTTTTAGCCAGAACTGAAACAGTCTTAGCAGCAAAACGTGCAGCAAACCCAATGAAATCACACTGGCTGCTGCAGCCATGAGACCTAACAGCCTCTGAATCTGGAGGACTGTCAAACAGTGGCCTAGTCGAATGCAGCAAGGATGGACTCTACACATGCAGGAGACAACTGTGTGCACATCGTAGTGGAATCTCAGCTTACCCCCAGAAAAGTAGTTTTCTGAACTGGAGAAAGCATACTGTTCTTGGGGTTGAGTCTCAGCCCTAAGCATTTCATATGAGCTAACACAACAACTGGGCAGAAGCTTCCACGCTGCCAGGAAGTCAGAGAGAGGAACCATCCTGTCTATCTGTCCAGTCTACTGAAACAGAGGACTGGCAAGAGAAGTCTGGACAGATAAACCGATGGGTGCTTCTACCCCCTGAAACACCTGAGGTGGCGGGGAAAGTAAAAGCCCCTGCTGGGGGCTCCAAGAGGGGTTTGGCAGAGTAGGAAGGCATGCACAGGGACCCCTCTTGGTGGGGCCACAATAGAGGAATAATTGCTTGTTTTGGGAGTAAATGCATGAGCTGAACGGGAGCGGTGTTCTTCCTAAAGAGCTGACCTAGTGTGCTCCGCTCCCAAACAAAAAACACACATATGATGCATGTCACCCGCCGCGAGATAGCATGGACAAGGTGGCACACATTTTTTTAAGTTTTTGAAAGACATATTTTCTGACTTCTTCCTAATCTCTCTTTTTTTCCCCCTTTGCGTAGCTACATGCAGACTAAGAGCTTTCTGAAAACAAAAAAGCTAATGACATTTTGCAGGTGCTTTTTATAGGCTTTGTGGCACAATCCTACGTCACTTGACCTTGAACTTGTTTTTACCTAGGCCTGGTTTTACACGTATTCAGACTCGGGTGCGCCTAAAACGCTTTCCCCATAGTGTCAAGCTAATGCAGTGTTGAGTTCCCTTGAAAGGGAACTGAAAATCTAACTTGAGGTGTGTGGTGGTATACATTTTGATAGTAGTTAATATGGAACATGGAACTGAACCCAAACCGAAAGTGTTGCTATAAGCTGTTTAAATTTGGACCGATGTAATGAACATAATGTGTTTGTGTGTCTGTCTCTGCCTGTTTTGTAATGCATGTTTAGTGTGTTTATGTGAGCTGCAGTGTGTGCAACAGCAAAAACTTTCACTGCAGTGTCTGATAGAGCTCTCAAAGACTGATTTGTTGTTTTATGTTTATTGGTTTACAAAATGTTGCATTCATCGAAAAGCCACAGATATCAAATAAGGACTGCCAATTCCCTGCTCTGTCTTTTTAAAATGAACTCTCTCCCTGTTTTTTTCTCATTCAAAATGACATTTTGCACTGAATTGTGCCAAAATATAGAATTATTACAGATCAGAAGTTAATTTAACTGTGTTAAAGTACCAAGACAAAAGCATAGCGTTTTTTTTAAAAAAAAATCTAATAGGATAATACAGTGTGATAATAAAAATATGAATAAAATTATATTTTATAGAAAATACATAGGACATGTGCAGATTTATATTTATCTGTATAAATAGGATCTGATTAGTATTACAGCATCCACACTGAGAACCATAATGACATAAAGAAGTTGTGCATGATGGGAATATCAGATGATAGGATAAAATGACTCTTTCTCTACACAGGGCACCAGCAGTGAGATGAACAAACACAGTGCTGCTAACAAGAGCCTGAGGGCACAGTTAGATGAAAGAGATCAGACAGTGAAGGAACTGCACAAGAGGTAAATGCTCTCTATCCCTCTGTTTCTGCTTCCCTTTCCTTCTAAGTCTCAGCTGTTCCTGCTTCTTTACTACGTTAATGCTCCTTCACTTTCTTGGGCTCTGGGTCACATTTGCAGTGTATGATTCCACCGTGTGGAAGCTCTGTGATTGCTAAAACATTCACATTTTTAATGTTTTGCGGATTTTGATTTAACATGGATCTGCACGGCTGCCAACCTTTTTGACTGTATGTTGCTCTCCACTTTACTCCATTTTTAGACCTTTTTTTGCACAAAATAGCAGTTTGAGAATAAGACATGGCCTCACATTTGTGAGGTTCATGTTTATAAGAAATGCAAAAAATTGTCTTGAAACAAATTGTCTTGGCGTGTTTGCCTTTCAATTACCTTTATCTTGTTTAATGAAAATAGAAAAAATAATGACTGAGCATCAGATTTTTATAGAATGCATACTCTTGGAAGTGTGTGAATGTCAATCTGTGCCCACAGGCAGGTTAAAACTAATGCAAGTCTGTGACAATATGTAAAATCACGGGAGAGAATCCCTGTGAACAGCAGCTGCCTTACGCCACGCAGCTCGTTTAAATGAAATACATGTCTAGACGCTGTAAAAAATACATCTCCAGCTCTGAGGGGCCGCTGCACTGCCTTCAAAAAAAGTGAATTTCAAAGCATGCTGCCATGTCCTGAGTCAATATCCGGCGCAGAAGTCTCTGCCTTATTCATAAAGACCTGCCTTTCATGTGCCGCCTGTTGTCTTTCCGTTTCATACATGTATTCATCTCATTTGTTTTCTACTGCAAACTGCACATTCGTAATCTGTGAATGCACTCATAATGCATTCTGAATTGGCAATCTAACACCTCAACAGCAAAAAAGACAAAGAAAGAAGTGCAAAGGACAACATTCAAGCAATTTAGTGACCCATAGACAAGCAGCACTGCTCATCAGTATCATCCAGCTATTCTTTTCTGGCATGAGCACTCCTAACTTAAATATTATAGATCTAATTGCCATTTGCTCTCTTGATCTGTGAAAAAGATGGGGTGGAGTGGAGTACAGTGGCATCACTGTAAGTCAACAGGAGAAACGGCTCCCTACACACTGCAGCGGGGTCAGTGCAGTGTGGGTTTTCTCATTAATGGCTTTGTCCGGTAACCAGACTCGATGTCCTCAGGCCACCTAGTCTTTGTTTAATTTAATGTCACTCCAACAGGATGCTTTCACATTTATTCAGTGCATGTGCTTCAGGCTCTCTCTCACTGGAATGTGTTGATATTTATTTAAAAAGGACTTTTACTCATCATTACAGCAGCTTTTGTATCAGAGTGGTGGTCAGTAAAATAGGCCTCAAATGTTCCACATATTTCAGCTCTTATTTCAGCTCTTTTATGTCATCTCATTGTACTTCAGTCAGAGGTAGAAACCTGCATAGAGAATGTTTGGTACAATTTTGTGTTTAATTAGTAATTAACTTATGTTTGTACAAGTACAGTACATTAGACTGTAAAATAAACAGACAGAAAAAACTGATTGACCATTGTGAAAACACTTAATAACCTCATATTTTATGTACATATGTGTATGTGCACAGGATTAGTGTTTTAGATAGAAATGTGATAGTGAAAAGGCAGCTGGTCAAAGATTTCAGGAGCAGACTCAAGATTTGCAGGGACCCCAGCCCGGGTTAATAACATTTTTATACACTAGATAAAATCTGTCTCTGAAGAGTCAACTAACTGGAAAGCCCTGGTCGATTCTCTGAAGACTGACAGTTGCCATTAAAGAAAAAAGCTGTGACAACCAGCCAAAAACTCAAAGAGGAGCTACAGAAAAAGGATTTGAAGCTTCAGCATCTCTCTGCATCTTTAATATTTTTATATTTTATTTTATTTTAACTAATTACCACCCGAATTGTTTGATATTGGCGTTAATACCAAACTTTGTCCTAATTTTCCTAAGTCTCTCTGCTGCTGTGGCTCTGTGGGTTCATTTAATTATTTATTTATATCTTGTAATGCCTAATTGTTTAAAAATTTGTCTTAGTATAAGATAACAGACACACAGAGCGGCAACAGTTTGTTCAGTAATCGTCAGATGCATGTTTTTTTAAAACAATGAGACATGAAAACCTATTTTAGTGCACCCCAAAAACACAATATTTTGTAAAAAGCCATGATAGGATGCTACAACTTGAGTGTGAGTATGGGCAACATTTTCATATAGTGAAAATGACTGTAAGTGGTCAGTCCCTTGACTATTTTAAGCTACAATTTGTAATATTTTCTTTATGTTTGTGTGTTTATCCCCAGGAGTGACTACAAGCATGGGTAGCAGAGTGTGATCGGGTCATGTCTGACTTGGAGCAGGCTGCTTCTAAACAGATGCACGATTTGGTCCAGCAGAGCACCCAGACTCTGGAAATAATGCAGAGTAAACTTGCTTTTACCCAGTCCCAGTTGCACCAACTCTCATTCATTAAGATACCTGAACTGTCCCATCACATTATGTCTTCATTGTAGTCTTATATATTAAGGATGAATTCCTACAGCGCTATGTAAAATAATGTTTACCACACACTGTTGTGGGAACTTAGTATGTATTGTAGCCTGTGGTTTTGTACAGTCAACATATTTAACCTGTAGCTGATTCCAGCTAGCCTTTTAATGATGGCCCAGCTCTCTGGCCTACATTCCCCTGTCATGGATTGATGAGCTTTGAACATACATCCAGTCAAAAAGGTTAAAAGGAGATCTTTCGGATGAATAAAATGCTGTTTTTGGGATGCACTGAGGAGCTTTGTTTGAATTATACAAATATATGGGCCTAATTGATTAAGTTTTTCTTAGTCCAAATTTTTATACATTTAAATAATAAACATGTGGTTTAGGCATTAAATACTTATCATAGTCATAAAAACATATTTAATACAGTGTGTTATATTAATTTATTAATTTACTTTTAAGCCTGTCTCTAGCCTTCATCTGGGGTTGTGTAAACATTTTTGATATCCCTGTTCAAATGGTGTTAAAATTGAGTACAAAATTCCAAATGCCACGTACGTAACACAAGATGTAAGATAAAGTCTAATTTCTTTTCTCAGTAATTTTCTCAGTAGTTTATCTTCTAATATAATCCAATGTGGTTTAATGCATGTAAGTCATTTAAAGAGGAATCTTTTCCTCCACTTTTCTAATCCTCCTTCTCTGCAAGAGAACTGGTAAATTGGCCCTATGGCTTGAGTGATTGTGGCTAAGAGTGCTTCTCCTTTTGGCCCCCATCACACTATTGTGCAGCTCGACTGGCTCTTGACAAGCAGTCAGGGGAGCTGTGCAGAGTATGTGATAAATTCACTTAATCTGTTCCTGTTTTTTCCATGTGCCAGGGTTAGGTCAATTGAATCTACCCTTTGACTAGTGACAGTGAATATCTATTAAGCTTTAAATAAAGTCATATGCTCTTTTGATGAGTTTTGAGTTTTTGATGAGCTGGGCATCACTCTGGAGAATTCTGAATGTTGCAGGTTTAATAATGTTTATGTAAGGTATGTAAATGCAGGCAAAACGAAGTTAAAGTTCACATACTATTACTTATCTTTCATGCACTTGACTTTTTTTCAACCAGTGAATCTATAACAAACATTTTTTGCAAGTTGTTGCTTTCACTAGCCAGTTGGGACAATCCAAGCATTCATATGTAAACTTTTGTAAACTTTTACTTTTATCCCTACAAACAGGTATTTACAGGGAATATTTGTGCATATTACATTTTTGTGCATTATTTGACAGAAATCTTTGAAACTACTTAGAAGTACTTTTATTTTTGCACCCATGGACATAAATTATTGTTTTCCAAATTTACACCTGATAGAAATGTCCGCTAGTGAAAATTGCTTGATTTCTAATAGCACTGCAGTATTAAGAACAGCATTCTTTACCGTTTGTGAATATGAGGATTTAGAACCAGCCTTTACGTAATCCAACAGCACCCCCCTGAAATGTAATGAAGATGCATTTGAAGTATTTATGATGAAGGCTTTATGAAACAAATAACTGTGATGGGGGAATGTGGGAAATTGAGCATGCCCCAAAGAATTGGGCTCCGATCAACCATGTGTGATTGCTCTTATACTTCTGTGGGCTCACTGGGAACACATGGAATCACACACATACACACACACATACACACACACATACACTGTCCATTCCAAGGTCAGGTTTTCACAAGGCTTATGGGGAATGATACAGGAGATTATTGCTACAATCAATAAGCTGAAAATGAAACAAAGGGGAGCTCACTTTATTGACTTTCTCATGTACAGTGGCAGCTTTAACTTTTAATTGTCTCTTAGTATTTAGCAACTACTCCCATTTAGCTCACCCCTCAACAGCCTAAACAAAGAATAAGACCCAACATTCCCCACTGTCATTTTAAAAGAACCTCATCTCTCCCATTATTTACACTCTTCTGAGAGCATCTCGTACAATATGTGCCATGCAAAAAGGAAATAAATCCTATTATGTGTTTTTAAACAGCTCAGAGTATTTTATGTTTAATTCTTCCCCAAATCAACATGAGAGCCGTCAAAGGTTTAGTGCATCTTACATCAAAAGTCAAGAGCATCATGCTGCTCATTCAGGTCATTCCCATTTTTAATGAAATTATCCCAAATGCTGAGCTGTTGATCATGCCAAGTTCATTACACCGCTCAGGATATTCTCTTGTTTTTAATATTTAGTTCTTTTGAAGGCCCTGGCTAATTAAATGGCATGGGAGGTGCAGAGTGCTGAAGCCCGTTTGAGGAGAAAGAAGAAGAGCCTAAATGAAAGAGACAGAGGGTATAAATGCTCACTGACATGCTGAAAATGAGGTCAGTATTTAATGTGATGTGCACTAAAATGTTTGAGGAACAAAACAGAAGAAATTACCAGATAAAAAAGAAATAACAACAAGCTATGGCAAAAAATATCTAAAAACATGTTTATTATTCATTGTTATTGCCAACCAACAGTGAGTTTTGGCTTCAGTTGTACATTTATTCATTTGTGATTTTTTAGGACCTGTCAAAATTCTGTGCATGGGTGTTTAAACTTTGGGAAATGTATAAAAATAACACTAAATTTCAAGCTGCACAGCCTTTGGGGTCATCGAATGACACCATGGCATTCATACACACCCACACAATAGAATTTTTGAATAATTTTTCCTGGCTTTTAATGGCATTTCAGGCTGTGTTTTGTTAAATGTCTGTTATTTGCAGCGTGAGGAGGCGTGTGCAGGTCATGGGGCAGACACAGATTGGACTGTGCGAGTTCAACAAATTCTACAGCAGCAGGTTTGACTTCATTTTATCAGCAACTCCAAACTTTTTTCTAATTATTTCATTATTTATAATTTTATATAATTTAAAGTGGTGCTTTTAATCAAATTAG
Source organism: Chromobotia macracanthus (assembly GCA_036877525.1). Classification (NCBI taxonomy): domain Eukaryota; kingdom Metazoa; phylum Chordata; class Actinopteri; order Cypriniformes; family Botiidae; genus Chromobotia; species Chromobotia macracanthus. The sequence goes on from JAZGTH010000026.1 coordinate 1,240,044, forward strand.
ACATTTAATTAATTTTTCATGCTGGTCAACATGATTAGGATTGACAAAATTTGCTGTAAAATGAGGTAAAATATCCTCTGGTATCTATTTTTAAACAATGTTTATTTGCAAAATGTTGCATGATAGACTATTCAGAGAGGGTGCTGCAAATAATCATCATTTGTCACTAAACACCTGTGGTATGCTATTCATAGAATTTTCAAGTCATAGTCCATGTTAGGATTTTTATAACCCACAATTGCTTGCCAAAACAGTCTACAAGTTAACAAAAATGTTAAATTAACATTTAAATTATAGACACCTGAAAGCTGGAGTCTGGTGAAACAGCAAGGGTGCTAGAATCCTCCCACCACCACTCACCGCTCCAACCCCCACCCCCCACACGCTTTCCCTTACAACTTTTAGCCCACTCAATCGAATTTAGTGGGCAGATATTAAAATATGCACCTCTGCTGGCTCTCATTAAAAGCACATTTCTGATACATTTTAGAATTCACTACAGTTTTAGCTCCTGATATTATTTAAAATGGGTGAAGGTGCCTTTTTGCCTTAGCCTTAAAACAAAAGGCAGATCCCTGATGTCTCTGTTTATAGACCTAGCGAAGAGTGCATTTAGGTTTGCATATTTTGGCAGTTATTCTGGAAGTACGGAATAAGGAAATAAATGATGTCTTATTTATTGAACTGAACAAAATTGTATGTCTTGTTTAGTGAAATGATGATGCCACACAAATCACTGAGATTTCAAGAGGGCAAATAAACATTTTTAGTGAATTGCACTATTAATATTATTAATTGTTAAAATTATTTTATGCATATTTTATCATTTTATGGCACCTCACCATGCAACATCAGAACAATCAAATTAATATTCAGAATTTCAGGCTTTCTTACGATCCTCATGTAGTGGTCACAATCCTAACAATCCTCAGTCCCCAGTTTAAAAATGTGTAGAGTAAGGGAACATTACTTTAAAGTTATTGTTTGTGGAGAAAACCATGTTAGTTAGTTACGCAATAAAAGATACTATTACCTGTCACTCTAATTCTTACACAGACATGCAAATATTGGTTTGTAGGAAAAAAGAAGGTATTTCCCATGAATTTGAGTAAATGGTTGATTATTTTAATACTTTAATACTTAATACATTTTTTTAATACTTTAAATACTTAGATAGCAGGGTTAAATGGTTAAGCTTGATGTATGCAGTCAACATAACAATTTGTGTGAAAATAGAATGATAATGATCTACTTTTCCTTACACCATACTGTGAAAGGGTATAGTTATTTTTGTAATGAAGATATTATGCAGTTACAGGGTTGTACATGAAATCTGGTACACAGCTATGAAGTTTTTGGTAATTCATTAGTAGATATTTTAAATAATACATAAATAATATGACAATTATAAAAATGTATTATGCTAAATATTTAAAATATCCCTTTTAGTTGAGGTTAACAAGGCATTTGAAGTGATTATCTATGTATATTATAAAAATGTAGGATTTTTGCCTCTAATGTTTAGAAAAAAACATACTATGTAATGTTTACCCACATTGAAAAAATAGGCTCATCTGCTTAGTGGTATTATTTGTACTAGACATTGTGGCCAATAATGTTTGAATTTAACCAAGATTGGTGAAAAACAGTATTTCCCAGAGAAAGAGAAAACCTGGTTTGTGCGTGTGTGTGTTTGATTGTCAGCCTGTAATTTATATTCAGTATAATTCATGGTCTCTGACATGACACTACAGCACTACTGGCTTTGACCATTGACCTGAGTGACCATTCCATACCCAATAATTCTGCACATCTCTGCCTCTCACCACTGGACGCTTTAGATGACTGCCATCAGGCATCTTAGTCTCTCTCTTCCTCTCTCGTTCTCTTTCTCGCTTCCTCTGCTGGGCTGTGAGACCCTGAGGCAGCTTGTTAGTGGTGGGCCAAGTATTGATCTGGCAGGTCTGTCGATGCAGGGAGATTGAGCCAAGCTCCACTAGAGACTCTTCACCAGCAGGCTACTATTGACACATACACATACATACACACAAACAGAGCAGCGGCCCACTGGAGACTCTTCACAGGCAAGTTGCTATCGACATGTTCTCTGCTAGACTGACACAACTGCTTGCTGTATGACAAGGCTGAGACCAGCTTTTGTTCCCTGAGAGGTGTGCTGACACTAACAGTGACCTTCGCGTTAGTTTCTCTTTCCTTTCAACTTGCTCATCCTGTGTTTTTTCTTAACGCACTCCACAGGGAGTGTGTCTCTTGCTCTGACTAGTGATCAAGGCAAGTTTATTGGCAAGTGAACTTTTTTAATGTTCCCTTGTTTTAGGAGTGGGTAGGAGGATGGAGCACTCAGTCAATGTTGGCGATTTTATATATGGTACTTGTGTGTGTTGTAAATGCTTTGATCTTCATATGATACACCAAAGCTACCTTTAGTTAGATGAGGTCACAGAATCTTTTCTCTCATTTACAATAAACACCTGGTAGAAGTTCAGTGGGCATTACATGTCAAGATTGTGGCCTTTTTTGTGAGCTATCACAGTGATGCGTGCATGTGTGTGTTATTTGTCAGGCTCTGTACATAGCGCCCACTGTAACTGACAGCCGCTAATAGAGGTACCACTATGACAACGTCTTATTACTGCTGTGGCCCTGTCAATAGCGTGGCCATCACTTCAGTGCCACATGTCAACGTAACAAGCTCATGCATGCCAGAATAATGTTGGGGCTCAGTGTACATGTATTTTGGAAGGGAAATATTGAAGAGGTGCTGTTCACCCTTGTGTCATTTTGTCTGCCTGTCTGAATCATGTGGGAAGCTGTTGAGTATGATCTGTTGTCTTTGACATAATGCAGTTTTGCTTTGCTGGCTTCAGGTGCCATTAATGAATGCTTCTCTCTCTTCGGATACCACATCTCTCTCTCACATCTCATCTTTTTTTATTTCTACTATTCCCAGCACAACATGCACCTTTAAACTCATTCCTGTCTCTCTTAATGAAACAACAACGCTTCCTCACTTGAGGGTCACAACCTGGGAATAACATTGCCAATCTATAAGCATTTAGACCTCAGTGCTCCCAGTGGTTTAACATGTCAGGCCGTGAATAACCCATCCTGTGCTACGAGTGTCCACCCGCAAACCCTCATCCAGTGCAGGGACCCCCTTTGCCCAGTAGCAGTAGACATTTAATTGCTCGCGTTTATTTGTGGATTCCTAATTATTGACTAGAGGTAAATTATAACACCACTGGCTTTATGAAGAGACAGAAATGACTGCTAGAGCTAATGAACTGAGCCACCCTGCCTCCAGTCATTTATCAACCACATTCATCTCAGCTTGACAGCACATAATCATTTCAGAAGTCATGGGCCCCCTCCATCGTCATATTGTTTAATGACCATCAGAATCTCTGGACCATTTTAAAGTCCAGAGATTCCAGCTGTAATATGCTGTTTTGTTTACATGTTTAAATTCTGTGCTGTTCCATATTGTGTGGACTGACTTCTTCTTGGACTCTTTTAAAGAATTGTTTAACGGTTTTAGAAGAAAAGAATTGTTTAACAGCACTGATGTGCTGTTTTTTTTTTATTAGAGGCAAAATATACACACTACATAATTGTGGGATATGGCAAAAATTAAACTTGTAATTACTGTGGCAATTAATGCAGTGACTGAAGTTGGCAGAGTCTGCTGCCCACAGTAACCTCCCTTGGGTGACGAACAATAAAAATACATTTTTCAGTTGCATTACCTATATTGCATTATATAATGTTTAAATAGTAATTTTTTGTATAACATGTCTATATACATTTACATAATTATTTATATTATAAATATAGTTAATATTTTAACAGGTAATATTTTAGTTAATATTATAGTAACTATACAAGGTTTTTATACATGATCTCAGTCTGTAGCCCACTTAGTGTTGTTCATTAGCTTGGCATTTATTTAGGAGAAACATCCATCTTTGTTTCAGTTTTCTACAATTTTTAACATCAAATCCATTACTTGACTTATATTACCCTTCTGCAGGTTTTCCAGCCACTATCACTTAAACACCATTTTTCACCATCTTTCTAAGTAATGACTGTCACTCCACTCACATTTATCAGCACTTGTGATGTCAAGCACCAGTGAACTTGACATGACAGAACTGTCAACAGACCAGTCTTCACTGACTGTGATGCCATTGTTTGATCCTCATCCTGCTCCCTCCCCTCCATCATTTCCTAATGAGAGCAATGGAACAAAGACTTGCAAGTGGGAGTCCATATTTATTCTACAGTGTATTTAGGTCAGATCTACCAGCTCAGGTTGTATAGACCTGACGATGTGAGAAACAACATTTAAAAAAGGAGTTTTAATTACAAGTATCTGTAGCCCCAAGTGTCCAATTCCCTTTCATATTGGTCTCCAGAGGCCTGAAAGGGAGAATAGGGAAGAGAGGCATTGCATGGTGAGTAATTACTGGCACAGAAGAATAGATTGGTGCTATGCTTGATTTTCTTACATGATCTCTTGTTTTCCCACATGTGACACATTCATTATCTTCTAACCAAATGCAGACTTTAGTAGGTCTTGGATGTTTTGGTTGTTGTTGTTTTTTTTGTTATTCCCATGTTCAATCATTTTGATTTTAAATTAAATGTGTGAAGATCAAAGATCAGACAGCTTTATATTCTTCTGTGATCATAGAATGCAGTGTTTTAGTGGCCAAGATAGGGGAGAAAGGCATGCTGATGTGGTATTGAAAGTAGTTAGTAGTAGTTTGCAATGTTTTTTTTCTGACTGGTATCAGCATTGTTTAACAAAAGAGATATGTAGCTCAATAATATTTTAAAACATTTTTCATAACTCACAAATCAGTGAGTCTACCATCTTTTGTGTGTGACAAATTTAGACGTACCGGTTATAGATATCAATAGACACAAGTGACAATGTTCATAAAAAATCTTAAAATATATTTGTTGAAACTTTCTCACAAAATAACAAAAAAAAAAATCACATTCCATTTTTCTCAGGCAGAGAGAAAACTCTGAGCATGTACTGATAAAATGTCACGACTCCAGCTTATTTGTAATTGAAGAAATTTAGTGTTACAGTTTTGCCCTCCCCTTGTGTCAAACTGAAGTTTATTTGAATAATTTTCTGGAAATTTCTCAAAACATGTCAGTACATTTCCCAGTCTCCTTTTTCTACTCCTGACTGCAAGTAGATTTGGCCCCACAAAAGCTACTCTCAACACTGATAACAAAAGGAGCCTGATAATCCATTTAAAGTGAGTGTCTGATGGTGTGGGTATGTATCTTAGTGGGATGAAGCTCAGAGTGCATTGTGACTGGCCCTGTAGCTTCGCCCCAGGCATCTTCACGCTCTATGAAACTAGTGTAACTTAATTGGACTATAAAACACCTTCACATTGTTGCAGGTTTTTTTTTCACTTTTCCTCAGGCCAGGCCAGTCGCTTCTGAATCCACTCCTGGGCGTGTTAATGAAAACACAGCCCAAAAGAGAGCTTTTGTTGTTGGTGAATAGTAAATAACTCACTAGGGCTGCCCAAAGGGAGAAGATTACCTGCTAAAGCAGGTGTTACATGATAATGACTGAGTCTGCCATCCCTGTGGGTCTGTTTGAGAGAGCACAACCAAGATGTGACTTGGGCCTCCTAGGCTAGCATGACATCAGATAGCTTTTCAATGTTGTCCAATAAAATTATTCTTTCTAAGAGTAATTAAATATTACATTGGCTTTGAGGGTTATAGCAAAGAAATCTTCTGTAGCTGATTTAACACAGCTCAAACAACCTTTTGATGAAGTCAGCACAGAGACTGGGTTGTACTCCAGTCTACCTACCCCAGGGGAAATGCAGCTCCCTCTCTCCCTAATAAGACGCGCACTTTTCTTTCTTTTGACTTCTTTCCTCTTCTTTTGTGATGCATAAGCACATCTATTTTAGGGCTGCTACCTAAACACTGAAAGTTGCACTTGAGTTTAGATGCTATAGCTCTCTTTTAATCAGACACAAGGATTCTCCTGTTTAAAGTGTGACACCCTGTTTGTGTGGTCACAGGAATCATTTGTATTTTTCATGTATTCATTATTTTATTGTTTTTGTGAAATTACTGTTGTTACCTGAATAGGTTATGTGTAATACCCTTAATGGACAGTAGGGGATGTGTTGTGCTGAACAGAGACTGTGCCTAACAGTGAGTCGCATAGAGAAGGCCATTACAAGAGAGACTTGGTGTGGAGAGAGTTATAGTCCAATGGAGATGATGATCATCCAAGATGGCACCGAGTATGGCAGCCGTGTTGCAAGCTCAATTGAGACACCACTGAGTTTTTGTTTATTTATTTGTTTATTTTGTATATAATCATGTTGTTTTTCGTGCGTGATGTTGTCAGTTTAATTGTATATGACAAACTGGGACAAATATGGGAAGAGCAGAGGAGGGGGAATAGCTCATGCTTTTGTGTCGACCATACTGGCCGCCGAGGGAGTTCACGGCTGTTATCATCACAGCTTTATATATTCCCCCTCAAGTCGACACAGACCAGGCACTCAAAGAACTGTATGGCAGTATAAGCGAGCAGGAAACTGCGCACCCTGAGGCCACGTTCATTATAATTGGTGACTTTAACAAGGCTAACCTCAAGACAATAACACCAAAATTCTTCCAGCATATAACATGCAACACACAAGGAAACCGGATTTTGTTACTATTCCTTTCAGGATGGCTACAATTCCCTTCCCTACTCACCCTTCAGCAAATCGGACCACTCTTCCGTGCTGCTGCTGCCCGCTTACAAGCAGAAGCTGAAACAGGAAGCACCTGACCTTAGGACAATCAAGTGCTGGTCAGACCAGTCGGATTCTATGCTACAGGACTGTTTTGATCATTTGAACTGGGAGATGTTCCGGTCTGCCTGCAATGGCATCATCGAGGTCTACTCAGATACCATTACATGTTTCACTAAGAAGTGCATAGATGACGTTGTGCCAAACAAACCTATCCAGATCTACCCCAACAATAAACCGGGGATAAACAATGATGTTCGAGCAGCTCTGAAAGCGCGAACATCTGCGTTTAATTTTAGAGACATGGAGGAGCATAAACGCACCAGCTATGCCCTCCGAAAAACCATCAAAGCTGCCAAACACCAGTACAGAGAGAAAGTAGAAGGTCAGTTCTACTCCAACAGCACAAGAAGCATGTGGCAGGGAATCAATAACATACGGACTTAAAGAGAAATAAACACCCCACTATGAACACTGCTGCCTCTTTCCCGGACAAGCTAAATTCTTTTTACTCTCGTTTCGAGACAAATAACGCCCTCACAGAGAGAGCTCCCACGACTGCTGATACAGATGCAAGTGCGCTCTCTGTCTCTGTAGCGGATGTCACCCAGTTCTTCCATCGGGTGAATGTTAGCAAGGCTGCGGGTCCTGACGGTATTCCGGGCTGCGTACTCAGAGCATGCACGGTCCAGTTAGCAGGTGTTTTACAGAGATCTTGGAACCTCTCTCTATCCGTGGTTCCCTCATGCTTAAAAACATCCACCATTGTGCCTGTACCAAAACAATCAAATATCACATGCTTGAATGACTGGTGCCCTGTTGCTCTGACGCCCATCATCAGCAAGTGCTTTGAGAGACTGATCCGAGACTACATCTGCTCTGTACTACCTGCCTCACTGGACCCACTACAGTTTGCCTACCGTGACAACCGCTCTATAGATGATGTTGTTGCACTTACCCTACACACTGCTCCCTCCCACCTGGAAAAAAAGAACACCTATGTGAGAATGCTGTTCGTGGACTACAGCTCAGCATTCAACACCATAGTGCCCTCTAAGCTTGATGTGAAACTACTGGTTTCCATTGGTCAGAATGGCAATAACATCTCCTCTCCGCTGATCCTTAACACTGAAGCCCCTCAGGGCTGCGCTCTCAGCCCCCCCGTACTCCCTATACACCCACGACTGCGTGGCCACACACAGCTCTGATGTCATTGTGAAATTTGCTGATGACACAACGGTGGTAGGCCTGATCACCGACAACGACGAGATGGCCTACAGAGGAGAGGTGCGCACTCTGACACACTGGTGTCAGGAGAACCACTTCTCACACAACATCGACAAGACCAAAGAGATTGTTGTGGACCTCAGGAGACAGGAAAGAGAACACACCCCCATTACCATCAATGAGTCACCAGTGGAGCAGGTCAACAGCTTCTAGTTCCTCTGTGTTCATTTCACTGAGAACCTCACATGGTCCGCTCACGCAGATGCAGTGGTGAAGAAGGCTCACCAGTGCCTCTTCTACCTCAGTCATCTGAGGAAGTTCGGTATGAACTGCAACATCCTCAGCTCATTCTACACCTGCACTGTGGAGAGCATTCTGACTGGTGGCATCATGGCCTGGTATGGGAACACCACTGCCCTCAAAAGCCCTGCAGAGGGTGGTGTGACTACATCACAGGAGATGAGCTTCCCTCCCTCCAGGATATTTACAACAGGAGGTGTCTGAGAAAGGCCCGGACTTGAAGAAAACCTGCCTGCAAAGCTACTCTAAAAGATATGTTCATGTTTACCAAGGACAAAAGAGGTTTTCTTCAAAGAGTGTTCACACAAAATATTTGATTTGGTTGTTAGAAGTTAATTGACAAATAAAATCTATTTATGAAATTATTTTTGAAAGCATCCCCACTTTTAGGCAGGTTTCTTCAAGTGTCTTGGAGATGCTGCCACAGTTCTTCTGGATTTAGTCTGTCTCGGTTTTTTCTGTTGGTTCATAATGTAATCACAGACAGACTCAATGATTGTAAGATCAGATCTCTCCGTGGAGCACTGGCTGTTGTCAGTCTCCTTGTGCATATAAAATTCTCACTGGATTATTAGGATGGTACCTCTCTCAGACTTGGAAGCTTCTGTCCAGTTTGTCCCTGTGGCTGTTAAGAACAACAGAGAGAGGGTACAGAATTTCCTGTCATCCTCGTTTCAAAAGCATTTTACAGACTTTGGCGGTAGGAGAGCAGCATTTAGTGTTGGCCCAGGAACTAGATATTCTCTTGGCGAAAGGAGCCATAGAACGTGTTTCCCCGCACTTGAGAGATCTAGGCATTTTACAGCCGATACCTTATAGTTCCCAAAAAGGACGGGGGCTGCATCCCATTCTGGATCTGTCTCTGAGGAGATACAAGTTCAAGATGTTGACATTCAAACAAACCGTGTGCCAAATCCAGCCTGAGGACTAGTTTGTCACAATAAATCTGAAGGACGCATATTTTCTCATCGAGATTTTGACAGAACACAGGAAGTTTCTTAGGTTCACTTTCAGGGGCGAAGCCTACCAGTATCAAGTACTTCCTTTAGGCCTAGCTCTATCGTCTCACACCTTCACAAAGTGTATGGATGCAGCCCTGGCTCCGTTGAGACTCCAGGGCATCCGTGTTCTGAACTACATAGACAACTGGCTGGTCATGGCCAGCTCTCAAGAGTTAGCTACACAGCATCAAGATGCTGTGTTAGCTCATATGAGGTGCTTAGGGCTGAGACTCAACCCCCAAAAAAATAAACTTTCTCCAGTTCAAAGAACTACTTTTCTGGGGGTAATATGGGATTCCACTACGATGCGGGCACAATTGTCTCCTGCAGCTGTGGAGTCCATCCTTGCTAATGTGGGCAGCCTTCTGCTAGGCCACCATTTGACAGTCCTCCAAATTCAGAGGCTGTCTCATGGCTGCAGCAGCCAATGTGATTCCGTTGGGTTTGCTGAACATGAGACCATTTCAGTTCTGGCTAAAATTGAATGGGTTTCATCCCAAAATCCACCCACTAAGGGTGGCACACCTCCCTCACGGGCTGGGGTGCGGTTCTCAATGGCCACCCAGTCCGTGGTCAGTGGGAGGACCCTCATCTCAAAGGCCAACACATCCTAGTCTGTACGGACAAGAACCTGTTGATGGAGACTCTATTGGAAGACACCTTCTGGTGTCTTGTTTTCTGCAGTGTTTTCTGTGTGGCCTTCTGTCACACGTGGGTCCCTTTTCTGGGACCTTACCATTGTTCTAAGGGGTTTATTTTTGGCTCCATTTGAACCCCTAGAGTCAGCCTTGGATAAGTTTCTGACTCTGAAGGTGGCTCTGCTTTTGGCTCTTACATTGCTCAAAAGAGTAGGAGAGTAGGAGGCCTGCTTGGATTTTTCCCCTGGCTTTGTTAAAGCCATTTTGCACCCTAGACCAGACTGGCATAAAACCTCTCAGGTCTTAGTCGGCCCCAACTGAGGTAATGCGGTCACAAAAGCGCTTTTTTTACTGGATCACAGATGCTATTACCCTGACCTTTCAGGCCTGTGACCTTGTGTCACCCTTGGGCATTACAGCCCATTCTACCAGGGATGTAGCATCATCTAGGGCTCTGCCTAGGGGAGCCTCCCTAAATGATGATTGTGCTGCGGCAGGCTGGTCCTCTCCGTGCACACATTTATTACATTTTATAGTTAAGACTTGAACTAAACTCCAGGTGCTCAGGTCCTCCTGGGTTGACAAGTCTAAATCTGCTCCTATGCTCTGTGCCAATGTTTCACAGCACTTGGGGCAGGCCTTCCCTCACTGTGGCATAGTGGGTATTACTTCCCCAAAGCGTCAAGCTGATGCAGTGCCAAGTTCCCTCGAAAAGGAACGTCTCGGTTTACGTATGTAACCCTGTTCCGTGAAATGGGGAATGAGACATGCATCACATATACAGATACAGATAACATATACAGATTATATATACAGATAAGTGCAGGGAAGTTGAAAATTCAATATTTACAGAAAATGTGCATAATATGAGCAGCAGGTGCAAATATAAGTATATGTGTGAGGTATAGAAAAATAGCAGCAATACAAATACAGATAGTGATATGTGCAAAAATGTTGTGTATGAGTAGTGCAAATAGTATAAATGTTGAACAATGTATAGAATGTGCAAAATATGGGTAGTTGTAGTAATAGTAACAGACTGTGCAAATATGAATAGTGCAAATGAGTTCATAAGTTCTGGAACCAGTTCAGGTGTAGTTATATTGGTGGTGAGGAGTTTAGCAGGGTCACAGCCTCGGGGAAGAAGCTCTTCCTGAGCCAAGAGAGTGTAGACTCCTGTAGCGCCTGCCAGATGGGAGGAGCTAAATGTAGCTGAATGCCGGTTGTCCTTTGGGCAGTTTTTACCACCAGTTGCAGTGCTTTGCGGTCTGACACGGAGCAGTTGCTGTACCATACTGCAATGGAGTTAGTGAGTATGGTCTCAATGGTACAGCGGTAGAAGTCCACAAGTATCCTTGGGCACAGGTGAACTTTCTTGAGATTCCATAAGAAGGCGCTGCTGTGCTTTTTAAACTAGGGAGGAGGTGTTTATGGACCATGTGAGGTCATCGGAGACGTGGATGCCAAGGAACTTGAAGCCCTACACATGCTTCACTTCAGCTCTGTTGATGCAGATGGGGGTATGTGCATGGTTCGTGGTCTGCCTGAAGTCCACAATGATCTCCTTGGTCTTCTGGGTGTTTATAAGCAGATTGTTGGCTTTACACTGTACCTCATCCCTTGATGACTCATCGTCATCTCTGATCAGACCTAGTTCAGATCAGATCAGATGAGTGCAGTTGTGGGTGAATAAGGAGTACAGAAGAGGGCTCAGCACACAACCTTGTGGCACTCTGGTGTTTAGGTTGATGGTGGTAAGCTGTAGTCTGCTGTAGGTGTAGTTTGCATAACTGAATCCAGTGAACATGCAGGAAATAACCTGGTAAATTACCACTATTTTCCAAAATCTGGTAAGACACTGAGCCTCGCAATATGCACGCGCCGCCATCGTGGTCTAGTTTTCCACATAGCGTCAAGGTGACGCAGTGTCTCGTTCCCCATCTCAGGGAACAGGGTTACATACATAACCCGAGACGTTCCTGAAAGTAGCACAACCATCTCTGTCTCTTGTTTATTCATACAGGTGAAAGTGATCACCAGGGACATAAAACATGAAACAATATGTTGATAATGTGTATACATTGTTGTAAAAGGGTAATAAACATTTCCTGAATAGAATTAAGATGTTTAATGAAAATGGTGGGTTTTTTTACGAAAACAATGTTTTCCTCATGCTTCATCCACAACAAATTTGGTGTTACATCTAAATGGTTAACAGCTCCAGCACACTGATTACCCATAGGAAAAATTAAGTTTGTAGGGTTTAAGCTTTATAATTGTGTGTTTGAAACAGAAAGACTGATGTATTAAGTGATTGCTATGCGAGTTAAGATTTTAAAGTATGTATGTATGTTAACTGTTGCTATATGATATTACCTATTATATTGTATGTATAAATACGTCAACATAAAGTCTGTATTGAGAATCATCATCAAAGCCAAAGACACCCTAAAGAAACTCTTTTGTCAAAAAATGCCATGGATAAACCTCACTCTACTTTATGACAGTTTTTTTTCTTTCCCCTCTCCTCTCTCTCCCTAGATCTCCTCTACAGACCTGCTGATGGAGGCCATGCTTCTGAAGATGAAGGAAGGCAAAGTGCTGACAGAGGAGCTGGCCACACTACAAGCTGCAGTCAGCAAAAATGCCTGACCAGAGTAAAAAAGGGGGGTCTTAGCAGGAGTTTTTAAGACAGAGTGTGCCCTGCTTGGCAGTGGATGGTATATGCTGCACTCCCTCAGTTTTTCTGCTCCTACATTCTTGTAGTCATGTGGTCTTGTATTTCTCTTGCTGTGGTCACTGTTTCTGTGACATTCTGAGGCACAGAACTCCCTGAGGTTGAATTAATATGGACTTCCTCAGCCACCCACTAAACATTCTAACAATCAATCTCAAGTCTAAAATCTGATCCTATGTGCCATGTGATATCGCATTTAAAAAAAGGAAAATGAAACACATGCCTTTTAAACTCCTGCTGTCTCACTGCTGCTTTTTTGTGAAAGTCACATTAAGAAATGCAGCTTAAGGGACATATTGATCAGGCCTTCTAAATGCTAGGATTTTACCTTTTCTCCATCCCTTTGTTTCTCTTATTACTTTCCCTTTCCCTTACACATTCATTTACTCATTCTTTTCTCCTTATCTCTTCTTTTTGATAGCCTTGGCAGGTTCCTCTCAGAGCAGGGTGTTCACCCCCCCCCCACTGTGTGTAACTGGGTGCCACAGGGGCTGTTGGGAGTGATGATGAGGGGCTGCTTGAGCCTCAATCCATGAACCTTCCCTTCCTATTTTTAAAATCAATAATGGAAAGCACAGAGGTCTCCTGCAGCATTACTGGAACGGGTCCATCACAGGTCAAACCAGAATTTGTGCTTGGATGAAATGACTGCCAATTCATTTTGACAACCAAAGTTACGTATGTTCACGTTAATCAGTTTGAAGTGAAACTGTGTAACAGAAATAATTTATTACACTAATTAGTATGGAAGGCAACGTGCCTGGTAAGATACATGAACAAACTAAAAGGTGTTCTTAGCTCAATTTAGTGTACAAAAATTATTCCCTTTCGATTTCAGTGCCTCTACAGAAAACATGTAATGCTATCTTTTGTTGACTCATCAATTACATTTCTGCTGTTTAAATTGGTTTATTTAATATTTTAACATTGAAAAAATCATATGCTTAATTCAGTATACACATTTATAAAGACAACTTGGTAACAACTTACTAAAGACAACCTGACGAGCCACACAACACTGGTTTCAATCAATGAGTTTGTTCTGGCTAACCACTGGAAGGAAAGGGAGGTGTCAGGAAATCTGGTTGGAAATATAAATATAAAATTAAAATACAACAACTAATGCTGTTGATAAGTGTGTTAGGTTATACCAGTGCTTGGTGAACCATATAGTTCAATTTGTGGTAATAAATTTTTTTTATGCCAATAATTGTTATATTTACCCATTACCCATAATCCCTAACCACATTTTATTTGAAACGTAAAAATGGTAAACATATAGAAACAAGTGATTCATGCTTTGTTTTTGTCCAGTCAATAGGTCTCCAGTTACAGTGATGAAATTCTGCCATTTCTTTGTCTTTGAGTTTTTGATAGAAATGTCTCTGTGATAAACTTATACATCTCTCCCAGCGTGAGATTGAGGTCAGGCAAATCAATTGTTATTTAAATCAGTGTGATGTAGCACAACGGTTTGCCTTGCTAAAGGGGCATCTTCCTTTAATCTGCCTTGAAAATTCTATTATGTTTGTTTTTTGTTCATTCATTCGTTTATTTAACATGTATAATTTGATTTACAATAACAACCTGCTGATTTAGATGATAGGCCAACCTGTCATTTATCATTTATTTAGGCCTATTCACAAATTAATTTATAAATGTGGTTATACTTTCTTACCTCAAAATCAGTTTTTGCATATTAAATCCTTTGTCTTATACATCTCTTCTGTAGGGAGGTGGTCATCTATTATTGTGAGTTCACGCCTGTAGCTAACTGGTTAAACTGACAGTGTCACAACTCAACATCTAAATTCTAAATGTCCTGTGTGACATGAAATAATGAAGATCTTTAGGATTGGTAATGATACGAATGGACTTTTGATAATTTACATGGCTATAACAATTGTTGGATTGGGACTAACAGATCTTTCTCAGTGACGATGGCATATTTAATTGACACAAATGCAAATTAGGCTGCGAGGGACACAAGTGTAGTCTGATCAATAGGTTGTAGCCTACAGTCTCAATAGGTCACATCTAATTTTCTCAACAATGTTTTCCAGAATTCCACTGGGATTTATTTTTTCTTTTCTTAGAAAGAAAGCTCTGTTTCCATGTTCTGTAAGCTTAACACTAAGACAAATTACAGTACAACTTATTGAGTAGCATACTATAATAAATATGGTGTCCACCCTTATTAGGCCTAGTTTTAAAACAAGCTACTGTAAAACATTGAAAAATTCTGTTTGTAAAGATTTGTAAAGATAATGTGTAGTTTCTTATTAACTTTCTTATGTATTCTTTTCTTTCTTTAGGCCGTGGGTTTATTTTCCATATTTAATGAACTGATGGTTTGCCTGCTGCAGTTTACATTTACATTTATTTATTTACTAGGTGCTTTTATCAAAAAAGACTTACAAAGAAAAAGAGTATTTAACATTTTGCCCTAAGAACAAACAAGCCAGGTCTACAAGCCATGGGAATCATTCTGATGCTTATGACAGGATTTTTTTTTTACATACTTGAAGCAAGGTTGAACATCGGAGCATTAGGGATTAGTCAGGTGTCTGCGAAGCAGTTGTGTTTAGAAGTGTATCGTGAAGTGTATCGTGTTTTGTGAAGGTTGTGATGGTCACAGCATATTGAGTGGAGGCTGGGAGCTCGTTCCACGAGAAAGTAACAGAATAGAGCGATCTGGAGCGATTTTGTACCTTGCTGTAGGGTAACAATCAGACGTTGCTTATTTACAGAACATAGTTGACAAGAGGGACATATATCTGAAGGAGTTGAGATAGAAGGGTGAGGTTCCAGTGACCGTCCTAAAGGCCAGTGTCAGAGATTTATAATTAAAGTAGGCAGCTACGGATATCCAGTGGAGTGAGATCAGGAGGGGTGTGACATGGGCTCTCTTTGGTTGATTGAAGACCAGACATGCTGCAGCATTCTGGATCATTTGCAAGGGTTTGGTTGCAATGGCTGCAGTAGTCCAGCCTTGATATTATGAGTGCTTGGACTAGGAGCTGGGTTGCGTGCTTGGACAAGAAAGGTCTGATGTTGCAGAGCACAATATTTTGGTGGTGCGTATGGATTATAACTACCATAGATTAGTTCCTGGCTCTTCTGATGCACTAAGAGAGATAAGACATGACTGCCTTCTAAAGACTTTTCCTACTACAACATGCTGGTTTTAACAATTTTTAATTACTTGCTATATTCACATTAAAGTGGTAAATTTACGCAAAGATTACCTAATCAAATCGGCAGTAAATCAATAATGCCTGTAATTTATATCCTGCGCATTAACAAAAGGTTTAATAAATGGATATATGGCACCACCATGTGGTTGTTTTTGACAGTAGAATATTGTGTACTGCCGATGATGTAAATGATACTGAATAAATTGTGCCAGTGCAATAATAGTCTACAGATTTATTAGTGTTTTGACAGTATGACTCGATTACAATAATACTGTAATTGACCATTTTTGTGACTTAAAAGCTCATTCTGTGTCAAATCAACCACATTTGGGAAATGTCCTCATCTCAAATTTCTGATTTTTTAAAATATTTTTACGTAAGCAAGACCAACATAAATCGTGATAAATGCAAAAAAAAATATTAAATGCCACTGATTAATAGTTACTGAGTAATTCACTAATTTGTAGAGGGGGGTAAAAATGGCAATTTTTACCTAAAATTTGGAGCCATAATAGAGGCGGTGAATAATTATTACAATCAGTATTTCATTTTTACACAGAAATTGGTAGATCTATTAGTAAATTCTGTTGACTTTAGCTATACTTGTTGCATTATATGACAATGGTGACAGCTCAAAAATGAGGAAAAAGCTTTTGTGTTTTTTTTTTTTTACAAAGTTAGAGATATTTTAATGTCCTTTCAGAGTCTAATTCTTAAGCAAGTTTTCTTTTGGGAGATTTATTTATATTTATTTAAATAGCTATATCAGGGATATGGAAATCTAAATGTTCCTTCATAAACTTAAATTGTACACATTTAAGTCATCAAAAACCAAACATGGGTCACTTTACAAAAATCTGGTACTTTTAAAGAGTAATGTTTTAAAAACAAATAATGTTAAAGACAGAAATGTATCTTCTTTTCTTCTATCAAAACAACTGCATTGAGCATAGCTATTTCAGTGTCTTGAATTTACTGCTAAAATATCAAGTTGAGACACATTAATGGTATTGAGACACATTAATTAGTAGTTTATTCATAAGATTATGTATGAGTTCTGTATGAGTTCCAGGGAAATTTGAAGGGATGTTGTTAATTATAGCCTGGGCACCGATAGTGTGTAGTGTATTTGGGAACATTAGATGTTTAGCCCAAAGGGAAAAATCACGCACAATTTGATGTGATTAATCATACGTGTTTTATAAATTTTACCTGATGCAGTAGAGTTAATATTAGCGACAGACTAAATTACTCGTCCACCGGGTATTCAGCGGATCGCTTATCAGCTCTAAGAAATGTTTATTTTTCTGGCCTTGAAAAGATAACATTCTTACTGTAATACAGTACAACTTTAGAGCAGGTAACGAAATCAAGGTAGTTTAAGTGACGTCAATATGTTAGCACTAAACACAGAAACAATTCTCAGGAATAAACACGCGGGGTTTATTGAACTAAGCTACGGAGAACATACATAACTACACTAAACAAATCAACATACATTAAACAAACGAATACATAAAACATAAACAGTTAGAGAAAGGAGACGCGTAAAGAATGGCAGGATTAAATCGGCTAACCACTTCTGCACGAACCATCAGTTAACCTTAAAAAGGGGTATCGCTTACACGCAGCTATCAGGTAACGAATCGGATACTTGCACTGAACTCAGATGTGCTGAAGCAAGAGTCAGGTGTGCGTGAGGTATGTTGCAGGTCCTGAAGCGTTCGAAGTGAGGGGCAGCTCGTTGGGTCCTTCCCGACGCCGGATTGGTCAGCGAAGATAGACGAACTGAGCCGAAGTAAACACCGCCGGATGTGAAGCGAGTTTGTGAAGGAGAGAGCGAGCGACGTTTGCTCTTCGTAGTGGATTTTTAACCCTGGGTGTACCACACCCCTTGAGGGCTGATGGAGCAATAATGAGGTGTATACTGGAGCGGAAATAGTTTTTTTTCCTGCTTAAGACCTCATCAGTAAATCAAGAGAGGAGCATTTAGAATGTAAACATGACATGACGAGATTCTGCAATAATCTGCCACATTTCTGCCAAATGAGACTAATCTTTTGTAGGTCTGTATTCCAAAGAAATCATGAATTACAACCATTTCCCAGTTACAACCAAAACGCATGCAAACACTACATAGCTTTTTGATTTACCGCAAGAAGGATGTCTGCAAGTTTTCAAGCATGTCAAAATCTTCATAAACAGGTAAAACCAGTAAAAGTAAAAAAAAAAAAGTTGTTATTGTGAAAAAAACAATAATGCTTCAGCACCTTTGGCCCTAATAATCCTTAGAAAAACAATACAAGCCTTCAGACTTTGCTTAGACCCTAATAATTAATTGCACCTAAAACAATTATTTTTTTGGCCCTAACAATTCAAGAAAAAAACAAGAAAAATAGGAACCTTCACACTTTTCGTGTTTTGGCTGTAATAAATAAAGGATCAGGGAGGAGTATCTTTAACCCAAGCGAAAATATGAAGATTTTTTCCAGAAACATTTTGAATATGTTTAGAATGTTAGTAAAAAGCAGTTGCAGTTTGCAATGTGGACAATCAATCATTTAAATCACATTTCAGATATGAACAAAATCGGATTTGAACTGACGCCTGAACGTAGTCTTTATGTTATGCTGGTTGAAAATCTCTTTACATCCTGACAGCAATCACTTGACAGCAAAAGGTCTAAATATATTTATATAATTTTTAATTTTCAGTGAATGGACCACAAAATGTTCATCCACTTATTGTATTCAGTCCGAATACAATGGCTGGCTGTCCTACTTGCCTGTCAAACTATGTATGTTCATGTGCTGGAGGTGCGTGGCTTTGGAAAGCACTCTGGAGGGAAGTTGAGATCTTATGCTTTCAAAGCTAGGTTGCTGTTGCTAGCCTCTCTGAACATCCTACCCTGTCATAATTAACAGTTATTAATTATGTATATTTGTAGTGTTTACCTGATGCAGTGAAATTAACAATAATGATCAATTAATGCATTCGTCCAGCGATAATTCTATCAATGCATTGTCCAGATAATTCTATATCAACTCTAAGAAATGTTTTTTATTGGCCATGAAAAATAACTTGGTATACATCACTAATCAGAGCAGGTAACAAGATCACACTGTTTAAGCAACATTAATTACCTTTCTGTCAGTCACTCAATGTTGTGAATGGAATTTATATGGTAGTCTTCGCCCCAAGCAACCGGGTATAAGAGGAGCCCATTTGCATTCATTTATTCAGACTTGTTCTTCAGAGCCAAACAAATGTGTTCATGTTCTTCAAATTGTGAAGATTCTTCAGCTTCTTGATTCTATGGTGTGAATCAGCAAACTGCTTGCCTTGTTCCTGTACTTGAGTTTCCCCTGGGGACTTGAGGAGCCTACAAGTGCCGAGAAAGTTTATTAATGATTCTATCTCTTAAGTGGGTCTGTTTGGCAACATTGGGAGGACTTCATCCGCTCTTCTCTGTCATGTGTGTCATCAGGACACATATTTCCATGTGTGATTGACACAGGTGTTCCCATGTTTTGCTCTTAAGGGACAAGCACACTAATACAGGATGCTCCCCTTTCGCCCTGTTGCCTCATGGCTTCAGTCACAAAGGCTGCCTTTTCTCCCCTGAGGGCATAAGCATTTGAAATAACTTGACAGCTCTCTAACAACAAGCTTAGTCAGTGCTGTCCTACCTGAAGTGCTTCAGATATAAACCATCGGTTTTGCCCAACTACTTCCATAGACTTCTGGGACATACAGCATCTGTGACAGGTGCAGTTTTGCACCGGTTAATCCATTTGAGGCTGCTCCAGTATTGGCTGCAAGATCGAGTCCCGAGGTGGGATTGGCACCATGACACCCACTGTGTGGTAATCACACAGGACTGCAACCACAGGTAGATCTGGAGAACTCCCACTACCCCTGTGGTATTTCATGTCTGAGGCCCCTCTCAACATGGATGCCTCTGCTCATGCAAATCACATTTGCCACCATTTGTTGGTCTTTTCTAAAAAAAAATCAGAGGTGATTGGTCTCCCAAGGGCGAACTCCTATTGTCCTTTTTTGACACAATGTCAATGCCTCCATCAGGGAACAGGGGTTACAGCTGTAACCAAGATGTTTGTGAGCAGTAAACACAGAAGCAACTGGCAAATAAATATCAATGTGGGTTTATTGAACTAAACTAAGGGAGAACATACAGAATAATAATAAAACAAACTGAAACACTAAACAAAAAATGCATACAATATAAAAGCAGTAAAGAAAAACAGAGAGAAAAGTACAACAAAAAATGGCAGTATGAAGAGTTCACTAACCACCACCTGTTTGAACCACCAGTTACCTTAAAATCATAGTAACAAGAGGCAATATTTATGTATGCATCTAATAAGTTAAGGAACTTATTTGCAATATATACTTGCATTGATTTAGTGTTGCACAAGAACCTGTATGCACGTGGAGAAAGACAGACGAGTACATCTGTAGTGAGATTACAGTTTTCCCTGAGTTCTGCCAGAGTGTGACTCAAAAACGATGTAACAAAGATGTATCAGAAGCAGGTTTTGGTAATGTAATATACTGTTGATAATGCTACTCATCATTACTTAAGAAATTGGAAGAGGATAATTTTGATACTAGACATGACAGGGTTTGCAATACATTAAGTCAAGTCGAAGTCAAAGTTTGCTTTATTGTCAATTCTGCCGCATGTACAGCACATACATACAGAGAACTGAAATTGCGTAACTCTCAGACCCTGGGTGCGTACAGTTAGTATTTAGTGTTAACAGTAGACGTAAAAACACAGATAAATATAAATACCAACTATACAGATATACAAATAAGGACATTGTAAAAAGATAGATAAAGTGGCGTAAGGCACATGGCAGACTGAGTGCAAATCAGTTAAATAAACTGTGCAGATATTATGAGTGTAGTGCAAAAGAACTTATCAGTCTGTTTAAAGTGATAAAGAGCTCAGGGAACTTTTAATTAAACTGTCAGAAGAGTTCAATGGGTCAGTTCAATGCTGAGTTAGGTAGTTGGCAGTTCTTTGCAGTGTGTGTGTGTTTGGGGGGTGGTGGATGGGTTGTGGTGCAGTGACAGTGATCATGACAGTGATGTGGTCTGAGGTGCCAAGATGGGGGAGGGGAAGGGCCTTGTAAGCTCCTTTCTGGGTGGTGTAAACAAAATCCAGTGTTGTTTCCTCGTGTAATTTAGATCTCTGGTGTCCCTGGAATGTGTCTGAGGTTTCAGCTCAAAATACTCCAGAGATCATATATTATACCATGCTCTAATAGCCACTGTTTGGGTGACAGCATAAACATGCTGTTTATATAGGTGTGACTCGTCAGCTGCTCTGAAGGTGGAGGAGAACAAAAGAGAGCCATGGTCCCAGGCTCTCTCCCCAGATAATGTCTTAGAGTCTGCAAGGAAAGCTGTACTGTGCCAGGGTGAAGATCCAGGCAATAAAATAAACATTAGGACAGCATGAAACAGTAGAACAGGAAGAACTTGCTGGAATTCCAAGTGTCCAGTAAGTACCAATATATCTAAAAACCTTTATGTGGATTTATTACATGTGTATATGAAATACAATAAAAAATTGTTTCTTTGTATTTTGTACAGGTAGAAAAGTTTGATATGTCCACATTCAGACTGTGTAAAGGAAAAGCTCACATCGGCAAGCCTTCAGAAAATCAGACAGGTAATTGCTTTTGAAACATCATACTTTATGGCCTCTGAGTATCTGTCATGTAGGAAATACAAGAGAAGAGTGATTAGCTGGAGTTTCGACATAGTGTCTCAGCTTAATGTTAGTCACAGGCTTTAGTTCCCATGCATCCTTACGTCAAAGCTGGCATGTGACATGACAGTGGTCCGACTTCTCTGTCAAAGAGGTCTGGGAGACAGCAGCAGTTAAGTGCAGAAGAAGCTAGAGGAGCAGCACTCTGAGACATGTCTGCAAAAGACCATCCAGTCTCTGACAGATTACCAGAATGTTCACAGGGCTGTCACTTCAAGGCTTGTTAGTTCAGTCTTTCCAAGACCCACCTGCCATGCTTCCTGTACCCAAGCATTGGCTGATGCAGGTGCATGCACTGGATGTACTTCAAAGACTGGATGAAATCAAAGCCAGCATCACTTCACAGTTTGGATGTGTGCTGAAACTGGATTCCTCCAAGAAAGTTGCTCGTAAGTTAGCTGGTCACAGTGCCAGAACTGCCACCTGGGTTACCAATGTCAGCAACAAGTATGGGCAGGTCATAATGTCTGTGCTTACAGCAAGTGAAGGCTTCAGATTGGCACCAATGGCTGCTGGCATTGTTAAAACCTACAGAGATGCTGGAGTGCCTCCGCCTGAACTGCTTTATGTTGACCAAGACTGTTGTGGGTCCACTTACCTCAGAAAGATGTTTGAGGAGTGGAAGAATATGGGGATCAGGCTAGACATATGGCATTTTATGAGAAGAATTGCTGTGGGTTGCACAACATCAACTGTATGCAGCCTTCATAGCTCATCTCAGCCGGTGTATTGTCTTGTGGGGCCAGGAGGATCTGCCAGGCTTATAGAGGCAAAGCACGCAAATCTGGAATCGCAGCTCATGCAGCCTTCATGTGTTGACGTGTTACGTCGCCTCTGCAAGAATGAACTGGCCCTTTACTGCAAAAGAAAAACATGAGGCACAGCTGAAACTGTGGATCTCATTACCAGCTGATTCAGTGCTTTGAAGGTGAAAGGTTGTAACACCATGGGTGTGCCTCAAATGGCTGAGATATGGAAATTTCAGAGAAAACATGTGGCCTGCATTCAAGACCTTATTGGTGTACAGCTCTGTGTGCAGACTGGAACCTTAAAGAAGGGACAGCACGTTCTGCCAACTTACAGGTGTGCCAGGGCTCCACCTCACTGTAACTGTTTCATCTACACCTAAACCGGTTCATTTTAGGTAAATTAACAGCAAGATAAAATATTTAAATAAATTTTTATGGGTGTAATTGTGGTTGTGTTTTGTCAATTTAATTTCAGGGACTAGGCCTGGAAAAAGTGATACTTTTTTCCAGGCCTACTTGTTGAATGGATAGGCCAGGTGGAATAAAGACCAAGCAGCTGCTGCATCCTCTGAGGCCATGCAGCAGTCTCACTCTTATAGTGGCCTCCTTCACCATGCTGTTGACATGCTGGGAGACCATGTGCTTGGAAAGAAGATTGTGTCCTTTGTTAGTCCACGTAAATATACTGGTGTGTTCATTATCTGAAATTGCAATTGTAGTTGTTAGATTTCCTGGCCAATGCAATATGGGTTTATTTTTCTTTTATGTGCTTCAGGTGAACTGATCAGAGTAGAGTATCTTTACCAGCAGACTGGTCTACAAAAGCCCAGGTCTACAAAACTGGTCTACAAAAAGCCCAGGTCTACAAAACTGCTATTCAGGAACTGGAGACAACTGATGTATACTTTAAAGATTTACTATGTCTAGCATAAATGAGGAAGAGCATCCTGATGTGTTGCTTTCTGCATCATCTGCTATCGCCTCTGCCTCTTTTGGTCCTTTGCTGACTCCGCCTGCCACACAGACTGCACCACCTCAATCCATTATGCACACAATCCGCAGCAGTGACTTTTAAAGGGATTTGGTTCTGATTTTTCACCTAATTTGTATCACATACTGCAATTCTTATATGGAAAACCTTTTTTTATATTTGTTTAGCTTCTACAGATCCAAACCCAGCACACACAAACCTGTCCACTGAACGGTCTTACTCTACAGGAAAATCTGCTTTTCTGAATCCATCCACTTTTAACTTGTCACATGCTGTGCAATTAAACCAAAAGTAAAAATGGGGTATTGAAACAAATGTAAAAATTAGGTATAAGGATTTTATTCAGTTTTTTTATTCGTATTCATTTTATTATTTAGGATTCTTTAGGACCTGATAACATTGAAGGTTTCAGAGCAGTTCAGAACCTGGCTGACTTTTTGCTTAGCCTCAGGGAACACAGTCTTGCCTTGACAAGGGTGAAATCTGCACCCATTTGTGGTGTATTTGGGGAACATTAGATGTTTAGCCCAAAGGGAAAAATTATGCACAATTTAATGTGATTAATCATACGTATTTTATAGATTTTACCTGATGCAGCAGAGTTAATACTAGCAATAGACGAAATTAACAACACTTGTCAACACTTGTACTGTGTGACACAGTACTGTATATATATATATATATATATATATATATATATATATATATATATATATATATATATATATATATATATATATATATATATATATATATATATATATATATATATAATACATACACATCTCCCTGATGTGTATTGAAAGTCCTTCAGTCTCTTCAGTCACCTGTTTTTTCTTACTTTCGTGAGCAGAGCTATTCTCCCCCCTTTTGGGCACTCTTCTGTCAGGGGGAAGAGGGGGAAGAAAGGGCCAGAGGTGTTCTGGTTGGCAATAAAACCGTGGGTGGTAGGTGGGGGTACAGACTCCCTGGGGCCGATGGGTAACCATTGATCTCAGACCCCACTCGGGGTCGTGTCTCCTACATGTATTTTATGATCCAACTGGTAACCTTTGGTCTGACATTTGTTGCAGGCACTTGGGGATTATGACAAAGAAAAGACTGTGTACTTTTCATGCTATTGACCCTTGCTGAACACAGGGGTAGACGTACTAGAAGGTAAGACCCCCTTCCCCAAACACATGCAGTATTTATTACACAGTATGATACCAGTTTTAATTCCCTCCAATTTGCACATTTTTAGATGTTTAGTTGGTCCTGCTCAGTGGCCTGACTGCAACTGAATTGTTGAGGCAGTGTTCGTAAACCTTTGTTTTGTCTAAACTGTAACTTCAAGGAGGAGTTAAAATTTCACTATTTGCTCTGATTGGACGTGCCTACAAGCATATCCACGAGTGCATTCTGAGCAATGTTGAAGTGATGCAGCAGACCACCTTAATACCAGAGGTTAATACAGCCACACTAACACAGGGGTGAGTGATTTCTATATTTGATTAAATAAAATGCTTTTCAAATACAAAACAGATTACAAATTCCTTACATTTATTGAATCTTATGCAACTCATGCTCTAGGTACAGCAGGCGCGCCAGAGTTCAGGAGAGGGCAATTTTGACTCAAGAAATCCCTACACAAGACATGCCAATGACAGCACCAGATAAGCTTCCAGCAGCAATCCAAAAAGATGACTATGCAGCATGGAAGTAATGAGCCTCACATTTTTAGTTTGCCTGATGTGAGCCACAAATAACATGTATGGTATTGCTACAACAGCCCGCCCCTCCTCAACCAGGGCTGCTACAACAGCCTGCACCTCCTCAACCAGGGCTATCATCTGGGGCTCTTCCTGTTATCTCTCCTGCCCCTGCTGCATGACAGCCTATAATGGTGGTTGTTACACTATCTGCAGAAAGCACAGAGACAGCACCACCAGCAGCACAGCCTGCTGTGCCATACACCACACAGTGCTACAGGAAGAGAAAGCAGGAAAGGGAGCAGAAGGGCACATTGACAAGAAAATATGAGCGGAAAATTGAAGTTGTCCTGTGTAAGAAATGCAACAAGGAAAGGAAACCACCATCTCATCTCTAGTATTTTGGAAACTGGTACTGTAAGAAGACTGCTACTGAACCATATGAAAACTGAAGGGCTGCACTGCAAACACATGGCTATGGCAAAAAGAAAACAAGTGGAGGAGGAACACCTGGATAAGCATACCTGGCTAAACTGCACAGCACTTTATACTTAAAGGAGTAGTTTAACCTAAAAATGAAAATTCTTCCATGTCCACTCACCGTCATTTCGCTTTTACGCCTATATAGCTTTTTTTGCTTCTGTGGCGCACAAAGATACTTTGAGAGTCGCCTCAAGGGTGACATGAGAGCAAATGATGGAAATGTTTTCGTTTTTTGGTGAACTATCCCTTTTAAAGCCTATATTGTTTCCTATATTTTACAGTTTGTTACCTGCTAAATAATGACAATGATCATCTAACTACTAGGCCTGTGGATGTTATCCATAATGTTATAACTGTACACAATTCTCAGTATTATAATCGCATGTCATTTTGAATAATATGAACAGAGCTGTAATGTTGTTGCTGTATAAAATGACCAGTAAAAATGTGTTTTTTTGTATTATTAATATTATTATGTATAGGTAAACTTTTCCAAATATGTAATAAAGAGGTTTGTTCACATTGTTATATGCACTACCTATAGCTGTAGACCAAGTATTATTGGTAGTAAAAGTAAATAGTAAGAATGATTAAAAAATGAGTTTTAAAGCAGGTATTAACTACTTGTTTTGATGGTTGTATGTGCATTAATTATTGTCTTTAGAAGCACACCGTTGAAGGTTAATGTTAAAACTACAGTGAGAGGCATGATTCAAGTCTCTGTGTACACTTCTGGTAGCTACAGCAACCAACACGTTCTGGCCTAGCACAAAGCATTAACCACTGAGCTAACATCTCAATCCAGGATTCTTGAGTTTTCAACAAAAATATTCTATAATCCAGAAGCATAGAAACAAAATACAAATTAACCAGGAGAACTGAGAAAACAAAACAGACACAAGGGTCCAAAAAACCCAATAATGAGCATACTTGTTCAGAGACAAAAACACAGCTGCTACTAGACTGTTTGGCTCAAGACTGAAAACAATGGCAGGGGCAAACATTTTGATAGCTTTGGTTGTTATTATTATTATAAAACTTCTAAAGATTTCCATCTTGACATTCAATCAAATTCCATATGCAAAACATCATGTTAGAAGACAAAGAGAGTTAACTTTCCCTCAGAGAGAACAACCTCTAAATGGATCACACAACTCTTCAGGGTGTGACATCCTAATTAGTGTGTCAATCCTTATGTAATCACAGCTTGGTTACATCTTTGTTTAACTTTTTATTCATGATTAAGGTGTTCTAAACCCTATCGCGTCTCCTATCAAATGACCCTTTTCTGACTTCCTGAATGATGTGTAGTATGTAACCACACCTGGCATCATATATGTTTTTATAATAATCTGTGTTTATAATGCACAACTCAACAAGCTTACTATTATCAAGACAACTGAGGAACTTTCTTCAGCTCTGAATTATACCTTTGCATTGGTTAGTCCACCATTAATGGATGTGAATGTTGTCTGTCCACACCAAAAGCAACGCCAAAATCAGTGTGGGTTCTTCTCTTTTAAAGTGTGCTGTTCAGACACATGACTGGTACAGTCCTTATCATGGAATAAACTTTGTTTGCACAGAGTTAACCATTTGGACTTTTGTTTACCATACATTGTTGCTTTCATTAAGGCTTTTAAAGTTGACCAATTATATATCAGATCAAAATCAACCCTTTTAATGATACAAATGAATTAGTATATTACCTCTCGGCTGCAAAATAGAAACCATTTCTAAAATAGAATCTGCTGTTGCTTGTTGTGTATCGCCATCCCAGCTGGTTAGGACAAAACATCTGTTTAACATGGAAAAGACATAATTTATCACGTCGCATCATCGCATTGCATTTGGTTAGGACACAGTGTGGACAGTAAAGATTCAATTCAACTTTATTTGTAGAGCGCTTTTACAATGTGGCATTGTCTCAAAGCCGCTTTACAGGGAGGAAAAAGGAAAAAACAAGGAAATATATACAATGATACAAGTAACAACGGTATGTCAATTATCAATCAATTATCAATAATTAAGTATCAAGTCAGATATCCACTCATGGAGTATGGAGTACTATGGAGTATCAAATATCTATTATCCGCAGTCTCCCAGTGAGCACTCCAACACGGCAACAGTGGCAAGGAACCCAAACTCCAGTCAGTATTCTGATATAAAGTTTTATAGGTTTGCAGCATCGTAATCAGTGCTGTTATGATTTAAGTATTGAATTATAGTAATGACTAGTTTTAATTTGGGTCTGGTGATTTCAGGCAAGGATGCCGAAGTTAAAATGAGACTGAGAGCAGCTATAACATCAGACTGCTGGTATAGACAGAATCACGTATTTTACTAAAAATATGAGTATAGATTAACAGTAGCATTAGTGTAATAGGTGATGGTGGTGGTTGATTTTTCACAGTTCCCATGATGGTCACCCCCTCCTTAGTCAGGCTGTTGTGAGCGTTGTCTCGTCGAACTGAACCTAATCTGTATCGCTCAGAGTCCCTCGGAGGAGAGAGATGAAGAGAGAGAGAGGGAAATAAAACAGGCTTATATTAGCATAGGGGCCGTTCACACAGAATGTGAAAGCCATGTAGTAAAGTGGGTAAAAAGTGTGCTCGGTTCCAGTTAAGCCTAGCTGTTGCAGCCTAGGTGTGACAGTAGTTGAATTAGGTAAATGCTCGTCTGAAGAGATGGGTCTTTAGTTTAGACTTGAACTCCTCGAGTGAGTCCCAAACATTGCTAAGGGGGGTCTTTCCAGAGTTTTGGTGCTAGGTAGGAGAAAGATCTGCCACATGTAGATGTTTTAGATATTCTTGGAATTATTAGCAGACCACTATTTTGCGAGCGCAGTGTCCGCAATGGATTGTTTTCTGAAAGTAATTCACGAATATATGAAGGCGCTTGACCATGTAGGGCTTTATAAGTAATGAATAGTTTTTAAAATTAATGCGATACTTTACAGGTAGCCAGTGCAGTGTTGCTATAATTGGGCTTATGTGGTCGTATTTGTTTGATCTAGTGAGCATTCTTGCAGCTGCATTTTGGACCAGCTGAAGCTTATTTATTTGTTTTGCGTGACACCCCCCCAGTAATGAGTTACAATAGTCAATTCTTGAGATCATAAATGAGTGGATAAGCTTCTCAGCATCTGAGACAGGCAGCATGTGATGTATCTTGGAAATGTTGGAAAATATTGGAAATGTGACTATCGAAAGAAAGGTTCTTATCTAGCATCACACCGAGGTTCTTAACTGCGGAAGCTGGTACAATAGTGCAACCTTCAATAAGGATGTTGTAGTCTAGTTTAGAGCTGTTGGGTTCAATAATCAAAACCTCTGTCTTATTTGAGTTAAGCAGGAGGAAGTTGTTAGCCATCCATTTTCTGATGTCATTAATACAGTCTGTTAGCTTAGAAAAACGATGGGTTTTGCCAGGTTCTGAGGAAATGTAAAGCTGAGTATCGTCAGCATAGCAGTGAAAACTGATGTCATATTTCTTAATAATATCTCCAAGCGGAAGCATATATAATGAGAAAACAATAGGACCAGGAACTGAACACTGTGGCACATCGTATTTGACCTGTGAGTAACAAGACTTTTCCTTGTTAACATAGGCAAAGTGGTAACGGTCAGTTAAATAGGATTTAAACCAGGCTAATGCTTGACCACTAATACCAACACAGTTTTCCAGTCTATTAAGAAGAATTTTATGATCTATGGTATCAAAAGCTGCACTAAGGTCCAGGAATATAAGAAGGGAGGTTTCACCATGGTCAGATGCTAAAAGGAGGTTGTTTGTAACTCTGAGCAAGGCTGTTTCTGTGCTATGATGGGGCCTAAATCCTGATTAAAATTTGTCATATATGCTATTTTTTGCTAAGAATGTCTGGAGTTGTCCAGACACTATTTTTTCCAGTATTTTCGATAAAAAGATTTGAAATTGGTCTGGAGTTGGTCAGCTCTCCCTGGTCGAGATTTTGCTTCTTAATGATTGGCCTAATAACTGCCATTTTAAAGGCTGCTGGAACATAGACTAATTCTAATGAGGAATTTATAATAGTGAGCACTGGTTCCGACAGAGCAGGAAAAACTTATTTCAGTAGTTTTGTGGGAATGACATCTAATATACAGGTAGATGATTTTGATGATTTCAATATTTTTAGGAGCTCTTCCAATGAAATGGCAGTAAATGAGTCTAGTAGTACTTGAGGCATGCTGTAGTACGCAATGCTATTAGACAGATGCTAACGCTTTGTCTTTGGTCAAATTTGCAACAATATTGAAATCGCGGATTATTCTGATTTTCTTCTTCCTTGTTTAGATTTTGCAGTTTTTAGAGACTGTTTGTATTTGTGGACACTCTCTTTCCATACATCACGCCATACCTCTAAGTTTGTATTCCTCCATCTACGCTCCATTTTTCTAGCTGCCTTTTTAAGAGCTGATAAGTCGTTATTATACCATGGTGCTGGCGCTCTCTCCTTCATCTTCTTTAGTCTAATTGGTGCGACAACTTCTAGGGTACCTGAAAAAGCTTTATTTAAGGTTTCTGTCACAGCATCAAGATCTTCATTGTTGTTTATTACATGATGCATTTGAGACAGATCTGGAAGATTGCTAATAAAACTATCCTTAGTAGTAGATGTGATTGTTCTACTTGGTCTTTGTCGTGGTGTTGGACAAGAGGGCTCATCTAACATTACAGTGTAAAGATGAAAGATGAAAAAATAGGGTTATCATTTCTGGGTGGAACACAATAGTGCATCCAATACACATGCATAATGTTATGTCAGAGGAATGTTATAAGATTATAATTTAGTTTGCTGTGTTTGGATCACCAGTTTTCTTCAATACCAGATTAATTGGATATCATGAGGAGGTACCTCTGTCTCAAGCAATCAATCAGATGGATTATATTTTATTACCATATATGGTTAGAAACAACAGCTTCAGGGTATATTCTAGACTTCTTTATGCAACAGAGTATATGTCATTCAAAAGGAGATAGCAAAACTTTACATTAACTAAACATTAACCCTTAAGGGGTGTTGACTATATTAATTAATGCGGGGAACTAACAGTTGGCCACTTTAAGTCATTTATGACTTACCAGTTAGTTTCACGCACTAATGTTATCATTAATAATAAACAGTAAAATTCAAAATAAAGAATAATATGCAAAGAAATTATTTTGACTGAAGGATTACAGCCGGGCTAGACAGATGTTTTACCTCTGTCCCCGAAATCCATCCGGACCCACAGTCACCTAGTCCCCTGATCTTACATTTGCAATATGATAGCCTTTCATAAACACACTTATTGATGATTTTAATGCACAGCAAATCATAGCCATAATACAAGGCCACAAACAAAGCAAAATCAAAATGCATGCAATAACCAAAGTAATTATTATCATCCAGAGTTCGATTTTACTGAACAGACTGGAAAAACCAATATGGATTCCTTGATCGATTAAGTGTCCATCCGCATCATTATAGTCCCAAACCGTATCTTGGGTCTGGCAGGTGTTTCAGTATGGGTGTGTGGATCCACTGTGGCTGGTGATCAGTCAGCACTCCAGTTCTGGTCACTGCAACCACTGTAGCCAGCCCCAGATATTTTGGTTCTCCAAAATAGCAGCTACTGGCTTCAGACTTCGAATCAGCACCTGTTGGCCTGAAACAAAGTTATGGGTAGGCTTATCTGATGGAATAGGATGAGAAAGATTAGCATATACAGAATTCAGTTTGTCAATTAGGGAAATCACATGGTAATCCAGGATCACCTCCATGTCACCTAAGGAAGAAACACCTGCAGGGCCTTTGACCCAAGGGGTCGGGAAAGGCCTACCCATCAATACCTCAAATGGAGAATATTTAGTCGTTGAGGATGGGGTCATTCTCATTTCTGCCAACACTGCTGGTAATATATAAGGCCACTTTTTTCCTGTCTCCATACAAGCTTTAATTATTTTATCTTTTATTGTATGATTCGTTCTCTCAACCACACTGGACGATTGAGGGTGGTAGGGAGGTAGTGCCAATCTATTGCCAATGTCTCGGCCAACAGTTTGGTCACTTTTGATGTGAATGGTGTGCCATTATCACTCTCAATCGTTGTGGGTATACCGAAACGAGGAATTACTTCTCTAGATAATCTCTAAAACTATTGTTTTTGCATTATTATTTTTGGCACATGGAAACATTTCAGGCCACTTTGAAAACCTATCCACAATAGTCAGCATATATTTTAGATTTCCTACTGCTGGCATGTGAGTGAAATCTATTTGTAGACACTGAAAAGGTGCTTCTGGAAATGGCAGTGTGTCGTGTCGTGTTTTTTGTGCGGGTTCGTTTTGGCACATATCAGAAGTCTACAATTAATTTGACCATTTTTGCTGTGTCCTTTATGCAATACAGGCGATTAATCATCTGTGTAACTTTAGACACAGTCAATATCAATACCACTAGGGACAATTTTGGCAACGCAATTCTACCATCCTTGTCTCTAATTAAGCCTTCTACATTTGGGGCACACCCATTCTCCGCCCAGTATTTCAGATCTTCCTCTGTTGGTTGGCTCTGCAAAATTTTTAGATCTACATCTGGTACGCATGATAAATGTGTAAATATCATTGTTCCTGCTTCCCTATCAGACCATCTCTGATATGGGGAAAACTCTCCATGTTCCACAGCCCGTTTGGCCATTTCATCTGCCCATCTATTACCTACAGCTTCTGGTTCATTGCCTTGGGCATGGCCTTTCACTTTCACAACTGCCAGCTCAGATGGCAGCATTACTGCCTGTAACAAATCTCCTACCAACTCTGTGTGTGATATTGGTTTACCCTCAGATGTCTGAAAATTGCGTCTTGCCCAGGTTTAAGCAAAATCTTGCACTACACCATAAGCGTACTTACTGTCTGTGTATATTGTGTGGCTCTTTTGCCTTTTGTGAGCTCGCATGCTCTTGTCAATGCAATCAATATGATTGAATTATGATATTGCAGGCAATATGCCTCCACCCTCTCACCTTCCAGTGTCACAATTGCATATCCACACAAATACACGGCTTTGAACATGAGCCATCTATATAGAGATGTATGGGGGGTATCTTTCAGATCGTATCTTTCAGATCGACCCTGGCTGAAGTGGAACCTTCATTTCCACTCCTCCATTTCATTCATGCAATCATTCACAGTTATTAATGTCATGCCATTAACTATTGGATCTAATTACCTGGACAGATATGAGACTGGGCGGGGTTTACCACCATGATCTTGTATCAAGACCCCTATTGCAACACCCATGGCCTCCCCTGCATATAAGTGAAACGGTTTTGTATAATCTGAGAGCCCCAGTGCAGGGGCGGAAGTAATGGCAGTCTTTAATTCTTCAAAATGTTCTTCTGCCTTAGCAGTCCAGAACAATGAGTCTCTTCGACCCATGCCATGCTTTATCATGGAGTGCAATACCTTGTCATGGTAAGCACAATCTGGTATCCATGCATGACAGTAATTCACCAGACCGAGAAAACTTTGCAGCTGTGTAACATTGTCTGGAGTTCTCAGTCTTCATCAGCTGCACCTGTTTAGCTGAAATGGTTTTTTGTCCTTGAGAGATAATATGTCCCAGTTAATGCACCTTGGGTTGTACCCATTGCAGCTTATCATTCAAGGCTTTGAATCCAGCTCTTGCGAGTATGTTACAGACAACAATCGAGGCCTGTAAGCAGTTAGACTCTGTCTCCGCTGAAATCAGTAAGTCATCTGCATACTGTAGGACACATATATGCATATTGGTTATTGTGTCCAGGACACGTTTCACTGCAGCAGAGAAGACAGCTGAAGACAGCTTTCCATTTCTTCCTGTAGCTCCTAGTCCTTTTCATCCGCTGTCACTGGCAGATGCAGCTGGTCTGGGCGGTTCTGTGCGTGCTCCTTGTTCCTCCGGGTTTCCTTAAGGGTGACGCATCCTTGCCTTAACTGGTCCTGGCTGGCTCTTTGTGGCTAGGTGGCTCTTTGTGGCTAGCTCTTTGACAGGGCTGGGTGATCTGGACATAGTGGCACACAGGTGGAGAGAGAAAAGCACAAAGAGCCAATGCAAGTCTGTACAGATCTAGTTGCTAGTGACGCAACTAGACACCTATTATCGCACCAAGGTTGATGACAGATCCTGTAGATAGGGGGTTCTTTAACAAAAATAGCAGGAACAGGCCAAACAGTTTGGGAGACTACTACAAACCTTTTCTGGGGTATGTTTCAATTTGCGGTCCAGCGCTTTCTGACCATCCAGCCAAATTATCAACAAATGGTGTCCAGTACCTCATATTATTTCTGAACATAAAATCTACAAGCGTTTCGCCTGGTATTGGACGAGATTTTTCTTGCCCCATGCTCAACAAAATCAACAAAACACACAAATACAATTACTGGACAAAACAAACACAAAACTGAAGACTCCCCACAAAATCCAATACTTTTTTTTTAGACCCGTTGACACCACAAGCGGGTAACACAAAATAACACATAAATCAGAAGTAGTGAAACTAATGACCCCGAAATGTCAGACAGCAGGAACACAAGTAAGGTAAAAAGGCTTACCTGTGTGTGTACTATCGAAAACCCCACAAACACAGTGCGTTCACTGTCCCAAGCCGCTGGAGACAACACGGATGACACAGATGAGCCCCCAATTGTACGATTATAATTTAGTTTGCTGTGTTTGAATCACCAGTTTTCTTCAATACCAGATTAATTGGATGTCGTGAGGAGGTACCTTCAGCAGCGCTCTGGGAGCAAGAGACACAGACACTAAAGTGTGGTTGACTCAAGCTTGTTTATTTCCTCAACAGAAGCAGATTATATAGAACATAACAGGATGCATCTAAATCTGTCTCAAGCAATCAAACAACTGGATTATATTTTATTACCATATACGGTTAGAAACAACAGGGGGTATTCTAGACTTCCTTATGCAACAGAGTATATGTCATCAAAGGAGATAGCAAAACTCTATATTCATTCATTCAAAAGACTATATTCATTAGTGTGGGGAACTAAATAATCTAACAAATGTCTTTAAACACTAATCAAGTAAATATTGTATCTTCTGTTCTCTTCTTTTTAAAAAGGTCAAAAGCTACATTTGAACATTCTCTTGGACATTTTGACAAGTGTGAAAAAATACGCAAACTTTAGCTCCTAACAAAGTTCTAACTGGCCAGTTGCCGTTATTTATAGTTTGTAAATCATAAGTACAGAATTTTAATGATATATTTGTATTACTCTTACCGCCAACACTATTATTCTCCTCTAATGTACTAGCTGCAAAGTGGCAGTGTATCTTTCTTATTAAGGGAGGTCTGCACCCTAAATGGTGTACTTACTGCCACCAGCTATTAGCATAGATTGACGCTATAACCATTTGTTTTTAATACATGTCCTAGTTCAAATACAGTGTTATTAGTGTCAGGGTCCTGGCTTCCTGTTTCTGAGTATTTCTAGATTATCTTGCCAGGAACCTGACATGCCCTGTGTTTAGTGTCAGAGCGTGCTGTTTCTGTCAGGTGGAGAGAAACGAACCCATAGGCAGACAGCGTTAAACTGAAAAAAGTCTTTATTTACAAAAAACCAAAACAAGAACCCACAAGGGTGCAAAACGAAAACCAACACAAGCTTAAAACTAACAAAAAAAACCCCTCAAAAACAGTGAGCAAAAACGTGACAGTACAGACACTAAGTAAACTTGACAAGAACAAAATTACTAGATTGCAAGGGTACAATTTACAAAAAAGCACGTCGCAAAATTCCACAATACCAAGATTTAAGACGCTGACAAACCACGACACACGTGAGCCACGATACAAGACGAACCGGCACAAGACAGAAAACACGGGGGCATTAAATAGCACAAAGCCAAACGACTAACAAGTGAAGCCATGTGCTTCCACACAAGACAAAGACCCAGAGCATGCGTTCAGATCCCGACTCCAAGAAACAAGAACCAAGACTAGAAGGAGTCAGGATCCAAACAGCACGCTCTGACACTAAACACAGGGCAATTAAAACTAAAAGGACCTGACAATTAGCATGCAGATATTAGCTGTTGCTGTATCAGTGCATTGTTCCTGCTTCCGTCTTGCACAGTAATTACTCACACTGGGGGTCAGACATGGAATTTGAATCTTGACTTGAAGGACATGAAGGCTTCGATTTCTTCATTCCAGGATAATTTGGATAGTTTCGCTTTGAGCAGCAATGAGAATGGAGATGCAATGATACCGTAATTGTATATACATCTGTGATAGAAGTTAGCAAAATCCAAGAATTATTCCAGTTTCTTTGTCTAGTAATAGGCTCTGTCATTCTGTGACTGCAGTGACTTTTGAAGCATCTATCTCACCCATCACTACCTTGTGGCAAAGATGGGTAGAAGACCCTAGAACTTTTACCCAGTTAAAACTACAAGTAATTATGTAGTAGAAGTAGAAGTAAAAATTTGTTGCAATTTTTTACAAACCCCCAGAATTTCACAGCAGATTAGTCTAATTTATTAGAAGGTGCAAATCTTACTGATTCAGCAGGGGGAGCAGGCAAAGAGCAAAGACAGTGGGTCAAACATTCATTGGTTGCTCGTAGATTGTACAGTTGGTCTTGATCAAAATTTAGTTTTTCGCCTTGGTAAGCAAAGAAGCCTGTAGCTAGGAAGTTTATTAAAAAAATAACAAGGCAGACAATCCAAACCAACAGGCATAGAGGTAGTCAAGCAAGCAGGAGGCACCAGCGTATTGAGCACACTACTGAGTTAGTGTGCCAGCATTGTTATTGGCCAGGCATGTCTGAGGTGGCACAGTGGTGTCAGGAGTGTGACAGGTGCCAGTCAGCCAAGGACACACAGCCAGTGGGTCTTTTTTGACTTTTAGGCCAAATTAAATATTGGCAATTGACTTTACACAGCTAGAGCCATCCCATTTAGGGCTGGAGAGTGTCCTTGTGATGAATGATTTAGTGTTCACTAAATTTACCATTGCCATTCCCACCTGGGACCAGCGAGCTGAGATTGTTGCCCAAGTGATGATGATGGTTTTAGTTTGGAGTTGCTCTTCTCTTATAACTTCACTCCACATCAGGCTACAGGTGAGTCTCCATACCTTCTCTCCATACAAAGTTTGGCCAGGAGGCCAGACTTTCTGTCAATTTCTTGCTTGGCAGAGTTGGTGAGCCAGTGGAACGTGATGTGCATAAATGGATCTGACAGCATCAGTCTGTATTTTGTCCAGCATCAGTCAGTATTTTGTCCATATTTGTTTGTTTGGATTCTGCTCTTGTAAGGACGGGATGTTATTGTGTTTTTTATTTTTTGTATATTGTTTCTTTTTGATAAGTATGGGGTTGTATCGGGCTGTGTGTATTTTGAGTTAATTGCTGCAGCTACTAGGGTATTTTCACTAGGGTTTGTGTGTGGTTGGTGTGGTATTTATTGTTTGCAACTAGCCTATGAACCATCTCCTGCAACAAGTAGGCTCCTGCTTTGTACAAGTTATTTGTTGTTTTGTTTCTTTGTGCATTTGTCTGAATGGTGATAGCACAGTGCAGTCTTGATGTTGTTTAATTGAAGATTTTATCTATTTATTATCCACCCCGGCGTCTGGAGTCAATAATTCCCTCACTCTGTAAGCCTCCTCAACGTCGATCATAATAGGGGGAGGCTGTTCTCTGGGCTCCCCATCCTCCTCACTGACCGGGCCAACAGCGGGTTTCAGGAGAGAAACATGAAGTCTGAGAAATACGATAATTAGCAGGTAGATCAAGACGGAAAGAAACGGGGTTAATTTGCCTAATGATTTGGAAAGGACCAGAATACCTGGGACTGAGTTTTCTGCATGGTAACTTGAGCCGGAGGTCTTTGGTGGAGAGCCACACCCATTGGCCAGGAGCATAGACAGGTCCGGGACGGTGATGTTGGTTAGCCTGGTGAGTTTGTCATCTCACAGAATGAAGAAGATGAGTATGCGCTCGATCCCACACCTCTTCACTCCACTGAAGCCACTCCGATACTGAAGGCAGATTAATAGGCTCTCCTGACCATGAAAACAGTGGCGGTTGATAACCCAGAATGCATTTGAAAGGGGTCATGCCAGTAGATGGTTTAACCAGAGAGTTTTGAGCATATTTGGCCCACATCAGATAGCGACTCCAATCAGATTGTCTTTGTTGACAGTAGGAACAAAGAAATCTAATAATTTCCTGGTTGAGACATTCTGTTTGTGTGTTTGACTGAGGGTGATAGTCGAAGGTGAGACTAATATTCACATTAAGATGTTTAAAAAATGCAGCCCAGACACGTGAGGTGAATTGTGATCCGCGATCAGAGATAATGTCCTCTGGTAATCCGTAAAATCTGAATACATGGTTGCACAGTAATTCAGCAGTCTCAAGGGAAGTGGGAAGTTTAGGCAAAGGAACCAGTCTACAAGCCTTGGAGAAACAATCAACAATTGTGAGTATGGTAGTGTTTCCTAATGAATTGGGGAGATCTGTAATAATGTCTATGGCTATGTGGGACCAGGGTCTTTGAGGAGTAGGCTGCGGTTGTAGTAACCCAGCTGGTAATTGTTTCAGGGTTTTGGTGGTTTGACAGTTTATACAATTATAAATATATTGGATTGTATCTAAAGTTAGTGTCTTATCGTCCATGTCAACATCCTCTTGACTAATCACGTAACCCAGAAATGAGGTACTTGTTTGATAAAAAATTCGCATTTCTCCTCCTTGGCATATAATTGGAACTGGATCAAGCAGATCTGAGTATTCTGATGAAATGGCTGTATCTGGAGCAGTGGCATTCGGAGAACTGGCAAGACTCTTTGGAGGATGTTCTAGTTTAGCCAAACAGGTACACAAAGAGCCCCATCGAAGAATCTGTCCCCCCCTCCAAGAGATTACTAGGTTGTGTGAGCGTACCCAGGGAAGGCCCAGATATAGGCATATTTGGAAAATGGAATAACATAAAAGTGGATGTTTTCAGAGTGTAGCAGTCAGATGCATAACTTTATCTCCTCCATCATCTGCAGACCGCGACCATCTCCCAGAGTGCGTCCATCTAACACCTCCACCACTAGAGAGGAATCACAGGGTATTAGTTTGAGCTGATGTTGTTGTGCGAATTCGTAGGACATAAAGTTCCCGGCTTCCCTAAATTGACTAATGCTGTAGCTTTGACAGACTGCTTGGCCAAGGAAATCTCTACAGATAATTCAAAATTGGATCTCTGAGGGGTTAACAGATTGATATTACTCACCGAAGACTGTTGCTTGGAGGGTTTTACTGGACAGGTAGATTTCAGGTGACTGGCCTGGCCACAGTACAGGTGTAAATGGTGCTGCCTTCGATGTTGGCATTCTTTGGGAGAAACAGGAGTAAAACCTAGGTGCATTGGTTCGACATTGGGTAACATCGCTGGTATGGCTTGGGGCAAAACAATGGGGCAGTAATTTCAATGTATCCTCCTTCCAATCAGTCTAGGCTGCAAGAGTGAGAAATTTTAGAGCAAATTCAGCAGCAGTCTGTCTACCTTGACATAGGGTGAGAAGCTGTTCACCGGGATACTTTCCTTCAGCTGGGTGATCAAAGACCACTCGAAAGAGTTATAAGTAATTAATATTCACATGCAACTAATATTCAGGTGACAGCTCCCTCTGGTGGTTCGGAGGAGACGGTAGGGGGGCCTCCATTGTAACAGTGTGCCCTGTAAACGTGTTATTTTTGGTTTAACAGGCTCTATAGATCTGGTAGATGCAAACCTTAAGAGGTAACAATATAAACACATTTGAATGCCCTTACTCCCCCAGTCAGGAAGAACAATCGACTCTAAACCAGATGAAGCTTTTTTTTTTTACTTTTGTCAAAAATGTCATACTTTGATTATCTAGACAACTAGTGCATGTATTAGATTTATTAATAACCATATTAAGGACAGTCATCATCTTGATAGGTAGACACACACTCACCATAAACATTTATTTTCCCTATCCAAAACTTTCAGACATTCACACCTACATGCTCACAATGGTGTTAGGAGAAAGTAAGTGTGGCAGGGCAGAGTAAGTTTCCTCCCACAAATTTAGAGTGACAGTCTATCAGCATGTGTTTTTCTTGTTATTTAAAGGCGCAGATTATGCTACCTGGGTATGCATCATTGCTAGCTCCATTCCTTGAGCTTCTGCTCAAAGGTATTTTTGGCTGGTTAGCAAAAGCTGCAGTACATGTATGTGCCCAAGTAAATTGTTTTAATTTATTTCGTAATTTGTTTATTGTAGCTGAAATAGCGTTGAGGCTTTGTGGTGGAGCGCAACGGTACAACTTTCATTTTAATGATCACTATTTGGTACATATAGTCTTTTCAATTACAACCCCAAATCAGAAAAAGTTGGGACAGTATGGAAAACACAAATAAAAAAAGAAAGTAGTGATTTCTAAATTTACTTTGACTTGTATTTCATTGCAGACAATACAACAGCACATTATTTAATGTGTTCCTCATGATTTTTATTGTTTTTTTCTTCAAAAAAACAAAATTCCTATTTTGGTTCTTGCAAAAGTTATAAATTATTTATTATTATTATTATTATTATTACTTTACCACACTTCCAGTACCATTGCAACGCAGTTAAGATATATGCACCGCATATACCACACGTATATGTGGTGCATGTTTTTCGGCGCCGATGTTTCCAGATTAGAGCTTTCACACTGCATAGGATGTGGCACGTACAGTCCGTTCCAGAAGCTGTACAGAAGTGTAGCAATCATTTCGGCAGCGAGTCTATTTTTTCTGAACTGCTAATGCTCAATTAAAGTCACCAAAATACACATGGACTGACGCAAAAAGCTAGAAATCTTTAGAGTACATCTGAATAGAAGACAAAATGGACAACACAACATCTAATTGACAACAGAAAGTTCTTTATAATCCACAGTTGCAGTGACAAGATGGTAAAATGCACCAAATTCTCTCTCGCACTGGTCTAGAGGGTGAATACAAAGTCTTCGTCCTATCCCTTTTCATAACCTTTGCAGTAACACATACAGCATGATGATCTTCTATCTACTACAGTCGCACTACACGGAAAACAAACAGAACAAAAGTGATGTTGATGAAACAAATCAAAGTTATATAAACTACACTGGTAATAAAATAAGCTTCTTGATAAGTGTTTCTCCTAAATGTATTTTGAAACCAAAATAAAGTAATGTGAACTTTCCTATTATATAGTTTTTCTACAAAACTCGCAGATCAGCTACGCACTGCAAATGTAGCTGGTGTGAAATGTGGGAGGAAATGCTTCAGTGGCAGAAACACTGCCCTAATTTCCAGGCAGCTTATGTGCCAGGAGATATGAGGGCCCTCCCACCGACCACAGACTGGGCAACTATCGAGAACCGCACCCCAGCCCGTGCGAGAAGCATTCGTTGTGAGAATCCTGCGATTGTGCTCCAGGAGTGGGACCTAAAGAGAGAAACCAGGGTCAGATCCACATAAAAAGGGTACAAAGTCATCAGCATGTAACCCTTACTATCCTTAGCGGGTGGCTCTTGGGATGAAATCTATTTTCCCTTAGCCAAACGTGGGACCCAAGGTGAGACACAGCAGTCTAATCCACATAGAAAGGGTACAAATCCCTCGGCATATAACTTATATGCAGTAGGCCCAGCGGGATTACAGTTGCTGTTGTCATGAGCCCTAACAGCCTCTGAATCTGGAGAAGTGTTAGGTGCTGGCCTAGCTGAAAGCTGCCCACAGAAGCAAGGATTGACTCCACATGTGCAGGAGCATTTGTTTACATCGTAGAGTCCCAGATTACCCATAGAAAGAGTAGTTCTCTGGAGAAAGCATGCTCTTATGGGGTTGAGTCTCAGCCCCTAGTTCTTTGGAGCTGGCAATGACCAGTCAGTAGTCTATATAATTTAAAACATGGATCCCTGGAGTCTCAAATGGGGCCAGAGCTGCATCCACGCCCTTTATGAGGGTGCATAGTGATAGGGCAAGGCTAAAAGGAAGCACTCAATATTGGTAAGTTTCGCCCCTTAATGTGAACCTGGGGAAAGTATGCACCCTTCAGATTTATTGTGACAAACTAGTTCTCAGGCTAAATTTGACAGACAACCTACTTAAGTGTTAACATCTTAAATCTGTATCTTCTGAGACCGATTCATGTGATGCAGATCTAGAACTGGACACAGGCCCCTGTTTTTCGAAACTATAAAACATCAGCTGTAAAAGCCCACATCCCTCATGTGAGGGGAAATGTGTTCTGCAGTCCCTTTTCCCAAACAGAGTCTTGAGCTCTTTGGCCCAACACTAGGTGCTGGTCTCTTAATACTGTAGTTTTTTAAGTTCTCATTGAGGTGAGGAGGATGGGAGGCAAACTGAAGTCTGCTGCTGTACTCAACTGCCATGAGGAGAAACTGGGCAGAAGTTTTCACACTGCCAGAAAATCTGAGGGAGGTATTATCCTCTCTACTTGTCCAGTCTCTTGAAGGAGAGAGGTATTTGGATATGAGAGAGAGAAGATGGGACGGATAAACCGCAGGGTGCTTCTGCCCTCCAAGGCACCTGGGGTAACAGGGAAAGCAGAAAGGCCCTCTGGGGACTCAGATGGGGGGGGTTTCTAGCATGATTTGACATGCACAGGAATCCCCCTATCATGGGGCTGTGCCCCAGTATAATGTTGATGGTGTCAGGTGTTCTTCACAGCACTTGAGGAAAGCACAATCTTCAGATTAAGTTTCCTCTTTGGGCTGCGAGGCCTGTGTGTGCTGCTCAGCCCCAGAGGTCTCTGCGGGGGAGCTCAAGCTCCTACTGGCCTTCTGCTGCTGCCAGTAGGCAGAAGATTTAAAAGAAGAAGAGGTGAATGGACCACCTGATTTCATAGCTACCTGGCCTTGGTGATGGAGGAGCACCTTGAACACCACTGATTACTTCTTAGCCTCATGGTATCTGTTGATGACAGAACTAATGACGTCACCAAATAGGCCCTGAGGAGCAATCAAAGCATCCAGCAGGAAGGCCTTATCCCTGTTGAGTCACAGGTGCCTCGCCATTGCCACAAAAGCAGGCAAAGGTGAGCTCCTGAAATGTGTCTTGTTCTAATCGTCCACCTTGGTCCAGGTCTTTAAGCAGGTAAGCCTGGTATGCTGCAAAACATTCATAGTGTGCAGGGACACACCAGCTTGACTCGCTGCTGCATACATGCATACATATTAAACATAAAAGTATGACCATATTAGCCTGGTTCTGTAAATATTACACTAACTGCCCACTAAGCATTACATAAACTTCAAAATTACCTGCAAGGCTCTGAATGGTTTAGCTCCTCTGTGCTTAAGTGATCACCTTTCTCATTACAATTCTTCAAGTTCACTGCAATCTCAAAATTCCATCCAGTTGATAGTACCTAGAATTTCAAGGCAGACACACTTTGTCAGTTTAAATCTAGATTAAAGACCCATCACTTTAATCTAGTCAACACAGTCTTATGGGATTGTTAGGCTGCATTAATTAAGCAAACTGGAACCAGGGACACTTCCCATAAGAACAAATGTACTGACTCCACACTGCGTCTGTCATTTCCACAAGGTCCTGTCGTCAACAGGATCTGGACTTT
Source organism: Chromobotia macracanthus (assembly GCA_036877525.1). Taxonomy (NCBI): domain Eukaryota; kingdom Metazoa; phylum Chordata; class Actinopteri; order Cypriniformes; family Botiidae; genus Chromobotia; species Chromobotia macracanthus. The sequence continues at coordinate 1,283,342 of JAZGTH010000026.1, forward strand.
ATCCAGACCAGATGGTGGGACCGACCCAGCTCCAGTTCAAGTTATTATCAATACACCATAGGAGTTTTGGTTTCTTGCCACTGTTGTTCTGTTGGCTCGATTACTGGGAGACTGCTGACATTTAGCTTGGCTTAGGATTTGTAAATTGTTATTTTGCTTTTAAATAACATATATAAGTGACATTTGCCAGATATGGTAACCAATACCCGAAATGTGACCTCTGAATTTAACCCATCACTTGTAAGGAGTGAAAACACACTGTAAGGAGTGAAAACACACTGCAAGCCATGAACACACACACACCCGGAGCAGTGGGCAGCACACTACTGCGCCTGGGGAGCAATTGGGGGTTAGGTGCATTGCTCAGGGGCACTTCAATTGCTACCTGCCAGCGCTGGAATCAAACCAGCAAGTTTCTGATTACAAGCTCGATTCACTTACTAGTAGGTCACAACTGCCCCCATATAATATATATAATATTTTATATATATTATATAAAATATTATGTAACATTTTAATATAATGATCTAACTACAGTCCTAAAGACTCTACTATTTATCCCCCCCCGTTTTCTTTCATTATACAATTTTTAGATATGGCATTATTTCAAATCCGCTATTTCAAATACTCCTGTTCTGCAAAATTTTATTTGCCTTCTAAGTGCAATCTCCATGTAAACTGGAAAGGCATATCTTATGTATATCATATCTTAATATGATACCTGTCATCCATAATGTTAAATTATTAAATTTTGCATAGTCTCAAAAGTACAAACTGTTTTAGTAGGCTGTATGGACACAGTAATAAACACTGAGCTAGATATAAGCCTTTGCATGCAATGACAGGTATTTCTGATGCATGCCCATTTATTCAAATGGTCCAAATGTGTTTTGTTATCATCAGCTCAGTCAACTTTATTTTCATAAACCAACTACAATTTTAGGATCCCTAATAAGTTTTATAAATATACAACTTATCATGAACAATGAAATTTGAAATAATACCATGTATTCTGTATCTTTTCATAATTCTGTTTTCTGTATTTTTATTTCATTGTAAAGTTAGGTAAAGCTGCTTTGGAACAATGCAACAATTACAAAAAGAGCTATATAAATTGAATTGAATTAAATTGAATTAAACTGAACTAAAAGAGCCTCATGCAGATAAATCATGCAGATTTGCAGCATCCCCACATGGTTGGTGGTAATCTTATCTGTGTCACACAATGATTCACCCTTATGTGCTGGCGGTGTGAGAGGAGTCAAGGACGTAGATTTTGGATCTAGTTGGCATGCTTATATCTTCCTCTTGGCCAATTTCATTGAGATGTGACCCATCTCTTTTCATGGGACATGAAAGGGGATTCGTAAACCCCTGCTATGAGGCGCCTCTAAAGGATGCAAAAGGGCATCCTGTTTCTAAACAGTGGCTGTCACACTGGATTGTTAATACAATAGCTTTAGTGTATTCCAGTCAGGATGCAGATTGCCCTATTAATTTTAGGACCCATTTAACAAGAGCAGTAGACTCTTCATACCTTAGACAAATTTTACAATTTGGATGATTCCTCTTTGGCTTTGCAGGTTCTCTCTGTGAGTATGAGCCCTGTTTTTTCTAGTATCTGTTAGCCTGACCGTGCTGAAGGTTCAGCTAGGTCATGTAACTGGAGTGTTTTTATTTAAATATATAGTGGGTTCCTTATATTAGCAGTTACACATTCAGTGCTATGCATTATGGTAGTGCTTGTGTTATGTGTATGGCCTGGCTGCTGCCCATGCTAGAGCAGCATTGGGCTTTTATGAAAGAACCTATGCTAATGTGTGTTAGGTATTTTGCCTAGTTAAGCATTACACTTTTATAGGGCAGGCTGCTCTTTGCTGCTCTCAATGTGCTATTTTATACAATTCCCCATAGTGTTAGCTTCTGACTCAATGTCTCGTAAACCATTTTTGAAAGGGAATGTCTCGGGTTACTTTTGCAACCTCTATTCCCTGAGGGACGGGAATGTGAAATTGTGTTTGTTGCTGTGCTCACAGCTCAAATCAGCTGATTGGTCATTCATTCAAAAGAGTCATTCATTCAGAAAGAGCATCATATAGAGACAGTGCCCCACCCCTTTTCGCTGTCTTGGTCAGCATTTGGCAGTGAGATTTTTATTTGCACTGGCGTTTTTCAATAAGGCTTTAGATGAGGAGATTAGGTGGGATTCCACATAGTGTCAGCTTCTGGCGCACCAGATATCACCTTTTCATGAGCTTTCTTGGATTACTGTACACCTTATTGTGTCTTATTGTGTGGGCTATTTACAATTTTAGCATTTAGCTATTTACAATTTTTTTAAATATGTTTAGCTACATGGCGCAACTTGTGAAGCTCTGGACTGTAAGTTCTGGACGTTTTACATTGTGGGTTCAAATCCTGTCTAGCCAACATCAGTCATAATCAATTGCTTGGATAAAGGATAGAAATGCTACTGGGCCAAATTCAGTGTCTCTATCTTAAACCCTCTGGCCCCACCAACATTTCAACCGTTTGACTCATAGGTCCTAGAAACTAAATTCTTCTTTCTCTGATTCCTTGGCTTATGCCGATTCACTATGACAGTTTTCCATCATGAAAATCTTTCTGCCATTTTGGATTTGCTGAAAAACCTACTTTTTCGAACTCCTACAGCGTTTGTTCAAACTGCTAAAAATTTGGTATTTAAATTGTATGAAAATGCATATAAAACATGACTGAAATAACATGTTTTCATGCACTTTCTTTAGATTCTATCTGTCTCTTTAGAGCCATTCTAAAGAGATTCTCCTCTTTAGATTGGCTTATGCCAAGTCCTACAATACCAGATTTATTCTAGTCAATGTTACTTCCTGTCCACCATGAAACTTGGTCTGTAGCATCTAAAGACATTCATATAAAAGTTTTTGAAAGGAATTTATTTGATTGTTTAAATCATTCTCTTATATCATGTCAATAAATCTGACGGCAAGTATATAAAATGAAAATAAGGCTGAATCTTTGCAAAACTTTTGTGTATTAACTTGAAGGATCATAGGTGTCATCGTCACAACATTCCAACAGTCTCATCAAAATTTAGTAAATTTAGACAGCACAACCTATTGGTCAAAAGTTCTAAATAGTTTGTGGTGTAATGGGTTTTACTAATGTTTTCTTTAACTACTTTACGTAATCTCACTATCAAAAATGTCCACAAATATTTCCCTTGATTGGCTTGACCCTGTAATTGCTGCTTACAGCTATATTTATTTAATGTATCCATTAGAGTTCTTATTAGTTGTTATTGTTAGTTTTCTTATTATTTTTCTTTATTATTATCATAATCTTCCACTCTTGAGTCTATGGCAGCCCATGGACCATACAGTAAAATGTTGTGAAATTTGGCACACAGGTAGAGAACACTCTGATATGTTATTGGACCAAATTTTCACCTGAGAGTACATGCACAGTTTTGTCACAGTGGCACGTACTTGTGCTGATAAAAAAACATTTTTGGGATATTTTTGCTTATAACTCTAATGTTTTGTCCTAAAACCTAAAGATTTACTTGGTCAGCTGTTTTGGCCATTAGCTATTTTAAATTTTGTAGTAAAATGCAATATCTTACAAATGCAAATGAGTATCATTACAAACTGTGGTATGGTTTATTGGAACTATGCTTTGAGAGTACCTGTTTTTGATATTGGATTGTTTTTGATTGTTTGCTGCCTGCCACGACCCTTGCCTGTTTATGGCTCTGCCTTGCCTCTGATTACCCTGTTTGCTGTTTCTTGACCTTGCCTGTCTGTTTTTATAATAAATGTTGCAAATGGATCCTCGTGAGTCTCACTCATCATTACAGAAATGCAGTGCCTTGAATATCTGTGGTAGTTAGTTTCCATTGTTAACAGCAACAGTTTAGGACCTGCTAAGGCTCGTAGAAAACTGACTTTGTGGGGCATGCAGATGGAGCTTGTAAACAAGTTTAAGAAAGGTATGAGTTTCTCATTCTCCATGGGCTGATAAGAACAAGCTGCCAATTAATTGTGGCAGCTGAGGCAGTTGTGGCCTATTGGTAAGTGAGTCAGGCTTGTAATCAGAAGGTTGCTGGGTTGATTCCAGTGCTGGCAGGTAGCAAATGAAGAGCACTTGAGCAAGGTGCCTAACCCCCAATTGCTCCCTGGGCACAGTAGTGTGCTGCCCACTGCTCCGGGTGTGTGTTCACTCCTCACCAGTGATGGGTTAAATGCAGATGTTACATTTTGGGCATAGGTTACCATATCTGACAAACACATAACATAACTGCCCAGATTGTATGAGCCTTCCTTTTCTCCTTGATTTTCATGCCTGTGTGAGGAAATCCTAAAAAAGCCATATTTGGCTTGTGTACTTCTATTGCAATATGCAAATTATGCTGATGTTAAAGGGTGGAAGAACAGGAACAGGGCCATGTGTCAATGCCTTTAAGCAAAGATACGTTGGCCAGCTATCTCTCAATGGGACATAGCTTGATGACAACAATACATGTACCAAGTTTGGTAAATGTAGGTGAAACCAACCCCATCACTTTAGCTACAAAGACCATCCCCCCCACATCCATTATTGGGCTTACTATAAAGAAACTTAAAGTTTCTTTAAAGTAACACACGTCCGGTTGCTAGTTGCTAGCACTAAGACTGTGACTCTAAACAGTCATATTGACATCAATTTCATCTATTTATCAGCCCACCACACCAAACAGACTTACCAAGTTTCATGTAAATTGCTTAATGCATTCTTTAAATATAAGAGGCTTCTTATCATTTTTCGCCACAATTTTATCGCCTTTGACATGGTAACACCTTTCGAGATATCAAAAATCTCTTTGCAATTTTGCATCTTCAGTGTCTTGGCATATTCATCAAGTTTAGTAAAATCCCTCTCAATTTTGCATCTTCAGTGTCTTGGCATTATGTATGCAAGTTTGGTGGCAATCACATGAAATCCTTAGGAGGAGTAAGTTCACAACATGCACTTTTCAGAAAATCTTCCTGTTGACTTCCTGTTGGGCGGAGCTACAGAGTGTGAGTGGATCGACAAGACCGATACACATGCCAAGTTTCATACAGATGCATGTATGATACAGTCAAGTGCAAAAGTTAGGACACCCTCACATGTATTCCTTCTTAAAATGGCTCAGATCACACACAGGTGTATTACACGAGGTTCACATAATAGTAGATCGTTACTTAGCATTTTGAATGGGGTTTGCCTATCTAAACCTCAGCCATTTAGTTTGGTATGCTCCTGACTGTTGAAGTGAGAGTGAGCACCATGGTGAGAGCAAAAGAGCTGTCAGAGGCCTTCAGAAACAAATTGTAGCTCCCTTTGAGTCTGGTAAGGGATTTAAAAAGATCTCAAAAGATTTTGTAATCAGTCATTCCACTGTACGGAAGATCGTCTACAAACGGAGGGCTTGCAAAACAACTGCAAACATGCCCAGGTCAGGTCGCCCCAGCAAGTTCACCCCAAGAGCAGACCGCAAGATGCTAAAAGAGGTCTCCAAAAACCCTAAATGTCATCTCGGGACCTGCAGCAGGCTCTGGCTACTGTTGATGTAAAAGTGCATGCCTCTACAATCAGAAAGAGATTGCACAAGTTTAACTTGCATGGGAGGTGTGCAAGGAGGAAACCTTTGCTCTCTGAGAGAAACATCAAGGTCAGACTGACATTTGCCAGAGAGAATGTTGACAAAGACCAGGACTTCTGGAATAATGTTCTTTGGACAGATGAGTCCAGAATTGAATTATTTGGACACCAGAGCAAAGGACATGTTTGGCATAAACCAAAGACAGCATTCCAGAAAAATAACCTCATATCAAGTCTGAAGCAAGGAGGTGGAAATGTCATGGTTTGGGGCTGATTTGCTGCAGCAGGACCTGGTCAGCTCACCATCATAGAATGAAGAACATGTGAGACCATCTGTTAGAAAATTAAAGCTGAAGCGGAACTGGACCATGCAACATGACAATGACCCAAAACATACTAGTAAATCAACCAAAGACTGGCTGAAAAGGCAGAAATGGAGAGTCCTGGAATGGCAGAGTCAAAGTCCAGATCTGAATCCCATTGAGATGCTGTGGAGTGACTTGAAAAGGGCTGTACATGCAAGAAACCCTTCAAACATCTCACAGCTGAAAAAAATCTGCATTGAGGAGTGGTGTAAAATTTCCTCAGATCGATGTCAGAGACTGATAGATGGCTACAAGAAGCGTGTTACTGCAGTTATTTCAGCCAAAGGAGGTAACACTAGCTATTAGGGGCTAAGGTGTCCTATCTTTTTCCTCAGTTAAAATATGCATTTTTGTAGAATTACATTTACAGAAGATCTTGAAAAGACTTTTCTTCAGTTTTAATTGTTTAGTTATATTACTTTAATCTCTCTGTATTGTTAAAATTGAGACTAAATAACCATATATTAAACAATGTTACAAAATACACATGCTTTCACAGGGTGTCCTAATTTTTTCACATGACTGTATATGCACCATCATTTTGTGCCCGACCAGGGGGCGCTATCAAACCCCAATGCCCTGCCCGTGTGCCAGCCTTTGTCTGGGGGTAATAGATAATGACTCTGACGTGTCAAGTTCCAAAAGTTTTTCAGCATGTTAAGGGGGTCAAAATGCCTCAAACTATTAAAAGAAAAAAACAGTTGCATGCAGCAATTTGGGGGTCAAGCTCAAAAAGATGATCACATATCTGATGAATTTTTGAAAATCAGTTTAAAAACAGGCACGAAAACATAAAAAATAAAATTGCATATAACTTTTGACCAGCAGGTGGTGCTGTAACCAAAGTTCTATGAAATGTGATAGTAATGACACGTACCCAGTTTTGTGTCATTACACAAATGTTTTGTGAACATAAAGTCGAGTCCTATTTATTTATTGAATTAGAATTTTTTGACGTAGTATATGAGAACTGTTTGATCTCAATCAAAAAGCGTTAATAATGTTATCACGAGTGTCACTATATATTACTGTATAAAATCTATGTATAACAAATTTCATACAGATTGGACAGATTTTGTAGAAAGAGTTCGAAAAAGTAGGTTTTGAATAAAATTCAAATATATATATATATATATATATATATATATATATATATATATATATATATATATATATATATATATATATATATATATATATATATACTTGGTGTACTTATACTTAAATGGTGGAGGTCCTTCATTATCTTCCTGGCCCTGATCCATCATTGCTTGTCAATTATGGACTGTTGGTCTGGGATTTTAGTGTGGTTGGTGCCACATTATTAATTGATAGCTAAATGCTCTGAAGAGCTTGTCTGTCCCGCTTGGTGCTTTTTTCTTTTATCGTAATATGGTCTAATTAATGATGATAGTGTAATGATATAATAGTAGTAGTAATGATGATTTTGTTATGTCTACACATAAAAACCATGTTGTAACATCACAATGTTACTGGCATGTCTGGTCCTAATTCTTTTGGCACCATTTTTTAAATTCCACACCTGACCAGTAAAATTACCAACACATTCTTTTTAGGTTTTGCTAAACCTACTGTATGCCAAAATAGAACATTTACAAAACCTAAAAATAAATTATTACAGAATACTTCAAATAAAATTTTTAGGCATCAATGTCACCCACTACATTAAATGTTTACCTGATGTACAGTAACCTATAAATACACTTATATCTACAGAAGAGATAAATTAATAACCTAGCAGAAACTTGGGAACATTTGTTCATACATTATAAAAAAAACATTTGTTTTGTGTTGAAGCAAGTCAACAAAATGACTGCAGAGGTGGACATTGCAATACTGGCTCAGAATGTTTGGAGCATCCTGATGGGTTGTTTGACTGTCTGGTATTGCAGCTGCTCGTTCTTCGATTATAAGGCCCTTCAGAAACTTGTGAGAGCAGCTATGCCTACCATATAAAACTACACAAAAATGCATGTTACAGTAGACATGTTTGGAAGTTGGAGAATAGTAATTTAGTGTTAACTTTGTTTAAAAACTTGTTTATTAGAGATCAATGCAGATAATAAACTAATTGACTGACACTTGACAAGTTTTATTTTTGAACAAAATATTCTTGTACTTGGGCACATACATGTGTTATTTGCAAACCAATTATAAAACTCATATAAATAAATAAGTAAATCATATATATTTGATGTATTTTATTTCTATTCTTCGAATGAAGTTGTATGCATTTGTACACTGCTGACTTTTTAAAGGACTTATTGTTTTCTTGTCTGGTGACTCCCTCTACTGGACACACAGAACTGCTATGATGATGTGGTTGATCTTTATAAAAATTGCTGTTATCCCCTTTCATTAAACATATGGGGCAGTTTGGCCTACTGGTTAGTGAGTCAGGCTTTAAGTCAGAAGGTTGTTGGTTCAAATCCAGTGCCAGCAGGCAGCAACTTAAGTGCCCTTGAGCAAGGCACTTAACCCTTGATTGCTCTCCAGGCACAGTATTGCTGCCCCCTGCTCCAGGTGTGTGTGTTTATGGTGTGTGTCAATTCCTCACCCGTGATAGATTAAATACACATAGGAGATTAAATGGGTGATTATTTAAAATTAACTATTAGTCCTGCTTTCATCAGAAATTGGTGGAACTTAGCATGTTACCTCCGAATGGCCTGTTTTCCACATATTTAAAGTATTTGTGTACTTGAACTTCCATATAAGCACGTGTAGGGACCCCAAAATGTGCTTATGTAATAATAATGAAAAAATATTAAAATGAATGTTATTGTTTTTGTTGACTTTTACATGTAATAAGTACAGGCACCAGCATTTTTTGTTTAATATTCAATTATATATATTATTTAATGCCAATGTATTGTTGCTGGCCAATGATTGTTGAGTTTGCTTTAAAGTTGCCTCATGACGTGAGTTACGCAAGGAGGATATAGGTGGTATCCCACATGGTAGAAGAACGTGCTACCTCCGAGTCTGCTGTCTAGTTAATCTAGTCAATCATTTTGGAGATTAATATATTTGATTTAATTTAAGGCCGAAACAGTTATAGAGGGACTTGACAGATCGTGGGTTTTCATCAGTGGATCAGCTGGATTCGTCCTATGTTCGGCACTGCTCGTGCGGGGAAGCTTTGCGTTCGTGGCGTGAGTGACTTTCAATACAGCTTCATTTACATCTCGAAGTGAACTCATTTCCGAGACTGCTGATCGTGTGGGATTACTTAGGATTCCTTGATTGTAAATGTGCACCAACGAACTGGGCAACAACGGTAACGATCGCTTATTTGAACTGCTTCATAGACCCGCGCATATCTGAACTATTAATTTACGATGCGTATTTGTTTAATATGTTATTGTTTTCTTTACAACAAAACTATAGTTATTTTGTTAGTGTAACAAATTGTTATTCCTATTGTTATTCACTCTGAAATCTGGAAATTTATTCAATTTTGCCTATTTAACGTTTATTGTGGTTACTTAGTTATTTATTAGTACAGGGATGATTTACATGTTTAATTGAAAGAGAAAATACACATTCAAAATTCAAAATGGCCAAATTCACCATTTAACTGCAGGGAACCTAGGCGTTTGTTTAAGATATCGTTTCAATTAACCCTTAGGTAATCGCGTGCCATTGTGTTGAGCAATGTCCCTTTGGAGAGAAATTTTTAATTTAGAAAGTGTTGAACACAGTGAAGGTTTTTGGCCATACTGAAATCTGTGGTCGCCGTGGTGACATAACTGGCAAAAAGTTGTTTGTTTTAGTGGAGACTAGTACTGACCTTGATCTAAATACTCTCTCTCCTGAAATAGGTATTGAAAGGGAAGCTGGGCCCTTTGTGGGAAGCCTAGCAGCCAATGACCTCATTCTTGGTGGTGATACTTTTCAGTTTAAGTTGTTGGCTTTATTGCAGCAGGAGGGTAAGTCTGTGGATGAAGTGAAAGCCATAGTAATGGGAGATCAGTCTCCAAAATCTGATATTAGTGTGGACCTAGTTAATGCCATGGGTAAATTAGCAGACAGATGTAATCAAGCATCTAGTGATGGTCCTAGTTACAGAAAACTGAGGTTGTTCTCAGGCCTGAAACCCGTTCCTTCGGGTGAGGAACTTGGCTGCCCTTGAGACTGCATATTGAGCTGCTGAGAGCGGGGCCGACCTTATGGCTTGATACTGTCACACCTACCAGGAAAGTGGGGAGAAAATTTCAGCTTTCTTGTACCACCTAAACAAACTTCTCCACAGAGCCTTGTTGAAGGGTGGGATTTATGCAGCCAGCATAAATAGAGCCAGAATGGAGCAGCTAATCAAGGGAGCATTTACTAATGATATGGTTGCTTTGCGAATCAGAATGACTCACACTTTGCAGAGTCCCCCATCTTTTTCACAGTTGATGAAAGAAATACAGGAGAAAGAACACTGGGTTGCTGAAAGGGAAAATATTAAAGCTTCTGTTGCCACTGTTGTCTCCCCCCAGGCATGTGTGCCATCTGAATTACAAAACCTGAAGAAGGCGGTTAAAGACCTATCTACCCAGGTGAGTCAACTGTTGAACATGGCTACCGTGACTTGTGCTTCTGATTGTGCTCCTTAGAAAACACCTGGTAAAAACTTTGAGAGTGTGAACCGAGACAACTCCAAAAAAGCTAAACTTACCCAGCCACCCTTACCCAGCCACCAGTGCCTGTGATCTTTTGCTACAATTGCGGTCAAGACGGACATAAGAAGTGGGAGTGCAAAGCACCTGAATACCTCAGAAAAGTAAATCAGAAGCTGATGAAGATGCAGTGCCTGCAGGGAAACTGGGCAGGAGCTCAGTAAAGGAACGGCATGGGGCTTGATGCCAGTAAACCAAAACTGCCTGAGGGGCCTTAGTAGGACCTGTCTCCGAAGTGCACGTCCAGATAGAAGGTATCTACGTCAAAGCTCTTTTGGACAGTGGGTCGCAGGTTACTCTATTGTACTGCAGTTTTTATGACACCTATCTGACACACTTGGATCTTTAGCCTGTGGAAAATCTTGTGATTTGGGGCCAAAGGTCACATAAATACCCGTATGATGAATACTTGCCCCTCAGACTTGAGTTCACAGAGGGTGTAGCTGGAGTGCATCAAGCGGTTGACATTCTCGTCATTGTATGCCCGGACCCTATAAAACAAGAAGGAATAGTTGTTTTGCTTGGGACTAACACTAGATTAGTGAAAAAAGTCTTGTCGTAAACAAGCTAGTGAGGAATTCTTTAATGTGTTTGAGGCGTATGAGACAATTCAACAAACAGATGTTTTACAGGATGACCCAGACAAGCATGGAACAGTTTGGTTCATGAAGCATAACCTTGTTGTCCTGACACCAAATCAAGTTATGCAACTTCCTGGTCTGCTCAAGTTTCCGGGTCAGATGACTGAATCTCTAGTTTGTGGCACAAAGATTATCTGCAGGTGAGGCCTGAACTTCATTCGGCATCCATTGTATCTCATTGCCAGGTTACAGTAACTGTCTGTCAGGAACATGTCTACAAGGGAAGTATGGATGAGGCAAGGAACTCCTCCTGCCCATGTTTTTCCAGTATCCTTAGTGAAATTATCGCTACAGTCACCAGAGCAAAATACTTTGACTCCTGCATTTTTTGATTTTGGAGATTCTCCAATACCAGAGGAAGCAAAACAAAGATTGTGTGAGAAAATGATGCAGAGAAAAGAAGTGTTTTCTCTACATGAGTGGGACGTGGGATGTTTGAAAAGCACCACTTATGAGACAAGGTTTACTGTGTCTAAGTTTTATTTTTTTTTAGTTTTTTTTTAGTTTTATTTTCTACGTTTTTTTTTTTTTTTACTAAGTTTACTGTGCCCCGCATTGAGGATGCTCTCCATAGTCTTTCTGGAAGTAGATGGTTCAGTGTTCTTGATTTGAGGTGTGGGTACTATCAAATACCCATGAGTGATGCCGGCAAGGAAAAGACTGCGTTCATCTGCCTGGTGGGGTTCTGTCAATTTGAGCGTATGCCCCAGGACATCTGTGGAGCACCCGCCACTTACCAAAGAGTCATGGAACGCACTGTAGGGGATATAAACTTTTTGGAGGTGCTAGTATATTTGGATGATTTAATTGTCTTTGGACAAACCATTGATACATAGGACATATTGTGTCTAAGGATGGGATATCCACTGATCCTTCCAAGATTGAGGCTGTTGTTTCCTGGCCTCAGCCCCAAACCGTGACAGAGCTCAGATCTTTTCTAGGGTTCTGTGGATATCAGCAGTTTGTGAAGGATTTCTCAAAGTTGTGCCGACCTTTAAATGAACTGCTGCAGGGGTATCCATCTTCTGCAGATGCTGCAAAGAAGAGATACAAAAATTCACCTGTGAGTAACACCAAACCATGCTACAAATCCTCTGAACTGTTCGAATCCCGATGGACTGCTCAGTGTGATACAGCCTTCCAAACTCTGAGAAATTGTCTGACTCAAGCTCCAGTGCTAGCCTTTGCGGCTGCACAAAAGCTATATGTTTTGCACGTGGATACAAGCATGGATGGACTTGGAGGAGTTCTGTATCAAGAACATGAGAGGATTTTGCCCAGTCACTTTTATCAGTTGCAGCAATTTTACCTTGAAATACAGACCTGGCTGCAGGAATGTTGATGCAGATGCGTTGTCTAGTCACCCAAGTGTGGATGACGAGTGGCAGGAAATTCCAGCTGCAGGTGTAAGGGCTCTTTGTCAGGTTTTGTCTGTGGAGAGGAGAACAGGGAATGTCTCTTACCCATGTGTGGTGCAATAGGCATGGGCACATATAACTGCTGTTCCCAAAGCTTACTCTCATTTTACTGACGTGGCTGTAGATCACTTACCCGTACTCCAAGTGAGCTTCAAACAGCCCTGAAAAATTATTCATTCCTCTGAGAAGTGTGGAGGGCAGTTTGCGATAAGAAACATGCCAGTAACATCCAGAGCAGCCACCCTAAGATGAAGATCCTGAAAAGAGAGTGGGAAAAATTGTTAGTAGATAATGGATTGCTTTACAGAACAGTTCGGCAGAGTGATCACAGGGTGAAACGACAGCTTGTACTGCCAAAACAATTCCACAACCGAGTGTTGAAGTCATTGCATGACGAGATTGGACATTTAGGTTTCGAAAAGTCTTATGGCCTAGTCAGAAAAATAAATGGAGTTGGCACATAGCACATTTGGTACAATGCATATAACTGTACTTCCAGCAAGACTACTGGGTTCTCCCCCTTGTGGTGTTTGGCAGAGAGGCTCGATTGACATTTGTTTTGGCATCTCTGCTGATAATACATCACCTGTGTCGTGAAAGAGAAACATAAAACGGCTGAGTCAAAAAAACAAAGGTTGTACTTCCTGACGTATGTAGATCGAGTAGGGAGAGGAGGACTAATACCAGATTTACCTATGATAAGCTGGGTGTGAAATATGTAACCACCGAAAATAATAAATAGAAAAATAATAAATATAACTGCAAGCAGCGATTATCAGGGTTCAGGCACCTTAAGAACCGTGTGTCGGTCTAAATATATTAGAAATTAATTAGCAGTTGTTTGAGATGCATGAGATCATTTAGTATCATGATCATCTGATGTTTCATATAAGAAATACAGACTTATTGATACAGTTGGCCACGTCCCATTTTTCAAACAGCCCTGTTATAGCTTTCCAAATTAGTTCAACTTTTTTGATAATTATTGACAGAGAGAGTCCAAAGAATTGTACTGCATGGTTTTATTGAGGTTAAATAAAAACCTTGTACTAGTTTGTAAAAGTAGTTTTTTTTTAAATTCAGTTTAATTTTATTTATATAGCACTTTTTACAATGTTGCATTGCACTTCAACGCAGCTTTACATATAATAAAAAATTAAACTCAGAAAACATAAAAAAATGTCAACAACATGTTCAACACAGAATAAATTGTATTACTGCAAATGTGTGAAATGTATACCTGTCATTACGTGCAAAGGCTCTACCCTCTCATAGACCACTAAGAGAGGTACATGTATTCAGAATGCGTACTAAAACCGTATGTACTTCTTAGATTGCCATGTAGTCATTTAACATGATAGATGATATTAATTATATTAGGTGTCATATTAGACAAAATATGCCATTCAAGTTTACATGGAGATGGCACATAGAGAGATAACATCTTATTGCAAATCTCATACCATGTCCCATAATACAATAAAACAATGAAAGAGAACAAAACAGAATTGGAGACAAAGAAATAAAAAATAGTACACTGTAATTATATAATTTTGCTAGAAGCAATATTAACAAAATCCTAAGCTTAATTAAATGTCAGCAGTTTCCCAGTAAGCAGGGCAACAGTGGCAAGTAACCAAAACTCCAATGATGTATAGGTGGAGATAAACCTTGGGAAAAACCATGCTCAACCAGGAAAGCCAGTTCTTCACTGGCATGTTAAATCTGCAATTTGTAACTTTCTTGGATATAAAAGAAGAGTTGATAATAATGATTTATAATTATATATTCATTTAAAACTGCTGGGTCTGATATTGACAATATGTCAAGCACCGAGGAATGTTACAAACAGAGATGGCGACTGAATAAGGGATTTGAGTAATAAATCCATAGGACTATGTGTAGGCTACCTTAAAGAGGTGGGTCTTTAATCTACAGTTTCAGAATTGTGGTGTCAATTATGAAAAGGATCAACCACCCGTGCTTGATTTTGAAATTCTGGGTATTAGCAACTGGCCAGAATGTTCAGATCGCAGTGAACGTGAAGGACTGTAATAGGACTACGATGCTTGATAAGCAGCCAGTGCATTGTTGAACTGGGCTAATATGTAAATGTAAAATGTAAATATGGTCATACTTGTTTATTCTTATACGAACTCTGGCCGCTGCATTTTGAACCAGCTGGAGTTTTTGTATTAATCCTTCAAAGGTCAAAGGACAAATTGCTATCAAAAAGGACACCCAGATTCTTAGCTGATAAAGCAGGCTTTATAGAGCATCCATCAAGAGACAGTGTTCTGCGTTGTTCCGTGTGGAAGATTTTGGTCCAATAATTAACTTCTGTTTTGTCTGAATTTAATAGTAGAAAATTGCTAGTTATTCAAGTTTTGATATTGAAAAAAAAAGGCCAAAGATGGCGGCGCGGTTGGACGCAGCGGCTACTCCGGGTCCAAAAGATGGTGTTTTTATGTCTGTTAATCTTGTCTCTTCGTCTTCAAACAGTTTAATTTCTCCGCAAAATCAACAGATAAACGCTCGGAAACACAAATATGATCGCCAGAGCCTTTGGGAAATCGGTAGTGCGTACAAACATCAGCTTTCGCCGGCGACCACAGAGAAGCTACGAGGCCTCTGCCTGCTGCTGAAGCCGAAACCTGAGACCGTGGCCCCGTCCACTGATGCTACCCGCACAAGCCGCCGGCGCGGTGAGAGGGGACAGAAACGTGGCAAGCGCGGGGGTGTACGAGCTAGGCTAAGGGCTAACCCCACCAGACCAGCGATCCCATCATTAACGCTCGCAAACGTTCGCTCATTGGTAAATAAACTGGACTCAATTACACTCAGTCGGTCTACACAGCATGAGTCAAGGGATTGTTGTGTTTGTTTGCACTGAAACATGGCTAAACGACAACATACCGGACTCCGCCATTCAGCTGCACGGACTAACCTGCTACCGAGCGGACAGGGATTCATTACTGTCTGGTAAGACTCGCAGGGGCGGCTTGTGTGTGTACGTCAACAGAGAATGGTGTAATAATGCTGCGGTAGTGACTAAACACTGTTCGTCGCTGGTGGAGGTGATGTTTGTGAAGTGCAGACCGTTCTATCTGCCGCGGGAGTTCACGGCCATTGTTATTGTCGCGGTTTACATCCCCCCATGTGCAAACGCTAAGGACGCGCTTCGCGAGCTGTACAGCGCCATCAGCTATCAACAAACAAACAACCCCGACGGCTTTTTCATCATAGCTGGGGATTTTAACCACGCAAACTTAAAGACAGTCTTGCCAAAGTTCTACCAACATGTGAACTTTGCTACAAGGGGAAATAACACACTGGACTTTGTTTACACAACACAGAAAGACGCATACAGGGCTGAACCCCGCCCCCACCTCGGGTACTCAGATCACATCTCTGTTATGCTAATCCCAGCATACAATCCACTGTTAAAAATCACCAAACCGGTTCAAAAACTCATCACAGTCTGGCCGGATGATGCTACCTCAGCACTGCAGGACTGCTTTCAGACTACAGACTGGAGCATGTTTAAAGAGGCAGCCACCTACAACAACAGCACCAACCTGCATGAGTACACTGAAACAGTGAGTGCATATATCAAGAAGTGCATTGATGATGTGACAGTAACAAAGACCATCACCACACGTGCCAACCAGAAGCCGTGGATGACGGCAAAGGTTCGTGGGCTGCTAAAGACCAGAGATGAGGCATTCAGATCAGGAGATAAAGCAGCCCTAAAAACAGCAAGAACCAGCCTGTCCTGTGGCATCAAGAATGCAAAACGGTCATATGCACAAAAAATCAATAACCACTTCACAGACAGCAGAGACTCACAGAGCCTGTGGCGAGGCATTCAGACCATCACTGACTACAAGCCCCTGCCACAGGCCTGTGATGACGACACATCCCTTCCAGATGCACTTAACCAGTTTTATTCACGGTTTGAAATGCAGAATGACACACCTGCACAAAAACTGCCCACACCTCCCACCGACCAGGCACTCTGTCTGTCTCCAGCCGTAGTGAGGAAGACCCTGTCTAGGATTAACCCACGCAAGGCTATGGGTCCTGACAACATACCTGGCCGTGTACTGAGAGACTGTGCTGCACAGCTGACAGATGTCCTAACAGATATCTTCAACATCTCGCTGAGCCAGGCAGTCGTCCCCACGTGTCTCAAGTCCACAACCATCATACCGGTACCTAAGAAATCACCTGTGTCCTGTCTGAATGACTATCGTCCCATAGCACTGACTCCAATCATGATGAAGTGCTTTGAAAGATTAGTCATGAATCACATAAAAACCAGCCTCCCCAACACATTCGACCCGCTCCAGTTTGCATACCGTCCAAACCGCTCTATGGATGATGCAATTTCCTCCACCCTCCACCTGGCTCTTACCCACTTAGACCAGAAGAACACTTATGTAAGAATGCTGTTCATTGACTTCAGCTCAGCATTCAACACAATAATCCCACAACAGCTCATTAATAAATTACACCTGCTGGGCCTTAACAACTCTCTCTGTAACTGGATTCTGGACTTTTTAACTGAAAGACCCCAGTCAGTCTGTGTCGGCCACAACACCTCGAGCACTACCACACTGAGCACAGGTGCCCCACAAGGCTGTGTGCTCAGCCCGCTGCTCTTCACACTGCTGACCCACGACTGCACTGCCAAGTTCAGCTCCAACCACATCAGCAAGTTCGCTGATGACACAACGGTGGTAGGTCTCATCAGCAACAACGATGAAACGCACTACAGAGAGGAAGTGGCACAGCTAGCGACATGGTGTGGCGCGAACAACCTGTCCCTCAATGTGGAGAAGACAAGGAGGTTGTGATGGACCTCAGGAGAAACTCCACTGACCACCCTCCACTGACCATCAACAGCTCGACTGTGGAGAGAGTCAGCAGCACTAAATTCCTGGGGGTGCACATCACAGAGGATCTCACCTGGACCACCAACACCACGTCACTCTCCAAAAAGGCACAACAGCGCCTACATTTTCTCCGCCGGCTGAAAAGACCAAGTCTCCCTCCACCAATCCTCATCATGTTCTACAGGGGAACCATTGAGAGTGTGCTGACCAGCTGCATCACTGTCTGGTATGGGAACTGCAGCGCCGCAGACCGCAAGACCCTCCAGCAGACAGTGAACACAGCTGCAAAGATCATCGGTGCCCCTCTCCTCTCCATCCTGGACATTTTCCTTTCACGATGCTCCAACAAAGCCACCAGCATCGTAAAGGACCCCACCCATCCCTCACACAGTCTCTTCCAGCTCCTGCCGTCAGGAAAACGGTACCGGAGCATCAGAGCCCGCACTGCCAGACTGCTCAACAGCTTTTTCCCCCAGGCTGTGAGAGCCCTGAACTCAAGCACGGCCTCCCTCTGAAAAACCTCATACCTCTTAAATATATATATATATTTTTATTTTTTTATTTCTCCCTTGTGCAATTCTGAGTGTGCTACACACAGGTGAGTAGGCCGCACAGACCACCTGTAGTAACACACTCTCCTCTATGTGCACTAGACACTTTTTACAACTGGGGGTACATAATCCCACAAAAAGACTCATGTATGTTTACAAGCCCATGCACTACAGATCATCTTGTACTGTTCTCCAGCCAGGAACAGTGTTTGACTTTCTTTTTCCTCGTGCAATATTTATGTGGAACATTTGTATAGTTTGTATTTAATAGTTTATGTATAGGCAACTTTATATATAGTATATTTATAATCTAATTCTGTTAGTATTTGTGTTTAGATTTATACTGTTTCACGTCATTGTTGTATGTCTGTATTTATGTAGCACCGTGGTCCTGTGAGGCACGACATTTCGTTCCACTGTATGTCCCCACATATAGCGGAATGACAATAAAGCTCAACTTGACTTGACTTAACTATACATTTTGTTAGTTTGGTGAATTTATGCATCTCATTGGGCCTTGAAGAAATGTACAGCTGAGTATCATCAGTATAACAATGAAAATGAACTCAATGTCTTTTAATAATTGCTCCCAGAAGTAGCATATACAGACTGAAAATCAGAGGCCCAAGCACTGAGCCCTGCGGTACTCCATTGTTATGTCCTTTGTGTTATGTTGTTTATGTAATTTTATTTATATATATATATATATATATATATATATATATATATATATATATATGTGCCGTTGTGTTTTCCCCATTTCTCTCTCTCTTTTACACACACCATCACCTATAAGCACACTGTTATTCATTCACTTTAGCTATTGTAATTTTCAATGCTCTTTGTTCAGACCGTTATAATTTCTCATTGCTGTGTGTCAATGTTTTGTAACCTTTTTTTGTGTTGGGGAAAGAGGACAGGTAAGTATGTCAGGATTATTACTTTGTATAGAAACACTAGGTTAGGACTGAGTGCCACCCCCTGTACATTTTGTATTTGGATAATGTAGTTTAGGTAGGCCGTCTCAGACACTGAAGATTTATATTGTTATCTTTTTGTTGGAGAGTTTAGAGGGATTACTAGTTAGAATTATTTTGTTTTGTTTTTTTTATGATTTGGCACCGCTCACGTCCCTCTTCCCCTGTGTGTTTCATTTGAAAATATTGTAAAAAGATAAAGGTGAAAGACCACCTATCACTTGACACCGTACACTTGTAAATAATAAACCACCTTGTTTGCACTAAGTTCGTTATTTGCTGGTTGATTGTCACACGCAAAAAACTAATATTTACATTTACATTTAGTCATTTAGCAGACGCTTTTATCCAAAGTGATTTACAAAGGACGAGAGCATTGAACATTTTGTCTTGTACGCCAACTAGCCAAGTCTACAAAGCTACATTTACAAGCGGACATTGTATTCTGTTACTAGAGAGCAAGATGGGGAGACAGTGATTTTTTTTTTCTTGATAGAAGGATAGGATAGAGGGATAGGATAGAAGAGCATTAGGGTTCAGACAGGTGTCTGCGAAACAGGTGTGTTTTGAGTTGTTTTTTGAAGGTTGTGATGGTCTCAGCAGATCAGGTGGAGGCTGGCAGTTCATTCCACCACAAACGGAACGGAATAGGTGAAAGTTTTACAGATTGATCTGATGCCTCGTTGTGGGGGAACGGTTAGCTGTCGCTCGTTAGCTGACCGTAGCTGGCGGGAGGGGATGTCTGGGGGAGGGAGGGAGAGGATCCGGTTATTGTCCTAAAGGCAAGGTATTTAATAGTCAATTTTATTAAATATATGACAGCAGTCTCTGTACTATGATATGGTCTGAATCATGACAGGAAATTCTCACAGATTTTCTTTCTCACAAATTCTCTCTCAGTTTTTCTTTCCAATAGTAAACATATCTGTGATTACACCACCTTTTCGAGTAAGGTAACGTTAGGTCAGTGTCCAAAGGGAAGTCAGGAGGGATTACAGCCAGATAGTAGTAGTATGTATGCCTTGAATGAATGGCAGAAAAACACAGTCCAAGGGCAACTAAGCGGGCAAGCTCACCAAAAGGCTTCAGAAAACATAGGAGAGCAATGGCAGGGGTGAGCAGATATACTGAAGGGTAAAGGCAGAAACCTGGCCGAGTTGGATGGAATCTTCCGGGGCTGGTGGACAGGGCAGATATTAGAAAGTCAGCCAGATGATGGGAACAGGAAAGGCCGGGAAGTCAGTGGAGCAGAGCAGCAAATGAGGTGGAAGTGAAGATAGGGTGCAAGGACTCCAACACAGGACAGAAAACAAGAGGGGAGTATAAAGGGATACTAATGATCCAACGCAGGTGCAAACCCTAACAAAATAATTGGCAAACAAGAGGGACGGGGTAACAATAGAGCACATGGCATGACAAACACAAATGCCAACTGACAGCCATGTGTTCCAGACAAACAAAAACACAGATACAAACCCAGAGCTGATCAGACCGGCATCCTGATAGGTAGAGGAGCAACCTTGTCTGTGGTGTTACAGAAGAGGGAGTTAATGTTTTCTATTGTGCTGTCAAGGTTTTCAAAGTTATCTGTTATCTGCACGGCACCAGATAATGATCTGAAATGCCTTCGCTGCTGCAGAATATTAGTATCACCAACATTTGCACCATAGGACAATATTAAATCTAAGGTATGATTATGACAATGAGTGGGTTCTGACACATTGTGAAACACCAATAGAGTTTAAAATGTCTTTGAAAGCCAACCCCAATGCATCTTTTAAATGATCTACATAAAATCACCAACAATTAAGACTGGATCTGTGGCAAATACTACTTCTAATAAAAAGTCATCAAATTCTTTGATAAAGTCTGTGTGGTACCCTGGTGGCCTTTATGCAGTAGCCAGTAAAAATGATTCATAAACAGTAGAAACTTGATTTATCATTTACACCAGATGATATTATACTTTTAACATCATTTAACATCTTTTTTTATATTTTTAAGTATACTACCATTACTTAAAAAGTCTCTGGGTAACTTTTAAAATATTCTTTTGTGCAGCAACACCTCCATCTTTGCCTTTTGGACAAAGATTGTGCTTATAACAGTAATTTTGGGGGATAGACTCATTTAATGTAATCTTGTCTTGTTTCAGCTATGTTTCTGTCATGGAACACATCTAGGTTATGACCTGTGATCATATCATTACACAAAAGGCACTTTTGTAGAGCATGGGATTAAAGGGCAGTACCAGTACTAGAGAAATAGAGGTAATCTCTTTTCAACATGTCAGGTCTACCCCAAAAACCTTTCCAATTATCTATGAAGCCTATATTATTCTGTAAACACCACTTAGCCATTCAGCCATTTAGTGATGGTAGTCTGCTATGTATTTTCTCACCACAATAAGCAGGGAAGGGACCAGAGCATATTATAGTGTCCATATAACCAATCCCATATGTATGATTATGATTAACCATATGGTTATAGTTAATGATACATGTTTATACATGAAAACTCACACAGTAATAGATTAAAGAAATCAATAGATAGTAAAAACTACAAACAAAACCAAAAGCCAGTCTGGTATAATAACGGATATTCTTGTCTGTCCTCACTGCTGCTGATGGAGCGACAGAATAGTCATGATCAGGTGCTGTCAGTATATCATTCATCTTGGAGTGTCTCTCCATGTCTCTGGAATAGGGCATGTTGATCAATGATCCCAAACATTACACTCTACCTACACCTAGAACTAGTGGTTCCATGCAAACAGAAGGAACAACTCCTTTTTTTTAGTCTTTTAATCCACCAGCCTGTCAAAACAAAGTCATCTTTGTGGAAATGCACCCTACACACACTAGTGTTTTTTTTGTAGGAACGGTGGTCCCTATGTATTTTGGTCAACCACTGAGCACGTACTTTGGAATCAACAGGGAAAGAATGAAAGCTTATCTCACCATTATATCTCAACGAATTAGCACAAAGCGGTACACAAAGAAGATTTGCTCTCTTGTCGCTGATAGACCACTTTCGTCTTTTTAATTATAAACATGCTCATATTTGTTAGGCAAGTCTTAATATACTCTACTTCCCACACAGTGTTATACAACCAGAAGTATGCACACACTGCCGTATTGAAAGTTTACATGTGCCATCTTGTGCAACTAGCCAATTGATGAAACTTGTTTTCCACATTTTAAAAGAATTAGCGAACTTCAATACAACATACAACTTCAACATAAAATACAGGCATATTAGTTACCGTACAGATATTATCAGAGTTCAGGCACTTCAGAACTGTTTAATACAGGATATTAATAGACATTTGTTAGTGATTTAAATAGATATGTATTATTTAGCAAGCCTGTAAGCACCTAAAATAGAGATGAAAATGACAACTTTAGTTAAATCCAGTCAATTCAATTTCTTGTAGAAATGTAGTATTTTTTTAACATTTATAACGGCTGTAGCACCACCTTTAGCCTGATCAACACAAAATGTAGCACGTTTTTTAGAATCACAACATGGTTGAGCTCACTTAGTTTTGTGGTCTTCTGTTATTTTATTTAGGAAATTACAAACTTATTGGTACACTTTGCAATGGCCTACCTGTTATAGCATTCCAAATGCAAAAGTTTATTATGCTTTTGATAATTATTGACCCAGAGAGTGAATATAATTGTACCACACTGGTTTTATTGATGTTGGGTAAAAAACCTAGCACTAGTTTGCAAAAGTTTGTTAAAGTTTTATTTTTAATGTTCTCGAATATTTGAAAAGCTGTTCAATTGACAGCAGGGGTCAATTGATTTGAAAAATTTTAAATGGTGGGAAAGTTTTAATGGTGGAAATTAAATTTTTCGAAACATTTTGTTTGGATTCCAATTAGGAGTTCTTTTGAGAGATGTCAGAGCTAATAACAGGTTCACCACTCGGTTCTGGAAGGGAGCAGTGGGGACCTTGCGCATGTAGCCAGGCCGGGGTCTCAAAACCACAATTCAAGAAGCCTGGCCCGAACTCCAGACAGTCACTGGCCACAGAAAAGTGGGAAGCCAACTGAGTACAAGGCCTGATGGACCTGGCAGAGGGCAGGTCACGATGAGGCAAGATGTGCTAAATGGAGAGAGCATGGAGAGTGGAAGTGGCCTGTCCCGCAGCCATGTAAGCCTTTGCCACTAGGGATGAGGAGAACTTACAGGCACGGGAGGGGAGCCTAGGTTGGTTTCTCCAGATTGCAGCATTCTGTGGCAACAGGTGCACCACAATCGCACGTTCCACCTGGGGAATCTCGGCGTAGCCCTTGGCCGCTCCGCCGTCGAGGGTAGTGAGAGCGGATGATCCAGCAAAGTGGGTGTGTGTCTTGAAAGGCACGCTCCCCAGGGAGTGTCGTCATTGACAATGTCGAGTGACCGTCAGAAAGGGAATGTTATGTTCTTTTTATGTGCCATCTCCATGTAAGCTGAAATGGCATGTTAAGCATGAAATATCTTGCTTAACATGATACTTTTCATCTATCAGTTTAGGAAGATGGTAGGGCAATTCTTAAAGCTCATTGACAGCTTGAGTCAAATAAGCCCAACCACCTATCCACAATGTTCTAATGCTGAAATATGAATTATGTCAGAAAAATATGTTTGCAAGAGAGTAATAGTGATGCTTTAGCGATGGCTGCATTGTGCTTTGGCCGTCATTGCCACTTTTTTTAGTTTCTCAGGGAACAATGCATAGTTGTCACATGCATGTTATTCAAAAAACAGAGGCCTATTTAAGAGTCATTAATTAAGTAATTTACTTGAAAGTCTGTTTAAGTTTTAACAGTGTTGCCTTGGCACAGCAATCACTTTATTTATTATCTTCAATATCTCTTCTTTTTTCCAACCAAGTATAAAGTGATTTGGGTAAATGTAAGACGCTTTTAACACAGTTTTATGTGACATACTTCCTTCTGACAGTTGGTGGCACTATGACTGTAACTCATAATAGCCACCTCTGTCATCAGTCTGTAGTACCACACATACAGCTTTATGTAAGGTATAAGTGTAACGCGGAGACAGAGACGGTAGGATCCATTTGCAGTAGTTTAATAGAATAGTTGAACAGGCAGGGTCAACAACAGCAAACAGGTATATCAGGGGCTAGGCTAATCAGCAACGATAAACAATCCAAGGTCGGGCAGGCAGCAAACAATCAGAGAAGACGATAAACAATCCAAATCAGGGCAGGCAGCAAACAATCAGAGAAACAATAAACGGTCCAGGTAATAACAGGTAATCCATACAACAATAGAAAACGCTCAGAAATGTTAGCCGGGGCAAAACAAGACTTCACTGTGAGCTAATCAAATGCTACGGCTTATATACACAAGAGTTAATGAGGATCAGGTGTACAGGAAGTAATCAGCCCAAGTATGGGGCATAATGGGAAATGTAGTCCCAGAGTAACCTAATATTTAGGTGACGGTTCCCCCTGGTGGTTCAGGGAAGGCAGTACAGGAGCCTCCACTGTAACAATAAGTGTCACTCCTTCACCAAACAATGGCTAGCTTTAGCTCTATTATTTTCATTCTGACAAAAATCCATATGTCAAAAATCCATCTTAATGTACTTGTAATTGTACAAATAAGAATGTAATAATAAAGATAAAGAGTTTGAGACAGATCAGAGCATTTCTCTAAATGTCTAGTGTACCCTAACCTTTGTCTCTAAATTACAGTTTCGAAATATGTTTAAATATTTGCACAGTGTTCAAAAGACATAATGATTGTTTCAATACAGAATTTTTATTTGTTTTACTTAAAATGACTTGATGAGGATTTTTATTAACAAAATACATACTGTCCAAACATTGATGTGACCTACAGTGAATGAAGGTCCTCACGTCACATCTTACTGCCTAAAAATATTTAATGCCAAAAAATTATCAGTCTTGGTATGTGGGGGGAATAGCAGAGGAAAGAGTCTTTGCTTGTGCTCTTACATGTTCACTTGCTGGTGTTCTCACATACTTTACCTTTTGAGCAGCAAACTGAGCTCTCATCACCAAGCAGGGTCTGATAATTCCTTGTCTTTCAGCTCCCTTCAAAAAAGCGTGTGATTGGAGATGACAAATGAGGCGGTAAGACAGGTCAGACTGCAACAAACTCAGGTGTGCTAACACAACTGTTAGTGTGTGTTAATGCATGAATGCAAGAGACAGAACCATCTAACAATGGTTTAAAATAAAGTCTGTTGTGAACCATCTTCCTTAATTATTACATTAAATGGCATACAGCAAAGAGAGAACAGGCAAACGAGGGAAAATGTGACATTTGTAAAAATGTGTAGATACACATTTTAAATTATTTTATATAATATCTAAAATCTTAATAATAATAACCTAATAATTGTCTAATAACCTTATTATTGAGGTAATAAATAATTTGATGAGACACACAAGCAGTGCTAGATAAAAGCTAAGTGAAAAAAACAAGAAAAAAGGGTAGAAGTGGCAGTAGGAATGTGTGTGGGTGGAAGACTGAGGAACCTTGCTGAATATTGTGTCTGACAACGTGCCTGTCTGTACCAAAGCACTAAAAGTGGGCCTGGAGTCTATTTTATCACCTAGCTTTCAGTCCTGTGTCATGTCCTCAGTCAATCAGGATTTGTGCTGGAAATTTGATGAGGGGCTCAAAAGCAAAACAGCAAACGTGAACAGATTCTGTCCTTAATTTCTTCAGCTGATGTGGAATAATGTAAGAATAAATCATGGTTTAGCATAAAATATGGGCTAATTTGTGAATAAAAGATTGTATTATCTGTCAAGCATATGGAACAATCTATATGTTGTATTTGTATAAATGTTAAGCCAAGTATAAACTGTGTATATACATGCATACATATGAACAATGCAAGAAAATCATCTCAGCCACTTTTGTTTACATTTAATACAGACACAACATACAAGCCATTCCATGTGATTGACAGAAATGCAGCGGGTAGATAAGTGTCAGGTGGACACACATTTGGCTGCAGGTTTAGAAAAAAAAAAACAAAGCAGCCGTTCACCCTCAGTGTCAGCTAAAGAAGCAGGCACACACCATGCAAAACAGCTCAGTGAGAGCACCATTTGTTGTGCAAATATACTAGTATATGCAAATGAAGCCACACACACATTGGTATATACTTTGACATGGCATGGGACAGCCACAAGGCATGACAAGCACAGATAAAAAACTAATTGACTGATGTATTTACTGATGTATCACGTGGTTCTGTAAAATATCTAGCCTGTTGTTACCAGTAAATACATCAGTCAATCCGTTTTTTTATCTGTGCTTGTCTTGCTTTGTGGCTGTCGCATGCCATGAGTGTGATATATATAATGTATATATGTATTCCGTTTGTAATTCTTTTAGTTTTGAGATTATCTTCGCGTTTCATTGGATTACTCTGACAATACCGTGACAATTACTTGGATTGGAAAATATTTATGA
Source organism: Chromobotia macracanthus (assembly GCA_036877525.1). Classification (NCBI taxonomy): domain Eukaryota; kingdom Metazoa; phylum Chordata; class Actinopteri; order Cypriniformes; family Botiidae; genus Chromobotia; species Chromobotia macracanthus. Next base: position 1,309,979 of record JAZGTH010000026.1, read on the forward strand.
AATTAAACATTTACAATAACAAAGTAAGTTTATTAAAAATAAAATTAAACATTTTAAATAACTTAATTAAAGAACTCATAAATGAGGTGTCTGCAAAATAAGACTGTTCTAAGAGAGTCCCATACGCAAATCATGCATTCTAGTCTAGTCCCAGAATGCACCTGCTGTAGTGTAACCCTAAGGCAATAGGAGTTGTTTATTGATAGGGATTAGTCTGCTTGTCAAGGTGCTTCCCTGTCCAGGGTGAGCCTGTCTCTGTAGAACAATGCTTCACCTTCTCACCCTTTGAACCAAGTGTTGATATACCAATCAGGTATGAATTGTAGTTGAACCTTTAAAAATATTTTATTGCTTCCTGCTGTAAATAACTTCTAGTATTCGCTCCTGGAGCCCACAGTTCATCTTCAGATGAAAAGAATATTCTAAGCATTTGAGAAAGGAGTTAACCAGTGTTTAAAGAGCAGGAAATTAGTGCATCATGGAATCATAATCAGACTACTGCTAGTAATAATAGCTTATCCATCCCACAAAGTAAAGAAAATCAAATGTGTGAGAGATTGAATACTTGTGCACAAGATGTGGCTTGTGTTGGCTCTCTGCCTTAAGAACAGGTAATCCACTAGTGTCAGTGATTGAGGAGATACAAATCCTGCAGTAACAGACATGCAGGTGGCACTGGAAAGGACTGCATTCCAGGCAGATTTTTTCTCTTTTTCTTTGTTAGGCATCCCCAAATGCTAACCATCCAGTACTCACTCTCTCTGTCTCTCTGTCTCAGCGATGATGATAGACAGACAGACAGACAGACAGATAGACAGACACACACCTCATCCAAGGAAATTTCATTTTATCATCAAGTCCAAACAAGGCGTGGTTACATCTGTCCTCCCAGACAACCATTCATTAATGAGAGAAAACATTCCATGGAGAACATTGAACCTTCACACTCACAATACAGCTGGATTAAGCAACCCATTCAGAAGCAGGCAAGGAGAAAAAGGTTGAGCTTTTGAGCTAACAAAAGTCTACATGTGTGCATTGGTTTCCAATATTTCACTGTATGCTGGAATGCCAATTCAAAGCCATAAAAATGCATTTTGTACATTCTGTTACCACTATGATTTAGCCTAATAACATTTAAAACAAGTTAATTATATATCTTAATAAAAAAGTAATTATAGCACATTGTTTAAATTGTACAATTAGATTTTTTTATTTTATTTGTATTTAGTAATTCTAATGCTGAAAAGAGACAGACCAGGCACACACTTTAAATTTAGACAAATGTGCATTTTGAAGCAACACTGTTTGACTGTGTCAATACAGACGGGTGGCTGCCTTTGGAGGACCATAAAGAGTGAACGTTAGCCAACAGAGGCAGCATTCTGCTTCAGTTATGTAAACTGGCCAGGCCTGAGAACTAGTCAACCAGCACTGGGAGTTTGCATTGCCATTGATAGAGCTTGAGTCCAATGCAAACATGTACCATATTCACACAGACAAACACGCATGCAACCATGAATTCAACAAAGCATAGTACATAAATGTTTCACAGAATAAATTACAGGAATTTACCATATTCTTTAGTTTTTAATAGTTTAAAAATTTTAAGCACCTTAAAAATATATTTTGTTAGTTTGTAGCTTGGAGAGGACAAAAAAAGATATGATAGAAAATGACAAAGCAAAGCATGTACAAAATGTGGTAATATGTATTTCTGACTACTTCCAAATATGGACCCTTTTAACACCTGAATTTAGCATTTGTGATCATATGTTGTTTTGGCCTATTCCACATGCCTTGTAAATTTGAACAAAGCTGTTTGATGCAGATAGCAGACAGAGGCTACTGTTAAATTAAGTAAACATAAATATACTATAGGTATAGATAAGTCTGTATGCCAAACATAACATCTAACTTAATAATAATTATATTGTTGTTACTGTTGTTGTAACACTTTCTAAGTTCAGAAGATTCAGCACCAAAAGATATTTAAATGTCAACACATAAACATACACATATAAACAGTATTGTTATCTTTTATCAAAGAAGCAGACTGTTTAATAGCGTGGCGAGCATGGAATCTGTACCTGCAGAACTCAAAGGAAAGTTTTGCAGATTTTCATGGAATTGAAGTCCATTCATAAACAGGAAAAAGCTGCACAAAACACCAGCATGCAAAATGTACAACCCCAGTAAACTTTCCCAATTAACCCCAATATTGGGGGAGCTTGTAACAATGGATATGTTAGTAGTAGATGTCATTTCCTGAGCATGATAATAATGATAGATCTTAAAATAACATCTCTTTTTAAGAAAAATGTTGCTTTAAGTTTGAAAATTGTCAGCTGTCAGAATAAAATGTATTTGTGGCTAAATGTTTTAGTCATGCAACGTTGTCGAAACATTTGGCAGTTTAAACAAACAATAAAACAAGAAGGATGGTCAAGGCTGATCTACCTTTAGTGATTACTTAGTCATTAGTGATTGCAGCATTTTTCAGTGTTTTCCTTACAAGGAAAGCTACAGCATTTTTAGCAGATGGTTTGATCTATTCAACAATGATTCAACAACAATCAGTCTTTAACACTCAGTTGGGTAGAATTCATGCATAGAATACAATATCATTTAGATATAGTCAATAAATAACTTAAATTCTGAGATTTTACAAGAAACGTATAATATGTTCCCTCTTTGGTCAATATACTCAGATTTAATGCATTTATTAGACTAGCTCAAGCAAAGCAGTGTCAAAATACATGACCAATTGATAGCTGAAATTATATCACAGCTGTTGCTTTAGTTTCATTAACTTTATATTTCATCGAAAGAGCTATTGAAACATTAATTTTGTTATATTTTGAAGATGCCTTGCATACATTGTAATTAAATGAAATATAATAAATAAATATAATATTCTTTATGTGACAGGGTCAGGGAGCAACACTTTTTGACTCATATCTAGAGTGTTTTCTGCCAAGTGCACACGCATACAGGGTCTCTCAGCTTGAGACTCTTCAGCTTTTGCTTGTGTGTTTGCTTGAGTGTTGCCTTTAGCATGAATCCAACCACTGAATAAAATGCTTTAGGCCCATCTGATTAGAATATAGACTAAAGAGATTGGAAAGAGGGAGGTTGTTTAAGGACCCATTATTATGAATTAGTGTTTAAACATGGCTACTTTCCATTAAAGAGCTCAGTTATTATACAATAAAGTACCTTTTAATTAACTTAATTTAATATCTTCCCAACATGGAAACCGGATACGTGACCTAGGTATCAGCCTGTCTATACCCACACACCAAAATGTGACCAAGATTTGCATGCTGTTAAAACAGAGGGAGGCGCACAATGTGGCACACACTCACATATTTACATCTTCTCACACAAATGAAACCGCCTGACACGGCATTAAAGAAAAAATACACAAGAAAACCCATGGTTACCACTAAAAAGATATATTAGAGCTTTATAATGCCCCACTTTATCCTTAATGAATTGTGTTTATGGATAGAAATAAGCTGGTACGTGTAGGGTAAAGTATAAGATGACAATACTGCCAGGAGCTATTGATTACCAGCATAAACAAAAACAGGCTAGTCAGTCTTTTGACATGTAGTCAAAAGTTAATACCTGTAAAACTTTTTAGCTTTCTGAGTTCAGTGTTTCTGATTTAGCTTTGTTGTATAAAACAAGAACCCAGCTAGAAAGTGTTCTAATAAAGTAAATGTAATTTTTATAAGTCATTTGTGTCTGTGAGAGTATGTGCTTTCAACCACGTGATAGATAACCAGCTCGAAGAGGTGTGGCTAATAACTCTACAGGTAGACTGTTTCTCAGATAACATAATGACTGTTCAGTTCTCTCTTCAACTTTACAAAGCCAGACAGAGACCGCAGCTTCAAAAAAGGCTGTATAAGTAAGCTCTTTTTTTTAAACTAGCTCTTGCTCAGAATTAAGGGCAGCACAGAACATAACATAAGAAATCTGAAGTGCAGTGACATTACAGATTAAGTTGTTTATCTTGACTTAAAGAAACTGTGTTTGGATATTTCAAGTGCTGCATTATGACTGGTAGTTTTTCACAAGAATATTTCCATCAAGCACAGAACGTTTGTTGTTCCTGACAAAGGTTTGGCTCATTTAAGCTGCTGAATTTACCTGACAAAAAAAGAAAAGAGTTTTGATAAAACGTTGTGATTTCCAAAGCTGTGCTACTTTTGGGACTTATTCTAACCAGTCATGCCTGTGGTTAAAGTGGAGAGTGATTCTCCCTCTGAGACCACTCTTCCAGTGAATGACAGCCAGAGAGCAGAGCCACAAAGAGGGCGTCGGAGGAAGAGGCCCCTTCAGCGAGGTAAACCACCATACAGCTACATTGCTCTGATCTCCATGGCTATTGCTAACTCACCTGACCGCAAACTCACACTCGGAGGGATCTACAAGTTCATCACTGAGAGGTTTCCTTTCTATCGAGACAACTCCAAGAAATGGCAGAACTCCATCCGTCATAACCTGACGCTCAATGACTGCTTTATTAAGATCCCACGAGAGCCTGGTAGACCAGGAAAAGGCAACTACTGGGCATTGGATCCCAATGCAGAAGACATGTTCGAAAGTGGCAGCTTTCTACGACGTCGAAAGCGCTTTAAGCGCAGTGACTTCGCTACATATTCATCATATATGCATGAGTCTCCTGTCTTTCCATCAGTACAGATCACACGCTCAGCCTATGCCAACACTGTTTACTCAAACATGACTGTGAGCCCACCATATGCACAACAGCTACCTTCTGCCTATTACCAGTCCTCCTCACAGAGCTTTGACTCAGGTCATTCAAGGGTCTTCAGAATCAATTCTTTCATTGGATCACCTAGCAGGATAGGTCAAAGTGCAGAGATGATGCCTCAGCAGTCATGCCGCAGTTTCAGCCCAGATAATGGTTCCTGCAGTTTGGGAGGACCAGGCTTCCAGCATCAGTCCTGCAGTGGGGAGACTGTACTGTCATGCTGCTCTAGCTCCTCAAACAACATGTCCTTTGCTTACTCCAGCCCAGGACATGGACAAACTCAGGTATCATATCCACAAAGCAGCACCCAGACCTACGGGCCAACAGGGAGAGTTGCCACCTCCAGTTTGTCTCCCCTAGCCGGTGATGCTGTTGGTGATCCATATGGCAGAACCTCTCCGGCACAGCTGGGCTCTTTTGTTCAATACAATAGCTCTGGTCCAGTAGGCAGCTCAGGACCCTACATCAGACATCCAGCTTTCTCAGGTAATATGGACAGGTTCCTGTCTGCCACTTAGTAAAAATAGAGGATGCTGCATGAATGGCACATTAAGGAACATTTATGGAGATATTTAAGAAAATTTTAGCCAATTTAATTTTTTTACATTATGAACAAAAAATGTTTACAGAACATACACAAAAAATGTGATATTTAAACTTTTTTAATAGAGTAAAATGAAAATTTAAACAATCTCAGTTTATACTTGTGTAAAGAACATTCCCATCATTGTAAATATGCACAAAATGTTAATGTTCTTTTTATCAGGGTTTTTATTTACATTTGAGTAAAATGTGTTTATTGGTTTTGTATATGCTTTTCTTTTATTTGCCATCTGTGGTGATATTAAAAGTATAAAATGCTTTTGCCAATACATTTACCTATTTCAGTGATATAAAAATGTTTCTACAAGAGGCAGTGTGTGACTAAATCTTTAAGAAAAAAACATTTCATGAGGATTTCTTGGAATTTTATTAAATATTTACATTTCAAGTTGAATAAATTAATTCAAATTCAGGTTATAGCAAAAATGTCTTACTCTGCTTTTATACTTCTAAAAATCTTTATTATTACATTAAATGTTTGTAAACACCAGTTAGAAATTTCTCAGGCACTAACAACACAAGCTATTAATTTTAATAGATCCCGTTCAAAGTAGCTTTACATAAAATAGAAAATAAAGGAGGAAAAACTACAGGAGATAAGAATTAAAATTGTGCCACTAGTTAACAAGCAATTTTAAACAATTTTTATATTAGAGACTACATAGAATTTCGCAGAAATAACATTTTACTTTAACAGAAACTCGACTTTTGTTGTAAGCCTTGTTTTCAAAACAAAACCAGATTAATATTAATTTACAGTTGCTGCTGCTATTGTTAAAGTTGTTTCCACCTTACATGTTTAAATGATTTTAAAATGATCAGAATAAATGGATGCTGCATAACATGGTGTGCAGTAAAATGATAATTGTAATTTTAGAACTGTTGACAGTTCCTATTTTTTTATTTTTTTAAGAGCTTGTAAGCATATGACTTTGGATCCAAAAAGTAGACACTCATTTGGTCTGTCTTGCTCCTAGCCAAACATCTTTCACTATTTACACAAAATATTAATTTTAATAATAGGTAGTCACAGTATTGTAAAAAGAAATGTTTTGTTTTCAACAGAAATGTATAAATATTACATTATTGTTCTATACTGACAATCTTTACACCTGAAAATGTAAAAGCGAACATATACTATATTAACAAAGTCTGTGCTAAATATTAGTTGGAATCAATTTGCAATGCAGAAAACACAAAACGTTCCAATATGTCCTGATATTTTTAATGAAAACACTTTTAACAAATATTTTATTCTTTATTTCAATAAATATGGTCAAATATGGTCTGATGAATCAATAGACTGGCAGATGTTACCCACAGATCAAATCTTTTAGTTAAAAGAAAAATGAAAAAAATGTTTATAAAATGCAAATGCAAAAAATTTTTATAAAATGCGTTAAAATCATTTTTAAAAAAATGATAGTTTTCCAAGGTATTCTACAGGCTTCTGTAGTTCAGGACAGCTTGTGACAAGATCAGGAATACGAGACAATGTTTGTGAATAAAAAAAATTAAATTTGTTATATTTATAGTACACATGCTTTGTATAAATAGACAGATATTTATCTCACTTGCCTCGTTGTCTCAGTCATATCATCAAGCAAATGTAGTTCTCGTTCCAGCTTACTCTGGTTCACGGCATGGACTCTTTGCTACAGAGCCAGTTCAGAGTTAAGTTAATATAATATTGAAATTACAAGAAGAAGAACAAAAATTAGCTCTAAATACACAGTAGGGACATAATCTACTTTCTAATTTCATTAATCTTTTTAACAGCATGCTTTATTTAATAAGTACTATCAAAAACTTTTTAGTTCTTCACAAAAAAATGTATGCGGAATTCAACACTAACTTGATTTTCACTGTAGAGATGCAAGACATGGTTATTTGTGTGGCTTAAATACAGATTAAATAGAAGCACTTACATGTCTTTTGGCCAGCTCTATAACCTTGGCATAATTTTCCTCAGTTTCCATTAAATTTGCCTTTAGTTTTTCAACCTAACAACAGAATATAATAAGAGTGAATAAGCATACAAAAAGTTCCTAACATGTTCAGCTGGACCTGTTTATAATTTTGTATGGGATTTATTTGGATTTCATTATATTTTGAAAAAAAAATTTAATAAAACAGCCATAATATTTGGCTTGCAAGCAAGAAATATTCAGAGGTGAGTTAGCATTGTACAGGGGTATAGTGTGATACTACAGTTTACCTGTACTATGAAATGTTTAATAGAAGTCAGAGATACAATTGGAAGAACTATCGTATCTTTCTGAGTAGTTTAATTCTTTCATCTAATTCTGTGGTACTGCTGCTGTTTGGAAACTTGTTTGCTTAAGCTCCTCCCTCAGGACCTGAGCCTCCACCTGTGTCTGCTGCTCCAATCGACGCAAATCAGCAACCTCTCAACGCAACTCCTGTTTTCCACACCCACAACAAAGACTAGTTACTATACAACACAACAACACTGTCTGTTTTCCATATTTAAGGGATAAAATGGTATGGTCATCACAGTCTGAAAATGTTGTGGGCTGTGTACTGTTACTATATACATACACTATTCTCTGTATTTGTGAGCTGCTTTCATATTTTCCTCCAGCTCGCTACAGTTTCCTCCGCTGTCTTTCATCCTTAAAAAAATAAATATTAAATCCTCCCCAGAAATTGAGCAAATCTGACCCCAAATTTATGACCCAAAAGAAACTCAGCAAAACATCAAGCGTTTACATCAGCTTTCTGCTGCTGGACCACAGAATTCTTCTCTACCCGAGTCTGTAGTTTGCCCAAATTCATCTTTAGCTCCGAGACCGCCAACATGTGTCTCTGAGACTCGTCCTGCAGCGCCTCCTACAGGTCACATCTTAAACAGCATGTTAATTGTCTGGAGTGAGGCAGTATCTCAAAACTTTGCTCTTAGATTAGTAGTGTATTTGAACGGAGACATGAAAAATAAGGTTACAAGAAAATTATGAAAAAATGAAATAAGATAAAAAATATAAATATAATATATTATATAAAAATAATAAAATAATATAATATATATTATTATATAATTATATAATAATATATAATTATATTTTTATATATTATAAAAATATAATATAAAAAGTAAGTAATCAAAAATCAGGTGTAATTTTCATGTCTACTGCAAACACAGAATTGCTTTGTCATCTTGTATTGCCTTAAATTATGTCTTAAATTTAAAGAATTGTAGCATGCAATAATTATTAGAGAAATGTTTTTTTTTAAATCCAAATGCTTGAATAGAATGGACAACTTGCATAAGGCATCTTCTTCTGTGGCCCCTACTAGTTCTAAAAATGCCTTTTTCATATGAATATATCTTCTATACTACCATAAAGAGACAATCATTGACATTACTTTGTTCACAATGTAAAATTATTATTGATTAAATTTTATGACTTTTCATGTCTTTTAGCAGCTGCTATGATGTGGAATCATTTAATTGTTTAAATCATGCTCTGTTTGTTATCGATACAGCTTTTCTTTTGCCCCATGTAGCTATATAAGCATTTGTGTAACTCGCATGGTCTGCTGCAGAGTCTGCTGTTCTGTGTCCTTCTGGACTCTCTTCTGTTCAGTAGTGAACAGAGATGGTCTCACCAAGAACAGATAACATCCAACACACACGTTTGTCTCTTCTCTGAAAACAATTTTAATAGTATTTTCAAACAAACAATTTCCTTCAACCATAAATAATATTTTGTTATTAAAGTGCCATTCTGTAATATTTACAGGTTTTGAATTATACATTTTGTGTCAGGAAATTGTTCTTACAGTTTATTGTTTCTGTGGTGTCTGAGTAACAAATGTTTAACACATTTACACAGTAACAACACATTTAATCAAACATACCAGATTGTAATAGTTGGACAGGAGTTAACAAAAAGCCCCATACTGTGTATTGCCATATACAACACAAATGTAAGCCATTCATTTCCCATAATTTTAAATGCTTTTATCTGTTTGTATTTTACAGCTTCAATTCAGCAAGCAATGTGCATGTAAACATTTTGTTCTTTTATTGTGCATATTGTAAGGATAACAGAGAAAGAAAAAAACACAAGAAAAGGTTATAGCTTTTTGAGATTTCAAACTCAGAGGATCAAAAGTTTACAAAGACCTAATATAAATTACGTCATTTAACACTGCCTGTCTTTTAAGAGCTTGACAGACAAGGCCACTATGAACAGTCAAATGCTGAACCATTCATAAGCATCATTTTTACAGTTACTGGAGAATCAGTTAGTGATCAAGAGTCATCTTTCAGCCCCCGGGACTCAAAGTTAACTTTCAACTTGCTTAAATTTATTGGTACTGTGCACAGCTATAACTTGGGAAGGGAATGAGATATGGTCACCAAACTTGATACACATATGCAGGAGTCTCATCTGTGCTCACAAAACATTGTGGTGATTAGCCACGTGGTGGTGCTATAACGAGTGCTATAAACAAAATGACTATAACTATATTAACTTAGCTTGACTGACTGAAAATTGGCATGCAGTGTTCCTGATTGTATATGACTGAAACCCTATTAGTAAGTATTTTTATTATAGGGGTTAGTTTTTTCTTTTTACACTCTTGAAGTCTATGGCAGCCCATAGAATGGTACATAGGTGAAATGTCTGAAATGTTACCATAGCAAATTTGGAGTCTCTACCTCAAACCCTCTAGTGGCACCAACAGTTCCAAGTTTCACTCATGTTTATGTAACTTTTGACTCGTAAGTCCTACAAAAATATGTTTTTGTATTTTTTTAATGTTTTCTTTAGCTTTTTCAAATCTAACTTTTCTCAATCTTACAGATTTCCACAAATACTTATTTTCTGCATTGATGGGCTTGGCCCCGTAATTGCTACTTGCAGCTATATTACTTCTTCCACTCTGAAATTGTATGGCTGCCCATAAAACGGGACATAGCAAAGTTATGAAATTTGGCACACAGATAGAGGATAGTCTGAAATGTTACCATAGCCAGTTTTGGACACTCTACCTCCAACGATCTAGCGCCACCAATAGTTCAAACTTTTACTCATGTTTATGCTCATAACGTTTCACAAAATTTGGTATGTAAAATCTGAAAACAGCCATGACAAAAAGTTATCAAAAGCTTTTTGATAGACTCAGCCATTTTCACAAACATGCACAAACAAATTCGAGAAAGATCACACAAAGTGTGGAAGTGTTGGAAGTGCGGTTGCACCTTCACAACATTTGGTGTATTGACACCAAACTTGGTATTTATCATCACAGACATGACCTGGGGGTACATGCACAGTTCTGTCACAGTTCCCTCTACTGGTGCCAAGACAAAGACATTGAGCAGATCTTTGTGATGTCAGAATCAGAATGTTGTAAAGACTTGGGGTTGGGCTCAAATCGCTCAGCTTAGTAAGCAGAAACAAACTGTAACATTTCAACTTCATAGCCACACGCTAGCAACAAGTTACAGTACCGTAGCAACCACCCCATTGACTTCCATTTTAAAAGGTGAGAGGCATCAGAACATTGTAGAGACAAGTGAATGGTCTTTTGACTCAGACTGGCAAGTAGTCTTTAATTATTACAACGGAAACTGTCCAGCTATGCCCTAGCAACCATTTAGAGCACCTCAGCAACCAACATGAATTAGCTATATCTCAGCACCAGAACATTATGTCATTTCATGCTAAAACATGCTAACATCATGCTTAATCATATTAGCTTCATGCTAGCATCATGTTAAAACATGTTAGCATTATTTAAATATTTCACAGTTTGGCCACAGCAAGCACCACTCACATTGTCTTTAGAAAATGTAGTTATCATTATTATTATTATTCCACCCTAAAACTGATCATACAGACCAAGGCCCAGAGACTTGAAACTTGGTTAGATGGTAGTCCTCCATGAGGCTACTCAGGCACAAGAACCCAAATCAGCCAATGGGGGGCTCTACAGTGATTGAAAACATGTTAGTGCTCATAACTCCTTTACGTTTGTCATAAGTGCCTTAAACCGTTGGAATACTTGGCTCAAGATAAACAAAACGTACATCTCTATTTTCATTTCTGCTATGAAAATTTTCTTGCGTTTTAAATTTTTCACAAATTCACTTTTGTGAATTAGTCCTAGGTTTTTTCTCATCACTTCTTAGGCCACCCCACCTCCCCCCACTACATCTCTGATTGCCAATTTTTTCACAGACAAAGTAGCTACCATCAGGAACCAATTCTCTGCACCACACACACCTGACCCCCCTTTACCTCCATACCATTCAACACTCTCCTCTTTCTCTCCTCTCTCTGAAACTGACATCTCCAAAATCAACCTCTCTAATCGTCCTACCACTTGCCCCCTTGACCCTATCCCCTTACATCTACTATAAGCAATCTCTTCATCACTCTTGCCTGAACTCACACACATTCTAAATATGTCAATCTCTACAGGAAACATTCCCACCTTGTTCAAGCAGGCTCGGATAACCCCACCGCTCAAAAAACCATCACTCGACCCCTCAGTGGTCAGCAACCATAGACCAATTTCACTCTTACCATTCCAAGTTCTTGAAAAGGTTATGTTTAATCAGCTGTCTTCCTATCTCTCACAGAACAACCTACTTGAAAGTCAACAGTCTGGTTTCGTAAAAGGACACTCCACGGAGACTGCCCTCCTGTCATTGATTGAAGGCCTACGACAGGCTTGAGCCAACTCCATGTTGTCTGTCCTAATTCTTCTTGACCTCTCTGCTGCCTTTGACACAGTGAACCACCAGATCCTGCTATCCTCACTCTACAACCTTGGCATCTCTGGACTGGCATTCAATTGGTTCAGCTCATATCTCACAGACAGATCTTTCAAGGTATCATGGAGAGGTGAGGAGTCAATATCACATCAGCTGACCACAGTGGTCCCACAGGGATCAGTCCTTTCTCCTCTCCTCTTCTCAATATATACAGCTCCTCTAGGTGCAGTCATTAAAGCACATGGCTTCTCATACCACTGCTACGCAGATGATACACAGCTTCATTATTCACTTCAGCCCGACGACCCCACAATTGCTGCCCGGATCTCTGCCTGCCTCCTAGGCATCTCAGCCTGGATGAAAACTGGCACCTCCAGCTCAACCTCAGCAAGACAGAACTTCTGATAATACCAGCTAACCCATCATTAAAACACAACTTCACAGTTGAACTTGGATCATCCATTCTTACACCCACTCAGTCCGTTAGATTAGTGATGTTTGATGACCAGCTGAAATTCACTCCACACATTGCAACAATCTCTCGGTCCTGCAGGTATAAGATTCACAACATCAGAAAAATCAGACCCTTCCTGTCCGAGCATGCAACGCAGCTCCAAGTCCAAGCATTTGTAATATCAAGGCTGGACTACTGCAATGCCCTTATGGCTGGCCTTCCAGCCAATGCCAACAAACCCCTGTAAATGATCCAGAATGCTGCAGCACGTCTGGTCTTCAATCCACCAAAAACAGCCCATGTCACACCCCTCCTGATCTTACTCTAATGGCTACCTGTAGCCGCCCACATGAAATTTAAATCTCTTACGCTTGCCTTTAGGACAGTAGCCGTAACCTCTCCCTCCTACCTCAATTCACTCCTCCAGACATATGTCCCTTCCCGCCAGCTACGATCAGTCAGTGAGCAACATCTGATTGTTCCCCCACAATGGGGCACCAAATCAATCTGTAAAACTCCCAGCCTCCACCCGATCCGCTGACACCATCACAACCTTTAAAAAACAACTCAAAACACACCTGTTTCGCAGACACCTGACTAATCCCTAATGCTCTATCCTATCCTATCCTCAAAAAAAAATCTCCTTGTCTGTAGTTCATTCTGTCTCTAGTAGCAGAATACAATGTCCGCTTGTAAATTTAGCTATGTAGACTTGGCTTGTCGGCTCGCAAGGCAAAATGTTCAATGCTCTCGTCCTTTTGTAAGTTACTTTGGATAAAAGCGTCTGCTAAATGACTAAATGCTGCACCAAACTAATGCTGAAAGATTCTGTGGAGTCTAAATGTAAATAATTACCAAAAATGTAATTTAAAAAAAGTAATTACCAAAAAAAAAAAAAAATTTGTAGTCATGTAAAAAAATGTGGTGTTTGGGCACATGGTGGTACTATAATGGGGAAAAAACCAAGAACAACTACAAGTGTCATAACTGTTTATGAGGCCATTGGCCAATGAAGTTTGAGCACCTGTTAGACAAGGTTTACGAAGGCTGATGAAAATAAAACTCGTTGGGCATGTTTGAAAAATAACCCCAATGGTCTGTGAGAATTTTGAAAGAAATCGGCCACCAGGGGGCAGTATCTTCTTGTATATTAGGTGGGTAAACATTGCAAATCATGCGACAGTTGACAAACAGACAAAATTAATATCATTTGTTAGATCTCCTAAATTCTGAACAACTTTGCTTCTAGAACCACTGCTGTCAATCAAATCACTCTTTAAAAATTTTAGGTTATTTAAAAAAACTACTTTTGTGAAAGTTTTTCACTCAACCTAAAAAAACAGTGAAGTGCAATTCTCTGGACTCTCTAGGTCAACAATTATCAACAAAGTTTAACTTTCTAATTTGGAAAGATATAACAGGGTCATTTCAGGAATGGGGCGTGGCCAAGTGCACAAATAAGACTATATTTTTTAAACAAAACACAACATGAAGCTTGTTAAGCTTGTGCATCCTGTGATACTAAAGATGCATGCAAAGGTTGTGGTAATTAGGCAATGGGTGGTGCTATAACAGTTGCAAACATTAAAAATGGGACATTTTAAATGATAAGTGTAATGAAAAAGTTATTTAGCAGACATTTTAGACACCTACTAAATAATTCCTAATATCTTTAGATGCACACAAAGGTCTTAAAACACGTGAACGCTGATAATCGCTGCTTGCAGCTATATTTATTATTATTATTCTGCCATAAAACTGTCAAAAAGTAAACTAAAACATTGGCCAAAAGTGCTACAGCAATCTAAAATGTGCTAGTGCTCATAACTCTATTGTTTGTCTTTTCAACAAGTGCATTGTAATTGGATTTTAGACAGGACATTCAGAGGTAACATAACAAGTTTAATGCATATGTTTAATGAATGGGGAGATAAAAGCAATTTTTAAAAGATCAACCGTATCATCTCTGATGTTGGCAGTAGTCTGATGTTGGCAGTAGTGTGCAGGTTCTATGCAACCTATGCATAGAACCTCATTTGAAAAATTAAATAAAATACATAAACAATTTCCTCTAAATTCCTTTTTATAACTGGTTTGCAAATAAACATGTATCTGCCCAAGTACAGGGATATTTTGTTAATGAAGACAACACATTTTTCGTAAGCTCACACCAGCTTAATAGAAGTGGCAGCTATTTGGTTTATTACCTGAACTGACCTTTGATAATGTCTACTGTAATATGCTTTGTTTCTAGTAATATTATGCCAGGCTTTTTAAACTAACTGAAATGTTCAAGCACAATTTCAAAGATCTTATGGCAACAATATGATTTAAAATGCTCAATTTAATTTTATATTATGTTCACCAGGGTCACACACAGCTCTTGCATAGATCTCTATTGTAAAGGAATACAAAATGTGAATGAATTACACATCAATGAATTACAATATTAATTAATAACATAAATAAACATTATTTATTTTTTTAGAAATTAAAGGCTCAAAATTTGTCATGACAAGATGGCTAATTTGATGGTAAATTTAAAGTGCTGTCTAGCTGATTTTTCCATGTGGTCACATTTCGCTGCAGGTGAACATTAATACCCACAGCGATTCAACTCCCTGCTGATTTAGTGGCCCTATCGATTCTGGATTATTAGAGACAGTCAATGGGGCAGAGTCTTATGTACGTGGTGGTAACAATTAACTGTAAATGTTTGTATTAGCAAGTTACTTCAAATGCCTTTTCCATTCTTTTGTGACGAGGCATGTAGCAATCGTCACTACAAGTCCAGCTAAAATTGACTTAGGGTGTTTGTTTGCCCAGTGTGATCACTCAGAACCATACCCAGTTCATTTAACCATGCTTTTGTGAACCACACCCATTTGAACAGTTCAGTTGGGCTTGATTCGCATGTAGTCTGACAGAGCATGAAACAGCTGCTTATCATTACGACAATAAACACCACTTATTACTACCTGGATAGTACATTTTCCAATTAATTTAACTAATTTAAGTATATTTAGGATCATAACGGGTCTGGTTGTCACTCTGTTGATGAACAGGAATTGTAGGTTGCTGGTAAAGCTGCAAATTCCTCCATCAAGTCAAGTTATGTCAAGCCAAAGCATTAAGCATCAACTACATCCTCCAACTAGTGGCTGATTTACAAAGTTATGTGCAGTGTTAAAGGAAAGAAAGCTGCGGACAAACCATCATATTGTGACGGCTAGTTAGGAACAGCACAAGAACATTTTTCTTCAATTACCTTTAACTTCACACAACTAATTTTGGAATACTACTTATATTGTAACCATGTAACCATACGTTACAGCGTAATCTGCAACCAGTATCCAATCTGCTTACGTTTCAATATAAAATCGAATAAGCTATGAATTATACATAATACATCATTGGTTATCTTTCCATAAAATGTGCTTAACATTTATAACACACATATATTTTACTTTGTATACCTACACTGCAGAGCTCTAATGTCTAGGTCTCTGAAGGATCCATTCATTTTTGAAGTACAGCAGGACAATATTTTTTAGGTATAAACAATATTGAGTATTTTTTAGGTATAAAATATCTGTAATGTCCATTTAAACAGCTGTCTGGCTCCTCACCTTTTTAAGCAAATTTTAAGAAGTTACTGTTAGACACTGAAAGACATTCGGTCAGGCATTCGGTCATGGCATTAGCCATTTGGTCAATCTGTCGGTCGATTATATGCTTAGTTTTGGCACAGTGAACCCACCATACATAGAATCATTATAGAACATCCTTTGTTGTGGGCACGATGGATGTTGAGGGAAAGACATCCATTATGAGAGGTATGGGACTAATTTTGTGTCAGTAAAAATGAATGCAAACTTTGAAGAAACAAACAAAAATAAACTATCTGAAAGAAGAAAAATGCTCTAAAATAAAGACAATAAACTGGATGGCAAAAGTATAACATGGTTTTCTAATCTTCCTTTTTTGCAAATCAGAGTTTTCATTTATGCTTTCACAGTTTTCGCTTTCAATCTGCAAATTTACATTTAACATTCTGGAACAAACCTCACATACGGGTGGAGCTTAGCTGTGCTTTACTCTTATTGAGGGAACAACGTCACATTATATAGCATCAACATGCTATGACGTTCCCACATATTAATATGCGACAAAAAGGTCTCGACAAAACTAAGTGAACCGAGAAGGTCCCTTCCCAGTCACCATAATAAAAAAGTTTAAGCAAATGTGTTGTATTGTTTCGAGGCTTTAAAACAATCTGACACTGGTCTTCACAGGTACACCTAGTGGTCACTTGTTGGTCACCTGACTGGTGTTGATCTGAAACAATGATTCAGATGAACGCTGACCAATTATAACCTACATGTCGTGAGTGCCAAATAAGAAAGTGTGTGGGTGAGCAGATAGGGCTTTTCGACAGGCATACTTCTGGGCCTGGTTGCATGAAAACCCTTAAGTGAGGGTATCCCTAAGGGGATTTCTTTAAGAGCATTGCAACAAACAGCTTAACCATCACCCTTAGATAGGTGTTTTACTAAACATTTTGTGATAAATTCTGTCAAAACATGGCAACAGAGAAGCAGCTGCTATAGTTACGAAATCACCCGACAAGCAGAACATATCTGCCTGAGGTGTACAATCGCATATTATTTGAGAAAACAGCCTGGATAAGCAGGTTTCACTTGCACATACAGCTGCTCAAATGGTCTTTATAAACATTGTACTGTATGTTTATTTATGTTACAGACACTGAAATGAAAGTTAATGAGCTGCTTAATGGTACCAATAAAGCTTGATTGCATATGTTTGGTTTTGTCAACTCAAAACCAATCCTGTGACCCTTTGTTCAGCAACTTTTATAGTACAAGCCCCTGAGGTCTGGGAGACATTATTATTCATTATTTCTCTGTATTCAAATCTGATTTTCTTTTCAGATATGTTCCATATGTTGTATGAAAAGTAAACAATGCACACATTTGCTGAGAAGCTAATGGATTTTTTATTTTATTTAGTTTTTTATTTATTTATTTGGTCAATCTCGGGTAAGTATTTTGGTTTTTACATGAGTTCTTGTAACAGGACTGAAGGAAACAGTACTGTTTTTTGAGTTTTTAAAATAGAATTAGCAAATACATGAATTATAGCTAAATAGTTTATATGCTTATAGAATGAAGACACAAATTCTACTGATTTATTTTTTAATAAATAATTTCTAAGCAATAGGACAGTACGTATGTATGTTTACAAGCCATGCACTACAGATCATCTTGTACTGTTCTCCAGCCAGGAACAGTGCTTGACTTTCTTTTTCCTCATGTGCAATATTTATGTGAAACATTTGTATAGTTTGCATTTTCTAGTTTATGTATAGGCAACTTTATATATAGTATATTTATAATCTAATTCTGTTAGTATTTGTGTTTAGATTTATACTGTTTCACGTCATTGTTGTATGTCTGTATTTATGTAGCACCGTGGTCCTGTGAGGCACGACATTTCGTTCCACTGTATGTCCCCACATATAGCGGAATGACAATAAAGCTCAACTTGACTTGACTTGAGATTGACACTGTTAGTCATAGCTAAGCGATTTCCTGTTGAAAATGTGTCCTGTAGAATGTTCCAAGTTTTTCAGAGGGGGAAATTAGTTAGGGTAACAGGACTAAGTGGAAATCTGGAACACTAAAATTTGTATTTTACCTAAATATTACAGATTTCTCATGAACAAAATAAAGCATAGATTGTATATTTAGTCAAGGTACAATGTAGCGATTGAAAGTACAAATGCTTTTTCAGTGTTCTGGGTAGTTTTTGTTAATGTTTTTAATTATATATTTTACATTTACAGTTAGTATAATGTGCAGGACACTTTGAAAAATATATTTTAGAGTTACGTAGCATGCATTTTAATACATGCATTGTCCTGGGGACTGAAATGTTACCGAGTCGGTGGAAAGGCTCACTTAGTTCTTAGGCTCACATAGTTTATAAAGTGTACAAACATTATCAATAAGACAAAACTGTCCTAGGATTTACATGCTTTTCAATGTACAAGTCGGTATTCTGAGCCCTCAGTTTTGCATCTCGTAGGACACGGGTGTTATTTCGTTGAAGAATTTGGTAGTATTGTGTATTTGAACACCCTGCGTAAGTAATTGGTTGTCCATCATTTTTTTTTTGCCAATAGCAGAACACGTGTTGGTATTGCAGAGTAGCTAAAGAAACGATTACATCAGTTCGCTATTACAAAATAATTATCTGTTGTGTATGGGTTTTGGGTGAATCATTTTACTGTCGCTAGAATGTCGGTGCCAGAATGCAGCTGTGTTGCAGAAATCAGAAAACTTACACAACAGGTATCAGTAATGAGAAGAGAGATTAAAAATCTCAGGTAGGTTCTGAAAAACAATATAATTTTTGCATGAGTTGTGGTTAGAAAACAGCTTGAATGGAATGGTTTGTGTTTATTAAACGCAGACAACAGATAGACGGATCCATACGAGCACATAAGAAACAGATGTCGTCTCTTCAGTCGATGCTAACAGACTGTATGAACAGAGGATTACAGTTACAGAGCAAAAGTTTATTTCAGGGCACCAGTGGGACGAGTCAATCGTTAGAACAAGGTAAAATGAAAGACATGTTTAAATCCATACATGGCACAAGACACTTATTTGTGTTCACTTTTACAGGGTGCATTCAGACTGTACCCATTGGATACGTGAGTTCATGTTTTGCGGTCAAAAATGGCACTCCACGACAGCCTTCCATATGCAGTTCCTCTCGGGCCAGCTTAAAGATTGAATCGTCAGTCTTCAATAACCCTGATCATTCTTTGGTTGGGCTAGAACAATACTCTCATGTCTGGTGTGTGACTGTTTACTATATTAAAAGCATTATTGCCGGACAATAGCTGAAAAAGAACAGAGCTGTATTCTATATTACCAAAGCCTGGTTCACACAACTAGCGACATGATTGCAGATGGCGTCAAGAACAACAGAATGTAGGCGGGGCGAGCGATGGGAGTCACACGACAAAAGTTGAAAAAGGTTAACTTTATGCAAATGAGCAGCGATTCTAGCGAGCGACTACCAATGGGAGTGAAGTCAGTGAAAGTGCACGTTATACATCTGCTGTAGTGGGGTGTCAGTGAAAAGATGGAGGAAAAGTTGACTTAAGCGGTTAGTAGTTTCCCTATACTTTAAGATATGATTCTGTGTACATACAGAAGCATGTTTAAAAAAAATCATGCATTGAAAAATGTGTCCTGTCCAGTCTGAAGTACTGCTGGAAACGGACTTCTTCCAGCCGCAGCTCCTGCACCAACCGGTGGTACTCACTGTACTTACTCTAAGCCTGAATGATTTCATAAACCCAGGCAGACCTTACCATGCCTACATTCTGTCACCTATGGTCACTGTTGCTCATGTCGCTGGAAGTCACCAGCTTTAGATTGAAACTGTATTGGATCATGTCGATGGCTTGCGAAAAGCAGTGAAAAATCACATTTGGTGTGGTGCATTTAGGCATTTGAATTAGTAAATCTGATGTTTGCTTGGTTACTATTTCAAGATGCAGAGCAATAGCAACATCTAAGTAAGGGAAATTGGAAGTTGTGACTTTTCTTCCTTATCTTTCACATTCCAGGATCATTTTCCTCTTCCATAAGAATGGGCAACTGAGCTATAAAGCTAAAGTAAAGCCACCTCGTCTGAATGGTCAGAAGGTAGGGGTGTACTCCACCCGTAGCCCCCACAGACCCAATGCTTTGGGACTGACCTTGGCTAAGCTGGAAAGAATTACAGGTACCAAAGAACCTTGTAGGAATGCATCCATACTTTATTCATGTTGTCTGTTTTTAATATGCTGTAAATATGATGTACTCATAGGAGATAAATGACTAAAAAACAACTATAAATATAAATCAACACATGGTAGGAGCACACTGTTCTGGGATAGGCCTATGGCTGATTTACTGGAGGGTTTGTAAGGCACTGTTCTTTGTTAAAACTGCTTGAAATGATACATACTGCAAAAAAAGCTATACACTATACCATTGAATTGAGTGAAGTAGCTTCTCCTAAAAATGCAGGGATTGTTTTTAATGTATTTCTACAACGACTCCTACAAGCTCAAAATTCATCAATCCCCATTTCAGTTTCTGATGGGAAATTCCCCCATACACTGAAGTAGGGCTGGGCAATTTAGCAAAAAATAAATTCTAATTTTTTTTTCAGAATGCTTGACCAATTCACAATTTGGATTTATTTTTAGACAAAATAAAACAACTACAAGACTGAAATAACTTTCTCTTTATTAGTAACTTTGAAATACCATCTTGTTAAGAAAAGTATTTTTGTATTGCAAAGTTATGAATGAAAAGATATGACAATGTAGTAATGATGGTATGACAATTGCAGACAATTGTTAAAACATGATAAACATGTAGTAGTTTTGCCTTAAAGGTTTCTTGAAAGGAAGACCAGTCTGTCTACTGTTTCAGTGCTCTGTGACAGATCACAATATTCCCACCGGCACTTAATATACGCTCAGAAGGGCCATCTGTCTCCATGATGTTAGACGCTACGTTCTACATTTCTACACAGAGCACTCACACACGTTAAAAGTCAATATTTTATATTAAAAGCCTGATTAACTGTGTGCCATCTTGTGGTCAGGAAATATTGACTTAATTATTCTACCATTGCTGTATTGACAATGTATCTAATTGGATGCTAATAGTTTTATTAAAAATCTCAACACCTCGATTAAAAAATATAAAATCATGTTAAAACTTAAATTCAAATTAATCAGAAAAATCACCCAGCCCTACACTGAAGTTACTGTCTTCAAGTATTATTATGATTATAAAGTTAAAAGTGAATCTAGTGTTCTTTAGCATTGCTGGTGTCATGCCGTAAACCCTGCCCCCGCAGTTAGCCGAACTGTGGCTCCAAAATTGTGATGTTAACCAAACCGTGACATTGGCATCTCATTACATGAGTAGAGGATACTAAGGTGCATACCTGGCTTGCATCCTAAGAGAGCTTGCATCTGGTCTTGAAGTGGCACTTCGCAGACTGATTGGCGTATGACAAAATACTGCAAGAGTGTTTTGAGAGTGACTGCTTCATATTCTTTTGAATATTCTCTTCTCACTCTTATGGTACTTTGATGTCACATGCTGATTGTTCTGCACATCACCATTTTTAGTCGAGATACACACCAAATGGCTAGCTGCTAGTGCATCCTGGCAGGAGGTGACACCCATAGCCCTTCTTGCACACTTCAATGTCTAAATTTGCTCTTATATTTTCATTCATTCCTTCAGATGGAATGTATTAGTGAAATAATGCAGGAATTAGTGTTGAGGGTTTAGGGGGCTATTTGGACACAGCCTATGATTGTCATGCATTAGAGAATTTTCTACACTCCAGCCAAATACATCCAGAAAAGTTTTTGTTTTTTACATTTGCATTGTCACTTTGTACCATTAGAGTGTTGCTGAAGAAACTTGAGATTATAATGACTTTAATTTTAAACCTTTAATAAATTTAGTACGATCAATAGGGGTGCACATAAACATTTTAAAATGAACATTTAATTGAAATATTTATGTTGGCTTGAAAAAGCGTTGCGGATATGCATTTGTTTATTTTCATTTCCGATTGCATGTTAGTGTGAACTTATTAGTTGTGCTTGCAAAGCATCATTATTACTCTCTTGTATACTACTTATCGACCAGCTTATTGAGGAGATGTGTGCTATGGCTTTTTTTAAGCGTTCAGGTGTGCAATGTTTTTTGGATTTACACGAAAGTGGGTGAAAAATTCCATAGACTTCACATTGGTCATATCTCTCAGCTTAGCAAGCAGCAACAAATGGTGACATTACAACTTTATAGCCACGCTCCAACAGCTAGTTACAGTACCCTAGCAACCACTCTATAGACTTTCATTAATAAAAACCCATAGACTTAATATTGGGCAGATATGTGTGATGTCATAGCATAGCTCTGCTCCTGTGATGTCATAGCTCAACTTCTTAGCCACACTAATAGCAACTATTTAGAGCACCCTAGCTAGGGCTGTCGCTATAACCACAATATTGTAATACCGTGCTATTAACAAAGGAAATGCAGAGGAAGGAAAGCAACTGCAGAAACCACGAGAACTGCAGTGTAGGTCTTCCCCCATCAGTTGACTACATATTGGTTGAAGAGAAAAGACTTGGTCTAACAACTTTCTCATTAGTCGCAGAAAAAAATGAAAGTCTGTGATGGTTAGATGTTTGTGGTAGGCTAATTATGACAGACAGGAAATAAAAAGTTTTCATTTCAAGAAGGCAACAGATGACCCAAAAAGTTGATGTGCAAATTCTGCAGGCAAACGTTCACCTAAACTTAATCACTCTCAAATGTCACTTATTATTTGAAACATAAGTACAGCCTAACGTTAGCAACTTAACATGGCTGCTCGCGCTAGATAAATGTGTGCTGTTATTACACTGCAGTTCTCGTGGTTTCTGCAGTTGCTTTCCTGGTAGCATCATTCAAATTAATGCTAAAATGTGCTAGCATCATACTAAAACATACAACTAGCAACCACCCTAGCCACCACTTAGCAACACCCTAGCAGCCGCAAAGAAACAACCTGACAACCACCAAGGATACCCAACTGCATACAACACATTTGCAAGTACCCCTGGTACATTTGCATTAGCCTAGCAGCCACCTCAAGTACGCATAGCAACACCCTAGCAACTGAATAGCAACACCCTAGCAACTGAATAGCAACACCTTTGCAACCACAGCAAATGCCACCACTAAGCAACAACCTGGCAGACATCCTATCCACCACTTAGCAACACCCTAGCAACCACTCAGCAATACCCAAGTAACCACCCCAGGCACCTTAGCAATCACATTACAACTACCTAGCAACTACCCAATGTACCCTAGCAAGTGCTGTGCAACACCAAAGCAGCTACCTCAGGTACCCTTAACATCTGCATAGCAAAACCCTAGCAACTACCCCAGTGAGTTGTAGACAGAAGAAGGGTCATTGCGTATTTCTTACAAAAGTTACAAAAAAGGATAAGACTTTGGATTCAGCCCCTAAACCAGCACAGGACTAAATTTGGAGCATATTACCATCTTGTCTCTGAAACTGCCCTGTATGCCTTTTCCTTAGCCTGCAAGTCGAAAAATGAAATCACATGAAAATCACGTGTCATAAAGAACTTTTTTGTTGTGCTACCTTGCAGATTAGACACGTATTGTCCATTATGATTGACGTCAGTTCTTCTGTGTGCGTGTGCATATATATATGTATGTATATAATATGATGTTTTGCTGTATTCAAAATTAAATTAATCTTTTAGTTAAACTAAACGTGATTTTAAACCAAATTGGGGGAAGTATGTCTTCAAATATTTGTTTAGTTTTAAATTGCCCATATGATGACTGTTTAAAATGGTAGATATCACTAGTGTGTTTATGTTGACCATGATCAATGCACTGTCGCTTTAATTGAGTTAAAAAAAAACATGATCGCATCTGTGTGCAGTGTGAAAGCTCTAATCTGTTAACATGGATGGTGAAAACAGTACGAACTGCAAGCATATGTGGTGTAAAACAGGCTTTAGCATCATGTTAAATGTCAACATTATGTTAAATCATAGTATTGTGTTAATAATACCATGATGAGCAGTTGTGGCCTACTGCGGGCAGTTGTGGCAAGTGAGTCGGGCTTGTGATCGGAAAGTTGCTGGTTCAATTCCAGTGCCGGTAGCAACTGAAGTGCCCTTGAGCAAGGCACCTAACCTCCGATTGCTCCCTGGGCACAGTAGTGTGCTGCCCACTGCTCCGGGTGTGTGTGTGTTCACGACTTGCAGTGTGTGTTCACTCCTCACCAGTGATGGGTTAAATGGTCACATTTCGGGTATGGGTTACCATATCTGACAAATGTCACTTTCATAATGTTAGCATCCTGTTAAAAAGTGTTAGCATCTCGCTAAACTGTGTTACTGTTGTGCTAAAATATGCTAGTATCCTAAAACAACTTTAACAACATATTAAAATATGTTAAACTTGTTACCATCGTGTTAGAGAATGTCAAACCTAAAGTATTTTAAAGCATTATACACTTTTCAGGGCAAGCTTTGTCAAGCCAACACAAGGTTTGTCCTCAGTCTGATCTAGTTATATGATGATGCAGAAACTGTTTTGTAGCAGTAATACTTTCTCATTTGATTTTCAAGGGAATACACTTCACTTGTCAGGGGTTGATTTTATTGCTGGAACACCTGTCCTAGACATCAAACCATATATTCCAGACTATGATTCTCCTACAACAAGGACAGACAACACCAATAGTGAAGATAGACAGACTTCCTCATTCACAGACTTTCAGATGTCCCAGGACATGGAACTAGATGATGAACCAGACATGTTACAGACATCATCTAAACCATTGTCTGAATTTAGCCCGGCAACAAGCATTTCATGTCCAGCCAGTAATTCAGTTTTCTCTTGGCCAGTGAGGTCTGAATCCAGAGATGCAACTGATGTGCTAGCAGAAGTGAAAGATTACCTCAAACAAGGGCAGCTCTTTAAAAATACATCTCCTGAGTATAATTTAGCAGGAGCAAACCCAGTCAGTTCATCAAAGCTCAACTTTGGACATGCATCATACAGCTCTATTGCTGCCTGGGTCAGGGCACCCCCTGTCAGTAACCTTGATGTGCGATTCACTGCAAATGCTGAGAAGGAGCTCAAAGAGTTTGTTCCCTGCAATAGTACAGGTACTCCGATCATTTATATGCTTGCATTTAAGTGATTAAGTGTCTGTCAACCAGCTGAGTCTTTCACACATTACATAAAATTGCAATATGTAAATTTTGTATTACTAGTTAAAAACATTTGAGATTTTGTATGAACCGTTTTATTCTCATGTTGATTTTTATGTATTATTTTTTTTTCTTTATTATTGCAAATTACACTAAAATTACTTAATTGTCAAAGATTATTAGCTCTTTCTGTTGCATTCAGACAGCAGAAGACCAAAGTTCCAGTTCTTGAAAGGACCTGATGAAGCAGTGGCAGCCATCCATGGAATTCTCTCAGCTGATCCCAGATCAATATATCGTCGTACTTGTTGTCAAGATCGTCTGTTCTTCTTCACTCTGGATACAGCTGACATCACCTGCTGGTTTGGAGATGGCTTTGCTGAGGTTGTTAGAGTCAAGCATGTGCAGAATTCAGAACTCACTGGTTTTGTGTAAGGTTTATGGCAACCTCCTGAATTTGCTGCAGAACAGCGTCTTGTATTTTTATTCTGCCCAACCACGGCTCCATTCTTGTGGACTCCTTTCCATTTGATCCTTTACACTAGTCCTATCAGAGGGGCATAAACTTTCTTGTCTTTAGTACATCCCTTTAATGGCCATCAGAAGAAGGACAGCTAGCAATTGCATAATCATCATTGTGGAATTGCTGGAATATAAGTAATTTTGTTGTCAGAGAGGAGACTGGAAATGATTAAGTTTAAATACTTCATATGAAACCATCTAATTAAATACTTTTTTTAAACCTAATTTTTTGTAGTGTTTATTGTAGATATAGTACATTTTTTGCTCAGTATAGAAGTACTAAGTATAGAAGTGGAGTTCTAAGGTTTAGCAAGTTAATATTTACTGGTAATGATATAGTTTCTGTTTTATTACTACTTTTCACTAATAAAATGTTGATCCTATATATTTAAAGTGTAAGGACAGAAATTAATGTACATAAATTAGTTTACACAATATAAAATCTATTTGTTTTCAAATAGTTAGTTGTACAATTAAATAGATTTGTCATTGAGGCTTAATGGCAACCCTTAGTCTGATTTTTACCATGTTCTAGTCAATGTACAATTACCAGTGGGAATAACAGTGTTATAATAATACAAACAGATTTATTTTGTTTAGTTTTATTTTTTACATTTGCAATTTGACTGGGCTGACACAGCCTGTTGATAAGTTGCATAAATACACAAAATATGAAAATTTGAATAAATATAGCTGCAAGCAGCAGTTATGGGGTCAAGCCAACTAAGGACACAAAGGGAAATATTTATGTACGTAAATGTAGAAATATAGGCACTGTCACCAAATTGTTATAAGAAAGTCAGGATGTGGTCATGCAAAGTTTCATGTCAATATGGCAAAACTTTGTTGAGATATCTTACCATCTAATGTCTATTTTTTTTTGTGAGAAACGTCTCTAGGTGATACATGTGAAATGTTGTGCAAATTGGACATACGATCATACGAGGAGGATGCAGACATTGACTATGATGAACCATACCAAGTTTTGTAATGATAATTACGTTCATAAGATATTGCATTTTATGACAAAATTCAAAATTGCCAACACCCGAAATGGCCGACAAAGAAACATTGGATATCGTTTGACTTGGAATGTCTCGAGAAATCTAAAGAGACAACTCTTATTATTTTAGGCCAAAAGTTAAAGTAAAGAGTAAAGTTAAGTAAAAGTAGCAATTTTTCGTATCTTTAAACCAGTATGTGGCGCTGTGACTAAATAGCATGCTTCTTTAGGTCATGCCTGTGATGATTATGTACCAAGTTTCATGTCAATACAAAAAAGTTTTGTTTTGAGAAAGTTTTATAATGAAATTATGTCATAGGGATGCACTGAAATTTGCAAAAAATTACTTTCTAGGACTTATGAGTCAAGTTATGAAACAATTCATAAACATGAATGACATTTTGGACAGTTGGTGGCTCTAGAGAGTTTGGGGTAGAGACACCAAATTTGGTCCAGTTACATTTCAGACTGTCTTCTATCTGTGTGCCAGACATCACAATTTTTTACCATACAGTTCTATGGGGTGCCATAGACTCAAGACTCCTAAAATATACATTTGTTCTTGTTCTAGGGTTTCTAAACAATACTTTGGCAAACATGTTTGTTTGTATTCTACAGAACAGGTACTCAAATATGAGGCTCAGGTAAATTCTCAGGTAGGCTTTCTGAATAGGAAGGAGCAAAAGCTGGAGGAAATGCTGGCATTGAGATTTGGCTCTGTTCAGGCACATCAGCACAGTGCTGTTCATCGTCCCCTAGAAGGAAATACACAGTCATTCTATTGATCTGACAGAATAGCAGTCGTATTTCCCAGCAGTTAAAGGGGAATCACTAATGGAATGTATAGTGTTGTTCTACAAATACCTTTGTCAATGACAAGCCTTTTTTTAGGTGAAGGCATGTCTTCCTCCTCATCAGGTCCCAAATCCTCAATCAAAAATGTCTCAAGAGGTTTTTCGCTGATTGTTTCCACAGGCACTTGTGGTTCAGCTGGTTGCAGAGTCACTGGCTCTGCTGCTGTAGATAATACAGGTAGTGTGATAGGAGTAGGATCTACTTCCTGAGCCACAGAGAAATCTTCTGATACAACTGTGGACTGCTGTTTTCTTGGACAACCTTTTCTTCCTGGGGTACCACTGGACCTCTTTTTTGCTCTTTTAAGGCTTTGTGCCCTGCAGTGAATGTTGGAATATTTTTATATACTTAGTTCCAGTTTTTATTAAAGTGTCACCCCCCACTGTAGCAGCACTTTCTTTACCCATTAACCCACTGGTTGGTTGATTTCTCTGCCTCAGCCTTTGGTTTCTTCAGCAGGGCTCTGTCTCTCAGCCGTAGCCGAATTCCACCTACCAAAAACAAATCTTGCTGAATACCTGCTCTATTGATTTAGCAGGAATTGCATATCTATATAAAAGTCTATATATCATTATACAATTTATTATATGTTATACAAACCCGATTCCAAAAAAGTTGGGACACTGTACAAATTGTGAATAAAAACAGAATGCAATGATGTAGAAGTTTCAAATTTCAATATTTTATTTGAAATACAACATAGATAACGTATCAAATGTTTAAACTGAGAAAATGTATAATTTTAAGGGAAAAATAAGTTCATTTTAAATTTCATGGCATCAACACATCTCAAAAAAGTTGGGACAAGGACATGTTTACTACTGTGTGGAATCCCCTCTTCTTTTTGTAACAGTCTGCAAACATCTGGGGACTGAGGAGACAAGTTGAATTAGATTCTTGTCTAATACAGGCTTCTAGTTGCTCAACTGTCTTCTTTGTCGCATCTTCCTCTTTATGATGCACCAAATGTTTTCTATGGGTGAAAGATCTGGACTGCAGGCTGGCCATTTCAGTACCCGGATCCTTATTCTACGCAGCCATGATGTTGTAATTGATGCAGTATATGGTCTGGCATTGTCATATTGGAAAATGCAAGGTCTTCCCTGAAAGAGACGACGTCTGGATGGGAGCATATGTTGTTCTAGAACTTGGATATACCTTTCAGCATTGATGGTGCCTTTCCAGATGTGTAAGCTGCCCATGCCACGCACTCATGCAACCCCATACCATCAGAGATGCAGGCTTCTGAACTGAGCGCTGATAACAACTTTGGTTGTCCTTGTCCTCTTTAGTCCGGATGACATGGTGTCCCAGTTTTCCAAAAAGAACTTCAAATTTTGATTCATCTGACCACAGAACAGTTTTCCACTTTGCCATAGTCCATTTTAAATAAGCCTTGGCCCAGAGAAAACACCTGCGCTTCTGGATCATGTTTAGATATGGCTTCTTTTTTGACCTATAGAGTTTTAGCTGGCAACGGCGAATGGCACGGTGGATTGTGTTCACCGACAATGTTTTCTGGAAGTATTCCCGAGCCCATGTTGTGATTTCCATTACAGTAGCATTCCTGTATGTGATGCAGTGCCGTCTAAGGGCCTGCATCACATACAGGAACAGGATCACGGGCATCCAGTATGGTTTTCCGGACTTGACCCTTACACACAGAGATTGTTCCAATTCTCTGAATCTTTAGATGATATTATGCACTGTAGATGATTTTCACCACAGCATTGGGGGAATTGGTGATTCTCTGCCCATCTTGACTTCTGAGAGACACTGCCACTCTGAGAGGCTCTTTTTATACCCAATCATGTTGCCAATTGACCTAATAAGTTGCAAATTGGTCCTCCAGCTGTTCCTTATATGTACATTTAACTTCTCTGGCCTCTTATTGCTACTTGTCCCAACTTTTTTGGAATGTGTAGCTCTCATGAAATCCAAAATGAGCCAATATTTGGTTCATTTCAAATTGTCTCACTTTCAGCATTTGATATGTTATCTATGTTCTATTGTGAATAAAATATAAGTTTATGAGATTTGTAAATTATTGCATTTCTTTTTTACTCACAATTTGTACAGTGTACAATTGTACAATTTGTACCAACTTTTTTGGAATCGGGTTTGTATCTTATTGCAATATCTTTATTAAAGTATTCAGCATTCTTTTTGTTCATGAATCTAACAAGCACATGCTCAATGCAAGTTTCAAAAGAAATGTTATCACACCTTATGACAGTCCCAGCTTGAATCATAAGCAAATTACAATTAATAAAATGTTTAAAAAAGTATTAAGTAAAAAAAGTTGCTAAGTAATTATAATCTTACATACTATATATATATATATATATATATATATATATATATATATATATATATATATATATATATATATATATATATATATATATATATATATATAATATTAATTATTTAGTTTATCATTTTAAGTTTAGATTGATTGTAACACCATACCTTCATTAAAAAGTTTTGTTTCAGACAGTGAGTTCTCTTCTCCAATATCTCTCCATTTTGTTGCACTAACTATGAAGTTTTGAAATGACAGCCAAAAAATTGTGCCCATTTACTTTCCCACCCCTAAGAGAATAATTATCTGGTTAAACATTACTGTAGTGTTAGGAGTTGTGCTCTTATCTTATTTGCAAAAGGTGGAGGCCTTGACAGAAGTTAAAAAGGAGATCAAACCACTGGCTGCCAGCCCTGATGGCAGTGGTATTTAGATATATTTGTGTTTGTGACTGTTTTCTGCCATCATATAAGATAATCTTGACTGGTCCACAGGGCCAAGGCCCATACACAAACATGTAGTCATATTATGCATAAAATATTTTACATGTATGATTAATGAACATTAAATTTAAATGAGAACATACTATGTTAGCGATGAATGCTATCATGTTATAACAAATCCTGAAGACATTACAATCACAGTGACTTGCATAATAAACAAGTATTTCCATTTTTATTGTTATGTTTACTACTTAAACATATATATATATGTTTAAGTAGTAAACATAACAAATTACTATGGCCTAAAATGTTTCTACATGCTGAAACCAAAAGGTGACAACTGTTCAGAGGATAAAAATGGAAATACTTTAATGTTCATTAATCATACATTAGCATATAGCATGTATGCTAATATAGTATATATATATATATATATATATATATATATATATATATATATTATATATTATTAGCATGCAATGACATGAAGTCTGTAACTCATAGCATTGCTCTGCCAGACCAGTACTGCAGTCATCTTCAGCTCCTAATGGTTTCAAATGCCTGTCTCCTAAATTGTTTCTTTAGCATATTAAAGAAATGCTTCAGATGGCTGGTTTGTCCAGTCAAGAATTTTCCTGTGTTTTGTTTTAGACTTGTGTTGCTTTAGTAGTTTTAGTTTGAATCTTGTCTTGCTTTAGGATAAAGCAATGACCAATGAGTTGTGAGAAATTTGTGTAAACTTGAGAGTGTAGCATGTTTCTGTTTGCTTCATGTGGTATCATCAGTTACAACATCAATTAAGATAACTTGAGTCGTGACTACTTTTTCAAGGTGGCATTTTGTTTTAGAATATGTTCACTTAAAGTGTACTTTCACCACAACTACCCACGAAAGGTACTGAATAGTACAATACATGTATCAGAAATGTAAAATGCTACCAATTTACATATTATTGATGTGTCCCAAACATATTGTTACCCTGAAATTAAGGGGCTACAGACAGAAAATTAAAGTTAATTTCTATCTTTAAACCTAAATGTATTCAAATATTCACGTAAATGAACTCCCACACTTTCTCTTTCTTGAATTCCTAGAGTTGTAGTATAGACAGTGTAGACAGTTACAGTACTGTTAATTAAAAACAACACAACTGTTTAAAAATTAAAGACATGAGCATGGTACAACAAATATTCCTATTATAATAAATTGTATTATGGTATAAAAATTAACACACATAATCTGACATTAAAGGTTTTTCTATATTTCAATGTAATTTCAAAGGGGCATTAAAATGCCTGCCATCTCTGGTTAGACATACATAACCATCTTTGCTGCTTATTTTCTGAGTGTTTGTAATCTTCTCAAAACACATTAGGCTCTGCTGTTCCACTACATAGATACTGTCCCCTCCCTCAGAACAGCTGAAGTTATTGAATAAAATACTACTGTAGGCATTCAACCTGTATATAAAAGTTGTAAGACTAACAATTATTTTACGTTTACTAATTTAACACACTTTTAACAGATTATTTTTCCACCATTTTCTGTTTAATTTGAAATATGTTCATTTTTTCTCCCTCTGCTATAATGTGGTTAACTCCATCATAACAAAATGATGGCAAAACTGAACAATATTTAAATGTCAAGAACTTTAAGAATTTGCCTACAAAAAGCTAACACCATGTTATTTAATGTGTAGTGGAATAATTACACTATTCTTCTGAATTGATTAAATAGGGATACAGAAAAATAAATGCTGTGATGTTAGCAGTCAGGGTAGTCATGTGGGGTGTTTGACTTTACTTGAAATACAATTATAGTGAATACATTATACATTATAGTGAAAAACCCCATAGTGCTTGCACAATCTTATACAGAAGAATCATTGGACTTAATTATGCCAACAGGATGGCTACCCATACAATTACAAAAGTAATTCTCACTATAGTTGTCACATTGTTGAAAGTGGGTCAGAGTTCTTACATGCTGATTCAATTCTGTTGTGATATGTGAGGCTGTATGTTAAAAGGTGTATATTAAAACATTGAAAATTTGCCCTATTGGTCAAAATGACAGTTGCATAATTGTAACCGATGGAATTGCAATTCAGGCACTGATTATGTGCCTCTTTGGTACAAGCTGCCTGTTCCTTTGGTATCTGATGACTAAATTACTCATTTGTATTGTAATGTGACTCCTCTTTGCAAATGCTTTTGTAATTATTATTCAGTTAACAGAGGTAACCTC
Source organism: Chromobotia macracanthus (assembly GCA_036877525.1). Classification (NCBI taxonomy): domain Eukaryota; kingdom Metazoa; phylum Chordata; class Actinopteri; order Cypriniformes; family Botiidae; genus Chromobotia; species Chromobotia macracanthus. The sequence continues at coordinate 1,342,822 of JAZGTH010000026.1, forward strand.
AAAATGACCATATTTATCATTTCATAGCTTTTCCATTGCAGAACATTTTAAAAAGTGTTGAATTTGAGCCATACAAAGAAAAGAGGGACGTATTGTGAATGCTAAGCAACTCTTGGAGGATGACGTCTGTGTCCACCGAGAGCCCGGTTGTAAATATACCGCAGGCTGCATGATCCAGCACGTTCCATGTTATATGCTGTACCTTCCGAGTAGGCTATCTTGTCCTTACATTGTTGACACTGGTATGTATGAATATGCCAGTCAGTATTCATAATGTAATTGGATGTGATATTAATTTAAAACTCACATACCTGCTTACTCATGCTGTGATCTAATTACAATCCCAAAAGCAACTACTTTTACAGTTACTGTTGCTAATGTACATCTTACATAAATTGACACAAATAATTATTAGAGCTATTAATATAACAGAATAAAATCCTAAACACAATTATTCGTACAGATAGTATTGATAATGTACATGAAAGATTTGCAATAATAGCATGTATTCTATAATACAAAATATTTCATAATTGTTTTCAAAAACCAGTTTTTACGGTTTCTTATTAGTGGTGCTTGTGAAGCAAGGCATCATTATTACTTTCTTATTACTCCTATGCTTCTTTATCTGGACAAAACTTCGGTACATAACTGGTCCTGCACAAGTTCCATTTAGATCCATGAATGAGGGGTCAAATCGATCAACATATTGGGGGGAGGTGTGCTATGACTTTTATAAGCAATTGGGTGCACAATGTTTTTGGGGCGTACGCGAAAATTCCATAGGGTGAAAAAGACATGTGGTTTAGAGACATGTGGGTGGGCTGTCAATGGGCTTTAGGCAACCATTTAATGCACACTAACAACAGCATAACATCATGATAACCACATAACCACAACCTAGCAACAAGTTACAGCACCCTAGCAACCACCCTTTTGACTTCCATTGAAAAAGGTGAGATGCATTGGAACAAAACAAAATGGACAACACCTGCTATTATTACTTTTGGTAAATGAATGACTGGAAGAAAAGCTGCTTTTGGTAATTGTAGTGATGGACAAGAAGTAGCTTTTCCCTACTTTCGGTCTTCATTGCCATATTGTGAAATAGGCCTACTGCATCTACTTCTACAATTTAATTAACGTTTAAAGGCGATGAAAGACATGACAGTTTAAATAATTATTAATGCCCTCTTCTGGCTACCACTTATATAACAAAATAACTTATGGTAACACGTTAATATGAGCAAGAGGTTTCTTTGCAGTAACAGAAACATGAAAGCAAAAAAACCTTATAAATAATTTTGAATTACTGAATGGTGATATCATAGATTATATTTTTAATAACACAATAACATTAACAAATATAATTGATGGTACAATCCTGCCAACTAATGCTGTGCTCCTGGTCAACGTAATCAGACCGAGACAGATTAATCTAATGTAGAAAATTCATATTCTGTTTGGCACAAACATTCTAAAACAAATAGGATACATTGAGGTATGTCTTGTGGTTAAGTGTTTTTGTGTAATTATTACTAATGTTATTAAATTAAAATAACCATAAATGTAAAAAGTATACAATAGAATAACTATTGACTGTAACAAGTAAATTCAAATTTAGTTGATTCTCTTGCTTTTTGCTGTAGATATGCCATAAAATAATGATAAGTCCATGACAATAAATTTGAATAAATAAAAACGTATGGTAAATGTAAGAATGGCATTTCCAACAAATCTGAATTTGAGGTACATTTTAGCCAGTGTGAACTTGGGTCAACTTTAATGCAGCACTGTTGGCGTTTAACTTGTTTGTTAGACTGCAATGGACGTCGTTGGCCAGAGATGGCGCTATTAAGTATATATTTGTTTCAGTGCGGTTTCGCTCCATGGTTTCTGCTCTCCCCGAGTAACTTTGCGCGGGGCTCAGATCATTATACAGTTCCATATTCTCCCTCCATTAAGGCTTCTTTCTACCTTTAGGGCTGAACAGAAATTCCTCCAAAACCCAAGAGGGATAAGTCCAACTTTTCAGGGCGATATGGACATGAAAAAGAGGATTCATTTGGAGCTGAGGAACAGGACACCATCTGATGTGAGTAATTTTAACACAAACATTTAGTTTTGTGTTCAGCCATGCTAGCTGTGCTACTTTCAACTTCCCACTGACCTGTGTTGTTTAATGGTAAGCACATGGGTGTAATGCCCCTGGCCGGCGTTAGAGAAGGACAGCGTGTATATTCACATTATTAATGTCCATTCGTCTTGTTTTGATGTGAAAGGATCCAGACTATGTAAGCTTAGACGGAGTAGTTAGTTTAAAAGGCTGAATGCGTAATTGCAACATTTTAACCCCCTCCCCTTCCCATGCTGGATGTGTGTATTCATGATTTGGTGTGATTGTATACCGAATATTTGCTCCTTTTAACGTCGGTGTGGTTGGATATGGATGGGATGGTTTATTTAACGTGGTGGCCATTTTTGTTGCTGACATGAGGCGCCCTTTATTACAAAGCTCTTAAAAGCTAAAGTAATTAACCTGAAATATTCTAAAGATTGACAACCACCAACGCATTTTCTTCAAATAGGGTGAAATTCCTCAACCGTCGCTTTTCTTTCATATGTTACTGAAAGAGCATAAATTAAAGGATAATAGGTTTTAAAATAAGTAAAACTGCAATTTTATGCACAAACGGTCGCATTATAAATGTATTCATAAGGGTGACCGACGTTGTTGGGTTTATATGTGAATAGGATGATAAAATTGATGATAATGTTTACAAAAACTGGTCGTTAAGCATGTAATATTAAACACGCGTGCTTTATTAATAAGTGTGCTTTATTCGCTATATTCCCGCCATTACTCCCCACGCGCCACTAAAACTCCCCACGCACCAAACTCACTCCTAGTCGACATATTTATACTGATTCTGAGAATTTTTCAACCGTACTTAAAATGTGTACCTGCTGTAGCATGTTGTGGTTGAAGACGGCACGAATAGCATAGTTTAAAGAAACGTTTTTGGCCAGTCTGACTAAAAGGGTAAGAACAGTTGTGTATCTCGTAAAACATTTACGCTGTGGAGTCAAATTCGCAAGGGAGTTTGGTTTGGTGTAGAGAAGTGTGAACACTATATCTTAGGAGGCGCCATGTTGTCATGAGAGAAACTCCATTTTTGTCTAGATAATTTGCGCTCTGTCTTCGTTTTTCGCAGCAGGGATACATCGGCATATCTTTTCCATCTTACATTCGTTTTAAAATACTCTTCGTATGAAGTTTGCCACACAAAATTTAACGAAAGATGGCGATATCCATGTTGTCTGGCTGTCGGCTTACAGTCTACCCTTTTCTCATTGGTGATTCGCTGCCACAATATTAACCATAGGGCCATACAACAACAGCAGCAGCAGCAAAGTCTGCAAACAGCATTGTGGTTTAAATCGTTTTATTTCTAATGTGCCAAAATACCCACCAAACCATAAAATAGTAATAACGAGATTAAAATGTCTTTTTTCTTACAGTAGATCAACAGCAGTTATTCCACTGAACATTATACATATGAACATTACAATTTATAATTTTCCTTTTTAGGTACGAGAACTTGTCCTTGACAACTGCAGATCAAATGAAGGGAGAATTGAAGGCCTTACAGCAGAATTTGTAAATCTTGAATTTTTAAGTTTGATAAATGTTGGTCTACTCTCAGTTTCCAATCTTCCAAAACTTGGAAAACTCAAAAAGGTAATTACATATTCTTTAACTTGTATGTGTTAAGCATGTGTAGTGCCCAATAGCAGCTTTGAGTTCCAATGTGGGATATATTTTATTTTTTTCAGCTGGAACTCAGTGACAACAGAATCTCTGGTGGCCTTGATGTTTTAGCTGAAAAACTTCCCAGTCTCACACATCTAAACCTAAGTGGAAACAAACTGAAAGACATCAGCACATTGGAACCCTTGGTTTGTGCATACTCGCATATGAACACCATATATGATGCAGTTTTTATCTCTAGAGCAGCTTAAGTGTACAATAAACTGTCAATAGCAATTATACAGATAAAATCTGTTAATAGGTGTCTTTTCTTTGGCAGAAAAAACTTGACCATTTGAAAAGTCTTGACCTTTTCAATTGTGAAGTCACAAACTTGAATGACTATCGGGAAAGTGTCTTCAAGCTTCTTCCACAGCTCGCATATCTAGATGGCTATGACATGGACGATCGAGAGGCATCGGACTCTGATGGTGAAGCTGATGGAGATGGAGTTGATGATGATGAGGGTGGGGATGCCTAGCTTTAAAGCGTTCAAGGTATGTTTTGGGGTAATAATGTTCACTTAAATGTTTAATGCAGAAGGAGAGGAAGAAGAGGATGAGGATGGAGAGGAGTTTGATGATGACGACGAGGATGAAGATGAGGTCGAAGGTGAGGAGGAGGAGGAGGATGATGATAATACCAGTGCAGAGGATGAGGTAACTGTTGATATCTTAACTGATTAAGGGAAACTATAGCATTAACTCATGGCTTCAACTGCATAGACTTTCTTGTGATTTAGGAGGAAGACTTTGGTCAGGATAGAGAAGTAGATGATGATGAGGACGATGATGGTAATTTTTTTTAAAAGTCCTGATTTTATGGCTATTATTTCTTTGGTGTCTTCAGTTATTGGTTATAGTCTAACACTGTTTCTCTTTTAGAAGAAGAGCAAGGAGTAAAGGGTGAGAAAAGAAAACGTGAAGCAGATGATGATGATGAGGAAGATGATGAGGATGATTAGGAGCCAGTGAACAGCTGTAACCAACCTTTCCATCCCTCTCATTTTTAACAACTTTGCTGTCCCATCAACCTTGCTATCTCCATCCCCTCTTTCTACCCAAACGCTAAGCTCCCTGTGGGGGCAAGACTGTATCAGATGGGTGGAGCTGTGGACATGGAGCCTATGAGCTGAATGAGAGCCTTCTGGATTGGTGGCTTGCTCAGCATTCTTCAAGTCCATTGCCAATGCCCTGCCTGTTTGTGTTTCAAAAGCTGTGGGGACTTGGGGGATTGGTATTTAGTTTGGGTCTGTGCTTTTAGTATTTTGTTAGTGATATTTTTTTTTTTCCTTTTTTTTGACATTTCCTCCCAATTTAGTTTTTGTTCCAAATTTCCCAGTAAAAAATGCTATAGCAAATGTGTAACCAGCGAGCCATAATTTTAGTGTGGCAGTCTGGCGCAAATCAAGGTTGTAGCTACATTTTTACTTTCTGTAAGACAAAAACAAACTTTGTAAATAAAATAACATTTTGTGCTTTGCTCATTCTTACATTTGTTTTTTGTCTAATGTTTAGTTGAAGACAGCTGGGGCTGTTTACACAGGCAGAAGAAATCTAGTTTTGGCCTGTCAAATTTTTTTTTTTTAATCTAAGCTGGAGAAACGTGAAATTAGGGGTGCAGCAATACATCAACATTTATATATCGATCAAATGTCTAACAATACAATGTATTGTTGCCACATGTAAAATACTGATACTTTTATATAGTACCTATAGTTTTACATAGGTATGTAAATTTTAAAATGTAACTTAGCATAATCGTGGGTGTGGAAATATTTTGTATTTGGGAAAACAGATGGGCAGAAAACCCATACATTTTGTAAACTTTGCCATTGCTTGCTGAAATACTTGGAAAAAACAGTACATTTAAAAAGAAAACATGGAATTAAAGAAAGCACTTTTGCTGACAAAGTACAGTCACTGCCACCTCAAATCATGTGCCCATTATTTATTTTTACTTTTAAAAATAGATGAAAGTGTTCTTTTGTTGTAAATGTCCCAGTTGGGATCCCGGATGTGCAATTTTCAGAGTTTAATTAAATATTCATGTTATGTGTTTTTGTTGTATTTGTGAGTTGGGTAGGAATAAAACTAGTAATATCGCCATATTGAAAAAACGATCAGTATACTCCCCAAATGAATTGAATCATAATTATTGTTGAATTTTTCGAGGTATCTGCAAATATTGTATCATGAGATGTCTGATTTGTTTAAGCCTGGTCCAAACTGGCTTATTGGTTTAATATTGACAAAAACCTTTTTTTAAATGCATGTCAGTATGAACTGTCAGACTGGATTAGGTTTAATGTGGGTTTGTCTTCATTTGTTGAGCAACAGGTTGATGTGTCTGGAGTTGTGACAAGAAAACAACTGTCTTAAGGATGTCCCACTTCCACCAGTCACTGCTATTTTTATGGGTCTATATGTCTGCTAATTGTGTCTGCACTGACAGCGGCAACAGTGTAAATGCCACTCTTTCTCTGTGCTGTTGTCTTAATTTCATTTAGCCATCATAAATAGCAAAATATAATAAGTTTGTAGTATTATGCAAACAATGTGGTTGTGCTGGCCAGGGTCATAGCAGCAAAAAAAGGTGCTGCGTTTAATCAGATTTTTGTTACGGTTAAACAAAGCCTTAACAACTTACCAACTTGGGTGCTGGCAGCTCCCTAAAGAATTTCTGTCCATACAGGACAGCTGAATGTAATGAGATGGTTTCTTTTCGTAATGACACTTAAGCCACAAACCTCAGTCATCTACCAGCAGGGACTAGCATGCCCTATACCAATATACTATACTATACAATGTAGTATTATATATATATATATATATATATATATATATATATATATATATATATATATATATACAATATAGTATACTAGCATACCAATCAAACCTCAACCCCTTGGTAATAATTAAAGTAATAATTTAAAATTACTGTGAAGTGATGAAAAAACACAGGTGTTTACAGGACAAAAAATATATATTAGACCTTTAATCAAATCAATCTCCCATTCTGGTTGTGTGTGAAAATTAAACTGGTGTTTATTACTTTGTAATGCCTTGGCATGCTGCCAACATTCTGTCAGTAATAATTGGATCTGTAAATCAATGTTTTCTTGGTATACTGTTACATTACACAGTTGCAGCATTAATAGGGAGTGGTTGAAAAAGTGGTCAAAAAATTCTATAGACTTAACATTGGGCTGAAATTTGTGATGTCATTGCTCCACATCAGAATGTTGTAAAGCTTGGAGTTGGGTTCATATTGCTCAGCTTAGCAAGCAGCGACAAATGGTGACATTACAACCTCACAGCCACGCCCTAACAACCATCCAGTTGACTTCCATTAAAAAGTTGAGAGGCATCAGAACATTGTAGATACAAGTGGGTGGCCTTATCTGGCTCAGACTGGCAAGTAGTCTTTAATTATTACCCTGGAGAGTTTATTAGTTTTAAAATCTGCTACCATCATGTTAAAATGCTAAAATGTATTAGCATTATGATTAAATGTGTTAATATCATGTTAAAAACCTGTTAGCATCATGCTAAGACTTCTATCTATCTGCATGTCTGTCCTCCAATGTTTAAACTAAATATTACTACAATCTTAATATTTTAAAACTCTTTATACTATTTTAAATCTTAGAATGGGCTTTCTCAGACCAACTCCTCTAGTTGATTTTTGCTTCAATTTTTTTTTGCTTCGAGTCTTTTTGCCTTTGCATACGCTGGACACTACTATACCTATTTTCAGGCATTCGCCCCGTTTTTAATTTTTTGTTTTTTTAATTTTTAATTTTCAATTATTTAAAGATGTTTAGGATTTGTTGGATAGCACATTATTGCAGCATGTAGATGATCTTCTGATTTGTTCTCCAACACTTGAACAATGTCAAAGAGATTCTATTAAAGTGCTAACAAGTCTGGCAGAGGAGGGACACAAGGCCTCAGAAAATAAATTGCTCACCATACTTACAAGCAATGGTTGATGTTTACAGAGAAGCTGTACCTCATTCTGACATATCTAGAGAGCATAGTAGTGCAGATACTGGTACAGTATGCCAGTGGATCTGCTGAGAGGAGATACAAATGTAGGATGTCAGTGGGGAGGATGTTTAACTGTCAGGCCCATTTGGACAGAAAACTGAAGGAGATTGTAATATTGGGCCTGACATTGGTGACCCTGCTGCAACAGCTCCCTCAGGCTCAGGGCCCTCCAATCCCCAAAAATGACTTTTCAGACCTTGAGTATTCCCCAGGATGAGGTAAAATATGATGTGCCTTATGGTGAGAAGCTGCTAGACTCGGCAACTCACATGAATGGTTTAAGTGGGCACAGTTTTCAGTAAGTCAATCACATTTGACTGTTTGCTTATTTTGTTCACCCTTACCTTTAAGAAAACGTCTAGGGGTGCCTAACCCCTATGACTATAGACACTGTGCCAGATTCTATTGCACTGGTGAATATAATGCACTCTGCTAAATGCTAAGCATATTTAGGATGTCCTGATATTCACAAATGATACAGTGATACAGAATGGGGAACTGAATGTAATCACATAAATATACGTATATCCCCTGAAAAAATTCATACAGTGTGTGACATTGATTATATATTGGAGTATGAGTGTTAGGAGAAAACAACAGGCAATTGAAGTGACAATGTTGGCTGTATTGTTGTTCTTGCTTTGCTCTTTTGTTGTTGTTTTTCATTTTCTTAGACCACTTATGGCACAAACCACAGCCAAGATGTCATTGCAAACATCAGTCAACATCTGCGTGAGGAATCAAATGGCATTATGCTTAGTATGTTTTCTAAGGCTCATCATAATGAGGAAATGTTAGAGGGATGTATGAGAATATGACTCCAGAATGTGAAAATGTAAAAAAAGGAAAGCCATTTAATTTTTATATTTTTTATTTATTTTCTTAAAATAAACATTTTTTTATTTATTTTTCTTATCATTTATTCATTGATTATTCTGTTTTTGATCATTTTTATATTATATATTATACACTATATCAGCTTATATGGTTGTGTTTTCTTTTGGGGGTATATAAATAAAACAGAATTGAATATTGCCTTCAGTAGGGTAGACAGGGCAGATCGTGAATATTTGCTATCATGTTTGACAGACAACAGAAACTGTTGACTTTGACAAAGCCTGCACAAGTTGGGGCGTACAAGTGAAGCTCCTCTTAATGCTGCTGAGCAATAAAATGGCCCTCACTTGGACCACTTCCCCTCCTAGACGCTACGCCTGGTTTAGGTATGGTGGCACATCGGAAAGGTGGGCCCCTGCCTTCACGGTCTCTCAACACACCACTTCCAGCAGCTCCACACATTCTTCCCAGACCGCGATCATTACACCTTGTATCCCTGCGATCTTCTTCACCTCCACTTTGAGTTTTCTTGGGTTGACAGCATTACAAAAAGTATAAGGATGCAGGATTAAGGTTACTCTGAGGGTAAACAGCATTATTAATTATTAATTTACTCATGAGTAAATTACCTGAGTTTGGCACTTTAACAACTGGGGTGAACTTCCAGAGGATGGAACAGCCCCCCTAAGTTGCAAATTTTTGCTGGTCACAGAGGCCCAGAAGAATGTCTGAAAGAGACACGACAATGTCCCAGCATAACACAGCAGGAATTACAAATACTAGAGAATGTGGTGTCTGGTTTATTTAAGAAATCTAGATATTTAAAAGATAAGTCCATACATAAATCAGTAGCTTAGTTTTAGAGAAACAGACTATCAATCACCTCTCAGAATCAGTCAACTTAGGGACCTAAAATAATCATATAAAGTTTTAACAAATTCAAAATGCCTAGTGAACTTGGTAAAAACAAAAGAAGTTTGGGAATGGTATACTTATTGCAGACATTCAGTATTTTAAAGCAGTATTTAAATATAACATGGACTGAGTGAAGGAAAGGACTGGTAATAAGCCCAAAATAACACTAGTTAAGATGTTTAACAGGCAGTTAAAAGTTTTTCTATAAATTTGCACTAATGAACTGTTTCAAACCACTGACAAACAAATACAAAAACACATTTGTTTTGTCCAAGTTTTGTTCAAAATGATGGCACAATCATAATTCCTTCGAAACAGGTAATTGCTGTTGCAATAAGTACCAGGTCGTAATACGTAAGACATGAGAAATGCAGTTGCAAATGGACTTTGCATTTTTCATTGCAAAGGTTTTCATTTGAAATTTGCCACTAATTGTACGTTCGCGTAAACGAAAATGCAAACAATTTTCATTTGCATTTGAATTTTGTCACAACTGTCTTTTTAAAATTGTCCTCAAAAATGCTCCATAGAGGCGTGGGTATGATTAATAAATATTAATATCGTTAATATTTAATTCAGCCAATCGTGCTGTTTCTGTCATCTTTTTTGTGTCTGCTGTCTGTGTCGGATGCATGGCGTGTGCACATAAGGGACAACAACTGGTTAAGAGACGTTATTGATGAGTTATTTAGCGTTTTAATAAATACAGTCATTTCAGAAGGAAAGAATCAATCCACAGCTCCGTTAAGGGAACATTTGGCCTTAAAGCCAAATAAGAAAGGAGAGTCTCAAACACGATGACCAACTTCATGTCAGCTGAACAAGAATACCGAGCGCATTTTCAAAGATCTAATATTTATTAAATTGTTTCACACAATGCGCGCTACTTTTATGTTACAGTATATACAAATTAGATTGGTTTAAATGAAACACCGGTTTTCTCTGATTGCTTTTAATGATGCTTTGTTTTTTCGTTGTAACAGGTTCAGTAATCTATGCTAATAATAGGTGGTAGTAGGTTGCCCTATTTAGGGTGCACATTTCTGTGTAACGGAATAAAAACGACACAACAGAAGACAACGGTGTTATATTATCTGGATTATAATTATGATTGGCGAAGCGTGAAGGCGCACGCGACACTGCGGACCAATGAATGGTTTTGTGTTTCTAATGTGACACGGATCAGTGGTCACTGTAGTACATGATGCATGCAGTCGGACCTCGTGGCGCAACTGTGGCGCAACTGTGGTGCGACTGACTCTAGATCAGAAGGTTGCGTGTTCAAATCACGTCGTGATTAACGATTTTAATTTTACATAGTATTTAACAAGTATTGGGCACACAGTACTGCATTTGATAAAACAAAAATCTTGTTTTCAGGGCATTACGGCACTTCAGGGCTACGTTGCGTATTACATGTTTCTTAGAATGTGCTTATGTAGTTAAGAGTATTATGACATTCGTGGCGTATCATCTAGACAAACTTAGTAAGTCATGGCAGGGTCAGAATCACCTCATAACAAATCACCTCAGGGTTAAATACCCAGCAAACATGGGGTCAGCCAATGGGACAGCCCAAAGTGTGGGCTAGCCCACACAAATCAGAATCGGCATACTGTGGGCACACTGGGCAAAGTATGAGGAAATTTTCTACATACACAGAAAGCAGTAATAATGAGAGAGTCAGTTTAAACTATTAATTCACAGCCAATAATATTAAAATATACTGAGATTTATTTTTAATTAAAGCAATAAAGCAACAACAATAAAAAATATTTAAAACAGAAATAAACACAAAACTAACAAAACCAAAGAACACTTAAAATACATAAAGGTAGGGTAAAGGTAAAGGTAAATTAAAACTCTGTCACGTTAGAGGCAGTGGGGACCTTTATTGCCCATCTAGCCCTTTATTGCTGTCCCCCATCCCTTTCCCTTGCATTGCGGAGCCATGTTTTAATGCAGGCCTGCACCTCAGATGTTGTAGCATAATTACAATTTAATTACAATTAAATCTGCATTAAATCTGTCAACGACCCTACAATTTAATTACAATTAAATCTGCATTTTGATTGGGGAAACCTGAGATTAGTTTATGGTTAAGGATTGTTTCTTAACCATAAATGTGTATTGATGTGTATTATATTGGTTATTTGTATATTGGGAATTGGTTATTTTGATGAGTATATATATATATATATATATATATATATATATATATATATATATATATATATATATATATATATATATATATATATATATATATATATATATGTGTGTGTGTGTGTGTGTGTGTAATGGGGAGGCCGGCCAACTACATTTGATCATTTAATAAAAGCACTAAAGCCATATAATAGGTAGGATAGGAAAGAGTTTGAGTTAACTAGGGCTAGGCGATTTTTCCGGGGTTTTTTTCCAAATAATTCGAATTTACGTTTTAACACGTATTATTTTTTATAATAATTTTCGTTTGTTAATAAATCTATAAAGAAACACTAATATTTTTAAACTATCAGAAACTGATATTTCTTGTGGGGGTACTGTTTCTATAAAGCGGAATATCAGAGCTAATACACCGCGCTTCCCGCCGATATGATTTATTAGGAACACAACAGAGAGAATAAGAGGCTAGCCTAATACACCTTGCACAGCAGAATCGAAACCCGGAAGTGCTCGTCGAAGCAGTGTATCAAACAGTGGCGCAGGGACATAGGATGATATCCTCTGTTGATATTGCCAAAATTTGGCCAAGAATAAACTGTTCACTTGGTGAAAGAGCATACCAAAGTGAAGCTGGACAAGGGATTCAAGTTATTCTTCTAAAAGTTTATTTTAAACTACAATGTCAACGTATTCTGGTAGCTAGTTATCCTGTTAGCTCCAGCTTATTACTAAGAGATGTGTTGCTACGAATTTTGTTTAACATAGACGTAGCCTAAATAAAGCAACCTCTAAGTATGTCAGTATGTCGATTTACAGAATTTGAGTAAATAAATTGCATGTCTGCGTCAAGTTGTTTCTATTCATTTTGCGCAGTCTACAGAGAATGCCAACGCAAGCCTACTCATGTCATGTTATCAGTCGTTCATAATCAAGACTAACTTTTTTAATTTGGCAGAAGTTTAAAGTTAGCAGTTGCCAATAGGCTGTGATAATTTCCGTCCTTCCTTTGCATGCAGTGTCAGACATAGTGGACAGAGGCTACAGGTTAACTACAGGTTTCTAAATGTTCGAAACAACATTCATTAAAGGTATTTTGTGCTCTCCTGTGTTCAGTTTTTGAACACAAATTTATTGCAGCATTTTAGTTCTCCACTTAGTTTCACACATAACTTAAAATTGCAATAAATCTTCTGTAGTAAATAGATATTCTCAGTTTCGAAATGCATATTGCACACCAACGTGTGATGAAGGACCTTCATCCCGCCGTTTTACTCTCACCTAGTGTGGGCGATTTTTCCGATTAATTCGAATTTACATTTTAACACGATTTTATTTTTTTAATCGAGGTGTCCCGATTTTTAATAAAACTATTAGCGCACGCATCCAATTAGATACATTGTCAATACAGCAGTGGTAGAATAATGAAGAGTCAATATTTCCCGACCACAAGATGGCGCGCCTGATTAACCGCTCCATGTAGAACGTAGCGTCTAAAGTCATGGAGGCTGGGAATATTGTGACATATCACAGAGCATGTCTTAAGCCTGAAACAGTACTGGTATTCCTTTCAAGAAAGCTGTAAGGAAAAACTACTGCATGTTTATCATGTTTCCACAATGGTCTGCAAAGTGCTATTAGTTATTTTTTGTTTTACAGGGTTAGGGTTACATTTGCAGCTAGTAACACTACTGCTGTTACTTTCAGAAATTTAGAATTTGCTTGAAATGTTGAGTTGACTGAGATAACAAATTGTTTACATTGGTTAAGATGTGGTATTTTCTATATGTTTGCTTTGATGTTAAATTTATATCTTTTCATTCATAACTTTGCAATACAAAATACAACTTTCTTAACCAGATGGTTTTTCAAAGTTACTAATAAAGAGAATGTTATTTCAATATTTTAGTTATGTTTTATTTTGGCTAGTAAAACATTTTCAAAAAAATCGAAATCGTGAATCGGTCAAGCGTTCTGAAAAAAAAAATCCAGATTTAATTTTTCTACTAAATCGCCCAGCCCTAGTCTCACCCATGCTTTCCTCAGTTCTTTGGTGTCGGAAAATCGTGAAAACTGAGATAAGGGTGTTTAGAATTAGAGCAGCCCGCTGCAATAGCACCGGCGAGAGGATTCCATTAGTTTTGACTGTTGCAATGGTACCGGAAGTATCGATACACTGCTGCACTTACCCGAAATAGGAAGTGTGATAAAGGTCAAGTATTTCTTATGTTACAAAACAGCTTCGTCCTTCAGGTGGGCGCTTTTCGGCTCACAAGATCAAACTTTCCAGTGAGCCATATTAAAATCTTAGAAAGGTCTTTGTATTATTTGCCATTTTTCTAAACTACAAAGTGTAAAGTATTCATACTTTTTGTCATATATTTATTGTCAGATTTATTGCCATAAACATTAAAATAAATATGTCTAAGTAGTGTCTTTAAAACAATTATTTTTAAAATTACCTAGTAATTTATATTTTTCAGCTGCTGTAATGATTTCAGCAATTATTTACTCTTGAAATAATGATACTGAGGAACCTTACATTGCACTTAAACCAAAAATACATACTTAAAAATATAATAGCAGATAAAAAGACAAAAAAGGTGAAAAAAACGACAGTGTTCTTGCTACTACGCCCCACCCATTTCGAGTCAGGCGTCACCCTAAATGTCATCCTTTCCGCTTAGTGTAGTAGCTCTGTGGACTAGTTGGATCATTTCAAGCAGCAGAATGCTAACTTCTTGTTCATTGATTTATTTTGGTATCGATTTTCACTATATAAACATACAGTTTATACATTTAAAACGTGTACGTCAGCGTTACCTTTGGGTGACTTAGCTAAAACGATTTATCATTCCGCAAAATAAAAATGCATGTTATATATTGTTATCCGTGTGCATTAGGTCATAGTGAGTAGGTTAATTCGCTAGGTAAATTAACTGCTACCCATGGTGGGAACCGTAAGTTTAGAGCTAGACCCAATCTTTTAGAAAGGACTGGAATACCTTCACTCTAAAGGAAAGACTGAGCAGAGAAACTAAAGGCCCTACTGGATGAGTCTTTAGCCAAGGGCAGCGACTTCGTCTACAGGACATCACTAAAGGTGATCAAATAAAACAAAATTTGGACTCATGGATGCTTTATAGGTTTAACTTGCTTTCCATTCATTAGGAAGCTGAAGTAAACAAGTTGTTATTACCAACAATGGCCAAACAAGACTCTATGTTCTCCTCCAGTTCATCTTTATCATCAATCACCAGCAGCAGAAAATTGGGCACCTTAGAGACGACCAAGAAAGAGGGCGAGAAAAGATCCTTGGAAAAGGTGTACATTAAGTTATTTTGTACTTTTATATATTTTTGTAAATGTGA
This sequence comes from Chromobotia macracanthus, assembly GCA_036877525.1. Classification (NCBI taxonomy): domain Eukaryota; kingdom Metazoa; phylum Chordata; class Actinopteri; order Cypriniformes; family Botiidae; genus Chromobotia; species Chromobotia macracanthus. The sequence goes on from JAZGTH010000026.1 coordinate 1,357,974, forward strand.
CCTAAAAGGAAAGTTTAACCTAAACCACTAATTAAATACCACATGATATGTAGATTAGGGTTCAACCTGGGGATGGAGAAGAGCCACTAAAAAAAACATCGAGTTGATAAGCAGGACAGCCATTCATCTCCAGTTGCTTTTCAAACCAAGGACATTCCTATGCCAGATTTTACAGACAATGATGAAACCAATGCTGATGTCTTTGCAATAAAAAAGGGGCCTTGTTTGTGTGGTTTGTCGGTGGGTGAATATGTAACATAGCTTACAATGATGAGTTGTTACCAAAAGATTGCTGGTCTAAGGACAGAGCCATGAGCTCTCACCACTGGATTTTGATCAAGGGATTCAAACCAAAGTTACTTCAGGAGAACTGAACATGTAAGCCATTTTGGATGAAAGTGATTGTTAAATGAAATGTATTTTTGATAAACATTAAATTTAAATAGTATTTGTTTCAGGTCACAGTTGTTGAAGTGCAAGGCCATGTATGTGTCATATTTATCCAGCATACCACCTCCTCTCCTCTTAGACAAATGACTGTCACCTCTGGCAATCAACTAGTGGAGTGTCAAGAATGTCATAATCTGTATCATCAGGAGTGTCACAAACCTCAGGTTACTGACAAGAATGTCAACGACCCTCGTCTAGTATAGTACTGTGCTCGATGCACCAAGCAAATGAAGCGAATGGTGAGTTGTTATGACCATAAGCTGGATGAGTGTCACTGAATAACTAGTTTGATATGAAAGTAGCAACCTTTTATGATAGTAAAGTAGTTTGATATGATAGTAGCAGTATTTTAATGTCCTAAGCACAAAAAGTTCTCCTGTAGCTCAGTGGTAGAGCATTGCGTTAGCAGTGCAAGAGGTTGTGGGTTCGATTCACAGGGAGTACATGTACTAAGAAAATGTATAACTTCAATGCACTGTAAGTCGCTTTGGATAAAAGCGTCTGCCAAATGCATAAATGTAAATGTAAAAGACGAAGGTGAGTGTATTTCCCAGATGTTGAATCCTAGAATGAACCCCAGAATTATAAGATCAGTAAACACATGTATGATGTTCTACAGTAATTTAATTTTTTTCTTTCAGACATCTGCAGCATCAGGAAACTCCTCCAGCAGCAGCTCATCTTTGCCCCCAGGCGGTGGCCTTATAGGGTGGGCTGCCTTTACCAAGACCTATAATGTAGGGCCTTCCAATACCAAGTTAGGCACTAGTCAGCCAGGTGATAGTAAATCTACCCCACCTTTCTCAGGCGATACCCATTAAACCACCCCCTCCCCTCACACTTGGCATGCAAGTGTTGAGCCGTTCGATCGGTGGAGACAGTTTGGGAAAAATGACTGGATCTTTATCACCTGGGGCAGCACATTCTAGTGGCCTGGGAGGCAACGGTGGGTCAGGAAGCAATGGAGGTGGCAATGGGGGCAATGGTGGTAGTAGCAACAACAGTAACAACAGCAATGGGGCAAAAGTACCGTCTGATGGAAAGGCACCCACCTCCCTGGAGTCTCAGCTTAATGCTATGAAACGTTTGCAAATGGTGAAAAAAAGAAGCACAGAAGAAAATAAAAAAATGAATAAGGGGAGTAAGGAAGTCAGACTATTATGTTAAAGAGCAAGCAAATCCTGTATGTGAATTTATATATTGGAATTTGAATGTTACTGGTCTTTCTGGTGGGTTGGTTTAAAGATGTTGCTCTTTCTTTCTAAACCATCCACACCACTGAAGCTGCTTCATTTTAACGATACATTTAATAAATAATTTTTAAAATGTGAATACTTGTTTTTTTAGGTTTTACCAACTATTTGCTTTGCTTAAATCATTGTAGAAATGTATAAAAGTAAAATAATTAAAAACATTAAAAACTAAATAACAATGTGCAAGCAAATAGAAAAGGACATTTGAATGATTGTGAATATGCAAATGTTCATTAATCATTAATCATTTTTCATTAATCATTTTTATATATTATTATTATTATTACTATATACAATAACTCATCAGTGATTCTCATCTGCTATTATAAAATTAGTTATTAACAATTATAATTCAAGGACCCACTGTTGGTAGCTTCATATGTAGGGCAAAAGTAATCTTTGAAGGATTACCTTTATTTCAAAAGACCTTTAATAGACCTTTCAATAGATTTTTCATATTTTTCTTTAAATAGTAGACATACAATTTTTTGTTTTAGGCACATTTTACTTTTTTCCAAGGTGGTTTGCAGGAACGTAGCCTCTTTGTCCATTAGCTTCAGCTAGCCATCAGTCTTTATTGCCACCAGGGTCTGAAAACTGAAGGATATGAACATGCTGGTACTCTTGAAGTGTGAGCTTTTGATTACAGTGTGCCTGGGATGCATAAACTGCATAGAACTAAGAAAAAAGTAAAATTAACAGTCTGAACAGTAGATGATGCTGTGTATCCATACACAATAAAATAAACATGAAATCAAAATGGACCTCATTTACTTTAAAAATAGTATCCTATTCTAGTGTTGATGCAATGTACTTTGAAGGAAAAACCTTATAGTCTTTCATCAAATTAAAATTCAGCTATATTTTTATTTGCTTCTGAAACTAACTTTCTAATGATGTAACCAATGCCATTTTGGTGTAAAAACATAAATTAACCAATACTATAGTATAATATATTAATAGTATAGTATAGTATAATATATTTCACCCCTCTCATGAAATCAAGCCCCTCACATTATTTCCCAATAAATTTTTATTTTTTACAGACAATAAAGAAGTTGGAATGCTATTTTTATGTTGTATTTTGGCTTGAGGTCAGGTAAAAGCCATTCAGGTCCCTTATTAAAAGCAACTAGTAAGTATAAACAAGATTCATAGGTTTCACTGTTTAAATAAGGTGTACAGTGTGTGCAGTAATCACTGTACAGGTGTCCACAAGCATGGCGGAAATGCAGAGAGCCCATATCAAGCAAATTGGGCATAACATTGAATGAAAATGTGTAGTTTAAATGTGCCAGTTAAAAGTGTTTAACATATGTAAACATATGTATTAACATATGAATTATGTAATTAACGTATGTAAAGAATTACTTTACATCCTTTGAATCTTCACATTCTGGATTGTGACAGTGTTCAAATCATAGAATGCATACTCTTGGTCATATATCTGCCTGTGAGGAAAAAGACAACAGATTATTAATGTGCACTTCATATTCAACAGCCAAAATATTATGCATGTTGTTAAAAGATAAATTCATTCACTGTCCTTACTTTAGTGCTGATTTACATATCCTACAATGCTGCAGGATGTCCTTCTGTCCCTCATAGGACTTGAGTAAAGCATTAGCCTCGTTGTGATGATAGCAGTAAATGTTGTAAACTTTCTCCATGACAGATTTGTCTTGGATAAACACTTCTCCTAGCAGTAAATAGCCAACTGTTTATTCATTTAGTTAGAGTAATGCTTGTTACAGGCATATATCTATATTCATTTTTTAAATTGAATCGTGTATCTATGAGTTGTGTTTCAGGGTCAGCTATGGCGTCCTGCAGCCTGTGAAGCACCCCAACAGAAATACCACACACAGACTCAAAGTTGGTGAACAGTCTGTTCACATCCACCATCTACAATAATTTATCAGAGCCCATTAAAAATCAAGGCATCATTAATTTATATTGTATAAAATAATGAGTCAATAAATGAGAGAATAGTTCTTTTGTTTTAAAAGTGGTAGTAAAACACTACTTGTTGGTCAAAATTTATTTTTGTGAACATTATATGGAACCTGTAAGTGCTTCAACCGATCATCAACTATTTTTGCAAAAAACTTTATGTTTACTCTTTAGGTTAGGTAGGTTACTCTTTAAAAATAACCACATAAATTTTTTTGCTATTCTGTTTCTGCAGTGCATAGATGTGCATGTTCCATAATGATTTGTTATAGCTAAGCTACTCTCCCCCAGCTAACAGGGAATGTTCTTGTAACGTTGGCTAATGTTCTCTAAATGCTCTCTCAAAGTTATCAAAATGTTCTTGCAATAACGTTAGTAAAACGTTTCCTTAACATTATCTGCCATTAATAAACATTGTAAAAACATTAGCATAAAAACCATTATTGCGTTGTTAGTGGAACATTCTAAAATGTTAGCATATAAACGTTATTATTGCACTGTCAGTGGAATGTTTTAAAAACATTACCATACAAGCTTTATCATTGCATTGTTAGAGGAACGTTCTGAAAACGTTAGCATAAAAACGTATCTTCAGACTTCCAGGTTAGATATTGACAAGATGGCAGCATAGAGCTAGCGTTCCCGGTTAGAATAGTTTTGAAAACTCCTAAAACCATTAAACTAGTGATCTAAGTAATCTACATCATAAAAATAAAAGGGGAGTAAGATGGAAACTAGGTGCAAAACTAAGAAAGTCATGCAACCTACGGAGAAACAAGACGATGACTCTGCACGTTCTCTCCCGGGCTCACAAGCAAGCGGTCATCAGGGAGATTCAGTGTACCCCACCAGCAAGACCGTCGACTTGAGCCTCATTCTTAGACTTTCATAGAGACAACAAAATTCAAGTCGAGGACATTAAAACAGAAATTTCAGATACCAACGCTAGACTGGAGGAGGTAGAGGGCCGAGTTGTGAGAGCAGAAGAGAGGATTCAAAATGCAGAAGAGGTACTCACAGGCTTGTTGAAGTTATACACCAAAATGGAAGAGAAACTCGTGGACGTAGAGGGTTGTTCCAGACAGAACAATGTTAGAATATACAGAGTTCCCGAAGGTGCCGAGAAGGACTTTCCGACAATGACTCTGTTTCTAGAAAAATTCTGAGAGACAATTTAAATTTATCGGAGGACACATTACTTCAAATCGAACGTGCTCATAGAGTGCTCAGCACAATCAGTACATCGTGGTTACATTTCTAAGAGACCAAAGAAGAGATACTAGGCCTGGCAGATGAGAGGATGTCGTTGGCAAGGAGAGCAGATCAGCTTTGACAATGATTATGCCCCTCAAGTGCTACAGATGAGAAGGGAGTACACAGAGATACGTAATGTTTTGAAAGACAGAGAAGTGAAATTTAGAACATTGTACCCCGCTCGTTTGAAGGTGCTCTATGAGGATGGAGGAAAGATATACAACCCAGTCGATGAGGCAACGCAAGACATGTCAAAGAGAGGATTCCCGGTGCAGTCCATCAGCCACCCAAACACCCTCATGGAGCAGATTCAGCGAATGTCTTGGCAGAGAAGTGGCAGCATGGAGCATGGGCAGACACGATCTTCAACAGAGAAGAAGGCCAACATTCAAGGAGAAGCTGCAAACTTTCTGAAGAAAGGACGGGAGTTTGCAATCTTCATAATTTATACACGGTCCTGAATCTCTTTGTACCTTAATGGTAAAGTGGTGAATACAGAGATGAGAAGCATCATGCCATTTCGGACTGACGCTTTCAGCACTGGCAAAGGTACTTGAGTTAAAAAAAAAAGAGAGTGCGAGACGCAATGTCTTTACATATACTGTGTTTGAACTACCTAGTTAGGGTGTAGTAGTAAATAAGTGAGATATGTTGTATGGATAGCTCAAATGGTTCTTTGTTTAACTGCTATCTACAAGGGCACCTTCTACAAACTCATAAAGAGGGGTTTTCCCTTGGAGCCTATAAGTGTAGGCTTGATTACAGTCATGGTATTGACTTCAGTTATGGAAGTTCACTTCACATTGTACATGTTAATTTACATTTTAAATTTGTTGACTGTTGATTTGTTTCAGTTTGTTCTGTTGAAGGGGATGCTATATGTTAAGACACCTTGGTTAGTATTTTTCAAATGGACTGTAAAATATGAAGATTGCTTCTTTTAATGTCAATGGCAATATTTGATTTAATAGTTACTAAAGTCCAAGGAATTGTGTGGAGGTGATTTTAACACGTCTAAACCCTAAGTTGGACAGTTCTAGAACCACTATGTAATTAAAACCACTGATTAATAAGGTGAATAACTTGTTGAAAGAGTCTGGTATTATAGATGTATGCAGAGAATTAAATCCCAGGATTCGTGATTATACCCACTATTCTCATCCCCAAACGACATACTCCAGAATACATCTTTATTTTTAAAAAAGATCAGCATCTGGTGGAACACTGTGAATTGGGCATGATGGATATTTCTGATCATAGTCCTATTTATATGTCTGTGGGTCTGAATAGGAAACCTAACTCTACAGTTTGGAAAATGAATTCAGATATCTTAAATAATTCCCAAATCAAGCAAACTTTAGAAAGTGAGATTAAATCTTATGTGCCGATAAATGATAACGAGGAGGTGACACCATCAACACTCTGGGATGCACTAAAAGCACTAGTAAGTGGTAAAATGATATCCATTACATCTAATTTAAAGAAACTTAGAAAGCAGAAACTACATGACCTTGAAATTAAAGACTACAGAACGAACACAGGGCTACAATGAATCATAAGGTGAAGCGAGATATTAAAAAACAGTTAAAGAAATAGATTAAATATATTCTAAGATTTAAAAAGATTACAAAAGAAACCTCTGTTCTTAAAACAAAGATACTATGAGATGGGGGAAGGCATTAAAATTGTGATCCTACAGATTAAGGAAACAACAAGCAGATAGAGCTATCAATAAAATCAGGAATACTCTGGGGAGATACTTTGTAAACTGGAGCAAATACAACTGGCGTTGTAAAATTTTTATAAAGTTTTGTATTCACAAACTAAATTTAATAACAATCTGCATATAGATTCATTTTTAGCCTCATTAGAGTTACCCACAGTGTCAGAGGAACAATAATATTAAATTATTAGCGGAAATTACAACGGAGGAGTTAAAAGCAGCCATGACTAAAGACAGGCAAATCACCAGAGAAGTTGGAATGTGGTAACTATCTGCAAATTAGTGTTCTAAATGTTGACTACAAGTTGTTTACCTCCATTTTAGCACGAAGATTAGAAAAGATTTTTCTAGATCTCATTAATTTGGATCAAACAGGCTTTATTTGTCAAAGGCAAGAATTAGACAACATCAGAAGAACTTTATATATTCTTAGTTTCATTTCAAGTCATAAGGTGGAAGCTGCATTATTGAGTTTAGATGCAGAGAAAGCCTTTGATTCTGTAAGATGGAGTTTTCTGTACAAGATATTAGCAAAATTTGGATTACACATCATTTTACCGGAATAATTAAAACATTATATGCTACGCCATATGCAAGGATTAAAATTAATGGAGGTTTACCAGATCCATTTAAATTAGAGCGGGGCACAAGACAGGGGTGCCCCATTTCACCACTTCTTTTCATCTTATTTACTGAACCATTAAGTCAATGTATTCGGCAAAATCATTCAATTAATGGTATGGATATGGGGTCTGAAGAGCATAAATTAGCCCTCTTTGCCGACAACATTTTGATATATATGTGCCAACCTACACAGTCACTTCCTATACTATTTAGCTTCCTTGAGAAATATGAGGCCATATTTGGTTACAAATTAAATGTTTTCGAGACATTCAGTTATGATCCACCTAGACAAATTAAAAAGAAATATAATTTAAAATGGGATACAAAATCAATTAATTATTTGGGAGTAAATTTGTGTGGAGACGATTTAGAATTATTTGTTTTAAATTACGGTCCCTTGAATAAAAAAAATTTAATCCGATTTACTACGTTGGAAGTTCCAAAGCTGATTCAGTTCGGATGATCATTCTACCAAAATTATTATACCTATATCAGACATTTCCAGTAGAAATCTCGAATCAACAATTTACAGAATGGAATAAATTAATATTAAACATCTATACTCCAGTGCTGAAAGATAGTGTAGATGAGTAATGGTTCCCCAGCCTGATGATCTGACTGTGGTCTGTTAGAAAGTCCTTTATCCAAAAACATACGTAATCGCTGACTCCCAGATTGAGCATTTTGGCGACCGTTCTGCTGGGGATGATAGTGTTAAATGTGGAGCTAAAGTCTACAAACAGCATCCATACATATATTCCCGGGTGTTCCAAATGATTCAGTGTGGTGAAGAGAGCTGTGTTGATGGCATTATCAGTTGATCTGTTAGCTCTGTATGCAAATTGATGTTGATTCCACGGCAGATAGAAGGGCTGGCATCTTAGTGTTATGTACTCCAAATATAGTGAACATCGTTTGTCCATTATGGTAGCATTTAAACACCACTTATTAGAGTAAAATGATCAACCCCTGCCTTTGCTCTTACTGGAGATGCTGTTCCTGTTGGCCCGGTGCCCTGTGTGGTCTGCTAACATGATAGCTTAGTCTGAAATCCCAGAGTGGAGCCAGGTCTCAGATACAATTATGGCCGAGCAGTTTTTGTTTTTTTCCATCGACATGATCAGATCTAGCTCTTCTGTTTTGTTGCTGAGAAGGCCCCTATCTCAAGAGAGAGCTTAGACTTAGCAGTGAGGTAGAAGAACTCTACCGAGGGGAAGACACAGAGTTTACCAAGGGGGGAAACTTAACCTGTGGACTATGTGTCATACGGGTTAGCCAGGCATGGATGAACCACTTAGCGCTAGTATATAGACTTACCTATGATGAGGGTCTAAGTACCAGACTTAGTAGACAACTCCTCTGCCAAGTTGTCTTCTGGGGGTGGCAGAAAATAACTCTCAAGATGTCTGTCTCAAGACAGTTCTGTGCTGGACAGCAAAATAGTATAGAAAGGTGCATATTATCACCTCGAGAGAGGGGTAAGGCATGGGAGCAAGCGATACACCCACATGGTTGCCATCTTAGTCACCCTGCAGTACATGGGTTGTAAGTGGGTTCACGCAAAGGGGAGCCACTGTGAGCAGCATGAGCTCTCTTGGCCAGGTCTGTCTCCATCAGAGCGATGTACATTCCAGAACATGCAAATTGGGAGCAGATATCCTTTTAAGATAGGGGATGAGGCCCGGGGAGTGGAGGCTCCATTCACAAGTTATGGAGTATATTGGACTGGATACCATGGTACAGATGCTGCAAAGGCTACATTTGTGGATTTGTACTTGGCAAAAATGACTTGACCATTGTGAGTCACGATCATACTGCCACCACCAATTGCCAACTTATATTTAGCCAAGTCATTTCAGACTTGAGTAGAAGTAGAGGCAGGGCTGATATAAAGTTCTAAAAAGAGTGTATTTGAGGCCCTTAACATGCTTGAAATTACATGAAATTTGGCACACATCAGAGTGGTCAATCATTGGCCATGGACATAATCTGGGCACCCCCATGTGACTAAAGTGATAAAGACTAAAGATTTACTTTAACCTATGGTCACCAAACTTGGTACATGTATTATTCACATCAAGCCAGACAAGTTTCATATTACATTCATTACCTTCACTCAACAGGAAATCAGCCATTTTGGATCTAATGTGGATTTTATGACAATTCCAAATTCTAAATTGTATAAGGATTTTTGATATCTCAAATGGTATTGCTGGTATTGGTATGGCAAGGCAATAAATGTCAAAAAATGGAAGCACAAACTGTCTTATATCTTCTGCGCACATTGTGTGAGTTCATTCAGACTTGAGCTGTGCGTTTTATCTATTGGCTGATGACATACAGGGGGTATTGTGAGTCACAGTCATAGTGCCACCAGCTGGCAGAAGGAAGAGTGTCACTTAAAACAGACTTTCAAATAGTCCTCAATTAATTTTGGCGTGAAATACGCATCATCCTTGAGAAGAACCAGATGATGATGGCGCCATAGTGCTTAAGCCTATCATTGCTGCTTGCAGCTAGGATTATTATTATGTTTTTCAAAGTTTTGAACTTGCAAAAAAAAAAAAAAAAAAAAAATCTCTTGAAACTTGGCGCAACAGAGTCGTTGGACAGGCAAAGGCTGGCAAATGGGCGGGGCAGGGAGATCTGGTACAGGGCACAAATAGATGGTGCATATGCATGCACCTGTATGAAACTTGATACGTGTATCAGTCCTGTCAACCCAAACAACCCAAACACTGACACTCCTGATCTCTGCCCAACAGGGTGTTGGCCATTTAGGATTTTCTGAAAAGTGCATGCCAAGAACTTTTAAATACTCCTTCTGTCAGCATATACACAGTGAAAACAGGACGTAATTATCAATGCTGCTAGTTTATTCAAACATCACATCACAAACAGCAGTAAAACATCAACAACTGATTCAACCAAGTAAACAACTGAGTAAACTTGACGGTAAACATCAAACAATGTATATGAATAGGTAGATTAGCGAAAAGCAGATTAGCTTAACAGCTACTTAGCTTCTGATAGTTTAGAGTTTTTTTTCTGTATAACAGGTCCAGGAACACAGGAGAGCTTAGGCGACAATCCACAATGAGGAGATCGCTGAAGCGGAATCCCAGTAAGTCACCATTATAGGAAGACCAGTTATCCATGTGATTACTAGTAGACCGGACAAGGAAGTGAGGAGTAACTGAGGAATTTATAGCATGGGTGATTAGCGGAGACAGGTGAGTGATTAAAAGTCAAGTCACTGGGAACGGGTAGGCATGATTGGCTGAGTGCATGTGTCTCTGACACCTTCTAGGGATTTTATGTGATTGTCACCAAACTGGTTAGCATCATGCCAAGACATTGGAGATGTCTTCGCAAAAATGAAAACAGGAAGTGGGTCATATCTCCTGTGTGAATTGAATGATTTCATTCAAATTTGAGTTGCATGTTTGGTCCTAGGGATTGATGACATAGAGTTGGCTATTCTGAGTCACAGCCATAGCGCCACCAACTGGCAGAAGGAGGTATGTCACTAAAACAGCATTTAAAAGAGTCTTCTTAAATGAAGTTACTTCATTCTAGTTTAGACAAAAGAAGAGATATTAAAGATGTTAAAATGTGAACAGATTGTTGATATCTTGATAATGGTGTATTTATGGTGAGGCAATAATTTATGGCAATAAATGGAACATGCAGTGTCCCATATCTTCTGCATACATTGAGTGATTTACACAATACTTAGGAAATATGTTTGGTGTTGTGGGCTCATTATAATGACGAGGCTGTTGTAAATCACAGGCTGTTGTAACAGTGCCATCAAATGACAACAGAAATTTCCACTTAAAATAGATGTAAATACTCCACTCTTTACCAGGTTCAATGCAAGTGCCCATAATGCATTGTTTTCAGAGAATCTCCTTATGGCGATGGTGCCGTAGTGCTTAAGCCTGTCATCGCTGCTTGCAGCTATAATGTTATTATTGTTATTATTTTAATTTAATAATAACATTTAATAAGTTTATTATTATTGTTTTTTTAAATAAATGTTAAATTAACTGGCAACATCACCTGGGATGCACAAACAAAACAGACCACCCTGTAACTGCAGCCTAGACTGGTATTTGCTTTAAAGTCAGTGTGGAAAACCCACACAGGTAAGTGTAGGTAAAAGGGACCAGCACTGTAATGACCTTATTGGAAAAGTGGGGGAACTCAGTTGCCACAGACAACCAAAAGTATGCAAGTAACACTTCCATCATCTTTTGTCCATATTAGAGTTTAACTCAACTAGAGCTTCTTCTTCTTGCATGGATAATTAATCACAGGGTGTCTTTGGAAAAGAGAATGGATTTCTCACTCACTGATTTGTCTCCTCTCCAAAATACTCTCGCTACTCACGCAACCTGTTCAAATGTGCAATGACCTCCTGTTTTACAGAGTCCAGTTTGAGTCTCCCTGCTCACAAGGAAGAGAAGGACCTCTTCGCACACACAAGCAGGTTAGGACCTTGCCCCGGGACAGCCACCAGACCTCAGAGTGCAAGAGCAGGTGCTAGAAGTGAGCACCCATCTTATTGCAGAGAATAGAAAATAGATGGGGATTTATAGAATGTGATTTAATGAGTTTTACAATTTTCACAACTTCATCTAGGACTGCACGCAGTTCTTTGAGCATCTTCTTGGTTGCCAAGGCTTGATAATGGATGATACAGTGCTTCCAAACAGCATTGGGGCAACTGCTCATACCTGTTTCACCAGTCTGCAGTGGTGACCTGTCATCACAGGTCACTTGCGCCATCAGTACAGGTCCCAATCAATGTGACAAGCATGAATGAAATCATTCAATGCCTTGAAGATTTATTCTGCTGTAGTGTAAGCTGGCAGAGAATTAGAAAACCAAAACTGTTCCTGGACACTGAGCTTTTTAACATAGCATATATACTGCATAGCATTATCGGTTGACTCATCCAACTGAATGGAGAAGATGGGACTTTCACAAATACCATTCAGTATCTGTTCCTTTACATCAGAGGCTGTACCTGAGATGTGGTGCTGGATGGTATTGTCAGATATTGGAATTGTTTAGCTTGGCAGCAGCAGCTTCTTCAATCATTAAAGAACACATACCCTTTGCTGTAGGAGAAGGAATGTATCACCAATATTGTGAGGTTCCCCTGCCTTACTAATATGTAACGCCACGTGATATAAGGCTTCGGTTGCCTGTTTATTTAAAGTACTAAAGGAGGTAATTGTTTTCTTCTCTGACTTTATGTTAACATTCTAGCAAAAAATTCCAGTGACAGTTACCAAACTTGCTTGATCTTAATATGACACCTTTAAAATTTACAAGGTCTCATATTGTCATTAGCTACTACCTCTTTGCATATAACACACTGTGGTAGTGGAGCATCATCAGGACCAGCTGAACAAAGTGCCAACTTTAAATAATCCTCATCATACTTTCTCAATTTTTTGCTCACCCCAGACTCCATCTGCTTTGTCATTATCAGGACCAAAATGTTTTCTGTCTCGCCCCATGTGTAGTAAGTTAGCCCAGCTAATCCGATATTTACATTTTTTTATTTTTGTGTATTTTTAATCCACACCATGCCTCCCCTGATGTTCTGTTGTGCTCCCAGGGGATGCACACTCCACACTATAAAAATAATTGTGCTAGATCCCTCTTGTCTTTGTGTTGATTTTCTGAGATAAAAAGTATGGTGGCAAAAGACCATACATTACAAAGACACCAAACTTTGTTGGTCCCAATCATCCCACTGCTACCCAGAAACAGTTACATTCTACTGACATTAGTTGGTGCTATAATGAGCTTAATGTTTTCACTCGTAGCTCAGGAACCTTAAATATCAGGAAGCTTATATATTAAATAAAGGCATTTTTACAAAACTGCTTTTCATCAACTGCAATGTAGCCAAAGGTATAAAGCCTATGTTTGAAACAAAATTATTGAAACAAAATGAAAAGAAAATTGCTGTTAAAATGTATATTATTAAAGGGTTTCCATTTTTCCATTGTTGTTAAAATTTATATTATTGAAGGGTTTCTTGTCAGATGCATAACATTCTCTCAAGAAGTATATGTGATGAGGCTTGGCTTCCAAATGACTAACCCCACTGAACTCATTAGACTGCTATTTGGCAGAGTCTCAAGAAAGAAAGGAATCAAATGCGGTTATTAAACAAATGTCTCAGCTTGTTATGAAGGAGGCTCCTGCTCCACCTCCTCCGCGGCACCAGAGGGAACCATCTCCAGAATATTAACTTCCATATGAACTACGTTTCCCACAATGCCACGCTCCTGGGTTTGATTAGCTTCCTGTTCACCTGAACCTTGTTATCTTGTGTATTTACATCCCAGTCATGCTGTGTAGCTTTGTGAAATCTTGTTTTGCCCTGGCTGACATTACTGGGTGGGTTTTTGGGAGCACGCTGTTGGATTATATGTGTTTGATATTGGACTGTTTATCCCGTTTTGCCTGTTTGTTGCCTGACTTATTCCCTGGACTGTTTTTGGATTCTATGATTGTTTGCTGCCTGTCTACGACTCTTGCCTGTTTACTGATTATGCCTCTGTCTTGCCTTTGATTACCCTGTTTGTTGGTATTGACCCTGCCTGTTGACTACGATTATTAAAAGCTGCAAATGGATCCCTGTGACGCATTCTCATCATTACACAGCTAATCACTTGATGGGAATATACCTGGTGGCTGTCCCAGGTCAATATTTCTGCAGTGTAGGCAAAATAGAAATTAACATAGTGAACAAACAATTAATAAGGCTTGGTTTGTTGAACATTAAATCTTTCTTTACAAAATATTTTTGTTAATGAGATGATCACACATCATAACCTAGATGTTCTCTGTTTGACAGAAACGTGGCTAAAACGAGACAATAGCACTACATTAAATGAGTCTATTCACCAAAATTGTTGTTATAAGCATGAGTCTCGTCTAAAAGGCAAAAGGGGAGATGTTGGTGCTATAACAGAAGCAGACTCAGAACACAGAGGGATTATACCAAACAGGTGGTTTATTGACAATATGACAGTATAGAATGAAACAGGTAAGTATCAATGTAATATTAGTCCTTGAGTTAGCGGAGGTGGATTAGTAATATTGCTGATGTCCTTTACCAGATAGTTGTGAAAGGAGGAGATGGTAATGAATGCCACGAGCTGGTATCAGATCAGGTTGTGGAACACTGGAGCACACACGGACTATGGAGAACACAGGGAAGATGCTGGAGACGAGGGAGATCGATAGCAGGTAGATACTTTGCATGGGAATGAATCCTTTTCCTATTGGAGACCAGACAGTGTGCTAGACGAAAGTGTGTGCTTTTGTAGTGCAGATGGTGATTGGGGAAATAGCGAACAGGTCAATGTGATTAGTATTCCGGTGACTGGGATCATTGACAGGGGCAGAGCTTGGTGTTTCCGTGACAGCTTCTTTTTATAGGAATATTTTTAAAGTTACCTAGAGGTCTGATTTCAGATACAATTCTTAAAACAAGTGATAGTGTTCAAAATAACTTATTGTGTATACATCTTATATACATCTTGTGTAAATGATAAATTGAGTTTGTCATTTCTATTGGCTTTTGTATGCAGGCCACCAGACTTTAGATTTAATACTGTTCTGAGGTGTAAATGTTGAGAGAAGACATTCACTCAACAAAAGCAAACTTAAGAAAAGGTTTCTTCACCAGAAGAACCCTGTTCTCTGCATGCAGGACTGCTGTGCTTTCTCCTACAAAGGAGACAGAACTTCTGCCACAGAACCTGGCCAGGGTTGGGGAGGGCGAACCACTTCCTCAGACACTGTGCTAAAGGCTGCAACAGAATGATCGGTGTACCCAAGACAGTGGTTGAAGAGTCGCAGGGTCCCAGCTCTGGCGAGAAAGAGGCGGGAGGGGGCTGCCTCTGGGACCTGTAAACTGGGGTACGATCATGCCAAGACAGGATGTGTTTGATCACCTTCATTTGCTTCTTTATCATTGAAACCTGGCAGGCAAATTATGTCGTCAAACATGCCACCTTCAAAGATTAGCTATAGATTTAACCATAGATTTAGCCTCCTAGAAGACCATGGTCGAAATTGCTCAAGTCAGCACTCATGTTGTGACTTTCGTCACCCTCAGGGCAAGGTCAAACCCCTAGTGTCAATACATCGACACAACATCTCATTTCCTCCATTAGGGAATGGAGATTACATATGTAACTGAGATTTTTGTATTTTATGTAACTGACATTTTCACTTCTGTGCTAACGATACTCAGCTGTAGATTTCTTTGAGGCTAAGAAAATGCATAGACAATATTTAAACTTGGATGACTAGCAACTTTCTATTTGCTAGAAACTTAAACTGAAACTATTATTGGACCTAAATCTCCTACATGGAACTAATTGGTTTAGCTCTTCAATAACTGTTGCCCTGTTGGCTTGCTTACTGGGCGACTGCTGATATCTAACTTAGCTTGGGGTTTTGTAAATTGTTAATATTGCTTTTAGCAAAATGATATAATTGCAGTCCTAAAGACTCTTCTATGTTGTTATTCCTTTGTCCCGAATTCGCTTTCATTCTCTTTCATTGTGTAATTTTTAGGTATTTTTATTTGTATATATTTTGTGTATGTGTGTATTGTACTTTTGTGTGTTGCATGTATTTTATGGTACTGTTGCAAATCCCTTTTACCCCCTCCCATAAAATGTTATCTTTCTATGTGCCATCTCCATGTAAGCTGGTATGGCATATCTTGCTTATTATGATATTGCAGTTTTTAGCATTTCAGTCAACTCTTTATTCATAAACCAATTAAATTATATTATTATTATTATTATTATTATTATATCATTGTATTATTATATTATTAAATATTATATTATTATTAATTATATTAACCTAGTATGCCTGATTAGTTTTATTAATATACATCTCACACATATTATTTGCAATAATACCACATATTTTGTGTTAATGTCTGACATTTGCTCTGCGTTTTATTTTTCATTATAAGTACAGCTGCTTTGAAACAAAGCAAAAAGTGCTATATAAATAAACATTTACATAAACAAACGTTACATTAAACATTTTTAACCATAAGAGAGCATCTGGCTGGTAACTATGAAATAATGACACTGGGAAGTTTCTTACCGACACTGGGAAGTTTCTTACCTTCACTGAGAGCAGAAAACTACAGAGACCACGTTGGAGTCTAAATCTGACTTACTGCACCCATACACAGACAAGATCACTCAGATCCAGTGATACTGATTTGCTTTATGTTCCTAGGACAAAACTTAAAAACAGAGGTGACTGAGCATGTTTGTTGTTTGTCCTATGGAACAGCCTCCCGACCTATATTTGATCTATTTTTAAATCTACAATCAAAACAATAAATCTACAATTTATTTGTATTATATTATATATTATATTTATTTTTAACGTTATTTTAACCTTATCCATTTGACTTTTTATGATTATTGTGTTGTATTTTTTAAGGTTGTGCTCTTTTGAATATATGCTTTGAGCAGCACTTTGGTCAACTTTTTTTTGGTCAAATTTACATGCTATATAAATAAACAATTGTATTACAATACAATTTAATTGTATTGTATTGTATTGAAAGAGGGGTGCATATGTGAAAAAATCAATAATGGGCAAACCTGAGGGAACCACTCATTGGCAAAACTCCTGTGAAGTGCCCTATCAGAGAGAGGAGTGAACAACCACAGAAGCTTGGGCAGAGCCTATCTCTGCAGAGAAGTTTGGCAACAGGAAAACTCAGCAGTGATGACAGAGAAAACCATAGCTCAGATGTCACAATACAACCTTGTTCCACCTTAGAAACTAAGCTGCAAAACATATTGCAGAAAAGCTAGTTCATGCATTTATGACTTCCAGACTGTCTGTTGTAGTGCACTGCTAGGTGGTTGTTTAGCATCCTCAATAAACAAGCTACAGTTATTCCAAAATGCAGAGTTCTTACCAAATTCAGAAAAAATGATTGTATAACCCCAATTTTATCATCACTACACTGGCTACCTGTCAAGTTCTGTATTACATACAAGTTATTACAATACTCAAATTACATTGGTGTCAGGGAGGTGGTGAGGGAGAACCCAAACGCAAGCCAGCTTGATACAAAAACTTTATTAACAGGAACTCCCTCAAGGGGGAGAAACAAAAACCCAGAGCCATGAACAAAACTAAAATAACTTGACAGGAAACAGGCAAACAGACAAACAAAAATGTACCAGCATAAGACAGCAAACAAAAGAGCATTAAATAGTCAAAACCAAGGCAGGTAACAAGGACAGACAGGTGGGAGGGATTAACTAATGATGAGAGCATTACGAGGGAATGAGAGGGCGGAGTCAAGAACATGATAGGAGAGCACATTGCACAAAGTACACATCTAATGATGCTTCCACACATAACAAAGACACAAAGCATGAGTCTAGATCCTGATTCCAAAAAAAAGGAATCAAGACTAGGATTGAGTCAGGATCCAGACAACATGCTCTGACACAAAACACACAGGGAAGTCAGTCCTGACAATTGGATAAAATGCTAATGATTACCTTATGCTAGTAAAGTTACAAACTGCAGCTATGGTAATATTCTTTATTTGCCTGGCTTTATCTCAGGATATCTATTCTGGGGTAGCTACAGATCAGTTCCAGTATGGATCCAGCACCACAAGATAACTTCAGATGACCCAACACTGTGTAGAGAATATAATGACCTCTGCGAGGACTTTGCGAGGTGGCAGTAGGAGTTCTCCTGAGAAGCAAACAGATCATCCTGTGCTTCTCTGACCTTCTCCCAGATTATCTGGGCCGCCTGAGGGTGAAGTCGCCACTCTCCTCAATGCAAGATCTGTCACAAGAGAAATAAGTGTTCAAAGCACAGGCCAGTGCCAACTGGGCTCTTTTGTTGGAGAGAAACAGCCTGTCAAGGGAGGGTTGAAAGTACACATCCTTCAGGTTGATAACCACAAAACAATCTTGATGGCACATCAAAGCAAGGATGCACCTCTTTGTAATCATCCGCAACAGGTGCCTGTGAGAAATTCAGGACCTGCAATCCACTGCTTTTGCATTGTAAAGTAGGGGCTGTAAAAGCCAGTCTCCATCTTGGCCAGTGATACAGGGTGAACAACAGCCTTATCTTCATGAGTCGCCTGTCTTAGAACTGTTTTAAAGCCTGCGAGAGCTGATCTTTAGTACATTCCTGTGGGATGACTTTTTATGCTGAGACTGGGAGGCTCAGATGGTGCTGGAAAGGTGGATGGTGCCACAGGAGGTGACAACAGCGAGAAATAGACTGCAGTTGAGACTTTGGTGGCTTAGGGGCAGCTGAGTCACCCAGAGGCATGTGTTTAATGGCTTCAGTCTGCTTCACTGCAGAGGACTGTTGGGTCCTTCACAGTGTTGCCAAATAGACCTGCTTAGAAGATGGGGGCTTTGAGAACCTTATTGGCATCCTTACCTTTATTAGCTAATCTAAGTTTAGCCACAAATGCCTCTCCTGGACCATAAGATCACTCATGGTTTTTACCATTTTACTATTGTGCTTGACATAAATTAAATGACCATTTCCCCCTTATTGAAATGAAATGTTGTCCTTGAAGGTAACTTTATCCAGACAATTCCATAGGCTTCCATACGTCCATGGGCTTCCTGTGTTTTTTATTAATCTGGCATAAAGACCTTTGAGTTCCCTTTTGAGGGCACTTGATGCTGCATCATGGCTTGACACTATAGAGAACACACTTCAGGTGCCCCCAAGTCTAAACACATGTAAAATCACGCCTATTTACAAGCAAATGAATGTCATGAGACATAGTGTTCCGTGTTATGAAGCCTTCAAAAGGAAATAAAGAAAGCACTAAAAAGAAAAAAAATGTGTTCTGGGAAGTTTAGGAAGTGTGTGTCACCCTGCCTATGCTACATCACCAAGGGTAACACACACAATATGTGTGTATTTTGTTTGGGAGCAGAGCACGCTAGATCAGCTCTCAAAAGAGATGACTGCCCTCAGTGTGAATCGCTTCCACCGAGAATGCTTCACTCTTGCCTGTCTCTCTTTAATCCAGATGGGAACTGGGTAGCTGCACTTTGTGGGTCGGGTTCTGTTTTTGCCGAGGCAGAGCAGAAGCTGCCCTGATGGGGTTTGCAGTTTGATTTGACAGAGGAGCAGCTGGAGACGGGCTCTGCTTGTTTCTCCTGCACTCTTTGCTAAATCAGATGAGCACACGCTGGCTTTAGACGCCCGCTCTGCAGTTTCTTCTAAGACAGATGATTAGTTCATGCTGTCAGCGTTGGATGACGATCTGGCCATTGTCAGACCAGCCCCCTCTCTCAGCCACATTTGAGGAACTGGTTGAGGTGACATTAAAAGATCAAAGTTGGATGATAGATTTTTATCACCTAACCGAGAACAGCCTCCCCGCCACAACCTTACATTCTTCCCTGATCTTCACTCTGAGGTGTCAAATTCTTGGAAGAATCCATATTTCGCTTGTGTCTTTACTCCCGCTATGAATAATTTCTCCTCCATCATGGGGCT
Organism: Chromobotia macracanthus; assembly: GCA_036877525.1. Taxonomy (NCBI): domain Eukaryota; kingdom Metazoa; phylum Chordata; class Actinopteri; order Cypriniformes; family Botiidae; genus Chromobotia; species Chromobotia macracanthus. The sequence goes on from JAZGTH010000026.1 coordinate 1,377,819, forward strand.
ATATGAGCATAGATATGGGGGGAAACCTGGAGGAATATGGGGAGGAAACCTGCCTTGCTCTTCAAGCCATGTAGGGTGACATCTAGTTTAGTGCGCAAAGCATATGCGACAGTGGGTCAGGCTAATGCATGCACAATATGACAGTTTTGCAGGCACACCAGGCTGACCTTCTTAAAGACCTGAACTAAGGTGGGGGATTAGAACTGGATGCAGATGGCCATGCACTCTGAGATCTCAGTATAATGAAAAGGTGACTCCAGTACTTCAGAACTGAATACAAAGTGCTTAAATGCTCCCCTAAATTCCTTCAAGAACTGCAAAGGTTGTCAGTGGTTCCACCAGTAACTCTTCTGTTCTGAATCACTTAAAATATATTTTAAAGTTCCTTGAGTACACAGGACATTTGAGGCACCTTTAATTTTTACAGTGTATTTACACTTTGCAGTAGGAGAAGTTCTCATATAATATCCTACCTATTGGGTTCTCGAAAAATCCAGACAATGGATGCCACTGTGTCCTAGCTGAGATTTGGCTGTATTTGTTCACCAGCCTCTGTATGATAGCACATAGTTTATGACGTGATCTGTTATAGTAGCTCTTATTTCATCAGTCAGCCTTGCTCTGGCCCTTCTTTGACGTTCTAACTCCTCTCCCTCTACCTAGCCCTTGTCTCACTCCTCTCCCTCTACCTAGCCCTTGTCCCACTCCTTTCCCTTGTCCTGGTACTTGTCTTCCTCTTCTTTGTGCAGGCATTGTGTGTGTGTGTGTGTGTTGCTGTGTATTGTTCCTTTTCCACACAAAATCAGCCCAAAGAGGTCCTCTTTACTCCATATGCTCATTTGACTAAAAGAACCTCAACACCTGAGTATGTTTCCTAGATGAGAACCAGCTGTGATTTACTTAAGCTGTTTCTCATTATATTTGTGTTTCAATTCACAATATGACCAGCTGTTTAATTTGACTTTAGCCTATAAGTTGCATGATAAGTAAACATTATGTTTTCTGTTCTGACATACAGTGTGAAAGCATTTGTAAATTTGGTAGTAAAAATGTATTGTTTTGGTTGTGCTTGTCTTTAAAAGAAGTTTAAACATTTTAAATTTGTGTTAACTGTATGCATTTTGTGTCAAAGCAGCAAGAAATCTATTAATCGTTAGTTAATGCCAATATAATTAGCATCAACATGATTGACATATAATGCAGGTAATTAAATTACACAATTTCTTAAATAGGGCAGGGCTATTTTATCATGCGAGACCAATGAACAAACTTTAAATGCGCCCCCTTCAGGGCTTCAGCCCTGTCTAGCCCCGTGCTATTTTCCCTTGCGACCTCTTCTTATGACTTTCCTATTAAAGGTGAGTTAAGTAGTCAAAATCTGCATATTACACACTATTCTTACACACTTGCCTACACTGACACTCGTGTATGGGTGTTCAGTTTTTGTTTTAACCGTGTAGTTGTTTTAGACGCAATGCTACCAAATACAATGTGTACTTTAAGTCAAGGTAGCTTTCTTATTTGTTGTCAGTTTCTTTTTTGTTAAATAGAAATTTAACATTTTACACGTTGTTTGTAATATACTTATATACAGTTTATTTTTCAATTCATTTAGGCACATAAAGTCTTTTATCTTTATCTGTCCCCAGAACATCCATTTGCTGGTAAAAAGAGTTCACTAAGCAGCACTAAATGTAAGTGTTTATTTCTGGACTTTAAAATAACTAAAATTTGTTTTGTCAGTCAGGCCTTATTCATGAAATACAAGTAGAAAATTATTTTCATAGTCCAATCATTCATGAGAGAATTAATTTCATTTGCTAATTTGAATTCATTTATTTAACAAGTGTGTTCAGCAGTGTGTTCTGCATATCTGTCATGAATGGCTCTAAAAAGAACAGCTCTGAGATTCTGTCATGCTTTGCCTTTTTGTAGTTTTGTAAACTATTTCTTAATTTACTTTTGTACGTTTTTATATATAGAAATGCTGATGTATATTGTTGGCTGACACAGAATGACCTTGCTGTACTTGCCTCATCTTTTGAAGGTGTGTAACTGAGCAATTACTTTTTATAATTGCCCACTGTGCAACAACACAGCTTTAGCTTACCCATTTACTTAAACAAATTGGACTATACCATCAACATGAGCCTCATTTCCACAACTTGTGGATTTAATGTACCCCAGATCATTGACTACGTCTGTATGCACCCTTATTATAATCACATTATGAGATTGTCTAGCACAGATATGTAAACTGTGGTAAAGAAGGCATCACATTTTTGGGGAGAGTTCATGTTGACAATGTTGCGTGACATTAATGTAATGCAGTATGCTGATGGTCACATTGGATGGAAAAAATCCATCTAATGTATTTTTGTCTGTTATTCTTAATTGATATTGTACATTTAACTACCCTTCAACCATAAACCTATTGCCACAACCACCCAGCTATTATAACAATAATATACCTTGTATTGTATTATGTATCTTGTTAACTCTGTATCCAGTTTGTGATGTTCCTATGTTTTATGTTGCTTTGGATAAAAGCATGTGCTGAATGAATACAGTAAATGTACTCTGTGTCTGTTAATAAAATGTTTTTTAATTCTCTTTTTATCCACCAACATCCTTCAAAGAACCTCACACCAACTGTGGCAATTGCAGGAGACCCATTCGCTTAAAGCGGCATTGCAGTTTTTCTTGATGGCAAGGAGTTGCTTGCCGATGAACAGGATGACGTAACCATGGCTGTAGGCCTTCCTATCAGGGCCTTTTTTGTTAAGATATAAAGTCTTCATGCAATACAAAATTAACTTTATACATTTATACAGGATTCAACATCTACTTCCCACAGGAGGCACAGGAAAGCTTCTAAATAAAGAACAGGAACTTGCTATTATCAACATGGTAATTGCTGACAATGAAATTTAATTAAAGGTCATTTAGTTGAGAGTTGTAGAAGACAACTTTATCTTTGGGAATATTGCAGCAATCAGTATAACATCCATTTCTTGGACTCTAGCTAAACAGAGTCCAAATTAAACAAGAACCATGAACCTTGAGCGCATCAAAGAACTCTGTCGCCAATATGTCCAGTTTATGCAATACAGCCATTACTGTACCCTACATTACACTACATATACACTACTGTACACTGTACACTACTGTACAGTGTGTTTTGCAGTAAACTATAAACCTGGAGCACAGTAGGACATACAGTAAAGCATACACACGCACACACACACATACTGCGTCTGATTACTTTCAGAGAGTCATGGAGTTGGAGGCCAATCAACTACCACATGAAATGATCTACGTTGACGTCTTTCAACATGGTGCCTTCAACATGGCAAAAAGGCGTCGGTGCCTATAATTATAAAAAATACAATTGGCAAAAGGGCCACAGTTACTTTGCTGGTCCATAGAGGAGACAACATCACCATGTGCACCGCAATCTCAAACACTCCTGAATAAATGTGTGGTGATTGGCCCATACAACATGATCGCCTTCTGTTTTTAGAAGACTTGCACGAAAGACTTGTGCCAGAGGTAGAAAGGGGACAGGTGGGAAACTTGTCAATATGTGATCACATGGGACAATGTGGCATTCCACCATTCCCGTGCAATCACAGACTGGTTTGATGCCCATCCTGGTTTCCTTGCCTCTTTCCTCAACCCCATTGAGTTTTTCTCAGCCTTGAGATGGAAGGTTTTTGACCATCGTCCACAGGACCAAATATCCCTCCTGGATGCAGTGGATGCTGCATGCCAAGACGTCAAGAATTTCTGCAGCAAAATAACAAAATACATGCATTTACTAAAATGAAAATGTAGAGATGCTTCAAAAGAAACTGTAGTATACAACAATTTATGATCAATACAATATACAGTCTATTGTATAAGGTCAGATCTGACACCTCAAATTAAAAAAAAAAAAAAAAATTCTGTTTCTGTAATTTTATTTGCCCTATGCCATGCCCTATTTCTGAAATGGCCCTGTTATAGCTTTTCAAATGTGACAGTACAGTTTTGATAACTTTAGACCTAGAGAGTCCAGAGAATTATACTGCACTGGTTTCTTTTAACAGGAATAGTTCACAAAAGTAGGTTTTTAAAATAACCTTAAATATTTAAAGGGTGGTTTGATTGACAGCAGTGGTTCTAAAGGTCCAGTAAAAGTTGTTCAGAATTAAAGTTGTTCAGAATTAGGAGTCCTAACATATAATATCAATATTTTGTCTGTTTGTCAACTGTCACAAGAAATGTAATTATTAACCCACCCAAAAAACAAGATAACCAAACAAGATGCCCCCCGATAGGATAACCTAGATATCCAGACCACAAATAAAGGAATTCCACCATGTGCACCACCTGGAGTGCAAATCTGCAAGGTAGGCACTATAGGTTAATATTTGTTCTTTATTATATATTTCCTGTGGCATGCAGGCTCACTTTGTGCGTGATAGACAGTGCATGCTAGACAGTATGACTGTTCCATCCAGCATATATTTTTCCTGTCTAATACCTGCTGAAATGTAATTAAACAATAGCAGCCATGTTTCTCAAAATACAAGGAATGTGATGACAAAGCAGACAAATACACTGTATGCCAAAAAGTCCAATCAGGCCAACAGTTTTAAAGTTATAGCGAATTTCACCAAAATAAAGTTAAACAAATATAGTAAGTAGAATCAGACCAACTGCAATAATGAGCAATTAATATCATTTTAAGCAAAAAACTTAGGTAGTGCTGTGGTGACACAAAACTTTGGTATGCCAAACCATTACAGAGCTACAGCCTTGAATCGTTTTGGCATTATGCCATTAAATTTATTGATGTGGTATACAAAAATGGTTTAGTCTATCAACACAAAATCCATAACTTTTGACTGGCATGGTCTGACGCTTCAATTTTGGTGAAAATTGGACAAACGATTTAGATTTAAAAAAAAATCAAAATGGTGGACAGGAAGTTTGCCCAACTATGGGCAAAAAATTGATATGTATGTTCTCAGCATGAGGCAAGTAATTTATTGATACCAGTTTTATTACATCATTTCATTACCATCAAAGGTTCTTAGCATTTTTGGAAATTTCTTTATAAGCTTTAACCGCAAGTTAAGAGTACTGTCAGGGCATGGTGTCGAAGACACACATGGAGTTTTGTAATGATATGGCAATACGTTTGTAAACTATAGTATTTTATGGCAAAATTCAAAATGGGTGACACCCAAAATGGCTGATATGGAAAAATCTGGTATTGTTAGATTCAACATGCTGCACTGACTCTAAAGAGAACAGTTTTGTGATTTTTGGCCAAGCCGTTCAGAAATTATAAGCAAAAATATACTTGCTTATATAAAATATATATATATTTTTCATATCTCCTGACCACTAGGTGGCACTGTGCCGAAACTATGCAGGTACCCTCAGGTCATTTTAGTCATAACACACATCAAGTTGGTTAGAATACACTAAAGCCTTGTGGAGATACAGCATCACGTCCATTATGGCACACTCTTTTCTAATTCGTTTATATGTTATTTGAGAACAGTTTGATGTGTTGAATTGAGATACGTTTTTGTCTGCATGGTCTGAATATCATCTGGTTCAATTTTTGAAAATATCGGACAAGAAAATGTCAGAAAATTATTTAATTGGGTGCTTTTGAATCAGCATGAGTGAAGAAACCAACTTTGGACAGTTGGTGATGCTACAGGGATTAAGTTAGGGACTATAAAATTAGTGTGGTTAATATTCAGACTGTCCTCTATCCGTGTGCCAAATTTTTACAACTTTTTATAATACAAGTCTATGGGATGCCATAGACTCCAGAGCGGAAGAAGAAGAATAAGAAGAATGCTGGAGGGTGATTTGGGGGACCACAAAGTGTCAACCTGCTGGTAAGTTTTTTATAAAAGTTATATAAGTTATAAAAATTAATACAAATGTTTACTTAAGTGGTGAGATTTACCAGAGGATTTGTAATTGGCTCGCTTCTGTTATCTTGCCCGCCCCACAGCCTGGTGACGCAGATAGGTTTGAATTTGTGGTCAGTCAATTTAACTTTGATAACATGAAATTAGTAAAGCGGTTAGAAAAGATGCAGCACGTTTGCATCTGTGTGGCTGAGCGAACAAGAGAGAATGACAGTTGATGTGCTGTGAGAACAAGCAGGTAGGGAATCAGAGCAGAGAAAAAATGTGTTTATTTCTATATGATATGCAATTAATTTATATCCTGCCAAAATCCTGACTGGGTTGCATCTTTAAAATAATAATATAATAATTAAAAACAGTTTCTGACTTTTTTCTTCCACAGAAATGTGAAAACATTTGAACACCACACCAAGAAAAATCTGTAGCATGTTTCACCAGGGCCTTTTCCACATCTTTTTCTCTCTGTTTTGATCTTCTGTTCACACTGAAATGTTGTTTTTGACAATGAACACCCCGGTGTAAGTTTTTATTGCATGAAACAGAAGAGGGATTAGTCCAGCTAACAGGAAAGGTTCTCAGAACTTTGGCTAACGTTATCTAAAGGTTCTCTCAATGTTATTAAGCACGTTATTGCAAAAACATTGATAGAATATTTTTAAGTCATTTGTAAATGTTCAAAAAACGTTATCATAAAATGTTATTCTTACATTGTTTGTGGAACATTTTAACAACTTTATTACTTAAAAAATTAACTTCCTTCTACAAATTGTTACGAATGAGGTCTCTGTTCCATCTCCGCCATGCCACCGGAAGGAGCCCTCACCGGAATACTAACCGGTAGCTATTTGCACTATAATTCCCATAATGCCCTATACCTGGGATTAATCACTTCCTGTCAGCTGTTTCCTGTTTGGTGTCTATTTAAGCTCCATGAGAACATAGAGTGTTTCCTGTTGTGTTTTGGATTACCTGTTGTGTCCTTGGATTGTTTATACCCTTTTGCCTGTTTGCTGCCTACCCCGACTTTGGATTGTATTTTTGTGATTGCTTGCTGCCTGCCCTGACTACATGCCTGTTTACTGTTTGGCCTCTGCCTTGCCTTTGCTATTCTATCTGCTGTGTCTCGACCCCTGCCTGTCTGACTACGAAATGAAGGAATGCAAAGGGTTATTTTATTTTAATTATCCACATAAGATGGGTGTGGTTTTGGAACACACGTGCATGTCAATCAAATATGGTTTGAGTGATTGAGGGATGGATGAGCCAGGATGTGAAAAAGTAAAAATTCTCAAGTAGTTTCATGTAATAATGATCAATTCTTATCACATGAATATTTGTAGTCTTCATACAGGGCTGCCAACTCTCAAGCATTCAGCATGAGACTCAACTGACTCACAATGCTGTACACACCATTATTTCTGTGGTGTTTAATAAAAATTGTGAAATATTTCCTTATAATTGCCTAATAGGCCTAACACACGTTGGTGCTGCAAATATTGTACAATGCCACAACAGTCTAACAGCACTCTTTAATGTCAGCCCTGCTTCAATGGAAAAAGTAATGCTCTTTGATATCATTGTGTGCATCACACCGAACATAGACCAGATAAAGCAAAAGACCGGGTTGTCTGCATGCATGCGGAATTTTTCAACTTCTATTGATAGGGAAAACACAAACACAGATGCGTGCAGTGATACATATGTTAAAGCATGCCAGCGCAAAATCTCAAAATTATACAAAATTTTAAATTCAACATTGTCTTCTTTTCACTTTATAATCTTTCCCAAGACAGTGTCTGAATGTGATGCATCGTAATTCCTATGATGAACACCTATGAAAACATTATGATCGAATTGATGAACCTATGAATTGATTCTTGCTAAATGTCATGATTCATGTTTTTTTTTTTTGTGAATGTGCGGGGGTAGTGGGTGTTAAGTCTATATCATGGCAATAACAGCACTAAACTATTATTACTACATCTGACTACATCTATATCTACATCTAGTGTTTTGTTTTCTGAGTGTATTATATTACACTGTATTGAGTTAAAAAAAACTACAACATAAACAAAAATAAATTTACCAGATAAAGGCACCAAAAATATGTGCATTGCATTCACACGCAAATACTACCACTTTTAAATCACTTGTGAGACTGTCAGCGTTTGCTTTTCTGTGACTGTCACTGAAGCCACCCACCTCTTGTGTGTAAACCGTGCCGTTGCTCTTCAAAATAATGCAATTTACTGGTGTTTTTTTGTGTCAGCCCTTATTCAAACTTCTCAATACAGAGCCACCTCAGCCTGCTTTTAATCAATACACAAATCATAAAAATAAGAGTCACCCTGTCTTTACCTACATTCTGATTGGGTGGGCAAGACAGACGTTTGGGTGGGCTTAGCCCACCCCTGCACATGCCTAGAGCCGACACGTTGAGAGGTTTATATAACAAGAGCATGGAGCATAATGAATTTGCAAATAATTTCATAACTATGGAAACATTGAAGAAACGCTTATAGAACAAGTAAATGGAATGTTCAAGGAACATGTTTTTATAACCATGCAAAACCATTAAGGGAACTTTTATATAGCTACTAAATGAAATGTTTTAATAACATTTTGACTAACATTCTAATAACCATACAGTAACGTTAATACAACATCTAAAAAAACTGATGTTCAGAATGTTGTTAGAACATTAAGAAACATTTTATAACTAAAAGGTAACATTAGGAGAACATTCTTTCTAAATTCTTTCTAAAAAAAACAGTCTAACAAATTCATTCTAAATTTGTTAGCTGGGAGCACGGTGATGCAGTGGAAAATAACACGCCCTGATAACACTATATATACATTTCAATATGTGTTAGTAACAATTTTGGATAGTGTCGATAAGGTATGCTAGTAGTAGGTGACAATGCACTATTTAGGGTGAAAACCTCCATTTAATGAAATAAAAAAACACGCTGTCACTTTTGCAGCTGAAACAACAGACAACGGTGTCTGTGATCATTAATGATTCATTAATATATTCCCATTAGTGTTGAAACATTTATCCAGGTATTTAGTTGATCACGTGGGTCTGTGGGAACTGCACTGGCATGGCAATAATATTTATCTGACTGATTAGTGTTGCTGTGAAAAGGATCACAAATATATAGATCACAAGTTTATAATATATATAGATCACAAGTTTAATATGTGCTGCAGGGCTCAGTGCTTGGGCCTCTGCTTTTCACCCTGTATATGCTACCTCTGGGAGCAATTATTAAAAGGCATGTAGTTAGTTTTCATTGCTATGCTGATTACACCCAGCTTTACATTTCTTTAAGGCTCAACGAGATGCATACATTCACAAACTAAAAGAAGGTACAGTCAATATCAAACCCTGGATGACTAGCAACTTTTTACTGCTAAAACTTCAGACAAAACAGAAGTTTTAATTATTGGTCCAAAATCTTAAACACGGAACAACCGGTCACTACTGTCAATCTTGAAGGATGCTCTATAAAGCCTGCTTCATCAGCTGGGTGTCCTTTTGATAGCAATTTGTCCTGTGAAAGCCACATTTCCAATATTTGTAAAACTGGATTTTTCATCTTAAAAATTATTTTTAAACTAAGATGCACATTCTCTATATCAAACACCAGAAAGTTAATGCATTCATGACATCAAGACTATGATTATTGCAATGCCTTACTGGGTGCCCGTCCTGCAGGTTTAGCACAAAAACTCTGGTTCAAAATGCAGCAGCCAGAGTTCTTACGAGAACAAACAAGTATGACCATATTAGTCAAGCATAGTGTAAACTTCAAAATTCTACTGATTACCTACAAGGCCCAGAATGGTTTAGCTACTCAGTACCTGAATGAGCTCCTGTCATATTACAGCCCTTCACATTTACTGCGATCTAAAAGATTCGACCAGTTGATAATACCCACAATTTCCAGCACGGATGGTAGATTCTTTTCATACTTGGTGCCCAAACTCTGGAACTCTTTTCCCAGTGCTGTCTGGAGGCAGGTACACTATGTCAGTTTAAATCTAGATTAAAGACCCATCTCTTTAATCAAGCCTACACATAGTCCTATAAATGTATTACTTAAATCCCTTAAGGAATTGTTAGGCTGCATTAACTAGGTAAACCGGACCCGGGGACACTTCCCATAAGAACAGATTTACTGGCTCCATACTGAGTCTGTCTTTCATTTTCCCAAGGTTCTCTAGCTTGTTGCGCACTTTATCCATACCAGATGGTGGGGAGATGGGACGGGATGGCCCCTGAGACAGACTGACTCAGCCCCAGATACACCTAACACTAGTTCAATTTTCGGGTCAGCTAGTTAGTCATCCTTTAGATTACATCCATAACCTGGATCACCCTAAATCAGTGGGAATTTGATCAACTTTATCAAACTTCGTTATCTACTTTTCTACCTTCAGCTCAGATAGGCTGCGTTTACACTGCAAGTCATAATGCTCAGATCCGGCATTAAATCCATATCCATTTTTTGTCCTGTCCTGTTTACACTTACGCCTCATACCCGATGCACGTGTTTACAACAATCCTTTGGCCAAAAAGATTCCAGTCATTCACTAATATGAACACCATCATTGACCCTCAAATTGTGGGTGGACTTCTGCTAATTCATCTGTTCAAAAGTCAGCAAAAGTACACCCAACAGCAATTAACTGGACTAAAAAAAGCAAAAGCGTTTTTTTAGTGCTGCCATCATAAAAACTGCTTTAATGCATTCCACATGACATGACAACTCCATATATCTTTATAGCTTCCTTATATTTGGCTTTAATTTTATATTAATTCTCTTTATTTTGCACTGACATTGTAGCCAGGTTCAGTACATTCACACAAAATGATATTCAATCCATGGAGCAGTGATGTTAGCACCAACGTGAATCAAATATGTGTGTTTAGATGCGCATTGGATATCGGGTATGTATCTAATTTAAATTCACATTTGAATGTAGCTTAGATCGGATAAGTCTGATCTCTTGTTTACAAGTGCAACAAATTCTGTTTGGTGTCAGATGTGAGTAAAAAATCTGATTTTTTGTGGCAGTGTAAACACAGTCTTAGATTGTACATTTTAGTTCCTTGCCTAGTCAAAACAGTGTGATGTTATAGCTGCAATTAGTAACATTATGCTTCTGTCATCATCTCTGTTTGTAACAGTCCTCAATGCCTGACATTTGTCACAAAATCAGACCCAACAGTTTTTAAATCAATTTAAATTATAACTCAGTGTTGTCAGCCCTCCATTTTTATCCAAGAAAGTTATAAACAGCAGCTTTAATGTGCCAGAGGAGAACTGGTCCTCCAGGTTTCTCCCAAGGTTTATTCTCCATCTATACATCATTGGTGTTTTGGTTCCTTGCCATTGTCGCCCTGTTGGCATGCATACTGGGAGACTGCTGACATTTAACTTGGCTTAGGGTTTTGTAAATTGTTAATATTGCTTTTAGCATAATGATCTAGCTACAGTCAGTACAGATATTTTCATATAATGTTCAGAAAATGCAATGTTCAGATATTTTATGGTATTATTACAAATCCCCTATACCCGTGTCCTATAAAATCTGATCTTCTTTCTAAACACTATCTCCATGTAAGCTAATATGATACCTGTCATCTATCATGTTAATAATGTCGCATAGTCTCAGAAGTACATACATACTCTTTTAGTAGGCAGTCTGAATACATTACCCTCTCATAGACCACTAAGAGACGTATGAGCCTTAACACACAATGACAGATATTTCTGATGCACATCCATTTATTCAAACAGTCTAAATGTGTTGTAGCTATCATCAGTTCAGTCAACTTTATATTAATAATCTAACTACATTCTAAGTATCCCTAATTAGCTGTATTAATATACATCTTACAAGTAACAATATAAATTTGCAATAATACCATGCATTCTGTTTTCCGTGTTATATATTTTTTAATTATAGTCTAAGAGTCTAATAGTTGGTCCCCTTCAGGATCCAGACCCATAGCTTCCATAGCTCCGTAGCTAGATGCATGAGTCTGCCTGGTCGAACCTCCTCCAAATCAATTCCATAATTTGAGGATGAAGTCTCCATTCCTCAGGCCTCAGCCCCTGCCTCGACAGGACACCTGCCCCCACATTCTGGTCCCAGGGAAGTACATAACTCTGAGAGAAAGCAATTTGAGAAGGACCTGATGCATCAACCTGCAAAGACGGTGCAATTTCTGTACCCCCTGATGATTTATATAGGCGACCACCAATGTATTGTCCGTATGGACATGATGGTACATAGGACTACGATAGACATGATGGTTTTTGAGGTCTGGAAGGAAGTGTTTCAGCTGGAATCTCCAGGCAATTTATGTGCTAAGGGAGACTATGACCTCTCCATAGACCCCTTGTAAAGCAGCCCTCCATGACCGCACCCCAACCTGTATAGGACACATCGGTTGTCAAAATTTTGCATTGAAAGGATCCTCCCAGAGACAGACCTTGGGACAAGAATAATGGTTTCTTCCACATAATCAGAGAACAAAGGCACTTGCATGTAACTTTGATCATGTGAAACTCTCTGGGAAAACCCCCTGGTCCTCAGCCACCACTGTAGGGGTCTCATGTGTAGCAGGCCAAAAGGAATTACGTTGCCATAGGCCCCAACACTCTCTGAAAGTGTTTCACTGTAATGGCTTGACCTAGTCCACATCATTTGAATCCCACACTACCCTAAGCTGGGGAGATAGTGAACTCTTCCTGGCATTGAGCCTCAACCCCAAACACCTGAGATGGCCAAGGAAGATCTCGATGCTAAAATAAGCCAGTCGTCATTGTAATTGAGTATGCAAATGCTCTGAAGCCTCAGTGGAGCCAGGGCTGCATCAATACACTTCGTGAAGGTGCGGGGCGACAAGTCCGGTTCGAATGGAAAATTCGAATATTGGTATGCTTCTTGCCAAAAGTGAACCTGAGGAACTTCCTGTGTGAGGGAAAGATGGATTATATGGAAGTATGTGTCCATTAGATCTATCGTGGCAAATCAGTCTTCGGATTGGATTCAAGATAAGTGGAATAGTTAAGGCCGGCCAAGAAGTAAGCGCCGACGAGGAGCTCAGCCACATCCTTCTGCAGCGCCTCCATGCCGTACTGAAGGAGGGTCTGAAGTCATGCGATAAATTTCCACGGTTACGCTGATGATACTCAACCATATATTACATCAAGATCAGATGATATTCCTACCTTAGCTAAATTATCAGACTGTCTTAAAGACATAAAACATTGGATGACTCGTAATTTTCTTCTTTTAAATTCAAATAAGACAGAGATTTTACTTCTCTCACACTACAAGCCAATACGTGCCTTAAGCTCTCAAACTCTGGTCTTCTGGTCATTCCCAGAATAGCATAATAGTAAAGGGGGTGTAAGGATTCTGCAGGCATTTAATAAATATTTCTGATTATTTCTACATGTAATGCTTGGCATTTGCGATTATCATAATGCAACAAAAACATATGCATCGGCTGTAATATTGTTGCCACAGCTTTTACTTAAGTTAATCCTTATACATGTAAAAAATTAAAAAATTACCTCAATCACCTGACAACTATAGCATGCTTATTCAAATGTTAAATATTTACGTTTCACAAACATTAGTACTTGCACATGCAATAATCTAGAGTAACAAGAATTGTACGTATTCTGATGCAAGAAATCATGAATCTTTGTAAAATGTAATGTCATCATCCCAACCTGCATTTCATTCATATGATTGGACTGCAGTGGGAGTGGGTGATCCACGGAGCAGTAAAAGACAAACAGAAGGACATTAAACAGGAATCAGGATGTTTCTTTTAAAAAAAAAAAAAAAAACCAAAAGCAGAGTACATATTCAAATAAAAACGTGAGAGACAGTATACATTCAGTTTCTTAAAAATGAATTACTGAAGCATATGGACATTTTTCCAGTCATGTTTTAAAAAGATAACTTTGCAAAAAATGAATCTAAATACCTACATCTGCATGTTCCCTTGTAACTGGAGCTTTAGCAGTGGCACAATATGAAATCGTAAATCTTTGTACGGTTTTGGGGGGGGGTTGCTTTGCATGTAATACGAAAAAGTTACACAGTAGCAAGAGACTGGCCGGTAAATATGCACCCCTGCAGAATGATTGGTTGGATTACGTGACCAGGCTTCTCCCAAACTTCATTAACTGAGATAAAGATAACAAAACCAAAAAACCTGACTTAATACACTTCATGTATCAGGATTTGTGTGGAAACAATGGGGAAAATAAATTGTTTTTACACTTAAAAGACCAGACAATACGCCCTAATTTCCAGGTAATATTTCTTTGAACAACGTTGAATGTAAGGGAAATAACAAAAGGTGAACAAAACTACATGCTGTTTCCCCTCCCAGTGAGTGACATTATGCCTATAAAGGATACCTTTTGTATCAATGGGTCACACACGAGGATCCATTTGCAGTGTGTTATTCGTGAACCAGGCAGACAGGGTTAAACAACAGCAAATGGGTACCACAGAGACAAGGCAGAAGAGTAAACATAACACAGGCGAGGGTCGGGGCTGGCAGCAAGTAATCATAAACATTAGGCAGTCTGTAAATCAGGGCAGGCAGCGAGTAATCCAAAAACCAGGTAACAGTCCAAGAATCAGGGCAGGCAGCAAATAATCCTAAATCCAAATAAACAATCCTGGGCTGATGGCTGATGGCAAAAACAAGGCTGATGAGGTCCAGGTGAACAAACAGGAAGTAATCAAACCCAGGCATAGGGCACTATGGGAAACGTAGTCCGAAATGGCGCTAATATTCAGGAGAAGGCTCCCTCTGATGGTGCGGGAGCTTCCATCGTAACACCTTTAATGTGGAAGAGAGCTAATAAAATATGAACATTATTGAACTCATTCAATAACATGTACATTCCTTTTTGGATTAACTTTACAAATAATCAATAATTAAATTTACTCTTACATAAACACTTGGTACAAATAAAATGTAGGCTACTTCTTGAAGGGGTCATAACATGTTCTTTTTTTGTTCCCTGAGGTGTAATTATACTATTACTGACACTTTTTGGCCAAAAACATTCAAAATTAAGTAATGTATGCCCCTTTTCCACACTGGTTTTAGTCCTATGATTGAAAAACTCAGATCTGAGTGTTACCCTTTAAGAACCTTGATGTAAGGATGTAGCTAATGAACAGCACAGCCAGGAACAGCACAGAGTTTTACTGGCATCTTCCCACTATCACAAATGTTTGAGTATTATGAGTGTAACAAGACCTTTAGGTGCACTCGCTCCTCCAAAGTATTCTCTTCAGCCTGCTGATGATGTTGTAGTGTATTAATCCCAAACAAAGAGGATATTGCTGTGATGTTCTGTCATACGTTCTGTCAGCCAACAATGCAAAGATGTACAAGTAGGTGTTGTTGCTCTGGGTTTTGCTCTGGGTCCTGCTCATGTAATGAATCTTGTGATGTCACAAATACAGACATTTCCCTTTTTTCTAAAGACCAATTACATAAATTAGTATTTATGTAATTGTAATTGGCTTTCATTATTGATAAGGAACATTTTTTAAGCTATGAAACTTGCAGGATGTATTAATGATACCAAGACCTCAAAAGATGTCAAAAGATCAAAAATTCGATTTATCATGATATGACCCCTTTAATATGGCTGTGTCTCAACGCCTATAGTGCGCACCTAGACGGTGCTTGTTACAGCAGGTTCAATATCTATGCAGCACAAAAATATGAATCTATAGAAAACAGGCAGCAGAATTCTGGCCTAACTTAGCGTGTGCCTATTTTCCAATTCCAAAATTGCTTTCTAGGTTTCGAGACACCACCAAAATGCATGTTAATTGTACATATGATTTGATAGTATTATTACTACTGTAATTGATTATGTATTAATGCATTAATTGTATATGCATAATGTTTTAATGTAAAGTGTTACCGAACATATAGTGATTGAAAGCACGCTGTTTCCCTGTAGAGACTGATGAGCATCCCCCTCCCCAGAGCTCCTGGTGTTTCTATAGTAATTTCCAGCCAATGATCAGTTGGTGTCCACATCCCCATCCTCCTCACCTCAGAACCAATCAGCCACACACAGCTACAGAAGACACGTTTCTTACCTACAATTATTTCTTCACGGACAACAGGCACAGCCAGGACGCCATCACAATCATACATCTTTCTTTCTACTTTCCCTTGCGTCAGGAATGGTGTTTATCTGCGTAAAGGTTTTGTTTTTGTAGCGACCGCTCGGTGTGTTTTCATTGTGTATTCATCGCTGTAATGTGCTGCCCCCGTGTCTGGATTGTCTGGTAGGTGATGCTCTTTTATTTTTTCTCGTTTAGCGATACTGGCGCATGATTTGTGAATGTCCACTATTTTATTATTTATTTCGAAGGTTTTTAAAAGAGTCAGGGTGATTAAGTCTCATTATGCAATTTGATCTGAATATCTCTGCTATAATCGGCGCCAAAGCTATTCTCTTGATCTCTTTTTGTATCCTCTAAGTATCGGGTTTCTGAACTTTGTTAACAGCGTGAAAATTCACAGTTTGATCACATATTTTACTCGTGGACAAAAATGTGTGTATAACTATGTGTATAGTTATTGCATTAATTTACATTAGTTAGTTTGTTACTGTTAAATGTGTTTATTTTTAATGAAAATATTAAAATGAAAAATGAAACCTGTTCATTTAGATGGTTAACCATGTGAAGCACATTTTAGGTTACCTAGTTTGAGGTTGCTTATATGAAGAAAACCATGAAAACCTTTACATTAACATTGCATACACATACACTTTTATTATGATTAGATGTAAATTATTATTTTTTTAGTTAATTCTTAGAAATTATGTTACTAATTTTAAGTTTTCTTTCCTGAGCAGTCTGAACTCACAATACCAGATTTCTTAATGACTTTAAAGCACCCTAGTTTCTGTTTCCTGTTGTAATGAACCATTAACGTGCCATAGTTTGTCAAAGTGTCAATGGTAAGTAGCAAGAATAAATTCCAACCTCCAAAAACTGTTAATTCAGCAAAAAAAAATAAGTTATTCAACAATTTGTAATTGTTGCTATTGTGGAGTAGTTCGGGTGTGCTAGATGATGCTTGTCAATATTATCTGTAATTGTTGTTCTCTTGTTTTAATGGTGGGAATAAACCAGGATGGTGACGTGTTGTGCCTAACCAGCTTCACCTTGCCAATAACCAACTACCACCCCTCAAATATAAATTTTCTTAGAAATTTAGCAATAGTCATGACTAATATTAACAATGCACTTTGCATTGAGAGTGGACAGAGCACAGACCTGTCACTCTTGCAAAAGGATAATCTTCAGGATGGTGGATTAAGCCAACTATTGGATTACAATGCAGAAATGGAAAGGTACAGGTCTTTTGCGAACTTTTACAAAACCAATGGGACATTTCCACAGACTGCTAAGATTGCCCGCATAACAACACCAATTTTTCCCAGTGCTAGAATCGGTGTCCCCCCTTGGAATTGTGATAACGGCATGCTTTGGGGAAGGAAATCAGCAGCAGTAAACCCTAATAGGACCAGCATGCATAGAAACGACTCCCTAAGGTCAGGGAAACCTGCCATACGACCAGAGACACTGCAAATGGCAAATAATAATTTCTTCTCTAGCTTATCCCCTGAACACTGTAGACCTTTAGCAGGGGAATGCATGAACAAGCTGAAATGTGGTGCTGCTGAAGCAGACATAATGAATCTCCCGGAACGTGTTGGAACTTATTCTGCTATTCCAGCTTTAGGGGGCATCTCATTACCTCCTGGGGTCATCGTCATGACATCCCTTCATTCCTCCACAGCCTCAGGAGCCGTTACAGACAGTGCATTTCAAATTGCCAATCTGCCAGACTGCCCACAGAATAATTCCTCTACATCTAGCGGAAACCCAGCAAAAAAGAAAAGGAAAAGGTGTGGGGTCTGTGCACCCTGCAGGAGGCTAATCAACTGTGGAGTGTGCAGCAGTTGTCGTAATCGTAAAACAGGCCACCAGATCTGCAAGTTTCGGAAATGTGAGGAGCTAAAAAAGAAGCCTGGCTCATCACTAGAGGTGAGACGATGGCTCAGACATCACCCTCCCCTACTTCCATGCACTCAAAAGCATTAACCTTTCCTTCTAGTCACATTTCTAAGCCCTTGAAAATTGTTTCCATGCCCACCCATGCCTGAACATCCCCCCCCGGCTTCTCAAATCTGTCTACCCGCCTAGCATAATTGGCAGTAATTGGGGGTGTTTGTACGGGGAGCAAGCTGAGCTTGGCTCAGGCACCTCTAATTGCTGCCAGTCATGCTAGGGCTGAAATGCATCCAAACAACCCTGGGCTTGGCTCTGCCCTAAGATGAGCTGGGAAATGGTATTTAACAGAGAGCCATCCATCCCTGCGCTTGGTCATTTTAACCAATTACAGAAACCGTCTCCTGACGAGGCCAGTCGATTCCCACCAAAATGAGCTGTTCTAGTCTAGATTATCTTTTTATGAGGTCTTTACAAACTATTTACTTAAAACAAACATGTACACATTAAACTTATTAAACACCTTTAATGAATTTTTGAATATCTAAAATGGTAGTTCTCTGAAGTTTTCTGTTTTAAATATATGAGATATGGTGATTTTTCTATACTTTTGTTTAAAGTTGGTTAGGTTAGTTAGTCAGCCTCCTAAAATACCACAGAAAATACAAATTGGTGTAAACATTTTGTGTGTGTATGTGTTTATATTTGTAAGAGAGTGGACAGATGGGTGTTCACTAGAGGATATTCACTAGAATGCAGCACTAAAAATTAAAGCACTGTTTCCACATTATATTGTTTTCAGAATTTAAAAAAATGCCCATTCATGTGCATGTCAAATTATTTTTGGTATGGCATCAACATGCAGTAACATATTATTATTGACCTGTAGTAATGAAAGTACTATTACAGTACTACTATTGTAAAGTATAACTACAGTGTCCTCAACAAAATCCTCATAAAAATTACATTTGGACATTGACATTGAATAAGCTATTCATAGGTTGAGCTTTATCTGACCGGACTGAGAAAGCAACATTGGCTCAACCACTGCTATGGAACTGTCTGTTTCTCCAACCAATATCAGACTGAGTGTTTGGGAAACTTGAAAACAGTAATTTTCCTTGCAATTTTGTCTGGTGGTGCAGATATGGCACACATTTACTTTATTCATATATCTTACGTAAGAGTTGTATAAAAACTGAGTTTTTTTGCAGC
Source organism: Chromobotia macracanthus (assembly GCA_036877525.1). Taxonomy (NCBI): domain Eukaryota; kingdom Metazoa; phylum Chordata; class Actinopteri; order Cypriniformes; family Botiidae; genus Chromobotia; species Chromobotia macracanthus. The sequence continues at coordinate 1,397,081 of JAZGTH010000026.1, forward strand.
TTAGTATCAACAAATGGCTTTTTTAGAACAGTGAAATATGAGCTCTTCAGAACTGATTTTAGAAGAGCTATGGAAAGTTGATTATGGTGATTATATTCAGGAATTTGTATTATAAATCTCAATGTATATAATCTCAAAATGTTCATGATAATAACAAGTTCACATTTTCCTATAATTCTTGAAAGAGTAAAGGTAAACATATTTTTAGGGCTGCCCCTTGACAGTCGACTAATTGATAGCTGAAAAGAAAAGGCTTAGTTGAATAAATTTTAATTAATCTAGAAGTCACAGAAACAAAATCATGCGGAAGTCACACAGTCTGTATGGGATTTATTTTGTGCCAATAAAAATTGGCACAAAAATTAACAAACTTTGAAAAAATTAACAAAAATTAACAATGTAAAAAAGGAAAAACACTTTGAAAATAAAAACAATGAACCCAATAGCAAAAGTGAAACATGGTTTTCAAACCAACCATATTTTATTTAAAAAGTTTTCTAATCTTCCTTTTTCCAAAATTAGAGTTTACATTTTGCTTTCACAGCAGATTTGTGTTTATGTACAATTTACTTTACGTTGGTTTGTTATTTATTTGGGCTGAATGAAAGCGTGAGCCAAGTGCGTGACAGTTGACAATCCTGCTAATATAACTAAATAAGTAATTAACAGTCACAACAAAGGACAGACACTACAACTATACAAATAATTTAATACAGATCACTCTCTTCTTCTTTGTTGGTTCAAGGAAATAGATGACCAAAAAAGGTGACGAGCAAATTCCACAGACAAATGTTTGCTTAAAATTCATCAACCTCAAACATAACTTATTATGTGCATAGTAGCCTAAAGTTAGCCGCTTTACATGGCCATTATCATTATACATTGCTTGTCAGAGTGTAGATGTGTGGCCAAAAAGACGCAATGCTAAGCTTGCCAGATCTGCTAAGCACCTACGCTAACTAATTATATACCCTTCTGTCATAATAGGAGCTTGTACCTATAAGCTTGTACAGATGAAGACACAAACACAGCACACAAACATACTCTGACTCTGACACAACAAACACATGTAGACCCAGCTGCACCTTTTACTAAACAAAATAATATAATAAAATAAAAATTTTAATAATAAAAATAATAAAATAATAAACTACCAGTAAGCAGCTGGATGTGGCTGTCAAGGTTTTGCACCTTTGAATCACCCTGAACTAATTATATTTTAAGGGGCAATGGAAAATGCAAATTAGAATTTTACTAAAGCCCTGAAATCAAAGACCCAATTAAATCTAATACCGGCCTTTAATTTAGCGCACCTATGCAAGACCCTGGAGGATTACCCTGTGTCACTGCTCTGCTGTTCTCATTCATTCTCTTTCGATCTTTCTCTCTCTCTTTGTCTGTCTCTCTCTCTCTCAGACAGCAGAATGGATCAGTCTAACATAGTCATCTTATCTTACATAATCTAACGTTTCCCAAGTTTGTTGGGTGGATCTAGTAATACTTCAGGTTTGTCAGGCAGTTTGGGTGTAGACTGTGTGTTTTAGTAAAGAAATGTTGATCAAACTCTGCACATACGTAAACTGGCATCTGTACTGAAAAAAAAAACCTAATTAACCTAATTATGTTAACCTAATTTATGTTTTACCATAGCAAAAACATGAACAATGCAGTGAAGTGTAAATAATGAAAAAATACAGTGTTTTTATGATAATACATAAGAAGTGATTCCTATCACAACACTGTCTTTCATCTCAATTCAGGCTTTATTTACAAAAGTGAACTTGAAATGTAAGAATTATAAGAGGTACCTCAGTTTAAATACTTCATAAATTATGAAATCCTTTCTTGAGGAAATCAAGTGCAAAACAAAGCTTTTAGCATCTTTTTGGCTGGGAATACTTTAACTGATTCAAGATTAAACCAGTTTATATGAATTAAATGTACAATACAACCAAGTTTTATAATTTACTCACCCTTATGTTGTTTAAAACCTGTAAAGCACAAAAGGATATATTATGTGACGTCCCATTTTTCAAACGAGAGTATACAGTGAATTGAACTGTGAATTTGTGATATTGCATAAAATTCCTTGATGAAAATGGCAAGATGTATATAAAAACACTTATATATAGTAAACTTTTATCTAGTATGTAAGTTTATTCATTGCTTTTGTCTACAACAATAATGTAACATCAATCTTCAGTTTGGGAGTTATCTTTGGAAACAATTATGCATTTAATGTTAATTCATCTGAATATCTATATCTTGTAATTAATATGAATAATTGTTTTAATCGATTAACAGCAATAATCATTATGTATATTTTTTATATAAATATATAAAAATTAATTATAGATCTGAAATATACTGTAAGTTCAAGGTGTCTATAATGGTGTGCACTAAATTTAGTGGGAATTGGACAAGTAAGGTGGTGCTATAAGACGCATTATCTGTACACTAATATGTTTGTAGGCTGCAACCATGTATGTCCTGACAATGGAAAAAAGATCAGAGGTCCAGCTCCTTAATTAGTGGGTATTTTAATGCGTAGAATATGTTTAAACAGAAGTCACTCCAAAATTTCAAAGCCAAGTTCCTGTATTGTCCCTCTAATGAGGTAATTTATGAGCATGGGAGTAGATTTAAGAATGGGTTTGGTGGAGATAACCAATGTAAGGGGACTTTTGATTAATCCCTATGTCAGGAACACGACAGGGATCCAATAGCGGTTAACCGTTTATTTCACAAACAGAGAAAGTCAAACAATGCAGGTAAGTTAACAGATATAGATGCAGGGCGGCGCAGGTGGGGGAAGGGGAGAGAGCGGGGCAGCGGAAACCGGGAGGGTGACGGGCGGAGTAGGAGGGAGGCTGGGTGGTGGACGGGCGGTAAAGCGGGAGGAGGGGCGGGTGGTCGGGTGGGGAAGCAGGAGTGGCACTGCATAGTCTGGGGGGGAAGAGAAAGAGGAAGATGGTGAGGAGGACCGGACAGCAATCTGTAAAAGAAACAGGGCACAGGGGGAAACAACAACAACACACGGCTTGGGTCTCAGACAAAACAAGACGGGATTGGGTCAGTAGCGGTATGAACCGAGACGATCTGACAAGGGACGCACAACGAGAGGGGAAATATAAAGGGAGCGAAATCAACGGGGAACAGGTGAGGGAGATAATGAGGGAACAGGGTAACAAGGAGGGCGGGGGAGGACGTGGACACCGGAGCACGTGGCGCGCCGCCAAAACAATGCCCCGCGCCCCGACAGAAAACAAAACTGCTGGGTGATCACACAGAGGTCTTGACAGTATCCCCCCTGCCAGGGACGCCACCGGGCGTCCTAGGAGAGGGCTCACCTTGTCGACGGCGGAAGTCCTCGATCAGTGAGTGGTCCAAGATATCCCAGGACGGCACCCAACTCCGTTCCTCCGGGCCATAACCCTCCCAGTCCACGAAATATTGGTAACCTCTACCCCGGTGCCGAGCATCTAGAATTCGCCGGACGGTGTAAATCGGCGAGCCATCCAGAAGACGCGGGGTGGAGGAGTAGGGGTAGAGGCGGGGGGGTGGAGAGGGGAAGACCGCACAGACTTGATCCTGGATACATGAAAAACAGGATGAACCCGACCAAGGGAAGGGGGCAGACAGAGCCTGACCGCCACCGGGCTCAGTACCTTGGTGATCCGGTATGGTCCAATAAACGTGGGCGCCAGCTTACGAGAGGGCACCCGGAGAGGCAGGTCCTTGGTGGACAGCCATACACGTTGACCGCAGACGTACACGGGTTGAGGGGTGCGGCGGCGGTCGGCGGCTGTTTGGTACGCCTTGAGGTCCGGGCCAAGACCCCCCTAACCCTCTGCCAGGTGCGCCTACAGCGCCTGACGAAGGCTAGGGCTGACGGTACCGCAGCATCGGGTTCCTGGGCGGGAAACAGAGGGGGGACATAACCAATAGAAGACTCAAACGGGGACAAACCAGTGGAAGCGACAGGGAGGGAGTTATGGGCGTACTCCGCCCAAGAGAGCTGGTGGCACTAGGAACTCGGATTCTGCGATGTTAGGCAGTGGAGAGTTCTTTCGAGGTCCTGGTTGGCGCGCTCACGTTGCCCGTTGGTTTGGGGGTGAAAACCAGACGACAGGAAGCAGGAGCGGCACTGCGTAGTCCGGGGCGGAAGAGAGAGAGGAAGATGGTGAGGAGGACCGGACAGCAATCTGTAAAAGAAAACAGGGCACAGGGGGAAACAACACACGGCTTGGGTCTCAGACAAAACAAGACGGGATTGGGTCAGTAGCGGTATGAACCGAGACGATCTGACAAGGGACGCACAATGAGAGGGGAAATATAAAGGAGTATGTGGCGCGCCGCCAAACAATGCCACGCGCCCTGACAGAAAACAAAACAAGCTGGGTGATCACAGCGAAGTCCTGACACCCTACCAATATTTATGATGGTCACACTATATAAATATAAGTATTTTATGTTTCTGTCATGTTTTTATTTGTATAATATTTTATTTAAAGTAAATATTTTACAGTATTATATACAACCTTTTTTAACCTGTATAAAATAAACAATTCTTATTGCTCATGAGAGGCAAAAGAGATATTGTTTCTCCCAGAAACTTTGTTTCTTTATGTATGAAACTTTATGTTAGGTTAGAACAAAAGAGTGTTACGGACTGTTTAGACTAATATTTATTTTGTATTTTTGATTTTTTGACATATGCAGTGCTTTCTGCATGGAAGACATAAGATAAATGGATATTCTTGTATTGAATCAGGAAGAATTTTCCATGTTGTTGGTGGTTTTGGTTCATGCTGGTCCACGGCTGGCTCCTGCATTGCACTGGTCTGTATTAAACTCTTTCCCTGCATGGTTTGTTGTGGTCCTGGATAGAGGTATTTGGTAGTCTGTTGGCTGTGGTGAGAGCCTGTTTTTAAATCATTAGTATTGACTCAGTATTCAATCAGTATCAATCAGTATTGACTCAGACAATGTTAACTGTGTAACCAGATGTGGTAATTTTGTTTAAAGAATGTTGAGGAAAGTGCATCTTAGTCCATATTGGTGGAAAGATGATTTTAAATTAACTTAACAAATAAAAACAGACAATTTTTAACAACTGTTGTTTTAGTTTTTCATTACAGTGGCAATGGACTGTCAGTGACTCTTCTCAACCTTCAAAAGCAAACAAAAGTGACTCATGCTATACAGTCCAAGTGTTATATAAACATACAAATGGGTTTGGTGAAAAACAAACTAAAATATAACCTATTATTTTATATATAATAATATAATATATAAACATATTATTTTATAGTATATACATTACCAGTCAACAGTTTGGAAACTTACTTTTTATTTGTTCAATTTTTTTTAAATTTATGAATAATAGTATGAAATAACACAAATGTAACTTTAGGAATTATGTTCCTAAAACAAAATTAAAAATAAGGCAAAATAGGATATATTCTATCATATTCAATATAGTCACCCTTCGTCTAGAATTTACAAAAATTTTCTTGACATTTTCCATCACCCAGTTTCTTGAGGAATCACCCTGAGAAAATTTTTAAAGAGTTTTGAAGGAGTTCCCCTCTATCCTGCACTCTTATTGGCTGCTTTTTTCTTTATTATTTGGTCTAAATCATCTATTTCAAAAACATTTTAAATTGTAGTTTTCTAATAACAAAAATTAAATTGAAATTAATGTTGGTATAATTATATTATATATATATTTTTTTTTTTACATTTTTAATGTTTAATCAAATGTCTTCAGATTAAAAGATTTTTAGATTTCAGTCAAGTGTTTCCAAACTTTTGACTGGTAGTGTATATATAGTATATATATTATTTTATATTTAAAAAATGTAAATATTGTAAATATTGTGATGTAAGGCAAAAGCAATCAACTGCAGAATGTGGAAGGTTTAGATAAGCCTTGGATTTGTAACAGTCTTGAACTGGCTCTTTTGTATGCTGCTCAAGTGGCTGGGATATTAGCTACCAACTCTGAGATGAGATCTCCTCCTGTGAAAGTTTGTGATGGATTGTTGTACCTTTCAGGTTTGAGCTTGGCAACGGCCAAATATTTCTGCAGAATTGAGTGACAGGCAGTATATAGGGCTGACTGCACCATTATTTTTCTGTCTAGAGAGGAACCTTAAATTTTGTCTGGCCCCTGCTGCTTTTAAACTGCTTGAATCTGTTTTGACTCATTTTCTGTCAGTCTATTCTCTACATTTCTGTCCTTTTTGTGTAGTCTTTTAAGTCTTTAATTGCTTAATTTGTTAAGGAGCGTTTTGTTTATGTAAGTAGGAAATATAAGTAGGAAAACATGGTGACCTGTATTGGCAGACCTTACAGTGTTATTAAGTCGTGATGGCCAATATTTAGAGAGCAGAGTGGCCAACGGCTGACATATAAGGTCTTCTGTGTCAAATCAGTTTCTTTAAATTTCCTGGTTTAATTTTTTTAAATATATATTTACAGTCACAAGACCAACATACTGATGAAAGCCAAAATATGAAATGCCATTCATGAATTGTTACGGAGTTGTTCACTAATTTGTAGAGGGGTCAAAATGACAATGTTCAACTGAAATTTGGGCTCATATTGGCAGGGGTGAAAATGAGAAAGATGCTAGCATAATTATTTTATTTTTACACAGAGATTGGTAGATGTTGACTCTAGCAATCGTTGATGCATTGCATGCCAATGGTGATGGTTCAGAAATGAGGAAAAACACTTGTGTGCTTTTTTACAAAATTTACATGCCTGTAATGTGTTTGAGATATTTTAATGTCCTTTTAGAGTCTAATGTTTAAGCAATTTTTATTTTGGGAGCTACATTTTAAGGCTCTATATCATTCAGTCCCAAAGATATGGGGACCTTAATGTACCATCTTCTATTAAAATAACAGTATTAAAACACCATTTCAGTGTCTTGGGGTTACTGTTAAAAATAATCAAGTTGAAGCACATTAAATGCTATTAGTTGTTTATTCATAAGATTCTTATTTGAGTTTCAGGGAAATTTGAGTGGTGTTGTTAATTATGGCCTGAGCACTGATGGTATGAGGACCCTATTGGAACTGTTCTGTTCGCTATTATTCATATTATATATATATGTTACATATTATATGTTATATATTATTATTATTTCCAAAATGGATCGCCTTTTTGAGAGCCTAAACATGGTCAAAAACTCATGAAAGTTTGCTTATGTCAAAATTTACATCTTATATGGGTTTTAGAATTAAGTGTGGCAAAATGGCTCTATAGTGAAAATAAAAAAAAGCAGTTCTTGAACTACGTTTTAGGAATTTGGTATGCTCATGTAACATTCCAATTGCTACACAAAAGTAACTTACAGCAATATCCTAAATCCAACAGGAAGTCAGCAGTTTTAAATTTAAACAACTCCTAGAGAGTCTAATCTAGTCTAGTCTAATGGTCTTAGCTATGTTATGTTAGAGAAACGTGGTAGGTCTCTGTACGCATGTGTATTTAATAAACAAAGACTTACCTAGCGTAGACTGTTTAATTATTAGAACTTCTCCTGGTTTTAAAATGTGAAGCATAGCTTTACATACTAGAGCAAGTAGTATCCACTGCTATGGGTTATGTTCAACAATATCATCTCAAACTTTAAAATATATTTTTAACACTTTATTTTTTACAATTTATTCACATGGCCAGGGCATGCTAATGAGTGCTATGTACCAGTCAGCCACAATCTATGTAATATTTATGAGCTTTCAACCACCACTAGTAGACAGTATCACTTTGAATGAAAAACATTCAAGGATAAATTATGATGAATTATCATTGATGCACATTTAGATCCCCATACCTATAGGTCTATACCATTTAGGGCCTTAAAAATGTAACTCCCAAAAGAAAAGTAGTTTAAGAATGAAAATCTAAAGGAAATTAAGATATTTCTAAAATTCTTCTCATTTTTGAAGCATTAATATTGGCATATAATGTAACAAGCAGTGCCAATCAACAGATTTTACTACTAGATCTATCAATCTCTGTGTAAAAATAAAACAATGAGGCTTTTTTCACCCCTGCTAATATATAATTTTGACCCCCTCTACAAATCAGTGTATTAAATAAGAAACACAATGTCTTAAATTAACATTTATTTTTCACACTGTATAATGAGTTGATTAATTACAAATAATGGTCTGTTACTACTTCTGAGTTTAGAGCAGTGAACCCATATGACATATGTTTACAGGATTAGTGGCTGAAGCAGTCTAAGGACACAAGCCGTTCTTGTGTTGAAAGGATAGGCTAAAGAAGTAGAGAGAAAGTGAAGGATTATTTATTTATTTCTGAAGGAACCTGTCAGAATTGCCTCCGAAGGACTGAAGTCATGAATGGTAGCCTGGGGTCCTAGTCCATACGTTAATAAATAATGGATGTCAGGGCAACGTATGGACTGTGCATTATAATGGGTGTTCTGGAGCATACTGCCTGGACTGGTGTTCATCTCGTGAAGAGATGAGGGTCTCTGCCACTGTCACTGAATCCCCAGATACCCCCCTCATTCTTTCCGTCATCAGCCTTCTGTATCTTAAACTTCACTATCATTTTTTACATCAACAGAAAAGTTCCTAACAAGTAGAGACAATCGTAACACCTAACACATTTTTAAAAAGTGTTAAATCCATTAATTTTTCTAAAAATGTATTTGGTGTATCCTTTAAACAATAGCTTTACACAATCAGAATTTGTCTTTGTTTTTGATGATGTGGTGGCTGTGTGTGTGCATATTTTTGTGAAACAGGCTGTATCTTTAAATGTGTATATGTCTACTATATGTCTATGTTTTTGCTATTAAATAGGATTGAATAATGAGTCAGCACTCGTTCATCCTTTCCTCTTTTCTTCCACACCCCCACACTTTAAACAGAGCAAGACATGTCAAGTCCCTGTCATTAACTGCACCTGCCACCCCCAATCAGTGTCAATGGTTGTTAGGACCCCCACTGCATTCAGAATCCTCTCCCTCACTCAGCCTGCCTGATTTCAGCTTTGATGTGTTGTCCTTTGTAAAAAGGAAATACAATTGTATTTTTGGTGCATCTTGGTCAGATGAATGTATTCATACTGGGATTACAGATATTATTATAATATTATTTATTTTGTTAATAAATATTTATTTTGAAAATATTATTTTGATAATGTTTTAAACTATGATTGATATGATAGCTGATATTATATTGTCTTTGTAAAGTCGAATAGTTCAGATTCTAATTTGATGAGCCACATTCAAAGCTGTAAAATAACTCTAAACACATACTGTACCTGTAACTGCACATTGTATAATAATGCTGCCACTTGCTATGTTGCTTGGCAACCGTGTACAGGCTGTAGGTAATTATGTTGGCTTGAAAAAGCCAGCAATTAGTGTAAATTCGTGCGATGTTAAACGTACAACAGAGTATGATTATTAGAAAAACGAACAATAAAGCCCAATAATAACACCAACATCACTGTAAAAGCAAGCTCAAATCACAGCAGCATGATTTTCGAGAGCTAGGTGTTTATATATATATATATATATATATATATATATATATATATATATATATATATATATATATATGTAAACTATGCATAAATTGTTTTATTCCTAAAGGTGATGTTTTTGAGTTTTGCATAGTCTGTGAGATTGTATGAAAAGCTGTCCTAGGAACCAAAGTTGTTACACACCGTCTGATTTACTGTTTTGCACACAGGTAGACAATTTGATGAACGCTCACCGCTGCACGTTGTTTATGCTCTGTATAATGCGTTTCATGGCTTGATGTAAGTACAATTGTATGTGTATGTTTATTTAGTATATGTTATTGATGTTCCGCCATTGTTTGCGGTACCATCGGCGAGTTCTGAGAGCCGTAGCGGCCGTAATTTGTCACGAGAGAAACACGCTAATTAGCATTGGCATTTGCCTTATTATTATACCGTATCATACGTATGTTTACAATAGTAACCGGTCATTACACAACGATATCATGACTATTTGCATTGATTAGGTTTTTGTATAAAAATAGATTATCAAATGCAGCGTATTATTACTGCTATGACCTGTTACTTCTCAGTGTTTGAAGTATGATTATTTTGGGGGTCTTCATTAAGTCATGTCCTTTACATTTGAATTCTGACAGACCCTAATGATGTTGCTCACAGAATAGGCTGTTTTATTTCTGATGACACATATTTGTGCTCCAGGCATTGCACAATCTGCTAAAGCAATAACATAATGTGGGCCGCTATTTGTGGGTGCTACGCTGACCAGTTAAATAAACCGAGGTTCTACTATAAAACTATATTTTTATTAAAACATGTAGAGCTACATATAGGGTGTACATAAAATGTTTCTGTTTTTATGAATACAACATTTGTTGATGTTGCAAAGTCAGTCAGACACCTTTGATTCATTATCAAAGTAATGTCTTAGACATGAGGAATGTAACCTATTTTTTCTTTTTTTTACTTGTTACTCCAGACTGAAGAGATAATACAACATCTGGAAAACTGCTCTCATTGGTTAGAACTGTATCTGACAAGCAGCAGTTTATTACAGACGTGATTTTTCCTGAGGTGAGCTATTGAGGGCATGTATGAAATTAACAATTACTGCAAGAATTGTATTAACAACAAAAGAGAGAAACTGCATTGAGGTAGTACAAGTGTGAAAATATTTTAATTAAATTTTTGAGAACACTGTTTACTGTATTTTTAAAAATAAAAAAACTTCAGACTTCAAACAGATTTCAAACTACAGTACTTAAGTACAAATAGCAATTGAAGTGAGAACTAAGAATAAAGCTTGAATGTGCAATAAATTGTCACAATACAGTTTATTAATGTATTTTTTATAGGTTTTCATTTCAGTGGTTGCAAAGCAATTTTAAAAGCAACTCTCATTTGAAGATACACTGCTAAATCAGTGCTTCTGAAGTCCATAGCTTTCGAAAGAAAAGGTAGGCTACAGAACATTATTTGCATTGTGACTGTGCTCACTAAATCCGTTCTGTCAGTTATGACATCATAACTTCTCAAGTTGTCATCACCTCTCATGACATAATCTGGCATTGATTTTCTTTTTTCCAGTACTACAGATATCACAACAGAAGTTTTACAGACATCACAACAGAAGTCACAGAAAGCACAGAACATTTTAAAACAACATTTAATAAGTGCTCTGTAAGTTCTGATAAATTTTTACATGCATTACTTTATTTGTTTGCATGCATGCAAAGATGAATATACAGCTTGTTAATAAATACAATAGAATTTTATAATATGTACATTTTAATAATCCCTCATTTGTAACACACTCGGCAGTCAATCAACAAATGCATACCTTTCACTTAATATATCATATAAAGCTGCCATCTGTTGGTTGATCATAAGACAATACAGTGTCAATTTACTAAAATATAAAGCAGATTTTGTGCACTTATAGGACACATTTAAGAACAGTGATGTGAGCTCTGGCTAGAGATTTTTTGGAACCATTTGTTTAAATACATGTGCTTTTTATATTAGTGCAAATCTAATTTAAGTTCTGAGTGGAAACCTTTTATTATAGTGGTTAATCACTTAACCACTATAGGGATTTGAATTTATGGTGTTCAATGACAAATGTTGATAGGCGGCATTCACTATTGCAAAAGAACACATTTCTTATTGATGTACTATACAGTCATCTGAAAAAATTAGGACACCCTATGAAAGCCTGTGTATTTTTGTAACATTTTTGCAACATTTTGGTTATATGTATATTTAATCTCAATTTTAACAATACAGAGAGATTAAAGTAATATATCTAAGAAATTAAAACTGAAGAGGGGATTTCTGTAAAATGTAATTCCACAAAATGCAAATTCTAACTGAGGTAAAAGTAAGGACACCCTCACATGTATTCCCTTTTAAAATGGCTCAAATCACACACAGGTGTATCACACCAGGTGCACATAATTAGTAGATCATTACTCAGCATTGAATGAGGCTTGCCCTATGTAAACCTCAGACATAGTTTGGTGTGTGCCTGACTGTTGAAGTGAGAGTGAGCACCACGGTGAGAGCAAAAGAGCTGTCAGAGGCTTTCAGAAAAAGAATTGTAGCATCCTATGAGTCTGGTAAGGAATTTTAAAAGATCTCAAAAGATTTTGTAATCAGCCATTGCACTGTCTGGAAGATCATCTACAAGTGGAGGGCTTTCAAAACAACTGCCAACATGCCCAGGTCTGGTCGCCCCAGCAAATTCACCCCAAGAACAGACCGCAAGATGCTAAAAGAGGTCTCCAGAAACCCTAAAATGTCATCTCGGGGCCTACAGCAGGCTCTGGCTACTGTTGATGTAAAAGTGCATGCCTCTACAATCAGAAAGAGACTGCACAAGTTTAACTTGCATGGGAAGTGTGCAAGGTGGAAACCTTTGCTCTCTGAGAGAAACATCAAGGCCAGACTGACATTTTCCAGAGAGAATGTTGACACAGACCAGGACTTCTGAAATAATGTTCTTTGGGCAGTTGAGTCCAAAACTGAATTATTTGGACACCAGAGCAGAGGACATGTTTGGCGTAAACCAAAGACAGCATTCCAGGAAAAGAACCTCATACCAGGAAAAGAACCTCATACCAACTGTGAAGCATGGAGGTGGAAGTGTCATGGTTTGGGGGTGCTTTGCTGCAGCAGGACCTGGTCAGCTCACCATCATAGAATCCACCATGAATTCTACTGTGTATCAGAAGGTGCTTGAAGAACATGTGAGAGCATCTCATGTTATAAAATTAAAGCTGAAGCGGAACTGGACCATGCAACATGACAATGACCCAAAACATACTAGTAAATCAACCAAAGACTGGCTGAAAAGGCAGAAATGGAGTGTCCTGGAATGGCCGAGTCAAAGTCCAGATCTGAATCCCATTGAGATGCTGTGAGGTGACTTGAAAAGGGCTGTACATGCAAGAAACCCCTCAAACATATCACAGCTGAAAAAATTCTGCATTGAGGAGTGGCGTAAAATTTCCTTAGACCGATGTCAGAGACTGGTAGATGGCTACAAGGAGCGTCTCATTGCAGTTATTTCAGCCAAAGGAGGTAACACTAGCTTTAGGGTCTAGGGTGTCCTATATTTTTCTTCAGTTTTAAGTTTAGTTTAGTTAAATTACTTTAATCTCTCTGTATTGTTAAACTTGAGACTAAATAACCACATATTAAAAAATGTTACAAAATACACATGCTTTCACAGGGTGTTCTAATTTTTTTTCACATGACTGTATATGCTCTAAGTCTGAAGCATTTGTTGGTAACATCAGTATACACTAAATACTTGAACCTCTTCTGAACACATCTTCTTGATGCAGGAAAATATTCTTTAAAGTCACCATGTCTGTAGTTGATTGGTACCGCAACAAATTTTGAAGGTGCATTACAATTTCCCAGTGCCCTTTCAATGGAAAAATGAACATTAAATAAAAGCTCTACAATTGCAGAACTGGATGAGTAAATTTAAGTTCTCCAGCGGAACAGTTTACATTTGTGTTTCAGAAGAGAAAGAACTTTGAGATGTTCTGCACGGAACTTCTTATCTAGAAGTATAGACTTTTTGTCAGATGTAAAGAAGACCGACCTGTCCAGTGTTCATGTAGTGTATTCATTGCTGTGACCTATGTAATGTATAGAATGCATATGTTTACTGCTGACCAATAAACATAATCAAGGTAATGTTGTACTGTGAAACTACCTATTAAAACATAGCCTATATATAGAAGTTCATATAGGCTATACATAAAATGCTTTTATAGACTGCGTTTGTGGGTGCTGGGAATTAAGACATAAGAAATCAGAATGTGTGATAAATGTGTGATGACCTTGTAATTCATTATCACAGTAATGTTGCAATAATGAAGAAATAAATAACTATGCTTGCTAGGTTTGCTATGGTTAGAGTTTTGTAATTATTGTAACGAATTTTATTTAATGTATATTTTATATGTATATAAAAGTTATACATTCACGTGGTATGTTTTTTTTATATCTTTAAATACTTTGCATACTTATTTAACCTCTTCTTTTCTTTATTCTTCAGCGCTGCTGAACTTAAAGAAAACTATACTTTGGCCTCCTGTTATCCTGTAGCTATTGCAGTGTGTGGAGAACATGTCACCAGAAATAAAAAAGCCTCTTCTGTGCGCAACACTGATCAGGGTCTGTCAGAATGAAAATGAATATTGTGGTAATATATATTCTGGTAAGAGAATCAGTGATTGGAGAAGAGATTCTTCACAAGGATACATTTATAAAACAGTCTTTGGGTTGTTATCTCCACCAGCTATTCTTCAGCAAAGATATCTGTATTTATGGTTTAAAGGAACAATAAAGAAATATAATTACAACCATATTCTGAGAATCATTTTCACACAAGATAATCAAACATATGAAAATAAACACTGATTAGACAATCAAGTCTGCATCCTTAATAATAACAACCTAATCAATGCAAATAGACATGATATAGTTGTGTAATGACGTGGTATTAATGTAAACGTGCGTTACTGTATAATAATATGGCGAATGCCAATGCTAATTAGCGTGTTTCTCTAGCAGCAAATTAATGTGGCTACGGTGCTCAGAACTCATCGATGGTAACTGCAAACACTCACGGAACATTAATAACATATGCTAAATAAACATAAACATACAAATGTACTTAAATCAAGGCATGAAACACATTATACAGAGTTGGTGGTAGACGTGGGGCTTTATTGCTCGTTTTTTTCCTAATAATCATATGAATCGGGCTTGAGATAGAAAGTTACTGGTTCGATTCCAGCGCTGGCAGGTAGCAACTGAATTGCCCTTGAGCAAGGCACCTAACCCCTGATTGCTCCCCGGGCACAGTAGTGTGCTGCCCACTGCTCCGGGTGTGTTTGTGTGTTCACGACTTGCAGTATGTGTTCTCTTCTCACCAGTAATGGGTTAAATGCAGAGGTCACATTTCGAGTATGGGTTACTATATTTATATCTTCTCTAGGTCACAACTTATTTCTGTTTTTGTCCTAAGAAGGTTTCTTTATAAAGCCGGCTTATTTCCACTGCACTAAAATTTTTCAACACTGAGATTAATTTCGCCAATCACTCTTGACAATCACTCTTAAGAAAATCAATCATTTGTAAAGCAAACCTGACTGTTCCTTCTCCTGTACTTATAATTCAGTCATTCATGTTTGTTTACTGCAGATATCATTGTTCTGCATTCTTTTATGACACCAGGGCCATTGCTATAGGTGATTTCAACCCTCATCCAACCAAATTTTTACTTTTCCCCCTATTATTACAAACCATGCTGTAAGTATGATTTTTTTTTTTTGAGCTAGTACATCTGTTCTTATGGGAAGTGTCCCTGGTTCCGGTTTACCTAATTAATGCAGCCTAACAGTCCTTTAGGGGTTTGAGTAATAAATTCATACTATGGACTATGGGTAGGCTAGATTAAAGAGATAGGCCTTTAATCTACATTTAAACTGAAATAGTGTATCTGCCTCCTAGACAATACTGGGAATACTGTTCCAAAGTTTTGGCACCAGATAAGAAAAGGATCTACCACCTGTGCATTATCTTGTAATTCTGGGTATTATCAATTGTCCAGAATTTTCAGATCGCAGTAAATGCAAAGGACTGTAATAATAGAGGAGCTCACTTAAGTATTTAGGAGTTAAACCATTCAGAGCCTTGTAAGTAATCCAGCAAAAGTTTGTTACAGTGCTTGATAGGCAGCCAGTGCAGTGTTGACAAAACTGGGCTAATATGGTCATACTTGTTCGTTCTCGTGAGAACTCTGGCTGCTGCATTTTGAACCAGCAGGAGTTTTTGTACAACCCCAAATCAGAAAAAGTTGGGACAGTATGGAAAACACAAATAAAAAAAGAAAGTAGTGATTTCTAAATTTACTTTGACTTGTATTTCATTGCAGACAATACAACAGCACATTATGTAATGTGTTTCCCATGATTTTATTGTTTTTTTCTTCAAAAAAACAAAATTCCTATTTTGGTTCTTGCAACACATTTCAAAAAAAGTTGGAACAGGAGCAATTTAGGGCTAGTAATCAGGTAAATTGGTTAAATAATGATGTGATTTGAAACAGGTGATGTCAACAGGTGATTGTAATTATGATTTGGTACAAAAGCAGCATCCAAGAAAGGTCTAGTCCTTTAGGAGCACAGATGGGCCGAGGATTGCCAGTTTGCCAACAAATACGTGAGAAAATTATTGAAATGTTTAAAAACAATGTTCCTCAGAAAAAAGACAGGAAGACATTTGTTTATTTCACCTTTAACAGTGCATAACATAATTAAAAGATTCAAGGAATGTGGAGGAATTTCAGTGCGTAAAGGACAAGGGCGCAAGCCTAAGCTGAACAACCGTGCTCTCCGATCCCTCAGGCGGATCCCCCACTGCATCAAAAATTGTCATTCATCTATAAGCAATATCACCACATGGGCTCAGGACTACTTTGGCAAACCTTTGTCAAGTACCACAATACGTAGTTACATCCACAAATGCCAGTTAAAACTGTACTGTGCCAAAAGGAAGCCCTATGTTAACAGTGTCCAGAAGCGCCGTCGACTTCTCTGGGCTCGGAGGCATCTGGGATGGGCCATCACGTGTACTGTAGTCAGATGAATCAGTATTTCAGGTATTTGGGAGAAATGGACACCGTGTGCAAAAAAGTCCAAAAGCCAGGGTCTGTCATGGTATGGGGTTGTGTCAGTGCCCTTGGTAAAGGTAACTTGCACTTCTGTGATGGCACCATTAATGCTGAAAAGTACATAGAGTTTTTGGAGCACAATATGCTGCCTTCAAGAAGATGTCTTTTCCAGGGACGTCCATGCATATTTCAACAAGATAATGCAAAACCACATTCTGCACACATTACAAAGTCCTGGCTGCGGAGGAAGAGGATACAGGTACTTGACTGGCCTGCCTGCAGTCCCGATCTGTCTCCAATAGAGAATGTGTGGTGCGTTTTGAAGCGCAAAATGCGACAAATGAAGACCCTGTACTGTTGCCCACCTTAAGACTTGTTTGCAGCAAGAATGGGACAAAATTACACCTGAAACACTTCTTCACTTGCTGTCTTCAGTCCCTAAACGTCTTTTAAGTGTTGTGAAAAGGAATGGCAACATTACAAAGTGGTAAATGCTTTACTGTTCCAACTTTTTTTGAACCAAAATAGGAATTTTGTTTTTTTTGAAGAAAAAACGATAAAAATCATGAGGAACACATTAAATAATGTGTATTTAATGTTGTATTGTCTGCAATGAAATACAAATTGTGTTTTCCATACTGTCCCAACTTTTTCTGATTTAGGGTTGTATTAATCCTGCAGGGTAGCCACCTTCACAAGGATGCCAAGTAATAGGGAGCAATAGAGAAGTGAAATATGTGTTTGAGAGCTGTGTGCGTGAAATGGTGAACAATGCTGCTCTGTCCTGACTTACTGTGTCAGTTGCTGATACTATGGGGAACACCTCCCAAGCGTGACGATTACCTGAATCCTGTATAGAAACACACCAGTTGTTTGGTTAGTGACACTTATCACTGCCTAAAGCACCAACATAACCTAAACAGGTAGAGTACGCAAAATGTAAATGTGTGGCAAAATTCTTTCTATAAGTCACTTTGGATTGAAGTGTCTGGTAAATCAACAAATGTAAAATGTAAACTAAGCAAGAGTTTACATCATTTGCTAGGCAGATCTCAGGTTTCCTGTACTTTCAGTTGTGCTGTCTCTGCAGAGCTCTAGTTTTGGGGATCCAGCCTGGAGCCTGAGGACATCAAGAACCAAACTTTCTGATGTGCCTTTCTCCCAATCAAGAGTGCAGAACAATGTTTGTCCATGGTGGCTTCGGATACTATGGATTTGTTGGGCTCATTGTCTGAGGTCCCCCTGCCAGTGCCAACCAGGGATCTGTGACCTTCTAGTCAAAAAAATTATTGACTTGGGTTGCATGAAGCGAAGGACAAATGGAAGATGCAACGTATCAGTCTTTTTCTGTCGTGACTGTGCCATGTCCAGTTACTTGTCGGCTATGTATTGGCATTGGTGATGGTCTATGCAAGCTATCACAGGTGTTGGACTTCAGCTCCCCAGCATTTCTTAGTAAAAAATCTAGTTTATGCAGCTAACCTGAATTTTAGCATTAGTAGTGTAAAAAAGAATTAAAATTTTACTTTTGAAACAGAATGTAATTTCAAGTCTGATCTCTAGTATGTATTGTCTCTAGTAAGTATCAGTTATATCCTTATTATTATTATATTATTATATAATTCATTTTGATACATTCATTCAGCAATGAAACACATATTTTGGGACATGGTTTATGCTGGGGATTAATAAAATCCATCAGACAAGGACTGTGCAATGTATTGCATATTTTCAGTATATTTGTAGTTATTTCACTGGTGAAATAAAGTTAGGCAACATAAATATTGCAGATTTATATTGCTTGCTTTCTTAAAGACCGTATTATTGGTCTAGTTTCACAAAGTTTCACTGTCCCATGCCTTTCAGTGATGTTGAGTGTTAGACGAATGGTTTGGATATAAAGTTTACAGAGGGCAACATTCATTTAAACAGAAATAGTAATTTGTAATTGACATTTGTCTTTACTGTAATTCATCACTGTAATTTACTGTAATTCATCAAATCATCTTGTATCTGAATTGCAAATTTTTACAGTAATTTAAGGTGTTTTTTTCTAAAATATTGCCAAATACAGTATATGGGAAATCACTTACATTTTGCCATATGAAATAACTACCCATTGCAACCGGCTCTACATTTACCTCCACAGGTTGTCCAGTTTCCATGGTAACTTCTGATTGGTGGTGACTTAAGTGATACGTGACTTAAGGATAGTATAACACTGAAAATTGTACTTGGATGGAGCAATTAAGCATTATTTTATTTTAGTTAAATCATACTGACAATTATGGATTCTGTAAAGGCATGCACTATTTAAAATACCAATACTATTAGGTGTCTACATTTACCCAGGTTGGGTACAGGTGCAGAGCACAATGCTATCACAACATAAAAGTTCTGCACACTATTGCTCTAAACCTGAACAATAAATGCCAGTGTGCAACCATATTATTTATCTTCTGCAATACTATTTTATGCATATGATGGTGTCACTAATAGAGTGAATTGTGCCAGCTTGGCGATCGTTTATAATGGAAAGCGTACAATATATTGTAGCTGTTTCTAACTATATGCCAAGCTATACTCCACTAAACTAACAGTAAAACTAATAGGTATGTGCCAATTTGGGTCTTTAAAGAAAGAGCTATATGAAGCAAGTTCTTTGTCCTAATAATGCTGATTCTTTTCTTTTTTGCTCTGCCCTCTATTCTCCAGAGAACACCAGTTAACAGCGGGGAAGCTTTTCGTTGGTTCTTTTAGGGTTCTGAATCAAATGGAATCATATGTAGTGATGTCACAGATTTACCACAAAAGGAACTTGCAGGGCTTCAGGACCCAGAATCAGACCCTGACTGTGGATGACAGAGTATGAGAGGGGGTGGGACATAAAATAAAGATATTAAAACCCTGTACTTTCATTTTCCTGCGTAATTATTATGGTACATTTTGGCAGTATCATAATGTATGTTGTCAGTCTATCAATGTGTTTCGGTGTTATGGCTGTGCAAGTTGCAGCAACTCTTATGTGAAAGACTGAGTAGACAATCATTACCACAGGCGGATAATGTCATCACAGGCCAATAATGTCATCACAGGCCAATAAGATCACAATCGGTAACACTGGTAACACAAGAATGCGATTTTAGATTGTTTACATAGTCTCTCAGAGTTTGATTGTATTCTGTTTAAGTTTTGGATGAAACTGTTTAAAAAGCTGCCTAAGGGTATGCAGAGAACCAATGAAGAACTTTTGTCAACATCACAGTAAGAGCTGCAACTTACATTTTAATGCTCACAACGCAGTATACTACACATTTTAAAATAAATTATCTAATAAGTTGCTTATTGTCATTACCCTAATGTTACATTTGTAAATGTGTTTTTGTTTTAAAGATAACTAATCATTTGTATTTTGTTGTTGTGATGCTTTTATGTGGTAAAATAAATGAAATTTTGAAGGTTAAAACTTGACAACTTATAACTTGATTTCAACATGTCTGCATAAATCACTCATATTATGCATACATTAATATTTAATACCATATATTTTTTATGTCTCTCTGTAATTGTAATGCAGACCATCACAAAGGATAAAAAATAAGAAATACAGAAAAAACAGTCATTGTCTGTCCCATCCTTTCCTAGAACATAAAAGAGTCACATGGAAAAGAGAGTCGCTGCCCAAGGCGTTAAGCTTTAAAGACAGACTTAAATCTCATGCAGTTTGTAATGCATGAAAAGGGTATGTGTGAAGGGGGTGGATGGAGTAGTTTGATGGGTAGACAGTTGTTTTTGTAAATCAAGCTCTAGATATTCTGAAGATGGAGTCATTTTAAAGGTTTGGAAAACAGAATGAAGGGGCACAACCAAGTGAGAAATGTGCTGTATGTACTATGAAAACTAATATTACACGTCATAAAAGTGGTATATTATACCTCTATATACAGTGCATGAGTGCATGCATACAGTATTCAACCAAATAAAAGTCTAATAAAAGTCTGATATTAACACTGAACATTGAAATTAATGTGGTATGTGTTTTAACAAGTCCAAAACGAGTCCAAATCACAAATCAACTGGGAAAACCAGAAAATCAGAAGGGAACAAAGCCAGAACGCATGAAGGAAATGACAGCATGGTCAAAATACTTAGCAGTGCTGAGACAACAAGACTTAAGCATGAAGTGAAGCATGAAGTGAGTACAGTCCTCAAATAGAACTGGTAATGAGGAGTAATTGTTGCAGTAATCAGCCCATGCACAGAATTGTGGTAAATGTTGTTCTTGATAGAATGAAAATGGTTTGGAGAGTGCGATCTAGTGGATGTCAAGGGCACATGACAGCTCATGACATAGCGCCTCCCGCTATGGGACCAAAGACCTTCATGGCAGAGAACACCACTACAACTGTGTAGATGGGACTGATGACACCCATGGCAGAGCAGAAGATCACCTCAGCACCTAAGTTATAAACAACCACAGCCGAGCAGGCAAGGCTGGGGACCACCAAGATGGGATTGAAACCCCCAGGGCAGATCTAGTGGAACTGGAGACCACCATAGCTGATCAGGTGAAACTGTAACACAAACCATAGAGAGGTTAGGGTTGGCTTTAAGGGCTATGTCGAAACAGGTAACAAGCTCAGGGGCATTCTCCATTGTCATAATGAGACCAGTAGGGTGATCCAGGTTGAGCTCTGGGGGCACATCAGTGCAAGTAGGAAACTCAGAGATGACCTCTGTGATTGGGGACCCCTGGTATGGGGCACAAAAAGATGGTGCATATCTCATAAATACATACATTGCATTGACACCCCTTATCTCCACCCAACAAGAATTCCATTCTGAATTTTCTGAAAAGCACATGCCGTGAACTTTTAAATACTCCTAGGAATTTCATGTGATTGGCATCAAACTTTGTAAGCATCATGCCAAGATATTGAAGATTCAAAATTGCAAAGGGATGTTTGATATTTGTTGCTATGGTGAGGCAATAAAATTATGGTGAAAAATGGGAAACAGGAAGTCTCTAATATCTACAGCATGCATTGAGCGATTTATGTCAAACTTGGCATTAATGACATTGATGACATTGATATTAATATGACTATTGTTAATCATGGGCATAGTGCCACCAACTGGAAACAGAAAGTCATTTGGCCAAGTCACTTCAGCCTTGGTCAGAATAATGTAGAGGCATGGCTGATATAAAGTTCTAAATGGATTTGTGATATCTTAAATATTGATGCCATGGCAACATGTCAAACTTTAAAACCAAATTCAGGTGTATTTGAGGTGCTTAACATTCTTGAAATAGCATGAAATTTGACACACAAAGTGTTCAGCCGTTAGGCGTGGGCAAAAGCTTATATATGGGGCATAGTGGGGTGGCTCTGTAGTGCCCCCTTTTGACTAAAGTGATGGTGTTAGTTCTACATACAGTCTCAAAACTTGGTACATGTATCGATGTTTTCAAGCTGGACAACTTCTAAAATTACATTCGTTAGCTTTACACAACAGGAAGTTGGCCATTTTGTGTTGAATGTGATTTTTGTTATTGTCACTAAACTTGGAAACTTGAAGATACTAAATTGAGAAAGGATTTTTGATTTCTTAAACGGTGTTGCCATGGAAAGGCAAAAAAATGTCAAAAAATAGAAACAGGAAATGTCTCATATCTTCTGTGTGCATTGAGTTGTTTACATCAAACTTGCAAAATATGTTTGGTGTTGTGGATTGATATGAAAATTTGTCAGGTATGTTAACTAATACCTGAAATGTGACCTCTCCATCATTGGTGAGAAGTAAACACACACACCCATGGAGCACACACCAGGGGTTTAGGTATCTTGCTCAAAGGCACCTCAGTTGCTGTCAAAGAAACGAACCCAGTTGCAGACAGCGTTTTAACAGAAAAAAGTCTTTATTATATACTTTATTATATACTATAATAAGTAAACAAAACAACAACCCACGAAGGGGCAAAAACAAGAACAGAACAGGCTTAAATGGAACAAAGAATGCCTCCAAAAAGCGAAGCAAAAGCAAAACTAAAAACCCAAAAAAAACACAGAGAACAAACACGCCAGGACAGAGACTAAGAACTTGAATGCGACAAGACTCGAAACAGGAACCTCCTCACAGGACCGACTCGGGTAAATACATTAGAAGCAATGAACCGGCATAAGACAGAAGCACAAGACAGGCATTAAATAGAACAACAACAAGGATGAACAGGTGCGCGAAATGAGCGCAAACAAGATGAGAACATGATGTCAGGATCCTGCCAAGTTAATCTACACTCAGAACAGGAAACCAGGACCCTGACAAGTTGCTACCTGTTGGTAATCGAATCGAACCAGCAACCTTCTGATTATAAGCCTGACTTACTAACCAGCAGGCCACAACTGTAGTTATCGTCACAGTGCCCATCGTGCATTGTTTCAGAAAAGCTCCTTTTGGCAATAATGACACGGCAGTGCCTATGCCTGTCATCACTGCTTGCAGCTATATTGTTCATTGAGAACTTAACAGAAGATACCCACGAGAGCAAGGGTTGCTGCTGGATCTATGTATAGCAAAGTCAAACTGCTCTGAAACAAAGGGGTGAAGATCCAAACGCAGCTTTTTAAATGTTATCCATGTGTTGTAATCCAAGTGACAGACAAGGGGTCAAAAAGTAAACGTTCCAACAAACAATAAATACAGTTATTAATGAGGATCAGATGTGGCAGTAATCAGTCTATGCACAGAATCATGGCAAATTTAGCTCTTGATTGAATGATTGTGGTTTGGAGAATGCCCTCTAGTTGATGTCAAGGGTGCTTCAGGGTGACAAATTTATGGGAAATCCAAATACATAACTACAAACCAACCTTTGGTCTCAAACTTACTGGTCCCTACAGAGGGATTTACAATCCCTGTTACATATTCATACACAGTTTAATATTAATTTCTTGATAAAAACAAAATCTTTTAACTAAAATTTAATGTTTGTTGTTGAGAAATTAAAAGAATACACAAATCATGGTTTTGTATATATATATATATATATATATATATATATATATATATATATATATATATATATATATATAAAACAGGGTTGCAGAAATTGTCAACTTCATAATGAACTTGTAACGAGGAGACAGAGACGGTAGGATCCATTTGCAGTAGTTTAATAGAATAGTTGTTCAGGCAGGGTCGACAACAGCAAACAGGTATATCAGAGGCTAGGCTAAACAGTAACGATAAACAATCCAAGGTCAGGGCAGGCAGCAAACAATCAGAGAAACAATAAACAGTCCAGGTAGTAATCCAATCAACAATAGAAACCACTCAGAAACATCAGGTGGGGCAAAACAAGACTTCGCAATGAGTTCATCGCAGGCTGGGGTTTATATACACAAGAGTTAATTGATAGCAGGTGAGCAGGAAGTAATCAGCCCCAGGAATGTGGCCCTATGGGAAATGTAGTCCAAATATGATTTAGTACTCAGGTGACGGCTCCCTCTGGTGGTTCAGGGGAGGCGATACGGGAGCCTCCACCATAACAGAACTGCTTATATAATAATTAGTTTAACCTCCTTAGGTTCATGGCTGAATACTTCTTTCATACATGTTTTTGGCCCTTTTTGTGTAATTCTGCTTACACAGGGTTGTGAGGAGTACTGGAGCCTATCTCAACCCAGCATTTATTGGGACGTAGAAAGGGGCCGGTCTGAATGTATAATATATTTAAAAAAAACTAACAGAAAATTGTGTAGGACACAGAAGGCATTTGAGCAGCTGACAGCACAAGGTTTAAGGAAACAGCCTTTTCTATACCAAATCCTCCCAGCTGGTGATCATGAGGTAATGCGGGCCATCAAAACCATGTTAAATGTGCTGAGATTAAACAACATCAACAAAAGCTGTAATCCTTCTCTGTTCCTGAATCCATTCGCACATGATTTGGAGTAATAGGCTCCCTGAAAACATACAATCCTGTATTGCATAAGTAAACACAAAGCATGCATATTGTGGTCATGTGCATGAGTGCTGATTTTCAGTTTCCAAACCCTCATAAAGTTGGTCATTTAAGATTCTTAAATCAAAGCATTTTAGGTGCACTTGCATGTGTTTGTTTAATGATTTATAACTCTCTAAAAACAACTAAGAAATCCATGCAACATCCAAGCATTGTTTATTGTTTAAATTTACAGCAAAAACCTACTAGCAGCACAGAACAAAAATTATATGTGTATATTTTGTTTGGGAGTGGATCATGCCAGATCAGGTCTCCAAAGAGCTGACTGCCCTTAATGTGAGCTGGTTCCACTGAGGATGTTTCACTTCTACCTGGCTCTCTTTGCAGATTGATTTGGAAGCGGGGGTTGGGCTACGTCTTTAATTGTCTACGCAGATTAAAGTTCTGGGCCAGGGTGGGGAATTAGAACCAGACATGGTTCAGGAGCTCTGCTAAGCCATAGATCTCGCCTAATGTGCCACCAAGCAGATGGCCCGTGTCATCTGCCATTCTTTGGCTGCTTTGGTGGCAATGGAGAGGCACCTTCCTTTCTCATGTTCACTTTCGTGGGCAAAGCCTGCCCATATGTAATACTAGCCCTATTGCCATCCACCCTCATGAAGTATGTGTGCAGCTCTTTTTCCCTTGAGACTTCAGGGCATCTGCATTTAAAATTACATAGACAACTGGTTATTCAAGGCTAGCTCTCAAGAACTAGCTGCATGGCATTAAGATGCCTTTTTATCTCATATGAGGTGCTTAGGGCTAAGACTCAACCCTCATGGACAGAAACTTCATGGACATAACTCTATAACATCTCCCTGAGCAAAGCCATAGTACCACCATGCTTCAAGACCACTTCTGCCATACCACTGCCAAAAGAAGTCACCAGCATCAACACTCAATGACTACAACACGAAAGCAGTCACTTCCACCAAATGGCTCAAGTGTATAGCTTTTGTATATATTTAGGTTAGATCGTCTTACATGCTGATAGCTTTATGTTGTTGCTTAATTGTGTCTGTACTTACCTTGCACATTGAGCAATGGGCTAGGAGAAACCCAGTCTCGTTCCTCTGTACACTGTTTGTTGTATGGTTGGAATGACGATAAAGTACACTTTGATTTCAGGTAAATCTCTTTTTCTCCCCAGAAAATTCTAACGTGACAGGGAGGAAAAGTGAAAAAGAGTCTGAGGGAACGCATAAACAAGCACAAATAGAAACAAAGAGACAGTGCAAAGCCGGAGCATGTCCTTTACTTAAGACCTAGCGTGGGGTTGAAAGACCCCAGGCTCCAGAGTCTGGAGGCAAACTTCGCCTCCAAATGGATATCAGTACCTCTGACACCAACAGGACAGTTTATGACACCCTGCACAAGCTTCAAAATAATTCCATGGGCACCACATGGAATTCCAGTAACAACACATGGCCCAAGAGAGACCACTCCAATCCAAAGGAAGAACTCTCTTTAACTTTCAACTAAACCATCCTAAACTATAGATATTTGTATATATTCCCATTGTATGCTGGCTACAAAACTATGTATCTTAATTGTAACTCTGTAGATAGTTATGCAAATTTGGATTGATGTTCTGTTTGTATTCATGCATTAGGATGAATCACAACTTATTGTATTTCAAACTCTGTCATATTTAATATCTAACCGATCGTCTTCTAATTTCCCATCAGACTATGTATGCTGTGTAACCATAAAAGGCATGATAGTCTTTCTACAATAACCTGGATTAATATTTGCAAATGTGCCATCTGGCCATAAAACATGCAAATAAGGTGTTGACAAAGTGAGACAAAGAAACTTTTGCCTGCTTAACACCTATTGGCTGTTTTGGTTTCACTGGGCGTGACCGATGTGAACTTAAAAGTGACCACCAACTCTGTAGCTCTAGTTTTTTTTTTCTTCTTGCTTTTACTGTCTTAGTTTTATCTCTTCCTTCTCTTCAACCAAGGATCTTTGGCCCTGGCACCCCTTCCCCATGGGGGGGCAGTCTCTGGCTCAATCCCTTTGAGACAGACTCAGGACAACATTTCAGCTAACTTTGTTGATCTCTGGAACTCAATAAACTTCATCGCATATCTGAACCACTCAGGACTCTCACTCCACGTGCATTTGGATTCGCGCTCTGCACTAGAGCTCAATGCAAGTATCCTATTTCTATACACATAGAATAGCTGCGCTAAGTGGTGCCCCTAAATTAAGGTGATTCTGCTGGTGGTTCATTCAAAAATGCTTTGTACAAGCTTAACATCCTCTCTTTCACTCTCCTTGCTCTCCTTACTTTTGGTTGTGTGTTTAATGTGTGTTTGTTTATGTCTAGTTATATGTTACATGTTTCCCCTGTAGTGTAGTTTAATAAACACCCATATGTATTCACCCTTAATGCTCACGCATAAGGTCAAACTATGTTTGATCTTGATACATCTTTACTCCAAAGTCCTGTTAAAGCAGAGAAACTTTGTTTTCAAGGTCATACAAATTATGTTTCTTAGATTCAATAGGACTGCATATGTACTCGCTGGACAAATGCAAAAGCTGATTATTGTCATAATTTCTGCTGATCAGGTACTACAAATTATGTATATTTAATTACAATTAATTATATGTATTTTCCTTTGAGCTAAATGAACTGTTCCATGAACAAAATAGTGTTTCTGACATTCGATTTTCTACATCATTATGATGGTGGTTCATGCTCATAATCTGGAGTCCCTAATCCTGCTGATCTTTGCTACATGCTCTATGAGAGTGTTAAATCAATGTATTACATTACGAATTCCCCAAATCATTGATTGATCCTACTCAATTATTAATATTTTCCATTTGGAATAATATTTCTTTCTCCTACACAGTGAATGGTGGACAATAGATCTGTTAACAATAATTCAGTAAACTTGTTCATCAATAATTACATCTGTGGTGGAGAATGCTTTATTTGTGAATAAACCTCAATATTAATCCCCTTTAACAGTTTTTACTACACCGCTAGTCCTTCTCCGGCGCACTAAATTATTACTCAAATTATCTAACTCTCAGAGATCAATTCAAGTGATGCAAATCTAGAATCAGATGCAGCACCCATCCTTCTTGGAAACTATACATTAATGGCTATAAAAGTCAAAACCTCTCATGGGAGGGGGAGTGCATTCTATAGCCCCTTTCACCAAGAGAGTCTTGAGCTCTTTGGCCAACAATAGGTGCTGCTCTCCTAATATTATAGTCAGCAATGTTCCCCAGGACACCTAGGGTGGCAGAGAAAGCAGAAACACCTGCTGGGGGTTCTGTGGGTGGCCTGGGATAAATGCATTTTTTACATTTATGCATTTAGCAGACGCTTCTATCCAAAGCGACATACAGTACATTCAAGTTATATACATTTTGTCAGTACCTGTGTTTCTTGGGAATCAACCTTTTGCGCTGCTCATGCAATGATCCACCACTGAGCTACAGGAACACACATAGTGTGAGGTGTTGGTGTGCACAGGCTGGGCCCCAGTATAATGTTGCTGGCATCAGGGGTTCTTCTTCAGGCCTGCATGTGCTGCCAAGCTCCCCTAGCTCTCTGTGGGGGAGCTCGATTTTAAGGCGTGCTTTAAACCTTTTCTAATCCAATCAAGAGGACATGTAAACACTTCATAGGATTGAAAATTAAACTTGAATGTACATGTGCAATGACATGCAAGTCATGTATTGATGTATGGTGCACGGCTGTTGTTTCCACATGGAGAAGCAAAACTGGACAGTTAAAGAAACCATAATGTTGCACAGTATTTTAAATGTTAATTGTGTTTTGAAAATACGAAAAAGAAGCAATGACAATAGAGTGGCTGCTAGTATGCGCGTCTTGGAATGGTGAGAAACGTGTATGCGTGAACAGCCATTACTTTTATCAGAGAACATCAAAGCACACACTGAAGTACTGATATGTGTGTGTTAACTCTACATGTACTATAATACATGAATAATACATATTGAAACTATAATACATAAAATACAATACAGTCAGAAACCTTACCATGGAATGCATTCTCTTAAATTGCTTTCCCTAAAATTCTGATCACATGATTCCCACAAGAGTTAAATATTCCTGCCCCCATTTGACCAGCAGTTGACCCTACAAAATGTCATAATGGCTGTTTTAACCTTTGTTGGTGCACTGGTGTGCAGAATTTATGTAGATGGCCACTGTCAACAAGGTTTTTATTTAAAACTCTGATTGTATTTTCAGTGAACAGATATCCATTGTGCCACATCCGAAAGCTCAGATTGTCAGGAACGGGAGAAATGAACCCAAGCGCAGACAGCGTTAAACAGGAAAAAAAGTCTTTAAAGAAATAACCAAACAAGAACCCACGAGGGGGCAAAATGAAAACCAAAACAAGCTAAAAAAAAAAAAAAAAAAAAAAAAAAGAACAGAGCAAAAACACAAGACAAGACTTGACAACTTGACAAAATCACAATACAAAAAACGGGCCAAGGTAAAAAACACCAGATGCAAAATAAACCAAGAATCAAAACATCCAAAATGCATAAACACCAAGACGCAAAACCATGAAGCAAAACGAATATGTACAAAACCCTGACATAGCCCCGCCCTTAAGGGACGGACACTGGGCATCCCAAAACAAACAAACAAGACAAAACAGAGTGACAGGAACGGCGGCAGGCAGGACTAAGACGGGCAGGAACAGGGCAGAACAGAGACGACGACACAGGCATGACAGAGGTGACGACATGTTAAACAACACGCTGACAGACAGACTGGAGGATGAGACAGGACGAAAACAAGACATGACACAAGACAGGGAGGATGTTCAACAAAAAGCGGATCAAGACAGACATCAAGAACACAGGATTAACAGGGGGAGGACACACAGGAGCACCATGGACTGATGGCCCGGTGGGACCCACGCTGGGGATTCCCCGGGGCCCCGGGGGTGCCAGGGACTAGGTCTCAGCGGGACGGTCCAGATCGCTGACGAGCCTGACCGAGAAGGACGCCCTGCCCCCGGAACACAGCGAGGAAGAACCGCCACCGGAACCGACCCGAGAGCAGGCACAGGAACCGACCCGAGAGCAGGCACAGGAACCGACCCGAGAGCAGGCACAGGAACCGACCCGAGAGCAGGGGACTGAGACAGGGACAGAGACACAGGTGGGGACCGGGGGCACCGAGGCGGACCCCAGAGCCGAGACAGGGACATAGACAGGAGGAGCGGGCGCCGCCGCCGGGACACAGACAGGAGGAGGGGACCCAGGAAGGAGGACAGACCTTCCCCTCCGTCTCCTCCTCTTGGAGGGAGCCGGCGCAGGAGGCTCGAGTGCGGGCACGGAGCCAGAAGGCTCAACGGTCTTCCCCTTCTTACGGCGGGAACGTGAGACGACCTCATGCAGAGTGGGCACCGGTGGGGCATCGGCAGGGGCAACAGGATCCCGGACTGGCTCTACTAACATCCCTGCGGAGTCCATCAATGCACTTCTCCTTCCAGAATTGGAAACCAGGGAGCCCTCCTGCTCAGAAAGGTCCCCTGGCGACAGGACACTCCGGTAAGGAGCCCCAAAGGAGATATGGCCCAAGCACTGACCCTTGGTGGCTGAATCCCGCCACGAACGAGGCGGGACAGGAAGAGGGTCCGCGGAAAATGCCTCCGGTTCTGCCTCCCAACGGCGCAGCTCCCGCATAACCTCCCGAACGGCCGGATGACCAGTCTGCGGCGGTTCTCCAAAGGCAGAGGGTGGTCGAGACCGGCCAAAAAATACATCCAAAAAACGTCCTGGGGGGAAAATGGATCCGCGGAGCTGCGCATCTCGGCGGCCATGGACTGACACCACTCCTCGGAGAGCTCCATGTCCGAAACAAAGAAAAAAGGAAAATAAAAATAAAATGCTGTCTGCTGGGTTTGAGGATTTGTTCAGTCAGGAACGGGAGAAATAACCCAAGCACAGACAGCATTAAACAGGAAAAAAGTCTGTTTTTAAAGAAATAACCAAACAAGAACCCACGAGGGCGCAAAATGAAAACCAAAACACAAGCTAAAACTAACTAAAAAAAAAAAACCTCGAACAAAGAACAGAGCAAAAACACGATAATACAAGACTTGACAACTTGACAAAATCACAATACAAAAAACGGGCCAAGGTACAAAACACCAGATGCAAAATAAACCAAGAAGCAAAACATCCAAAATGCAAAAACACCAAGACGCAAAACCATGAAGCAAAAAGCAAAACGAATTGGCACAAGACAGAAAACACGAGGGCATTAAATAGCACACAGACAAACGACTAAGGTGCGCGACATGAGCACTGACGAGACAAGAGAACGAGAGGGGCGGAGTCAAGACGCAAGACCGGAGAGCACATGGCGAACGTAAACAGAACAGAGGCCATGTGCTTTCACACATGTCACTGGCAAGATAATCTAGAAACTCAGAAACAGGAAGCCAGGACCCTGACAAATGAGTGATGTGTATCAATCAGCCACATTCTGTATAATATCTGTGGGCTTCAACCACCACTAGTAGACAGTGTCACTTTGACAAAGACATTTCAAGGACAAAGTATGCCTTCCAGAACCGCATAGATGTACATTTCTGAAATCCAAAATTAAAATGAATGTACTGCATGAGTTATGTTTTCCTTATTCTTAACAACAATATATTTTTGGACTCCCCAGAATCAAGATATTAAAAATATTGTTTTAATGTAACTAAAGGTAAATTTCTGGCTTTAACATTATTTGTTCTTCAGACATTCCTCCTTTAAAAGAAATTAAGTACCAGATTTTTAAAAAGTACCATTACAAAGTACCCACATTTGGTTTTTGACAACTGGAAATATGTACAATTTAATAGTTAAACGATGGAGGCACATTTAGATCCCCACATTTGGATCCCCAAAGAAAAGTTGTTTAGGAATGAGACTCTAAAAAGTATATCTATAACTTTGTAAACTTTGTAAAAAGAACACAAAAAGTACTTTTTTACCTAATTTTTGAACATGACAGAGGAAGCCTGCTCTCATGAAACAGCATAATTCTCCCATAGTGACTAGAATAACAATATTTAGCTTACCACCCATCAGACATATTAAATACACGCTCCAAATGAAGGTACACAATTCAAACTGTTAATATTGCATTGCATCCTTCCTACTGCAACTCCGACAAGCACACATTCTGGTTGCTAATGTGAAGATGGCTACCCAGCAAACATGCCCCTTTGGGGCCCATGTGGGGCCCATGCGGACAGCCCCTGTGGGCCTAAAGTGTGGACCCACTGGGCAAAGTGAGGGGAAATGTTCTATTTGTAAATGTTCTATAGCAATAAAAATCCTGATAAAAATAACAATAAAAAAGCTGTTTAAAAACAGCAATAAACACAAAACTAACAAAACCACAGAACACTTAAAACACATTACATTAGAAAGTACATTAAAACTTACATTACAAAAGTACATTAAAACTCTGTCACGTTAGAGGCAGTGGGGACCCTTTTTGCCCATCTAGCCCTTTCTTGCTGTCCCCCATCCATGTCCCTTGCATTGCGAAGCTATGAGTCGTAATTACAATAAAATATGTGTCAACTGTCAATCAGAACTCAGTCAATCAGGTAATAATTTATTACCCTGTTTTGAGAGGGTGTCTGATTTTTAGTCTAGTTTTATATGTCAGTAGTGTTTATGAGCAAAAGATTTAGTCTAACCTATGTCCACGTGGCTCTGTCTATCACTCTGAGGATCTGAACACCCCCCCCCACACACACCACCACCACCTTTTCTACAACAGATGTTTTCTGACTTTCTCTTGACCGTTCTGGCCATGTGGGTGTGAATTGCAGTGTTTAAATGGGGCTGGAAATCAGCGTTTGAAATCAGAGTCTGTATTCTCTGCTTTCTGCTACTCCTACTAAGAAAATGGCTAATCCAACCGCTCCTAAAACTCCTAAGTCTTCAAGGAAATGTTTTGACACATCTCCAGCAAGAGAATGGATAGAGATGGACGAAGACCTCACTTTTTTACCAAGAAGACCTGCACAAATTAGTTTAACAAAGTTTTTACACAATGACTCGTTCTTACACAAGATTATGTGAAACAAGAGTTTTCGCTGTCTGGGAATCATTCGGGGTGGTTTGCACACACCCTACGCTATTGCACATTTGTGAGAAACTGCGCTGTAGTTCTTAAAGTGAGAGAGGGTATGAAAAATTATTTCTTTTTATTATTGTCTTTTAGTGAATATATTTATGATGGCTTAAGAAAGACACTTTTCCCTTCTTTTCTTTAAAAAATAAGGAATAGCCCACAAATCGCAGATTTGAAAAAGTCCGCAGATTTCATCTGGCCCTGCCTGTGAGTCTTTTCTGTCTCCCATTTGCTCTTTTTTAGTGTATGTGTGAGAGAGTAGCTCAGACGCCACTGAGAACACTTAACGTTAGAGTAATAAACGGACTGAAGTGTGGACAGTAGCAAAATCCAGTGTTTATTTGAACAAAATAGGTTGTACATTTACTGAAAAAGACAGTCCGTTGGCTTTTATATGTGAAAGTGACTGTTATTTATTTTGTGATCAAAATTGCATAGAGCCTAAGAAAAATTAACTGTTACCTCAGACTGTTTGTACTTACTCAAGATTTGTATTTGTATACATTTACATTTAGGCATTTTCATCCAAGCAGACACTTTTATCCAAAGCGATTTACAAGGTGAGGAAAACAAAGGTTAGTAGTTGTTTCATACTGAATAGTTTTTTCAGACCAAACAGAGTTTGAGAAATTATTCCCCAAGATTATTTGGGAGGTTTTCAGCCCACACTAAACCCACACAGGGCCTACTTGGGGTTTAGTGTGGGTTTGTCCTGCCCACACTGTCCCACAGTAAACCCACAGTGGGCAAACACAGGCATGTTTGCTGGGAACTCATCTGAGGATCGATGTCTGAGGATTTTGACGTCTTCTTTCTACGAAGTGGATTTTCTGAGACTATTTGGAGGACTGAGGACTTATAAGGACTGAATACATTGCTTCCACATTATTGCCCAGTTTCAATTTCTATATTTCCTTACGTTGTTTATTATTTTGCATGGGCCTGCACTGTGTATTGTGCATTTATATGATGATAATTCGTGTTTATTGATAAATTGAGAATCATATCTTGTTCTATATTCCTGTGCTAGGCACTGGACATTAAATTGGGTAAACAATCTTCTATGGTGATTTTGAACCGTAATAGTAACCAGTGCATAATACAGTCTCTAATATACTTTTCTTTCAGAGATTTCACCCACAAGGTCCTCATCCACAGGTCCACAAGTCCATGCACAGATACTCTTTCTGTCTCTTAAAGCTGACCATGATGAGATAAAGCAGTGCACAATCAATCAGCAAAGACCAGCAGCAGAGAAACCTGGGATGTTGAAAATGTGTATGTATAAACACGTTTTTCCTCATGTTAAATTTGTCCATGTAATAATTCACTTTCATCATTTTACTTGTCTTAGTCACTTAGTCAGTTTATTGTAATCATGCTTAATCAGATTGTCCAAGATGCCCTGGAAAAACAATATGGTTCTGAGGAAGTGCTGGAAAAATACCAGACAACCAAAACTTTATAGTGCATCCAAAAAGTATTCACAGCACTTCACTTTCCATGTATTGTTATGTTACAGCCTTATTCCAAATTGGATTAAATTCATTATTTTCCTCAAAATTCTACAAACAATATTCTATAATGACAATGTGAAAGAAGTGTGTTTGAAATCTTATAATCTTGTAAATTTATTAAAAATAAAAAAATGAAAAAAATCACATACAGTACACGTACATAGGTATTTACAGCCTTTGACATGACACTCAGAATTAAGCTCGGGTGCATCCTGTTTTCACTGATCATCCTTGAGATGTTTCTACAACTTGTGTCCACCTATGGTAAATTCAGTTGATTGGACATGATTTGGAAAGGCACACACCTGTCTATATAAGGTTCCACAGTTAACAATGCATGTCAGAGCACAAACCAAACCATGAAGTCCAAGGAATTTTCTGTAGGCCTTAGAGACAGGATTGTATCAAGGCACAGATCTGTTGAAGGATACAGAAAACTTTCTGCAGCATTGCAGGTCCCAGTGAACACAGTGGCCTCCATCATCCATAAATGGAAGAAGTTTGGAACCACCAAGACTCTTCCTAGAGCGGGCTGCCCTGCCAAACTGAGCCATCGGGGCAGAAGGACCTTAGTCAGGGAAGTGACCAAGAACCTGATGATCAATCTGAGAGAGCTCCAGTGTTTCTCTGTGGAGACAGGAGAACCTTCCAGAATAATAACCATCTCCGCAGCATTCCACCAATCAGGCCTGTATGGTAGAGTGACCAGACGGAAGCCATTCAGTAAAAGGCACATGACGGCCCACCTGGAGTTTGCCAAAAGGCACCAGGACTCTTAGATCATGAGAAACAAAATTCTGTGGTCTGATGAAACAAAGATTGAACTCTGTCCTGAATAGCAAGCATCATGTCTGGAGGAAAACAGGCACTGCTCATCACCTGGCCAATACCATTCCTACAACGAAGCATGGTGGTGGCAGGATCATGCTGTGGGGGTGTTTTTTCAGCAGCAGGAACATGGGAGACTAGTCAGGATTGACGGAAAGATGAATGCAGCAATGTACAGAGACATCCTTGATGAAAATCTGCTCCAGAGCACTGTGGATCACACAGCCAAGGTAACAAAGTACTGTGAATGTCCTTGAGTGGCCCAGCCAAAGTTCAGACTTGAACCTGATTGAGCATTTCTGGAGATATCTGAAAATGGCTGTGCACTGACGCTCCTCATCCAAACTTAAAAAGACTTAAGGCTGTAATTGTTGCCAAAGGTGCTTCAGCAAAGTAGTGTGCAAAGGTTGTGAATACTTATGTACACTTGTTTTTTTTTCTTTTTTTTTTGTTAAATTTGCAAAGATTTCAAACAAACTTCTTTCATGTTGTCATTATGGGCTATTGTTTGTAAAATTGAGGAAAATTAATTTAATTAATTTTGGAATAAGGCTGCAACATAAAATGTGGAAAAGGTGAAGCACTGCGAATACTTTCTGGATGCATTGTACAGCACCAGATAGCGACTTGTTAACATTATTGTCAGTCACATGACATTAATAGGTAATATTTCAGTGCACATATGCAATAAATATGCATTGCCTATACAAGCTTTCTCAGTTTGCAAAAAAAACAAGGTTTTTAATTTTTGTTCCATCATTGACCTTACTGGAATTTATAAAAGGTATAGAATCCCCACCCACAGGCAGTGAGACTTATGCCTTGGGCATTGTTACACTTTTCCTTTCCTGAGAGACCCATTTTCATCAAAGAGCTATGTATGAATAATGTCTCAATGTACGTTGAACATGTCTAGTTAGAAGGGCATATATTTTCATTACCATTTTTCTGATTTAGAGGTTTGTGGTATTTTTTTTTGCAGTGAGACTTTATATAATAATAAATACCACTTTATTAAATGAAACCTGCTTCAGATTTTAGCAAATAATCTTACTGGCAGGAACATTTCTACCGTCCAGAAAAGGGAACAGGGTTCAGCTGCCGGTGCCACAAAACTTTATCAAGGAAGAACCCAAAATGTGCTTGAGTGGAAACGTGTTTGATTGAAATGGGAGCATGTCGGAAAAGAAGAGATGTTGGACAACACTGTATATTTTGTTGACACTTTTCACATAACATTTTTAGAGCATCATAATGCATTTAAAGTACAGAGATACTGTGGGTTGGGTGAACTTGTTAAAGCCAATAGTCTGAAGTTCTACAGGCCTTTTGATCTACAGAGCTTATATGGGTCAGATGATGGTGAATATATTGTACCTTCATTTACGTTGGTTTGAAATTTATTGTTGAAAATAAAAGGTCAAACGGATACAGTAGCTTGGCTTTTAACTGATGAATGTATTTAGTTTAACTAGTGGATTAAATTTAATTACCTTGATTTGGGCATGTATAAATACTACATTAGTGTTAAAAATAACTCCCTTACTGTCACGGTCACGAGAAACGAACCCAGTCACAGACAGCGATATAACAGAAAAATCTTTAATTTATTAAATAAACAAAACAAGAACTCACGAGGGGGCAAAACGAGTAACAAAACAAGCTTGAATAGAACTTTTTAACTCTCCACAACCCGGAGCAAAAACGAAACTAAAACCGGAAAACCACGGCACAAAAACACGGCAAAACTAGACGGCACTGGAAACCACGAAAAACGAACCGGCACAAGACAAAAAAACACACGGCCATTAAATAGGGAGTGAACAAGGACAAACAGGTGCGAGGCATGAACCGATAACGACACTAACAAGGAAATAAGGGGGCGAGGCCAAGACGCGCGACCGGAGAGCACATGGCGAATGTAAACAAAACAGAGGCCATGTGCTTCCACACAAAATAAGGACCCAGAGCATGAGTTCAGATCCCGACTCCAAGAAACAAGAACCAAGACTAGGATGAGTCAGGATCCAAACAACATACTCTGACCTAGAACACGGGATGTCAGGATCCTGGCTTCCTGTTCTGAGTTTTTCTTGATTATCTTGCCAGGATCCTGACAATGTGATGGTATTATCACCCAAATCCAATGTTACTCTATGGCTGGTAAATAAAACGATAACGATAATTATCACTATTTCATTTGCCATATAGTTTACCATGCCAGTGTGGAGGGCAGTTTTATTTATTATCAAGACGTTAAAGTGCCAATGACCAATGGTTATTTGTAGGTGTAACTTAAAAAAATCTAATTTATTTCGACATTTCATTTGGCAATCTTTTTCAGTTCATTTCAAACAGATTTCTTGCAGTGTCTTCAGCACCTCTTCTTTTTCTGTGTGCCCCAAATGCAGTTTTTAAGCTACAAAATAACCTTTTTGACTCTGGACTGTGGCTATGCTCTGGGTTCTATTAATAGTGAGCTTTTATATTGAGGTGTTATTAATATAACTGAGCTTACTAGGGCAAATTTGCATTTCCTCGATTTGTACATAAA
The DNA here is from genome assembly GCA_036877525.1 of Chromobotia macracanthus. Lineage (NCBI taxonomy): Eukaryota > Metazoa > Chordata > Actinopteri > Cypriniformes > Botiidae > Chromobotia > Chromobotia macracanthus. The sequence goes on from JAZGTH010000026.1 coordinate 1,434,881, forward strand.
TTACTTTTGTGAGCACTGCCTTTGTTTATACTGCGGGAGAGTGGGTCATTTCAAATCCCCCGGCCCCGTTTGCCCAGCAAGAGAGTCACAGCGGGTGAGTGCGCCTACTGTTTCTATTCCACAAAATAATTCAATAAGTGTTCTTGTAGTACTAACCTTCCCTAATGGCAGTGTCTCCACTCACGCTTTAGTAGACTCCAGTGCAGCAGGAAACTTCATCTCCAGTGACATCACCCAGAAACATCAGATAAATTTAACAAGCTGTAATTCTTCTCTAACAGTAGAGGCCATAGATGGACGCCCGCTCAGCCATGGAGTCCTACAACAAACTACAGAGAAGCTAAAGCTACAGGTCAGTGCTCTACATACAGAAGACATACAATTTTTTGTTATTCCTTCACCTAATCACCCTATAATCCTTGGCCTCCCCTGGCTTAGTCTACACAATCCAGTAATCTCTTGGTCTGAAGGGCAAATCACCAAATGGGGTTCCACATGTAATCAATCAATCATGTTTAATTCAAGTGTCTCGCTCTATTCCCTGCCAGAGATTTCAAGAAGAGGTGGCTGAAGCAGAAACTAAATTACCTGTTGTTTATGCTGATCTGAGAGAGGCCTTTAGCAAGAAGGGGGCTTCTCATCTTCCTCCCCATCATAACACTGATTGTACTATTGATTTAGTTCCAGGTTCAGTTCTCCCTAAAGGAAGAGTTTCTCTGTTGTCACAACCTGAGTGTGAGGCAATGAACACTTATATCAAAGAAGAGTTAGCTAAAGGATTTATTCGTCCCTCAAACTCCCCTGTAGCAGCTGGTTTCTTCTTTGTTAAGAAGAAGGATGGTGGTCTATGCCCTTGTATCGATTACTGAGGCCTTAACTACATCACCGTTTAATTCCGCTACCCACTTCCCTTGGAGGGCCAGGTATTACACCAAACTAGACCTTCTCAATGCCTACAATTTAATTTGTATTCATGAGGGGGGCGAGTGGAAGACGGCTTTCTCTGCCACCAGTGGCCATTATGAGTACTTAGTTATGCCTTTTGGCCTAGCCAATAGCCCTTCAGTATTTCAATCCTTTATGAATGACATATTTAGAGAGATGCTTGATAAATGGGTTATTATCTACATAGATGATATGTTAATCTACTCCCAGTCGTTAGAGGAACACATTCAGCACGTCAGAACAGTTCTGGAGTGCCTAATACTGAATCAGCTGTATGCCAAAGAAGAAAAGTATGAATTCTATAAGACCAGTACCTCTTTTCTTGGATACATAATCAGCCACGAACGGGTTGTGATGGATGAAAAGAAGGTGAAAGCAGTGACAGACTGGCCAAGACCCCATACGGTAAAGGAACTCCAGCATTTTCTTGGCTTTTCTAACTTCTATACAAGATTTATTCAGCTCAGTTGCGGCTCCTCTCTCTGTTTTTCACCCGATTCAATTTTACTGTTACCTATCGCCCAGGTTCAAAGAACACCAAGGCCGACGCACTTTCTTGCCAGACTGATGAGGTTACACAGCTTTCCTCTGAAGAGAATATCTTACCTGAGAAACTCCTTGTTGCACCCATTCAGTGGCATATCACCACTGAGATTAACCAGGCAAATAACCTAGATCCTCCACCCTCAGAGTGTCCTAACAACTGCACCTTTGCTTCTTCATGCCGTAAGATGACAGACCCACTAAGCAAATCAGATTTGTTGTCAAGGTCCCACCTATTTTCCTGGTCAGTGGGTTTGGTTGTCTACAAAGGACCTTAGACTCAAGCTCCTGTGCAAGAAACTCAATCCCAGGTATGTCGGCCCATTCAAAATTCGAAGACAGATTACTCCAGTATCTTTCGTTTAGACCTTCCTAATAATTATCGCATTTCTACCACTTTTCACGTCATTATTGAAACCTGGTGGGCCGGTTGGAGAGTCGGAGGAGGGACCCTCCACCTTGGACTGTTATTCTGTTTTTTTCCATGTTTGCTGCTTATCCAGATCAGTGGACTGTTTTGGATATTTGATTGTTTGCTGCCTGCCCCGATTATTGGACTGTTTTGGATATTCGATTGTTTCTGCCTGCCTCGACCTCAGCCTGTTTCCCTGTTAACGATTCTGTCTGTTTTACATATATCTGTTTACTGGTATTGATCTTGCCTGTCTGGTTTTGATAATAAAGCTGCAAATGGATCCTCGTTTGTCTGACTCCTCATTACACCAGTGAGGAGATTTTAATAACTGTTTCAATATTTTGTTTCTTTGGATGTGCAAAAGAAAGTGAAAAATGCACATGCTCTTAAGTTTCTTCATCTTCTGTGTTATATTTTAGCGGGTCTGTAACCACCAAAATCGCAAGTATGCGCATTCATTTCTTATACACATATATACACAGCGCTGGAAAAAAACAAGAGCCCACTTCAAAATGATCAGTTTCTCTGAATTTACTCTTTAAAGGTGTGTGTAGAAATAAAATATGTTTTTATTCTACAAACTACTGACATTTCTCCCAAATTCTAAATAAATATTGTCATTAATTGGCAGAAAATGTACTCTGGTCAAAACAAACAATGCAGTGTTTTCAGCCCTAAAATAATGCAAAGAAAACAAGTTCATACTAATTTTGTATTTGGTGGAATAACCCTTTTAATCACAGCTTTCATGCGTCTTGGCATGCTCCTTACCAATCTTTCACATTGATGTTGACTTTATGCCATTCTTGGTGCAAACATTCAAAGAGCTCAGCTTTGTTTGATGGCTTTATTTATTTATTGGTTTTAAGCCAGTTTAAATCATAAAGTCTGAAGTTTTGAAAGGCAACATAATCTTTAAAAAAAAAACATCAACTTTCCATATATGTCCATATATAGGACATCCCATAAGTCTATAACGTAAAGTCTATACGTTTTTTTGGCCCACTTTATCATCCGCTGTTCGGACATCGTATGTCTGATCATTTAGAAAAGTTATAGCACACCTCTCCTTAATAAGCCAGTTGTTTCAACCCCTAATTCATTGGTCTATGACCAACGGTGCAGGATGAGTTACAAACCGAAATTTGTATGGAGGAAGAAGAATAGTCATGTGAGATAGTAATAATGTGCTTCCTCTTTGGCAAGCACCACTAATAACCTTAAAGAGAATGGCTTTCTGTCACGGACAACAAGAGATCCAATAGTGGCAATCAGTCTTTTATTCAAACAGAACAATACACAGTTTTAGCTGTCTTAGACAGACTTGATGTGGCCCCGATCTGTCAACAGAACTCTTGCCAGAACTGGGAGATAACCTGAGGATCCCTGTCAGACACAATGCCTGTGGGTAACCCATAGAGCCGAAAGACGTGGTCGACCAAAACTTTTCCCGGGCTGAGGGAAGCCTGGGCAGTGGGATGAAATGGGCCGCCTTGGAGAAGCAGTCCACCACAGTCAAGATTGGATAGTGTTAGACAGTGTTACCATTCGAGAGAGGAAGCCCAGTGACAAGGTCGAGGGCGATGTGGGACCAAGGCCAGGGCGATGTGGGACCAAGGCCAGGAAGGGACAGGAAGTGGGCGAAGAAGACCAGAGGGAGGCGCAGTGGAGGTCTTGTTCTGCACACAGACAGAGCATGCCAACATGAACTGCCTGACGTCAGACCTCATAGAGGGCCACCAAAATCACTGGCGGATGGCAGCCAGAGACCTCTGAATGCCTGGATGGCAAGTCAGCTTGGAAGTATGACCCTACTGAAGGATGTCAGGATGCAGGGCAACTGGCACGGACAGTCGATCCTCAGGACACCCTTCTGGGACCTCAGCCTCTCGCACAGTCAGCCTCACCTGACGCTTGATCCTCCAAGAAAGCAACCCTACCACCACACCTCGTTTCAGGATGGCTTCGTCCGGAGCCCGTTCCCCAGAGGACTCGAGCGCACGAGAGAGGGCATCAGGTTTGACAATTTTGGGACCCAGCCAGAATGAGAGGGTGAAGTTAAACCGACCGAAGAAGAGTGCCCACCGGGCCTGATGTGAGCTCAGCCTCTTGGCTGAACAGATATATTCCAGATTCTTATGATCCGTCCAGACCAAGAAGGGCTGCACTGCTCCCTCCAACCAATGGTGCCACTCCTCTAAAGCCAACTTGATTGCCAATCATAATCTCGGTTGCCGATGTCATAATTCTGTTCTGCAGGGCTCAGCCGACGGGAGAAATAGGTGCAAGGATGCATCTTTCCATCACTTTCAGACCACTGGGACAGCACCGCACCGACTCCTACATCAGAAGCATGTACTTCCAGGATAAATTGTTGTTCAGGGTCTGGAAAACAAAGAACAGGAGCAGTGACAAAACAGGACTTAAGTTTAGGCCTCCTGAGCCAGAGGATTCCACCAACATGGCTGTTTAATGGAAGTGAGAGCTTTAAGCGGAACAGCTACCAAGCCAAAGTTCCGGATGAATCGCCTATAGAAGTTGGAGAACTCCAGGAAATGCTGCAATGCTTTGCGAGAGTCGGGAACCGGCCATTCAGCAGCAGCCTTTAGTTTAGAGGGGTCTGGCTTGATCCCCTGGGCTGAAATGATGTGGCCAAGGAACGAAACAGACTCTGCATGGAACTTGCACTTCTCCACCTTGACATACAAATGGTTAGCCAGGAGCTGTTTTAAGACCCTCCTCAAATGCTGAGTATGAACCTGGAGAGGGGGGAGAAGATCAAAATATCATCCAGGGATCCATCGTGGTCAGATCATTCTGCCACGGATGACAAGAGATCCAATAGCGGCAATCAGTCTTGTATTCAAACAGAACAATACACAGTCTTAGCTGAGAGAAAAAACAAAAGGGCAACAGCTCCGGCACAGGCAGGGTAGGATAGAGGAGGGCAGCGGGAACCAGAAGGGTGACAGGCAAAGCTGGAGAGCGGCAGATGGGTGGGGGAGCGGGCAGTCGGGCAGAGAGGAGAAGGGAAGCAGGAGCGGCACAGCGGGATCCGGGAAGGAGGGGGAGAGAGAGAGAGAGAGAGAGAGAGAGAGAGAGAGAGAGAGAGAGAGAGAGAGAGAGAGAGAGAGGTGAGACTAATAATGACAAGATGGAACAAGGGGGTGGAGAGACAAAGACACTGGAGCACATGGCGAGCTGTCAAAACAATATGCATGCTCTGACAAAAAAACACAACACAGGGCACGAAAAACACGAAGACGAACAAAAACCCGGGGTGATCACACAGAATAACGGAATGTGATTGTGAAGCTGTTTGTCCAACAATCTGTATTGTAAAAATACTACACATATACACACAACATGAAAAAAAAGCAAAGGTCAAAACTTTATTTGTTTATGAAAACATTGGTTTATAAGTGATAAACTGACATGCAAGTAGGTAAAAATAATAACGTTTATTCCTTAATAAAACACCAAATTTTGTGTTTACCAAAATAAACACTTTAATTTAAAAAAATGTTACATTTTTTAATGTTAAATGTGTGTGTGTGTGTGTGCACGTGTGTGTGTGTGCACGGCTTTTGGTGTGTGATCACTCAACAGTGATGGGTGCAGAGGTCACGTTTTGGGTCTGGGTTACCATATCTGACAAATATGTCACTTTCACTTCACTTATTTCTTCTATGCTTTTGGAAGAGGTGTAAAAATATACAGGCTACATAACATTCAAATACAGTATTGTAGATTGTCCTGCACAGGTATTTTAGCCTATAAATGTTTCTTGGATCATATAGTATGGTCCCTGGGGCCAAATGAAGCCTCTTCCCTGTCTTCTCCTTTTGCCACATCTGCTCGATGTTAGGCATCTGCATACACACAAACAATGCAGATGACATTACTAACCCACAAAAATAGGAGGTTCAAAAAAGATTTTTGCACAGATTGTAAACTTTAAACACATATCTCAAACATTTAAAGGAAATTTGACTTCCAGTCAAGTTTTATTTTCAATATTTGAGTTAATTTGCTCTTTACAGATTGTAAATGCCCTCTAATGGCAATAGAGACCACTAACATCTAGTTATTATATTTTATATTATATTAGTTATAAGATTTTCAGGGCCTTTGGGTCCCTTAACATGCTCAAAATCTCCTAAAACTTGGAACACATGTCAGAGCTGTCAGCCATTAGGGCTGGGCAAAAGGCTGGCACATGGACGGGGTAGGGGGGCTTGGAAGCACCCTCTGGTACGGGGCACAAAAAGATGGTGCATATGTCATACATACATGCATGCACCTCTGTGAAACATGCATCGGTCATGTCGCCCCAAAACAACTTTCACAATGACACTGCTTAGCTCCGCCCAATAGGAAGTCACTTTGGATTTTCTGAAAAGCACATGCTGTGAACTTTTAAATACTGCTCCTATTGATTTCATGTTATTGTCACTGAAATTGGTGAGCATCCTGCCAAGACAATGAAGATTCAAAATTGTAAAGTGTTTACATCACACTTGAGAAATATGTTTATTGTGGCGGGCTGATAACAATAATGACTATTGTGAGTCATGGACATAGCACAACCAACTGGCAACAGGAAGTGCGTCACTTAAAACAAACTTAAAATTAGTCAATTTGGTCAGAATAGTGTAGAGACATGGCTGATATAAAATACAGATAAAAAAGATTTTTGATATCTTAAATATTATTGCCATGGCAATGTGTCAACCTTTAAAACCACATTCAGGTATATTTAAGGTGTTTAACATGCTTGAAATAACAAAATTTGGCACACATATCATAGTTGTCAGCTATTAAGTGTGGGCAAAGCTTATACATGGGCATGGTGGGGGGCTCAAACCAGCCCATACTGTTTAGCTTGTCCTAGCTGTGCTTATAGACTTTCTATTTTATCAACCTGTATGCTTAATTTACAATAAAACCAAGTTGTTCCAATACACATTGTCATATTTTATTCTACTCTTCAATAATCCACTTAACTTTTCCCATGTTCCCCCAACAAATGTTGTCATAGAATAAAAATCTTTTTGCAAACATTTTGCTCGCCTATTTCCACTTCATACTCTGATAAAGGCTGATACATTTTCTTAATAGTAGTCCATGTGTTCTAGCAGTGTTATTTATATGTCTTCTGTTGGTTTATATGTATTAATAACAATTTAATTTTTACTTACTCCCTTACATTCTACTTACATCCAAGTTTGGTGTCTTTAGGTTACTTTTTTTTAGCATTAACATTCTCCCTAACTGACTAATGGCAGTGTCACATTTTTATTTTCTAAGAGTCTTACACACATTTTTCCACTATATTACGCATACCTCAGTCCTTTACATTTTTAAACATCTCTAGACTGGAGCCATGTTCTATTTCTAGAACCATTTTGTCTGCCTGGAAGATTAATTTCCTGTTCAATACATGAGAATCTCCTCATGTAAACTATAAACATTAATAAATACATTCCTGTGTTTTTGCTGGGCTCTTCCTGTTATAAGCGAAGCATCCTTCACTAACAGGCCTTATCTTTAGTCAATCTCAGTCTGTCACTTTCTAAGGCTGTGAGCCGCATCTGCCTGTGCTTCCTTATGGCCTTCTCAAATTTTTTGGCTCTTACGCTCAGTTATCTGTTCAATTTTGGGGGCTTATAGATTGCCTTTTAGTAGGTGATTTTAGTTTTCACTTCTATGATGAAAAGAAAAATAATACTCAATCATTAAGATATAAAATACAATAATCAAAGTTTCAGTCAAAGGTGTAGTCAGCTCTGGGCTTGTCCTCATATGTGGGCTTCTAAGTGCCAGGGGTTCTGATGATCTCAGTATTTGGAGTGTGGTCAGCTGCTCTTTTATACCGCAGGTGCTCTTTTTAATTGACTCCAAGACTCTTCTCATGATCACAAAAACAGTCTAAACTGTTTGCCATAAAAGTCTGCCATTTTTGAACTATTACTGAACTCAACTAACAATACAGATGAACTCAGAACCTCAATCCTCAAGACGGCTGGTGGAGTAGATCCACAATTCTGTGTGTGTCCTCAAATACAAACTTCTGTGTAATGGTGTCCAGTTTCACGTCTCAATCCCAAACGCAGTGTGTGTTTTATTGACATATCTTATATCTTATCATATCACAAATCTTTATGTGATTATCTTTTACATTTTTATCAGCTGTACACTGTTGTCTCTGTGTACTGAAAGCTTCTTCTGACACGAAAACAAATTCCTTGTGTGTGCAAACATACAAGCTCTTTCTGATTCTGATTATATTAAAAATTGTACAGTGTTTTCCCAGCTTTAGTTTATAACACCTGTGGATGGGACAGTACCTAGCAGTGTACATTTAATACTGGTATTTTGCTGTGTAATTATCTCCTTTGTATAGGTATATATATTGGACCAAATAGCAAAATTGGCCCTAAAGTACAAAGATGTAGAGCAATGAGCAAATTGGAAATTAAAGGGGTAGTAAAAGTTGCTGTAAATTATGACAAATAAAATATAAATAGAGGAACAGAGGAAGGACAACATTATAACATTCAGAGGCAAGTTGGAAGTGACAGGAGAAAATTTGGAAAAATAAGACATTGTAATATAGTATTGTGTCTTAGAATTGGGGACTCAACAAGTCATTTTATGTAATTGGTAAACATTTCAAAACAGTAAACAGCTGAATATGTATTAATAAAATATCAAGGGTACAATAATAAAGGTTTATTTAACTTATTTATGTATTTAACTTACAGAAGTGCTAAAACATACAGGAATTATTTGTTTTTCACTGCTGAATTAAATAAAGAAAGGAGTGCTTCATATATGATTTAAATACTTAACAATACTGCATACAGAATACTTGAGCGTATTTGGCTCAACTGAGAGCTATTCAGAGAGTGAGAGCTATTCAGCTCAAGATTCTTCATAGAGCCCATATTTCTCCCTGTCAGTTCAGCAGATTTCAGTTTCTCCTTTTCAGTTCTCCTTTCAGTTACATGTGTAAGACGGAAATTAGTAATCTTAATGCTTGTGGTTTTGGTGGAATGTTTCTGTAGAACTGAATCAAATATTTGGTGTTTCTTTGGTTCCAAATAAGAACTTGATAAGTACAAAAATAGTTTTTTCCATTTTCTACCATCAGTTTAAGTAGGGTAGAAAGAAAGTCTCTTAATAGAAACAAGCATGCGGTAATGAAATACTAGGTTTCATGTCAGAGCGGAAGACATTTTTATAGCATACAAAGTATAATTAGTATTACAAAGTATAATTAGTCATATACATAGGAAGGAATATATTATGTTTACAAGATGGGTCATACTAACCGTATTGCAACAATTCATATCAAGGGCAATCCTATCAAGTTTATGCAGTAGCCTATATGTCAAGAAATGGAAACTGTAGAACATGTTTTGATTAAATGAACAATACATAAACAGGAAATAATGAATCTTATAAGAGAATTGCAAGCTTTTGTTATCACAAAATTCTTTAGGCAACTTTAGGCAATGTTTTAAATATAGGACCTTAAATTAAAAGAACAATAACGACAATAAATAGGTTCCTTAGAAACGTACTCCAGCACTATAGGTGGCGGTATGCACAATTTCTGTTGGTTTGCAACCGCCAGCGGTTGCTCAGTAATGCACAGAAGCAGAAGAAGAAGAAGAGGAAGTGGAAAAACGACGCAGCGGCTGAACTCTTCTAACATAAACAGCGATGCATACTGCTGCAAACACACATAAGATATAGATACTTTTATACATAAGAGCTTATCGTTGCCTGTATAATGGCTGAATCTCCAGACAGTCCTAGTCTTTTGTCTGCATCCTCACAGTTCAATTTAATGGAAATAGAAGCGGTAAGGCTGAGATTGAGACGGAGCTAATTCAGTTTTCTTTGTATGCTTTGGTTTCATTTCATTTAAAACGTAGTTTCTGTATTTTCTGTTAATATAGTCACCGGGAAATCGAAACCCACAGCTCGAATAAAAATCACTATAGGCTTAATCGTTACAAGCAGGGTAGGGTAAAAAGACCGTTTTTGTTCACCGTACATGCTCGATAACAAATTTTTGCTAATTTAAAGAAAGTTACGGATTGTAGCTTTAACACCTTCATTTACCAATTTTTTTGTGTTGTGTTTCTTAATGTGCAATATTCTCTTGAACATTAGATAATATTTATAAATGTTTACATGTATACTATACCCAGTTGGCACACAGCGCTACCTACACTTTTGTTACCTGTACAGTACAGTGTTTTATGTCTTTGTACTGTGTCTAGATGTTTGTCTTTGTAATATATATTTTTGTATATTGCTTTATATCATATATGTAAGTGCTACGCTCGTGTCATCCAGAACAGAGCACACTTGGCCAAAACGGTCTTTCTGATTCTAATTAAAGAAGTCGTCTTTTCTTCAGATTGATGATAAAGAGTTTGATATCCCTCAAGTGGATACACCTCCTACTCTAGAGAGCATACTGAATGAGGTGAGTGTGTCAGGTTATTCTCTTTTATTTTGATCATGCTCCTGAACATTATAGCACTCTACAGTTAGATGTGCTGATGTGTATAAATATTATACACTTATTATTTTTGCATTATGCTAACAAAAGTGTACCAAAAATTACCACGTTACAGACATTGATTACTCACATGGTTATACTATGGTGTCCTTTGATGTGCCATGTAAACACAATGGTACCACCACAGTACTTTCCTGAAAGGATGGTAAGAAATGACATTTCACAGTGTATTTTTTTAAACGTTTGGCTATGCACATAATTATACTTTTAAAAGCACTACCTGAAAATGAAAAATCTCTCATTATGTACTTGCTCTAGTTTTGTTCTAAATCCAGCCTTTCTTTATTCAATGGGGAAAAAATGATATGAGTAAGGGGTGTTTTCTAAACAAGATTAATTCACGATGATATCTTTGACTCTTCAAAACTGAAAAAAAACCAATAAAATAATTGTATATAGCTCTCTAGACTTTTTAATTAAATGACGTGTGTTCCTAAATTTCCGTGTGGTCCTTACACAATGCTATCAGATTATTTAAAAAAAATGGAAATGTAGCTCACATTTCATATGAATTTCTTTTGTAGTATTTTGTTCTTTGTGGAGCTAACAGTGGACACTATGAACTTTTTTATCTTTTGTGTTCCACAAAGTAAATTAGAGTATGAAAACAACAGAATAGATAACAGTAACAGAATAGTAACAATTACGGTTCCCGTCATTGGTTTTGTTCCAGCCTGAGGATGAGGAGGAGCCATTTACTCTGGAGGATACATGTCTCCTAAACGAGAACATTGATGCCCACTCGTGTGAGACGTCCTCTCTGGCCAGCTCTGACAGTGGAGACCGCACACACTTAAGAAGGAATGGAAACTTTCTTTACGCTTGCATTTTCATCTGGCTTAACATAATGGAGCATGTATAGTTGTTTTGTTATTCTGATGTTTTTTGATGGGTTTATTTGTAAGTGTTAGTTGGTACATGCTTTTACTTTAGGAGGAGGAAAGCAGTGGAAACCAATGCTGTCGTACATGGGTCTGTTCTTAGACGCAATATATTGAAAAGCATCTCGGCCCAGATAATATCTGCTGCGGTAAAAACAACAAAACCTTCACTACTTTAGCATTTTTAGCATATTTTTTATGATGTTGGATTATGTTTGCTCATTTTTAGATTTCTTCTTTTATTCTGTTTGCCTATACTCAGGATAAAGTTGATGCTGGATTGCCAACAGCAATAGTGAGTATTTGACATTCGCATGATTGTATTTTGAACTATCTTGTCTAAAAAGCTTTTGTATTTCAGACTGTTTCCAGTGTGATTGCAGTAGGTACATCACATGGTCTAGCCTTAATATTTGGTAAGTACACCTTTCAGGCAAGTCTGTGTTAAAATTAAAAAGATAAAAAATAAAAAAGAGAGAGTGGTATAATGGGTCTTTGCGGGTTTGGTTTTTTTTGTTAGGAATGTTGTATGTTTAATTGTAGCATCCATTAGTTTTCTCACCACATGATCATTAATTAACACTAGTTATTTATTAACATTAATTAACACATTAGCGCAGTCTAAGTACTATGAATTGTATATGTAGTTCAGTAAACAACATGCCAGACACATGAGTGTTGTATTTTAAATTGCTGTGGGCTCTCTGCCTTGGCCTGCCTTGGTTGGAATGCTCAGGAAAAGGTAATATGTTAATATTTTATTTTCCCATTATATCATGGCAAGCATACAATAAGAGCATGAGCATGCTTATCTAATTACAGTATAATTTGGACTGAAGTGGAAGAAGTATGGACTGATGAGTTTGCTATGGCTATTTGTTCACTGTTCACTCATGTGTTTTGTTAGTTGCTGCATTTTTAAGTATTGTTAGAAAAGAACAAACATTGTTGTGTTACTGCTGTTGATAAAAAAATTGTAAAATTAAATAAATTATTCCATAATTTACTTACCTTCAAGTCATCCTAGGTATATGTGAATTTCCTCTTTTAGTTTAACACGCTTGGACTTAATAAATGTCTTCTGAAGTGAAACAATGTTTATGAAAAAAATGGTTACTATTGTGGGCTAATATGTGGGTTAATATAAGTGATAGATATGTTCCATATTGTTGCTGTTGCGAAAATATTCAAGCGAAATATTGTAATTTCAGATCAGAGTCAAGCCCTGCGGTTGTGTTTGGGTACCACAGCAACTGGAGCAGAGTTTGGGGCTGTGTCAGCTCTCAGTATTAATCATGACTGCACCCGACTGCTGTGTGGCTTTGCTAAAGGACAGGTAATTGGCATCATTTTTAGAACCTGAACCTAAAAATGAAATGGTGAAAATGAAAAGATTAATATTACTGTATTACACTGCATTGCAAAACAGGTTAAAATATAAACTTTTGTTGTGCTTTATAACAAGTTTTAGTTTAGAACTTTAAAGCCAGTAGACAGTACTGTAACTTCGAAAAGATATTTTACAAGACATTTAACTTTGAACCTTGTCTTTACATGCCAGTCTCTCAGTCAGCAAGCCGAATAGTGCCTGTGACATAAAAAAACCAAAACTCCAATGATGTATAAGAAGAGAAATAAACTTTAGGAGAAACCAGTGTAAGCTGGGAGGGCCAGTTCTTCCGTGGCATGTTAACGCTGCAGTCATTTTTTTTTAGCTAAATAGTAAATGTTATAAAATTGTAAATCATTATATATTTATTTAAAACTGTCATGTCCAAATTCATGGCAAATGTGGACTGTGTCAAGCAGAGACGGCGACAGAGGCATAACTGATTGCAGATGTAACATTACTCTGCTGTAACTAAACTAGAGAATAAACACTAGAATCTGAGCTAAGTGATCATTAGTCGGCACAAGGATGAGCATCTGGCTGAACTGGAGCTTGTATGACTGTGAGGTTGAACTGGGGCTTGTATGACTGTGAGGTTGAACTGGAGCTTGGTCTTTCTGTCTTAGGTTTCCTCAGGAACCTGGGGAATAAAAATATCTTTATTAGTGTTTGTTGTAATTTGCGTCAAAGACTGGTGGTCGTCTCACCTTTAATATTCACTGTCTGTGAATTACACAACCCATATTTAAAAGTTTTGTATTTGTGCTAGAATGAAAGGAATACTTTGGTTTTATGTCTTTAATGCACTGTTGTTGACGTTCTTCCCAAACTGATCAATGTATCTTACAGTTTAGGGTGCGGTTTGGAAGGAATGCAGGAATATACAATTTAGGAATATACAATACAGTTACAATGTGTTAAAATCATACTAAAATATGCTAGCATAATGTTAAAACAATTTAGCATAATGTTAATGTTAAAACATGCTAGCATCATGCTAATTAATGTTTATTTAATTTAACAAATTAATTAATTTAACCAATTAAATGTTTGTTGACTTATTCTGACTTGCCACAATTGTTTGATTGTTTGAGACAGTAAACACAGAAGATAAGCTAACCAGATAGTGTGAAACAAAAGCCAGCTGTGTCTGACTAAATTGTTATGATTTATTATACCAAGTACATAATTTTAGCAATTTGAACAGCAAAAAAAATTGGCAAGAAAGATTCAGAGCAAGACTAAGAGGCCTACACCATTTGTCGTTTAACCATGAATGAGATGTGAAATCGTATGGCTTTTTGAGGACAGATGTGCTATGAATTTAAGTGATCAGGTGTATAAAAAAGTGAGCAAAAAACCCCATTGATCTATCATTGGCAATAATTTTGTGATGTCAGCTATCCCTAGACTTCCATTGCAAAAGGTGAGAGGCATCAGAACACCAAAGAGACAAGTGGGTGGCCTGTTTTGATGCAGGCTGGCACATAGTCTTAAATTATGCTCATGGAAACTGTCCAGTCATGCCCTAGCAACCAACATGAATAAGCCGTTTCTCGGCACGAGAACATTATAGAGACATGAAAGAGGCTCTTTTGATTCACATGCACATCCATGCTATTTTTATCTTGTTACCTGTCTAGCTATACCCTAGCAATTGTGTAATGAAATGAGTAACCCATATCTCAGCATTAGAACATCAGAGACATGCGAGTACGCTTATTTGAGTCAGACTGTCAGTGGGCTTTAGGTATTTCCTAGCCGCACCCTAGCAACCACAACATCATAAGTAAACTATGCTTCATTAGATCTGTAATGCTAAACATGTTAGCATCATGTTTAAAAATGTTAGCATCATAGTAAATTATGCTCTTCTGAGGGATTGAGCATATGTTTTTCATAAAACACAGTCAAAATGATGTTGTGGATGGTCATTCTTTTTCTGTTTGTTTGACCTGTCACTAGAGATGAAGTGCTGAACATTTGGCAGTATACACCACCCAATCTTCTACCAGTTTTCGATTATTCTGACCTTTTGCTAAACATTGTAGTTGGAGCAACAGTGGTGATGCTCACACACAGAACGTGCAAGTGTGGGAAACAAGATGGCACACTGGTCAAGCTCAGACAGCACAGCTTTAAAAAAAAAAGTGTTTCCTAGTATCCATCTACTGAATCTTTGAAACACTTCTCTTATGGACAGATAGACTTTTTAAACTGTGCTGCTCTGTGTTTCAAAGGTAATGTGGCTGAATGGAGCCATCCTGGACAGCATGATACATCTGTCAGACTTCAAGCTTTTGGATCATGACACTGAATCAGTGGGGAAGTTGTGAGGCATTGGAACATGTTTCTGCTTCAATGAAAAGTGTTGTACAGATATAACTGCATTTAATATGTGTTATCCTGATCTGGAAGTGCTCTTCACTAGCTGTAAACCCCTCTATACACTGCAGGAGTTTTCCTTGTTTGTTATCATTAGTGTCTATCACCCACTGCAACCGTGTAAATGTGCTGCAACAGCTGGCTGATCAGATCACAGACAGAGAGCAACAGCACGTGGACTCTATTATTATTATTCTTAGTGACCTTAGTCAAGCAAACCTCTTGATATTGTGTCAGTGTAGTGACGCTAGGGTTCCCTATACTAAGCACCACAACGACTAAACCGCATTGATAAGGCGTAAAGCTAACTACTGAAGGGGCGAAGTACAAGCTTCTAGAAGGTCATTGAAGAACAAGTCTGCTGGTCAAATGCATTGGGTTAGTGAACTTTTTGAGAGAAGACACTACAGGGACCACAACCTATCTAATGGGATGTTACACATGGAAATAGATGGACTTTAGGGGAAGTACCTCACCAAATTACACCTACAAGGTGGGACAATCGGAGGGAGAACTATCCCAGATTGAAGGTCATGATGGACAATTCCGTCTGGTAGAAAACAGGTTTACTGACAGGAAACGCATACTGTGGAAAGATCCTCACATGGGATTAGCAAAGGGAATCACTGCTTATGACGATCTGTCAGCGAGCTAACCAGTTGGATGGACAATGCATCGGTTTCCGAGAGGTAAAGAGATCAGTTCCATATAAGCTGGACCACAAGAGCGTGGAGTTGCCACTCTCCACAAAGTGTGACATGTCACGAGAGTGCATTACTTGATGCTTGTTGGACCCCTGCAGTTTACTTATTGAGCAAACATGTTGATGGATGATGCAGACAACACAGGACTGCAATATATTCTGCAACATCTGGACAAACCAAGGACTTTAACAAGGATCCTATTTGGGGACTTAAGCTCAGCCTTCAACAGCATCATTCCAGCACTACTCCAGACTGTTAATCCATCTGTGAGAACCCCCGCCCTCAGCACTCACCCCTTTCATGAACAGCACCCTGGCAGGAGTGGACTCATTCAGCTTCCTCTGCACCACTGTCCTTCAAGATCTGAGTTGGGAAAATCATATTTCGCTCCATCGCAGAAAACACCCAGCGGAGTTTGTACTTCCTTCGCCAGCTGAAGAAGGTTGACCTGCCACAGGCATTTTTGTCTGCACTTTTCTAACTGTCTACTTAGTTTCAGCTACAAAATCAGACATCAGAAGACTACAGAGGATGGTTCGGACTACTGACAGGATTATTGGTGCTCCCCTGTCCATGCTTCAAGAACTGTATACATCCAGAGTGAGGAAAAGGGCTCAGAAAATTACTCTGTATCTTATTCACACATTTTTATGTGAATCTTATTTTTTACTACCTGTGCACACACTGTTGTCTCTGTGTATTGGAAGCTTCTTCTGTCACGAAAACAAATTCCTTGTGTGTGCAAACATTTATGGCAATTCTAATTCCCATAGACTTGCATTAAACGCCTAATATTGAATGTTTGTGATTTCAAATTCATGTCAAAACTGACAAACACGTAGCATAATTCCCCGTTTCTCTCCCTCTATCTCTCTGTTCCTCTTTAAGTTAACACTCAGTCTTATACCCTGTCCTAACCAAATGTATGTGATGAGATTCCAGCAACAAGCAATTTGTCTGTCCACACCAAAAGTGAAGCGGTGATGTGACAAAATTAGCATGTGGGCTGTTTCTCTCTCTTAAAGCGCACTTCTACTCACAATGAAAATAAGTGCATAAATTATTACAAATAAAATGTTTATAATTTACATAATTTATATTCTTTTTTACATTTATATAATTAACATTATTCAAAATATATGTAACTGATACAATCTTTGTCATGGAATAAACTTTGCACAGAGTTAACCTTCTGGATATTTGTTTACTTAATTTTAAAATTTAATTATACATTGTAAGTAAATTATACATTGTTACTTCCATTATGGCTTTTGAAGTCTTGAAAATTGTATACCAACTCAAAATAAACCCTTTTACTTTGATACGAAATCTACATGACCTATCAGCCATGATGTTGCAGAAATAGAAACAGTTTGTAAAATAGAATCTGTTGTCGCTAGTCGCATATTACCGTCTATCCATTTGTCTGTCCGTCTGTTAACATTATGCTAAAAGGTTAGCATAATTTAAAATTGTTAAAGTATGTTTGCATCATGACATAAAGTTTGTTCTCAATCATAACTATGTAGCTTTATTTTTGGGCTGTGCTAGAATACATTTTTATTGCTTTGTATAGTGAAGCTGGCCCAGTGTTCTGTGATTGGTCACCCATTTAGAGATGGTGCTGGATATGTCTTTCCCTTACCATAACTATAAGCCTCAGCTTCTCAAATGTAAACGGTGACCATGGTGACAGTTTTGTCTTTTCATTTAAACAAAAGAACCACCTTTTGTAAGTGTAACTAATCCTACTCAAGCTTGTTCTCAGTAGGACTTGAGTCAGTGATCAGTCAGTTTTATTTTCTAATTGTCCTAAACATTTCAGATGCAGTGTTATCTAAAATGCAGTTCCCACACCACACAATATCTTCACAATTACATAGGATAACAGCAGATGATAAAGTGCCCAAAAGGATTATCAGGGCATAGGGGTTATCACTACAGAATAAAACACACTGTTAGTCGTCTCTCCATAGAATGGGTGTAGCTTTGTTGCCAGAACTATGAGTAGTGAACAGAGATGAAATGGAAAAACATAAGCCCACAGCTAAAAACTACATCAACACTTTCCCATTTTGGAAGACCAACCAGTCATTTGATGCAATGACTCACTGCTAAAGCGGCTCAACCAGGCCTCGCCTACTTTTTGCATATTTCATGGACAGGGATTATTTGTTGCAGTCCCAATGAACCATTTGTTGTAGTTCTTGAGATTTTTTTTCTTTAAATATGGTATCTCCCTTTGGAGTGGATTTTTACTGATCATCTTGTCACTCCATTGAGATTGGTCAAACTGAAACTGTTCCATGTCTCTGCTCTGGCTTTGTTTGCAAACAGGCCAAGCAACCACACAACAGAAATAAAGAAAAATGGCAAGACTACTAATGAGGCATTTCAGGCAGTTCAGGAAATGTTTTCTGTTTAACTCACTTTGGCATGGAATTTGTGCTTTGTACCTTTGAGGGTTGTTTACCAGCTATATTACACAGTAAAGCAAAGGTAAAATAGAAAACAGGTGCCCTTTGAAAAACATTTAGAAATTGTTTAATACAAATGTGTGTGTATATATAGATCTATTCAAATTTTGTTCACTTTTTAATCCACTGATGTTTTTGTTTCACTTTACTTTGTAATTAACTTCACACTTATTTCGACACATTATATATAAAGAAACATCTAATGTATTATGCTGCAAAATTAATAACATACTAATGTATTACTATCAGATCACCATGTGGGATCTGGCAAATGGGAAGCTGCTCCGCACTATCACAGATGCCCACCCACCTGGCACTGCCATACTACATGTGAAGGTACTGTACTGAACTTATATATTATAAGTCTTGTTCTTCATTGATATTAAACCAAACAGACGTTTTTTTTCTCCATAGTTCACAGACCACCCAGCACTTGCTGTGTGCAATGACAGTGGTGGATCAGTGTTTGAACTGTCATTTAGGTAAGATGTGCTTTTTAAAACACATTTGGGAATACATTAATTGTTTTTGCATATGTTCTACTATTTCTATATTCATTTAATCAGCTGGGCACGCTGGGTAAAAAAAAATATTTTTGGATGAAAAAATTGTGTACATTTAATTAACAGGTAGGACCCAGCAAACACAATGTTGTCTCGTTGCATCCAACCTTCTAACAATGTCAAAACGTTGCTATTTCACCAGCATTCAGAGCCAGCGATTTATGTTGTGCTCTAGAGCGTCTAGAAAAACAAAGAACAACATGTACACATCTTTCTGCTGTAGTGCGAATAAAAGGCTTTTAATTTCAAATGACCTTTGGGCCGTTGGTGGAAAGTCTGCTTTAATTTATTGAGGGAGGGTACACAAGTTTTGCGAGTTTAAATTTTTGTTAGTAAATATTAAAATGAAAGCTTCTAAGAGTATATTTAAAGAATAGTTCACCACAGAATAAAAATTACCTCATTCAACTGTTTTATATATTTTATTCAATTTATTCAATCTGAGTTATGTAATATCCTTTCTCTTTCAGCTTTGTAATGGCATTGATCAGTGTCCAATGTTTTTAAGCCCCAAAAAGCACATCCATCATAAAAGTAATTCATACTCCAATGGGTTAATATGTCATATCTCATTGGTTCCTGCATGTCTGTGACAACACTTACTTTAACAACAGATGCATGTGCTTTTGGAGCTTCTAAACTTTGACACTGATCAACAGTTGACTGTTTAATAACACTATTGGTGTTATGGGAAAAACCCAACACCACATATAATAACCAATAATTTACAAACATTTTTACAAAAATTTACCAAAAACCTTGCTACTTATTACAATGTTTTCAGGCCTAATTAGGTAATTTATTTTTTTGAACTCGTTCAAACAATTACACTGGTCTACAAGGAGAAAGGCTTGGAAATGAGAGTAGCTAAATTTGACCAGAATTGGGTCACTAATAAAGGAAAATTACGTTTTCAAGATACATCTTCAGGTCAAACTTTCATCCAAATAATTCAAGATTAGATTATGCTCCATAACTTTTCTGCAAAATGTGATATAGCAATGAAAATGTGCCACACCAGTCATTATAACAGCTTTGCATTCATTTATTGGTTTTTGCATGTAACATTTTTAAGCTTTTTTTCATGAAAAACTGACCGAATTGCAGGTGTTTACACAGTTTCAAGGCATCTTGGTTTCTGAGGGAAAATCACGTGACTGTTCCTTGCAAATGTTGGAAATGACACTTTCACAAGCCACCAAATGTAACAATGATGCGTAGATCTGGCCAAGACAAATGTAATAAAAGACCAATAAATTACAGTTAGGTAATCGTTTTTAGTCTCAAAGTGAAGATAAATTTATAAACTTTCATATGGTACCATTTTCATTGTTCTACTGTACTTTGTTGAAGTTGAGACATTATGATCATCAGACACCCCCCCTCCCTTGTAGGCAAATATACTTGCCTGTGTATAGATAATTATAAATCTTTATTGTGAAATATCTTTTAGCCAACCCACACCTTTATCACCTGTTTTCTAATTTATCTAATCAAAAAATGTCAGATTTTATCTCGGATGTCAATAATTTCCTAAAATTTGTAGACCAGTAGAGTTGTAGAGTTATGAATCGTAGCGAGATCACTATTGAGAAAGTAAAGCTGATGTCATGTGTTGAATTCTGGATAAATGGGTTTGTTTCAGCATCATATTAGGAGAATAACACTACTTTTCTGATTTTTAATTTTCTGTTTTGATTATGAAAAATGTCACCTGTTGTTTATCCCTGCTGCATCAAGAACAGTAACTCACCTCAATGCTCAAGAAGAAAACTGGACAATATAATACATATTTTTTCCCCTTTTCAACATGTAAAAACACCTAGGGAAGCAGGTTGAGGGGGTGACGAGAAGACACTGGATAGCAAATCTAAGTCATCGCTGATTAAACCCACTGCTTACCACTTAATGCATACACAATTATTACAATCACATTGCTGAGAGTTTTTAAACATTTGCATGCAGATGTTTAAAACAACTGTTCACAAGGTTCTAGGGATTTCATTTTGGTTGTCATTTGTTGAAATGTTTGTAATTTTAATTGAAAAGTTGTAAATTGGAATTTAACAAAACTATAGTGAAAACATCAAATTGCCATGCAATGCAATAAAATAGCCCCTCTTCACTGCAAACAATATCATGAAAAATGTAAAGATTTAAGGCAGAAATAAATCAAATGGTAAGCAGGTATTAATATTAGCAGCAGAGGGTGATCCTCCTAAGATGACAGCACCGCCCCAGCATGCAATATGGCGTAACGTAGGTTGACATTTTCTATAGAACACTTAAAGTTCTACATGGATCAAGTCCTCCATGTATTCTGTAGTGACATGAGTTTTGAATACAATATGGGAATCTTTGTGAGTCAGGTTGTTTTTTATAATCCATCACAGAAACTCTTCTGTCTGTGACAGTTTAACCAGAAACGATTAATGGTTACAAATGGTTGAATTTAAGTGAATATATAGGCTAACACATATCTCATTAAATGCTAACACACTTAGGTTGTGTTGTGATGACAAATTAATGCTTGGAAACCTCTTCTTGGAATCTTCCAAGTATGCACAAAATCTACCTAAAACAGTGCTAAATTACTTTGTTCTGGCTTAAAAGCAGAAAAATTCACCAAAACACCTTGGCTTTGGGCCACAAACACTTATTAACCTAAAATATCATGATACTTAACCATCAAAATCAAACTAAATATTTATGCTTGTCTTTTGAAATTGCATTTAAAAATCTATTTTGCTCAAAAACCTGAGGGCAAACCCCTCGGTCTAAATGAGCATGATTCCATCTTGGTAATCAAATGTCCAGCCAAATGTCTAGCTGTTTAACTGCCAACGCTTTAGTCACTAAAACCTGTAACCATTAAAAGAATATTCTGAGTTTATATACCGTGGTTAACTGGCTATACATTTATATTTGAAGGTGGGATTTTTACAGTCATCCGGCCAACTGCATGAGAGTAAAGGGTCCATGTTTGGGCAGTTTTAGAAATCAGGCTAAAACAGACATTAATGTTCTTTAGGCCATAGACATGCTGAGAGATTCTCAGGGATGGTACAGAGTAATTCTAAAATGTAAATTCTTAATTCTTTTTTCCCAAGGTTTTTGGGGTCTTTTGGCCCCTTAACATGCTCAAAAACTAAAAAAAAATTACACAAAAGTTGTCACCTGTAAGGCCTGGCCAAAGACTGGCACATGTGCAGGGGGCTTGGTAGCGCCCCCTGGTATGGGCCCCCAAAAGATATACCATACATACATGCACGCACCTGTACAAAAGTTGGTGTGTGTATTGGTCTTGTTGACCCAAACAATTTTTGCATTGACGCCCATTAGCGCCACCCAACAGACAGTCAGCCATTTTAATCGAACTTTTAAATACTCCCCCTGGGGATTTGTGTGAAACAGGAAACAGGAATGGGAAACAGGAGGTCTGGTATATCTTCAGCAAGCATTCAGCAATTTAGTTCAAACTTGGCAGATATGTTTTGTGTGGTGGACTCACGATATTGATATGACTTTTGTGAGTAAAGGTCATAGCGTCACGAACTGGCAACAGGAGGTGTCACTTTAAACGAACTTCAAAATAGTCCACTTACATTTAGCCAGAAGACCAATTACTTGTTAGAATAAGTAGAGACATGGCTGATATAAAGTTCTAAAGAATTTGTGATATCTTAAACATTGTTGCCATGCTAATACGTCAGCTTTTAAAACTATATTCATGTGTATTTGAGGTACTTAACATGCTTAAAATTGCATGAAATTTGGCACACACATCATATTGGTCATCTGTTAGGCATGGGTAAAAGCTACAGTCACCAAACCTAATACATACAGGCTCTGATTTTTCAAATTCTCCTCCTACGGGATTTTAGATTGGATTGTCACCAATCTTGGCAAGTATTATGCCAAGACATTGAAGATGCTAAATTGCAAAGGGATTTTTGATCAATGTTTGAACAATGTTACCATGGTGAGGCAATAAATTTATGGTAAACAATGGAAACAGGAAGTGTCTCATCTTCTGCGCTCTAAGTGATTTTGATCAGACTTGAGCTGTATGTTTGGTCCTAGGGACTGATGACATAAAGGTGGCTATTGAGTCATAGTCATAGCGTCACTAACAACAGGAAGTGTCACTTACAGAAGACATCAAACAGACTATAAAATACTCCCCAGTTATTTTCAGAAATAAATAAGGTGTCAAATCAACCGGTTTTATAACTTTATGGCTTTTATAAGCAATCGGATGTTCGTTGTTTTTAGGGTGTACGAAAAATGGGCAAAAAACTCCATAGACTTAACATTGGGCAGAATTTTGTGACATTATAGCTCACATCAGAATGTTGTAAAGACTTGGGGGGTGGGCTCATATCACTCGGCTTAGTAAGCAGAAACAAATGGTGACATTTCAACTTCATAGCCACACCCTAGCAACCAGTCTATTTAATTCCATTTAAAAAGGAGACAGGCATCAGAATAACATAGATACAAGTGGGTGACCTCTTTTGACTCAGACTGCCAAGTAGTCATTAATTATTACCATAGAAACTGTCCAGCCATGCTCTAGCAACCAACATAAATTAGCTATAGCTCAGCACTAGAACATCATAGAGACATGAGAGTTGGCTCTTTTGATTCACACACACGTCCTTCTGTCATGCTAACGTCATAATACCGTCATGCTAGCGTCATGCCATTTCATGCTAAAACATGTTAGCATCATGTTAAAACATGTTAACGTTGTTTAAATAGTCCAGAGTTTTACCATGGCAAGCACCTCTCACATTTTCTTCAGAAAATGAACTTATCTAGTTATTGTTTACTATTTCTTTGTAATGTAGAGCAATGTTAGCAATGTTTCATATAACATTCTCATCCTTGAAACTCAAACCATTATCTAATACCCCCTCCCACAGTAATTAAATTACGTGCAGCTTTACAGCTCCCAAAGGTGCTATACCCAAAATCATTACTTAGCTGTATCACAGTTTTATTGAATGGAAACCTTTGGTTGACAGAGACTGTGCACATATGTTGGTGCAGGCCAGGTGTATACACAGAGATAGCTGAAGTAAGGAAAAATAGCTGAGGTATACACTGAGGTGAACAATCAGCCATACTTTGAGGATAGGAATAGACTGGAGTGTGCTATACCCAATTCTTCTAGGCATAAATAGAACCACTATTAGCTGAGTTGGAGCAGAAGATTGCATGGTGGTGTATTGATGAGGGTTCAGGCTAAACAGAGTATTCAGATCATCCCACCTCAAGAAACTGATGATGGCCTGCAGACAATGCCTTTTAGTTAGGAGAACCAAGACCTACAGAGGAGAATAGACTCCCACAGCATAGAGAATGGGTGAAAAGTTTGATGGTGACCACAGAGCAAGCTAAGTTAATAGCTAAGTTAATGTGAAGACAAAGGGAGTAATGTGAAGGGAATTTTGCAAATCCTATCTTGAGTGCCAGCTTGCTTTTGGTCATAGCCCTGCTTTTCCCCACTCATTTCAGTACCTGTTGTTGAATGCAAGTAGTTTCCACTAATGCCAGAATGCAAGGAGCATACAAATTGTCTAAAGGACAGAAAACGTTTTTGGCTATGTATTTAGGTGATATTGTCATTTTATGTGTTAAACAGGATGTGTCAAACACTTTAGGACATTCACAGAGTGAATTCACTTTTGAATCACTGTTTTATAAAGCTTCAAGAAGATTCACACATCTGTTGGAGGTGAAATGTCTGGTGTACACAATTTAATTTATTAAATTGTTTAATAAATTAAATTTTGATTTATTAAAATATAAATAATAACAAATATTTATTTGTACGCAATTTAACTAATTGCAGCAGTATTTTTACAGTGCAGTTGTCAAAGGTGTGGGCCTAAAAACACTATTAAAGAAAAAAATAACTCACACAGTACACGGTTTAATTATTTTAAAACACTTTAAACCTGGTAGTGATAAGACCTCTCAAACAGCAGACCTCAGTGCCATACAAGATAATTGCAGAAGAGTCGTTACATTCTTTGGGTCAAGCACCAATGACAGAGAAACTATCTGCAATCCAGCAGCAGATGGGCAAAACAAAACAAAAGCTGATGCAGGAGGTGGAAACAAGGTAGAACAGCACATTTTTAATGCTTTTAAAGAACATATGATGAATGTGCAGTTCATTAAGCAGTTTGTGCTGTTTTAACATCTTTGAACACCAACACAACACCCTTGAATAGTGGACAGTCTGAAGCCACCTCGGAGTGTTTCTATGCCGTTTTAGCCTTCAGTCATGCCACAGTTGAGCTCTCTGCAGAGAAAGTTGTCACTACATCAAAGCTAATACCTATTGTCAGAATATTGTTTCATAAAATCAATGAAAAACACACAAACAAACTGACACAACAAGCAATTAACCTCACAAGTGTCCTGATCACAAACTTAGAACAACAATTTGGAGAAACATAATCCATAAGGTTGTTGTTATAACAGACAGGGAGGGAGATGGAGAGAACAACCTATGGGAACTCGTGGACAGCAAGATGAGCGAAATGCAAAAGGTCCACAGTGTCATTGCAGATGCAATGGTTGATGTACAATTCTGTTTTCATTTTGTCATATGGGTTACTGAGCGTAAATTAATGTGAAAAAATGAATTGCAGTATTAGGCTGCAACATAAGAAAATTTAAAATGAAGTGGGTCTGAATGCTTACTGAATGCACTGAATTCATTTTGCATCTCTTAATAAGAGCATGCCCCCACCCTCTAAAATGCTATGTTCCATTGTGGGAGAAGACTATACAATGGCTCCTGGCAGCCATTTTAGAGGTTGGTAGTTTGTGTGTGTGGTTGTATAATATGTTTGTGTGTGTGTTAAAACTACGGGCATAGACAAAACTATATTGTACAGATATTGTCTACATCCTTGTAAATCTTATGTATATTCTTGTGTTTTTATTCTGGGATTGTAATTTTTTCTGCCTGTACCCTTTGGATCTCACCTGGGAAGTTTTTTTGTCACACTGGAATTTTGTTTCCATTTCAAGTATGCTCTTTTATCTGTCTCTCTTAAATCTCTGTCTTTCTTGCTTTTACTCTTATCTTTTTTTAGGAGGGTGATGGGAATGAGAACATGTGAATCCAGGTGTTTATTCAGTGGTTCTAAAGGTGAGGTTTGCTGTGTTGAGCCTCTACATGCTGGACCTGAACTGAAAGATCATCCTATCACTCAGTACTCTCTCCTGGCTATGGCTTCACTCACGAAGGTATACTTATACATACAGTACTGTCTTCTATTGCTTATTCATTCACCAACGTATACTCAAATAGTGCTGTTTATTGGCAATTTTCTCACTAACAAGTAGATTCAAACCCACAGTTACCTTATGGAGCATGTTTTCACCACAGATTTGGACATGAAAGCTGAAACATTAGATTTTTATAGGCCTGGTGGCACGGGGTGCAGAATGTTTTTTTCGCTTTAAAGCAAGGGATTATCATTTTGAGGTTATTGAATAGACCCTAAAGCTTGTGCATGGTAGACAACTTAGTATTTCTATTAAACCTTTGTCTAATGTGTCATTGTAAATTCTGCAAATATTGTAAACTGTCTGCCTTGACTTAAATATTTGACTTTATTTTTGGCCTCACAGGCCCAAACACACTCAGTCATTCTGTCAGACTGCAGTTTTATACAGCATTTTATTTCAACAGATTCTGCTAATAGGACTGAGGCCGTCACTCAAAGTGTGGATGACTTTTCCCTATGGGAAGGTGCAGTAGACACTCAGATCTTTAGCATGTTTGCATGTGTGTGAGTCTGTGTGTGCCACCTGCCATCAACAGAACCTCATAGTTCAAGTTTAAATCAGTTATTCAAGAATTGCATTAATATCATCTTCCACAGCGCAGATATTTGATCGGTTCCACCTCTAGGGTTGATCATCATTTTAGCTGCAAATACGTTGTTACATACCTTACCTAGCATTACCAGCCCAAAAACCTATTCGAGAATATAGTGTGGGTTTGAGGTAATTTGCATAGGAAAAAAGTATTAATGACAACTTTTCAAAAACTATAATACAGCTACTTGTTTCATCTGAAGACTGGGCCTAAAATAATTGGGCATATCAAATATTATATTACATGTTTTATAATGATTTATTAGATCCTAGATTTTTATATTATAGCCTGAAGGAAACAATCCCAGTAAAATACAAGCACCAGTAAGAAAGCTAGGCTTTTGGTTAGGTCTTTGGCAATTTTATTTCTATATATCACATACATTTTAATTTTTTTTAATGCAGACAGATCACGCCAGTGTCCCATTGCTGGCTTGGCAGTTTGTTTCAGTACAGAAAGCAATGAACCCCATTCTGGCCTTCTGTAGAGGAGACACCATCCACTTCCTGCTGGTAGGAAAAATATTTTATTTTTAAAATACTAAATATTTTAAAATATTTAGTTTCATTAACAGAATGAAATGTCAAGATATTTCTTTACCACTACTGGCACCAAACCCAACTTAAATAGTTCACCCAAAAATGAGAATTAAGCCATAAATGAATTACTCACTAGGTGTATATGACTTTCAGCCGAACAGAATTGGAGTTATATTAAACAGTGCAATGTGTGTGTGCAACTTTATGGTTAAAAAAGTCACAGAACAGGTACATAACAGAGCTGAGTTCAAAACTTCTCCTTACCTTACTCCAATTCACAAGTGTAAGTGTATAGTAATGATTTATAATTGAGCATTCAGATCTCACGGTAATGTCAGTTAATATGCATAAATGTATGCAAAAAGTATGTACAGTAACCTGTACAGTAAACAATTTTATGTTTAAGCAATAGAAAACCAAAAGTTATGGATTGCAGCTTAAAAAAATCCTGGCTCTTCCCAGCTTTATAATGCACAAGATTTTGAAGCTCCGAACACTGAACACATCCATCCATCATAAGAGTAGTATGTGCGAAATAATAATAAATAAATGCTTTCTGAAGTAAAGCACTGGTTCTTGTGAGAAAATGTCCATATTTAAATCTTTATAAACCAATCACTGGATTCTGGCTATATGCGTTTTCATGACTCAATGATGTTGGCATAGCCCAAGGTTAAACAAAATTATACGAACAAAAAAGAGAAAAACAACACAACAACAAGCATCTGTTACAGCGCTCTGGAGACATGGTGGTGCTCATACAGAAAATGCATACCAAGTGATGCTTAATTGGATGCTTAAAGGGGGAAAAAGATGGAACAGGGAAGTTCTTCCCTGCTGTTTTGTTCACGTCATAAGGGAAAGTCACCGATATCAGCCTGGATTTTATGTGGGCTTCAGTTAGGTAGATGATGCTTTTATCTTGAATTTTTTGTGGATTTGTGCATTGTTAGTGTTTAGCAATTTTTTTTACCTTTTATAAGGTTTTGTTCATGTGTTATATTTATACTGGTAAACCAAATTTCTATTTGTGTGTATTTTGTAAATAAAACATTTAATTTGTATAACTGTCTGTTGTATAGATAGATGCTGTAGGTGTCATATATGCAATTCCTTAATGAGTAAAAAACAACTTTTCAGCATTGTAATGTCACTGCTGCTTATTAGGGTCCAAGCACCAAAGGTGCAAAGGCACCTATTGTATCCGTTAGATTTCTTCTTCCGCTCGAGTCTATGGCAACCCATAGAACTGCTTGCGGGAACTGGAACTGGAGAATGAATATGGTAACAGTGCCACCTATAGGTCAAGAGTGATAAACCATTATTTATCAAATTTACAAAAATGCTAATAACGTTTGTTTGCATTACCCTATTGTAAGTAAACTGGTCTAAAAATATTCCTTGGGTAATGCTGAGAACATACATACCAGTTATGTCATAGTTGGCCGAACCTCCTGTCCACCATTTTGATTTATGTTGAAAACCTACTTTTTCAAACTCCTCCTCTATCATTGGTCCAATTTTCACCACAATCAAATCATATCATCTTCACACTATTCTAACAAATTGTTATAGATTTCATGTTGATAGAGAAAACTGTTTTCACATACTACAGCAAGAAATTTGAGACATGATGCCAAAATGACTCTGAGGCTGTATCTTTGCAAAGGTTTGCGATATTGACACCAAACACTCTATGTGCAATTGTCACCTGACACTAACCACACCACATCATTTTGGTAACAGCGCCACCTATTGGTCAAGAATGACAAACCATTAAATCATATTACCAGAGGTTGTATTAATGATTTTTCAGCTATTTCAGTTATAATCATCCTAAACTTGCTTTAATTACTCATTGTTGCAGTTGATCTGGTGCTCCATTCCATGCCTAGCTCCTCATGTTGCCTCTGGTGTGCTTGGTCCCGTAATTGCTGCTTGCAGCTATATTTTTATACTGTAGTGCTTTTTCACATACCAGCTTTATTTCCAACAAAAAGATAACAGTAACAGTAAATGTAATAGTCTTTAATTCAATGATCAGCATCTCTAAATGTTTTACATGGCACTGTTATACCAATGAAATAAAAATTAGGTATTAACCAAATTAAAACAATCAGAAAAAAATTAAATGTAGTAAGAAAAGTAGTAAGTTTAAGTAAAAAGTGCAAGAACATTTAAAGTTGAATAATGCCTTTGCACATGATGGATATATTGTACAGTGTAATTGCAGCAGGCACAAAAGACTGTTCTGTGTTGCACAGGAGTGAAATCGGTCTTCAGCTAAAATACTCCTAAATCCAAGAAGCATATCATGTAGAGGTTCGGAGGTGTTTCCATGGTGATCATCATCATTTCTTATTTTGGCAGAAAGTTGTGAAATTTGGCACACTGATAGAGGACAGTCCCATCATTAATTATAGCAAATTTGAAGTCTCTAACTTAAACTCTCTAGCGCCACCATTTGTTCAAAGTTTCACTCATGTTTATGCTAATAACTTTGAACCTTAAGGGCTAGAAACAAATTTTTTTTTCTTCTGATTCCTTGGCTCAAGGCGATTTGATTGCACTATATGTAGATTTTATTTATCTGGAGTATTTTCCTGCCATTGGTGTAATTTCATTGACGCAATTTGGCGTATTGAGACCAAACTTGGTGTGTGTTCTAACAAACATGACCTGAGGCTACTTGCAGTGTTTCAGCACAGTGCCACCTAGTGGTCAGGAGATATGAAAAATAGCTATTTTAGCTTATAACTTCTGATTGGTTTGGCCAAACCACACAACTGGTCTCTTTAGATTCGGTGCATCATGCTGAGTCAAACCATATCCATATTTTCCCATGTCAGCCATTTTGGGCGTCGGCCATTTTTAATTTTGTTTAAAAATTATATATTTCTTGAATGCATTGGTGGATTGCTACGAAACTCGGTATGTCTTCGGCACCATGCCCTGACAGTACTCAAAAAGTCTGGGGGCAGCGCCACCTTGTGGTCAAAATTTGTAATGAAATGCAGAAATATGCTAATAACCTCTGATGAAAATGGCTTATTGTAATGAAATTGATCTCATTATATTTCGTGGGTCATGCCGAGAACTTTGATGCCAATTATGCTAAAATTGGCCACACTTCCTGTCCGCCATTTCACTTCCTGTCAGCCACCTCCAGGGGACAAGCTCCTCCCCAATGATAGAACATGCTTTCTTGATGAGTTTATTTGATGAGCTAGGTGGCATCACCTGATTTCACTCCAGTGCCCCAGCTCACCACAGCACAGAACAGGGAACTGGCAATCATAGACTGATAGAACATATTCAGCATTTTGTTGCATACATTGAAGGACCATAGTCTCTGGAAAAAGTAGAGTCGACCTTAGTACTTCCTGTAAGTTGCCTCCATGTTCTTTGACCAATTGAGTTTATTATCATTGTAGATTCCAGGTACTTGTAGGAGTCCACTATCTCTACATCACAGCCACATACACAGATGGGATGTGTTGGACCTTTTCTTCCTGAAGTCAATTACTGGTTCTTTTTATCTGCCACATTGAATTGCAGGTGATTGTCTTTACACCATTCCGCAAAGCTGCATTAGCATTCTATATGCAATCTCATGCCCACCCTCAATACATCCCACAACAACGGAGTCATCTGAGATTCTTTGCAGGTGGGATGATGTGCTGAAGTCTAAAGTGTAGAGGGTGAAGAGAAAAGGAGAACAGTTCCTTGAGGTGCTGTTCACCTATGTTGGTAACCACCTGCTGTGACAGACAGTTCCTCAGTCCTAGCAAACTATTGTCTCCCTTTAAGGTAATTAGTGACCCAGGAGATCAGTGAGGCACCAACCTGCATTACCTCCAGTTTCTTCCCCAATAATGCTGGTATAATGGTGTTGAAGACTTTGGAGAAGTCAAACAATTTGACTCTCACAGTGTTGCCAATCCAGTGTAAGAAGATCCTCTGCAACATGTATGTAATGGTGTCATCCACACCATTACATTGGTGGTCTCAGGTGTCCTCTCCATAGTCATCATTATGTGTGATGTTAGTGGCACTGGTCTGTAGTCATTGAGATCAGTGGGGCACCCCTTCTTTGGTACTGAAATCAATGTTTTCCAGAAGAGTGGTACTCACTCTAGGATGAGATTAAAGAGACACTGAAATATTCCACTCAGTCTCTGGGATAGATCTGGACCATCTGGGCCTGCAGCTTTCCCTAGGTGAAGTCTCCACAGTTCCCTCTTAACCTTTGCCTCTGTAATTGTGTTTTCAGCATGAGGGGTATTGGTATTTGTGGATGTATGCATGAGCATCAAATGAGGAATAAGGATGGTCACAAGCCACCAAACAAAGCTGAGCTGTTTAAATTTTTGCATCAGAAGTGGCATAAAGTCACCCAGCGGCAATGTGAAACACGTGGAGAGCATGCCAAGATCAAAAATTAGTATGAACTTGTTTTCTTTTTTGAGGTCTGAAAATGCTGCATATTTTTTGTTGTTTTGACCAGAGTTCATTTTCTGCAAATAAATGCTCTAAATGAGAATGTGTTTATTTGAATATATAGAATATATAATATTTAAAGAATAAAACAAACATGTTAATTATATTTAAACATGTACCTGTTAAGCCTGATACTGAAACCGATAATTTTGCAGTGATCTCTATTTAATTCCAGAGCTGTATACAATGTAATATAAGAAACATGTTGCTTCAATATGTACAAAACAAAATTGTTTAATATGTTAAACTTCAACATATTATGGTATAGTTTAGTATATACCTCATTTGGCTGAGGAAACAGCAAAGGAGCAGCTGACTGTTTCAGAAGTTGTCTCATCTGTGCTACATCTAACTTGTAATACCCGGGGGTGACACGTTCACTGCATAACCTGGGGCCTGTACCATAAAGTCAGTTTAGTTCGCTAGCCAGGTTTTAGGTACCATGAAGGTAGCTCTGTTTTAATCAGTGTTCATTGTCATGGTAACTTGCGCTGCGTGGCTAACCTGCTTGGGGGCAGGTTATGATCCAGATAGGAAATCTCACACCAAAACTAGATCAATCAAGTTTACATGTAAGCAAGCAAGGTTACATGTAAATGATGCAACTGATTTACAATGGCTATGGCTATTTCTTCTTAATTCAATTTACATTTTGTTGCAAATTCTTTTAAAATCCACCATAGTATTTTATAGTAAAAGTGTTTTTGGGTGGATTGATTACATTTGTATTACAATTTTACTCCAGATATCAAGGTTAAGCTATGGTTAATATAGTAAGACCATGGTAAATTTGCTGTAGTTTTTTTAAAAACCAAAAACTATGGTTTTTCTACAAATAAAACAAAAGACTTGGTTACTGTAGTTCAGTTTTAATACATGCAACCATGCATAAGTTTTACACATCATATTACATTACTGTTTAACATACTGTAGTATACTATATAAAATGCATATACCATATACATATTTAAGTTGTGCATTAACAATGTTTCTTCAACAGTTCTTTCTTTGGCGGCATAAACAGTATTAACAGTATTGAATTTTGTGTAGTTTTTTTGCATGATTATTTTCTAATATACAGAACTCGCACTGTCCATTTTGAATGTAATTGGTTGTTTTGTGCCAATATCAGACATTCATGTTCTTCATGAAGTTCTTAAGATCTAGAGTTGTCCCTACACACCATGCCAACTGTAGACACCTGGTGGCCAAGTAGCACATCTGCTTTACTTTCCATGCCAGCAGGTGGCAGTAGCCTGTATTGTTTTTTAGAACGTGAAAAAGGAAGAGAAATTGACTGCTGGAATACAAAACATAAAGCAGCGCTTATTTTACACAAATCTCGCTTTTGACAGCCTTGTTCCAGACAAACATTTTAAATATTTGTGTATTGGAATGAGAAATGCACGAGAAGAGCGTTCTGTGTGTTCCCTGTTAACTTTGTTGTTTGCTTGCTTCATCACTTCAGTTTTTCTTCCCGTGCACTGGTTTGCTAAGCCAAACAGCCAGTCATAATTACTGTCAAGCTCCGCTGCTGATTCAACATGATAAATTTGCAGATAAACCCATCAGTGACCAACACATACAGTAATTGCTGGAAGCCAGTGATTTAAAACTTTTTTACAAGAACTCAACTTTACTTTCAAAGGCATTTATTAACCCACTGGAGTTGTATGGATTACTTTTATGATGAAGGGTTGTGCATTTTGGAACTTAAAAACCTCAAGTACTGTTTACTGCCATTAAGTTGGGAAGAGCCAGGGTATTATTTAATAAACATCGATTGTGTTTGGCTGAAGATCATATACACCTAGGATGCCCTGAGAGTGAGTAATTTATGGGCTGATTTTTATTTTTGGGTAGACTATTCCTTTATTTGTAATTTGAATGGCTGGACTCATCTGGACATTCAGTAACTATGTTGGGTCGCTTAATGGCATGGGTTTTAGAGCAGTACTGTTTTGTTGAAAATGTACAGTCATTGTGTTTGGTTCTGCAGAAATTACTTCACCTTGTTTTTGTGCTCAGGTTAAAAAAGATGAATTTGGGACTATCAATGTCATCAAACAAAGACAGCTCCAACTCAACTGTGATCTCATCAGTCTGAGCGTGAGTTAAACCTTCACCATGTTAAATAATTGTTTCAATGTCGAATTTTTTATGATAATGTACAGTTTCATGTTCTCCCCCTTTTTTAGTGGATAAACCCATGTACGCTGGTCTTAATGGACAGCAAAGAGAAGCTGCGAGTGGTGGACAGGCCCAGTCAGATGGAGCTTGAAATGGTGGACATGGCTGAGCTGCAGTTGGTCTATAACAGCAGCCATTTTAAGTCCCTTGCCACTGGTGGAAATGTCAGCCAAGCACTGGTATGGAACAAGCCAATAGTTTTACAGTGTTACTCTGATGGATTTTGTAGTTCACAGAGCATTGACTGCAACTATTACCATTCTTTTATTCCATACTGTGTATGCATTGTAAATACTTTTGAGGTAATCTCATCAAGCATTGTGAATTGTCATAAAAATTGACAATTTAAATTTAAATAGTCATTGATTAATACCTCTAAATAAATATACCTCTAAATATCTTATGAGTTATTTTTTTAATCTTTAATTTTTACTTTTTAAAATTAAAGTAATTACTTGGCCTGCCATTTTATTCATTATGTTGGGTCGCTTAATGGCATGGGTTTTAGAGCAGTACTGTTTTGTTGAAAATGTACAGTCATTGTGTTTGGTTCTGCAGAAATTACTTCACCTTGTTCATAAATTTTGTTCATAAATGCCAATTTATTCATTACAGTTAATTGCATAGATACATTTTTCCTGGAATGGTATTCTTAGGTAATAATGGTTTATCAATGGAGAAAATTAATGTTATTTATTTTTTCCAGAACCTCACTGTTGCATTTGTTCTAACACAAAACTACCATTGTTGACAGCAAGGTGCTATTAGTAGCCAGCCAATGAGAGCTAGTGGATTCTAGCCTGTGTAAAGGCTGTCTAGGGTTGTGGCTTGGATCACGAGGGCAAAGATTTAAGCTTCAGGGTTAATGTAATGGTGTATTAAACTTTATAAAGTTTATAAACTTTACATTTAATAAGACAAGGAGAACCACATGCTGTATTTTTGTTTTTTGCTAAAATCTGTGATATACCTGTGATATGTTTTTTGTATATTTATGAAGGTGATGTAATTAAAACATTTTCTGTGCATCTTTATAGGCTCTAGTTGGAGAGAGGGCATGTTACCAGTCTGTTTGCAGCTGTGCAGGGCAGATTTTTCATCTGGGAACAAAGGTGAAACCATTGTCATGATAACACTGAATGCAAACAAACTAACACATAAGTGCTTATGCATTTGTCTCGCATGCAAGGGCCATAACCACCATAGATTTTGAAGATCAATATCTGTGATGTTACTACAGGTCTTTAGTAAGTAAAATAACTGTAGATCAGTGGATATATATTGGGATATACAGTGGATATTATATACAATGGATATATATCAGTGGATATATATACGGTTTCTATATATAGAAACTGTATATATTGTATTCTGTTAATTACAATCAGCTTAATAGTAGCACTGCCATAGTATATAGCAGGTAAAGATGCATAGTAGCAGAGGTTAAAGTGGGTGGTGAAGTACAGCACATGGAGTTGCTTAGAAAGGGCGTGGTAAGGGTGGTTACACTAATCACACATACCCTGCATATTAAGGTTTGCTCTAGGCATTCCATTAAACAATCACATTGGTCCTTACACTCTATATCACTGCTTAACAAGTGTTATATAATAACCTAGCTAGTGCTTGCATAAACACCTAGCTGGCAAGGTGACAGCTGCTTTATTGTTGTTAATTTATGTTCTTTCAAAGTTTGAATAATGCACATTATACATACAACTTAGGTTTGATGGTAACTTATTTTGTTTTCCCTTAGTCTGTGCATAGCATGTCCCTAAGGAACTGGCGTGAGGTAAGGCATTGTTTTATGACACTTCATTAACGTTGTATATGGTTTGATTAGCCTGCTGAAGAAAGTGATGTTGTTTATTCCTTCAGCGTGTAGACCATCTGCTAAAGCAGGAAAAATTCATAGAGGCTCTTACTCTGGCTTGGTCTTTCCATGAGGGTACTGCCAAAGCTGTGCTAGGTACTGCAAAAGCTGTCTCATGCTGTTTTCCATCTTGAAAAAACATTAAAGCTTTCAGACCTCAAAACATTGTAGTTGTTTAATGATGGCAATTTATAGCATTTTATCATTTAGCTTTTTATTTTTTTTTAAATATACATAATGTATTATATCTGTATATCTGTGTCACATAAGTGTGAATATTTTGTATATTACAGTCTAAACAGCAGAGCAAATATACTGCATCCTTGAACTCCCAATTAAAATACTTTGTTGAATTTGCTGAGGAGGAACCAACAGTGATCAGCTGTTGTTAAATGTCTTTCCATCTTGTTTACGTGTGAATTTTTAAATTAATGGTAGGCCTGACTATTTAACAGTAAAACTTTACTTAGAACAGTAATTATGATACAAGTGGAAGACTTTCTGCCGCCAGCTGGTGGCGCTATTACTTTGACTAATACATTCAATGCATGCTGTCAATGCATCCCTCAATCTCATTTTTCCCCTTAATTTATCATTTCACCATGGAAATGCAATTCAAGAAATAAAAAATCCCATCACAATTTTGCATCTTCAGTGTTTAGGCATGATGCTCACCAAGTTATAATAATAATAATAATATTGAGATGCTCACCAAGTAGTAATAATAATAATCAGATAAAAAACAATAGTGCCCTTTGCACTTTTAGTGCTTGGCCCCTAAAAATAATAATAATCCTAAGAAAAACAATAGGGCGCAAGCATTGAAAGTATGTTGATAAAGCTACCTCTAAAAATTTAAGATACCCCCACATCAAAAAGTGACAATTCACTATAAGTTTTCCAGCTGGCTTATATTATTTTGGAAGTTCTTACTTTCCATACATAGTCACTTAGGCTTTCGAATGATTTAAATGCTGTAATGACACCACAAAATGAAGATGAGAATGTAAAACTAAGATGTTTTTGTAATAGGTCTGTTTGCAGACCCTTCTAAGAGAAAAAGTGTGGTTGCAGACAAGGTAAGGCTCTTGTGGGTTTATAGTGCATCTGGAAAATATTCACAGTGCTTAACCTTTTCCACATTTTGTTATGTTACAGTCTTATTCCAAAATAGATTAAATTTGTTATTTTCCTCAAAATTCTACAAACAATACTCCATAATGACAACGTGAAAGAAGTTTTTAAAATCTTTGCAAATTAAAGTACATACAAAAAAAACAAAAACCACATGTACATAAGTATTTATAGCCTTTGCTCAATACTTTGTTGAAGCAGTTTACAGCATCAAGTCTTTTTCAGCATGATGCTACAAGCCTGGCACACCTATTTTTGGGGAGTTCTTTGCAGGACCTCTCAAGCTCCATCAGGTTGGATGGGGTGCTTGGTGCACAGTCATTTTCAGATCTCTCCACAGATGTACAATCAGATGTTCAATTCGGGGCTTTGGCTGGGCCACTCAAGGACATTCACAAAGTTGTCACTCCTTTGTTATCTTGGCTGTGTGCTTAGGGATAGTGTCCTATTGGAAGATGAACCTTCACCCCAGTCTGAGGTCCAGAGCGCTCTGGAGCAGGTTTTCATCAAGGATGTCTCTGTGCATTGCTACATTCATCTTTCCCTCAATCCTGACTAGTCTCCCAGTTCCTGCCACTGAAAAACATCCCCACAGCATGAGCCAGATATGATGCTTGCTATTCAGGCCTAAGAGTTCAATCTTTGTTTCATTAGACCAGAGAATTCTGTTTCTCATGGTCTGAGAGTCCTTCAGGTGCCTTTTACTGAGGAGTCACTTCCATCTGGCCACTCTACCATACAGGCCTGATTGGTGGACTGCTGTAGAGATAGTTGTTCCTCTGGAAGGTTTTCCTCTCTCCACAGAGAAACGCTGGAGCTCTGTCAGAGTGACCATCGGGTTCTTGGTCACTTCCCTGACTAAGGCCCTTCTCCCCAGTTGGCTCAGTCTGGCCGGGCGGCCCACTCTAGGAAGAGTCCTGGTGGTTCCAAACTTCTTCCATTTACAGATGATGGAGATCACTATGCTCATTGGGACCTTTAATACTGCAGAATTTTTTCAGTACACTTCCCCAGATCTGTGCCTTGATACAATCCTGTCGTGGAGGTCTACAGACAAATCTTGGACTTCATGGCTTGGTTTGTGCTCTGATATGCCCTGTTACTGTGGGACCTTATATAGACAGGTGTGTGCCTTTCCAAATCATGTCCAATCTACTGAATTTACCACAGGTGGACTCCAATCAAGCTGTAAAAGCAACTCAACAATGATCAGTGGAAACAGGATCAAACAGCACCTGAGCTCAATTATGAGTGTCATGGCAAAGGCTGTGAATACTTTTGTACTTGTGACTTTTTAATTTTTAAT
This sequence comes from Chromobotia macracanthus, assembly GCA_036877525.1. Taxonomy (NCBI): domain Eukaryota; kingdom Metazoa; phylum Chordata; class Actinopteri; order Cypriniformes; family Botiidae; genus Chromobotia; species Chromobotia macracanthus. The sequence goes on from JAZGTH010000026.1 coordinate 1,473,237, forward strand.
AAATTTGCAAAGATTTTAAACTTCTTTCACATTGTCATTATGGGGTATTGTTTGTATAATTTTGAGAAAAATAATTTAATCCATTTTTGAATAAGGCTGTAACTGTAACGAGGAGACAGAGACGGTAGGATCCATTTGCAGTAGTTTAATAGAATAGTTGAACAGACAGGGTTGACAACAGCAAACAGGTATATCAGGGGCTAGGCTAAACGGCAACGATAAACAATCCAAGGTCAGGGCAGGCAGCAAACAATCAGAGAAACGATAAACAGTCCAGGTAATAACAGGTAATCCAATTAACAATAGAAACCGCTCAGAAATGTCAGCCGGGGCAAAACAGGACTTTGCAATGATCTCATCACAGCCTGGGGTTTATATACACAAGAGTTAATTGATATCAGGTGAGCAGGAAGTAATCAGCCCCAGGAATGTGGCCCTATGGGAAATGTAGTCCAAACATGATTTATTACTCAGGTGACGGCTCTCTCTGGTGGTTCGGGGGAGGCGGTACGGGAGCCTCCACCGTAACAGTAACATAACAAAATGTGGAAAATGTGAAGCACATGTGAATACTTTCCAGATGCACTGTATGTATATACTGCGATATGTCATTTAGTGAAAGTTCACAATATTGTTATGCTACCAAATACAGGAATGCTTTTTTATTCTTTGAGTCTATTGGTCAACGTTTGATTTTTTTTTGTGAAATAGCATTTGAATTTTTATTATGAAAACTTGAGTGTTACTGTGTGCATGTAACAATATCAGAGCTATGTGCATTCCTGCATGTAAAAGAAATTTAATTTTATTTGAAAAACCTTTACTACGTCACTTAAAATGTTTAATGAATGTATTTCTCTACAAGTCAAATGCAATTTTCCTTTTAGTTGTTATTTTGTAGTGTAATGTGAATTAAGTTAGCAGCATGTCTGTTAATTTTAGTTTATAGGTTAGTTTATCTGTTGGTTTATCTAGTGGATTACATTGTATAGATTTGAATTAAATTAAAATATTAAATATAAAATGTTAATTATTAAATGAAAATGTATTGTTATTATTAAAAAGTATTTATTAGCTAAATATATTTTGCAATATTATTCTTATTGATATTAGGCAGAAATGTCAGTATAATATAAGTGTATCCCTAAATGTTGACTTATGTATTGGCCAAGAGCCCTTTGAGCTGAATTTACAATGAACCAACACTATGCAATGTGACCAATTCCTCTGTTGATCTTTCTTTTCAGATGGTGGAGATATTGTTACAATATTTGGATCGCTCCCTGAAAAAGTGTCCAGAGCAAGGGAAGATCCAGGTGATGAAGCAACACTTCCAGGTAGTGGATCCACTAAAGGAAGTTCCTCAGTTTAGTTTAACACTGATCCAGAGTAAATACCAGAGATTCCAAGAGATCCATTCAGCTTGGCTTTTTTGTGCTCTATTGTCTATTTTATGTCTTACAAAGTCAATTGTTTTTGATATTGGGTTAATATTATGAGTATATGTCATAAATTTGCAAGTGACTAATGCACATCCTGTTAAGTTTCATGGCAATATTATTTCCTAAAGAATGTATAGTTAGTTTCATGACTTGTTTCTTGCAGCTTGCATGTGTCATCCCCCTAGTCAGTTAGCCACTGGACTTACCACCTTCGTGATAGGGTTTGGCCATGTGAACCTTTGTCCCAAATTTTAGGCCAGCGCCTTAAGGGGAAGGTCCTTAGTGGGGACCTATTTACCCCACACATAGGTGGGGGCTGGTGCCTGTTGATGGTCAGCTTTGAACTTCCCACGGACAAGTAGAGGGTATTCCTGGCCCTGTCTCAAGTTTGGTGGCTCCTGTGAAGAAAACAAAGGCGGCCGATAACCTAGGCAACACTGAAAAGAAGACATACCTGTAGATGGCCAGGGTTATAGTATTTAGCCCACACCAACTGCTGACTGCAGAAGGAAGTATTTGAAGATGCTAAACAGCTGAGCAAATGTTTGCCTCCTTGTCTGCTCACTTGAACTGCCTGTTAGTCTGGGGTAAAATCCTAATTTTCTCTAATCACTCTTTTTTCTATATAATCATAATATAAATATAATATAATCAGTAAGACCTAAAGGTACAGTTTGTAATCATACATAGATTACTAAGAATTATGCATGATCTCCAAATTATTGTAGAAACAGCATACAGACAGTACATTTTGTTTAATGGCATTTCTTTATTACATACTATAAATAAAGGCCTTTTTTGTTTCTGGGGAAAAATAAGTTTTCTCGTTCAACAATACAGTATTTTTTCAACATTTAGAGTAAGTTAAGAGCAAAAATAAAAATTCTGTCATTAGTAACATTACTCTTAGGCCCTGAGGTGTAGAAATGTTGGGGAGGAGGTTGATGGCTCAATCATAGGGCCTTTTTGGAGATAGTGATGTTGCTTGGGCCTTACTGAACACTTGGTAAAAATTGTGGTACTTGTGGTACTACTTCAAAATTGTGGTACTTCAAAGGCCTATGCCCTTCAGTCATAGGCCACCTCTAATGTCTCAGAGTGGAGGGTTTTGAGCTGCAGCAAGAAAATTGAGCCCTCAGTCAAGAACTCCTGACACCTTGTGGGTCACACCTTGTAATAGCAAGGTGCAGACTAAAAACAGGCCTCAGCTGAGCAGCTCAGCTCCTGCTTTCAGCATGTGCCTAACCAAACCAAAGACAAACACACAAGGAGAGGATCAAATGTGCCAGATTGTACAAAACACAAACACTACAACCTAGGCTGATCAGGCCGAGGTTGTGACAGATTTACAGTAGATTGTTTTTACTGTATTTTTAGGAAATGAGAATGTGTTTAAAGTGCTTAAAATCTGCTGTAATTGTAAGGGTAACGTTTTTCCATAGTTTTCCTTTTTAAAGAAAAAATGATGTTCGTGGGATGATTTGTTTATTTGATATGTTTGAATGTGTCAGGTGTGGCCCATCATGATTAAACTGTCTATATCTTGTGTACACAAGTTCAGGTTCACAGAGCTGCCTATGTGGAATACAAAATAATTCTTACCTCATATGCTAAGTTTCAGCTATTTTTGATGAAATAGGGATGACCAGCATTTTTTAATGATCAGTCATTATAACTCCCAGATGATGGCTGTAGTTCCTTATTTTGTCCACCAGAGGGTAGAGTAGAAAGTAACAGTATAAAAAAGGTTCCCCTCCATCAGTGTTCAAATTCATAGAAAATAATTTATGGAACCATGATACACTAACAGAGTCTTCTGAATTTTATAGGTTCATTATAAGGTTATTTGTATTCAATTGAGAGTTAAAATTGTAATGACATTAAAGCTACAGCATTTTGCTAGAAAGTCACTAGCACATCTTATTACTGGCCTGTTCCCCATTTTTCCAAACCTGCTTGGACCCTAATAATTGCGCTTACTGCTATATTTATGTTGGCTTGACAAAGCCAATGTACTGTTATTGTGTTTAAGCTTATGTTGGCTTGACATACCATGTTGTTTATTCATGTTAAAACAAGCTAGCATCATGTTAAATCATGCTAGAATTATGTTAGCTTCATGTTAAAACATGCTAGCATCATATTAATACATGTCAACATCATGTTAAAATATTTGTATCGTTGGCATTAAATGTTAAAATATAACTTTGTTCAAATATGTTAGTGTAATGTTAAATTTATACTAGATTGTTAAAACATTAACCACATACTAAAAAACTTTTAAGCTTTTTACCATTGTTTTAGAGAATGTCAGACCTAAGGTATTTCAAACCATTTTACACATTTTTCATTTTTGGTCAGACTTTTTCAAGCCAACATAACATTCGTCCTCATACTTTACTATGTATTGTTTTTTTTTCTGCCTTAAACCTGTCTGTGCATTAAAGACCGTAAGTCTCAGAGAGACCAAACTTGGTAGGATGGTCAGAAATCCCACCCGCTACACACCTGTCAGTATCTCCACAACTGTGTGGGCTAGAATCAAAATTTGCCTTACAAAATTTGCCTTTGCCTTATCAAAATACTTGCCTCATTTCCATCTATTGAGTTAGGTTATTTGTATTCACTTCAGATACATTTCTAATGACAATAAAACCACAGCAGTATGCTAGAAAAGTCACCATCTCATCACTTCTTGAAACCAGAAATATTTTTTCAAATCTTAGGTTACAAAAAGGGTTACAACCCCATTATAGTACATGTCTGAAATATCTTTCTGCAAGTTAGTTTTTTTGAAATTGTAAACATGAGACTAGACAACTTGTCGGTCAACTTCAGCTGTCTATTTGTACTTCTTATGAGACAACAGGTTTGCTTTGTTTGGAGTGGTGTTAGTTTTTCTTAGAATTTATTTGTCTACCTAAAATGCATTTTAGTGCGTAGAAGGATGCATGTCATTTTTAAAAATATGAAGTAGATGTCTTTCATCTTTTTACCCCTTATGAGGTTGCATCCATGGCAGGCATTGTGCAGACATTTTGTTGTTCTGTCATAGCTGTTATTGTTGTCATTATTTGCCTTCGTATATTTGGGATATGTTACATTTATAGCTGTGCTTCACAGTAACAACTGGGGTGTAACAATACATAGATATTTATCGATATATCGATCAAATGTCTAACGATACGATCGATGCAACACATAAAATATTGATAGGTACTTACATTTGTTTCCCTGCGAGTCAGATTGCGATAAAACACCGTGGTGGCAGCAGTGAAACGAGTATCTAATTTGCCCTATTGCACATTTTGGCACAAAATACTGGATATAAAGTGTATTTTTTGTTGTAAATGTCCTTATTTGGATATTGGATGTGCAGTTTAGTCAAAAGAGTTTATTCAAACATTTGTGTTATATATTTTGGTTGCTTTTTTGAGAATAAAAATGTAACTGGTTGTGTAAACTAGGCACATAATATCTACCAATATATCCCCGGATAAATCGATTTGTAACTGTATCGGTTAATTGTTTGATGTACCGGCAAATATCGTATCGCTGGACAAGAGAATCAATATCATGAGGAGATGTTTGATTTTCACCCCTAAACATAACATATTTGTGTATAAATAACGAAAGGTGACACCATGCACGGTTCAAATTATGCCACCCTCATGAAGTATGTTTGCTCTAAAACATGCACACTAGTGGCTTGCTGGAGGTAATTTTTTGGGGCTTTGTCAGTGCTCCTCCTGTTCCTTCTTGCCCAAAGGGAACATACCGGTACTTCTGCTAGGTTGCCCTTCTACAGCCCTGTCCACCTTAGTGTAACAGCCCAACACCAAATCTCATGACATCATGTATGGATGGGCCACCCTGGAGTAGCTGTACTAACTGCAACCTGAATGGAGTGCAGATGCTGCATCATGCTCAATTATTCAGAATTCTAACAAAACTAGGCACAAACCTGTCATGAAGGATAAGGAGGGAGTAATTTTCTGTGGTCACCACCTGCAAAATATTCAATTTTTGGGGGTTGTCTTGCTGTTGCCTCTCTAGTGCAGCTGTTATTACTTCCATTACTTACACCAAAGCAGGGGAAACTGATTCACAATCACTTATGCTTTCTAACTGGTAAGATTAATATGTAGTTTAATTCACTTGGTCTTTACTGTGATGATTAAATGTCCCGTTAATTTTCTCAGCAGTGTGTTTTGTAATGTCAAGATGCACATTTGCCACAATTTTTTTTATTGGTGATCTAATGGTGTGTGCACGTGTGCATTCAGAGAATATGCTAATGTGTGTAATGCCACCAGATTTCATTATCAGTTAGGATTAAAAAGCTCCTGTGGTTTGAGCCTGGCTTATGTTATTTAATTTACTAATTAACATGAGCATGGTTACAGGCTTGTTGTGTTTAAATGTAGAACATGGAAACTTCTGGTGTTAATTTTTTTGGTCAAATTAAGTTAATGCATGCAAAAAGGGTTTTGGCCGTCCTAATATAAGTGTAGAGTTTAATGTCGTCATACTTGTTTACTTCAGTTGTCTCTTAAATTGATACATTTTTTTTTATCTATTTTTGTTTTCTGCCTTATCTTTGATCTCTGTCTTTTCCTTAATCACCTTATTCTTTCTATCCTATGCTCTGTAGGACATGGTTCCTGTCATGGTGGATTACTGTCTCCTCCTGCAGAGGACGTGAGTGTGTAGACATCCTCTTACTTGCATATGCACATCTATGGCATGGATTTATTTATGCGTGCACCGCACAGCACAGACTGTTTAGAGCCTTGTTTTATTTATAGCTGAAATTTTTGAATAATTAAACCTGTTAAGAAAGGATCAATAAAAGTTAAGGTATATCTGCTGAGTTTGTGACAACATCTATTACCACTGAAAATGATTTTGTCTCATCCCTCAAATTAAAACACAAAATTTTGTAGGGATATATTGATTTCAAAGATTGGTGTTGGGCCGATCAGACATTTTTTAACTGATTGGTATTGGCTTTTTAAGCCCAGTCCTTTATTTTAGGTAAAAAGTTACACAGGTGTCATAAATGGAAAGGAGAGAATAATGGAGAAATGGAATTTGTGGCAGACAATATGAACATTTTGCGAGGTGGTGGCGGCAACAGAGCTTTGTTTAATGCTACCAATTTGATACCTCAAAACTAAACACTGGAATACAGTTTATTTAAATAAATGCTGTGTTGAGGTACCACACTAGATTTGCATTTGCCGTTAGACACACTTTGACTCTGTCTCTATAAATATCATTTAGAATAAGCCAACATGCCAATGTAAATACAGCACAGACACTAATTTGATCAGATGATTTTCTTTGTCAGAATAGGAACTAATTGTTTTGAATAAGTGCTATGTCTTTTCAGTTGAAAAGGTTTGAAGCAGTAGCATGCAGTATCAGTCACATATCTTTCCTCTATATGACTGTGGCTACAATCACAAAGTGTTGTAACCCTGTTGCATATGTAAGGATTTTGTTTTTTAATTTGCACACTTTGCACACAATGCACAATTTGTCTGACTAGATTTACAAGTATTATATCAAGCACAGACAGAAATCATTTCAGCATTGTCCCGTGGAAGCCTTGAGACTGAGGCTGCATGTACACTGCAATGCTTAGTGCAGAGATCCAATCTTTTGACCATATCTGTTTTTTTGTCCTGTTTACATTTACACTTTCACCATGGCTTGTATCCAATACCCATTTTTAAAATTAGGCATGAAACCTTCTCCGGGCTCCACTGACTTCCATCCATGTTTGCACTATATATGGCTCATATCCAATACCCATTTTAAAAATTAGGCATGAATCCTTCCGGCCTCCACTGAAGGAAATTATCGTTGACAATTAACGTTATCTGTCATAGAACAATGCTGTCATTACTTGCAGGAATTGGATATAGAGGTTTACATGACAACATATTGGAACTAAATCTGATTTGGAAGTGGAGATCAGATCACAGATGTGATATTCAGATCCAGTGTGGGTTTTTGTTTGCACATGTGCAACAATATCTGATCTGTGTCAGATGTCTGGAAAAAATCTGAATTTTTTTGTGGCAGTGTAAATGCACCTTCACATTCCATTATCTGTACTTGTGAAGACAATACATACCCATTAGGATTAACCAACATGAATAAAGTTAATATATGAGAAAAGAATATATAGACTGATAAACTGAATATATAAAAGTTAGTAAAGAATAAGAAGGATAAGAAAATAAGAAATAAAATGCAACAATAATTAACACAGACTAATGTGTCCATTTAGTCTTGCCTAACAATTTCACTGATGCTTATACCATTTAGTCTGATACAATGCAGTGTCTATAAAATAGTTTTAACAGTCAAGAGGGTGCAGGTATTATCTAAACAAATGCTGTCAATTGATTAAAAAATGAAGTCATCATACACATAAATTAATCATGATTAATCTGACCTAATATTAAAATTTGAAATATTTTTGCACTGATTTTCCAAATTAATATAAACAAGGGTTATTTTATGTATTTGGCGTATGTATGTTATGTATTTACGTATCTTTTTATTACGTAAAAGGAATGAAGGACATTTTATTTCTGGGGATAAAATTCGCAATTGGAGGTAATTTTTTGTTATTTGAATAAAATTTAAATCATTTTAGTAGTGCAATTTATCAGATTTCTGCTAATTTCTATGTTTCTATTCATTTAACAGTTGTGGAACATTAAAACAATCATATAAAAACATATTTTAAGTCAACTTAAAACACTTAAATTGCCTTTTATGTGCATTTTAAGTGTTAAAACCCTTAAACATGCCTTTTATACAGTTTAGTCAATACTCTATCAGCTTTCTCTGTTTGAATGAGAGCTATCTGGTTGTTTTCCCCTTTGTTAACATTTTTGTGTGCCTCCATTTTTATAGCAAATAAGTGATAAAATAAGTAGTTATGGTATCAGTGTTTTAATGTGACAGTGTTTTAATGTAGTTATGGTATCAGTGTTTTTAAATATAAAAAGGATATATCCTTTTAATACAACCCCAATTTAAAAAAATGTTGTGACGCTGTGTAAAATGTAAATAAAACAGAATGCAATGATTTGCTAATCTCATACCCATATATTATTCACACTAGAACATAGACAACATATCAGATGTTGAAAGCAAAACATTTTACTATTTGATGTAAAGTATTAGCTCATTTTGAATTTGATGGCAGCAGCACCTCTACGTGGGTGTCTCTAGATGCTACATACAAAAGTTTGTGCAAATTTTGTGCAAATGCTGTAGGAGGAGTTCAAAAAAGATGGCAGACAAAAACATAATCACCCTTATGCCATTCCAGATGTATATGACGTTTTATCGTCTGGCTGAGTGTAACGTTTTGAAGCTTCTATAAGCACATCCATCCAAGCCCAATGACAGCCCATAGAACTGTAAAGAATACCATAACGAATTTTGGATTCGAACATTTCAAAGTTTCACTTATGGTTATATGCTCTTATATTTTTTTCTTTTTTCTTTGATCCTTTGGTTTAAAGCATGTCCACCCCAAAATAAAAAATTCTTGGTAATTTACCCCCATGTCATCCAAGTTTTGGATTTTCAGGAGGATAAAATGTTGGTGGCAGCACCAACTACTGGTCGAAAAGTATAATAATTTTGTGTTGTAATGGGATTATTTGTTTTGTTTCTGTCTTTCTTTCTTCAAAGTTTGGGCACATGGGCACGGCAGGGAGGCTGAGCAGAGGCTCATCGTATTGCATGATATTAAATGCATATATCATACTTGTACACACATGTACAAAACTTGGTACAAAATCTTATGAGTACTTTGACTTACAATAGCCATATCAATGTCACCAGCCCACCATGCCAAATACATCAAGTTTTATGTAAATCACTCAAAGTCATAGCACCATCAGCTGGCAACAGGAAAACTTTAAAGGAAAACTACCACAGAATGAATATCTTCTAATTTACTTACCTTCATACCATCCCAAATATTAATGACTCACTGACTTCAGCTGAACACAATCAGAGAATCCTGGTTCTTCCCAGCTTTATAAGGCATTGTTCAGGGTTCAGCGTTTTGAAGCTGAATAGCACATCCATCTGTCTTTGAAGTAATCCAAATGACTCTAGTAATTATATTATTATTATATGTTTTCTGAAGTAAAATGATACGTGAGGAAAAAGATTTATGTTTTGAGTGTATTTAATGTATTTAACTGAAAATAACTGGGAACCATTAAAAGTTTGCGGTCAGTAAGTATGCTGTAAGTGACTTCCTGCTGTCAGTGGCGCATTGACAATTTTGATTCATAATAGCCATATCCATGTGATCAGACCCCATGATCAAGTGTACATCTCAAGTTTTATCTAATTCACACAATCTATGTGGAAGACAACATCATTCAAAATATCAAAAATCTTAGGCCCTAATAGAAATAATAGTATAGTAAACAGAGCAATTCCAGTTACTACCCAATAGTTCTTCACACTTAAACACACTTAAACCCACACTGTACGATTTTGGCCACGATTTGGTTGTCTGAGACACATTTTGGAAATCCTAAAAGATTCCTATAATCCTAGGCTAAAATCTGTTGTCTTTGAACGCTGGTTTGACATGTTTACCGACAGCCAATTAATGGCCTATTCAATTTTTTTTCCCCGATTAAATTCTGGCAGTGTCAGGAGATGTCAGACACTTTCCTGCAGTGTGACTACAACAACCGTCAAACCAAGAACCAATAGGAGCATTGAACCTGATGAACCTGCAATTAGTGCGACAAAAAATCACCTCAGTGAAAATGTCAAAACAAATCAGGTGGACAGTACAACAAGAAGAATGTAAAAACTAAAGCTATGCTTTTGTTTGCTAGCTACCATTTTAAAGAGAGAACGCGGGTCACGGATTGATGATGTAAAACTCCGGACAAATCTTGACTGTCGTACAGTCTGACATTGACAACTGATATCCTACAGTGTGACATGTATAGCGTGGCAAGCAACAATCACAAAGGACTATTAAAAATCGCTCAGTTAGTGATTGGGCCCTTCACACTAAGTAAATATAGCTGCAAGCAGCAATGACAGGCCTAAGCACTGGTGCCGGTACTACATGGTGCTCCCCACCCCCCTCTTTCTTTTTAACCAGATTTCCCCCATTCTCAGCATTCTCACTTTAAAAAGCATTTTACATTTACATTTATGCATTTGGTAGACCCTTTTATCCAAAGCGACTTACAGTGCATTGAGGTTATACATTTTCTTACTACATGTACTCCCTGGGAATCGAACCCATGACCTCTTGTGCTGCCAACGCAATGCTGTACCACTGAGCTACAGGAGAATTTTGTTTCTGTTCAGGGACCTGCTGTTTAACCAGATCTACTCACGTCTTTTGGAGAACTCTGTGGCCAGGGGTGTGTTTCTGGAGAGTTTGGAACCCTACATTCTAAGTGAAAGGATCGGCTGTCTTACTGCACCTGTCATGCGGGACCTACTCAGCTACTTTCAGGAGAATGGCATGATGGAGAGTGTGGAGGGATGCCTAGTCCACATGGACATCACTAACCTGGATATACAAAAGGTGTGCATTCATAATTCGGGAATCTTCATAAATGGTGTGTAAGTCAACATGTCTCCTTTAAAACACAGATGATTTTTTTACAGGTGGTGGAAATGTGCTGGGATAACCAGCTGTATGATGCCATGATCTACGTCTTCAACAGTGGCATGAATGACTATATCAGCCCAATGGAGGTAAAACATATGTTTAAAGTACATTGTGCTGAAAGGTAATTTATTTATGGTTGGGCATATCAAGGGTGAGTTTGTGTGTGTGTGTGCACATGCGTTTTTGCCCATTAAAGAAATAGTTTACCTAAGCACAATCAGAGTTGTATTAAGTAATGCCCTGGCTGTTCCCAGCTTTGAAATGGCATTGAATAATGGTGCAGAGTTTTTGAGGATTCTAGAAGCGCCCCCATCCAACTCCAGTGGGTTAGTAAATGTCTCCTGAAAAAACAAACAAGCCAGACTAAATTCAAACATGAGACTCGAAGTTATCAGCATGCTACTGCAAGTTCTTGCCTGAGTAGTTGTCATATTGTCAAGGACCAATGACATTCTACAAGTAAGAGGGAGATATACCCTTGTTTTGGGACCAAGACACATTTATCTCAACATTAGCACTTATTGTTAAATTATGTTAGCGTCATGATAACATCATGCTAGATCATACTAGCACCAATTTAAATCCTGCTAGCATTGTGTTATCATGTTAATATCATATTAAAACATGTTAACATTGTTGAAATATTTTGGCCGAAATTTTGCCACAGCAAGCACCATTTTCTTCAGAAAATGTACCTATCTAGTTGTTCTTCTGCTCTTGCATCTATGGCAGCCCATATAACCGTACAAAGGAAAGTTCTGAAATTTGGCACTCAGGAAAAGAAAGGCTCATGTGTTATTTGGTGTCTATCTTAAACACACAAGTGCCACCAACAGTTTAAATTTTAACTTATGTTTGTGGTCATGACGTTTAACTAGTAAGTCCTAAAAGCAAAATTATTTTTCCTCTGATTCCTTGACTCCAACACCAATTTCAACGCTCATGCTGATTCCAATGAAAATTTTCCTGACATTTTGAATTTTTCGGGGGGCACGCAAAAAGGGATATGTGGCTGTATTTTGACCATGCTTTGGTATTCACACTGGTACATCACAAAACTTGGTACATGTCTTCACAGGCATGACCTGAAGGTGTATGTACAGTTTTGTCACATTGCCATTTTGTGTGTCAACCATTTTACATTTTGACGTAAAATGCAGTATTTAACGAACGGTATTGCGTATTATTTTGAATTTATTTATTTATCACAATTTATTACCATAGTCTAATGATTTTTTCTTTTTGCAAAATTTACAAAAATGCAACTATGCAGTTATGCAACATCTTTGGCTCATGAACGATGATTTTTGAACCCTCCTATAGTGTTTGTCGATTTGCACAAAATTTTGAGACACAACAAAAAGTCATGAAATTTGTGTCAATTGCTCAAATTGTTCTCTTATACTTCGTCATCAAATTTGATGGCAAGCATACAAAATGGGCTATATCTTTGCCAAACTTTTGAGTATTGATGTTGTAAGCTTCATTGTCACATCAGTCTGACAGCATCATAAAATGTTGGTGGCAGCACCAACTACTGGTCGAAAAGTATAAATAGTTTGTGTTGTAATGGGTTTATTTGTTTTCTTCAGCTGATCTTTCTAATCAAATTTTTCTCAATCGAACAGATGTCCACAAATACTTCTTTTACTGTGGTTGGTGGGCTTGACCCCGTAATTTCTGCTTGGAGCTGTAATTTGTTTGTAATTATTCAGCAAGAATAGCTAAATTCTTTTAAAAAAAGTAAATATAATCTAAAAGTAGATTATATTTGTCATTTTAAGTAATTTTAATAGGACATTCGATTAAATTTTTTAATTTCTACGCGTTTTGTACACAGGTAGCGAAGCTAGCTAATGAAGGTACATTTTATTTTAGCAAGCATTGGATAGTGTAGAGATCCTGGCATGCAACCTGCTCTGTGCTCAGACATAAAGGCATCCTTACATCAAATACCAGTCTCGAAGAAACATAATCAGTAGCTCTTTATTATCTAGTGGCATGCACTGAAACGTGTCACTGCATGTGAATAGAGCTGTTTTTGACATAGTAAAATGGGTGTTGTTTTTACATGATCTTTGAGAAATTTTAACCAGAGTGTGTTACAGACATTTCATGACCCTAAAGAGTCGTAACCATTTGTGGAAAAAGGGCATCCAATGTCTCTTTAACACTATTAAAAAAGCTATCAAAAACCAATGTTATTTCAATAAGGTTTCATATTAAATTCACAATTTACAACACACATAGAATGATTTTCACAGTCAAGGATACACTGCATTGTTTATTTCTTGAGCTTGAACATGATAATTAGAAAGTCTCTGTCAGTCTGTGTATCTGTTTGTCTACCTGTTTGTGGGTCTGTGTAGGTTATGCATGTGAGTGACTGAAAAAGATTACATTAATCAAAATTGTGTCAAGCATGCTAAATTGACCCAATTAAACCTTGACCCAATAAAAACTATTAGCTAACAAGCAAACAAAAACTGCTAGTCTGTCCCAAGTGAACTATTCATTTTCTTGTTCTGTTTCAGAAACTCTTTCAGGCATTTGGTCCTCCTCTGCATGAGGGAAAGCCTCTCACAGGTAGAACACAAATTCAATGCACAACTACAACATCCCACACACATCTGTTAAATGTATAAAATTATTGTTTGTTAATGATTTATAATGTTCATGTTTTTTTTAATAGACGAACATGTTGTAATGGGAAATAAACTGTTGGTGTACATCAGGTGAGGTGATAAGTGGCTTAAGTTATGACTTGGCACACACTACATGCAGTAACACCGATTTTTTTGTTCATCAGCTGCTGTTTGGCAGGACGAGCGTATCCTTTAGGGGACATTCCTGAAGATCTTGTATCTCAGGTGAAAAACCAGGTCAGTTGTTTGAATAAACTGCAGTGACCAAAGGCAATGATTAGATGAATATTTTATGGTCCTATGCATTCCACAGAAGATATATTTCTATATAAATATATGGAAACCACTTTACTTGGTGTGTGCAATCAGGATGTGAGACTTTCAATTAGCATAACAAAAATGTTTCTTGAAAAAAATCACCTACTCTGCCTTGAAACAGAATACAATTTAAATGATTTTCTTATACAGATATAGACAGCTGACAAATACTTTTGGGTCAGATGACAAGCATGACAGGTTGTTTTCTCTGAAGATGTTCTCTGAGATTATATTGTGCTTGCATAAGTTTTTAGAGGCTATGAAAATGTCTTGGACAAAATCTAGGAATATCCTGAAGCATGTGGAAATTTTAAATTCTGGATTTCATGTGGACTGAAGGGTGATGCAATCACACATGGTCAAGTGAGACAAGTGCAATTTGCAAAAAAAGCTTAGACATTGGCATGCAGGGGGCTCTGTAGCACCCACTTTTGACTAAATTGATGGGGTTGGTAAAGTCTATAGACGTGGTACATGTATTGTTCTCATTAAGCCGGTCAACTTTCAAAATTACAGTCATCAATTTCACCCAACAGAAAGTCAGCCATTTTGGATTGAATGTGGATTTTCTAAACCTTCCAGGCACTGAATTTTTAAATACTGCTTCTAGGAGATTTATGGGATTTTAGATATCAAAAGGTGTTGCCATGGCAAGGCAATACATTTATGGAAAAATGGAAACAGGAAATGGCTTATATCTTCTGCATTCATTGAGTGATTTTGATAGAACTTGAGCTGTATGTGGTTCTAAGGACCGATGATATAGATGTGGCTGTTGTGAGTCACAGTGCCACCAGCTGGCAGAAGGAAGTGTCACATTAGAATTTAAGACCTCTTGAGAGCTCAAATTACTTGGTCAGAATGAAGGTGATTGAACAGAATTGTTAATAGATTGTTGGTATCTCAAACAGTGTTACCATGTAGAGGTAAAAACAAAATTGCAAAAAGTGAAACTGGAAGTGTCTAATTTTGTGTTTTTTAGATCAAACTTGAGCTGTACGTTTCATGAGTGTGGCTATTGTGAGTCATAGCGCACTAACTGGCAGTCAGAAGTGCCACTTAAATTGGTTTTTAAATAGTCCATCATTTTTAACCCAGTTTAAATACAAGTGCCTACCATGCATATTTTTCATAAAGCTCCTTGTGGTGATAGTGCTGTAGCGTATAATCCCTTAACATGCTCAGAAACTCTTGAATCTTGGCACACACGTCAGGGTCATCGGGTATAAGGTCCGGGCAAATGTTGGGGCATGGGCTTTGCAAAAAGATGGTGCATATGTCATACATGCACCTGTACAAAACTTGGTTAATGTATCGGCCTTGTTGACTCAAACAATCCATTAGCTCCACCCAACAGACATTTAAGATAATACATTGCAAAGGGATTTTTGATATCATCATCAATATCGTCATGTTGCCATTGCTAGGCGATTACATTTATGGTGAAAACTGTGAAACAGGAAGTCCCTTATATCTAATGCATACATTCATTGCTTTACCTCAGGCTTGAGCAATATGTTTGATGACATTGAAATGGCTGTTGTAAGTCACAGTCAAAGTGCCACCAACTGGCAACATAAAGTGTCATTTAAACAAACTTTAAATTATTCACTTACATTTAGCCAAGTAACTTGAGACTTGGTCAGAATGATGTAAAAACATGGCTGATGTAAAACTGTAAAGTAATTTGTAATATCCAAAATAGGAACCAAAATAGGAATTTTGTTTTTTTGAAGAAAAAACAATAAAAATCATGAGGAACACATTAAATAATGTGCTGTTGTATTGTCTGCAATGAAATACAACTCAAAGTAAATTTAGAAATCACTACTTTCTTTTTTTTATTTGTGTTTTCCATACTGTCCCAACTTTTTCTGATTTGGGGTTGTATTAAAAATGTTAAAACTCTATATAAGCTATGCATCTACATGAATACAAGCCATGCGTTCTAACCAGATCTACAGTGACTTGGCTAAATGTAAGTTGCCTATTGTAAAGTTTGTTTTAGGTGATGCACTTCTTGTTGCCCGTTGGTGGCAATATGACCATGACTGACAATAGTCATATCAATGACATCAGCCCACAACAAAAAACACATTTGCCAAGTCTGACGTAAATAGTTCAGTGCATGCTGTAGATATTATAGACTTTCCCATTTTTCGCCATAATCTTACCGCCTCACCATTGCATCAAAATACCTTCACAATTTTTAATCTTCAATGTCTTGCCATGATGCTCACCAAGTTTGGTGCCAATAACATGAAATCCCTAGAAGGAGTATTTAAAGGTTTATGGCATGTGCCTTTCAGAAAATTAAAAATGGCCGACTTCCTGTTGGGCAGAGCTAAGGGGTGTCAGCGTGAATGTTACAGCTGTATGTATAATATGCATTTTTTGTGCCCTGTACCAGGGGGCGCAAACATCTCTGATGACTCTGATGTCTGTGCCAGTTTAAAGAGTTTTTAAACATTTTAAGGGGCCCAAAAGCCCCAAATACCTTTAAATAGAAAATCCTAAGAAATAAAATAGGACCCTTTGCACCTTCGGTGGGCCCTAATAACAAGTATAAAAAAGTATATAAAAGCATCAGTGAGTTAAATAATGAAGTGCCCGTCTTCCTGCTGGGTGGAGGTAAGTCAAGCGAATTGATAATATGTATATCTTGGTGAGAAGAATGTCCATACCAAAATCTGTACATGTTAGATGTACTTTGGAGCAACTACTATGACAAACGAATACTCTAGACTTTAGAGTGTTGAACCTCATACAAATCAGTTGGCTGTTGTTACATAATTTTTTAAACTATTTTTCAGTTCTTCACAATTTAACATCACATGAAAATTAGAGGAACTTTGGGGCAACTATGAGAAACAGATTCATAATGTTTGACAAAAATTTTATGACTTCACTTTTTGAGCATTCCTCAAGCTATAAAAATACAATACATTTAACACCCAAGTGGTACTACAAAGCCAATGAGGACTATCTCTGAGTTTTGCTTTCAAATCAAAACTTGTGTTAAGTGACGTGTGTAAAATGTTTCAGCTATCACAAGCACCTCTCCATTGGCTGACTTCCTGTTGGGCTTGATATCAATATCTTTTGTTTTTGATAGGACAGCTTTATCAAAAACAGAAAAAAAATGTCCAAATAAGATGCTTGATTTGTTTCACTTAAATGCATTTATATTTAAAAAGAATAATGGACATGAAGTTTGGTTGCGTTAACAACTCTTAAACTCTTCTTGGGCAGTCTCTGGATCATAAACAGCCTATTTTTATGATATGTCTTTTTATTACCAAAAGCATTTGACATTTACATATTAATTGTATTACTATTTTATAGATCTTGCGTTGCAGATCTATTTAAGGTGTGCCTTACTGGATTTTTTAGTTTATTAAAAGTTATCTATAATTACTGATACCAAATGATATGAAACATAGTGATTAATTTTGTCATTATCAATCAGGAAATTTAGGGCCCATAGTGATTATCTTCAAATATATCAGAGCCTTTTTTTGTCTTGAGATGCACACCAGTAATGTATTTTTCTGAGGCACATTTATAAAAGTTACTTAAATGTCCTAATTTAACTAAGGCCAATCTAAGCCTTGTCTGTGAAACCAGGCATATACGTTCAGACTTCAGACTACTAAATACTTCACACTAGAGAGTTACTAGACTAGTAGAGACTTTGTGTGCTTGTGTGTGTTCTAGGTGTTTGAGTTCCTGATTCGTCTGCACTCAGTGGAGGCTGCACAGGAAGAGGAAGTTTATCCCTACATCCGAACTCTCCTTCATTTTGACACTAGAGAATTCCTTAACGTCCTGGCACTGGTGTGCATCACTTATTACTCAGTGATTCTGTTTTTTTTACATTTTTCTTTTAATCAGGTTTGTTTATGTTAGTATCTCTTCCCTCTTCAGACATTTGAGGACTTCAGGAATGACAAACAGGCTGTGGAGTATCAGCAAAGGATAGTGGACATTTTATTGAAGGTGAACTCTTGCTCTCTCCCTATTTTAGCATTTGCAGCTAGGCTGCATATAGTGATGTATTCATCTTCCTAAGAAATACAGTCTTTGATGCAGTTGCACACACACCCAATTAACATCCATGTCCCACATGAGAGACTTGTCTGTATACACTCCTAGGTTCTTGTATGATTGTACATGTGTAATTTCCTGATTGTGAATAAGTACAGGCATATGGTCTCTAATGCTTCAAACTGCACCTTTAGATCAGAAAATGTCGCGAATAAGTTTCACATGTTGATTTACTGTAAGCATGGCAGTAATAGGCGTTCTGGTTAACTACCAACTGTAAAGTTGGATGGTATTAAAAGCTAAACTCAAATGAACGCCCAAATGCAGAACCAGGCCTCCAGCGACAATAGACCTTTATCACAGTGAAATTATTATCCAGTAAGTGCTTGTCGAAGCAGTGTATTGATTATCCCGGTTTGGCTAGCAAAACAGTGGCATTGGCACATCAGATTACATTCTCTCTGCTGACATTGCCAAAATTTGGCAATTTTGTTTCGCTTGGTGAAAGAGCATACCAAAGTGAAGCTGGACAAGGGATACAAGTTCTTTGTCTAAAAATTTATTTTTAACTACAAGTCAAATTGCAATGTCAACATATTTTGGTTGCTAGTTATCCTGTTAGCTTCAGCTTATTACTAAGAGAGAGGTTTTGTTACGAATTTTGTCTAACATTGACATAGCCTAAATAAAGTAACCTCTAAAACAGTATGTTGATTTACATAAATTTTATGTCTGCGGTAAACAGTTTCTATTCAGTTTGCTCAGTCTATGAAGAAATAAATGCTAACGCAAGCCTACTTATGTCATGTTATCTATCGCTCACAATCAAGACTAACTTTTTTAACTTTTAGTAGGATAAGTTTAAAGTAAGCAGTTGCCAGTAGGCTGTGATATTTTCCCTCTTTCCTTTGCATGCAGTGACAGTAAACAGAGAGGTATTAGTACACGCAAGTTGCTGCCAGTCAATGCGAAAGAACAAGGAGCCCTATAAACTACAGGTTATTAAATGTTCGGAAACAACATTCATTAAAGGTATTTGTGTTCTGTGTTCAGTATTTGGACACAAAATTTTAGAAGCAGTATTTTGGAGATTCTCCACTTTTATTCTCCACACAGTTTCAGACATAACTTAAACATGAGATATAACATCTGTTTAAACACATCAGTCTTCATATGAGCAAATGAGAAAGGATATGATGTGGTATCCTATCTGCTCCTTCATAATGACCTATTGGTGCATTCTAGTTCTCTGGTAAGCAATTCAAGAATTACACCATTAAGACGCATCTTGATTCCTTGTATCAACAAGATGTGAATGAAAGAACTCAAATTGCGCTTTCAAGATTCTGTTTTTTTTTAACAGACAGCAGTTCAGTACTCTAAGTACTCTAAGATTTAAATGCTTTGTGGCTAATAAAATGTCTGCAATTCTGAAGGTTTCTGATGTCACTCAGTGGAGATATATGAATTCCTGAATATCTGAAGTGGTTTAATTCTTGAATAATGAGATGTGGATTTCTGGTCCCACATTTCTCATTTGACCACACGAAGAGTGGCCAATTTATCCAACCTATAGGGCAGTAATATTTTCTAATAATCCTGAGGTCTGATAAACATGGCAGAAGTCAAAGAAGAATCTGACTGCATATAAGGTGTTGATGGACCTTAGCAAGGAACGAAAATGATTGCGGACTGCTCTTGTTGGCTCTGTAGCAGATACATGTCAAAAGACATTACTATAATTTAGGAAATGCAGACATTTAAATCTACTGAGTGCATGCATTGAAATGGAAATATGACTTTTTCAAAAGAAGAGGTTTTCTGTGGAACTAAATGAAGTGAAAGAAATGACAAGGTAGTCAGGTGAAGTAGTTCTCTTTATAGTTTTTTAAAAAAAAATCTAAACACCTAATCATATTGAGTAAAGACTTAAGTAAAGTGCCAAATTCATAAAAATAGTTGGATACGGAACTACATGTTGGCTACCCTTCAACGGCAACATTAGATCCCTGGAGCAAGTTTGACTATAAGAAGAGTTCTGTAAAAATGTGTAGTGGGCAGAAGGTTACATGGAATTGTAGGTCATCAACAGATGTCTGATCTACGTTTAAGATCGAGTTTTACCAGACAAACCTAAGCACAATGATTGTGTTCCTGTAGCTCAGTGGACCATGGGTTTTGGGCTCATTGGCTCAAAAGATCATGGGTTTTATTCCCAGGGAGCACATATACGGACAAAATGTATAATTACATAGTATTGATTGTTATGTAAATTGCTTTGGATTGAAGTGCCTGCCAAATGCATAAATGTAAATGTAAGTCATCTTTACTTGCTTGGCCATTTGCGCTCCTCACATTGAAATGAATGCATAATTAGATACTCTGACTCATTCATACATGCACTTGCCATTTCATTTCATTCATTGCTGGCGCTGAACATGGATAAATGGCTGAAATACGTTCAGATTATATAACAAACTTTGTTATGGCTACGTGTAAATTACAGAACCAATTATTGAACCAGTTCTTTCTTTGCAAAGCAGAGAATAACTTATTTTCTAACATATTGTTCCTAGCTTTCCCTGATAAACAGAGGATAAACCAAATCTCTTTCTCGGTAAACAGAGAATAAAATCAAAATTCCCCAATTGGCAAAATTCAACCAAATTCTTCACTGACAAAGCAGAGGATAAAACAAGTTCTTCTCTGATAAAGCAGAGGACAAACCAATGTGTTAACACACTGTAACACATTGGTTGTGTTACAGTGTGTTAACACATTGTTGTTAACCATCCCTGACTAAGAAAAGGATGACTTTCTTGTCTGGCAAAGCAGATGATAACTAATTTGCTAACAGAACCCTGCAGCTGTTGTTAACACAGAGCAGAGGATAACCACATGTAGTGGTCTAAGGTTCTCTGAAATAGAAGTGTAACAATATTCAAAACAGAACCAACAAACCACAATACACCCCTCACAGTACACACTGCGGTACTTGCATTGCATACCGAATGCCTAACCCCTGCAGCCCCAACCCAGCCCTGGCTCATTGTTGAGGCTGACCTCACTTTACCTTAAGTTATCTTCCTTGACATTTCATTAAATAGTAATTATTACATTTTTAACACCAACAGCTGTATTTTTTTTCTAAATGTTATACACCAGGCCCTGAAATTCAGCGTGGGATTGTAAGTATCTTAAGAGCACATTTTGTTTCCCACAAAGTTCACGTTAATGATCCAAGAAATTCCTGCAAACGTTTATGAACTTGTGAATTAAACCACACATAACAGCAAATTAAATAAATACTTTTTCAGTCTTTAATTTCATAATTCAATGCGAGTGAATCAGTGTTGTCTCTCTCTTCGTGCCCCTGAATGGTCAGCAATAGATAAAAATCTGCTTTGTTTACAGCAGACTGGTGATCCAAAAGACCATTAGGCAAAGCAAGTACACTTACACACTTTTGCTGACATTTGCTGCATGACTGCTTCTCCTAATGAGTGATTGTGCTCACTGCATGGTTGTGTGCACTTTGTGTGAACTGTACACTCTTGTGTGAAGTAGAACAATTGACCCATAACCTGATCTCTTTTTGGTTACCAGTGACTTGGAAGTTTAAAAGATGAACTAAATGAACATCTGAGTTTTCTGGACATTTCCACACACACACACATACACACAAAATTCCTGGCCAATGCAGAAAACCTTTGGGGGCAGTTGTGGTCTACTGGTAAGTGAGTCTGGGTTGCTGGGTCGATTAGCAAATGAAGTGCCCTTGAGCAAGGCACCTAACCCCCAATTGCTCCCACCGTAGTGTGCTGCCCACTGCTCTGGGTGTGTGTTCACTCCTCAGCTATGATGGGTTAAATGCAGAGGTCACATTTCGTGTATGCGTGTATGGGTTACTATATCCGACACACACAATTACTTTAACACACACTGAATTACTTTCAGACTGTAAACTAAACTGTAACCTGTAAACTAATAATTATAAATAAAGACCAGGAGAAGTACTTAGCTCAGTACTCTCAAGAAGTCCGTAGGCCAGCCTGCTCATACATTCAATACAGCAGTAGTTATGCTAACAGATACCTAATTTATGTGATTCCTCTGCATTTGTTGCATTTCTGACTTAGAAAATCTCCACACAAGGACACATAGTTTATAAACATGTTTGTAAATCCTCACACTAGGACATATAGTTAACATGTTTCCATAGATATGAAAAACAACAAAGACAACATGTCCAAGATCACCTAATATGAACAATTCTAGGAAAGTTCTTGTTTGTCTAGTTTGCCTTTACAGGACTTTAGAGCTTGTAGCAAGATCACAGTTCAATTGACCTTATTTGTGAGCATTAAATGCAGAACAATCAAGAGTAAATATGTTTTCTTTTTAAACTAGACTACAGGGGATACATATAATATGTAACTAGACATATTATTAATATGACACTAGACAAACATACACACATTAAACACATACACAAATGCAAGGAAAGCATTGAGAGAGAGAGTGAGTAGAGGATGGCAGAGTTAAAACAGTTAAGTATTTCTGAATGAACCATCAGTAGAATCACCTTAATTAAGGGGCACAACTTAAAATGGCTATTCTATTTATATAGAAATCGAGTGCATTGAGCTATAGTGCAGAGCACATGTCTGAATGCACGTGGAGAAAGTCCTGAGGGGTTCAGATAGCAATGTAGTTCATAGAATTCTGTTGGGGAAGAGGTGTCAGGGGCCGAAGTCTGAGCCGAAGATCGGTGAAGAAACAGAAGAGAGACACTCAGAAGTGATGACTTCTCTTTTATCTTCACAAAAGACATGCGTAATGAGGCCAAAATTGACCAGTAGTTGTTGAGCAGAAAGTTTCTTTGTCTCACTTAACACTCAGTTTGCATGTTCATAGCCACATTGCACATTTGCAGACATTAATCCAGGTTATTGTAAAAAGAATATGATACCTATTATGGTTACACAAAGTAGAAGGTGATCTTCTAGACAGTAAACATGTCTGGATTCCAAACACAAGCTGTGATTCATCCAAATGCATGAATAAATAGAATACAAGTCAAACTTGCACATCTACAGTTACAGTTGATATAAAACAGTATGGGAGCATACAGGATACCAGCATAAAGGAATATGTACATATATCTATGGTTTAGGATAGTTTAGTTGTGACCACATAAAGAGAAAGTCTTTTCTTTGGTGTATTGGAATGTCTCTCTTGGGCCATGTGGTGTTACTCCTCCCCATGGAATTCCTTTAAAGATTGGGCAAGGGGTAGTAAACTGTCCTGTTGGTGTCAGAGATCTTGATAATCTGGAGGGAAAATTTGCTTCCAGACTTTCTGAAGCCCTGGGTCATTTCACCCCCACTTTGGGTTTGGGAGTCTTAAGTGAAGGGGTTATATTACGATTCACAAATATGATCCAACAATTTGGCCCCACCAGACTCTACATTAGTATGTGATAAAAACCACTCAAAATGATATAATTAAAGTGAGATAGAGCTCAGGATTCCACCCCTTCAACAAACAGCTACCCAGGAAAAGTGTTGCTCTCTGTCTTATTCATTAGGTGATGCGGTAATTCAGTTTTACTCTGTCACTGGTAGGCTATAGCGTCGGTCTTTTTATATTTAATTTCGAGTCGCTTTCACATCTTAAATATTTTTCAAATACATATTGCGAACCTGCTTCTGTCTGAAATCAGTATGCCATTTTGTCCAGAAAATATTCATTATTTACCCAGGAACTGCACAAATTTACACCCATGGCTGATACAGAATGCTTGTCTTATGTTGCAACCATAACTAAGTGGGACAGGTCTTTGCGAAGGGTGAATTATTATGCAGTCTGAATTTTAATTGTGCTGGTGTTTATTGCAGGTTTATTATGTAACAATCAGGGGCTTGTAAGTGCAGAAATGTTTAGAGTATTTTAGTATGCATTTCCAGGTAATTGCTCACATGGGTATTGATGGGTATTTGCCTGGTAATGTTTCCTGTTTTTGTTATGCTGTATAGAGAGCGGGTGAGTATCTGATCAATAAACGTCTTTAAATGTTTTCTGCATGCACATGGAACAAAATTCCAAAAGTAATTTCAGAAAGCTTGTTTTATGTATATGAATAAAGATAATGTCACTCACTTAAGTGTAACTATATACACACAATATATAACTCCTGTATGTGGATGTGCACTTTCCAGGTCATGGTGGACAATTCTGATTTCACTCCATCTCAGGTTGGCTGTCTTTTCACCTTCCTGGCACGACAACTTGCCAAGCCTGATAACACACTCTTTGTTAACCGGAAGCTTTTTGACCAGGTGACACCTCTTATCTTTTCATAGTCTATTTACAGCACCCTGCCTTTTGCATCTGCATTTTCTTTTTTATCTGCATTATAATCGTAACAGCAAGACAGATTTTATTAGTAGTGTTAGAAGTATTACAAGTGTTAGCTTGGTAAAGACAATTATCGCTTTTGTATAAACAGCTCTGCCACATTAGAAGTGCTGTTCCTGTTTTGGTGTTTAATTTATAGTTTAATATATAGACTTATACTGCTTTTGGGTCCACTTTAAAAAGCTTAAAAATCTGTCTGGACAGCTGTTCTGCTGCTATCAGAGATGCTGACAGCTGGTGATTAACGTGTTTTACTATATTACAGTAGTATTTTACCTTTCCTACTCTAAAGGTGCTTTTAGTTTATCTTTTATCTGTTATTGTCTTTATCAGGTTCTAGAGTTCTTGTGTAGCCCGGATGATGAGTCTAAACATACAGAAAGACAGGAGGTATGAACACAACATGTTTAAATCCAATTGTACTTGTTTTTATTTGGTAAAGTCATGCTGTTAAGCTTTACATGTTGCTGTGGATATCAGGTTCTTCTGGAGCTGCTGCAGTTTGGGGGTGTGGTTCAGTTTGACGAGGGTCGTCTTCTTGACCTTGCAGAGAAGGCGGAGTTGTAAGGCTTCTTTCATTGATATTTGATTATGCTCTAGAAATGTGGTGGTTGAATACAATTTACCTTTTAAAAGATTCTATAAGATTATATGAACTTGGCTTTTACAATGCATTATTTTTGTTGCATGTCATGTTTGTAGACACTCAATCAAAATGACTTACACTAAAGTAGGCCTGCATGATTAAACGTTTTTAAACCGTTCCTTTTTTTTGAAAGGATGATGCAATTATTTTGATTAAGGACTATAAAATATGGTAACAAGCATCCATGTAGTCCTTGACAGTTTGCGCAGACAGTTTTCCTGTGCATTTTACATTTGATGCAGTATAAGAAAATGTAAATATGGCAAAGCAAGCCATTTGGAAAAGATGAGTGCGAGCGGGAGCAGCTGTTAAACTCTGCAACAGTGTGTCTGCAGAAAAGAAAAGTTAAAACGTTTAAGGTTTAATTTATATTTGTTAATTTAAATTTATTCAAGTTGCTGTAGATATTTTCTTAATTTGTCATGACAGAAACTTTCATTGTGGCAAAAAATGCCACAATGTTCAAGTGGTTTTAAATAAACCACAACGCCGTGTTAGTATAGTTTATGATTATGCTAGGTATTTATTTGATTCTGTTAAAACCATCACAACAAACCTTTAGCTCTTTTGTAATAATAATAAATTGCAATTTAAACTGCAATTTTGTCTGAAAAATAGAAATTAGATTTTTTCTTCAAATCGTGCAGTACTACACTAAAGAGTATATGGGTGATTTTTGTTACTTGGCAAAGCAAGAGAGGAGAGAAGACCATGTGCAGTGCTTTCCAAGTTATTTTATTTCAAAGATTCTACCAGAAATCCTTTTCATACATGCTTACATACCTTACTTTTGAATGTCAATTACATACGGTAGCATCACATCAGATCTTTTTTTATATAAACACAATATCATAAAAACTCAAATGGCTATATAGTGAAGCATCCTAATTTAAGAACACCCTTTATACCCTTCATAACACATTTAATATCTACATTTAAACATCTTTATTCACAACAATATTAAAATTATATTTTTCAATTAGCCTTTGGGGCTTTAAATCTGTCCTACCACTCAATGTCTTGAAGCGTTTATTGTGTGAAGCTACTATCACTTTCTGGTTTTCAGCCACATATTTTGTTCATTATGTTCTTTAACTTCATTCTGGCTCATTTCCTAAATGTTCTTGTTTTTTGTATTATTCCTCTCTACTTTCGTTAATATTAAATGTTTTTGGTACCTTCTATACAACTGTCCATCAGAAAACTTCACAACATAATACCTTGGCTGGTTTGCTACAGTAGTAACTTGTGCTTGATTCCAAACACCATCTCGCCACATTCTGACATTTACCTTTAATTTCTGATGCTGTCTGGTTCCATAGTAATTTTTTGTTTTTTAATGTGGTTCCAGTAGCTGTTTCACTGATTTTGTAACTCAGTAGTTAATTCAGACGTACGGGTCTTACCCTTCGACCCATCACCAATTGTGCATGGAATACTCCTATACTCCTCTTTAGGTGTATTCCTCAGATTCATCCATGATATGTTTTGATCTCTTCCATCAGCCTCAGTCTTTTTCATTATCTGTTTCTCAGTTTGTGCAGCTCTTTCAGTTTGTGTATCTCCTGTGTTTGTGTATCTGTTTGTGTACAAACAGTTTGTGCAGTTTGTGTATCTCCTGTAGCTCAGTGTTAGGGCATTGCATTAGCAGCGCAAGAGGTTGTGGGTTCGATTTCCAGGGAGTACATGTACTAAGAAAATGTATAACATTTTCCAGGGAGTACATGTACTAAGAAAATGTATAACATTTGCATAAATGTAAATGTCTTTCAACTATCCTGTTTAATTGAGCATGGTGGGGGCTTGATGTTTTGTGGAAAAGCAACACAATTGTGGAACTCCTTAGAGCCAAATTGTGGGCCATTATCAGATGGAGATGAATGTTTCAGGAATGCCATATTTTGCAAACTGTGACTTCAATGATTTAATCACAGTCATTTCTTGTGTCAGTCCAGAGCAATTCTGTTTCAGGGATATTTAAAAATAATCAAATATTTATGTTTATTATGTGTAAGTCTGCCCCAACCTTTTGCAAGGGTCAGTCTGGCACAAGGTGAGGATATAATTGCTTTCTGTATTGAAACCTTTGATGTGTATTATACACATCACAGTATCTATCTCACCATGTCCGCAAATTGCTTAGACGTTCCTGTCCAGAAGATCACCTCTTTTACTTTTCTTCTACAGCTCTCTATGCCCAATTTACTTTCATGAATTCGGTGCAGCATTTCAGCTTTCATGGAACCAAGAACAATA
Source organism: Chromobotia macracanthus (assembly GCA_036877525.1). NCBI lineage: Eukaryota > Metazoa > Chordata > Actinopteri > Cypriniformes > Botiidae > Chromobotia > Chromobotia macracanthus. Next base: position 1,500,708 of record JAZGTH010000026.1, read on the forward strand.
AGTTGCTCTCCTTTGGATCCCATCCACAACAAAAATTTCTTCCCTGTAAATCCAATATGTTTACATTTCTTTTTATTAGTTATTAGTCCTCTTTCATTTTCTCTTGAATTAAGACACAGGCATATTACTTAACAGCATATGTACTTGAGCTTGTGTGAAGTCAGGTTTCTCTAAAGTTTCAGCCTCTGGTAAATATACTCATCGGCTACATTTCTTTTCCAGGTCTATACTGGACTATAAACTGATATTTCTGCAGTCTCATAAGTAGTCTTCGAATTCCAGATGGAACTCTATTCAATGGCTTGTTTATAATTCTCAAATGGTCTTTGTCAGTTCTGAATCTCAAAACTCTCTAGTAGAAAGCGTTCTACACCCAACACTATTGCCAACATCTCTGTTGTTTGTGCATTTATGCATAGCGTTGTTCTGTTTGTGCCATTCCCTGAAAAGCGTATGTTACAGGCCTATCTCCTTGAAGCAACACTGCACTGAAAGACCATTTTTAGATGTATGTATTTGACTTATTTTATTCGTTTAGGGTTAAGCCTAACCCTAATGCATTCACAGAAATTGTTACTTATAAGTTGACATAATACTTGCAATTATCATACTTTCTGATGTTCATTCTGCCCCTGCCATGCAATGTCATCTCTAACAAGGTCAAAAAGCTGTATGCTTTGTAAGAGATTTGGGATGAACTGATGCAAGATATGTCACCATCTTTCTTAAACTCTGGCATTGGCAGTGCCCTAATTGCTTCCACTTTGTTCCTTTCTTCAGATATAATATGACCCAGGTGCTTTGTTTCCTCCATATAAATCTTAGAATTATCTTTGCCTGATATATTGAGCCTGGTATTCTTTGCATGTGCTCTCTCACACTTTTCTCAGCCTGTAATCATGCTGTTTTTTATTTTCCCCAAGAATATTATCAATGTTTTAACTCCATCAATGCCTTCAAACAACTGTTACGATTTCTTATGAAATACTTTAGGTTTCAAATTTATCCCAAAAGGATTACAAAGAAAACAATAACATTCAAATGTTATATTAAGAGTGCAAAAATGAGAGTTAGCATTATCCAATTTCAGTTGCCAAAAGTCTGTGCTAGCATTGAGCGCTAAAACGTTTTCTGTCTTCACAAGTTTGTGATCTCTTCAACAGTGGGTAGCTGATAATGTTATTGTATCACTGCTACATTTAGATCATGATGATGAACAAATATTCAAATCTTGTTAGGCTTTCGGCAATCACAAATCTCCACTTTTATGTTCAGCTTTAAGCCTTTCTGTCATGGAAACAAATATTTTCCTTGGTGGGTTACATTCTCATCCACTCTGATACTGTGACCACCCTCCAGGAATCCAGTGCTTTTTCAAACACATTTCAGAACTACCCCCAAATTGCAATTAACAACCAGATGCAGAACCAGGCCTTCAGTGACCATAGCACCTCATAGCAAAGCATCAAGATGAGATTGTTTTACAACCCAAAGGAATGTAGAGACATTCACTCTTGTTCCATTTACTTGAGACAGATATAAGTTCATAAATAATTACACATAGAATAATGACTTAACGTTAATTTTGGGCAAAACTTGTTCATGAACATTTTTGGTGAAGTGTTTGTTTGTAAACAAAATACCAAAAAATAAAAAAAATAAGTGCGTTCACAAATAAAATTGAAAGAATTTCCAACCTGTGTAATTATTTATGAACTTATTTATTATTATTATTAATTATGAAGTTTTGCTCAGAATTAGTTTAAAAAATTGTTTCATTCTCCACCATTCCCTGTTTAAGTGAAACAAATATTATTCCAAAAGGGAAATACTAATAACTGATTAGTATTCATTCTGAGTATTTGGAGCAATAAATGATTTGGGGAAATAATAATCAATGTAATAATCTAACATTTATCTAATACTCTTAAAGAGCATGTAGCAAGGTTGCATTTTTAAGTGACATTATTTTTTGAGCAGTAAACAGAAGTTATCACAAGTGAATACAAATTAAGTTTTGTTAACTGAACTAAGGGGCTAACTGAAGTTGCATGCTGGAAGGGATATTTTAACATTGTGGATGTCACACCCCTTGATGGTGGACTGACCAATGTAATTCTGAGTGGGAGCAAGTTTGTTTTCTCACTCAACAGCTTATTTGCATAATTATAGTGAGCTTGCAGAGTTGGGCATTTTAAATCCAGATTATTGAAAATTATTTCTCCCCGAACAAATCTTCACACTGCTCTATGACATCTCTGTGACACTTGCTGTTACTTCTTTGATCTTCAGATCTTTGCGAAAGGATACATCTTGTTAATTTCTTCACTATTTACCAAAAGCAGGACAATTATGTGATTTATCTTTTGTTCTACATCTTTAACAGATAAACTTTGCTTTCTCTGTTTTGGCTTTACTCCATTGATTTTTGCATGTTTGTTTATGTTTCACTGCATTGCATGTCTACTGTCGTTCAAGGAACTGCTTTTTCTCTTATGCATTTGCTTTATTTGTGCTCTTTTGTTTCTGGTGTGATGTATATTTGCATATACTTTTCAAGAGTAATGAAAACTTTCTCTTAGGTGTCTCTCTTTTAAATAATCCAGTTTATTTCCACAAACAAGTCTGTCTCATATAAAAGATTCCTTTAAATCTCACAAGACTTTGGTTTTCATTTTAATTCTGTCAATATGACAAAGATCATATACATACAGGTAGCATTACAGATCAGATTACATCACACATCATAACAAATCTCACCTGTCAAATGTGATTCCTCCCCCCCAAAATCAAATAACATTTATAGGACCGTAGTGTTGTGACATTTCTCATTACTTTATTGCATATAATCACATAATAGTTGTATTGCCTTTACTGTACATACTCTATATTTAAAGCCACTAGATCACAGTACATTTCTACTGTATTACAATAATAAAATAAAAAAAAAACTATTACAAAGCACCGCAAAAATAAACTGCCCCGAAACATTATGGTAATAACAATTTAGGGGAAAATATGCCTAATTATCATAAAAAACATCTTAATACAATCTTGTTGATAAGGTCAAAAAGAAAGTTACAAAATTAGGCTTTCTTTTCTTTATGTAAAATATATATGGAAATTTATCAATACATGTTGAAATTACCCTAAGATATACTGAAAATCAGAACTGTCTGTTGTTATTGCTGTTAATTAGTCAATGTTGTCTTTTTCTAAATCTTTCAGCTACCAAATTTGTGAGTTCATGTATGACAAAAAGCACCTTTATGACAGAATCGTCGACTGCTACCTAAAAGACCCTTTAAGAAAGGTATTCAGCCAATCCCAGCATTTTCACTTTCTTTCCTGTTACACATTCTTATTCATGTGCGAAATCTTTGTCTCCTACTTCAGGAGGAGCTCTTTAACTACGTACATAACATCCTGTCTATGCCAGGCTACAGCTCAGATGAGAAACAGTCTGTGTGGGTCAAAACGCTTCAAAACATTAAGGTGAGTCAACCAAAGCTTTAAATGAATTCTTCGCTCTTGTACACTGTAGGTAGAGACAGCTCATGCTTGAGGCAATTTATTTCTCTAATCAGACCTCTCTCTCTCGCTCTCTCTGTGTCTCTCTCTCAACTTGTTCAATCAATTGTATTTGTTCAAATTACTTCCTAAGATTTTTCAAAAGGGGACACAGAACTCTACTTCTACTTTAAGGCGATGCTTAAAGTAGAATTTACACTACCATGTGATTTGACTCGTGTCTTTCAGTTTATGTTACATACAAGTAATACTACTCTGGTAGAACTTGATTGGTTTCTTTTAATTAGTTTACAATCTTTCTTTTGCAGAATCTGGTCAACATTAACTCAACTAAGACAGCAGAGCTGGTGGCAGTGCACTTCGCAGACAAAGTGCAGTCTATCATCACAGCTCTGCAGGTACAAATAATTTGCCTTTTGACCACAGTCTTTTATTCATGGTCATTTTTGTTTCTAAAGATGGCTTTATGTCATGCTGCTTTTAAAACACACCCTTCCAGTTATTCCAATTCCAGCCTCAGACAAGTTAGCTTATTGATGACAGGATATCCACAACATAACTGGAAAAATTAAGCTACATTATTAAATGCATTGAGTGTTCCAGGGTAAACGTTTCAGTGCAGTAGTTCGAACCACCACACTTGAAGATCTGGTGTGATTCCAGGTTCTGCGTTAGTTTAAACGTAGTGTTTACCTTTTAACATTGTTAATGAATATCTCATAACAAACATTTTAACTGCAACATGACTTGCCCTTTCCATTGCATTAAACACAGTTGTATTGTTTTTTAAACAATTACACAAGATTTGTGTTGATACCAAAGTTGTAATGCCCCATGACAACAATCCTTTCAAAAATTAAACAAATCATGTGTTAATGTGTCCTGTCTGCAGGATGACTATTTGGTATTCCAGTTTTTGAAGTGCCTCCTGGAACTCAGGTAATAATAACAGCACCCTCAATGAAACAGGCAAACAAAATTCATGTATGTTTTTGTCTGCTGGATCCGTCAGAGGACATATAGCACCTCAGGGGCAAAGCTGATCTGTGCAGGAACATCTGAGTTTGCTGGCTCCTTTCAGGCCATGCACCAGAGCCTCCATCACACTCCCCTTACATTATTCTCATCCTGATGAACCACCTATTTTCTTTTTCCCATAGCCCTGGACAACAGAAATGAGTTCTGTTAAGGTTGTTTATGTAATGAATTCCTTCATCTTTATCCTGCAGTGGTAGAATCTGTCACAGTTGATATGCAAAAACATTACACCATTAAAAAAAACACCTTCTGGTAGAAAGTCTTAAATGTAACAGGCTTTCAAAGCACTGAAGCTTTTTTCCATCTGAAGAAAACAATAGAAACCGAGATGGTTTTAGATAGTTACAGATGGGTTCTATTTGTTTCATTTTGACTACAAAACCATTACAAACCACCAGCCATTTACCATTAAAACCATTTTAAAATGTCTGCTAAATGACTAAATGTAAATGTAAGTAGAGTATTTTGCAAAAGTCTTAGGCCACCACCAGCTTTGTTGTTTTAGCAAAGCTTTAATGAACATCCATATTTATTTTTCAGTTTCCTCTTTATTAAGATAACTTCAAGATAATAAAATACAGAAAATATGTGCACAAAAAAACAATTTTCAGAACAAAATGTCTTCTTCAGGCAAAAGTTAGTATTTAGTATGACCTCCCTTGGCACTAAGCTCTTTTGGAGAGACTGTCCTGAAGTCATTAGATTAGAAATAAAAACCTACAAAGTTTGGAGCTGGCACCCACTAGTGCTTAAAAGGTATAATAATCTATTAAACTGTTTAACATATTTAATTTGCCTTATTGTCGTGACTTAACTATTTAGTTTCCCTGGCTTATGTTGAGTGTTACAATATCAAATTTGTGCATGCATCATGTAGGGACACTCCTGACAATGTTATCAAAATCTTTTTAATAGAACAAATGGTTATGTAACAAGTGGCTAAAACTTTTCATAGCACTGTAGCTTTACAGGCAGGTTTCTTCTAGTGTCTTGGACATTCTGCCACAGTTGTTCTGGATTTAGTCTGTCTCAGTTTTTCTGTTGGTTCATAATGTAATCACAGACAGACTCAATGATTGTGAGATCAGATCCCTCTGTGGAGCACTGGCTGTTGTCAGTCTCCTTGTGCATACAAAAATCTCACTGGATTAATATAATTTGTATAATTTTTATTAATATAAATTGGTGTGGTGAACGAGGTAGGGCCCCAGTGAAACAATTAAGTCCCTTCATTCCATATTTCCAGGCAATGACCCTGTCAGGCAGAAAATTGAATGTGTGTGATTATTTCTAAATGGTAAAAGATAAAGAGAGAGGTATTATGGACAAAATATTTATAATTATTAAAATATTCAGATAGTCTTCTTGTTGTTGTTTCTGACAATTTTTTATTATTTTCTTTTTTGCATGATTTGCTGCGGCTTGAGCACTTAATTAATATTTTACAGGCTCATTGTTGATTTGGTGAAACAATATTAGCAATGTTACTGTCAAGGTCACGGGAGACGAACCCAGGCGCAGACAGCATTTTAATGGAAAAATCACTTTATTTATAAATAAACAAAACAACAACCCACGAGGGGGTAAAAACAAGAACAGAACAGGCAATAACAAGAACTAAGGATGTCTCCAAAACCCGGAGCAAAAGTGAAACTAAAAACCGGAGAACAAACACAGGACGAAAACACAGCAGGACTAGGACTAGAAAAACTCGACTGGACTAGAAACTGCCAGAGAATCCCCGGGACCCCAGGAGCCAGGGACCAGGTCTCTGTGGAGCGGTCCAGGCCGGCAGAGGTATGGTGGGAGTAGCCGGCCACGGATGGGGACGACCGCTGCCACAGGTTGCGGGCCCAGGAACCGAGATGTAGGATCCATCACTGGAGGGCCCGGCCTAGGAGCAGAACCTGGACGCCCCGCCGCCGGAACATGGCCAGGAAGAGACAGGAGCTGGGAGCGCCGGGTTGACCCAGGAACAGAGACAGGAGCTGGGAGCGCCGGGGCGGACCCAGGAACAGAGACAGGAGCTGGGAGCGCCGGGGCGGACCCAGGAACAGAGACAGGAACAGGGACATTGTTCACAATGTAGTTGTTCCCCCTCCCAGAATATATTTAATGTCAGGGTAGTGATTCCTCCTTGCCTGTTAGACTATGTATTTGCATGTGTCCGCACACTCTGCTCATGCAGACAGTCTGCCTTTATCAGCATGTTAAGAGTGGGTGGGATTCTAAAAAGTACCTTGTTAATGCTAGCCTTTCCAAAACTGCCTACCCTACATTTAATTCATTACATTTGTGTTATGTAACGTGACTTGTTGGCTAGTGACATAAATGCATGACTACCAGTTGACAATAAAAATCAGGGCAGACCTAGTACATAAAGAATGATATGTTGTTATATATGTTCTTAAGTTCAATATAGCTGTCAAGTACAGATCCCAGAATCAAATAAAATTACTGTCAGTTCCGTATAGGATTTGCTTGCATTTTTAAGTCCTTTTATTCTTCCTGCCAAATTAAAAACTCCGTAGGTGTAAGCAGGCCTGACTGTAGGATGAAATGACTGAAGGGGAAATTCTTAAGGGAGCTTAATAGGTTAGTTGCCCATTTTGCCCCCATCATGGCGCCAGGACTGGGGGTTTAGTTGAAATGAGGAAACACCTGAAGTTCCAGTGGATAAGTGGACAAAGTGGATAAAGGACCTTGGTAGGACATAAGATTTTATAGTGGCTTGTGTGAAGCCAGCTGGTTTTGGACCACTGGAGTCACATGGACTATTTTAACAGTGTCTTCAGTACCTTTTTGGACCTTGAAAGTGTTAGTTGTGCTTTTGTCTGAAAGGCCAAAAAGCTTTTGGATTTCATCAGAAAAATCTAAATTTGTGTTGCAAAAATGAACGAAGGTCTTACGGGTGTGGAATGACATGAGGGTGAGTAGTTAATGACAGAATTTTCATTTCTGGAGTGAACTAACCCTTAAACTCTGTACACCATAGCCTAGATGAATCACGACTGTTTTTATGTTTTGTAAAAGTTGTTTAAGAGTCAATTTTCTGTTCTGAGATGTTTGTTCTAAACTGTCCACTGTTTTTAAGAAAAATCCTCCATCTGCACATTATTTGCTTTTTCAGCTATATGATGTTGATATTTGAGATACATCTTTTCACACTTGACTGAAATGTTTCTTATCTTAAAAATCTTAAAAAAGACATTTGATTAAACGTTAAAAATGTAAAAATAAAAATAAAATTGTGCAAACATATTAATTTCAATTTAATTTTTGTTATTATAAAACTACAATTAAAAAAAAATGTTTTTGAAATAGATGATTTGGACCAAATAATAAAGGAAAAAGCAGCTAATAAGCGCAGGATAGAGGGGAACTCCTTCAAAACTTTTAAAATCTTCTCAGGATGATTCCTCAAGAAACTGGGTGATGGAAAATGTCAAGAATTGTAAATTGTAGACAAAGGGTGACTATATTGAGTATGCTAGAATGTATCCTTGTTTTTAATTTTCTTTAGTCACAACATAATTCCTTACATTACAAAAGTTACATTTGTGTTATTTCATAGTTTTGATAAGTTTACTTTTCAAAAAAATATAAATGTTATAGTAACATTAAAATATATGTTACTATTTTTAAAAAAAATATATGAACAAAGAATAAGTAAGTGTTTCCAAACTTGTGACTGGTAGTGTAAATATCTTATGTAGTTTTTAAAAGACACTACCAAATCATTTTTTTTAAACATTTTTTTTAACAATAATTATGCTGATCATCCTGTTCAAACGTTTACAAAACTTCTGACTCTGAATGTATCACATTGCCTTCCTTAAGATAAATGTTGTGTTTTCACATCGCATTATATTGTGCGCAAAACAATTTAGTGAACAAGTCCAGTTTTGACTAGTTTGACTGGTCAAAGTTGTAGTTAGATGAACTGTATCAATTCTGCACCACACTGAAATCAAGATCAATAATCAATGATTAATCTTTTGTTATTCAATTCATGGTTTTCTATTTCTGTCTATAGCTCCAGAGAGGGTCTGAATCTTCAAGGTGTCATGGGCCAGGGCAATGAACTTCATGAGCTTTTAGTGGACCTGCTGTGTCAGTTCAGTCCTCAGCAGGTCACCACTTTCCTCAAGACCTCTCAGGATTACCGACTAGAGGAGGCTATCCAGGTAGAAATCAGTAAACCACACGCAGCAACTCTGTTTCAGACCTCAGGGAGTCCTCTTGTAGTCTTGTGTGCCTTCTAATGCTAAGTGCGAGATGAGGCGAGCGAGCAGTAGAACACAGAATGCCCCAGTAGTTTAGGATTTGCACCTCTGAGACACAGTCCGATTAGTTAGATGCTGTGACAGATGTCAAACCAGCTTGACAGTTGTATGTCTCGTCTTAAGGTGCGCAAATCTTCTTGATGACTAGCTGGCCAACAACCAATAGAAATGCAAACAAGGTATCAAATAAAAAGATACGGCTGTCAAAATTTATTTTATTTAATTATTGCAATGGTCAAGGCTGGTCCATGAACACTTAAGTTGACTATGTCTGTTATGTTTAACCAACAAATGTTACATGCTGTTGCATAGACCCAAACATTATAATTGCGTTATAATATAAACAATAAATAAACTTGAATGATTTTAAAAAAATATTTATTAAATTATAATACTATCTTAATTATAACTGTAACACATAGAAACAAAAAGAAGCTGTAAGCTAACACAACATTAAAAAGTTATCATAGTTTAAAAATGTAATATTGAGTTAAAGGGATAGTTTACCAAAAAATGAAATTTTGCTTTTAGCTTACCCCCAGGCCATCCAAAATATAGGTGACATTACGGCTGCACAATTATTCTAGAAACTAATCCAGATTAAGATCATGGGTGCATCAGTTAGATAATTTCTGTGCGTTACGGCAGGTGTGTAGCGTGTTGAATGCAGCAGGTGATCAGAAGTCTTTAAATTAATGTTGACGTGATGGTTATGCAGTTTGTAAGCCGTACCTTCATTCTGTTTTTAAGCAAAGCGCATCGATGTGTTTACAGCACGGATGCAACAGGTGTTCAGCTGTCTGTCTACAGCAAACAACAAAGAATGAAAAGTTCATTTTGCTTTATTATACATTTAATCTGAATTACAAATGTGATAACACCATAAACATAAGTTAAAGACAGCAGCTATGCAGTGATTTAGCATATATTTATATGTAAAATAATCATTACAGAGAAAGAATTGTTATATTTGTTTCTGTCCCACAGCGCACATCCTCCGTCTGGGCTTAAAGTAACATGCACTACAGTCTGCAAAATTGAAAGAACCTTAGGTTTGCCAAAAAGTCGCTAGATGTTGCTAGTTACTTTTTGGAAAAAAAGTTGTTGGTCTGAAAAGTCACTAAATCTAGTGACAAAGTCGCCAAATTGGCAACACTGCAATCATGGTTTAAAAGATGGTGTTTTTTTCCATGTCCTAAAGCACTTAATGTACAAATGCACACAAAGTTCCATTTACACGTGTATCCAAAGAAACAATCGCTGCTCTTGACTGAATAACTTTAGTGGCTTTAATAAGAATTTAACCAATTATTGACTTCTTTATAGATCTGGTAACCTAATTTTACAATTTGAATGCACCAGATTGATTCTTTTAACTTTAAAATGTACACAGTTTTCTTACTGGGCACCATGCCCCTGGACTCCCATAGGGCAACAGCTCCACCCACTCATAGTCTTACAAAATCTTGTGGAAATACCTTAATAGCTGTGTCTATGCTTCCTGGTACTTGAACGTGTGAACTAGTGGACGTGCAATGGACACTAACACAGAAGAGAAGAAATTGTTGAATGAAGTCATTATTTTTCATTTTTGTCCAAGTAAAGTATTCTTTCCACTTTATAAAATTATGGTTGAACCACTGTGGTAACATGGACTATTTTAACAATTTTAACTGCTTCCCTTGCCTTTTACTTAGCCTGCAAGTCTTTATACATGACATCATGTGGATTATAAAGAACTTTCGTCAAAACATTATGTCATCCATTATGTCTACTATTCAGATGAAAATATATTTATATATTAACCATGTTTTGTAGTTTTCTTAATTAAATTAATCTTTCAGATAAGCTAAAGAAATAAATCTTTCAGTTAAGTTTTAAACAAGAATTAAATGAGCTATTTAAACATGTAGTTTGGAGGGAAAGTGTTTTCAGGTAAGAGTAAAACAGTAGATGTCACCAGTGTGCTTTTTTGTTTAACAGTGCTACTGTTTCACATCAATCCATGTGTATTTTGATCATAATTAACGCACTGTCACTTTAATTGAGCGTTAGCAGTATAGCAAAAATAGAGCTGCTGCAGAAACGATTGCAGCACAGCTGCACCGCTCCGCTGCACCGCACCGCACCTGGAATGGACTGTGCGTGCCGCACTGGAAACAAATGCGTTTTGAAACAGGTCTAAGTAATTAATGACAGAATTTTTTTTTTGGGTGAACTATCCCTTTAATTTATATGTATAAATCATCAAATTACCCTGGCCTGTCACGTACTTTAATTAGCCCAGAATAGATAAGAACTCCATCAGTACTGTTTAGACAGTATCTTTTCAAACACACATCAGCATTGTTGATTGCAATTAGAATATCAAGGGAATAATCGACAATTTGTGTTATAATCGTAACATTTTGTAAAGTAGAACAGTTTCAGACCGTTTTAGCCGAAACTTCTTGGTGTTTCATATTCAAGTTTCATATGCAAGTCTGGATGTCTAATGTGAAGAAGATAGACCTACTCTGAAAGAGAGAGAGAGAGATTATTTAATGAAAATGACATTATAATAAATGGCAGACTCCTTAGGACTACTTACTTTTTGTTTTTTATAAAAACGAAAATGCGTCTGCTGCGCATTTTCGCCAAAGCGCGTTTTTTTTCATTTCCTCAGTATACTGTCCGCCTGTGCGTCAGATTGCGATTTTTTTTTTGTGTCTGCTGTTGCTGGCATATCGTGGGTATGGTAATATTTTGCATTTGGGAAAATAGATAGGCAGTCAAAGAAAACGACAAAGTAATTTATAAACGTTTCTAGTGCCAGCTAAAATACTCCAGAAATACGACAACTTGTCAGTGCATTTAAAAAAAAACATGGAATGGAAGAAAACTCTTTGGCGGACAAAATACAGTCACTGTCACCTCAAATCATGTGACCATTATTTCTTTTTATTTAAAAAATATAAACGAAAGTGTATTTTTTGTTGTAAATGTTCCAGTTGGGATACTGGATGTGCAATTTTCAAAGAATTTAATTAAACACTTATGTTAAGTTTTGTGTTGCTTTTTGAGAATAAAATTTTTTACTTTTTTAAGATATTGTCAAATGTATTGTCTTGAATGCGAGAATCAATAGCATGAGGAGATGGCCGATTTACACCCCTAGTTTGCAGTGTAAAAGCTTGTAAAAACAATGTAAGGATGCTGTTCTTGTATCCCAGTGACACACAAATAATATAAGTTTCCCAGGTTTTCTGTAATTTGTCAAAAGTACAGTTAATTGAAAATTATATACAAAAGTATTATGTTTGTAAAATTTTAATATTTAAGGAAATTTTTATTTATAAGTGACATTTACCTTGTTTTTTTCTTAATTTTCATGCACTTCACTTGATGCTTCAGTGGCTCTTTATAAACTTGTCACCATCATAATTTAAACAAAAATAAATAAATGTAAATATAATAATATTAATTAAATATAATTTTTGCATATAAATGCTTTGTACATGTTTATTTTACTCTTTTATTTCACTATTTTTCACTGTAGATGTTTCACTGTAATATGTAATTAATCGTATCTGTGTAATTACAGATCACAGACAAACACAAGTTGCATGAGGCCACAGCCTATCTGCTGGAGAAGAAGGGTGATGTACAAGGAGCTTTTGAAGTGCTGCTTCAGGTTAGAGCTTATTACACAATACAAACAAGGGGAGCTGTGTTAGCTTAATAATTGTTAGCTTGCTATAATTTTTGAAAGTGGGACAGATTTGAAGTCACAGTAGGGTGAGTCTGACAGGAAAGAGAACAACACATATGTATAGCGCTTTACAATACATATCATATCAAAGCTGATTTACAAAAAACGAAAGTTTAAAATTTTTGTGTTTATACAGTTTTATAGGTCTAACATTGTGCAGGTTATGCAGTTGGCTAATAGTTTGTATGCATTTAAGCAGAAGTGACGATCAAGTCCTTGCAGAGGTTGGCATTATCTCTACACAATGTTAGGTTATCTAAAATCTTAAGATTTTATCTTAAGATTAAGATAAATCTTATCTTAAGATGCTGGATCCATATTGGAGCTGACATGATCTGTTGCTACCCCCGGGATGGGTATCCTGGGGGTACAAACAGGAGGCAAATAGAGAAAAAGAAAGTCTTTCGTGTTTTTTCTGATGTAATTTATGTTATTCTGATGTAACTGGAACATAAATTTATAAGATGCATTATGGAAATGCTATAAAGATGTGTCTTTAATCTAGATTTGAATTGTTTAAGAATGTCTTACCGTCAGTGTCAGTGTCAAAAAGGCCATTCCAGAGTTTGAGTGTCAAAAGATCTGTTAAATATAAAGGTGCTAACCCATTTAAGGCCTTGTAAGCAAGTAGCAATATATGATATGTAATACGAAACTTGACAGGTAGCCAGTACAGAGATGATAAAATTATTATATTTCCTGGATCTGGTCTCCTCGTTTGTCCGTGTGTTATTTAATGCCCTTGTGTTCTCTGTCTCTTGTCGGTTTGTTCCCTCTCTTGTTCCCTGTCTTGTTCCGCTCATCTCGTCTTGCAGTCTTGTCCCCCGTCACAGTGAGTCTTGTCTGGTCGTGTTATTATCCGCATCTTCATTTTAAGCTCCGTTTTTTTAGGGAACTTTTGTTCAAGTTTTATTGCTGTTTTTGTTCACGTTTTTCCCCCTCGTGGGTTGTTGTTTTGTTTTATAAATAAAGAGAGCTTTTTCAGTTTAACGCTGTCTGCGTCTGGGTTCGTTAGTCCGTGAAACCTGACAAAGCATGTAGAAGGTTTGGATGAAGTGATAAGTTTCATTTGGTCTTTCTGCCTTATGTTTGTAAAGCACTGAAGCTTTTCTTGAGGGTTGATTATTATTGTGGGTGAATCGTCAGACGCAGTAATAATTTGTATATTTACAATTGTAACCCTTATGGTTTAGATTTTCTTGGTGTTCGGGTTGCATTTCTTTATTTGTTTATTTGGCCACTATATTAAATAGAAACCATGGATTGTTTTATATAATATAGCTTATGATTAAAGCAATAAGTGGGTCTTTTAACATTTTGCATGACTGCAAAAGAGTTTAGTAGGTATGTACCGCAAGTCCTAATGCATCTTTTGTGTTATCTGTATGAAATCTCCAACAACTGGTGCTTTGTAAACATAACCAATAGGTCAGAAAGAAAATCTGCAAACTCATTTAGAAACACTATTTAAGTGATCGATTCATTCATTGAATATTCTGGTATATTCTGGTTTCAACCCGTGCAGATTTTGCCTTGGTCTTGCAGCAATTTTATTATTTGGCCTCACAATTCAGGGAACGGACACTGTCTCTAAATTGTACTACACATGTGTTGTTATTAGTTAACTGGGACTTATGCAGCCCTGATTTTCTCATCAACCTTCAGGATCACAGGTACCTGCGCAGCAAAATCAAGAATATGAGCATGAGAAAAGAAGTGAGTGCACACCTTAACATTAGCTGAGGTAGTGTGTACGTGCTAGATAAATGGAGTCTTCTGATGGCTCGCCCCCTTACTGCTGCTGTTGTGCCGGCGCTCTGCACACAGAAAGATGGCATAGTATGGTGACTGGGAAGGGACCCTCTCGGTTCACTTATTTTTATCATGGCCACGACATATTAATATGTGGTAACATGATATGATGTCGTGGCCTTGATATATTAATTTGTGGGAATGTGATATGTTGTGGCCAAGAGATCAGTTTGTTGGGGTAACAACATATTTATGTTGTGGCCACCTGATGTGAAGTGGTTCACTCAAGATCCTATGATGAGGGAATGACATCCTTTCTCATGGCCATGACGACTTATCATGAGAGAACGACATCCTTTCTGGTGGCCACGACTTGGTGGCCATGATCATATGGGATTCATTCATTACAGAAGAGACATGGATCAGCACTATCTTTGGATTTTTAAGGGAAAACAATATTAATGAGGAAAACATAGCCACAATTAAACAAAACAAGGTAATGGGTCATTAGAAAAGGTAGGCTACAGAACATTATTTGCATTGTGACTGTGCTCACTAAATCCATTCTGTCAGTCATGACATTAGTTTCTCAAGTTGACATCACCTCTCATGACATAATCTGGGATTGATTTTCTTTTTTCCAGTACTACAGATATTACAACAGAAGGCACAGAACATTTTAAGACATTTTAGACAACAAGCTAAGCACTGAGCTAAGCACTGGCTAGAGATTTTTTGGAACCATTTGTTTAAATACATGTGCTATTTTATATTAGTGCAAATCTGATTTAAGCTCTGAATGGAAACCCTTAATGTTAGCATTCATTAAATCACTTAACCACTACAGGGATTTGAATTTCTGGTGTTTAATGACAAATGCTGATTTCTTTTTGATGTACTATATATTGCAGAACTGGTGAGTAAATTTATTGAGAGTTGTCCAGCGGAACTGTTTACTTTTGTGTTTGAGAAAAGAAAGAACTTTAAGATGTTCTGCACAGAACTTCTGTATAAGAAGTATAGAGTTTTTGTCAGATGTAAAGAAGACTGACCTGTCCAATGTTCACATACTGTTCATGTAGTGTATTCATTGCTGTGACCTTCTGATGTATAGAATGCATATGTTTACTGCCAACCAGTAAACATAATCAAGGTAATGTTGTACTGGGAAACTACCTAATAAAATATAGCCTATATATAGAAGTACATATAGGCTATACATAAAATGCTTTTTTGACGTTAGCGCTTGTGGGTGCTGGGAACAATAAAGAAATAGAATTACAACCATATTCTGAGAACCATTTTCACACTGACATGATAATCAAACATATGAAAATAAACACTGATAAGACAATCAAGTCTGCATCCTTAACATTAATAATAACCTAATCAATGCAAATAGACATGATATAGTAATAACGCGTTATGTAAACACACGTGTGTGTATAATAATACACTGAATGCCAATGCTAATTAATGTGTTCACTTGCGGAACATTAATGACATATACTAAATAAACATACACGTACAAATGTACTTACATCAAGGTATAAAACACATTATGCAGAGTTGGTGTTAGGCTTGGGGCTTTATTGTCTGTTTTTTTCTAATAATCATACGCTGTTGTATGTTTCACATCGCACTTCACATTACATGGTGTAGGAAACTTTTTCCTTGTCGAAGCAGAGACCAGGAGACGTTGAGACGTTCATCTTTCAAGCTGAAGTTACTCTTTATTGAGCACTCGCTGTACATCGCTGCAGTCATCCAAGTCTGACTATAGCTCAGCACAGTACAGTTTTATACCTTTCAAGTGGGAGGAATACATAGAGGTGAAGACAATTTAAACAAAGCATGCAAATGCAGTACAGGAATCAGCCCGTTACCGGCATTTCCCCAGCCCTGAGCTCACCAGCATAACAGTGTAATTCAAATGCATAGGTGCTAATCTAATCAGCCAGTATCACCCATACCTTCACATTATCATAGAGACAAAGGCACAGCTGTGCCTTGAGACTGTTAACTTGACCCTGCCCCATGGTCAGGAAGTGTAAGACAAAAGGTTAATGTCTCAAACACCTGGACTGCCTGACTTGATCTTCTTAGAATTGTCATCATCAACGTACAACTCTTTCAGTTTATATACTATTACATTTGAACCTAGATTTAACATTTTATAAATTTGTAATCCAACAGTGGCCACAACATAAGTATGTTGTTACCTCAACAAACTGATCCCTGGGTCATGACATATTATCACATTTACATAAGTTAATATGTTGTGGCCTCAACATGCTTTGACGTTCCCACAAATGAATATATCATGGCCACGACATATGTTACCATGTATTAGTATGTCATGGCCACAATAAAAATAAGTGAACCGAGAAGGTCCCTTACCAGTGACCGTAGCATAGAGGTTGCAGATGTGTTTGAGAACTTACCGCAAATCTGTGAGCGACAGTGCAAGATGTTTCCAGTACAGTTCTCTGCTCTCGTAGCCCGGCCTGCTTCTTGAGTAGGTCTTTGATCTGCTTGTCCACGGGCTCCAGTTTCAACTGTACTGTGTGCAAAGGAGTCTTCAGCTGCACTTAACGGCATCAGATACGTTTGCCTTTAGAAAAATAAACAATGGTATTCTGCGTAAAGGGTGATAAACAGAAGTCTGCTAAACAGAAGCTAGTGTTGCTTACAGGATCACCCACTATGCTGAGTGCTTTCTGGGTTAATCGGGTATTGTAGATATGCTTGTGGGAAGGTAGTGTGGACATTTCCTGCTGCATTCACTATGCGCAGCAGAGCTTTTTGGTTGTGGGTGGTGCAGTTACCAAACCACACAGTGATGCAGCTGGTCAGAGTACTTTCAATGGTGCCCTGAAAGAATGTGCATAAGATGGTTGCTGGGACTCTGGCTTTTCTCAGGTTGCAGAGGAAACAGATACGCTGTTAGGCTTTCATAGCTAATGATGTAGTGTTGGTGGTCCAGGAGAGGTCCTCTGTTATGTGCACACCCAAAAACTTGGTGCTGCTCACTCTCCACAGCAGCATTGTTGATGGCCAGAGAAGGATGTGTGCTCTCCGAAAGTCAACAATAATCTCCTTTGTTTTCTCTGTGTTTGGAGAGAGATTGTTGTCACTGCACCACTTGGCCAGTGGCACACCTCATTTCTGTAGTTTGTCTCATTGTTTTTGATGAGAGTCACAACAGCTGTGGCATCTGCAACCTTTATAAAGCAATTGGTGCTGTATGTTGGTATGAAGTCATGGATAAACAGGGTGAAAAGCATGGGGTTGAGAATGCATTCCTAGGGGGTCCCTATGTTCAGTGTGATATTGCTGGATGTGTTATTTCCAACCTGGACTGCCTGTGGTCTCCCAGTGAGAAAATCCAACAACCAGTTGCACAAGGAGGTGTTTAGGCCAAGTCGGTCTACTTTCTGTATTAACTGCTGTGGGAAGATGATGTTAAATGCAGAGCTGAAATCTATGAAAAGCATTCTCACATAAGAATCCTTTGTTTCCAAGTGGGAGTGGGCTGAATGAAGAGCAGTGGAGATTGCATCATCAGTGGACCGGTTTGCCTGATATGCAAACTGAGAGGGGTCCAGGGAGGGGAGGATGGTTTTGATGTGTTGCATGACTGCCCGTTCAAAGCACTTCATGATGATAGGAATCAGTGCAACAGGACAGTAGTCATTAAAACCAGATGGGGATGGTTTCTTGGGGACTAGTATGACTATGGTGGCTTTAAAGCATGTGGAAACAGCACTCTGGCTCAGAGAGATGTTAAAGATGTCAGTGAGGACATCTTTAAGGACATCTTTAAGGAGGTCTTCTGCACAGTCCGTCAGCACACGGCCCAGACAACACACAGGTATGTTGTCTGGGCCAGCTGCTTTCTAAATGTTGATCTTAGAGAGGGATCTCTTCAAGTTGAGAACTGAAGAAAGACACACAACCTGGTTGTCGAGAGGGGGTGTGGTCTTCTGTGCAGGTGTGGTGTTGTATGCTTCAGAGGTGATGAGGTGATGACCATACCATGGGTGATTGCTAGACTGTAGTTGCTATTTTTAAGTTATTATAAGTTGCCAGGGCAATACCTAAAGCCCACTGATAGTCAGAGTTAAATGAGCAAACCGACATTTCTCTGGTTCTATAAGTTCTAATACTGAGATTTCTGAGGTATGGCATATTTATTTAATTACGTGGTTGCTAGGGTACTGTAAATGGTTGCTTGGGTTGCTTGTAACTAGACAGTTAACAGGGTAAACTAATTGACAGATGTGTGTCTACATCAAAAGAGCCAACTCCCATGTCTCTTTGATGTTTTGGTGCTGAGATACAGCTAATTCATGTTGGTTGCTAGGGCATGGCTGGACAGTTTCCATGATAATAATTAAAGACTGCTTGCCAGTCTGAATCAAAAGAGGCCACCAGCTTGTCTCTACTATGTTTTGATGCGCCTCATCTTTTTCGGTGAGAGTCAACTACCCTATTGCTAGGGTACTGTAACTGGTTGCTAGGGCATGGCTATAAAGTCAAAATGCCACCATTTGTTGCTGCTTGCTAAGCCAAGTGATATGAGCCCACCCCCAACTCTCTGACATTTTGATACAGAGCTATGGAATTTTTCGCCCAATTTATCGTACCCCCATAAAACATTGTACACCTGATCACTTAAGAAAGTCATAGCACACCTTTCCTCATAAACCTGTCAGTTTGACTCCTCATTCATGGCTGTATGACAAATTTTGCGGGACATTAATAGCGATGTTTTGCTTCAAAAGCACCAATTATAAGCTTAAATACTACAACAGTATGTCAAGCCAACATAATTACTGTCCATGTCAGTCAGAATTGTAAGGAGATCTGTAAGGTTGTGGAAAGAATTGTAAACAAATCTAAACATCTCTGCTATTGTGCATTTGGCAACATTTACATTGTCACCTACAACCACATTTTTACTTAAAAGCTAGAGTCTCACATTACAGAACACCCAGATGTGACAAGCTGCATTTTTATACAGGAGAGTTTCCATTGCTCTGTTGCACTACATAATACTACACTATAGTGCATCTGTTTGGTGGACTTTGCATAACATTACAAAGCAATTATTCAACACAGTATAGTTTTATGTGGTTGTCACACTCTGTATATAACCAATTTAAGGACCAATATGACTGACAAACATATTCTGCTGCTGTTTGAACAAACATAGCCTTTCAAGGGGCTGAGAAATCAAAATTCCCTTGATCTTACTTTCAGAACTGAAAACTTTCTCTTAAAACAGCTTATATTGAAGCCAATGTGCCAGAACAACAGGTTGTGAAATGTGCCTCTTTGTCATGTAATACTGTGGCAAAACATCACCTTCACAGAAAAAGCTCAATGCCTGTTTCTACATCACTGCCTGTTAATCCTGCCCACCAATTCGCACATGTAGTAGGTAAAAAATGAGAGACAAATGCAGGTCTATGCAGAAATCAAATGATAAAGATGGCTCTGAAGCTAACAAGACACTGTGCAGTGCAAAGTTGTGGAAAACACAGTCTGTGCATTACCTTCTTTAGATCCAAACAAAATAAGGAAAAAGTGGATGAACAGTGTAGTATCCAGTGTTTCCAGTCTGGTTACTTTGTGGCCAGATTTAGTGACTTTTCAGACCACTTTAGCAACATTTTTTGAAAAAGTGACTAGTGACAAATCTAGCAATAGACAAACCTTAGCTTTGTTCAGTATACTGTAATGCTTGTAGTTTATACCCAAACAGATTCTATGCGCTGTGTGAGGGAAACAAATAAGGAAGACGCTTCTAACTTTCTAGTGGTCATTTTACATGTTTCTCTAATCACTGCACCGCTGCTGTCTTTAACTTAGGTATATGGTGTTTTTGTCAGATTTGTAAATCAGGATTTTAGCATAGCAGCAGTTATGTGACTGCTAGATGACTGCTGGTTAACAAGTAGTTTTAAGGGTCGCATTCAGTCACTATATGTCATGCTCGTTCCGATGTCTGATGACAGAAACAGAAAATTTGTCAATGAGAACAGCTTTATTAAGCATTCGGCTCTATCAAAATACAGTATGTATGCCAAATCACATAAGTTAACACTCCACAGTGCATCTGTAGAAGTATTTGAGGTGACATGCCAAACGTCCTTGATCTCCTAAGGAAGAACATTCTTTTGTTTTATTTTTTAAGCAGTTGTTTTGTGTTGTCTGTCCACTTAAGGTTATTACAGATGTGGACACCCAGGAACTTACAGCTGTTCACTCTTTTCACTAAATAGTAATTTAATGTTTAGAATTATCTTTAAATAAAAGCCAAATTCATCTCCATATTGTGATACATTTTCTGTTTGCATTTATAACCTTGTTACTTGCTGCTGTTACAAACACTTGCAGGTAAATGGAACACAGTTTAAATTTTAATATTTAAATCCTGATGGTTTGCTTTTCAACTATTATGATTGCTGTCACAAATGCATCTGATGAACTATGAAACTTTCTTTGATTTTTTTAAATTACTCTATTGTTTTACATGCCATCTGCAATGCAAGCAAGCAAAGCTGTAAAATGTTAACACTAGAACACTCATTAAAAAAATCAATAAGGCTGTCTACTGCTTTACAAACACTGCAGTGCTGACATAATTCATTATAACAGGAGTCTGGATTTGTCTCATCACTCACAGTGCAGACACAGAAGCAAGGAAAGAACTTTCTGGAATTTGAAAAAAAAATGTCTGGAATTTGTTAAGCCAGGACCCTTATTATTTAGCTTCATTTAGTTTATTATTTAGCTTTAATTTTATTTTTTTATTTGTTCTTTAAATACATTTATTAACTTTGGTCTAAGATTTCTAAAAAATTTCTAAAATGGTCAGTTAATTTAGAAAGTGCTCCCTGGCAAGTCTAAAAGAGCAGGTGGAATTCCTCTATTGATCTGCTGATTTCTGCTTATTAGACTCTGAAGGACAAACTTGACCTGGAAGAAGCAGATGTGCCCAGCAGTAAGGAGAAGGTCACAGGTGAGGTGCAAAGTTTGTTACAAAGAGTGGAGGAAGCCCTGCATGACATCATTGCTTTGTGTCAGAGGAGCTCACCTGGCCTTAACCAACAACAGCGAGAGGTATGTGTGTGTTGTGCATGTGTTAGTCTATGGTATGAGTTGTATAGTGATATAGTTAGTCAGTAGTATATGTATGTATGTATGTATATATAATGTATATATATAAAAATATTTATTTATATTTTTTGTCACCTTAAGGCTGTATGGTTTTCTCTCCTGGAGGCAATGATGTCACCACAGAAAATTCTCAAAGGTCCCAGTGCCAAACACATTTCAGAGAGTAAGACACAAAGACACACTAGCTCCACTTTTGACACACATTATAGAAATACAGCTGAGGGCTCTGTCAGTCCTAATTGTTCTCTTCTTATTTAGCATTAAAAGAGCTCACTATGAAAGTCTTAAACAGCATGTCCAGTTTTATTGCACCCCCTGCCATCATCCAGCGTATCTTACAGGTGAGAAGATACTTATGTTATTGTGAACAGGCAATACATAGGTTATTTATATTACAGAGCTTTTTTGTTCGTTTTTACTCTGTGGAACCACTGAAAACGTTAATGCTACATATTAATTTTTATATATTTTTTAAATTTTATATGCTATTGCTTATTTTTTGTGCAGACAACTTATGTTGTAAACTTTCCATTTTAAAATTTTAACATTTAATTTGAACACTTCATCTATTGATTCCACCATGTTTCTCACTGACACACACCCAACTTGTAAACTCTGGGATTAAAGAAAAGCCTCAACTTCTCAGTTGTAACAACTTTGTGGTGGCATTCATGTATTGTAAATGCAATCTATTCAGCATGCCTTGAATGCACCAAAAGATCTTACAACTGTAGTGTTTTTTTTATTGCAACAAAACGCTGAGTGCAAAGAGCCCTATTGTTTGTCTCAGGATTATTATTAGGACCCAAACATTGAAAGTGCAAAAAGCCCTGTTGTATTCCTTATGTTACAGTTTGGCTCATAATTGCAACAAAAGGGCTTCACAAAATAGATAAGGTGCAAAAATGTGTTTATTACAGAGTTCTATGAGAGATAAAACAATTCATTTCAATTCAACTTTATTTGTATAGCGCTTTTACAATGTGGCATTGTCTCAAAGCCACTTTACAGGGAGGAAAAAGGAAAAAACAAGGAAATATATACAATGATACAAGTAAAAAGTAACAACGGTATATCAATTATCAATCAATCTGTTTAATTCAACCAATAAAACAGAATTATTGGTTGAATTAAACATTCAAATGCCAACCAATCCAACCTGCCACATGTTCCCATTCATTTCAGTAAGCACAAAATAAACAGAATATTCAACTACCCCAACACAACTCTCCACTAGTCAAGAATGGTCTTTTTGTCGTGGGTGTCTCTAGATAAACGGTAAGAGGAGTTTGAAAAAGTAGTTGTTCTTGGAAAATTCAAAATGGCAGAAAAATGGTAATGATGGAAAGTAATGTCATAGGATGCCTTTAAATTGGCATCAGCCAAGGAATCCAAAGAATTTTCTTTCTAGGGAGTTAAAAGATATCAGCATAAACATAAGTGAAATTTTAAAGGTTGGTGTCATTAGAGGGAATGCGGTAGAGATTCTAAATCTGATATGGGAACATTTCAGACTGTCATTTTTCTTCTGTGTGCCGAATTTCATTTTTTAACCATTCCTTTCTATGGGCTGCCATAGACTTCTATGGCACAAGAAGAAGAACAAATACAGTAAAGGTCTTTACTCCTTTGGGGATTGAAAAAGAAAACAAAGCAAGATCGTGATGAATAAGTTTTAGCATGGAACTTGCTGCCAAAGAAGCACAGCAATTCAGCATTTCAGGAAAAGTGCAGTGTCAACAGACAGGAAAACACTTCAAACGTCATAAGAACTTGAGGGGGACTCCAAAGGCTATTGGGTGACACCCATCTCAGATGCTGCATACCACAAAATACATTTCTCTATAAAGCCCACCAATTTATTGTTAAAAACATCCTGGAGAACTTGTCACCATAAAAGGTGAAAAGATGTGTGGTGGTGGAGTGGAATGGCAAGACAGCAAAGCTGCCACTTTATGTTGTTAAAAAGAAATACCCAGCTTTACTTGGACTTGGTCAGTGGTTCTGATGTTTTTAAAGGAAAGAGCACAGTGTTGTTCTAAACAAAAATGCTAAAGTATTCAAAGATTAACTGGGTACTATACATACATATATACATAACTGGGTATATACATAACTGCTAAACTCAAAATCAAGCCACATATTAACCCCAAGTTTTGTAAAACTATTGTCTGCCATATGCAATATATATGCCATATAAACCAAAAGTTAAAAAGCTTTGGAAGAGCTAGTAACCAGTGGAGTTCTTGTGCCAATGAGCAACAGTGAATAGGCTATGCCTATTGTACCTGTGCCTGAAAAGGATGGTTCCATTGGACAGTGAACCCCATACTGTCTCCTGAACAGTATTCACTCTCCCTCATAAATATGTTTGCTGGTTTGGCTGGGGGCAGCGCTACAGTGCTAAGACTACATCATGCTTTTATCTCACATACTTTAAACAAGGCAGAGACAAAGTACACACAGATCAAATGAGAGGCTTTAGGAATTCATCAATACCTGCTTGGATGAAGCTATCAATGCTGACTGATCACTGGCCCTTAACCACCATCCTTGGACTGCGTACAGGTATTCTCTTCTCCCCTTCTCCAAGTACAAAGTGGGCTCTGCTTTTATCAGCACATACATTTGAAATACGATATTTAGAGACAGCATGGAAATGCAGATGTTGTATCAAGATCACCATTATCTGTGACGTCCAGAGAGCAAACACTTTCTACTTTAACCCTTATACGTGTAAGTTCAAATTTTTCAGACAGAGACCCTGGCGTGAGTTTTTTTGCAACCATTATTCTGCAATGAATCATGTTCTGGTTACCATAGAGACACAAAGCTTGTCATGTGACATTTCTTAGTCACACACACACCCAGATGATTCTGCTTAATGAAGCACTGATTAAGTGATCACCTGAACCTAAATATTATATTATTAAAGGAAAAGTATAGAAAACAGGGCTGTGGTCATCATTATCCTCTTGCAGTAGGACCCGTTGGATGGCAAAAACATTGCTAGTAAAACTTTAGAAGTAAGTGGAATCAAATAGTAACTGTTGACCATGCTAAGCTGTGCGTGCTAAATTTTCTTTATTAAGAGTTGAAAGGAAAAGGTTAAAATGAGGAAAAGAATGGTTCAGTTCTGTGCAAGTGAGCTTAGGTGTTTGTAATACTTTTATAATGATCATGTGAGATGATTGGTAAGTTACCATGGTCGCTGCTGTGTTTGGAGGCAGACCCTGCTGGATTTACAATATGCATGCTCATCCACTTCTTCCGAAATACATGAAAATAAGTGGTTGACGAACTGAGAGATGAAAAGAGTAAACTTTTTAATTACATAGACATGTGATTGACAAACAAAACATAACCTCACGTTATGTTCGAAAGATTTGTTTTTAAGATTTGTTTTTGTATATAAACTATAGGCTATATGCAGCATAATTTGGAATATAAGAAACAAATAAACATTAAGTGATAAAAACGCTAACAACAGTGACAAAATAAGCGCTGAGAGATTTCACAGAGTTTACTGCCATCCCCGATTTGAATACAGATTTGAATTAAGCACATGATAATGTGACACACTGTATGATGTAATCACACTGGTGTAATCGTATGCTCAGACCAGCCTAGAATTCAATGCGTCAAAGAGTTAAACAAGTATACATGGCTCCAGTAACATATATAGAGACCATCATACTAAGCATTGATCTGGACTCTGCAAAGAATGTGAAAAGGTCAGTGGGTTATGGTCAGAAAAAAATTACAGTAGGAGAGGTTCCACCATGTACAGTCTTGCTCTTTAAATTCTCCTTAAACTCTTTAAATGGCACATATGGGGTGTGGGCAATATCCTGGCTGACAATATGGTGTGTGCTACTATCATACTACTGCCAAAGAAGTCACCAGCATCAACACTCAATGACCACCGCCAGATAGCACTCGCACTCATGGATGACACCATCGCAGCAGCACTTGACCTGAGCCTGGTACCTTTGGATGGCAAGAACAGTTATGTGCAGATGCTCCTCATTGACTGCAGCTCTGTCTTTAACACAGTCATCCCTCAGCACTTGGTAAGAAAACTTCAAATACTAAGCATCAACACCCCATTGTGCAACTGGATATTGGACTTCCTCACTGACAGATTCCAGACAGTGCAATATTGAACCGTTTGACCTCAATTCTAAATGTTATGTCTGGAGAAAACCAGACATCTCTCATCACCTGCCCAATACCATCCCAACAGCATCATGCTGTGGGGGTGTTTTTCAGCAGCAGGGACTGGGAGAGTCGTCATGGTTGAGGGAATGCTGAAAGGAGCAAAGTACAGCGATATCCTCAATGACAATTTGTTCCACAGTGCCTAGGACCTCAGACTAGGGCAAATGTTTGCCTTACAACATGTCAGTGATCCTAAGCTCACAGCCAAGGTGACACAGGAGTGGTTTAGGGACAACTCTGTGAATGTCCTTTATTCAAATGACAAGAATTTTCTGAAAGTTGACATTTTCATCTCTGTTTTAGGTGGCTTCTTAAATAATATACAGGCTGCTTAAATAATACATATCTCCTTACATCATAACATGCGTTAAATGGTCCTGAAGTGCCTGAACCCTGATAATGTTTGCATTGTGACTAATATGCCTGTATTTTGTGTATATGGAAGTTCAAGTTCATAAATGCTTTTAATAGGACGTTCTGAGGTTACATGCTAAGGTTCATAAATACCTGATAAAAGTGAGACTAAGTTAATTTTAAATAGTCAGCCATTTTATCTCCCATGTGTTGGCAGCAGTTCTATATTTTTTCCACTAGAGGACAAAATTCACTGGACAATAAGTGATTGCAATAAATATAATATTTTTTATAAAGACAACACATTCTCCTATTCATTCTCCATTCATTGTACTCTTTAAAACATGTCTGCTGCATTTAGATTGAAATACTTTTATATCTGGAAGGTAACATTCTGAGGTTAGATTTAATTAATATGTTTAATGATCCACCACATCATCACAGGAAAAGAATTCAATGTTTTTTGTCTTGTAAAGTCTTGTCACGCCATCAGTGTTCACATGCATAGAACATTAGTGCATCACTTAACATTATCTAACAATGAGCAACATATTTTTACAGCATCTATTAATCTTTGTTCATGTTAGTTTATTGTACATTAATAACTAATGTTATGTAATGTTGGTTTTAAATATGTATTAGTAAATGTTAAAATAACATGTATCAAGATTAATAAATGCTGTAGAAGTATTGTTCATTGTTAGTTCATGTTTACTAATGTAAGAAAGGTAAGGATAAATGAAGAAGTTTCACTCTTTGGAAATGGTTTAAATAATGCACGCATACACAATCAGAATTATAACTTGGCTCACTTTATTCTACGAATTACATCCTTTGTGGCGATAGCAACCTGAACACCTTAGCTCTTCTCCCACACGTGCGCCTTTGTATGTTTATGAGTTTTATTATTGGCTTAAACGTTTACTTCAGGTTAGTTCAATTGGTACAGAGTTGTTAACTTACATATTTAGAAAAAAATGTCCTTGTTTCCTGTACAAAAAGCAATAAAAAAATCTCACAGTAATGTTAACACATGGAACTATATTGTAAAGTATTACCAAAATACTTAATGTGTTTTGTGTTCACTCTTCACAGGACCCTGTATATGGCAATGGAAAGTTGGCTGACATCCAGGGTCTCATATTAGGAATGCTGGAGACCTTCAATTACGAAGAGGTGTGTGTGCACGCATTAAATAGCAGTTTGAGAGTTGCTCTGGTGTAATGGTACCTATCAATATGGTATCTGTATCATTCACTACCCTGGTATATACTAGTGTAAAGGCTCTTCCTGAGCAGAGTCGTCTGCTCCTCAGAATAAACTTCATACATATGATTACAACATCTATCAACTCAAAAAAGCTGAACTCAGATTGGGTATGTTAATTTTAACAATAACACAATAATAGAAAGAATACACAATGACCCTATAGTGATGATAAGAAGTAAGCCCTAATATTATACTTCATGACATGGTCAGAATAATATATAGGCATGGCTGATATGAAATTTTTGGATTTGTGATAAATGTTGTTGCCATGGCAACATGTCAGACTTTAAAACCACTTTTAGGTGTATTTGAGGTGCTTATCATTTTTGAAATGGTATGAAATTTGGTGCACACATCGTAGAGTCAGGCACGCGTCATAGTCAGCCTTTAGGCATGGGCAAAGGCTTAGACATGGGTGTGGTGGGGGCTCTGTAGTGCCCTCTTTTGACTAAGGTGATGGAGTTTGTTTACATACAGTCACCAAACTTGGTACATTTATCTGTATTGATGAGAACAATACAGATAACTTTCAAATAACATTCATTAGCTTCGCCCAACAGGACGTTGGTCGTTTTTGATCAAATGTGGATTTTCTAACAATTACATGCTCTGATTTTTTTTAAATACTCCTCACAGGGTTTTTTTTTGGATTGTCACCAAATTTGGCAAATATTATGATAAGGCATTAAAAAGGCTAAATTGCAAAGGGATTTTTGATATTTCGAATGATGTTGCCATGGTGAGGCAATAAATTTATGGCAAAAAAACAGAAACGGTAAGTGGCCTAAATTAATTGATTTCGTTCAAATTTCAGCTGTATGTTTGGTCCTAGGGTCTGATGACATAGAGTTGGCTATTGTGAATCACAGTCATAGCACCACCAACTGGTAGAAGGAATAATGTCACTGAAAACTGAGTTTAAAAGAGTCCTTTTAAGTTTACCTAAGTCGCTTTAAATTTGGTCAGAAATAAAGGAAAGGCATTGAAGATGATAAGTTGTGAACAGATTCTTGATATCTCGAATGGTGTTGCCATGGTGAGGCAATAAATTAAACAGGAAGTTCTATTATATCTTCTGCATGCATTGAGTGATTTACATCAGACCTGAAAAATATGTTTGGTGTTGTGGCCTGATCACAATGTGGCTATTGTAAGTCATATTGTAAGTCAGTTGTCTTTCAGTACTGCAAATGTCTCTTGAGATCACATAGGATAAAAGCTGTCTCAGACTTCTATATATAAAGCATATATAGACAATATAAATGCAGAATTGACTGAGTGCATTTTAGCCTGAGCCTTTTATGTGTTATGTGGGTTTCAGTGTTTTGAAGTGGTTATAGAGTTTACTGAATACACTCAAAACATTAATCTTTAACATGTTGTTTTACTTTAGAAAACATATTAACCTACTGATTTATTAACCATTTGGATTATTTAAAGGCGGAAGTGCTTTTTGAAGCTTCAAAACGCTGAACACTGATCAATACCATCATAAAGCTGGAAAAAGCTGGGGTATTATAACTCTGACTGTGTTCGATTGAAGACAGAGGGTCATAAACATTTGGGATGACATGAGGATGAGTAAATTGAGAGAATTTTCATTCTGTGGTGGAGTTTTCTTTTAATTTGTGAGCAGTATATCAATCATGGAATAGTGAATAGAATCGAAGGTGTATTAACTAACAAAGGGGAAACATGCAGCAGCTAACTAGCCAAAACACAGACATACATTCATATAAATATACAAAAGCAGAGAAAGGAAAGCAAAAAATGACATTACAGGTCAGGTAAACACAACCTGAATGAACCATCAGGTTCTTAAAGCACCTTTTCAACAGGGGTTCTAAGCTTAAGTTACGCATCTTATTCTATGTGGATAGAGATGGGGTGAAATGGCATATCCGCAAGTCCCTTATATAATGGCAAGACCCTCCAGTGGGTGGAGGATCAGTGACATGGTAGAGTTTTGCTGAAGAGGTGATCTCTTAGGGCTGGCTCGAGGGCTCACTCGGGCTGACTGAAGGTGCCTGTTGTAAGAGATTTTTTTAACATTGTTGATGTCACACCCAATGATGGTAGACCGACCAATGCAAACATGTAATTCTGAGTGGAAGAATGTTTCTTATTTGCATAATTATAGTGAGCTTGCAGAGTGCATTAAATTCTCATTATTGTAAAATGATTATGATGCAAGTTGTGGTTACATACAATGCGTCATCATTCTGGAAATCAGAACAAGGTAATTTTGGTTGAATAGAATACTTTTACAATGCTTTTGTCATTGTACAGCTGTACAACAAAATTTTGACTCATTAAAAGTGTACAAAAAAGTGTAAAAATAAATATGAAGAGAACAGCGTTAAAGCGATATATATATATATAATTGGGTAAGGGGATAGAGTATTGCACATCACTTGCTGTAGTGGTGTGAATATAGTGAGTGCAAAGTCCTTAGTAATATCATATCCTCTGAAACTTGGATTGAGTGATATACCTCCCATTAACTGGAGTTTAGTTCCAAGATAGCATATGGATAAAAACTGTTCAGGAGTCTGGAGGTATCCTGAGGGACCGATAACGTCTTCCTGAGGAGAATTATTATTATTATTATAAGGACAACAATAGAGCCTTTTGCACTATCAGTAAATGAAACATACATTTCAACATTGTTTGTATTGTCCTCATAGGTAATGAAATGATTTGAAATATTTCTTGACAACTATGACTAAATATATAGCTGTGTCTATATATCTGTAGGGTGTATATTGTGTATGTGTGTGATTGTAGGAATAACTGCTGTGCCATGGCTCTGACATGTCTAAGACGTTTAGTAGGTTATTGTGCTTTGTCTGTTTATTCCCTTAGACTTTATTAGAGACGACCACCAATCTGTTGAACTCTGATCTGCACTGGTCTCTGTCACATCTGCGTAAGGCTGTCAGTAGAGGGCTCTAC
Organism: Chromobotia macracanthus; assembly: GCA_036877525.1. Taxonomy (NCBI): domain Eukaryota; kingdom Metazoa; phylum Chordata; class Actinopteri; order Cypriniformes; family Botiidae; genus Chromobotia; species Chromobotia macracanthus. The sequence goes on from JAZGTH010000026.1 coordinate 1,531,053, forward strand.
CCACGACAGGACCACTGCAACATCTGCTTACAGCAGTACAAAAGACAACAGGAGAGTGAAGAGGAGATCATTATTTTCAGGTACAAATATGAAATACCAACATATGATCACTGTGTACTTAAAGAACCACTCATTTATATAAATAACTGGATTGAGTACATCATCAGTATATAGAATTTTGTAGTGTTCTGTTGTTGATGTTGTTATTCATATAGTAAGTGATTTAACAATGATTTTGTTAATGGTATGTATTTTAAAGCAGCTATGATAATGTTGTTGGCTAAATTAACATTCAACAATATACAAGTGAAAATCAATGAAGTCGTAGAACTTAGTCGTAGAACTTTTTATTGACGACAATAAAAGTCCTTTCATTGGTCAAAAGTCTTGGTGTTGGTCTATAAGAAGACATCAGAAAATTCAATATTTCATATGTCCTAAAACTCATATGTCCTAAAAATGAATCTTGTTCCACTGATAGACTGCAAACCAGGTGGCTTTAGGGCATGATTTTAACAGTCAGTGATGCCCACTCTAGGTTGGGCATATTAAGATGGCTGCTCAGACACTTCACCCCCTGCTGCTAATTTGGTATTCTATGTGGCATTCCTTACTTTATTTGGTCATCGAACATAGCACATGCATTTTACACTGAGGCCAGTTTGACATTATGAAGATGTGTTTCTGGGGATTTCTACTTATGCCTCGGCTATATTGCATGTTACACACTAACACTGTTATCTTTATACCCCAAATTACTGTACAAAAACAGAGATTACCATCATTTTCATATTATATTTCCTGTGTAGCTGTGGTCATCTGTATCACTGCCAGTGTCTTCAGCGTAAAGAGGCGGGGGTTTCGGGTGAGAGGCTGTACTTATGGAGCTGCTTCAAATGTATGTCCAATAAAGGATTGTGGCCAGAGGAAGGACCAGCAGTAGCAACCTCCCAGTCGCGCTCCACCTCTCTAGCACAGGTCAGCTTAGACAGTCAGCCAGCACTTTTCACACTTACTGTGTTCAATTACAATGTATGAAACAGTCCTTTATGTTTGGTTGATGCAGATTAAACTAAATAGTTTATCCAAGATAAAAAAATTTCCAAAGCTATATGCTTGCTGTTATTTTTTCCAAAGCTATATCTTGCTGTTAACAGATTTCATAAATAATGTTCACTCAACTCTTTTATACAATAGTTACCAAGCTCCACATACAAGAGAGTGACAGAAGTGGTCAGAATGGTCTCGTAACACCCTGAATGGCTTTATTTTGTGGTGACAGGCTAAATTACATTATACAGTACATTATCCTGCTTAATGCATTGCTGTTTTACCACATGAATCCATCAACATGTCATGTTTTACCCAGTTTCCGTAACCATCACAGCCCTCACCCTGCTTATGCTCATAGAACTAATCATACACACCTGTTCACCATTATCTCTTCATCAAGTGTGGTTACTTCCCTGGTCTCAGTGTGCAGATAGAGTTCATCCTTTGTCCCCCAGTATATTCGTGACAGAAATCCAGACAAAAGTGACAGAAGTCCAGAAAAATTACCAGCTGGGTTTTTATCGTACAATCACTTGTGGCCATCCAAAAAGATGGTCATTCCCTGGAAGAATGTGGAGGAGTTCCTCAGGATCTGCCCTTGTCTGTCAGTGACACTCTTCAGGTGTGAGTGGCTTTCCCTACACTGTCAGTGAAGTGGATAAAGATGACAGTACATTGTTGAATTTGTTCCATGCACTTCCTGTGTTCTTAAGAATTGCTCATCATGGTTCTCTGTGTTCATCCTGTTCATCGATCCTGTTTCTGCTTCCTTGACCTAAAAGATAAGACTCTTGCTACTGTCATCTTCAAAAAAAATGTTAACCTATTTTGACAGTTGCTTACCATCTATTAAAAATAATCCTGCTATTGAGATCATTGTCTAAAATAATTTCAGTATTCCGACACAACCCAAACAAAGTCAATTTTTAGGACCTAAGCAGCGAAAGTGCGAAGGTCACTATTGCTTTGATTAGGGGATTATTATTTTTTATGTTTTTATGAATTGGGGTTGTTTAAGGTCCCTAACATGCTTAGAAATTCATGTTGGAGTCATCAGCCATTAGGCCAGAGCATGTTTCACATGTACGCACATTACAAAAATTGTAGTGTGTATTGATTTTGTCAATGTTGATTTTTGTCATTGTATGTTGGGGACTAATGACATCGCTATGGCTATTATGAGTCACAGTAATAACACCACCAACTAGCAACAAAAATTGTCACAAACAAGTGTAACAAAAACTAAAATAGTCCATTTATACTTATCCAAGTCACTTCAAACTTGGTTACAATAATGTAAAAATGTGGCTGATGAAAAATCGTGAATAGATTTTTGGCAAACTTTATTTCCAGACTTAGGATCTTTTAAATAAGAAGCCATAAATAACACCATACAATACATTCAAGGAGACACAATACAATTAAATAAGAAGGCAGTATTTATTTATAGGTGACTGGTAACCTAGGGTTTGACAATAACATAATAGCATTCTGAGAGTCATCCAGTTCACAAATAAACTTATACATCAAATTTTGCATTCATGCGGCAAAAGATTTTATTCGTTTTACTCGTCTTGTCTTGTCTTAGAGTAAATCATTAGCATTACACCACCTTGGTTTTTATAAAAAATCTCATAGCTTCATTATAAGCAATCTGAAGCTTACATAGGCTTGCTTTTTAAAACTTAACCCAAAGTGAGCTGTGTAAAAAGAAGCACCAAATGCTCTTAAAAGATTTATTTTAACTTGATCTGAACACATGATATTTTCTCAACACGTTTCTGAACATAAAATACAACACTGCCTGTACAAGTCTTCATCACTCATTTAATTATTAATGACATGCCCCAAATATTTAGCTTTAGTGCATACATTTACTACTTGCCCTAAATAAATATAGAGTCCTTATCCCCTTTCAATTCTACAAATCATGACAACTACATATCACAACAACAATTAATCCCATATTAATCCCTGGCGTATTTGATTACCGACTCCAAAGGGAGCTGATAAACTATACCACATTTTATTGTCATACTCTGATTAGAGTACCAATATATCAAATCCTTAATATAGTATTAGGCACGCCTGTTTGTCCTAATGTTTGTTTTAATTTATCAAACAACTTATGATATTGTAATGTTTAACTATATTAAAAACTTAAGAGGCATCAGTAAAACTAATTATAACCAAAGAATTCAAAAAACGTTGGGACACTGTGTAAAATGTAAATAAAAACAGAATGCAATGATTTGCAAATCTCATATACCCATATTTTATTCTCACTAGAACATAGACAACATATCAAATGTTAAAAGTGAGGCATTTTATTACTTCATGCAAAATATTAGCTCATTTTGAATTTGATGACAGCAACACCCCTTAAAAACGTTGGGACAGGGGCATGTTTACCACTGTGTAGCATCCCCTCTTCTTTTAAAAACTGTCTGGGAACTGAGGAGACCAGTTGCTGGATTGTGAGGGGAATGTTTTCCCATTCTTGTGGATGTAGGATTCTAGCTGCTCAACTGTCCTGGGTCTTCTTTATCAGATTTTTCGTTTTATGATGCCAAATGTTTTCAGTTGGTGATGTTGTGGTTTCTGCCACATCTTAGAAGGATCACTCAAAGACTTTTTCAAAGGTTTTGATGCCAAAAGATAGACTTTATTATCAGAGACATAAAGCCGAGGTCTGCAGAACAACCATTTGTGCCTGGTTGGGGAAGGGTCTTTATAGGAGTCTTCTCACACAAAAAGTCAAAATGAGTTAATGAGTGGTTCCCAGAGTTACTATCTTCCTCCCTTGGGCCCCGAACAATAACAAGAGATGTGCTTGCACAGTTAAATGTAGAGTAGAACTAATAAAATGGTAAAATAATTTGTACATGATTCCTTTATATTTTGGTTAATAAAATCTTCAGTAAAAGATCTGGACAGCTGGCAGGCCAGTTCAGCACCCGGACTCTTTACTACGAAGCCATGCTGTTGTAATGGATGCAGTATGCGGTTTAGTATTGTCTTTCTGAAATATGCAAGGCCTTCCCTGAAAAAGACGTCATCTGGATGGGATTATATATTGTTCTAAAACGTGTATATACCTCTCAGCATTGATTGTGCCTTTCCATCAATTGTGTTCGATTGACCACAGAACAGTTGGCATTAGTCCATTTAAATGAGCTTTGGTCCAGAGAAGACGGCTGTGTTTCTGGATTGTGTTCACACCTGTCCCCAGGTCGGTTCCAGTCTCTGTTCCCAGGTCGGTTCCAGTCTCTGTTTTGGGTCAGGTCCAGTCTCTGTTCTCGGGTCGGCGGGTCGTCAAGGGCCTGTTCCGGCAGCGAGTCATCTAAGGTCTGCTCCTAGGCCGGGCCTTCCTGTGTTGAATCCAGCACCTTAGTTCATTGGCCCGCAACCTCTGGCAATGGCCCCATTCGGTGGTCAGCCCCTGTCTGTCCTGTCCTGCTCTGTCTGTCGGTCCGCTCCATCCATTTGTCGGCCCGTTTGGCCCATCTGTTGGGTCTGCCTAGGTCCGCTTGTCGGCCTAGGTCAGTCTGTCTAGTCTGTCTGGTCTGTTGGTTTGTCTGTCTGGTTGTCTGTTTTGTCCTGTTGGTTGGTCTTGTCTGGATGGTCTGTTCTGTCTTGTTGGTCTGTTTGTCTGTTTTTGTCTATTTACCCGAGTCGTTCCTGTTTGGAAGTTTTTCAAGGCTTGTCATGTTCTAGTTTCCTAGTCTCTGTCCTGCCGTGTTTTGTGCCGTGTTTGTTCTCTGTGTTTTTTCCATTTTTTTAGTTTCGCTTTTTGGAGGCATTCTTTGTTCCGTTAAGCCTGTTCTGTGCTCGTTTTTACCTGCCCGTGGGTTGTTGTTTTGTTTATTTAAATAAACACTTTTTTCTTTTAAACACTGTCTGCAGCTGGGTTCTTTTCCCCTGATCCTGACACATTCAGCATTTTGTTGCTCAGCACAGTGTGATGAAATATTTATTCTGTTTATAGAAAACAGAGAGTTTTGCCATTCTAACTACTTAGCAATTAGTTAAGCTTACCCTTTCAAAAATGAGTGTGCTGTTAATATAGTTCTTTTAAACTAAAAAAAATAAGAAAGTATACTTTCAGTCTACTTTGTATGTACTTATATAAATAAAATATATTTATAATAAATATAAATAGAAATATACTTAAAATGACTTTTAAGCACAATTGATGTATACTGACAGTAAAGTCTATTATATGGCATAGTATATTTGGCCTTTACTTGTACACAATCTTTTGATCGAGATATACTTAAGTCATATTTTATATTTATATTACATTTTTATAGTTATAGTATAGATTTGTGCAGCCAGAGACTTGATTTTGGAGAGGCTGTTGCATGACACTGTATTTACACTGTTTTGAACTAGAATGTGAATTTGAGTGTCATATGTATTGGCATCCGATACAATATAAATATTTTTAAATATTGATTCATAAAGAAAACCGTTATGTGATTTTTTCGTAGTCCACTGTTAGTGTATGTGGAATTTAACCTAAAATCACTAACAGTACAGTTAAAAGTATATTTCATGTATAAACTTAAAACCTAAGTACAAACTTATTTGTAGTTAATATGCAGAAGTAACATTTTACTTATAAGTATGATGTTACTTAAAGAAAACTTTCACTACATCAGTGTAGTGATGCAATCAGTTACATCATGGTAATTGTATTATCACGGTATCTGTTGAAATTTAACAAAGAATAATGCTGTAAGTTCATCTTTAATTTAGTTTTAGGGTTTTCTCTTTTATGTTTTGCCAGTGAATCATGTTCAAAATATAACTGTAGGGAGGCAGAGAGAGAATTTATAGCCATTGTGATTCTTAAGGAAAAATGTTAAATAGGTGTAATAGCACCACTTACTGTGTTGGTGTGTCAGCCAGATACTAGTGTTCAGTTATTTACCATATTATCAAATGTGTAGTATTAAAAAAATGTGTGGTATCAGTAGTTAGTAATATACCATAAGTTGGTATTAATTTACTGATATTATATTGTATTATTATTAGTATTAATACTACTAATATAATATAAAAGTAATTATATATATATATATATATATATATATATATATAATATAATATATAGTATAATTCAAAGTGTACTCTCATAAACTAAATAATATGCTAAAGTATTAGCAGTAAAGAAATATAAACTATCAGTATACCTATAAATGTACTTTTTGTACAGTTGCAGTACACACTAGTTATATACTCGCTTAAATTATACTTAAAAGTATACTGTTATAAACTAAAACATGGGCCAATTTAGTACAACTACACTGCTGAAAAAACCACTTACAAAAACCACTTACAACTACACTTACAAAAAACCATACTTTTTTGTAAGGGTAGAAGTCAGTACTGACCATAGTTGTATTAAATATAGGCTGTTTGAAGTTGTAAAAATTCACTGAAAATATTTCACTTTGCTCATACGGTGCTGTTTAGCGAACCAAAGGGGCACCAAAGTCTGTGAGGGCAAAATGTGCAGTGGCTAAAGCTATACAGCCACCCTGTGTGCACATCTTTGCAAAATTGTTTTGGGAAACCAGAACAATGTCCGTATCTGTATAGCTACATTTCATTGTGTCTGTATCTGTAAAGCTATTTTTTATCTTGTGTTTCAACTTGTTTCAGACCAAAGTGGCATCTGCTCACCGGGGGATTGTAGAGGTTCATGGAAGAAAGGTAAAGAGGATGTGGGGGTTGTTTGTGATGGGATTACATTTGATTAGATTCATATTTTGTTAAGGGTTTGACAGGTCATAAAATATGCTACCTTGTAAGAAATTTCTAGTTTGATCCTGTTAATCAAATCTCTAAAGAATTATTCAGGTAAATTAAATCTTTAGTTTAAATTGGTTGATTGAATTTATAAATAACTATTCTTGATGTTGCTGATGTTGTTGATCTTTAATACGACAAAAATCTTTTGACACTTTGTTGCTCCCTATTTTTAAGCATTCTCAGCTGTCAATATGTCTTTTTCTTTGTCTCTTACTTATATGCCTCTGAGAGTTCCTCTCTCTATTAAGCATTAATTGCTGTTGGTCAAGAAACCATGTAAATTTATTTTCTGTGTAAATTATTAAATAATTTACATGGAAAGTCATTTAATAATTTAGCCAATAAATTAAAACCTTGCACACCTGCAGATGATAGATAGGTATGTAGGACAGATGACCAAACGCAATCAATGGCATAGTCAATCTTAGTATTCATGTAATCATACAAATGTGTCACATAGAAAAAACAAGGAATCAGATAAACAACATAGAAGCACAAGTAATGACAGGTTTGATTTTATATTTTTTTTACCACTTCTAGGATAACAAAACATCACTCAGAACAGATTTAATCTATTAAATTTCTAGCCCATTTGTATATAATCATTGGGGAATGTTGATAAAGAGCTCTTGGCTCAGGATCACGACAACAAATGCCAATGTTTTTTTTAATAGATCTTATCCAATGAGACATAGATAAGTAAGTTGCAGTAAAAGTAAAGGATTTTTTTACACTTTTGTCTTCATTTTTAGCAACTCTGCCTTATCAAACCATTCAAGAAGGAAACCTTATCTAAAAATATATTTTTCTGTAAATTTCTGCAGAAAATTTTAAAGTAACATCCTCTAAGGCTCTCCCATTTAAAAAAAAAATCAGATGAAAGCTAGTAGCAAGTAGCAGGGTATTTACAATCAGTGTCTTTTGTAAATGTCAATTAAATTGCCTGTTTCTGCACCCACATGTCTATAAAGTGTGCCCTAGATGAATTAACTTCCAGAGTAACTCATCCACAGTTATTTTAAATAGATACAAATTCTAGAGCTTCATTAGGATCTACCACAATATACATAATATCTATACCACTTATTAATAAATGAACATAAAGGTTTACTTCGCTATTGTAAACATAATGCTAAGGAGAACAAACACATTAGCATAATTAGGGGCAAAAACGTCCCATTGCCATACCAAAACTCAAATAATTATATTTGAAAACATAAGAAGCCATCTGTCAAATCCCTAATATACTGTAAGATGGTAGCTTCTTAACAAATAGCTTAATGAAAAAATTAACATGCTGGGATAACGGCAATATAGAGGAATTAGTCTGTGCCATAATCCTAGAGGGTCAATTAACCTTTTCATGAATCTTGAAAGGAGTGTAAAATACAGACATAATCAGATGTTGACAATACAAGGTCAAACTCTGACTGGGATATCCATTCTTTTGAGTGTTAAATACTAGTTGGATCATTAGAAAACTTTATATAAAACTTCATATTTCATAACTTGAAAAGAACTTTTTCTCAAAAAGACTTTTCTTGTTAATATTTAGTCATATCCTTAAATACTATTGCAAACCCCATCCAGATAAACATCAGTTGATACTTAAATTAAAATTTTTAATTACAAAATTTGATAATTTTGGTTTTTTTATATTTTACATCCCACAGGCTTTAATCAGTTGTCTGTCCCACAAATCTTGTCACCAAATGTCACATTTTATGTAATTTACACTCCTCTGAGTGTCATTTACATTTCTCCCCTAATCTTTTAAGAGCTTGCATGTCAAAATCTTAGCTGACAGCAGAGTGTGGCCCTTTACCTTTTATCAACAGTCTTGAGTCTTTTAAGACACAAAGAATTAAGTTTAACCAAAATTAACAACATTTGTGTGATGATGCCGTTAGAGATTGTAGATGGTCAGTATTTTACCTGCTATGTTTAGTTAGTTAAAATATCACAGATTTAGAAAAGTCATAAACTGGTACTGTTTTGTACTTGAGTGCTGTTGTGTTGAACTGTTGTGCTGTTTTTTTCCTTCTGCAGATGTTTACTAATGCCACTCTAGATACCCTGCAGACACAGGCCTGGGATCAGCTCCGTTCTATCTACAGAGGACCATCTAGGGTATGATTGACCTCTGACTTATTCAGTGTCTATCCATTTTTTTTTTGTATCTGTACCGGTAACCTCTTTTACAGCTTTTGATAATTATGTGTGTGAATTAGTTTCACTGCCTTAAAATATTTTTGCGTAACATTACAGTTATGTAATACAGTGTTTGTGTATGTTTGTGGGCTACCTTTATGTCATTACTAAAACAGAATCTTACTCTCAATGGATCATCAGTTTTCACCAAAAGAAAGGCATTCTGGGGGATACTCATTAAAAGGAAAAATCCACCCCAGGAAGAAAATTTTCTCAATTTACTTATTCTCATGCCATCCCAGATGTTTATGACTTTCTTGAGATTAATCTAATCAGAGATATGTTATATAATACCCCAGCTCTTCCCAGATTTATAATGGCATTGATCAGGGTTCAGTGTTCAACCGACCAAAGCGTTTGGAAGGTGTTGTAATAATGTAAAATGTGATGGGTTTTTTTAACAATTAAGCATGAAAACCCGTTCTAGTACACCCCAAAAATGTAATCAAGAATTTGTGAAAGGGCATAATAAGACTCCATTAAATAGTGACATTTACTTTTCTATATAAAGTTTATCAGAATGTTATTGAGTACTGTGCATGTGGCCTTATATACATAATGAGACCAGGTTAGATAGGACAGTCCTTCTGCCTACTGAGCAGAGTTCTCTCTTTTAAGGAGCGATCCCTTTGCAACCAACAATTAAACTTAGTAATCCTAGTTACTAGACTGGTTGACAACTACAAAAGGAAGTCACCAAAGCCAGTTTTTCAAAGAACTTCAAATAATAATTCATGCTTTAAATTATCAAATGCTTTCTAGTAATCCAAAGAGAAAATGAAGCTGTCATCATAAATCTGAGTAGTCTAACATATATAGTACTATGCATATATTATTGGAAATGTGTCTTTTCGGTATAAGGTATAAATACTGTGTTTTGTCAATGATAGAGAGAACCTTTTTTGATCTCACCCCCACCCCCCGATAAAGCTATTATTTTGTAATCATTGTTTGATAATGTGCTCGGATGCTAGTTCTTTCGGTAATTAAAAAAAGTTACTAATCCTGTGAATGATTTATCTTGAAATAGTGTTTTCTCTAAGCATTCCTTATATACTATAAGAATTACACTGTATTTTTACTAAATAATTTTACTAAATAACTTAAATTCTGAACTAAGGCCATCAGTTCCATGAGATCTGTTGTCTTTTAATGCATTAATAGCTTCATGTACCTCTATCAACATAATAGGGTTGTCACAGAGATGTTGATTTAAGTCACTCAATTTAATTATGTTAATAAAAGGGTAATGATAAATGTGCAGTTGACAAAATCCGTAAGTAAACAAATCACTGATTTAGTCTTTTGGTTACCAACATTACCATTAAATAGGCATTTTGAAATAGGAAGAGTTTAGTTTAGCCTTCTCTATCCATTTTCTGCAAGATCTAATGAATGCTCCTTTTATGCCATAATGGATAGTTCACCAAAAAATTCATCAAATTCAGTTTCAAGTCTCTTTCTCGGTTTGTAAACCGAACAATTTTAAGGCATTGATGACTTCCATAGCAGGAAGTCATACTGACAAATACTGACAACATACTTTTGCCAATGGTTTCCCCAAAACCATTGTTGCTCCAGTAGTTTTTCTTCTCTTCACCTTAATAATGTTACTTGAAAATAGTCATTTATTTAACTTTTAGCTTCACCATAGGACAGAATTGAGTTGTTCAGTTTCCAATAAAACGATAACCTGTGTATTAGCAGAAATGCTGATCTTCCATTTAGTACTAGGAGTAAGGTTTTCATGTGTTATTTAGAGAAAAATATAGTTTTCCACAGCTCAGGAGGTGTAAATGTGAGGTAAATAGGACAATAGTTCCTCTGGGTTTGTTATCATTTAGCCATTTGCGCCTGAGACAATGAATGGTATCCACATTTAGAAGCTTGTCTTTGGCATCTGGAATGAAGTTGTTGGCATACACACATGATTTTTCCTCACATCTTTCCTGTCACTTTAAGGGACTCCATAAACTCTCAAGTTCCATCCGCGTGAATAAGTCTCCAGGTGCATAGTATGTTTCTAGATTTTACTTAAAATCTGTCTTTTTAGCTATTGACTCTACCATGCCAATTTTGACTTTCAGCTATTTCATTTCAGCACTCAAAAAGTCAATAACATTCGTCACTCCAGAAATTTTGAGTTTTTGTTGATTATTTTCATACTAGCAATTAATTATCCTATGTAGTTTTTAGCAATGCATTGAAACGATTATTAATCGGCCCAGAAAGTGGATGGTGATTGTCAGATCTCTTAAATTTTCACTGCTTGACAGCTGGACACATGACTTACATGGGGTGTCTAAAAGAGAGGGGAATTCTTTCTCACACAATTTGATTTAACCGGATTCATCGTGCCTCAGATAGTCATGCATATTATCCATCAAAGATTTGTGGCAAGCATTCTATGAGGAAGCATCCTATGAAAGTTGGAAGCATCTTATGAGCTTCTTTGTTGGAATAAGCCTCAGACTGAAGACCACTCCTGCTCTGTTTTATTGGATTTTCCATATTCTATTAGCAATAATCTGGTAAAAATATTTTATGCTGCATTAAAAGCAAAATAAAAGTGTGGGGTAGTCTGGGCAGCTCATCAAAGTGTGACTGTTCAGAGCACCATCTTGGACCTCCCCAGCATACTTGACACACGGATAGATTTATAGACCTCCCTACTCCAAGCACTTGGGAACATTCAGGCCTCTTTCATTTTACATTTACATTTAGGCATTTAGCTGACCCTTTTATCCAAAGCAACTTAGAAGGTGAGGAAAAAATGAAGCGATAAATCATAAAGAGGCAATAACATATACAGCTATACACAGTTACAGTTACCAAGATTACAACATTTGAATGCTCGACAGAGATGATACTTGTTGGAAGAGGAAAAAGGGTTAAAGGTTAGAATTTTTTTTATCGAGTTATAAGAGATTTTAGTTGTTTTTTGAATATAGTGAGGGATGCAGCAGACCGAACAGAGTTTGGAAGATCATTCCACCAGCAAGAGGTTGTGAAGGTGAACCTGTGAGCAAGTGATTGTGTGCCCCTTGAAGAAGGTATTACAAGGTGATGTTTATTCACTGACCGTAGGGATCTGGATGGAGTGTAATTGTGTATGAGTTTGTAAAGGTGAGCTGGTGCAGATCCAGTAGTAGTTTTGTTTGCAAGGAGTAAAGATTTGAATTTGATGCATGCGGCAACTGGTAGCCAGTGAAGGGAAATGAGAAGACATGGTCTCTTTAAGGTTCTTTGAAGACAAGTTGAGCTGCTGCATTCTGAAAAAGTTGTAGTGGTTTGAGTACCTGTGCTGGAAGACCGGCCAGCAGAGCATTGCAATAGTCCAACTTAGAAATATCAAGGGCCTGGACAAGGAGCTGTGTTGCATGTTCAGTGAGATAAGGCCTCATTTTCGTCACGTCTTTTGAGATGGTATTAATTTATTTAAAAAACCCTGATCCTTGATTCATGTCACATAAGGGCTTTTTTTAATGGGTGACTTGAGTGTCCATATGACCTGCTCAACTCTTTTATTCTCATCTGTTATAATATACATTATAGCCCCACCTATTAATTTCTCAAGGGTTGCCACATTTTAGCCTGAACAGAGGATTAGGGAGTATGTCTTTTTTAACTACTAAGATTCATTGAATCAAACTTTTTTGTGTGTGTTCCGGTGGCAAATTTAGGAAAAGTTGTATTGTGCTGCTCAGATTAAGTATTAAGTAACAAGCACTACACTAGCCATGCTAACCAGCCTAACTTTGACCCTGTGTTTCCTGCTGGTCTTCCATTTAGCACTAGGAGTAAGGTTTCCATGTTAGTTTTATCTTGAAACAAAGAATCCTCATTAATTATTACAGAGATTATCATTCTCCAAACAACCTAGCAGACATAAGTGATATGCTTGTGGAGGATTTATTGTCATTTAAAACTTGAATTGCAGTAATCTTTGAGTTGCACTTTTGTACACTGGACTATGGAAAGCTTAAAGACACAACTTATGCTTGTGCTTGAACAATTTATGCTTATGCTTGAACACAACTTAATGTGTTTTGAAATATACTAAGCATTTCCAAAGCTGAAAGATATAGTGGTTTAGTTTTAGTTCCAGCATATGCATCCACAAAGGTTTGAGCTAAATCCTGAATATCAACTGACACTTGAACCATCCTGTAAACCACCCACCCTGAAAACCTCTGACAAACTAACACACTAACAAATCACATATACAAATGCATATTTATTGTAGTTCAGTTTGACAGAGATACATACTACATATTATTTCCTGAATGGCCTCTCATACTCCTGTATAAATATACAGTTTATTTTGTAGCATTTGAGTGTTGCATTTTGTAATGTTGGGCTCTATTAATTCACAGACTCAAATTTTTAAGTAAATGTGGTTATCTGAAACACAGTCTACACACTTGTTTACAATTTCCCCCCTCTCTGTTACAGATCTTCTGACATTTTTGACTGTGATGGACAGTTTTTCATGTTCTGTCCTTTTATAATAGTTAGTTTCACTGTATTAATTTGCCAAATCTCATTCATAAACAAGAGTTTACATCCGTCATCAAAACAAACACATTTGAGCAAAACTTCAGCTATTGTATTGATTAAATAGTGAGATGATTAGGCTGCTCATATTAGACTCTTTCACACAGTAATCCTGGTAAATGACCATGGAAATAACTACCAGTAAATACAAAAATGTGCCATTTACACAAGCAAAAGTGTTTTATCTTTTTACCTTTTGGTACATATCAGTACCAAAATACCGCTAAACTTGGTTATTGCTAAACTGTTATTTCATAAGCTCTAAATGGCTGTAGCACCACCAGTGTTTGAAATCATGGCAGGTTATGACTTTGTATCTGAACATACATGGTCAGTATTTTTGTTGATGTATCTATACATAATTGGACTTTAGGTTCCTTGCCACTGTCAGCCTGTTGGCCTGCTTACTGGGAGACTGCTTACATTTAGCTTATTTTAGGGTTTTATAAATTGTTAATGTTCTAACTACTAGCAATCTAACTACAGTCCTACTATTTCACTATTTCTTTTTACTCTTATTCTCTTTTCATGATGCAGTGTTCATATATTCTATGATAACATTACAATTTGCTTATACTCCTGTTCTGTAAACAGTACACAAGATTGTAATTGTAAATAGATTGTAGATGGCTATGAGCTCGGTCCCAGACTTCCTCACTCCGTTGCAACCAGTCTGTGAAAGAAGGGAGGTCTGTGGGTTTACCGGACCAGGCGAAAAGTGGAGGCTGGTACCCCAGGACACACTTGAAAGTGTGTCATACCTGTGGCTGGTTTGACCAGAGAGTTCTGAGCATATTCGGCCCATATCAGAAATCTACTCCAATCATTCTGGTTCTAGTGACAGTAGGAACGTAAGAACCGGATTATTTCTTGGTTGAGACGCTCCGTTTGTCCGTTTGATTGAGGGTGATAGCCTGAGGTTAGACTCACATTGACGCAGAGTCCCCTGAAAAAGAGTGACCACACTCGGGATGTGAACTGGGGACCACGATCTGAGACAATGTCCTTAGGCAGACCATAGAATCTGAAGACCTGATTTACTAGTAATTGGGCGGTCTCGAATGTAGAGAGGAGTTTGGGCATGGGGACGAGGCGACATGCCTTAGAGAATCTGTCAATGATAGTGAAGATGGTGGTCTTACCAGATGAATTAGGAAGATCAGTGATGAAATCTACGACCCATGTCGTAATTTCCGCTCAGCTGCAGTGAGTTTACGTGAAAAGAAGGCACAAGGAAACATCTTGGGGGGAGTATCCTGACGTTGAGAGAGAACAGCCCCAACTCCTGTGTTTGAAGCATCTACCACCACTATGAATGGTTGGTCGGGATCTGGATGTTGCAGAATAGGTGCTGTAGTGAAACGGGTCTTGAGTTCATCGAAGGAGGACTGGGCTTCGGGGGACCAGGGTAAACGAGATCTCTTGCCCTTGGTGAGGGCCGTCAAAGGTGCCGCAACAGAGCTAAATCCTCTTTTAAATCTTCTATAGAAGTTTGCGAAGCCCAAAAACCATTGTAGTTCCTTTATGGTACGTGGTCGTGGCCATTCAGTAACTGCCTGAACCTTCCTCTCATCCATAGCCACACCCTCCTGACTGATGACATAACCCAAAAAGGAGGTGCTGGTACGATGGAACTCGCATTTCTCCTCCTTGGCGTACAGTTGGTTCTAGATGAGACACTTCAGAACAGCCCTCACATGTTCCACATGTTCCTCGAACGTATCAAAGTAGATGAGGATGTCATCAATGTAAATTATCACCCATCTCTCAAGCATATCTCTGAACACGTCATTCATAAAGGATTGGAATATAGACGGACTGTTAGCTAGACTGAAAGGCATTAACAGGTATTCATAGTGTCCACTGGTTGTTGAGAATGCGGTCTTCCACTCATCTCCTTCTCGTATTTGAATCAAATTGTAGGCACTGCGCAGATCCAACTTTGTGTAGTACCTTGCCTTGAGCAGCTGCTCAAGAGCGGCAGGAACTAGAGGAAGAGGGTAGCGAAATTTAAATCTATGTAATCTATGCAATCTATGTAATCTATGCATGGTCGAAGTCCACCGTCCTCCTTCTTGACAAAAAAAAGAACCCTGCTGCAACTGGAGAACTGGAAGGACGAATAAAACCTTTGCTTATCTCCTCTTGGATGTATTCTTTCATTGCTTCAGACTCTGGTTGTGGTAATTCAGCTCCCAGTATGAGATCAATAGCGCAGTCAGTAGTCCGGTGTGGAGGAAGTTGCGATGCACCCCCCTTACTGAACGCCTCTCTCAAATCGGTATACTCTGAAGGAAGACTGGACCCAGACTTGGGGCATTCCTCAGGAGGCTTAGGAAGAGAAACTTGGCATAGCAATTTGGCTAGACAGTTAGTGAAGCAGTAGGGGGACCACTTGACGATTTGGCCCTCCTTCCAGGAGATTACAGGGTTATGTATCTGTAGCCAGGGTAGTCCCAGGATCAAGGGGTACTTAGGTGAGGAAATGACATAGAAACTGATCTTTTGTGTGTCGCACCGAGCTGGAGCTCCAACTCAGAGCGGTAGTCTGACGAATTCTGCCCCTCCCAAGTGGACGCCCATCTAGCGCCTCCACTGTTACAAAGGAAGTACAAGGGGTTAGCTTGATAGGGGTTAGTACTAGGGGTTGCTGAGTGAATTCAGTGGAAATGAAATTCCCAGCCGCCCTGGAGTCTATTAAAGCCTGAGTAGAGATGGTCTGGTTATCAGTGGTAATTATAACAGGGACCTTAATGATTGAAGGTGAGGAGGTATTGACTGAAACTGTACTGAGACCGGGGTCTCGAACTGGGTGATTGGGGCATGAGGACTTGTAATGACTAGGTCTTCGATGCTCTCTCTCCTCCATGGTTAAGCAGGTGAAAGCTAACTGCATGGGTTCAGGCTGCTCGGGTTCTCTAGGTAAGGGGCGTGTGATAGGTTGTGAAAACCGTCTTGAGCAGATTAAGTGACCAACCTGAATAATAAGCTCAATGAACTCTTTCAGGCTTCTGCCCTCGTCTCGGCAGGCTAGTTCGGATTGTAGTTCTGGGCTTAAACCTTTACGAAACAGCAGCTTGAGCGTGTCCTCAAACCAGTCCGTCTGGGCAGCGAGTGTACGAAAATTGAGGGCATAGTCCACAGCTGACTGATTCCCCTGGGATAGGCTGAGCAGTTGTTCTCCCGGACTTCTTCCCTCAGCAGGGTGATCGAAACCTCTCAGAATACCTCTCAGAAATGTTGAAGGAATGCTTCAAAGGTGGGAAACAGTGCCATCCACCCTCCATACTGCGGTCACCAAGTCCAGAGCTTTCCCGGTGAGCAAGGAGCTGACGAAAGCTATCCGACTTGTATCCGTGGGGTAGAGAGCGGGTTGTTGTGTCAGGAAGATTGAACAGTGGAGGAGGAACCCCTTACATCTAGCAGGACTTCCATAATACTTTTCGAGGAAAGCTATTTGTGGACTGAAGTCTTTTGTAATGATGAGGGTTGCGCATGGGGATCCATTTGCAGCTTTTATTAGAGAAACAGACAGGCAAGGTCGGGCAACAGCAAACAGGGACAACAGAGGTAGGCAGAAGAGTAAACGTGATACAGGCGTGGGTCAAGGCAGGCAGCAAACAATCAGAAAACAGGTAACAATCCAGTAAACAGGGCAGGCAGCAAACAATAGAAGAAACCAGATAATCCAAACGGTAACAGGTAATCCACAGTAAGTATAATAAATGCTCAGTAATGTCGCCGGGGCAAAACAAGACTTCGCACTGAGCTAAGGAAAGTCAGGGGTTTAAATACACAAAGGCTAATGAGGTTCAGGTGAGCAAACAGGAAGTAGTCAAATGTATTCTGTGTTATACATGTTTGGTAATGTTCTCTGTTTTTATTTTCATTTTTTAAAGCTGCTTTACAATGCAACATTGTAAAAAAGCATTATATAAATAAAAATGAATTTAATTTGTTTTTTTTTTTTGGTGGCAAATGTTTATTTTCAGGCAGCTGCTCTTGACCCAACAATATTGTATTAGACAACTTCGGAATAAACTACTGAACTGAGGGGGAATACTGTGGGCACTAGTTTCCGAAGGCACAAATGCTACCTTGGGTTAGAAAACAGTAATGTTTATACATACTGCAACATGGATATGTGTTTAAACTTTGATGAAGAGATGAAAAAAACATCATCTAAACTGGTACATCTGTAATCCTATTCTGTAGTTACACACATCATACTAGTAATTTACTGGTAATGTTGTAATTTGGTAAATTGTGAGAACTGATTTACTGGAATTTTTTGTAAAGGTCCTGTTCACACATGATCTGTTAATAGTAATTTTACCAGTAGAAAAAGTATGTGTGAAAGAGTCATTCATTTATTTAGTGTGTCCTACTTACAGATTATTTTACAAAACTTTGAGACATGAGAGAAAGCTTCTTAATTTATTATAGGATTTATGGGCATTCACATGTCATCTGGGATAGCTACCTTCTCTGTAGTCCTGGGCACCGACCCAAGAACCATCCATTAATTACCTCATGCACATTGCACAAAAATGGTAATGACTTCATGAACCTAGTTAAGTCTAATTTGTTTGAATGATTTTACACACTCTGAAATGCCAGTCAGATGTCTTTTTCTGTCTAAAGTAGGCAGTTTATGACCAGTATAAGGAACAAAGTGTGACTATGCAAGACTATCTTCCATGTGGCTCTGCTAGCATATCGAATGTAGTACAACAGAGCAAATGATTTTGTGCACCTATAATTTGTGTTGTCTGGAACATTCAATATTTAATATGACTTAAATAGGAACTTAGTATTTCCTAGCTCTACCACCCATTTCATTTACTTTTACTTTGTTTTACAGCTGGTTATTCTGACAGAACTCACTCATTCTCATGGCAATGAGAGGGCCGGCCTGTCAAACCCCACCTATCCAGGAACAGGAAGTATTTATAACAGAGAAAACTTCCAGTTAAAGCTTTCTCCTCCACCATTGGTGGAGTAGATGACTCCGCCCATTGTTACCAACTCTAATAAAGGGGTGCCATGTCTGTATAGAACTGCTTTCTCATTTTTGTGATTTTGTGTTTTAATAAACAGTGCTTTGCTAGTCACTATATTAATCCAGTTGTTAGTGTCAAATCAGTCAATTCTCTAAACTGTTAAATAGTTTTTGTTTAAATAGTTACATGTTAAATGGAATATAGAAATGTCCAGTTTTTACACTTAAGTTTTTACACTTAGCTGAGGGAAATAAAGACAACAGGTGTTGTTTATAGGTGTGGATAACAGGTGTGTGGATATACTGTATATGTCTTTATCTACATATCCGTATCAGTGATTCTTATATACACAGTATTATACACTGGAAACAGTGGGATGTATGTGTGTGTGGTAGAGATTTGATGCACAGAGAGTTCTCTAGGTGATGGAAGAATTGTTCTCCTTATACACTAATTTCAATGCCCTAAAAACAGTGCCTGCACATCCTCTTGATAGAAGTGAGCACGGTCAGGTGTGTTGTCTTTTGAGAGAGGACATTAAGCTAGCGTGACTTTAAAGTCTCAACAGGAGGAATCGGTGGGTTCAACCTCCTAGCATCTCTGAGGAATCTGATTATCAGATTGTGCCTTTCTAAGGATTTCCCATCCTGTGTAACATGACCTGCTGTGATACGAGCCATGTACACCTTCAGGGTTTGGGGAGACAGCTGTCTCTCCAACCTCTCCTGTAGGAAGGTAAGCACGGATTGCACTGATGAGGCATGTCTTCCCCTCAGTAAGAACACCAGTCCATGAAAAGACACCACTTAGGGGTGTAGAGCTTCCTGGTAGAGAGACTCTAGCCTGAGTAGGAGTGTTTACCATCGCAATGGCAGTGTTGGCAGTGGCAGTGTTTACCACCCACTGTCGCAGTGTTATCCATCCGGACCAAAATGTGCTTGCCCTGCATCACCGTCCGCAGCTTCCACAGGGCAAACAGGACTGCCATCAGCTCCTGGCGTTTGATGTGTCAACGGAGATGAGAACCTGTCTAGGACCTAGAGACTGCATGCCCGTCGCCAGCTCACAACCCTCGATCTGACCACACGCTGAAGGAACAACAACACATTGGTACCATGCCATTTTTG
Organism: Chromobotia macracanthus; assembly: GCA_036877525.1. Lineage (NCBI taxonomy): Eukaryota > Metazoa > Chordata > Actinopteri > Cypriniformes > Botiidae > Chromobotia > Chromobotia macracanthus. The sequence goes on from JAZGTH010000026.1 coordinate 1,550,824, forward strand.
TGTGTTAAGGAAGTGTATCACAGAAGTCTGCACAGGTGGGCATATATTGTAGTGTAAGGTACTGTTGATACCACTCTGTTGAGTAAGTGTATCACAGAGGTCTGAATCGCCCTGAATCACTTCTTATCAACCTGACGTGCATAAATGTATGTATAGAAAAACCTGACCCAAGACAGACACAATGAAATTAGACCAGAACTGACCTGACCCGATGGCATTTATTTTCAAACCCGACTGCACTTGAATGAAAGAAGGTAACTTGGTTGGTCACATTAAAAGTTGACGACACGCGCGTCTATTGTATTGTTGTCTATCACAACCAGACATTGGTTCATGGGGTTAGTGCAAAAAGCCTCAAGGTGGGCTGTTTATTGTAAATAGACACTCCATTAAAGGGATTGGGTCTGATCCGGTCCATTTAGAAAAAGCACATGTATTTTAAATTACCTGAGACCTAAGGCAACTGATACCAAACCCGACCTGTGTCCGAGGCACTCGTCAAAGTTTTGGACCTGAACCTGCTCAGTTTTTTGGATCCAAGTGGACCTGTGAAGACCTCTAGTCTGCGTGGGTAGGTGTTAGTGTAGTCCTGTACATCTATGTCAGTGTGTTGAGAGAGCTTGGGAGAGTAGCTGTGACTGTGGCTGTGTGAGAACATACACTCTGTATCTTGTGGGTTGTGTTCCCTTTTAGGAGTCTTGAATGTGATTTAACAGAGGGGCACAGTTATTGTCATATTTAAAAGGGGTGTATGAGTGTATAAGCTTTATCAAAATATCCATGTGTCCACCCTTATGTAAAGAACTTATAGATAAGCTCTCAAATAAAAGGGAACCAAAGATATGATGACGAAATGGCCAAAGGGGGCATTTGATGTAGCATTGTATGAGGAAATAGAAACCTTGATTAAAAAAAACATAAAACTAAAGAAAGTAGCTAAAAGAATAAACAGAGAAAGAGAACAAGAGAGAGAAGTGTTGGCACTGTTTTTGTTTCTGACAAAAAACAAAATAATGCTTCATCTGGTTTAGGGTTAATATTCTGTGTCTTCATCTAGATTTCTGATTATAGTTTTCAGACTAAAGATCATACTCCTAACTTGTTCTTCCTGACTGAGGAACTAACAGTGTGTGTGTGTGTATGTTAATGAATCTAATGTGTGCACTATGCCTAGATTATCACAGAATGACGTTTTTGACAAAAATAAAAAATTGCTTAATCTTGGGGAAGTAAGGGATAATGCATTTAACAAGCAGGGGTTCCATCCTGTTGCAAAGGTTAATCCTAATTTGCTTCCAATAAAGAAAAAGCCATTGTGTCTATGTTCATAGCATTATACAACAGTCAACACTCAGTTTTCTTATTTGAGTGAATGTTTTGATTCTTACATAAATTAATCTACATGGGGATTAAGATTAAAACTTAAAAAAGGATACAAAATGTTCATATATGTTTTTGTTTAATATGTTTACTTGTCTTACACTGTCTTTTTTAATAATTGCTTAATACATGTTTAGTTACCTATTGTTTAATCATTGCTTGTATATCTAAATATGGTTTTGTAAAACCTGTTTTTTTAGAAAATATTTTAGGTTATTTTAAATGTATTGAGCTCTGGAAAAAATTAGGAGACCACTTCAATTTTTCTTGAATCAGCATCTACATTTATGGAATTTGTTCCATTCCAGTGTCTGTACTGAAGTACTGATTAAGTGATCACCTGAACCAAATATTATTTTATGAGGAAAAGTATAGAAAACACGGTTCATCACTATCCTATTGTAATAGGGCCAGCTGGATGGCAAAAACAGTGCTAGCAGAACCTCAAAAGTAAGTGGAATCAAATAATAACTGTTGACCATGCCAAAAGAGTTGAAAAGAAAGTTTCTGAGTGAGGAAAAGAAGGGTTCAATTCTGGCTTTTTTAACAGAGGGATATAGTGAGTGTCAGGTTGCTTCCATCATGCATGAGTACTACGATACCAAATTTGTCATAATCAATGATACTTCCTGTCGGCCATTTTGAATTACGTAGCATCTAGAGACACAACAAAAAGCTATGGAATTTGTTTTGATACCTCTTACCATTCTCATATATGTTTGCAAATTTTATGGCAAGCACATAAAATTTGATATGAGGCTATATCTTTGCCATGCTCTGGGGTATTGACACAAAACGTGTGTCAACAATGGCCTTAGGCTCTATCTTTGCTGTACTTAAAATTTTAGGCGTCATTTTCACAACATTCTGACCACCTCAAAAAAAGTGGTGACAGTGCCACCTATTGGTTAAAATTGATAAATGACTATATTGTGTTGTAATGGGTTTTGTAATGGGTAATGGGTGTTGTAACTATGTTTCCTTTAACAGCTTTTCCTAATCTTATTTTTCTCAATCTCATAGACATCCACAAATGTATCTCTCAGTGCCATCTAAGCAAAACATCACTATAACTCTCTTACATATTAGTGGTGCTTGCGAAGCAAGTGGTGAATGTGATTTGTTTTTACTTCTGATTCCTTAGCTCATGACAATTCAAACGCACCATATGATGTCATTTTCTATCAAAAACGAATTTTTCGACCTCCTCCTAAGGCGCATGTTCGATTTTTATGAAATTTGGTGTGTTTTATCTAGAGACACCCCTGACAAAAAGTTATTAAAAGTTCTTTGATTGGCCAGTCCGTTCTTGTACAGTGCATCAACAAATTCGACGAAGAGTATGCAATAATGCAATAATATAAGGCTGCATCTTGGTAATACAACACTTTGGTATATTTATAAGAAACGTGGTACTTGTCATCACAGGCATGACCTGAGGGTGCATGCACAGTTTTGTCATAGTGCCACCTACTGGTACAGATATATGAAAAATGGCTGTTTTTGCTTATAACTTTTAAAAACCTTGGTCTATAATTATGAAAGTGGTCCCTTTAGATTCCCTAAGACATGCTGAGTCAAACCATATCTGACATTTCATGGTTGGCCATTCTGAGTGTCATCCATTTTCAATTTTGTTGTAAAATGCAGTATTTAACAAACACAATTGCGTTTCGTTACAAAACGAAACTTGATAATAAGAACATGGCTTATTATCACCATATTCTGAGGTGACCGGCAAAGTTTGGGATCAGCTCCAACTAGTTGTCAAAATATATAACAAAATTTATGAAAATACATGTCACGTGATTGCAGTAACATGTAATTGAAATAACATTTTCAAGCAACTTCTTTCATTAAATTCTTTGGCTCATGCCAAGTACTACGATACCAAATTTGTCATTATCAATGCTACTTCCTGTCTGCCATTTTGACTTCTCTCAGTGTTTGTCTGATTTGCATGTATGTAGTATCTGAAGACACTTACTACAACAGTTATGGAATTCATGTTGATTGTTTGAATTGTTCGCTTATAACGTGTCAACAAATTTGATGGTGCACATATAAAATGGAAATCAGGCTTTATCTTATCAGGCTTAACAAAACTTTGTAGGTGTTGGATTTGGTGAAAGAGTCACCTAATTATACCCAAGATCAAAAGTTATAAATTGTTCCTGGTGTAATGGGTTTTACTTATTTTTTAACTGCTTTTCCTAATTTCGTTAGTAGAAATGTCCACAAATATTTCCCTTGGTCCCATTTTCCACATGATTTTACTATAACACGTCACAAAATATTAAGTAGTTATGTTTTTTTATGCAGTAAATATTCATATTGAAACATTAGTAACAATATAAAAGTTATTCTTACCCTATCTTTTTCAAAATTGGAAAATTTCTCTGCCAAAACTTGGCAGTTGAAGGCAGCCATTTTGGATATAGCATTCAAAAACCCACTACTGCATGCAATGTACAGATAATCCACCAGAGGGCAAAAATAATGTGTCAGGTTGTATTCAACAGGTTTATCAGGGAAGTATTGATCACGTTGATGACCTAGAGGTCTCAGAAACCCATGTATCAAATATGATACAAATGGCATTATGGTAATATTATATTCTATTCAATTTTTTAATTCAATTAATTTATATAGTGCTTTTTATTACGTTACATTGCGTCAAAGCAGCTTTACATATAATAATAAAAAAAACACAAAACAAGTGTCAGACATGTTTTACACAGAATACATGGTATTATTGCAATTAATATGTGTAAGATGTATATTAATAAAACTAATTAGGCATACTAGGTTTATAGTTGTAGCACAGGAATGGAGACGGTTGGATCCATTCACAGCACTTCATTAATAATAGCAAACAGTATAACAAGGGCTAGGCAAATCAACAACAGAGACAGGCAGAGGTCAAGGCAGGCAACAGACAATCGTAAACTATCATAAACAAAATATAGAAACTAACTAGGCTGGATGTATGTAGGTAATGGTAAGTTTCCTAAAGAAGTCCACCATATCCCGATGATCTGTCTCAGGAGTCATACCATCCTGTCCCTCACCATCTGGTCTTGATAAAGTTTGGATCCAGCCGACTACAGTAACTTGGGGAAAGGAAAGACAGTTCGATTTAATGTGGAGCCAGTACATCTGTTATAGGAAGTGTCGCCGGTTCTGGTTTACCTAATTAATGCAGCAATTAATTACATGTTTGCTGGTGGTGATATCATAAAAAAGTCCTACCTGTTGCAACATTCCCTACTCTCCCTTTTCTTATAAAATAGCATCTCAATCATAGTAAAACCTACATACAGTTCCCAACAAAGGTATTGTTTAATGTAAAACATGTTGAAGATTAGTGGACAGGCTCTCGATAAATTGAATTGTAGAGACCCCTAAAATGTGCTTATGTAATAAGTATGAAAAATATTAAAATGTATGTTATTATTTTGTTTACTTTTATGTGTAATTACATGTAAGTACAGTCACCAGCATTTTTTTGTTTCATATGCAATTATGTATTTTATTTAATGCCAGTGTATTGTTGCTGGCCAATGATTGTTCGGTTTGTTTTGAAGTTGCGTCATGACGTGAGTTTTTTTGCGCAAGGAGGATATAGGTGGTATCGCACGTTAGAAGAACGTGCTGCCCGCAAGTCTGCTGTCTAAATGAGAACTAGCTAAATCTTTTTTTTGGAGACTAATATATTATTTGATGTAATACAGTTGAGGACAAAATTATTAGCCCCCCTATGAAATTTTAGGTTTCCTCAAGATATTCCCAAGTACCTATTTAACAGAGCAAGGAATTTTTAACACAGCATTTCTGAACATACTGTTTTTCGCTAGAAGGACCAAAATATTTATATTTGCACACCAAAACATTGTTATGGAAGAAAAAGCTAAAATGACCAGGGACATTATTATTAGCCCCCTATAAGAAATGACCATTTATTAAGTCATCGCACAAGCCACCTTTGTGCAGTGATGTGCTTTACCTTCACAGGTGATGTGTGTAAAGGTGATCAGGTGAAACAGGTGATCTCACTCAATAATTAAGTTAAATTAAGGTATAAAAGCCTCAGTATGGGTCATTGAGCTGTCATTTGAGAAAGCAACATGCCAAAAACAAAGGAAATTAGTTTGGACTTGAGACAAAGAATTATTAATGCACATAAAACAGGAGAAGGATATACAAAGCTATCCAAGCGTTTCCAAGTCTCAAGAACTGGAGTGAGAGGTATAATCAGGAAATTCAAAGAAAGCCACACAGTGCAGAACAAGGTAGGAAGCGAAAGATTTCAAAGACACTGGAAAGAAAATTAGTGAGAAATGTGTCTAAAGACCCCAGAACAACTGCCAAGACACTGGCGAATGACTTGGCCACATCAGGAATCATAGTCTCTAAGAAGACCATCACTAGAGCTCTGCACAGGAATGAACTGCGAGGTTGCAGACCAAGAAAAACTTTTGAAGAAAAGACACCTTCAAGCCAGACTTAAGTATGCTCAGGACAACCTGGAGAAAGATTATTCATACTGGAAGCATGTCTTATGGTCTGATGAGACTAAACTAGAGCTCTTTGGCCACAGAGACACTGCTTACATTTCGAGAATAAAGGGAGAGGCATTCAACTCAAAGAACACCGTCCCCACAGTGAAACACGGTGGTGGGAGTATTATGCTGTGGGGATGCTTCAGTGCATCTGGAACTGAAAATCTTGTCAAGGTGGAAGGGATCATGAATAAAGAAAAATATGTGGATATTTTAAAAGAAAACCTTAAGCAGTCAGCAGTGAAACTAGGTCTGAGTCATCACTTCATCTTCCAACGTCCTCCAGACGAACAAGGTGAATGTCATCGAATGGCCTGCACAAAGCCCTGACTTAAATCCAATAGAAAATATGTGGGGTGACCTAAAGAAAAATGTCCATGCCAGAAAACCATAGAATCTGGAGGAACTTGAGAGAAGAATGGGCCAGGATTCCTCAAGTGAAGTGTCAGAGACTTGTTGACGATTACAACAAACGACTGCAGGCAGTTATTCAGCAAAAAGGATACACAATTGACTATTAGAATGTGGGGGGCTAATAATTTTGACCCTGGTAGTTTTTGTGTTTTGTGTAATATTTTCATTTCTGTGTGGAATATAAAATAATGTAAGCTTCCAAAATAAAATTAGGACGTCTAAAAAAGCTGTGTTATTTTTTTTTTGCTCTGGTTAAAAGCACTTTTGAAATACTTTTAAACCAATGACTATTTTGTAGGGGGGCTAATAATTTTGTCCTCAACTGTCCTCAACTGTATAAGGCCCAAACAACTATAGAGAGACTGGACAGATCGTGAATTGTCGTCAGTGGATCAGTTGGATTCATTGGACTGATTGTGCTGGGAAGCTGTGTGCTCGTGACGTGAGCGACTTCAATATTGCTTCAGTTTTCATTGGGAAGTAAGTTAACTCATTTTCAAGACTACTGATCGTGTGGGATTACCTTGGATGACATTGATAGTAAATGTGCACCAACGAACTGGGCCCCAACGGTTACGAGCGATCGCTTGTTTGAACTGCGTAATACACTTGTGCATATCTTAACTATTCATTTATGTTGTGTATTGTTTTTCTTTACAACAAAAACCACAGCTATTTGTTAGTGTAACAATAAAGCTATTATTAAATATTGTTAGTATTAACAATATTACTAACAATATTATTAATATTGTTAGTGTAACAATAAAGCTAATAGTAATAATTATTCCTATTGTTATTCACTCTGAAAAATCTAGAAATTCATTTGATTTTGTCTGTTTAACTTTTATAGTGGGTATTTAGTTATTTCTTAGTACAGGGTTGTTTCACGTGTTTAATCCAAAGAGAAAATACACCGGCCAAATTCACCATTCAACTGCCGGGAACCTAGGCTTTTGTTTAAGATATTTCAATTAACCCTTACGGTTAAGGGAAGGGTTACAGAATTATATGCTTTTTTCTCACAAAAATGTTTTATGTGGCGTAGTGAAGTTTCTCCATTGACATACATTAAACAATAACAGCCTCTGGTCTCTTTCTGGTCTGCTTCCTGCATTATGCGTTCTTTAGCTGTGATTTAGATTGGTGAATCTAAAGTCACACAATGTTAAATTCTGGGTAAATGTTTTGACACCATCTCTATGTCCCAATTTGCATACCACCATCCTAAATAGTAATCAAAATAAGAATTGGTATGTCCCAAAAAAAAGTACCCGGATGGTCTACTAGGTCTGGTGAAAATTTTAAGTGCAGATCCATGAACACTACCAGCTTGCCCACAACTCAATGTGCGAGGGGGACACTACACTGAATTAATATACCAAATGAATGAAGAAACAATGAATGAAGAATTGCTTAATGCAATACAGTTGTATTTTGATGTGTGTGGTTGTTAATGTCATAAAATGTTATCTAGGCAACAACTGTCACTTCCGCTCTGAGTTAGTATATCTCTGAGTTTAAGATACCAGAAACTCACTAGCACAAAGTCAGAGCGATCCTCCTAATATGTGCTCTGTGCCAATTGCCTGCTTATACTAATAATCCTGCAAATCATCCTACATCAGACAAGAATGGAACAACATTCCCCTTCCAAAGGATTTTATGATCCTGTGCCTTCCAGAGATTATATATTTATATATAAATGTATTTAGACCACTTCTGCTACTAGGATGTTAAGACTTACAACTCGCATAACATTTCTTGAAAAAAATCACATACCCTGATTTTAAATTAGAAAACACATTGGGCATGAATATTAATATGTAAATTTTAGACCTCTCGAAACAAGGCGATAGTTGTTTTCACAGAGTGGGGACCATCAGTACACAGCATTAACTCCCTGAGGTTATTTCTTTGTCATCGCGCTGTAGTCTCTGCCCTATTTTACAAATAAATCTATGATTATAAAGCTAATAATTTCCCAGATGGTAGGGAAATTATTACTTTCACTCCATCTAATCTTAGTGTGAAATGCAGGAGTTTAATTGACAGACAAATCCCTGTTCATGAATGAGAAAATAAAGTTTTATAACTGTAATGTATAAGCACGTGATCTAATTTAATTATAATGAATTAGCCAATTATAGGTTATGATCAATGCTAATTTATTCCATAAATCCTTGTCACTTTATTGAATTACATGGCAGGGTAACACAGCGTAGGCTGACTTGCTATTTATGTATAACACATATTAACTGATATTTACCCTGTTTAATTTCTCCTCTTGTCCAAAACTCTTCTTGGGTCATTTGATTCACCCATACGTTTACATTTCTGGGAGTTATCTTTGGCAACAGATGCTGCTGTAAATGATAACGAGTAATAGCTCTCTTGGTTTTGGAGGACTTTAGTTATATTCGCCAGAGACAGCAGTTTCTACAACCTGTAGTTTATTGTGCCAAAGTAGGATGGAAGGCTTTGCCCTGTTTTAGATTTCTTAGTCCTTTTTAGAACTAAACCATTCTCTGAGGAAACCTGGGTTTAGTATGCTCAAGATTTCTTTATATTGTAAGTCAAATGAAAGTTTGGTGGCTGTTGCTGCCTTTCACACATCCTATGTGGTTGCTCCTTGGGAGGCACCATCTGGTGTCCCGATTTGTTCCTGGCACCCTGAGGATGAGGCCTGTGGCTCAGGTTAGCCTGGGATCTAACCACAGTACTTAAAAGGTTGTCTCTGGCAACCTTCAAGCTCCTGGACTCTGCTTTCTTCAGATGCATCCCCTTTCTTGTGGTACCCTTGTTAGACTGATGTGGATTAATCCACAGTGCTTCAGGCTTTCCATCCTCCTCTCTATGTGTCGGCAGAACAGCAGTAGTTTAAATTTTCCTGCCCTTTAAAGGCACTCAAGATCTTTGTCAGAGGATCTCCCACTTAAGAAAACTTATCAACTACTGGTATGTTTTAGGCCACTAAGAGGGGTTGTCATATCCATGACCTATGACGTGCAGTCGGCCTTCGTCCTTTTCATTGAGAGGGCATTCTGCTACTTCCATTAATTTGAACAAACTATTTAATGATTAAAGTGGCTGCCGTGTTTACATGTATGAGCCTAATCACCTTTAAACAAATAGAATTTATTTAAACAAAAACATCCCCAAGGGGGAAAACAAGAACCAAAACAAGACAAGAAATAATCTAAACAAGAAAACCAAACAGGACTTGAGATAACAAAACCAAGACAAGATCAAAACAAGGCTAGACTTCTTGACTTATACAGAAAACAAGAAACATCAGGAACAGAAACAAGATACAATACACCAGCACAAGACAGCAAACACAAGGGCATTAAATAAGACAAAAAACAAGTCAGGTAACGAGGGCAGACAGGTTGGAGGAATGAACCAACGACGGAGGATTAATGAGGAAACGAGGGTGGGGTCGAAACACGAGACAGGAGAGCACAAGGTAAACAAACAATAGACAGGTCACAAAGACACAGAGCATGAGTCTAGATCCTGACTCTAAGAAACAAGAACCAAGACTAGGATTGGATCAGGATCCAAACATTATGCTCTGACACAAAACACAGGATGTCAGGATCCTGTCAAGAGAACTAGGAAAAACTCAAGACAAGAAGCCAGGACCCTGGCACATATATTATGAACCTGCTTGATGACATCAAATATGCCCCAATCCCCCCTTTCATGCATGTTCCTATACGTTTATTTTATCCAATGTTTTATGGGTGTATTAATAATTTCAAAAATAGCTCCAGGATACATCTCAAACATGTTAGACGTGCCTGCAGTAAAGTAGTCTCAGCAGGGCTTTTGTTTAACCACACAACATCTTTGTTATTATATGTGAGACTGTTAAAGATATGCCACTTGAACACTAAGAGTGTTTATGTAAGAGAATCTGTTGTATTAGGCAGATGGTATAGCCACTTTTACACAAAGAAAGAGAGACTCACACAATCACAGAAATGTGCATGTACGCACAGTCTGGCAAAGGGAGACACTGGCATATTGTCCTTCCCTTTAGTGTTTAAGAATAAACCCACATTAACTTTATGTTGAAGGCACTGTTTTATAATGGCAACTCATCAGAAATAGTAATCCCTCATAAAAGCGATGTTGTTGAAGAATAAAGACTTGAAAGATTTATCCTTCCTTTATTTAATGCCAATTACCTCATATATAATTATCTATATTAGGGGCTAATGTATGTGATTTAAATAAAGGTTGGCAGTTAGGATGGGGGCTCTGCTGGGGAGCTGTTCCTGTAGTTCAATTGTAATTGAGCATGTAAATGTATACTTTGTACTTTAAGTTGGTTTGAAAAAAGCATCAGCCAAATTGCATTTGGAACATACAATAATACAATAACAATAATATAATACAATGGTATTAATACAATAATACAATAAACTGCTATTGTGTGTATGTGTATTGTCTGTACACCTGTGTTGCTGCTCCTGCCAAAGTTCCAAACGGTTTTTATTACTGTTTTATTCCACTTTCTTTTGTTGATGATGTATTCTGTATTGGTAATGATGTAGTCTGTAGTAATAAACATTCAAGGCTAATGGCACAAAATTACATTTAGTTTTCTTTGAATCCCCAATGCCTCCTTGGCCACTTGTTAGACCTTGATTACATAATGAAAATTTATTTTTATTCTTTTGTCTTTTTATGAAGTACCATAACCAAGGTGGTTTCAAGATTAGATTATGAACGATTTTAAATGTTTGGTCTTATTCTTTAATTTTTTTTCTAAGGTGTTTGCAGTCAATTGAAAACACTGAAGCTCAGTTTCATTTGGAGTACAGAGTGCCAGTTTTTGAATAGATTGAAGACAAAACATTACAATAACTAACTTGGTACAAACAGGCTATGCAACTTGCAAATACTAATCAGGTGTTCTGCTTTCATCCTATTTTGTTTAATAATGTGATAATATTCAGGTCACTGGCAAGTGCAGGAATATTTGATCACTGAGCTAAACAAAAGGTTGTTTTCTTTATGTCACTTTGTCTATATGTGTGTGAATATTTGCTATTTAAAAAGTATCTACATTGCATTTGCACTGGAGAAATGACACAGAAATTTATTTATATGAAATCTACCTGTGCGTTTATTTACACACCTTACAGCATATTGTATTGTATTTGTATATATTGTATAAAAACAGTACTAAAAATATATACTTAGTCTGTTTTATGTATATTATTTTATGAACATAAGCATTGCATCTATTAAATAAAATTGTCTTGCTGCAAAATTAAATGACTAAACTATTATCAAAATTGTTCTCCTTTACAGAGCTCATACTCATCAGTCTCTCTAAATAGTTACAGTTAGACCTAAAATAATCAAATATGGTTTAGTTTAATAATATTAATGCAGTTGTGCACTTCTTGTGGCAAAAACACTTTTGAAATGTATATGCAGCTCTGAAAATTTTTCATAATACCAAGTGTCACCTAACCAAACTAATTTACTACAAAACGTTAACTAAGGTCAGAGGTTATTTACATAGTGAATAAAGCATAAGGCATGCTGTGTAGTGTAGATATCACTATTAATTATTATAGGAGCAATCACATTTTGTCGTGACGCCCTGCAAGCATCCAGTGTTGATACAAACGCACATTTGTTTGACTATATTAGTCATTCCACAGACCTCTATTGTTTTGAAATCAGACTAATGACCTAACCCTCACAAAAATATATGCTTGCACTAGATTTAAAAAAAACCTCACAAATGGTTATCACGATATTTCACGACAACATTCATAAGCGAGAACATTTGTCTCTTACAAATATAGCTAAACCTGTACATACAAGCACACACACACAATGTAGCCAACAGCAACAATTTCAATTATGGGACACCAATTTTTTTTGGACATTGTTAGTTATGATTTTCAAGAGCATGCAGATATACACACAACATGATTGCTAAAGCACTTTCAAGAAAAACATTTCTCAGATCAGCTAAGAAAGCATAATTTACAATCCTCAATGAAATTATAATAATCCACATGTAGTTTCTTATAAATGATTGTGCAGGAAACATTATGTTAAGCTATTGCCAGTGTGTTGAACTAACAAATCCAGTAGTGTAGTAGGCAATGTTAAACAGGCTCTGTGGTTCAACATTACCATTTCTGTTGCTGTGAAGCTGCAGTTACAAACTTCTGAGGTACAATGAATCCAATTCCACTTTTGATTTCTTTTTTATCTTTGGGTTCAATTAGACAGAAAATATAGCTTCAAAGGTATTGTTTTATTGAGGTGTTGAGAGATTAGAAGAAATGAACCATTGTGAGAGATTATTAATTTTTTAGACCCAAGGCTATGTATTGGTGTGATACTCACACCAATACTCCTTCAACCATGGAGTCTTTAGTGCTCCATGCTCTTTAGATGGAGTTTCCATAATGTATTGCATGTTGCTTGGATTTGACATTTGACAGGTCTTGTACCCCTACTGAATTTTTTAAAACTATACTAATAGTATTAAAACTATGCTAATATGCCACAGATGCACTCAGTGGTTTAGATTATTTGTTCATTAATATCTAAGACATTGTAGGCAAGAACAGTGATTAATGCTCTGTGGCATTAAACTGTAGTCATCTCACAGTTAAAAGGGCAGCAGATTTGCAAAGTAATTTATTTGTAATATATCAAAAGAGTTTCTACAGGTTTACAATGTGCATACAACAGTGGATATCAAATGATGCTTGCTAAGCTATACTTCTCATATATTTCTAAATCATTGCTTAAATATTTGCACCATTTATAGTGTCACAGCAGTTATTTACACATAAATCCAAACCAATGTGCAACAACAGCCACACCCTACACAGTTACAACAGCAAATTATTCAGACAAAAGCAGGAATTTGTGTGCTAACAACCAAGCCACAAATGACATAAATATTTGACCATCCAATACAAGTGAACACTTGGTCCCATGTAAACCTTGTCCCACTCTTCTGCACAAAAGTCATCATTCAGAGTGATGCATGCTGGGAGATATAACGTAAAGCCTGGAGGGAGGGTGAGATTTATACTCTGTGAGCTTTACTCGGCCACATCAGTGTAAAGATAATACTCAGATAACAAAGTGTTTTTCAGTTGAACTGGTATAAAAGGCAGGTGTAGTGTAAAGTTGGGTCATCATTAGGATCACAGCAAATTTGTCATCATGGCTTTCAATGGTACCTGGAAAGTGGACCGCAATGAGAACTATGAGAAGTTCATGGAACAAATGGGTAAGAGACATTTGGTAGTTTAGCAGAGTGAAGACAGTAATTAAATTACTATTAAGTACAGCAGTCAAATTAACCTGACAGTATTCTATAATGTAATGTACAGTGGTTGATTTAAAAAAATGCTTATTTAAAAACATTCTTGGAAACATCTCTTTATAAACATGTGAAAGCCATATGAACTGAGTCATCATATATAAGGAGTGCATGTTTTTAACAGGCATCAATATGGTGAAAAGGAAACTGGCTGCTCATGACAACTTGAAGATCACACTGGAGCAAACTGGTGATAAGTTTTATGTGAAGGAAGTCAGTGCTTTCCGTACAGTGGACATCGAATTCACTCTGGGCGTCAACTTTGAATATTCTCTGGCAGATGGCACTGAGTTCACCGTAAGCATGTCTAATTTGAGATCAAGCATTTTCTCTATTGATTGATAATGAGTAGGGGCAAATGTTGGTCACAGGAATAGTGAAAATGAGCAAAGTCTGTAAAACAGTTTTTCAAGTTATGCAATGACAATATTAAGAAAGAACATCACACCAAAACAATTAAGTCATGCATATTGAGGCAAAACGTTTTATAAATTCTCTGCAACCTTCTAAAAAATTCTGCAAATTGATGTCATCTATACATTTACCTAAAGGTTGACTAACATCATAATCTTTGTAGGCAAGAAAAAAGTATATAGTTATGTCATACAACTGATCATTCAATGGCATTTTTTGTGGAATCTATAATAGGGCTCTTTAATGGGAGGTTCACACTTGTGTGGCATAGAAGACTATATAACTTTCACGACACCCTTTGGCCCCGCCATTAGTAAACAACACAAACAGCCACTAACAGGCCAACTGGAGTATGTTTTTTCATTGTTGCTGCTCAGTTTAAAACTAACTTGACCTTTGACCTTTTGATCACAGGGATCCTGGGTCATGGAGGGTGACATGCTAAAGGGGACCTTCACTCGCAAGGACAATGGAAAGTTGCTTATAATGACTAGGAAGATTGTTAATGATGAACTTGTACAAGTAAGTTTTTACTGAGTTTTTATCTGTACTGAGAACAGACTTAAATAGATCAAATGATGAATATTCTTAAATCTAAATGTTTGGTCTTGTGTTGTTTACACAAACTTATGATTTATTTTTCCAGAGCTACAGCTATGATGGTATTGATGCCAGGAGGACATTCAAAAGGAGTTAGAATGTCATGATCATTCACACAATCCAAAATCAACTCTACTGGGATGATGTGAAACGCTACTTTACTGGAATTGGCAGCCTATATTTAATGTTTACAAAAATGATAACGGAAGCAAGTAAAGTTTTGATATTTAAAATTTGCCATTTCTATGCCCTTTTGTGAAAGTGTTTTCAATTATATGCTGCATGTCATATGTTGGTGTGACATGCTTCTGTTTTGGAATAACAAATTTTGAACAAATGCATTATGTCCGTTCATTACTCATAAATAAATCACATCAATTTTGGAACATTTGAAGTTTATTAAACAAAGAATAAAAAATGCATAGACATCTACAAAACTATATAGCTGGTATCACTTTACTTTTTCATGTCAATATTTTGTATGAATATGCTGCACTACAGGAAGGCACTCCTCAACAATCTCAGGGAGAATATACAAATGTACCTTTGTAGTGAAATAAAGCCATAGACACAATTACTATTTTTTCTTTAAGACTTGTTTTTTATAATACCTGTCAGAATTCAGTAAAAGATATTCAATATCAAGCATAGAATATTTCATAACATTCACAAGCAAATACTGTCTTAAACCAAAGTGCATACTGCCCTCCAGTGGATGTCTCTTTAAAGAGACTCAAGACGTCTACCTATTATTGCCCTCAGTCTCCAATCATATTGTAATTACAAATGCAGAAATAATCTATATTTAGTCTTCTTTGGCCATTCTCCTGCACTATTTCTCCCTGGTTTATCCGGACGTAAGAAAGAATAAGAAAGAAGACTAATGTGTCTTCTTGACAAAGAATGTATGTAAGAATGTACCAGTCAAATGTTTGGAAACATCTACTTCATGCATTATTACTCAGGCTATAGGTCAGAGAAACTTGTCTTTGTGTACTGCCTTTTTTCTGCTTTAAATTGTTTCATCATGTATGAGTAGTTATAAAGATTTATTGCAGAATAGTATGGATATAGTAGAGATATCCTCAGCCTAATTATTTAACAGGATTGTTTGAATGTGCAAAGATTAAAGGGCCCTTTCACCCCACACATGCCCCAGTGCGAGTACTCCACCCATGTCTCCCAAGACTTTTGACTGTAACTTGTAGATAAAATGATTTAATTTAATCATTGTACTACAGTAAGACATACTGTTAAGCACACCCATTAAGTCATTTTTGTTTTGGTTATTTCATACATTTTGTATGTTTACTTTTAAATTTAGTTTAACTAATCTGTTAATTTTAAATTGTTATTGTTGCTATTGCCTGTAAAGGATATTCATACAAGGTATATTTTATATTCAGTAAACACACAACACACTGTGTATATACTACCTGCCACAACCTTTTGTGCAACTACAACCCCAAATCAGAAAAAGTTGGGACAGTATGGAAAACAAAGAAAGTGATTTCTAAATTTACTTTGACTTGTATTTTATTGCAGACAATACAACAGCACATTATTTAATGTGTTCATGATTTTTGTTTTTTCTTCAAAAAAATTACTATTTTGGTTCTTGCAACACATTTCAAAAAAAGTTGAAACCGTAAAGCATTTACCACTTTAAAGTGTTGTGAAAAGGAATGGCAACATTACAAAGACATTTAGGGACTGAAGACACCAAGTGAAGTGTTTCAGGTGTAATTTTGTCCCATTCTTGCTGCAAACAAGTCTTAAGGTGGGCAACAGTACGGGGTCTTCGTTGTCGCATTTTGCGCTTCAAAATGCGCCACACATTCTCTATTGGAGACAGGTCGGGACTGCAGGCAGGCCAGTCAAGTACCTGTATCCTCTTTCTCCACAGTCAGGAATGTGTGCAGAATGTGGTTTTGCATTATCTTGTTGAAATATGCATGGACGTCCCTGGAAAAGATGTCTTCTTAAAGGCAGCATATTGTGCTCCAAAATCTCTATGTACTTTTCAGCATTAATGGTGCCATCACAGAAGTGCAAGTTACCTTTACCAAGGGCACTGACACAACCCCATACCATGACAGACCCTGGTTTTTGGACTTGTTGCTGGTAACAGTCTGGATGATCCTTTTCTTCTTTGGTCCGGAGCACACAGCGTCCATTTCTCCCAAAAAATACCTGAAATACTGATTCATCTGACCACAGTACACGTTTCCACTGTGTGATGGTCCATCCCAGATGCCTCCGAGCCCAGAGAAGTCGACGGCGCTTCTGGACACTTAACATAGGGCTTCCTTTTGGCACAGTACAATTTTAACTGGCATTTGTGGATGTAACTATGTATTGTGGTACTTGACAAAGGTTTGCCAAAGTAGTCCTGAGCCCATGTGGTGATATTGCTTATAGATGAATGACGATTCTTGATGCAATGCCACCTGAGGGATTGAAGAGCACGGTTGTTCAGCTTAGGCTTGCTCCCTTGTCCTTTATGCACTGAAATTCCTCCACATTCCTTGAATTTTTAATTATGTTATGCACTGTTAAAGGTGAAATAAGCAAATGTCTTCCTATCTTTCTTTGAGGAACATTGTTTTTAAACATTTCAATAATTTTCTCACGTATTTGTTGGCAAACTGGCAATCCTCGGCCCATCTTTGCTCCTAAAGGACTAGACCTTTCTGGGATGCTGCTTTTGTACCAAATCATAATTACAATCACCTGTTGACATCACCTGTTTCAAATCACATCATTATTTAACCAATTTACCTGATTACTAGCCCTAAATTGCTCCTGTTCCAACTTTTTTTTAAATGTGTTGCAAGAACCAAAATAGTAATTTTGTTTTTTTGACGAAAAACAATAAACATCATGAGGAACACATTAAATAATGTGCTGTTGTATTGTCTGCAATGAAATACAAGTACAAAGTAAATTTAGAAATCACTACTTTCTTTTTTATTTGTGTTTTCCATACTGTCCCAACTTTTTCTGATTTGGGGTTGTAGTTCAGTCTAGCTCAAGTTTGCAGGCTTCTGCACTTCTTAAATGATTCTAAGTGCTGTGTTAGTAACTGGCATCTTTAAAAAATGGTCTCCCACTTAACTCTGATTAGCTGATAGGAGATTGTATTTGTATAAAATCTCCTATCAGCACAAACAACAACATTAACAGGTTAATTCCAGCTACACAATAGACTGGGCAATCTTAAATAGCATAAAATACTTAAATCACCAAATAATTATTTAAAAAATGAACAGATCAGTTAAGGTTTATCACCTGAATCAGGCTTACAGTTATCCGCAAAGAAATAAGTGGTCAGTGCTACTCCAGATCCTGGAGACAATGAGGTAGAAGGTTTTTCCCCAATCACAGGACCTTTCTTCAGGCTCATCGAACACCTGGTCCCCTCTCTCCTGAACAGAACCTGATTGTGAACTCACATCTAATGAGCTTGGGCAAGTGCAATTAACTTCCATTCATCTATATACTGCACTGGGGTTTGATGATGGAGCACCATTCCCGGATGTACTTATCTCAGTAGGTCATTGTGCATGTTTGGAGTGAGTTGTTTGGAGTGGAGTGTATCATATGTTGTTGCATATGATACTCTGAGCTATTGTGTCTAGTTGCCTCTTCAGGTTGACTTGCTTTTTGTATTCGGCACTTGTAAGTCGCTTTGGATAAAAGCATCTGCTAAATGAATAAATGTAAATGTTATGGATGTAGCTGTGGCTGTCTTGTCCCTTGGCTGCATGTAACTACAGTGATTTGGAGCTGGTGATTCATGCGGTGACACCTCACTGATGCTGAAATGATAAACAGTCTTCTTGCACTGAAAGAGGGTTAGTGAGTTCATCAGAACTGTTGCACTCTGGACTACTGATATTGCCCAAATGCCACAGTAGGGGGCTTTCTGGGTTATAATGCCATTGAATGGAACCTTCCTGTTGCTCTGCTGGAGGTTCAATGGCCAGTGGGTCTTTCTCTGCATTTCCCCCTTTCCTGCAGCCCCAGGATAAATATCTAACCTTCCTTCTGTAAAACATGAACACTCTTATTAATGGTGTTTTCATTATCTTCTCTCTAAATGTAATTGTTCAATAAATCTTACCAAAATTTGTCAAACAAAACACAACATTATAGGATTGCCCCATAGAGTTTACCATGCACATACCTTTGAAAGTACATAACAATGCATGTTTTGTTTTAACAAACTGAAGTATAAGACAAAATTATTTTGTGGAATTCTACAGCATGCCACAAAATTGTGTCAACAGAGCTTAAAGGTGCTTAGCATTATGTTATTTGTATGGTTTTGTGGCCATACAATACAAGTCAATTGATGCCACTCTTGTTTTGTTACCCATGTACTTGATACAAAATGTCTTCTTTTGTGTTCCTCTAAAGAAAAAAAGGCATGAAGGTTTGGAATCACGTAAGAGTGAGTAAAGGATGGAAGAATTTTCATTTTGGGGTGAACTATCCCTTGTGATGGAAAATCCACCAAGTACTGCCCTTGAAAGGATTACTTTAACATTGTGATATATTTTCTAGGCAAAGATAAAGCCAGTAAATACCTTGAACTTGGGCTGCTTGAGATGTTCTGAGTTTTGTCCCTGAATTTTAACCCAATGTTAAAACAAAATGCAACAAAATGGAAATATGTACGAAACTCTCGTTTCTAAGATTGAAATTACAGACATAAACCAGACAGAAAAGCCTAAGAGATTGATTTTGTCTCTCTGGCTTAGGTATGCAGTTTCCGAGGAGCATAGCTAGCAAAATCCCCCTCAGCTGATCACAGTGGGCACACACACTCCCACTAGAACACATCCTACTCATTTATAAATAGAAAGACTATTCATATCTTTCCTGCCAACCTGCTGAGCTTCATGTGAGGATAATAGCACAGAATATGACAGACTACCAAGGTGAAGATTTTGGCTTTAGGGCCCAGTTGATGATGCTTTTGTTTTTTTTTACTCTTTTTATTTTTTTACTCTTCTAATTACCATTCTAACTAACTGTGTGCTTTCCACTGGCTCACAAGGTTCTGTTGTTTTTCTTTATGCTAAGTAGGGCTTTAAAAAACCATGGTCTTCTGGGAAACCAAAATGGTTCATAATTATTACATGAAGATTTGAAAAACAGAACTATCAAGGGCCTGATTTTGCAACTGCTGCACAACCACAGTGCAAATTAAATACAATGAAGAGTTACTTCTTCCTCCATTATCATGTTTCATAATGCACCACACTTTTGTTGGGTGTTTAAAATTTAAGCTGTTCTCTTTTTACAGAGTAGAAGGAAAAGCAGAGAAAGAGAGAAAGAGGGATTTTCTCAGTTTTCTGACATGCTACCTTGTGGGTTGGAATGAATGAGAATTATGCATAAAATCACACAAAGGATACATGACAAAACTGATGATGAGTACTGTAAGCCTTTTTGAAAAACTCCAGATGACTAATAGCTCTCCTGCACTCTTTTCTTTGGGGGTGTATCTAGTATAGTTTTGCATATAGGTTTCCACACCCATGTACATGCTACACTGCCTGACATTTTCAACCCACTTTTGTTTATATTTAAAAAAAGGACATAACAGGAAATTACAGGGAGAAGGTGGGGATACATTGTGCATACATTTTACACAATTTATGAAGGTCATGCATTCCCTGGGATTCATCAATAATCTTGGCATTGCTAGTGCTTTGCTCTACTATTTGAACTACAGAAACATACACCATGTGCTTAATTGTAACTGTGGATATGACCTGTCCTATACGATTAACACCATGCAATGGGTGCATTGATAATACTCACTATGGTACAGTGGGGAATGCACTGCCTCCATTTTTGAGTCACCTTGGTAATTATGGCCTTGATCCCCAATAAACTTGCTTAGACTAAATACTCCAAAGCTTGAATAATTGCATATGTATCTGTACTTCCCGTACTTGAGGTGCTGTGCATCTTGATTGGTTCTAAGGTCTTTGCATGTGAAGCTCTCCATACATGCTCTCCAATCCATGACATGAGTCACAATTGGTGGAGCCACAACTCAACCTATCAATGCTCCCATACCCTGACTCTGTCCTCTGTATCATCCAGTTATCTGCACTGTGCTACATTAGTTCTGCCTTTAGGCCGTATCACCATAAACTGTTTCTAACCGTGAGTCATCTTCATAAATAGTCATCAGACATTTTTGTTTTTCCTTCATCGGTGCTCTTTCCTGGCCAAAGTGACAAACACATCGAGGACTTCCACATTGTTGTTGCTTTTGTTGTCATTCTAATTCATTCAGCACACTGTCTACATTCACAACTCACACTGGTTTTCACAAGGGTTTGGATTTGCCATGCTCAGTGATATTCAAAGACCCAGGATGGTTGAGAGATGGTAAGTCATTGTGATGGCTTGCACTGGTTGTCATTCCATGATTTGTGTGAGATACCCTGGGTGATCCACAAGGATGCGCTGAATAATGCTCTGCATGAGAGCATTGTGAATCAAAATAAGGTGTTGGGCCATTTTCAGGTGGAGAGGACAATCGAGGATATATCACATCTAAAAAAGAAAACATTGTATTTTATATTCTCTGTTGCCAATTTAATGTTGCCAATCATCAAAAACCTGCTGTACAGATAGTACATCTATCATTGTTTTTAACTTGCCTCCTGAATCAATATAAAAATGCATTTTTTTTATTTAAAGGGTTTTTAAGTTGTTATGTTTTTGGCCATTTTTGTGCTTAGATTGGAAACTACAGTATGCAGATTGGACAGGAAAGCACAGGGCAGACAGAGGGAACAAGATCAGCAAAGGACCTTGAGCCAAGGATCAGACCTGGGTCACTGGAAGTGCAATTGCACTTTATGTTCCAGCATTAACCACAAGCTATCAGCTCTGAATAAATTCTTATTTTGAGGTGAAACTCATGCTCTTGGTGAATTGGTCTGAAGCATCCAATCAGTAGATGCAGTCTAGCTCTTTAACAACCCCTTTTAACCACATGAAAATTATATGAGACTAGGACATAACCCCAAGACAAGCTTCCAGACAATCAAACGTATTATAGAGACTGCAGCTACGTACGTCATCAAACTGAATTTTCACATGAAGTCATTGTTTGTTGCTTTCCATAAACCGACTAGTGTTTCAGTATTCAAGTTCAAAATATTTTAACATTACTAATAAATGATATTATAAAGAGGTACGTCTTTTTTATTTATTTTCAAAAATGAAATAGTAAAACTAGTGATTTTTTTATTTGATTTTGAACAAATGTAGGCTTGCTGCAGCCTCTGTGTAAGAGGACATAGGGTTTGCTGTTATTCTGGAGGTTAGCCAGTACTCTAAAATTTTTCCTGTGTGTAAGTTGCCTTTAGAGACTCTGTTTGTAATTGCTTTACAGTGAAGTGCTTTACTGATGCACTTTCTGGCAGACTTGTAACTTGTTGTTAAACTAGCTGTTTTAACTGCCTAAACTGCTAACAGATATTTTCTCGATATATTGATATTTTATGTGTGCTGTTCCATAACTGAAATATAACATATGACTTACAGCTCTGGAAAAAATTACTCTTTATAGGTATGCGTTTAAAAAAATGAACATGTTTGTTTTATTCTATAAACTACTGACAATAATTCTACCAAATTCCAAATAAGTTTTCTTGATCACATTCCAGAGGTTTTCAATAGAGTTCGGGTCTGGAGATTGGGCTGGCCATTACAGGCTCTTGATCTGGTGATTCTCCATACAAACCTTGACTGACCTGGCTGTGTGGTATGGAGCATTGTCCTGCTGGGAAAAAAAATGCATGGGACCAGGAGAAATCAACAAGGGAACAGCAAAGGAGAGATGGCTGGAGTATGGAGTAACAGGTAGTAGTGCTTTACGATTAACAAGAACAGATGCTGGCTAGGTGTGTGCTTTTAACTGTTGAGATAATGGGATGCGGGTACAGGCGATCAGTATTCTGGCGATTTGGTGCAATGTGAGAGTGGTATGGCTTACCAATGCCTGGTGATTGGCTGTGAGTAGAGCCTGACAGATTTGTGACAGTTCATAACCCTGCCAACCCCCCGCCCTGCTCCCAAAGCAGAGGACCCAAATGCTGTAGTGGTCTATCTCTTCCTGGTGGAAGACTGATGGAAATAAGTGAGCAGGTTGGGGTCCTGGTGGTCAAGACAGAAAGTTAGTAAAAAATGGCCGATTTCCTGGATTTTCTTTTGGTCTGACCATTGGACTGAGGATGGTAACTGGAGGATAAGCTTATAATCTAGGAGAGAGAAAAAGGCCTTCCAATCACAAGATATAAATTGGGTCCCTGATCAGTCACAATGTCTTCTGAGATCCAAACTACTGAATACATGGTTCAGCAGTTTTCTGAAATGCTTCTGTGGCCGCAGGTGTCCAGAACAGAGACTTGGGTGTTTTTGAGCAGGGGGTTCAGGGGAGAAGACATGAAACCTTTAACTGATTTTAAATTGACAATAGAAGTTTGCAAAACCAAAAAAGCACTGGATTTCTTTAATTGTTGTGGGCTGTGGCCATTTCTTTACAGCTGCTACCTTCCCCTCGTCCACCTGGATGCCCTCTTTGGCATGGAACCTCCAGGTGGAGGTTCCCGGATATGAAATTGTCAGCTGACCTAGAGTCAAGGAGAGCACATGCTGGAAGTGACATATCAGGGGTTGTTAGGACTATTAGCAATATGTCAGGGTCCTGGCTTCCTGTTTCTGAGTTTCTAGATTATCTTGCCAGGATCCTGGGGGAGGATCCCTGTCTCAGTCCCTTCTCTCGGGTCAGTTCCTGTGCCTGCTCTCAGGTCGGTTCCTGTGCCTGCTCTCGGGTCGGTTCCGGCGGCTCTTCCTGGCCATGGGTCCTACAGCTCGGCTCCTGGGTCCACAACCACTGACAGCGGCTCCCCCTACTGGTCGTTCCATCCGGGGCTGGCAACTTTTACACCTCCGCCAGCCTGGACCATCCCGCTGAGGCCTAGTCCCTGCCCCCTGGGGTCCCGGGGAATCCCCGGCGTGGGTTCCACCGGGCCATCAGTCCTCGGTCCTCCTCCTGTGTGTCCTCCCCCTGTTAATCCTGTGTTCCTGATGTCTGTCTTGATCCCCTTTTTGTTGAACGTCCTTCCTGTTTTGTGTCATGTCTTGTTCTTGTTCTGTCTCGTCCTCCCGTCTGTCTGTCAGCGTGTTGTTTAACGTTTTGTCGTCTCTGTCCTTCCCGTGTCGTTGTCTCTGTCCTGCCCATGTCATCATCTCTGTCCTGCCCGTGTCGTCGTCTCTGTCCTGCCCGTGTCATCATCTCTGTCCTGTCTGTGTCGTCGTCTCTGTCCTGCCCTGTTCCTGCCCGTCTTAGTCCAGTCTTGTGTAGGTCTGTTTGTTTTGTTTGTTTTGGGAGACCCGGTGTGCGTCCCTTAAGGGTGGAGTTATGTCAGGGTCCTGGCTTCCTGTTTCTGAGTTTCTAGATTATCTTGCCAGGATCCTGACATGCCCCGTGTTTAGTGTCAGAGTGTGCTGTTTGGATCCTGACTCCTTCTAGTCTTGGTTCTTGTTTCTTGGAGTCGGGATCTGAACACGCTCTGGGTCTTTGTCTTGTGTGGAAGCACTTGGCCTCTGTTCTGTTTACATTCGCCATGTGCTCTTGCGTCTTGACCCCGCCCCCTCGTTCTCTTATCTCATCAGCGCTCATTTCGTGCACCTGTTAGTCATTTGTCTTTGTGCTATTTAATGCCCTCGTGTTTTCTGTCTTGTGCTAATTCATTTTTGTTTCTTGGTTTTTGCATTTTGCTTCTTTGCATTTTGGATTTTTTGAATGTTGTGTTTCTTGGCTCGTTTTTTGCACCGTGGTTCTTGTCTAGTTATCCAGTCTTGTCCAGTCATGTTTTTGCTCTGGTTTTTGAGTTAGTTTAAGCTTGTGTTTGGTTTTTGTTTTCATGGGTTTTGTGTTTACTTTTGTTAATAAAGAGATTTTTTTCTGTTTAACGCTGTCTGCGCTTGGGTTCATTTCTCCCGTTCCTGACACAATAAGGGTAGTTTAATGGGGGAAGGCAGTATATTGCAGCATGTGGAGGAAGTATGGGGCATGTGGACCTAACACCCTCCAGCACCACAATATAAACCCTCGGTCAGCCTCCTCTGCCGCTTAGAAGGATGGAATCTAGAGTATTCAACCTGCATGGGTTCATTGCCTGGCTATGGAATGCTGTGAGATTCTGGCTGAAGTGTCTGTAGATAGTGTTGTTGACCTTCCATAATGGTTTGGGCTAATGGCATAATTGGCATAATGGGTTGGATACATGTATGGAGAGCTGTATAAACCATTACGAACCAATGCCATTGCCAAATGGCATTTGAGCACTCCCCGATAGCAGAGAAATGATGAATGCTATTTAATTGTTGCACAGTTCTGTATAGGTCCAGTCTTCTGTTACAATAAGCAGACTCAGATAACAGGAGCATATTATGGAGATGACATTTATTGAAAAACACAGGAGAACAGGCAAGTAAACAGTAAAATGAGCAATAACGATGAGGAGACTCAATTAATTGATTAGATTGCTCTTACAGATGGAGGAGTTTGTGGATCGTTGAGGCAGGATTTCCAGGTGAATTCTTTAAACAAGTGGAGGACGGGCACACAGGAGATTTGGGACTAGGAGGAATCAATGAGGTAACAACGCAGGAGTTATCACGGGATCATGGAGTTACAGGTTACAACATACTTTATCATTTAACATGAACAGACAATGCTGGCTCAGTGTGTGCTTATATCTGGTGAGATGATGAGGGTGATGATGAGGGTGATGAGTGATTGCAGGTGGGGGTGATCAGTACTCTACTGAACTGGTGCGATGTGATTCAGCAAAAATACTTCATTAAATGTGAATCATCACTGGATAATTTTCTTGTCATTTTTTTAGACATAAGTCATTCCTTGTCAAATCAACCAAATTTTGGAAATTTTTAGGACTGATTGGTAGATCTATTAGTAAAATCTGTTGACTTTAGTGATCTTTGTTGCATTATATGCCAATAGTGACACTTTTTGTGTTCTCTTTAAAAAAATTGCATGCTTAATTACTCAATACATATTATAGATATTTTAATGACCTTATAATGAGTCTCCTCAATGAGTAATGCCTGAAAAACAAATAACGTTGAAGACATAAATGTATCTTCTTTCCTTCTATCAAAACAATTGCATTAGACATAACCTTTTCAGTGCCCGAGTTACTGTTACAAATTTGAAAAAGGGACATTAAATGATCTTAACAGTTTATTCATAAGACTCATAAAATAAGAGTATTGGGAAAATTTGAAAAAAGGGATGCTGTTAATTATGGCCTGATCACAGATGTCATCATCACAGATGAGGACCCTATTGGAACTGTTCCATTTGTTATTATTTTCAAAATAGGTCGCATTTGTGAGAGCTTAAACTTGCTCGAAAACTCATGAAAGTTGACATACATGTCAGAAGCGATAAAAATGTTCATCTTATACGGGTTTCAGAAAGTGTGGTAAAATAGCCCTATAGCACCACCTACAGAATTTCTAAAAAGCAGTCCTGCAATTTGGTAGACTCATGTAACATTACAAAAAGTCACAACAATATCCTAAATCCGACAAGAAGTCAGCAATTATAAATTTTATCTGCAATTTTTACAGTTTTAGCCATTTACAGACATTGATTAACTACTAGAAATTTAATTACATCAACATCATATTTGGTCCGTCTAATCGAATGGTTTTTGTCATGTTAAATTGCAAAGCTTTTAAATTTTTGTTCAATGCCATGTTCATGGTGGCCTGATAAAATTTTATGTTTTTCCATGAAACAGGAAGAACTTGTTAAGAGACATGCTTAAACTTAACACTGTTACAGTGAGGCTCCCATACCACCTCCCCTGAACCACCAGAGGGAGCCGTCACCTGAATATTAGGTTTCAGTTTGGACTACAATTCCCATAGGGCCACATTCCTGGGGCTGATTACTTCCTCATCTGTTCCCCATTTACTCCACTATATAAACCCCATGTTTACGCATGCTTGTTTGGAAGTCTTGTTTTGCCCCGGCTAATGTTTCTGAGCGTTTCTATTGTTATTGGGTTACTTGTTGCTACTTTGGATTGTTTATCGTTATTCTGATTGTTTGCTGACTGCCCCGACCTTGGATTGTTTACTGTTGTTTACTTAGCCTAGCCCTTGCTACATCTGTTTACTGTTGCTAACCCTGCCTGTTTGACTACTCTTAATAAACTGCTGCGAATGGATCCAACCACCTCTGTCCCTTTGTTACAAACACCAGCATCCCCACCGTGCACCCAGATGTGAGGGCCGACAAATGCTGCTTTCAGCTTCAATCTGAAGCTACAATGAGTCTTAATATGTAGTATCAAAGCTAAGTGTCATGCCTCTTAGGGCATCGTGGTAGGTCTCTGTATGCATATGTACTGGATTGTTTAATTATTAGAACTTCACCTGGTTTCAAAATGTGAAGCATAGCCATACATTCCAGATCAAGTAGTGTCCACTGTTATGGGTTATATTCAACAATATCACAGCAAACTTTAAAATATTTTTTCAACACTTTATTTTTCCAAATTATTTAAGCAGCCAGGATATGCTAATGAGTGTTATGTACCAGTCAGTAACATCCTATGTAAAACTTGTGAGCTTTTAACCACCACTGGTAGACAGTATCTCTTTGAAGAAGTCATTCCAAAGACAAATTATGCCTTCCAGAATGGTATAGATATATTTCTGAAAACCAAAACTGAAATGAAGATACTGCATCAGTTAAATAGTTATGCTTATTCTTAATAACAGTATATTTTTGGACACCCAAAAATCAAGATATTAAAAATACTGTATTTTTATGTCAGTAAATAAAGGTAAATTTCTGGCTTCAACATTTTGTTCTTCAGATATTACTTTAAGAAAATGAAATACCAGATTTTCACAAACTGATCCACATTTGTTTTTTGAAAAGAAAATATGTACAAATTAAGAGTTTACTCATAGAGGCACATTTAGATCCTCATATCTCTGGGACTATACTACATAGGGCTGTAGAACTGTGGCTCACTAAAGAAAAGGACATTACCATCTCTAAAACGTCTGTGGTTGCAAGCATGTAAATTTTGTAAAAAGACCACTTGTTTTTGAAGTGGCATCATTGGCATATAATGTAACAAGGGTTGCTAAAGTCAACAGAATTTACTAATAGATCTACCAATCTCTGTGTCAAAATAAGATAACAATGTTGGTATCTTCCTCAAGTCATTTTTTACCCCAGCTAATATAGGTTCAAATTTTAGGTGAAAATGGTTATTTTTACCCCCTTTTACAAACTGTTATTTATTCAGAAACTATTCATCCATGGCATTTAATATTTTGGCTTTCATCAATATTTATGTTGGTCTTGCTTCTATAAAACTATAAACAGAAATAAAAAAAATCTGAGCTGGAGACCTCTGGTTGAGTTGACAGAATGGCCAACATCTCTTTGGAATACTTGATTCTGATTGGCCAAATGGAGCATTCAGTGGTCAAGTATTTCTCCATGGCAACACCAGTAGGTGTTAGATCCTATCAGATCACTCTGTAGTACAGGAATAAAACCCTAAATGTTTTTATTCCTGTAAAAAATGTCAAAATAGTAATTATTAATTAATTATTAAATTATTATACAAACCTCAGTATTATTGTTATTACAGTATTATGGTGAACAAAAAACTTTTGACAGATGGCTGGAAGTTAAAGGAAGACAACATAAATGTCAACTGGAAAAATAACTAATCAGTAAGAGACACAAAGACAACACACTGGATTTCAGATAAACTATATATAGCTTTGTTTGGGAGGGAATCTGACTATCTGTAGTTTTTTTTTCACTCTCTCTCCTTTGTTCTCTGTGAGAAAATTACCTGGAAGTAATTCCTCAGATTCTGCTGGCACACTCTGGATGCATTTTAACTGGAACATTCAAAAGAAAGATATTAGTGTGATAAACACTGGAGTTCTCACTTTCTTGTCATATCAGAAGATTTGTAATGCAGTTCCTTCAAAATGTCAAACTATTGAGTGGAAGCATACATGTGGACATGCATTAGTGGTGACGATGACACCTAATGGCTAAAGACTGTTATGTTGTTTTGTGGAATCCCTGATTTGTTTGCTGGGAACCAGCCTGCATATCTCTTACACTGTCCAGTTTCCTAGTGTCTGTACAACAGAGAGAGAAATTAAATGTAAAAATTAATTCAAAGTTGTCTTTTTCAGATCCATATCCAAAGACACTATGCACTACAAAACCTTTAAGATTTTTTTTTTCATCAAGTACACAAAATATATTGAAACTAGTGATGCACCGAAATGGAAATTCTGGGCCAAAATTAATACCAAAAATTGAAAATGACTTTGTCCACTGTTTTAGCCACTGCAATCTACACTGTAAAAACCAACTTATGTTACATTTACCTTTAATTGTAATATTAAAATTTAATAGGAACTAGAATTTCCTATTTCCTATTTTCCTAAACTTTTAAATAAACACACATTTAATTCATGTACAAAAGGAACTATGTGAGAACAGTAACTTTTTTATTTCCTCATATTATCTGAATGTTTTATATTCACGGCACATTAACCTAACAATATGTAATACATTTTACTTTCAAAATACAGTGCGTTTAAATTTGCATATGCACCACTGGATAAGACAAACAAGCAGAGTCAGTTAGGGTTTCGTGGCTGGAAAATCTAGTGTGTACGTTAAGTTTACCTTTCTGTTTTAATTTGTGACATTACGTAGGTCCTTGTGCATTTTGATACTTTAATTGACTTTGTTTTAATGACATAACATCAGTAATGTTAACTCAAGACATGGTTAACTCAAGACATATTTAACCCAAAAGGTCATTTATGCACTTTCTGTAGCGATTCACGAGGCACCATTTACACATAAATCAGTTTCAAACCAAGTAGATTGCAGAGTTTCAGTACATGAAACTTGCCTAGACATACATGGAAACCGTATTAATCATTTTGACCCACTGCTGTGATACGTCAAGGATCTTGCCATATTCGACCAACCAGAGGTGCCCTATCAATGCATAGGCACAGATATTATAAACACTTAAATATCCACACACTGATCAAGGCTGGTCAGTACCCGACTTGTCCCTAGGTTTTCCTTGTTCATTTAATGGTTGGGGTGCAGTCTGTGCACATTTGTCTACCGAGCCCATTCAAACACAACAGTTAAGCCAAATTGTTTCGTTTTATGTCTTGCATGTCATTCATTTAGTTATATAGTCACAGAGACAATATAAGAGGAAGCACAGTCCTAACTGAACTTCTCATTGCAAGAAGTGCTAGCTTCTACATTCCACAATTAATATTTTTTTATAAGTTTTTTTTTCTTTCAGACTGTTTTGCAGACCTGATGTACTTTTGAATCTTTTGTCAGTTCAGATGAGAAAAAGTTAGTGTTTTTGCAGGAAGATAGACCTACAATTACCAGTAAAATTGTCTTAATTTGTCCTGTAAATTGTATGCAGGAAGACAGCTGCAGTGACACTGCTCAACACATCCTTAAGATCCTGGTTAATTGGGAGGATCCAGTGGATGTATCTACCTTGGAGGAGAAATTGCCAGGATGGTGCAGTACTGCTAAAGCTTGTACACTGCTTATAGGGCTGATTTATGCCCTTAACCTTGCATACCCCAGGACACTACACTACACTTTTGAGGTGTTTCAGAAACTTCTTCTAGAACTGGACGGGATTAAACTGTCCCCAAAAGTACAAGCTTTAAAGTTGCAGTTGTCTTAAAAGCTGTCACCAAAACATCCCCATCCCTGGCTAACTAGTGGTGGGAAGTTACCTGTTGGAAATGTTTTGTGTTTACTAAGGCACCTTGTGTTATTATCTTTACACCTTTACTTTAGTCTGAATGTGAAAATGCAGTGTTGCACTGTTTCTGAGGTTGTTAAGATTTTAATTGAATATGAAGAAAGCACTATTCATAAGGGATGAATAGTGCTTATAAGGGATCCACACAACACGAAGTGAAAAAGAGTTAGTTATAATAGCACAGTCTCATTTGTGTAGATTGCTGGTAAGGTTTGAAATCCGCTGCAGGGTGTCCGGTAGGAGACTTGACCAAAGAGGTTGATGTATGGGAGTAACACGTATATTTGTCACCACAACAACTCAGTCTTTAGTTTGTGTGTGTATGTGTTTTTTTGCATAGACACACAACATCCACAGAATAAAGAAAACTATGTTTAATTTGCAACGGTAAAGTTCCAACATCCGCATTAGCACTCCGACTGACTCACTCTCAACTTTGCACTGGTGCTGGGGCAGGACATTCACCTGCACATTGATCTGTGAATGCTGATTGGCTGCTATGCTGGATGCTGTGTGTCAATCAATCTCGGCAAAACAGAGAGATCTAATTAGAAGGCATAATCTGACTAATATAATGGTCTTTGGTCTGACTAATATAATGGTCTTAACACAAAGTAAAATGCATACATACAATATATACAATATAAATACCTGAAAATGACACAATAAAAAGAGAAAGTGAGACAATTTGAGACAAAGGAGTAGCAAAATAGTCTTATATGATTATATCATATAGCTAGAAGCAATATTAACAATTTACAAAACCCTAAGCTCCATGTTGTTGAAATATAAACTGAAAAACCTTTAATAGTATTCCATTTTTGTTATTCTTTAAACTAAGCTTCCTCCTCTTTGAATTCAAAGTGTTTATGGGATGTTGACATAGTCTTAGTTCCCGCAACTTTGGTGCTAAAACCATTTGGTGATATCAGGCTGCTGAGGTGTTATATTTGGGGGAAACTTCCTGCCTCCTCTGTTCTTGATCTGATCAAAGGAAGTCACCTCGGGGGAACTGTGTCAACACCTCTAAGGCCCGCCTATGAATGCCTAAATGTATATAAACTAAATGTATCACTGACCTAGTCAGACTTGTTTTAATGACTGCAGGTGAGATGTTGGTGATACAGTGGTGCCAAGGCTCAGATTCAATAGTTAGGGAATACACAGGCAAATAAATCTGCATGAGATATCTTCTACAGACGTAGCAGCCATAAATATGACAAATAGATTTGTCATAAATGGCCTGGAAAACAATACTATTGGCTGGGGATGGCGGCTTAATAAACAACATTGAGCGAGACCAGTCTGACAGCTGATGTTAATGGAGTTTTATCACCTAACAATAATTACACATGGATTTTTTTACAAAACAATTGAAAAAGATAATGCAGAGTAATT
Source organism: Chromobotia macracanthus (assembly GCA_036877525.1). NCBI lineage: Eukaryota > Metazoa > Chordata > Actinopteri > Cypriniformes > Botiidae > Chromobotia > Chromobotia macracanthus. Next base: position 1,582,920 of record JAZGTH010000026.1, read on the forward strand.
CTAACATGCAGGTTGATAACAGCTTGGTGTTAAAGGTGTCTATAGCAAGGGGTAAACAGGGTGGTGTGTATCGAAGGAAACGTGATCTAGCCCATAATGAGGTGATCACCAGAAACAGAATTAATTTGTTCTGTCCCACCAACATTTAAAATAATCTGTTTGGTACACTTTATAAATCCTATAATCAAACACAGATTTGGAACCTTTTAGCAGCAGAAATCCAGAAGTCAGCGGGGTACTCAGATCAGCACAAGATAGGCTTTCAAACACTGCAACACCTTTAAAACCTGTTATGCAATAAAATTGTAATTTTCTGTAGGTCAAGCACTGGGGTGTTGGAGAAGTATATGACTAAAGATGTGCCACATCACAAAACAGTATTCTTGTTCCTATATGGTGGTCATTATATGATTAAGAACTTGAAAGCATAGGTACCCCACACGTATGTGAATATTGTTACCACAGGTATACTAGTCGTAGAGATCAACATTGTAAATACAGTATGTTTATGATGTGTGCAATCACCCTGATTGTTATACGTACCCCGTCAACACAAAGCATTGCAGTGACTGTTTGCGGTACTGCAAATCTTGCTATTGTTATGACATGCATTAGAAACCACCACTAGGCCAGGTGTTTGCACAGTGTGCTGTTACCAAATACTGTCAAAAACATAATAGAGTATCACCTCAGTGACCCTAAACCCAAACCATACCAAAGTATGCAGCTGAATGTTTTATTCGCTGTAGTGAGAGTTTGGATGATGGCGGTGTACACCAAAGCTTGAGGCACCAGATTGTGCAGAGAAACTTGTTAAAAGGTTTAGACAACAGCGTTATCAGGATTATACGTGGGTTGCCCACAGTGCTTCTGGTTTTGCTCCTTTTATTTCACAAAAGCAGGGCTAACAACTAAACTCACGATGCAAGGATGTTGGCTGATATTAATGTATGACACCACCTTCAATTACCCTTTATTGACAGCTAATTATTCATCCTTATGAGTTTGGCCAAAACACCAGCAGTCTTTAATCTATCCTGCGCAGGGGACCGGTTACTTTCCACACCATTTTAACAGGATAGAAAATGAAGATTACATTGGACCATATCTGGACAAACATTTTTACGGGTATGTCACCATGTCGGAAAAAGACAGGGCACAGTCTGATGAGTGGAACATTATGCTTGCAGGCAAAGTGTTTGATTATTAAAAGGAGCTTGTCGTGTATGGTAAGAATTATGTTGTTTTGCTGAGGGAGGCTTGTATGAAGTACTGTAATGAATTCATTCAGTGTACTGGTCTTGGTGCATTTAGATACAACACTTTAGCAGCATGTTGCATGGCTGTGTATAAATCCCACTTCCTACCAAAGACACTAGCTTTGACCCATAGCAATGCATACACTAACCAGAACAAGACATACTCAAACATTATTATTAAAAGGATGGTTTAAAAAAGGCTCTAGAATTTAATGGCTGCATGTTTCATGGGCATGAATGTCATTAAAATCCTAACCATTTCAAATTATCAAAACTTCCTTATGCCATCCTCAGAAGGCAGTTTAATGACAAGGTTGAAGTTTTAAAGCATGTATATGGCTGGAGGAAGAAGTGATGTGGGAATGTGAATAGATCACAGCAAAAAAATCGGTTGAACTTGTTATTGCTGTTATGGCCACTTACACACATCCTAAAATACTGGAACCCCGCGATGCACTGTTTGGTTGTCGTACTAGTGCATACAAGCTGTACCATAAAGCTGCTGAAGGTGCAAAAATATGTGGACTGTACAAGTTTGTACCCATTTTCACAGGCCAAGAAATCTTACCCCATAGCACCTCTCCAAGTAATTTTCAGAGATTTTGAACCTCTTGAAAATTATTACGGGTTTGTCAGGGCTACTAGACTACCCCCATGAAAACTGCTTCACACCATACTTCCCTATAGGACTGGTGGTAAGCTAATGTTTCCACTGTGCCACACATGTACTGAACAGCAGATTCAGTTCTGATACTCTGTTTAGTGGTTATGTGAAAACCTTTCTGCAATACAAACAAGAGGCCAGTGGTTTCCCCACACACGTTGTGAACGATGGTAACAAAGAATTATACATTAATGATTACTTTAAAAATAGGGAATCAGGCTTCATCCTGACAAGATAAGTCTTAACCCTGCATGCCTCTCTTTACTGCACTTTACTTCTAAAGATGCTGACTGGGACCCTCCACTGAGGCCTTACCTCGGTAATCTAACTGATGAGATGGGGGATGAGATCACATTGTAGAGTTTTGTTCAGATGGCCCAAAAACATTTGGCTATCGGACAGCAAAGGGCAAGCTCTGCATTAAAGACAAAGGGATCAATCTCAATGCTGTAAATTCAAAAGCCATTAGGTTAGACACACTGATTGGCCTTGTTGATCACCATGTTGTGGGGGATAGCAATACCCAACATATACTAGCAAAAACTGACACCATTGTCAGAAATAATAAGCATTTAGAAAGTTCAAGGTGGTGTATAAAAAAAGAGTGCTGCTCCCTGATTACACCACACTTCCATATGGCTTCTGGCAATCTTTTTGGTCACAGGGGTGTACAAGGTACAGATGGTGTTGATTTAAGACTACAACACCTGTTTTCATGTGTAATAACCGGTCCTTCAAACTCTAGAAAGTAATTTTTTGTAAAAATGTTGCAAAATGCTGCAAATTTGATTTCTAAAAATGTTGATAATATTCTATATATGTATGATTGTTGGCAACCGTTATACGATGAATTGTTGAAAATGTACAAAACTTTGTACAAAATGTAATTTGATGTACACAATATGTACATCATAGAAACCATAGTGCTATTTATATTGTGCAGAATTTCAGGGTAAATCTAGCAGGACCATCAGCTTAAATACAGATTATCTGGTATTGTTTTAAAACCCTTGTGCTAATCAGGTTAATGTACTAGGCAGACAAATGTACCCCGGAAACGAAATGGAATGCTATCATGATGCAATCAGTAAGCCTTTTGGATACGAAAACACCCGAACATTATCGTCTTATTATCGTAACATTATTGGCTTTGTAGAAACCTGCCTCTTTTAAAACTACTTTTAAAAACTACGCCCATACGGAGACTGGTTACCCTAACACTGAGACCTAACACTATGTGAAGTAGCTATGTGAAGGTAATATACTGCTCACGCCGCAACAACAGCAGAAGCTGAGGAGGAGGAAAAGTGAGATCAAATTTGTTGCAAACAAGAAGACTGGAGTTAAAAGAACCAGCAGGGCGGATTTCTTCTACCATTTTTAAGCGTTGCAATCCCTTTTATTTCCAGCCTGATTACCTCTAGATAAAAAAAGTATGGTGTATGCAGAGCAATTGTTTCACCAGCTGGAATCATCAGCTGGAAAAACTAAAAACCTGTAATGCGAGTCTATATGTCAGGTTGTGGAGAACAACTTGGATATGATTATAAGAAGTATCTTGCTCAGATCTGATCTGGACACTCATGAAAAGGCTAAACTGTATAAAAATGCTTTACAGTGTTTTTTAACCATTGCTAGACAAAGTAACAGGGAGACCAATATGTTAACACTCTCCTTACCACCTGACAGTGCTGTAAAAGAACAACCTATGGCTACTGGGGATGTCAGAGATGTAGTAGATGATGTCACTGATGTGTTAAAGAATGTGCCAGCGAGAAGTTTGAAAAATGTATATACATTCTAGATAAAATGTCTAAAGCTAAAGGAGTTTCTTCTTGGACAGAGTCAGGGGAGTTGGTTTATAAAGGAAATGTCATTGGTGGTTCACATTTGTTAGACTTGGTTAAAAGCATTACAGCACCACATATGGTCCAGGATGATCGTTTGACACTTCTTTGATGCTGTTGAATATTGCATAAACAATTATATTAATGATACATGGTACCATTGTATTGTATTTCCATGCAGAAAATCCTCCCTATCAAATAGATAGAGTTTGATTTTTAAGATGTTTTCCAGAGGCCAATGCTAGCTGGTAAAATTCTCGCACTGCAGATCCACTTTCATATTCAGGTTGTAGCTTTTTTTGTAGGGCGTTGTTGACCGTCCACATAGACTGCCAAGAATTCCAAATCATGTGCATCATTATCAGCCATGGCTAGAACAACAGATTTGGGTAATGTCCCTAAGAATACATTTTCCTGATTAGACACACGTGAACCAGACGGAACTGAGAAATTCTTTAGGCAAACCCTTTCTATTAGATATTTTGCTGTAGTGGAGGGTAGCGCCTGTGTGTGTCCTAGTCTTACTGCAGGCGAGACTGACACTTTTTCATAAATAGTGACGTTGACTGGATGTTTATTTTGTAGGCTGTAGCATTATTTCTCATGAGACAGAATTCATCTTTGCCTCTAGTCATCCGAATTTTTATGTCAACAATGTTAAGCATAAATTTTTCTTGAAAGAAAATATCGCTGTGAATCGGCTCTAGTAATTCCACAACATTACCGGCGTTGGTAAAGGCTGCTCATTTGGTTAGCCCTTGGTTTCCCTCAGCGGGGTTTGTCGTATCCATATGTCCTGCAGTGTCTTTGTAAAAGAGACCTGCTGAAAAAAGGGTTTCAAGAGCATCTTTGCCGTAGTTCATAAGGCATTTTATGATGCATCGATAAGGGTATGTGCTCAAACTCTGTGACATTAATCTATCGCCAAGCACTACATTAATTTGTGAGAAAATCGTGGCTGCTGGGTAATTTATTAATCCTACCTGTGATGCGTCTGTCAGTCCATCAGTCCTGTCAGGGTTTGTAATTCTGAGTCGTAAAAACAACGTGTTATTTAAGTTGATATAATCTTCTCCAGTACCAAATAATATTTTTCATTATCATTTTCCTTTAAATATGCGGTCACGTCGACCAAGTTCGACTGTGCATCCACCCCGTAAACAATCACCTTATTTCTTTTGTATTTAAGAGGAGTTGTTCTATGTAGTCCACCCAAAGACCCTGGATTAGATGATGTATAATAAACATTTTGTTGTCTCACCACACCAAAATCAATAACAATAACACATAGATTTTCAAAGATTTGACTTTTTATTTCCAAACAACAACAACAAAGATTATGACGTTACACCTTATCCAGATAGTGAAAAAACTGTATGCATGTAATGATGTTTTTGCCAATGAGATTGGAAAAAACAACCAAGATTTCAACAATTTCACAAAAATTAATTGAATCATTTCTTGACAGCATGGCTATACATATACAGTACTGTGCAAAAGTCTTAGGCACAAGTATTTTCATACCCAAAAATAGCTTTAAGCAAGTTTTATTTATATATTTTATTGTAGTGTCAGTAGGAATTATAAGTTTACATTTCCAAACATTCTTTTTGCCATTAATTGCAATAATCCAATGAGATTTTTTATGCACAAAGAGACTGACAACAGCCAGTGCTCCACAGAGAGATCTGATCTCATAATCATCGAGTCTGTCTGTGATTACATTATGAACCAACAGAAAAAACTGAGACAGACTAAATCCAGAAGAACTGTGGCAGCGTCTCCAAGACGCTTGAAGAAACCTGCCTGCAAAGCTACCTGAAAAGCTATGTGCATGTTTACCAAGGACAAAAGTGGTTTTAACCAAAGGGTAAATATTTGATTTAGTTATTAGAAGTTAATTGATAAAATCTATTTATGACATTATTTTTGACTCCCCACTTTACAGCATTTTTAAACAAGTGGCTAAAACTTTTTATAGCACTGTAGCTTTACAGGCAGGTGTAAGGGGGCTGAGGCAGAAGCTGAAGCAGGATCCAGTTGCGGATGTTTATTGGGGTTATCAAATGAGTCGTGATCCATAATCAATAGGCAAAGGGTCGTAATAAACAGACAGTCCAACCATGCAACACAACAAAAGGATGAGACGTAAATCAGAGGTTGTAAATCCAGGCAGAGAATCAATATCCAAACAAACAGTCCAATCCAGGCGTCAAACAAAGGGGCAAGGCAAAAATCAGAAAACGAGAACCAAACAATAGGTAAAACACAGGAAATCAGGCAGTAAAAGAGAATGCTCAGTAGTCAGGTGTAAAGCTGGCAATACTTCGCAAAGTGGCCCTGTGGCAGCAAGGTTTATATAGACAGGAAGTAAGTTCAGAGTTCAGGGTTCAAAGTTCAGAGTTCAGCAGAGGGAGCATGAGCAGTCAGTATTCCGGTGAGGGCTCCCTCTGCTGGCATGATGTTACAGAGTCCCCCCTCTAGGAGCACCTCCAGGTGCTCTACGTGGGCGTCCCCATGGCCGTGGTGCTGGACGGTCAGGTCTGGCTCGATGAAACTCCTCCGTGAGCGAGGGATCCAGAATGTCCACTGCCGCTACCCACGATCTCTCCTCTGGGCCGTATCCCTCCCAATCCACCAGGTATTGTAACTGACCCCCTCTTCGCAGTGAGTCAAGCAGGACGTTCACCTTGTAGGCCGGCGTTCCGCCAATGTCCAGCGGTGGCGGTGGCTCCTGCAATATGCCCTCGGGGTCAGCGTCCCGGTGGAAAGGTTTGAGGAGTGACACATGGAAAGAAGGAGAGATGCGGTAGTCAGCAGGAAGCTCTAATTGGTAAGTGACCTCATTAATCTGTCTTATGATTTTAAATGGGCCAACATACCTGGGAGAGAGCTTCCTGCTCTGCAGACGTAGCTTGAGATCCCTCGTGGAGAGCCAGACCCTTTGTCCAGGTTGGTATAGAGGGTGTGGGCGACGGTGACGGTTAGCGTTAATTTCCTGCCTCCTCACAGTGCGTTGAAGCCGCACATGGGCACTGTCCCACACCCTCTCACTGTTACGAATCCTCAGTCCAAGGGAGAAATTCAGCCCAGCGATGTTGTTCTCGGCTGCAGCAAGTCCGCAGGTACCTGCCGATCTCTTGGTTCAGCCTCTCCACCTGACCGTTTGACTGCGGATGATAGCCAGAGGTTAAACTCACATTGATATCTAAAAGGTTACAAAAGGATTTCCAAACCTGAGAGGTGAACTGAGTTCCTCGATCTGATACAATGTCTTCAGTTAGACCATAGTTTCGAAAGACATGGTGGAACATGGCTTGAGCAGTCTCCATGGCAGTAGGTAATCCTTTTAATGGAACCAGACGACAGGCTTTGGAGAAGCGGTCGACGATGACCAGGATTGTGGTGTAACCATCAGACAGGGGTAAGTCAGTGATGAAGTCGATGGAGAGGTGAGACCAAGGTCGTTGGGGAATCGGGAGAGGCTGTAGAAGTCCCGTCGGCAGGTCCCTGGGAGTCTTGGACTGGGCACAGACAGAGCAAGACTTGACATAATTGGCCACATCTTTGGTCATTGAAGGCCACCAGAAGGAATTCTGCACAAGTTTAAGGGTTCGTGAAATGCCGGGATGTCCCGTGCTGAATGATGTGTGGACCCACTGGATGACCCGGTGACGTAGTGTCTGGGGAACATATTGTTTGGAAGGGGGGCAGTTCGGTGGTGATGGTTCTGCGAGGACGGCCTGGTGAATTTCCTTCATTATGTCCCAGTTGACCGGAGCAACAAACAAGGCTGGACATAGGATAGGTTCAGGATTGTAGTTCTGTCATGGGGGATCATGGTGCCTGGATAGTGCATCTGCCTTGCTATTCTTGGAACCTGGACAATAAGTGACTGTAAAATGGAATCGTGAAAAGAACAGGGACCATCTTGCCTGGCGTGAATTCAGACGTCGAGCAGACTTGACATACTCAAGGTTCTTATGGTCCGTGATAACTTGAAAAGGATGAACTGCCCCCTCGAGCCAATGTCTCCATTCTTCCATGGCAGCCTTCATTGACAGAAGCTCTTTGTTTCCCACATCATAATTAAACTCAGCGGGGGTTAGCTTCCGAGAGAAGAAGGCACACGGGAAAAGCTTGGGAGGTTGTCCGTGACGTTGAGAGAGCATGGCTCCAATCCCGCAGTCAGAAGCATCGACCTCCACAATGAAGGGGAGTTCTGGATCTGGATGTTTTAGGATGGGGGCCGTCGTGAAGCTGGTCTTGAGCTTTTGGAAGGCTGCATTGGCGGAAGCGTTCCATGACAACTTCTTGGGTTTTCCCTTGAGTAATGAAGTGAGAGGTGCAGCAATAGAGCTGTAGTTCCTAATGAAGCGTCGATAGAAATTAGCAAAGCCCAGGAACCTCTGCAATTCTTTCAACGTGGAGGGCTGCGGCCACTCAGTGACGGCGGTTACCTTAGAAGCATCCATTTCAACGCCCTGGTGGCTGATGTTGTACCCCAGGAATGTTGTCTGCTTCACATGAAACTCACATTTTTCAGTCTTGACAGAGTTGGTGATTGAGAAGCTTGGAAAGAACACTCTTGACGTGAGTGACATGATCCTCTTCATTCAGGGAATAGATTAGGATGTCGTCAAGATATGCGATGACATACTTGTGGAGGACATCTTTGAAGACTTCATTTATGAAGGATTGGAAGATGGCTGGGGCATTGGTAAGGCCAAAGGGCATAACCAGGTATTCGTAGTGCCCCCTGGTGGTGAGAAAAGCTGTCTTCCACTCATCTCCGTCCCTGATGCGTATCAGGTTATAAGCGCTTCTCAAGTCGAGTTTGGTAAAAATTTTGGCCTCCCTGAGTTGTTCTAGGGCAGAAGGGACTAGAGGCAGTGGATACCTGAATTTAACAGTGACATTATTGAGGCCTCTGTAGTCGATGCACGGACGCAGACCCCCATCCTTCTCCACGAAGAAGAAGCCGGCTGCAGCGGGAGAAGTAGAAGGACGGATAAAGCCAGCTTCCAGAGCCTCCTTGATGTAGTCCTCCATAGCCTGTGCTTCTTGGCGTGACAGCGGGTAGACTTTGCTTTTGGGAGGACACATGTTGGGAAGAAGGTCTATAGCACAGTCCCAGTGCCGATGTGGTGGTAACTGTGTGGCTTTAACCTTGCTGAAGACCTCCAAAAGCTCATTATAAACCTTGGGGATCTTTGGTTGGGTCAGGCTCGGAGGGCTCTCAATGCTTGTGGACAGACATGGACTGGACTGCTTAAGGGTTAGACAGTGACTAAAACAGAATGGAGACCAGTGGGTCAGCTCACCCGTGCGCCAGGAGATGTGGGGATCGTGGCAACTTAGCCATAGAATTCCTAAAATTATTTAATATTTGGGTGAGTCGATCAGATATAGAGAGAGGTTCTCTTCATGAAAAACCCCAATTTGCATTTTCAGTGATCGGGTCTGTTCCAGAACTCCTGCTTTGATGGGTTGGTTATTGACAGCGTAATACTGATAGGTGGAAAGCATGGAATGGTGGGTAGCTGATGTTTCTGGGCGATGTCCGAGTTGATGAGGTTGAGAGCGGCGCCGGAATCTACTAATGCTGTCAACATAAGAGAACCACTTTCAGTAGAAATCTGTACAGGTAATGTGAAGACTTTAAATGGATTTTGTGAAAAGGTGTCCACATTCACCCGGTCTTGTGCTGTGAGGGACCTCCGGGTCTTTTGAGGACACTGTGACTTATGATGACCTGGTTCACCACAATAAAAGCAGAGGTTGTTGATTAACCTTCGTCTACGCTCGTCCTCAGACAGCCTGGTAGATCCTACTTGCATGGGCTCGGTAATACATGGTGCCTCAGGACTCCAAAGTGCAGGTCGTGACATAAGGTGGGATGCATGCGCTTGCTTGGGTTTAGGTGAGTTCCTGAGCAAATTATCAATCTTAACAGTCATGTTAACAAAGTCATTGAAAGAAGATTCCTCACCTCGACATGCCATCTCCAACTGCAATTGGGGACATAGGCTTTTCCGAAACACCCCTTTAAGTGCAGCATCATTCCATCCACTCTGAGCTGCAAGAGTCCTGAATTCGACTGCGTGCTCTGCTGCACTATGTGAGCCTTGAGAAAGGTGTAAAAGACGAGACGAAACATCCTGACCCCCAGCAGGATATTCAAATACTTCTCGGAGTTGTTGCAAAAAATACTCAGGTGAAGATCTAAACTGTTCGTCCATCTCCCAAACCGCAGCAGCCCAATCAATAGCCTTGCCAGATAATAGTGACATGATAAAAGAGCATTGATCAGAACTAGCATGAGACTGATCCCCCAACGATTCCAAATAAGTGCGTACTTGTCGAATGAACCCTTTACACCGTTCTGCAGAACCATCAAACTTATCGGGAAGAGCAAGTCTTACCATGCTCGACGTGGTGGAAGGAGGAGAGCGAAGTCGCTGGAGCAGTAGTTCATTCGATGCCTGTAAGTTAGCTAGCTGTTCGTGGTAGCTGCGTAATAGTTCACCCTGGTAGACAAATGCAGCTTGCAGCTGTGAAACATCCGCTGGATTGAGGGTAGGCGAAGTATTCTGTAAGGGGGCTGAGGCAGAAGCTGAAGAAGGATCCAGTTGCGGATGTTTATTGGGGTTATCAAATGAGTCGTGATCCATAATCAACAGGCAAAGGGTCGTAATAAACATAGACAGTCCAACCATGCAACACAACAAAAGGGAGAGACGTAAATCAGAGGTCGTAAATCCAGGCAGAGAATCAATATCCAAACAAACAGTCCAATCCAGGCGTCAAACAAAGGGGCAAGGCAAAAATCAGAAAACGAGAACCAAACAATAGGTAAAACACAGGAAATCAGGCAGTAAAAGAGGATGCTCAGTAGTCAGGTGTAAAGCTGGCAATACTTCGCAAAGTTTATATAGATGCCCAACAGGAAGTAAGTTCAGAGTTCAGGGTTCAAAGTTCAGGTTTCTTCAAGTGTCTTGGAGATGCTGCCACAGTTCTTCGGGATTTAGTCTGTCTTAATTTGTTACTGTTGGTTCATAATGTAATCACAGACATACTCGGTTATTCTATATCTCTATATAGAGATCAGATCTCTCTGTGGAGCACCAGCTGTTGTCAGTCTCATTGTGCATACAAAATGGCAAAAAGAATGTTTGGAAATGTAAACTTATAATTCCTACTAACACTACAACAAAAGATATAAATAACTTGCTTAAAAGCATTTTTGGGTGTGAAAATATTCCTTATTTGATGCTTGTGCTCCAAAGTTCAGGCTTTTAATGGCTATAGCATGTTGGTGGTGTCACTAGTTCACCATCACCGCCCCACACACATTGCTCAGGTTGAACCAATTTAACCTTTATGGATTGGTATCCGTTGTACATTGTACGTTGTACACCATCTAAACAGTTTGTCAATATTTTAAAAACATCATCCAGCAACAAATGTCATCATATTTGTTGTGCTCATCAGGGGGAATAGGGAATGCATTTTCTTTAAACATTTTGTTTTCCTCACAGCAAAAACTATAAATACAATCTTCTGGGTTCTTTTTACAATGGTCACAGACAATCCTATATCTCATACGAGGTGTCATGCCATCCCACTCGACGATGTACAGCAGTCTATCACTACAACCATGCAGATCACTGCATGGTTCTGAGGTCTTTAACTCGGAAAATGAGGTAGGGGTCTCACCCAGATCCACACTGTACAGCATTACAGTGCGCTTAGTCTTGACAAACTCATACCACCCTGTACGATTTCACACAATCTTCCTCACTGTGTAAAAACTTAGTCAAACTAACACACTCACATCGTCTCGGGACAAAAGTAAGATCTTTCATTTCCACCCAACCTCTTGCTGGTGATGTGGCAAAAGATCTCCTTAAAGACTTAGGAGTTTTAGGAGTGGATGAATCAACCATTGTTGAAGAGACAGAAATGCAGACTCTGAACAAAGAACAAAGATTCTGAATTCTCAACACTGTTTAAACACCAATTCACACATTCGTATTCACAATGCTGTAGGAAGTAAGAATGGAACCTTCTTTTTGTTATGTGTGATTTTTTATGTCTTTGATTTAACTTTAGAGGCGTCAACACATGGACCCTCTTCCTCCTATAGAAAAGCTAACCTCCAAAACTGACAGCTTCAGTGACCAGTTAAGAGAAAACTTTGTCATGGTGGATAACATTACCAGGCTAATGGAGCTGAATGCCACTGAGATCAATAAGTGCAAAGCAAAAATACAAGAAGATACAAGAAAATGCTTCATCTTGTAATGAAATGTTGTGAAAAATTTCCTGCCCAAATTATCTCTGGTATGGGAGACATTGGGGAATTGATTGTTGATACTGTTCACTGCACCGGGGGAAGAGGTAAGAGATCATCAAATCATCATCCAGTTCATCAAATCATCATTCATTTCAAACAATATTTTTGCAAAGCTGACAGAGAGGCCGATGCAACTGTTTGGCTGAAGATGGAGCAAGCCAGGGTGGCAGGACAGTGTACTACAGATGACATGTGGGCTACATCAGTGGTAGAAGGGTTATCTGTATCTGTATCAGACAGAGCTTAGAGCCAAAGCATATCCTTTACCTCTCACGAGTTCAAACGGATAGAAAAGCTTGAAATTAAGCTAAGGTAAGTTTATTTTAGTTCTTTAATTTAAAGAACCGAATGTTTGTCTTGTGACACTCAATAATGGACAAATATGGTCCTTGCAATAGTGTTTAATTCCAGGAAACTAATTTGTTTATTGTTCCTACTTTTTATTTTTTCATGTTTTATAATCAAATGTTCTCTTATGTTTCACTCAATACTAGGGGTTTAAGATATTTTGTTAAAAAGATTTTCCTTTTTTGTAAAAATGAAAGAGCACAAGAAAATAAGGGATGGCCTCCTTCTCCACCGGGCTGGAAATGAGAAAAAGGGAAGATTTTAATAACTGTTAGAAGTACTTGTGGTCATTCGATATTTTGTTTTAGAAATAATGGTAATTTTTGGGGGGAAATATATGGACATAATAGTCATAACCAAAAACTTTTAATTGATGAGGTCACAAAAATTGTAGAGGTTTTATGTTGGTAATGTACGATGGTTTTATGTACGACGGGCAAATGGCTTAATAAGATATACTTTAAAATTTGAGACATCATTACAATGCCATATTGCTTGACTGTAGTGTGTTTAAATTGATAGATGTATGGCACACTAATAACCGTGGTTTTCAAGCCTTCACCTGGTTTAAATCTAATGGCTCAGTCAAATCCGAAATAGATTTCTGGTTACTCTTTGAGTTTAGATCTTGTCTGGAGTCAAGCTCTATAGTTTCTGCTAAATTTAATACAAATCTAAATAGTGAACCAATTTGTCAAGATGTTATAGCTACAATTAATATAACAATAGGTTACTGTCCGTAACCCCGGTTCTCTGAAACATCGAGTGGAGAGATCCACCTATGGGAAGGGCATCCGACCTGACCTCTGCAGAAGCATCCAATTGCACCAAGTCTGGCTTGACAGACAGTAGCACGTGCCCTATGTCAGGTAAGGGCCCGCCTCCTTACCTGATGCATAAAGACCCTGTGTGCGCTACCCATCCTCAGTGAGCATATTCGCTTCTCGTGCCACAAGCGGGGCAGGCTTGGTGGATCTCTCCACTCAATGTTTCAGAGAACCGGGGTTACGGACAGTAACCTATTGTTCTCTTTCATCATCTCGTGTTCGAGATCCACCTATGGGAGATATGGACAGCTCCCCGGTTGCCCAATACACTTAACATAAGGCTCTGACAGCCAGAGGACGGTCACCTGATAAAGGTGGTGCATGAAACGTCATAACGTAACAACCCACACACATGATGAAGGACCTTTCCCAAAAACTGTATGAAAACATATGGTAACGTAGCATACATAAGCCTGACAACACACAGTGAAATAATGTTGCCAGGTGAGGAACGTGCTTAGTGTCATGCATGTAGGGATAGGGGGTCTAGGAGAATAAGGCTATGAGGAGCCCACTCCTAGAACAGAATGTGCTACCAGGGTTCTGGTAACATCCAGTCGGTAGTATCTGACAAATGAATGGGGAGAAGCCCAGTTTGCAGCGGAGCAAATGTCTTGCAGGGAAACCCCCTAAACAGAGCCCAAGAGGCAGCCATGCCTCCGGTAGAGTAAGCTCTGACACCAAGGCAAGGAGCAGAGCTGTCGTAAATGACAGAAGTTTAAGGGAAATGCCTCCCAAAGGCTCGAAAGGCTGTTGTGACAAAGCCTCCAGCACAACTCTTCTAGACACAGGAAGGGAACAGCGAGCACCCTTTATGAATCTGCAAATAAGGGGGTGTTGCCCCACCGTTGTACCATCAAACCCAACATGACATGTGGCGATAGCTGCTAAATAGACCTTAATAGTAGAAAATGATTTACCCTTATCTATAAGGTCTTGTAAAAAGCACAATATATCAGAGACAGAGCACTGATATGAAATTAGCTGATGACTATTGTAGAGGAAATTTTTTATTTCAATGCTTATGCAAAGAAAACTAATGCGTAAATCAGTATGAGGTAATTTTCACGAATACAAAGAATGTATTGTTAGTCATAGATACCATGTTGAATTATCTTTCTTGTAGCAATAGGGAGGTTTTTTTTGTTTATCTACTAGAGAGGCCCACAGAGGTTAAGGGACGAGAGGAGAGTGTGAAGTGTTTCAGAAGGATAACCATGTGATGTGAATAAGGGTGATGTATGGTATGGGAGGTGTTAAGGTGAAAGGATATAAGAAGGTGATACACAGAGGAGAAGTTGTTCCGCTCTCCTCAGACTGAATAATTATCACTCTGTTTTGAGCTGATGCTGCTTGCAAGCATTAAAATCTTTTCTTTGAAAACTTGGTCTTGTGTCTCAGAGAGAAATTTCTACAACACTATCAAACCAGCCCTCAAATACAAGCCACTTACAGTCATACAAGGAGCGTGTGGAAGAGGCTCTAGCATTCTGAATATTGGTGATAACACATGGGGGGAGTCCCAATGTGTTTAAGTTCGCCCCCTCTCACAGGCCAGGCCCAAAGAGCCACCCTGTCTGGATGAGGGTGGTAAATTTCCCCGTTTGCTTGGGACAGGAGGTCCGTGCGTAACGGGAGGGGCCACGGCTGAGCATACAGCAGAAGAATGATCTCTGCCAGCCATGGAGCTTTGGGCCACCTGGGTGCTATGAGAATCAGAGTCAGGCCCTGTTCTCTCACCCTGGCTAAGGTGGGAGTTATCAGGCAAAGGGGTGGAAAAGCATAGAGCAGCAGGTGAGGCCACGGATGGGCTAGTGCGTCCATGCTAAGAGGCACATCCCCGTCCCGTAGCGAGAGGAACATGGGACAATGGGAGTTTTTGCACAAAGCGAAGAGATCTACGGCTGCCTGACCGAATCTCTGCCACAGCAAACCCACTACCTGAGGGTGGAGGCACCAGTCTCCGTAGAGTGGATTCCCCCTTGACAGAAGGTCTGCGCCCCTGTTCAGAATGCCTGGCACATGGGTGGCTCGTAATGACAGAAAGTGCCGCCTGGTCCATACTAACAGCTTGTGTGTCGGAGCATGAAGCTTGGAGGAACGCATCCCTCCTTGGAGGTTTATATGTGCTACAGCTGTGGTATTGTCGCAGCGGACCAGCACATGCTGCTCCTGAAGGCGGGGCAGGAAATGTCTCAGAGTCTTCCACACAGTGAGGAGCTCCAGGTAATTTATATGGGCTGACTGAAGAGTGTTTGGCCACACATCGTTCACTGTTCTGCCCTCCTGAGTGGCTCCCCATCCTGTTAAGGATGCATCTGTCGTAAGCACTTTGCGCAGCCCGATTGCCCCGAGGGAGGTCCCGTGCGCGTAAGACTCTGCATTCTTCTAGTGGCACAGTGCTGCTGTGCACGAGCGCTGAGACAGAGCGACAGAGATCGCGTAAAGGGCTGAGATGAAGAGATAAAACCCACTTCATGGATGCCCTCATTTTCAGAAGGCCCAGAGGCAAGACCTGAATAGCTGATGCCATTAGACCTTGTAATCTGAGACGTGCGATATTGCACCCTCACATTTCAACAGAGAGAGAACGCTCTCTTGTGACAGATGTGCACGCATCGTTATTGAGTTCAGCTCCAGACCCAAATATATAACATTCTGAGCGGGAGTGAAACTACTCTTGCTCATGTTCACTCTGAAGCCGAGCAAAGTGATATGAGCGAGCACACGATGCATGTCTCTCACCACTTTCTCTCTGGAATCGGCTATGATCAGCCAATCATCTATATATGTCAGGATCTTGAGACCTGCTATTCTCAGTGGGGCTAGACCCGCCTCCACGCACAGACAAAACACTCTCGGGCTCAGAGAAAGCCCGAAAGGGAGAACTGTGAATTCATAACATACACCTTGGTAGGCGAAACGAAGGAATTTCCTGTGTGGAGGATAAATGCTTATGTGGAAAAAAGCATCTTTCAGATCGACTGATGTGAACCAGTTGTTCTGATGAACTGAGCGAGAGAGAGAGTGGCGTGCGTTAGCATTCTGAAATTGTATTTCCTCAGATGTTTATTTAACACTCTGAGATCCAAAATGGGACGAAGCGATCTGTCTTTTTTCGGAATTAGGAAATAATGGGAATAAAACCCCTGATTGCATAGATGCGGGGGAACCACCCGTATCGCCCCATTCCTCAGATAGGGAGGATATTTCGTCTTTCAGAATGTGAGCGGAGCTCTCCTCTATGTGAGAAGAGAGAACTCCACTGAAACGCGGGGGTCTTGTTACAAACTGAATTCTGTACCCCTTCATTATAGTGCGAATCACCCATTCGAGAGCTGACACAGACTGCCATGCTGTTATATGATTTGCGAGAGTCCCCACATAAACCGGAGAATCGCTCAGCGCTGCTGATGCAGCTGGTTCGTTCATTTGTGATACAATGGCGCAATCTAGTGGGCAGCTTAGAAGCGACATGCGAGGGCTCTGAGAGCTGTTCGCTCTGATAACCGAATTTATTAGATTTGTTTGAATTTTTGTTTCTTTGTTTATTTTTTGTTTTATGGGGAACCTGTGGGCCGAAGCCTTTATTGAACTTTTGTGAGAAATGTGTAGAGAGCTGTGTGGTGACACTGCTTGTGCACTTTCTCTTACCTGAACGTGAAAAAACCCATACATGTTCAGAGATGGGGGACTCATGCTGGGCAACACAGGGAACGGTGAAGCCCGTTTGAACACTGAGTGGGCACCCATGGGAGGGGGATTGCTGATCTCATGAACAGAAACCCTTTGTTTCTTGAACGGAGGAATAAGAAGGGCTAAACAAGAGTCCAAAAGGCTGGCAGCCCGTGAACTTGGACTGGATTCGAAACCCCCTCTCGCCAAGCATCAGGCCGGCCGCTTGTGTTTCGGTTCAGACTGAGGGGGGTTAGGGGCTTTTTTCGCCGCGGCTGCGGAGAAGGACATTTTTCCCCAAGGCTTAGCAGACGGGGGGTTATTCTGCTGAGCGGGTGGCGTATTGCTGCGTGTTTTAGCCCTGCCTGCATGATGGTGATGGCGTTCCGTAACAGGGGGGTTAGGTGGCCGCGCAGAGGGTGTCTGGCGTGGTGCAGACTTTCTAGGGAGACTAAGTTTAAAAGCTTCGTCTTTCTTTTTCTTATTGTGGCATCTCTACTGCATTAAAGCGGCAGCAGGACCAAAAAGAGCCTGGCCAGGCTCAACTGGTGCTCCAGCAATGCGTCATTTTTCGCTCTCAGGAAGCCACAGTGCGTGCTCTCCGACCACCGAGAGAGCCATGGATCGCCCGCTAGCCTGGACAGCCTTGCGGGCATTGCGAAGGACGAGATCATTCACTGTAACAATATCCTTCCAAATAGATGGAGAAGGAGTCCCCTTCTCCAGCTGTTGCCCCATGTCTTCCAGTAGCTCGGCCTGGTAGGCAGATAGCAGGGAGGACACGTTTAAAGCTCTTACGGCCAAAGCTGAGGCTTTATAAGAGGTCTGGTGAATGGACACAGAGAAGCGATCCATCTTACCGGGAAGAACGGACAAGTCCAAGTCGGACAAGCCCAACTCGACACTCTGAGTCGCAGCCACTTTAAGTCTGTGGCACCGTAGTTTAGTTGGGAGCGCCAGACAATGACTGCAGTTGTCTGGGAAATCGACAGCTTCTTGAGCGTGTTTGAGGCCCATGCAGACCACACAGAAGGGATGGGTATCCCTTGCTGTGATAAGGGCACCACACGCGGCCGGGCAGGCACACGACTGGTTATCCCTGGGTGTAGGAGAAATGGAGAGTGACATGGGGAGGAGAAAAACGGAGAAAGACGGGCAGCCTGAAGAAAGGAGCGAGAGTGGGCAGCTTGCAGAAAATAGACAGCTAACCTGATAAAAGACAATCACGTCCGGCGGAGGCTGATCAAAAGATATGTCCTCCTGTAGACTAAGGTGAGAATCCAAAAAACAGCGAGCTGTCAGAGTAATCCAGAGGTCGCGAGAAGCGAATGTCAACTGAGGATGGGTAGCACGCACAGGGTCTTTATGCATCAGGTAAGGAGGTGGGCCATTACCTGACATAGGGCACGCGCTACTGTCTGTCAAGCTAGACTTGGTGCAATTGGATGCTTCTGCAGAGGTGAGGTCGGATGCCCTTCCCATCGATGGATCTCGAACACGAGATGATGAAAGAGAACTGAAGATTCAAATTTTACTACTTGTAGAGAGAAATGGGAATATGTAAAATATAAGGTATGTCAGATCTCCATATTTTATGGTAAAATATTAAGTAGAAATTCATTCATTCATTCATTCATGCATTTGGCAGACGCTTTTATCCAAAGCGACTTACAGTGCATTGACATTATACATTTTCTTAGTACATGTACTCCCTGGGAATCGAACCCACAACCTCTTGCGCTGCTAACGCAATGCTCTACCACTGAGCTACAGGAGATATAGAAAAAACAAAATTATTAAAAACAGTATTTGTACTAAATCTAAACAAAAACTGGCTTTATCAGCATTTATGCTGATATACAGCCTTACAATCTCTTAAAGGATTTAAGTAAATCCATAGGTCAATGTGTGGGCTAGATTAAAGAGGTGGGTCTTTAATCTAGATTTAAACTGCCTCCCAGACAACACCGAGTAGATCACCCATGTTTGATTTTGAAATTCTGAGTATTATCAACTGGCCAGAATTTTGAGATTGCAGTCAGCGTGAAGGACTGTAATAAGAGAGGGGCTTGCTCAAGTATTGAGAAGCTAAACCATTTAGGGCCTTGAAGGTAATCAGCAGAATGTTTTAAGTTTATTTAGTGATTGATAGGCAGCCAATGCAGTGTTGACAGAACTGGGCTAATATGGTCATACTTGTTCATTCTCATAAGAACTCTGGCTGCTGCATTTTGAACCAGCTGGAGTTTGCAGTCACCCAGTAGGGCACTGCAGTAATCAAGTCTTCATGTCATGAATGCATGAATGAATTTTTTGGTGTTTGACAGAGAGCATTTTTCATACTTGATATTTTTGAGATGGAAAAATGTAGCTTTACAAATATTGGAGATGTGGTGTTCAGAGTTCAAATTGCTATCAAAAAGGACACTCAGTATCTTCCAAATGTGGAAGATTTTGGACCAATAAATAAAACTTCACTTTTATCTTAATTTAGTAGTAGAAAGTTGCTAGTTTTTTAGCACTCTGATGAGAGCAGTTACTATGGTAGTTTGAATCCTGATTGGAAATTCTTGCAGATACTGTATGTCAAGTACAGTGAGGGGAGAGAACCCAGTCACACACAGCTTAACAAAAATGTATTTTAACAAAAGACTCCCACAAATAGGGCAGAACAAAAACAAGACTAGAAATACTTGAAGTTGAGTTAAAACCAACAAGGCATGAAGCAAGAAACTAAACACGACAACAATACACCAGCACAAGATAACAGACACAAGAGCTTTTAATAGGAGAGCAAACGAGGTGGGTAATGAGGGCAGACAGGTGAGGGGCATGTAATGGGATAATGATGGGATAATTAAACATCATGCTCTGACACAAAAATAGCGCTGTCAGTATCCTGGCATGAAAATTTAGTAAAAAACCCAAGACACATAAGCCAAGACCCTTACACTATTTCCAGTATTTTTTAAATAAAATGTAAGCTTGGGTGGGTCTGTAATTTACTAGTTCCCTGGGATAAAATTGTTTTTTTAATAAGAGGTCTGATAACACCCAGCTTGTAAGATTTTGGGACATATCCCAACACCAGTGATGATTTAATAATACTATGTAAATGAGCTGTAACTTTAGAAAGCATCCCTTCCAACAGCTTGGTAAGTATAGGATCTAGCGTACATGAATTAGATGATATAAATATTTTACTGTTCATTATCTGTAGTTGTAATGATGAACTAGTCACAAGGATCCATCAGCAGCATTTATTAGAGTTGTCAGACAGGCAGGGTCAAATAACAGCAGACAGGGTTAACAAGGGCAAGGCAAAGGCAAACACGGGAAACAGGCAAGGGTCGAGGCGGGCAGCAAACAGGCAGAGTAGGTATAAACAATCCAAGTCAAACACAAGTAATCCAAAAACAGAACTGTAGCCAGGGTAAAACAAGACTTCGCAATGAAGCACAGTTCAAGTAGTCAATCCCAGGTAAGTGGCATTATGCGAATGAAAACCAGTTAATATTCCGGTGATGGTTTCCTCTGGTGGTGTGGAGGAGGCGGAGCAGAGACCTCCTCTGTAACAATAGTAGAGAATGACTGGAGTTGTTCCTTGGGCAAATTATAATGCACCATCTGATTTGATTGTGTTGCAGGCATTTGTATATGATTTCTTTCTCTGACAGTATCTGTTTCAAAAAATATTAATAATGTAATAATTTTGACACAAATATTGACAACTGTCAGAAGCAGTTGATGCTTTATTTTTGGTTAATTTAGCCACTGTATCAAATAAATATCTAGGATTATGTTTATTTTCTTCTAAAATATTTGAAAAGTATGAAGATCTGGAACTTTTCAAGGCCTTTCTGTAATTTGAAACACTTTCCCTCTATGCTGTATGGAATACAGTTACGTTCCGTATTCCGGGCTGTAGGGGTGGGTGTGGGTTTTTAGGGTGTGGGTATGCCCATTATACAACAGCGTTGGGCTGCTGTCCTTTATCTTCTTTAAGCATAGAGGAATTGTTAGAAAATAGGGAGTTAACACTTTCTGTTGCCCTATCAAGGTGTTTAAAGTTATTTGTTACGCTGTGGAATTGAGACAGTTTAGATAGATCGTTGATAAAACAATCTTTACTTGTAGAAATGACAGTTCCACTGTATAGAACTGTATTGGTTCTACTGTATGGTAGCAAGATTTTGCAACCATGGGTAAATGTGTTACACAGGACACCAGATAATGATCTGAAATGTAGAATATTAATTCTGATGCAGAATATTAATCTAAAATCTATAAATCTAAAGTATGATTATGGCAATGAGTGGGTCCTGATGCATTATGAAACCCTGATAGAATTTAAAATGTCTTTGAAAGCCAACCCCAATGCATCTTTTTCATTATCCATAAGACAGTTAAAATCACCAACAATTAAGATTTGATCTGTGGCCAGTAATTGTTTTGATAAAGTCTGGGCGGTACATTGGTGACCTGTATACAGTAGCCATTAGAAATGACAAACTCGATTTATCATTAACGCCAGATGAAGTTACACTGAGCACCATTGCTTCAAAAGAAAATCTTAAATCAGATCTCTGGGTAACTTTAAAAATATGCCTATAAAGTCTCGGTTTAGCCATGTTTCTGTCAAACAGAGGACATCTAGGTTATGATCTGTGATTATTTCATTAACAAAAAGCACTTAAAAAAAGTCTAATCTAATCTAATTATCTAATATTAAGCAAATCAAGCCTTATTGGTTGTTTGTCTGTATTATATAATTATTTGTATTATTTTAACATTGATTAAATTGCCATTGAATTGTTTACAGGGTTTTTTGTATTTATACGGGAGACATACACAGTCTCTATATTCTGATATTTAGGTGATTCTGTATGTGTCTTCTATGACTTCCTGTGTTGACATTAGTTTGATCTCGGGTTACATCAATGTTAATAGCTAGTTGGTGGCACTTGAGAGTGCTTCATTGGGTCTACAGAAAGCTGGGCTGGAGGTCCAGCTCTACCCATTTGGCTCTGAAGGTGAGCACTCCTTGACGTAATGCCAATATTTGGACATTGTAATAAGTAAATCACTGAAAGATGGACTTTTATAGAATTTCTCACAAAAGTTGCAAACAACATAAAATGTGTTAAACTGACTTTAAAGGCACAATAGTTAATTTTCACCCATAAAGGTTGCATATTCAAAACAATAACAAAGGCTTGATGATGCCATGAAGGAGCGTGGAAATCATGTTCATGCATGAGGTAAAGAAGTAACGTTTTATAACCATTACAATTAATCACTTGGTTTAATTTCTTTCTAACTAATAAGCTGCAATTAACGTCATATTTAATGCCAAATTACTACTGAAACATGTCACTTTCTATGTCGAATGGTGGTGGAGTAACATGGCACATGTTGAGTAGATGTAACATGGTAGATGTTAAAACTATTATTTACACATTTTTCATGAGACTCCGTTGCCATGGTTTCTATGGCGGTAATAGCAGAAATAAAGGATTAAGCAATGATATATGCATGCTAGATGTTACAACTATAGTTGTACAATTTTTGTTTAGCAAAAAAAAAACTAAAGTTTTTTTTTGTGTAAATGTTCTAATTGGGATATTGGATGTGCAATTTTCAAAGAGTTTCATTAAACATTCATGTTGTATGTTTTGGTTGCATTTGTTGAGTTTTTTGAGAATAAAATGTAACTGGTTGTGTAAACTAGGCACAGTTTGATCTACATCAAAAAATCAATCAATATACCTTCAGATGAATCGAATCGTAATTGTATTGCTGAATTTTTTTAAGGTATCGACAAATATCGTATCACTGGAAGAGAGAATCAATATCATATTGTATCGTGAGATGTCTGATCCCTAGGCATTACACTGGTTAAAACTGCAAAATTCTTTCATTTCAAATATTGTTAAAAACATCTGGGATAATGTAAGTACACATGTGAACTGTCACTGAATCACCAGGCTCCACCCAGTAATGCCAGTCACCATCTCCTGAGTACTAATCATTACTTGCTGTCACCAATTAACTTATCACCCCAGCACCATATTAAAGAACATTCAGCTTAACTGTTTGCAATTTTTCACTATTGATAAAAAAGAGTTTAATTGTTTATATTTACAGTCTGTTCAATGTGTGATTTCTGCTGCAGTGCTCATTGACCTTTTAGATGCAGTCACAGATTCTTGACAGAGAGAGAGATAAAATATCCTTGATAATATCTTTTTTAAAAGGAAGAGCATTGCCGTTGCCAGAATCATTATGGCAGCAGTCTGGGCATACTTCCATTGGTGACCAACTTTATCATTTAATGCAAGGACAAAGTTCTGTCAATGAATATGCCCTGAAGTTTTGCACCCTAGCAGCTGCCAGCGGCTGGAATGAACACTCTCTCCTTACAACTTCCAGACAAGTTTTATCTCCTCAGTTGTGGCTGCATACAACGATTCTGTTGGCCAAGTCTGGCTGAGTCAAAAAGGGTTTACTATCCAGACCTGTTCCCCCTCTTCCCTGACTCTCTTCCTAGTCTGTGCTCTTAGGCTCACTGAAAGGGAGACAGATTTATGTAGTTATGTGCCAGGGCATCCATGCTGACGGGAGCCTCAGTCAGGACATACCAAAGAAGGCAATGGGTCAATTTCAGAAAGGCAAAGAGATCCACCTGCTCTACTCTGAAACAGCTCCATATGAGCTGGACCACATGAGGGTGGAGTAGGCACTCTCCACAAAACAACCTTCATAACATTCTCCTAAGGACGAGGCCAGTCGCTGTCCACAGTTCCTGTATTTGCGCTGGGTCAAGACCACCCTTGTTCAGTTATTTTAATGCCTTGGCCTAATGTATCCACAGGATGGCCATGATGTAGAGGGCAGAGGCAGCATTTTCAGCAGTACCATAAGCCTTCGCTATAAGCACAGAAAAGAACCTACAGGCTCTTGGTGGAAGCCTTCAGCATTACTCCAGGTGGCAGCGCTCTGCAGGCATAAATGCACCGCAATGGCGCGCTTTATTAAACCAGAGTTCTGAATGTGACAGTGAGGCCGGCATAAGGCAGGCTACCTATCTCATTTGTGAACTTCACCATCTTGGACAAGTGTGCTGGGCAATGGATGTTCTGTGGGGGCAGAAACTCATCCTTTGTTTTCCCAAGATCACTTTCAGGCTTGCTGATGTGTCCTGGTGTGCAGCCCCACAACATAAGGAACGGAAACTCATGACCCCAACATCCCAGGAAACATACTCTTATGGTGAGAATATGAACCATTGACGAATGCTGCCAGAGGATGGACGCAGTCCAAACATCTGTAGCAGAGATTGTGGCTGATGGAGGGAGAGAGCTACCAACAACACTCAGAAAAACACCAAAGAAAGGCATAATAAAGTGAAAGTGACATATTTGTATGTATGGTAACCCATACCTGAAATGTTACCTCTGCATTTAACCCATTACCAGTGAGGAGTGAACACACACACATCCAGGGCAGTGTGCAGCAATTGGGGATTAGGTGCCTTGCTCAAGGGCACTTCAGTTGTTACCTGTCAGCCCTGGAATTGAACCAGCAACTTTCTGATTATAAGCCTGACTCATTAACCAGTAGGCCACAACTGTCCCCAATGATAAATTACACCAAATAATAAAATACCACATTTGCTCTTTCACGCTGAAGTGCCCAGGGGAACTCTCTGCACTTAACTGTGCAGGGGGAGAGAGTGGAAATATCCTGTCAAATACAGCAGCTTGGTAGTAATAATCGAAGCACATGAAGATGCTTATTGATTGACTCATATGAACAAATCTGAATGAGTGGTGCACACCATTTCTCTTTGATATCCGGATGCCCGGGCTGGGGATTGGCATGCAAATCCCAGTCGCAATCTGTCGAATGAGTGACAGATAGAGAACTAGGCAAAACCCAGACAAGGATGCCAGAACCCCGACAGGTTCTCCCAAGGTTTTTTTCTCCCGTGGTATTGTTGCAAATTTCTTGATGTGTATCATTTCCACATAAACTGAAAAGGCTTGTCAACTTGCCATTTATTATGTTATCATGTTATCATCTTGTTATTTATAGTAGTTTTGTTATTTATAACTATATTAATATCATTATATTAATATAACCCATATACCTCTTAAAACAATAAAAAACAATGCTTTCTTTTGACAAGATTTTTATAACATTGGGAAAAGCGCTATATAAATAAATTTGAACTAAAAAATATTTTACATTATATTTTAATTTCCCAATATGTTATTTTTGTTCCGGTTTGTAAATTTAGTTACACGTCTTGCTGTAATTAATTATTTTTTTTTATTTGGGTTGTTTATCTATTGTACTTTGAACGATATAAAATAAAAGACGTCATTACGTAGTCACGTGCTATCAGTGTTGCACATGAACAAACCTTTGAGCTGATTAGGGGCGGAGTGCTGAGCAGTAGGGCGAACGTGCAAGTGTTCTATTTCTGCCTGCTGCTCACTCACTGTTTTAATGAACTTTACAATGGCCGCATCGTCGAGCAGGATCATGCTGGGCCCTCTCGTAGGTGCTATTGACCAAGGCACGAGTTCCACACGGTTTTTGGTAAGTCGCATTTTGAGATGATGTCATTTGGTTTTCTCGGAGCCCACTGTACACACAGTCATTGCAGTCCTCCGTGACCTTGCCGACATGTGCTGGTCAGCAGTCGCTGGGAGCAAGAGTTTGAATCAACCAGATCTTGCTACTCAATGTAGCATCTGGTTAGGTTGATTACAATGTTTCACGGACTAATGAAGTTAAAGCTTGCTAATACCATTTAGTTAACACCTTTTTCTTTGTGTTATGTCTTTAACCATAAGGGTTTTTATTTAAGTGTACCTGTGTTATATGGTGGTCAAAAAGACGGGACTCAGTTTAATAACAGTTACTGTTACTACTTTTTTTATAACAGAGTGGAATTAAGCAACATTAGATCATTCACATATATTATAAAAATAGTTGTAGCTAGGTACCCCCTTACATGCCGGTCTACTGTTACAGTTATTGATGGTGTGTTAGTATGTTTTCTGTGCAATCGGGGTTGTTGATTACATTTTAAATGACAGAAGCCAGTCAAGTTTCTCTATACTAAATAAGACAATGTCTATGTAGTATAGATGCATTTATGTTCTGAGTGCATAAGCCCTATTAGGAGTGTTACTGTTTGGCTGCATGTAATATGTATGCATTGAAAGACCATAACACTAATAATGACACAAACCAATTTAATGTCTTTTGTGTGGTTTTGTTTCAAAAATAAGCATAAAATGTGTTTCTTTGTGAAATAAGGGTTTGTGTGCAATTCCAGGGTCATACAAACATTATTCATAGAGATGCCATTCCATTTACAGCAAATATTTAATTTTTTAATTAATATTACTCCTGTGGCATCATAATAGTTAAGAGTAGAGTTAAATGTGATTTAAGATAAACCAAATTAGTAAAGTATATTTTCTACTATTAAATAGGGTAGCTTTTTGGATGCCATTTGGGCCATTGCCTAATAATAAAAACGTATAATGAAGTATATTGACCACTGATTGTAACTGAGGAATTTTAATGTCTCATTTCTTTTGTTGTTCTAAGTAGGGGAATGTTAATTAAAGCTGAACATCTTTCTCTTGTTTTAATTATAGGTTTTCAATGCAACAACAGCAGAACTTCTCAGCCACCACCAGGTTGAGATTAAACAGAGTTTTCCTAAAGAGGGGTAAATATTTACACTGGTGCCCTCTGTCCTGATGACTGTCATCAATCAATGGGACATAGGTCAATGGAGCAATGCATTACTCCAGTGGTTCCCAAACTGGGGTGCGCAAGAAAATGTTTGTAATGGCGAAAAAATAATTATTAGTTTATTATATTGACATTTAACTTGCATAAGCTTCATAGGTCAATGTTTTTTGGGAGATAAAATTTAACTTTGCAAGAGGTAATAATTAATATTGCTGTAAATTATTTGTACAGCACTAAATCTGCAGTGGCAGATTTTTTCAGAAAACTCAGACACAGACTTCCGTGGATTCTAGCATGTGTCATTGATCAGGTTACACAGCCCATGCACACATTTGTGAGAAGTAGTAGGCTGTGCCGATTGCTTTGAATGTATTTATATGAGAGTGAGCACTAATAACTCATATTTAAAGTCAATGTCAGTCTGAAAACTTGCTGTGAGTTAAGGAAACATCTCTGTCCATTACCTTGGCTACAAATACTGATTAAAATACACAGATCAGCTCAGTTAAGTTTTTTTTTTTTTTTTTCCTTGTGTCTACAAAAAAAAAAGAGACTTTGTTTAACAAACAAGTTATTTTAATTAGAATCTGTATCGTAAACCTTAAAGTTAAGAGATTCAGCTGTCACACTTTTTCTCTTATATGGTCTTTTTAACACATAAAAATGTATTCTGTACAATTTTACAGATTTTTCATCTTATTTGCTTCAACTTTACAGATCAGGGATATTCAATTAAAGTTTCAGGATGTCCAGTATCTGTTTTTCCTTCCCAGTGTAGGTCTGGACAATTTTTTTAAAAGAAATATTTTATTTAAAAAGCTCAACTGGATATGCATAGGGCTGTTGCAGTGAAAGTTTTCCTTGCTGTAATTATGGGTGGCTTAATAGCATAGAGTGCAGTTTTAGCGGCCCCAGCCTAATTTCTTGTGATTTAACTGCATAGACAGCTTTATTGATGAGTTACTATTTGTTTTTGTAGCATATATTGTTGTTGTGTGTCAGAGGCACGTTATAACTTGCAAAACATTTTCATACACAGCAGTAAGAACCAACATATTCACCTTATGTGGTTTCAGGGAAGAACGCATAGGGGTAATGATGTTTCCCTGATGGTGTGCTTGTTGCACAAATGTGCATGTATTTGCGGGCGACTTCAGAAAGCAGCCCTATGGGCTCTTCCTTTATGTCCATGTAGGTATAGATCTTGATACAGGGGTTGTCATTTAAAAATGTTTGTTAATTTAATTACTTAAACTATTATCTAATGCACCCAGTACATATTTACATTTTAGGGATGAGAAAAAGTGTTATATTAAACATTGCTAACATTGTTCTACAATACAGAGAAATACTAAACCATAATGAGCTTTTAAATGATAAATCAAGCACACACACAGCGGTCTGCGCTACACCAGCAAAAGTAATGATTGTGACTGACCACGCAAAAAATGCCTATGCATTATATAAAAATGAGTAAATAAAAGATAAAGCAGCAAACACTAATAGACAATTATCTAACAAAATGTTTTCCTCCATTCTCAGTGTTTTGATATGAAAAAGAAACACCAGACATTTTGAAACGCTTAACATGCCAATTAGTGCTTTGCGTTCATATTCATATCATTTTTTTATACATAGTACAGAATTTATTGATTAGGTGTGTTATGAATCGACTCAACCGACTTGAATTATCACATTATCATGCTTGGAGTGCATCGTTACAAACATATTAAAGGGGCATTTTAGCAAAAAATAAAGTTGGCATACTATACATACTGTAATTTTGTTCCACAAAAGGTATTTATGCAGATTTGGAACATTAATGTTAAATGGCAAGATTTTGTAAAACCACCTCACTCAGTCACTCTGTAAAGAATTGTTCCCTTTGGGGAAAAAA
This sequence comes from Chromobotia macracanthus, assembly GCA_036877525.1. NCBI lineage: Eukaryota > Metazoa > Chordata > Actinopteri > Cypriniformes > Botiidae > Chromobotia > Chromobotia macracanthus. The sequence continues at coordinate 1,611,576 of JAZGTH010000026.1, forward strand.
ACAGAACAAAAAATATTTGTTTATTCTTTTGCATTTAACATTTCTGAAGTCAAGCAAGTTCTTAGTTCTTGCAATATTCAGTTGTCTGTCCCTGAGTTACATTTGAATGCATTTCATTCTGCAGAGAACACCATAGTTGACAGTCATTCATAGAAGCAGTGAGTCTTGACTGATATAGCGTTGGTGTAACTGGAATTATTCCGATACAGGGCTGATACAGATTAAGGACAACATCTGTAACATATGTCTTTAATTAGGTCTCACAGAAGAAAACAAAAGTAATGAAAACAATACAATTCATACCCATTACAAAGTATACTACCTAGTCACAGACTGCCACGAGTATTCACATAACTGTAACAACTTACAATCTTAACCTTCAGTTAAAAGGATATTTTACAAATAGTAGTTAAAAAAATATTAAATTATTATTTGGTCCATAATGTCTTACAAAATATTTTATTCTATATAGTAACAACATTTATGCTTGATTAATGCATCTACAATTTGTTTTTGGTTAGATACAATAGCTTTTCATGGTGTATACATGCACCCTAATAGTCTGATTGTAATAGAATTAGAAGCACAGTCACAGGTAAACACGGTAATTGGAATGAATTGGTCAAATTGGTGAAACTGGCAAAGATGCTAGCATGACTGCATGATTTAGCACAATGTTAGCACGGTGCTGGCACGATATACTAAAATATGGATTATTCATGATGTTAGGAGGTTGCTAGGGTGATCTAAATGGTTGCTAGGGTGTGGTCAGGAAGTTGCCATGGCAATACCTAAAGCCCACCCACATGTCTCTACAGTGTTTTAATGCTAAGATATGGCTTATTCATTTTATTATATGATTGCTAGGGTACAGTAAATGGTTGCTAGGGTGTAGCTAGACAGTTAACAGAGTAAAACCAATAGATGGATGTGTGTGTGAATCAAGTTGAAATGTCACCATTTGTTACTGCTTACTAAGCAGAGTGATATGAGCCCACCCCCAAGTCTCCACGACATTCTGATATGGAGCTATAATGTCACAAAATTCAGCTCAATGTCTGCAGAATTTTCCGCCCACTTTTTCGTACGCCCTAAAAACATTGTACACCCAATTGCTTATAAAAGTTATAGCACATCCCTCCTCAATAAGCCGGTCGATTTGACACGTCATTCTGTGTGGGACGAGTTATGTACCAAATTTTTGTCCAGAAAAAATGGTAGTAGTACTTTGCTTCTCAAGCACCACTAACTAGAAAGTTATGCGCATGTGCAATGACGTACAAACAGCATAATGCATAATAGCATAACATGGCACACGGTTGTTGTTGTCAAAAGTAAGATAGCAAAGCAAAACTAGACTGTTAAAGAAATCAAGTTGTTGCAAAATGACGTTGTCCCACCAGTCCTTGCTTCAGACTCATCTACAGAAGCCTTGTTCTGGGCTCGGGAAGGGGCATTTTAATTGCATGATAAATACACGCAGCCTAGCCAAAACATAATTTGCTTGTCTTCTAATTAGCAGCTGAAATGGGAAAATGTTAAGTGTGCTTTTAAAAGCGAAATAAAAAAGAAATGGGAAGAGTGTGGCTGCTAATATGTGCATTTTGGAACATGTTGATGCACTGTGCATGGAAAAACTAAAGATCAAATTCAATTCTAAGCAATTCTAATGTAAATATGTGTATCAACTTGATTACTTTATTCAGTGTTCATCTAAACACTGTGTTGAAAACCTAAACCAAGGTTTAGTCCAGTAATAGAGGCAGGCAGCAAATAATCAAAAATGGGGGAAACAATCCAATATCAAAACAGTAATCCAGCAATGCAGTGAAAAATGCTATAAACCATAAAATCGAAATACTTGATTGACTAAGAGTTCAGCTGTCTCAAAGGCTGAAGGTAGTTTGGATAGCAGGGTAAGGTGGCAAACCTAGGAGAATCGGTCGATGTTTGTGAGTATGGTGGAGTTAGGTAAATCGGTAATGAAGTCAATGGCGATGTGAGGCCAGGGATGTTGAGGTATGGGTAACGGTTGTACTAACCCTCCCTTAAGTTGTCTTGGAGTCTTAGATGTTTGACAGACAGAACAGTTCTTGATGAATGTAGTAGTGTCAGCGGGTAAGGTTGGCCACCAAAACCAGTTCTGGAGTAAGTGAATAGTGGCAGTTATCCCTGAATGACCAGGGCTGGGAGATTCATAGATCTGTGTAAGGAGACATTTACGAAGGGGTTCTGGAACGTAGGTGAGATTGTCAGGACATTCAGTTGGTAGTGGATCTTGGTTATTTAAGTGATTGATCTCTGTAGCAATATCCCACTGTACAGGAGCAATGAGGAGCTTTTTGGGTAAGATGTTTTCTTGAGTGGTTGTGAGTGGTGTTTCATTGGTTTGACGTGATAATGCGTCAGCTTTGGTGTTCTTGGAACCTGGGCGATAGGTAACAGTGAAGTCAAATCGAGTAAAGAATAGCACCCATCTGGCCTGTCTAGGGTTCAGGTGTTTTGCAGACCGGAGATACTCTAGGTTCTTATGGTTGGTTAGAACAGTGAATGGATGAGTAACCTCCTCTAGCCAATGCCGCTGCTCCTCCAAGGCTAATTTCATGGCAAACAGTTCTCTATTGCCCACGTCGTAATTCCGTTCAGCTGGAGACAGTCCGGGAAAAGAAAGCACAGGGAAACATCTTGGAAGGTGAGCCATAACGTTGGGAGAGTATAGCACCGACACCAGTATTAGAAGCATCCACCTTAACTATGAAGGGCAGATCAGGATGACGAAGTATGGTTCCTCAAAGGGAGGCCTGAGTTTTGAGGGACCAGATTAATCTTGAGTTCTTTGATTTGGTCATACAGCTCTGACTTCTCATCTATAGTGACCCTTTTTTGACTGATAATGTAACCCAGGAATAACATGCTGGATTCTAGAACTGCTCTTACATGGATATGTTCCTCAAATGTGTTGGCATAGATCAAGATATCGTCAATGTAGACAATCACCCATTTATCAAGCATATCTCTGAACACATCATTCATATATGACTGAAACACTGAAGGACTGTTAGCAAGACCAAAGGGCATTACTAGATACTCATAGTGACCACTGGTGGTCGAGAAAGCGGTCTTCCATTCATGCCCTTTGCGGATGCGAATGAGATTGTAGCCACTGTGAAAATCTAGCTTGATGTAAAACCTTGCTCTGCGTAGCTGTTTCAAGGTGGCTGGGACTAAGGGAAGAGGATAACAACTTGAGTCGCATCATTTAGATCTTGGTAGTCGATACAAGGCCGGAGACCACCAAAGAAAAAACCTGTTGCCACTGGAGAGCTAGAAGTTCGAATGAAACCCTTGGCTAGTTCCTCTATATTCCTTCATGGATTCTGATTCCGGCTGTGACAATGGAAAGACTCTACCCTTGGGAAGTACTGCGCTGGGTATTAGCTCGATGGCGCAGTCTGTAGTTCTGTGAGGTGGGAGTTGAGAAGCTCCCCTTTTGAAGAACGCCTTTCTCAGATCAGCATACTCGGGGTAGAGTCAACTCAGGCTTGGATACTTATTGTTGTAGTTTGAGGTGATGGACCAGAAACTGTACTCACCAACTTTGAATCTTTAGTAGGGCGGATGGGGCAAGAGGATTTTATGTGGCCTGTCTGACCACAGTAGAGATATAGATGCAGCCGCCTCTGGCATTCTCTTTCCTCTGAGGTGAGGTGGGTGAAACCTAATTTGCCTAGGTTAAAGCTGAGCAGATTGTTTGAACATGTAGCAAGGTGTGGGAAGCATTGGGCATCGTGAGCAAATCAGATTGATCTCGCCCTCCAGTTAGACAATGTAGTTGGTTAAATTTTTCCTTCATCACGGCAGGCCAATTCAGATTGGAGTTCTTGATTTAGGCCCCTACGGAACAGCGGCTTGAGTGCATCTTCAACCCATTCCGTCTGAGCAGCTGAAGTGCGGAAAGTGAGTGCAAATTCAGCCACTGTCTGTCCTCCTTGTGTGAGAGAGAGTTGTTGTTCTCCAGGACATCTGCCTTCAGCAGCGTGTTTAAAAACCTCTTAAATGCTTGAGGAAAGCATCGAAGGTGGGAAATGTTGTTCTATTTACGTTCCATACAGTGGTAACCCATTCCAGAGCTCGTCCATTGAGCAGGGAAGTAACGAAGGTTATGCGGCTGCTCTCTGTGGCATAGAGAGCTGAATGTTGGGTAATGAACAATGAACACTGAAGGAGGAACCCCTTAAATTTGGACGGATTACCATCAAATTTTTCTGGGGAAGCTGTGTGCGGGTTGATGGAGGCGGATGGTGCGGGAACAACAGCATTGAGTGATGACGTTGGAATTGGAGTTGACATGGTCGGACCGGGGCGCATGCTCTGGAGGGTCTTTACTAGTTCCTCAGTCAGCGTGGTCAATCGGATCAGTTGCTGATGGTGAGCTACCAGTTGTGATGCCTGAATCGACAACTCGGTAGTCAGCTGAGTAATGGCTGCTGGATCGTTGTTTGGCGAAGTCTTCTGTAATGATGAGTGAGACTCATGAGGATCCATTTGCAGCATTTATTAGAAGATAGACAGGCAGGGGTCGAGTAATGGCAAACAGGGTAATCGGAGGCAAGGCAAAGGCAGTAACGTTAAACAGGCAAGGGTCATGGCACGCAGCAAATAATCAAAAACAGGGGAAACAATCCAATATCAAAACGGTAATCCAACAATGCAGCAAAACCGCTCAGTGATGTTGCCGGGGTAAAACAAGGCTTTTCAATGTTATCAGGAAATGCTGGGGCTTTTGTGCAGGGGTAAAGGATTAACATGTAGCAGGAAGTAATCAGTCCCAGGTATGAGGTATCATGGGAATTGTCCAAATAAAAGATTAGTACTCTGGAGACAGTTCCTTCTTGTGGCGCAGAGGAGGTGGAGCAGGGACCTCCTCCGTAACAGTGGCTCTGTTGAGGATTCCCTCCTCAACTTTCCAAGACCAAAGAAATGCAATTACCCTGTAGTGTATATTGCAAATAGCAATCTACTAAATTCATAGAACATTATTGTGAACTTCTGCAAATAATTTATGCCAGCTAGAACTCTGTGATGCAGTTTGTTAGGATAAAAGTGTAGCTGTAGAAGTTCAGCAGGATCTGGGGGAACTAGTGAGATGTACAGTAGTGAGTCTTCTAAAAACAACTATACGGAATTAACAATTTACCCCTTTTATAACTCCTCTATGGTCAGTCATTGGGTGAAGAATAACATGTTGTTATTCTTTTGTTATAGGAAAAATAGTAGGCACATTTATTTAAAACAGTAATTACACTTGACCAGTACTACTTGTACATTAAATGATTTTACAGAACACATTTCACGAACTTGAAATAAAAGCATTAAACAATTTAAACTTTCTGAGGGTCAATTGCGACTGTACCCCCACTTTGTTTAAAGCAAACCTTGCCCTGGATGATCCCTTATTTATTATAAAGTACTAAATAATTGTCATCATAACTTGAAAATGAAGCATTTATTTAAGTCACAATGTGACTGATATAGCGGAATTATATATCCTTGTATATCTGTTGCTATGCAATTAATGCTATTCAAACAATAAAAGAGAATTTGAAAATCACTCACAACCTCCAACTGATTATTTGAGCTTTTATGCAGAAAAGATTCTACAGTGTTTTATTTGACTAGTTTAGACTAACATACTTGGCTGCTGAGTGCTTAAATACAGCTGTTAGACCTACATGGAAAACAACAAACACTGTTTACTTATTTGCGTCGTTGTTCTATTGTATTGTCGTCAGTTCATGTTTTATTACTGCTTACTTGTCTTTAATAATTGCTTGACAACATTTACTTTGCTGAAATGTTCCCCCAAAACCCCAGAAAATCACCGGTAGCAGAAACAAACATTAATGCATACCCTTCAAAATATCGCAATAACAACTTATAACTAAAAGCTAAATATTCTTTCATGTCTCATTTAGCTGATTATTTAGCATACAGACTTGACAAGGACCATCTCACTGAAGTACCTGGAGTTAATGGTTTTGGATTTTCCTCATTCGGGTTTTGAACCCAAAACCCTTTACATTACACACACATACATATGTATATATACTGAAGGGCCAAACAGTAAATACTTATCTATTATATAATTTTATATAATTACTTTGTGGTTATGAGTATACCAGTGTAAATCCGAATATATAGTTGTGAGTTATGAATCCTGAATATATTGTTGTAAATCTGAATATGTAAATGTAAACCTAAATGTATATTATATTGTCTATATAAATATATACAGTAATGTTAAGTTATTTCCTACCTCTAAATATAAACATTATTATTAGGCTTGTCTATAGACAGTTTTTACTTTTTAAGTAGGCCTATACCAGATCTGGTAAAAGAGAGTTGCGACACACTTTAATCTCATCGCCACACAGTTATGTGGCTCATATAGTATAGTTGCATTTTGTATGGAGAGCGATGGAGAGACAGCATTAATCATATTTTTTCTGTTTAATTGGGAGAGGAATATGTGACGTAGAATACATTCAAATGTATCTATACATTAATATTGACCACAAAAGCACAAGAAACACTTTACATCCTTATGTTACATTAAGATAATCATATATACATGCACATTAAAGAAATACTGAAATCAATGAAGCAAGCAGTTGCACAGTTTTACCCAACAAATAAGTTTAATATTGCAGAAAAACCAAGGCAACCAACTGCAGTCATCAAAACATTTTAATGTAAAACAAATCCAGTGAGGCAAGCTTTTCTTTGAATTGGCAGTCCTCATAGAAACACCTTTGACAGGGAGAGAAAGATTGCTAAAAGCAGTTTTTTTTAAAATGATTGTAGTGCCTAAAACTGTCAGACAGATGAAGTAAAGCAAGATTATAATAGCTCCATTAGCCAGCTTCATCCATCCAAGCGGCACCTGGTCATCACCGCACTTATAAGCTATTCTGTTGAAAACATACAAACACACAAATCCACTTTTAAGAAATTAAAATGCTTTTCATAAATTATTATTTTTTTTTTTATAAACGGACAAAATGTAAAATGTTAAACATGCAAAAATTTTAGTATAAATTCAGATATATACTATATAACACTTATGTATGCAAGCATAAATTTAACAACAATATTAATCAATTGATTGACAGGCCTTGTTAATAAGAAAATGACATTTAGAAATTGTCAATGCTTATTTGTACCACATCATCATCTTAAGTGACTGCAGAGAGCTTTCGAGGAAGGTGTTCGAGAGCGGTTTATTTCCAGTTGAAATGACCAGATGCTATACTATCTTAAAAGTTCAGAAAGTAATAGTTGCAAAATAATGTCTTGATCATATAGTATATACTGTATATTGTAATTTTAAACAGCTTAAACGGTTTTAATATTTACCTCAAAGTTTACTTGCTGCTTATTACCTCCTGGACAAACCATGTGCAAACAGGACAAAAAATGAAAACATGCAAGAACGTTTTCAAAAAAACGTTTTTTCCAAAAAAAAAAAAAAAAGCATCACAACTCTAAAGGGATTAAACATTAAATGTGAAAAGCACTGTGTTACAATTATCAAGTTGATAATTGATGCTGACCTTTAAAACTAAACATAGATGTTGAATCGATGTCAGTTTTGCTATGTCAAAAGACAAGATCTACAGTTTAATCAGTCCACTATTGCACAGGTCTGGGGAAGGGTACAGAAAAATTTCTGCAGCATTGAACGTCCTAATGAGCACAGTGGCCTCCATCCGTAAATGGAAGAAATTTGGAAACACCAGAACTCTTGGCCTCCTGGCCAAACTGAGCCATCGGGGCAGAAGGGACTTAGTCAGGGAATTGACCAAGAACCAAGACGGCCCACCTGGAGTTTGCCAAAAGGCACCTGAAGGACTCTCAGACCATGAGAAATGAAATTTTCTGGTCTGATGAAACAAAGATGGAACTCTTTGGCCTAAATAGCGTCATGTCTGGAGGAAACTAGGCACCGCTCCTCACCTGGCCAATACCATGCTGTGGGGATGTTTCTTAGTGGCAGGAACTGGAAGACTAGTCAGGATCGAGGAAAAGATGAATGCAGCAATGTACAGAGACATCCTTGATGAACCTGCTCCAGAGTGCTCTGGACCTTAGATTGAGGCAAAGGTTTATCTTCCAACAGGACAACGATCCTAAGCACACAGCCAAGATAAGAAAGGAGTGGCTATGGAACAACTCTGTGAATGTCCTTGAGTGGCCCAGCCAAAGCCCAGACTTGAACCCGATTGAACATCTCTGGAGAGATCTGAAAATGGCTGTGCACTGACGCTCCCCATCCAACCTGATGGAGCTTGAGAGGTCCCGCAAAGAAGAATGGGAGAAACTCCCCAAAAATAGGTGTGCCAAGTTTTGGTTTTCAGAAAGACTTGTAATTGCTGCCAGATGTGCTTCAACAAAGTATTGAGTAAAGGCTGTGAATTCTTATGTACGTGCGATTTTATTTTTTTAATAAATTTGCAAAGATTTTAAACAGACTTCTTTCACATTGTCATTATAGAGTATTGTTTGTAGAATTTTGAGGAAAATAATACATTTAATCCATTTTGTAATAAGGTGGTAGCATAACAAAATGTGGAAAAGGTGAAGCGCTATGAATACTTTCCAGATGCACTGTTCATTTTACATGTGTATTATACTATCAAGTTTTATGCCCATTTCTGGTGTGGGTGGGGTTATTGGTGCTGTCCAGATTAGCTTTTCATTTCAGGTATAGGTCTCTATTTGTCTATGAACAAATTTCACATCAACTAGTAAGCCAAAAAAGGGTCACTAAGCATGTTAACATTAAAGCATATTTTAAATGACTCGTCAGGAGACAACGTTTTGAAATTATGAAATTTAAACTCCGATGAAATTTAAATGGGCGCAACCCCCAACCCCCCAAAAAAACACCTACTTTTTCTCCTGCTCTTTCCAAAGGGAATCATTTTGTGGCTAAACAATGAAACTGCAAAAAACAATTTTCTCAAAAAGAACATTGTTCACTCTTAATAATAATGCTAATGTAGTTGAAGTAAGCTGATATAAAGGAGTCACATTAACCTGTGTCAAACTGGTTTTAGTTAATGAGTCATAATTGACAGACAAAATATTTTGCTGCATTTTCATTTTCTGTAGTGTTGTAGTGAAAGTATTTATCTATTTGCTGCTCACAATTTAGCTACTGTTAAAAAAATGTGTGCTGCTTGCTGTACAAGAGGTGTTAAAATAAGGCATCTGAATGTGTTTAGTGGGAGAGAGGTAGTGCACAGGGTGGGAGAAGTGTGTTATGCACTAGATGGAGGATATAGATCTGAAAGATCATTACTATCATCACCATAAATGGAACAAAGACTAGGTCTGGATCCGGACTGTGGTCTGCTAATTGGTAGCATAGATAAAAATAAACACTTGGTTAAAAACAGGCACTTTACAATAATCAAAGGACTGTGCAAGCCATCTACATCAGCATCATCTGTGGAGATGTTATATTTTAATGTTTTCTTATAAGTATTTACTGTTTATATTACAGTTATAACTGTGATATTTGGCCAAGATAAGGTAGTGGGGGTACTTGACAGTAAGTCATTAGAAAGCGTGCATGCTGCTAGGGCTGTCAATTTTAAAATGGATAAAAAAAGATTATTGTCTAATAATTGTTACTGGTGATTAATTGTCTGTTACAGGGCTTTGACAAGTTATGATGCTTAGTTGTTATTTTTGTGTGTGTGCTCCATGCAGTGCCTGCGCTGTAGAGTGTTTATATGAATCAATGTTAATGTGAGTAAAAATCTAAATTAAATTTGTTCATCAAGTGCTACTTCTCTTACTTTGGACATGATGCTAAAAGTGTATAATGATATCAGTTATCTGAAACAGATGGCCCAAATAACTGCAGTCAGACGATTATTTAATAATTGCGACAGCCCTAAGCATCACAAAAAGTTTGGGAACCTCTGCATTACGCCATTAGTGTAACTTATACTATACAAAAATTATGTATTAACTTTGATTGTACAAACTGCTATTCTGGCTAAGATAAATAGTTTCTTCTGTTTATACTGAAAATAAAGTGTGTTATATTTAAGGATTGTGCAAAATTCATGTGGCTGGTTGAAATGAGAACATTAAAAATGATTTATTGTCTGCTCTTAGCTGGGTTGAACAGGATCCAAAAGAGATTCTTCAGTCTGTATATGAGTGCATGGACAGGACCTGCGAGAAACTGACCCAGCTCAGCATTGACATCTCCAATATAAAAGGTATTAAGCTTATTACCACAGACATCGGCCATGACACTGTCATACATGATCTTTTAATATTCATTAAGCCAGCATATTGTTATTCTATTTAAGCTTAGTATGTTGGCTTGAAAAAATCAACATATCGTTAATTATTTATTGCTTTTTAAGCTTATTATTATTGGTGGTGCTTGCAAAGCTACTATTACTAAGTCACTATTACTCTCTTGCATACTTTACTTGCATAAATTTTTTTCTGGACAAAACTTCGGTACGTAACTTGTCCCACACAGTTTGTCGCAGACCCATGAATGAAATCACATTGATCAAAATGATCAGCTTATTGAGGAGAGGTGTGCTATGACTTAAGCAATCAGGTGTACAGTGTTTTTAGGGCATACGATAAAGCGGGAAAAAAATTCCATAGACTTAACAATAGGTTGAATTTTGTGATGTTAGAACTCCGCATCCTAATGACGTAAGGATGTAGGGGTGTTCTCATATCGCCCGGCTTAGCAAGCAGCAACAAATGGTCACTTTACAACTTTATAACCACGCCCTGGCAACCAGTTACAGTACCCTAGCAACTGCCCCATAGACTTCCATTGGGAGTTGGCTCTTTTTTCACACACACATCCGTCTATTGGTTTCACCCTGTTAAAACTGTCTAGCTACATCCTAGCAACCATATACTGTACCCTAGCAGCCAAGTGTTTTGCGCCAAAATGTGCTAGCATCATGCAAATTGATGTTAAGAGATGTTAGCATCTTGCTAAAACCTATTAAAATCATGCTAGATTGTGTTAAAATGGTAACAGTATACTAAAACATGTTAACATAAACATCGTTAAAGAATGTCAGACCTAAAGTATTTCATACCATTATACACTTTTCAATCTCATTGTAGCCATTGGTGTGACCAATCAGAGGGAAACCACTCTTGTTTGGGATAAAGAAACAGGTGAACCACTTTACAATGCTGTAGGTATGGGATCTTTTTCTCCCTATTTTATTAACAGTGTGACATCAAAAATCAAATCTATTGCTTTGGATATATACAAAATGAACCAGATAATGTATGATTCATTTTCATGTGTTAAGTTTGGCTTGATCTCCGGACCCAGTCCACAGTTGAGAGGCTCATCAATAAAACTCCAGGCAGAAACAAAAATCACCTCAAGGTGAGAGTACCTGTGTCTATGTAATGTTGATATTATCTTAAATGGCTACAATGACAATCACGTGGGTGTGTCTACTCTTTATGCATTGCCTTTACACATAGCTTGCTGTCAAAAATGTATTTAAGTGCCAGTTATCAGAATCAGAATGAGCTTTATTGCCAGATATGATTACAAATACGAGGAATTTGTTCTCGTGACAGAAGCTTCCACAGTTCAAAAGAATGGCAATGACAGGACAAAAACACAGATAAAATAATAAAAATAGAACAGTATAACAATTGATGAATAAACAATATACAAAATGGCAGATAACAAATGACAGCTAAGATGAATCATTGGGGTTGTACCAGTTACTTCTTAATTTACTGAACTTGAAGAGACCAGTGCCAATTACGAAGGCAGAATTTCTCCCTCAGACTATGATTACCAGACTGCATAACTGTTCAGATAAAGAAAAGATCCTACATCTCATGCAGCTGTCGTCGCATTTGATGTACAACAGAGTGCTCGTATTCATATTCCCTGACTTCATTTTGGAGGTTCTGTGGGGAAAAGGCTCAAGGAGGCTTATATTCATCATGGGTTGCTTTTCACTGCTTGCCTTATTGTGACCCATAACTCATCTATACATGTCTTTGATTATGCTGAGATGGCCCAAAAGTCTTCAGAAATTCTATCATTTTTGAATACAAAGTGCAGTCAGCATAGCTTAGGTGTTTTACCAAAAAGAAGGCTAGTCAAGGCTATGATTTTAAGAAGTTAAGTTTGTTACTGTTTGCAGGACTTATGTGAGTACAGAGCTGATCAGTTTGGTGGTTTATTAATCTTTAATTTCATCCAACACCCACCCAGGTTCAGCAACATCCTTTTCTCACCTCTGTATTAGGTGGAAGGGTTCCATCTTTCTAGATGAACAGTGGTTTCTACAGCCCGTACTTCATCATGCCCAAAATAATGCTCTATGCAGGTGGATTCCCCATTCTTGGGGGTAACCCTGTATGTTGTGTAGTCCACAAGACAAGATTCCATTTAGCAGGCAAGTGTAGATTACCAAGGGGAAGACACAGGGTTGAGGATCTCTACCTCCTTGCTGTGGGCACCCTCTTGAGGGATAGGGGCCTTCTCAGTAGTTTCTGTATGCGTACTACCTTCTGGTATGTCCATATGCTGTATCTACCACATAACACCTACTACCAATAGGATGTGGTCTCTGTAGTGTTCCCCTCATCAATAGAAGAAAGGATGCTGTCCCATCTTGAGGATGCTTGATGAAGTAGGCTTTATAGCACATCCTTTAAGAGTTAAACAGTATTCTAGGTACTTTTGGTCATTTCTTAGGTAATTTGGAAAATTTTGGTCCAATAATTAAAACTTTATTTGAAATGGGTCTGTAATATACTAGTTCCCTGGGATCAAGTTGTTTTTTAATAAGAGGTCTAATAACAGCCATCTTGAAAGGTTTTGGGATATATCCCAACACCAATGGTTAATTAATAATACTATGTAGAGGATCTATAATTTCAGGAATCATTTCTTTCAACAGCCGGGTAGGTATAAGATGTAACAAATATGTTGTTGCTTTAGATGATTTAATTATTTTTGACAGTTCATAAAAATGTCAAAAAAATCATCTGCATCACTCTATGAAAAAGAAAAATCTTCATCACTGCTGTGATAATGACAACTGTAAGAAGCTTTATTTTTTTTATATACATGCTTTATTTTTGGTTAGTTAAGCCACTGTATCAAATAAATATCTAGGGATGTTTATTTTCTTGTAAAAGCTTTTTGTAATTTTGTGTAATTCTCCTTTTATGCTGTACAGAATACCTCTAGTTTTGTTTGCTTCCAGTTATGCTCCATTTCTGGGCTGCTCTTGAAACCATTCAGGTAGATTATTGACAAAACAATCTTTTGTGTTTAGAAGTTATCGTTGTTCTGTATTTGTAGCAAGGAGCTGATTTTGGGTAAATGTAAAAAAAAAAACATGGGTAAATGTATTAAACAGGACACCAGGTAATGATCTGAAATGTCTTTGCTCTGTTGCAGAATATTAATTTCAACATTTACACCATCGGATAGTATTAAATCTAAAGTATGATTACGACAATGAGTGGGTGCTGACATGTTATCTAAAAAAATTTAAATGTATTTGAAAGCCAACCCCAATGCATCTTTTTCATTATCCACATGTTTGTTAAAATCACCAATAATTAAGACTTGATCTGTGGCCAATACTACTACTGATAAAGTCTGTGTGGTACCCTGGTGGCCTGTATACAGTAACCAATAGAAATGACACTCAATTTATAATTTACCCTAGATTTAATTATATTGAGCACCATTACTTCAAAAGCGTTGTATCAGATGTCTGGGTAACTTTAAAAATTCCTGTAAAATGTAGCAGCACCTCCCCTTTGCCTTTTGGATGAGGTTCATCCTTACAACAGTAAATTTGGCGAATAGAATGTAATCATCTCGTTTTAGCCATGTTTCTGTCAAACAGAGCACATCTAGGTTATGATCTATGATCATGTTAACAAAAAGTGCTTTTGTAGAGATATTAGATGCTTGCAGCATCTAATATGCTGCAAGCCAAGCCTTATTAATTGGTTGTCTGTATATATTTGTTTTATTAGTTTAACATTGATTAAATTGCCATAGAATTGTTTATTGTTTTGTTTTTGTAGTTACCAGTCCGGGGTACAGGCACAATCTCTATATTATGATACTTAGGTGATTATGTGTTGTAAATTGTGTTGTCTGTGACGAGTCACGGCTAGCAGACAGTTTGTTAAGCCAGTCTGTCTGCTTCCTGACCTGGGCCCCAGTTAGTCAAGTATTAGTACTAATAGCAAGACTATGTGCCAGATTTCTAAAAGATTAAAGAGCAGTACCACCCCTAGAGGGATGGAGACCACCTTTGATTAACAGCTCAGGTCTTCCCCAAAAACGTTTCCAATTGTCTATAAAGCCTATATTATTTTGCAAACACCACTTTAATCATCCAGCAGTCCAGCAGTTTAGTGATGACAGTCTGCTGTGTATTTCATCATCAAGATAAGCAGGGAGGGGCATGATAAGCAGGGAGGGGTAAGATAAGCAGAGCATGTTACAGTGTCCGACATAGAAATGGCAAGTTCACACATCTCTTTTAATATTATTAGTGACCCCTCACTGTTGGAGACACCATTTGTCCCAACCTGTATAACGATCTTACTAAATGTATGTTTAGATTTAGCCAGCATGTTTAAATTTGCTTTGATGTTGGGCACTCTGGCTCCTGTGTTTTGTTTTTTTTTTTTTGACTGTGGTGGCCGGTACCTCTTCATGTTCCATACAACAAAATCTCTACAAACTAGGGCATTTTCAACAGGTGTCTTAGTGGGTGCATCACTGAGTTGGGAGAACCTGTTTGAAACTAATTGGAATGAGAGAGTGGTGTTTTGTCCTGCGCTATGCCGTTTCAGTCACAGAATTTCCCTATATATGCAACTGGAACAAACAATTAATGGACCTAATCACATACTAACTATTTCCCTGCATTTATCACATGTAAAACCCTCAGCGCTAACAGAAAAAGCTACACTAAATATGCAAGCAAGCAGTGCATGTAAAAGCAGTGCATGTAACAATTACAGGAGGAGATACCATGACTCACAGTGTTTGTTGACTTATTCTTACATACCACAGTTGTTTGATGAACCTGAAACAGATGAAAATGCAGGAGAAAAATGTTGCCATGGCAAGGCAGCCAATTTATGGCAATAAATAAAACTGGAAGTGTGTCATGCATTTGAGTGATTTATATCAAATGTGGGAAGTTTGATGTTGTGACTGATGTGGCGTTTGTAAGTCATATCAAACCACTAACTGGCAGCAGGAAATGTATCACTTACAAAAGACTTAGAACAGACTTTACGACTTTACAATAGTCCTCAATTATTTTCCAAATTAAATGCATGTGACAACTATGCATTGTTTTCTTAAAAGCACAGGGTTGCGATGGTGCCGTAGTGCTTGAGCCCATTATTGCTGCTTGCAGCTGTATTTTATAGCTAAAATTGTAATGTTTTCTAATATATTCTGAATTTTGTATTTAGTTATTGGAGTTAAAAAATGATTAACAGTGGTAATGTGTTGGGCTTTGATGTGTCAAGCACTTAAATGGGGGGTGCATGCTGAGTTTGGGAACCACTAGTTTAGAATGTGAATTCAGGCAGTAGTGATAGTTTGCAGTAGACGTGAGGGTATAGGGTCAAAGGGGGTGGTGGTAGGATGTTGAAAATGAGCCATCTGTATCTGTGAGAGGAGAGAAAGATGAGA
Source organism: Chromobotia macracanthus (assembly GCA_036877525.1). Classification (NCBI taxonomy): domain Eukaryota; kingdom Metazoa; phylum Chordata; class Actinopteri; order Cypriniformes; family Botiidae; genus Chromobotia; species Chromobotia macracanthus. The sequence continues at coordinate 1,627,360 of JAZGTH010000026.1, forward strand.
GTGAAGGATGGCATAAAGGTTCTGAGAATTGACTGCAGATGATTGCCACCTTATCTATGAAAAATTGTCATCAGAACTGGAGGGGTACTGGAAAGAGAAAGTTAAGAATAATTGGCAGCTGCTAGGGGTGTTGCTTATTTTAAAAGTAATTAACTTTGGCAGCTGATATGTTAACAGAATGAGATGAGAGATTAATACAGGCTAAGGTTAGCAAAGTCTTCTGACTTGCTCTCTGCAGTCCTGAGCTTGGTGCAGTGGCTGCTAAGTGTCCAAGAAAGCCAAGCCAAGTTTAAGTTGTAAAAGAGTGCTTCCTCAACGTTAAGTGATAAGGTAACTTGAGATAATGTCAGTGTGACATTACCTCATACATGACTGGCAAAACTAAATGCTTAGTCACTTTTTCTGACTTGTGATGAATAGGTGAAAAAAAAAAAGCTGACTGATGAATAGGTGCATGAAGCTGTGCTCTTACATAGGGCCATCAGACAGTGAAAGAAGCTTTACACCATTTTATACAAGATTGGCAAAATTGAATAAAATGCTTTAAAACAATGAATCTCTTTTCCTCTTGCCTTCTATAAAGCACAAGACAGGCCTCCCCATCAGCACATACTTCAGTGCAGTGAAGTTACGCTGGCTGATGGATAATGTGGATGAGGTGCATGAAGCTGTGCTCTCCCATAGAGCCATGTTTGGAACGGTTGACTCCTGGCTCATCTGGGTAAGACCAGTTAGGAGTATCTTATGAAGGTTAATATATCTAATGGTTTAAAGGTACAGCTCTTTTAGGGAAACCCTAGGTTCCAGATTGCATAGTCATGATTAAAACCTAGGTACACTACTTTATTCACATTCAATTCTAAGCACACCTTTCAAAATGCTCTTTGTTGAGTTTGAGTGCAAAAGCGGCATCTTGCCATCTTGTGAACCCTTCTATCTACAGTAAAGTCATTGCACGTGCTGTTGTCCAAGCACAGTCCTGTGCACAGACTTTAGCAGGTCTACTTGTGGTGAAAAGTATGCCATGCTTACAGTATACTTTGGGCTTTAGATAATACAAGACATGTTTTTTCTGTGTCAGTGTGTCCCAGTCCAAAGACATTGATTAGATAAATAGGAGATGATAAATTGCCCTTAGGTGTGTGTGAGAAAGTGTGAATGTGTATGAAACTGTGAAAATAACTTAATACTGGTTTTTGCCATTATTATAGCCATAGAAGCATGGTGTTAAAAAGGAAAGAGGATTGATGCTGAAATAGTGTTCTCAGATATCTAGTTGTGAATTGATCTAACCTGCACCAGTAAGTATTGAGTGTTTATGTGATTTAAATGTTTTTTTTACTTGTTAAAATAATTTAGAGCCTGACAGGCGGGAAAAAAGGAGGTGTCCACTGCACAGATGTGACCAATGCCAGTCGGACCATGCTATTCAATATTCATACAATGGACTGGGATCCTGAGCTCTGCATGTAAATGCATATATGGATGCAGGTTTTTCTGGAGTAAAACCAATGATAGGACTGTCAATGAATATGGAAATTTATCATATTGAGTAACTACTTGGTAACGTATTTTTTTTTAGATTACGTTTCTATTGATATGCATATTTGATTAATGAAATAAAGTTCATATGAATATATGGACCATATAAAATTAATTTAAAAATATTACATTGTTGGTGCAAATAAAGTTGTCTAAAAGACGTAACAAAAAACTTTCAGAAGATGTTTACACAGGATGCATTTTGTCATGGTTTTATTTATACACATGCAGAATAAAATCTTTGGCCCTTTGACCTGGCTGTTTTCAGCATTTTGTCATATGCAGCACTCCTGTTCTAGCCAGTTTGTTACTTGACATTGCCAGTCACTTTCCAAAGATGTGTTTTTTTGTTCTGGTTGCCCTAGTATAGTTTATATATGTCTGTTTATATACATTCTGTATTAACATCAAATCAGTTTTAGGGCACTGATGTTTTATTAAACTATATAACCTAAACAAAATGCATTAAAAATAAATCGCTGGCAGTTGATGTTGCTTATTGGAAACCACCAAGCAATACATGGCAAGAAGTATTTTTTATGACTAACCTTTTTTGATATTTCAGATATTTTGATATACCAATGGAAATTCTGCCAAAGGTGCGAAGTTCTTCAGAGATCTATGGTTTAATGGTAAGTGTCTGACCCATATAAGTAAACTGATGCATCTTTAATTTTATATTACATGTGGTGTTACATGGCAAAATTGTGATTGATCAATTGTCACACTGCTGTAAACTACAGTGTGCTTTATAAATATTTATAGTCTATAAATTCTGTTGGTGCTGTGCAAGAGAAGAATAATCTTCAAAACGATGTCAAACCGTTACTGGCTATCCTAACTCTGCTGATATGCTGAATATTTCTTTTCACATTATTTGGATAAAATTTGTGTGGCGTAGTCATTTCTGCTTTTAGAACTGTTAGCCTGTACATCTGTATCATGTTTATATTTTGTGTCCTGAAATCTCTTTGGGCTGACTGATAGAAAATCAGCTGTAATTTGGTGAGTATTCTCTGGCTGTCCTCACTGTCATGTCTGGGATAACTGTCAGAAGTTGGTACGTTTACAATATAGACCAAACTTTTCTTTTTTGCTGTGCTTGGAAGTGCATTTTACAGAATGTTCTTTAAGTTGGGGTGTCACTGGAAACAAGGTTATTATAGTTTAGAACTATAAAAACATTTCTGTTAAATGAAATCAAATAAAATATAGGCATGCAGTGGATCCGGAAAGTATTCACAGCGCTTCACCTTTTCCAAATATGTTATGTTACAGCCTTATTCCAAAATGGATTAAATTCATTTTTTTCCCTCAAATTCTACAAACAATAACCCCCTTAATGACAACAGGAAAGAAGTTTGAAATCTTTGCAAATTTATTCAAAAAAACTAAAATAAATCACATGTACATAAGTATTTACAACCTTTGCCATAATGCTCAAAATTGAGCTCAGGTGCATCCTGTTTCCACAACTTGATTGGAGGCCAACTGCGGTAAATTCAGTTGATTGGACATGATTTGGAAAGGTACACACAGATTGAGGAAAAAAATGAATGCCGCAATGTACAGAGACACCCTTAATGAAAACCTGCTCCAGAGCCCTCTGGACCTCAGACTGGGGCGAAGGTTCATCTTCCAACAGGACAAGAACCCTAAGCACACAGCCAAGATAATAAATGAGTGGCTACTGGACAACTCTGTGAATATCCTTGAGTGGCCCAGCCAAAACCCACACTTGAACACGACTGAACAACTCTGGAGAGATCTGAAAATGGCTGTGCACCGACGCTCCCCATCCAACTTGATGGAGCTTTAGAGGTCCTGAAAAGAAGAATGGGAGAAACTCCCCAAAAATAGGTGTGCCAAGCTTGTAGCATCATACTTAAAAAGACTTGGCTGTAATTGCTGTCAAAGGTGCTTCAACAAAGTATTGAGTAAAGGCTGTAAATACTTACGTACATGTGGGTTTTTTTTTTATTTTTTTTTTGCAATGATTTCAAACAAACTTTATTCATGTTGTCATGTTATGGGGTATTGTTTGTAGAATTTTGAGGAAAAAAAAATTAAACCATTTTGGAATAAGGCTGTAACAAAATGTGAAGCGCTGTGAATACTTTCTGGATGCACTGTATATTAATTGCAAAACTTAATGTTGCCTTAGCAATAAACTTATTTAAGTTTCAGCTAAGGTACTAAAAGTACTAACTAAAAATACAAAAACTAAACTAAAACTGAATTAAAACTAAACTTTATTTAGCAATATTAAAAATAAAATCGGTAAACATTTAACTAAAATTAACAAACAAAATCAAATACAGATTTCATCCACTAATAATTATACGCTGAGGGTGAAAGCCTGTCCCAACAGGTAGTATCTGTGAGGACCGCCCACTTGATGGCTGAACATTCATTCTCTATGGTGCTGTACTTAGTCTCTTTCATGAAGAGCTTACGACTAATATACAGCACCGGGCGCTCCTCACTTCCCACCTGTTGGGACAAGACTGCTCCCAGCCCTCGGTCCAATGTGTCCGTCTGCAGGATTAAAAAAGTTAGGAGAGTGCAACAGTGGCCCGGCACACAGTGCAGCCTTCACTTTAAATTTAGATGCAATCCGAGCTCCTCCTCTTTAACCGTCATCGCCAGCTGCACAGAGACCTCCTCCCTCTAAGGTTTTAGGAGGTAAAGGTGGTAAATTTGCCATGTGCAAATCATGTTTGCACACGAATCATGTTTTAAAGGTTTGGTTACATCGTTTGACCAGCCCGTCCATTTGGGGGTGGTACACGCTGGTCCGAATCGGGATCCCCACCTCGGACATAATATGAAAAACGGGTGTCCGCCACACTCTTTGTTGAGATGTGGCGGAGAGCCACTGAAAAGGGAGTTGGTGGATTGCTCCTGGGGAAAGGGGAACCCCCGGCCCCCGTTCCAGTGTGGACTGTAGCAGTCGCCGATCCTCCTGTTACCCCTCGAGGAGAGAACAAAATCTCTGTTCCTGGTCCTCCCGCAGCTCCAGCTCTCCAAAAGGTTGGAGACGGGTGAAGCGTATATTTATTTCCAATTAACAACACAAACAAAATTAATCTGTGAGCTTTTCAGCATTCCAAAAGCATCCAACAGACAAAACTGTCATTAGTCTCCGTCCCAACCGTGCTCCATTCCTCGAGCCCGACCTTCTGCTGTAGCCCTGTTTTAACCTGTCTCTTGACTTACTGCAAAACGGGAACAGCTGTTCATTACGAAGAAGACGTTTCCCTAAACCATTTCGTCTCCAAACCTGACTCTCCACCAGCAGTGACGATGTAACCACGCCCCGCTTTCCACATACACATTAATTATTAGTCACTTAAGTATTGGCTAAAAGCAGTGGGCTATATGATGCATGTTAATTTATTGGTAAATTATTTCCTTTTTCCCTTATTGTGTACTTTTATTGCATTATGTATTATACATTTTTTTAATGTTCTGTATTTGTCTTCACACAGAAATCTGGTCCTTTAACTGGTGTCCCTATATCAGGGGTAAGATGTTATAATTTCAAAATTTTTGATCGTTCAGACAATCGGTGTATTTGCACATGTCTCATACATATACATGTTTAAGACATTGTTTTTATTATGCAATAGCAATAACTTCAGTGACTTCCTTAGTGCACACATTAACTGTGAGTTCCAGCATATGACTACAGCAAAAATATTCAGCCTAGCAGATTAATCCTGCTGACCATACAAACATGTCAAATCCAAGGTTTAGATCCAGTTTACTAGTTCTTGCTCCAGGTCTTACTAGATCTCCATCAGGGAAATTACTTTGTCTACTGCTCAAATATAGTCTACTCTTGTGAGAACGCGTACTAAACCACAAGGCAGATAGAGAGATGGGTAAAAACAGCGAAGTAGTGGAATACAATGAGCAGTTTATTAAATAATTTTGGTTGCATTTTCAATGGGGTGTAACAGTACATCGATATAGATTGATATATCGTTTGAATGTCTAATGATGCGATACGTCGATGCCACACGTAAAATATCAATAAGTACTTTAATTTTGACACTTCACATCTTCACATAACATGACGCCCGCTACGCATTTCTGCACGCACATTTTCATTTCCTTACTATACTGTCTGCCTGTGCGTCAGATTGCGATGCAACAAAGTGGTGATAGCAGCGAAACGACAGCTATAGATTTTGTGTCTGCAGCTGAACGCAAACCATGGGTATGGGAATATTATGTATTTGGGAAAATAGATGGGCAGACAAAGAGAACCCATGTATTTTGTAAAGAAAGCGCAAATGTGTGACTTTTTCCTACAACTAGAGTACCTAATTAATTTGCACTATTGCATATTTTGGCACAAATGACGGCATGACTTTGACTATTGTCATCATAAGCTTTATTGACTTTATTGGCCTATTTTTGTTTATTTAAAAGTGTATTTTTTTGTGTAAATGTTCTAATTGGGATATTGGATATGCAATTTTCAAGGAGGTTAATTAAACATTGGTGTTATGTTTTGGTTGCATTTGAGTTTTATGAGAAATAAATGTAACTGGTTGTGTAAATTTGGCACATAATATCTACATATAAAAAAATCAATGAATATACCTCCTGATGAATTGTATTGTAATCGTATCACAGATTTTTGTTGGGGGTATCTGCAAATATTGTATCGCTGGATGAGAGAATCAATATCATATTGTATCGTGAGGAGATGTCTGATTTACACCCCTAGTTTTCAATGCTTAGTTCTGTCTGACTAGAAACAGACTTGACAGGTGTTTATATTATATCAAGCAAAACAGCGGAATGTTACTGCTTCACAACACTGTCCCATATATTAAGATGTTTCTTTATAATCTACTTGTGAAGACAATTCAGCTCCCATATTACTGGTAATCCAACATAGGATTAAACAACAGTAATAGAAATTTTGAAAAAAAAAAGAAAATAATAAATTAAGTACAACACAGATTTCTGTACTCTTGAGTCAGAATTTTAGCCCACCTCAGAGAATAATCATTAACACAGGTTGCTTTTAATAAACTCAGATCTTAAGATCCTTCACAATTGATGAGATGAGACTCACTCTCTCAACAACAATTGTTGACTGACTGTTTCTGCAAGATTCCTGAACTATTTTCTTGGGTGGAACTGAGACTTCAAACTTAAATTTTTGTCTTATGTACTCGCTATTAATCTTTTGTTTACAGTTCTTCTACTTTAGTTTTGAATATTGGTAGAAGCAATATTACAATTGATACTATCTGATCAGTTTAACCAATATAGTATAATGGACACTTTAACCAACAAGAGATTTATTTTTCTTTAATGTTATATAAATATTTTTGTTTATAGTAAAGAGAGTTTATTTCTGTGATCTTTACTTTACATTTCCTCAAAGTGTCTTGGTGACCAGTCTGCTGCTCTGGTTGGACAGATGTGCTTCAGAGATGGACAAGCGAAAAATACGTAGGATTCTATTTTCTTAATCTCCTCTACAGCAACAGTAATCTGTAATTCTGTTGCAGAATCTGTTTCTTTTCATACATATGTTTAAGATAATCTTTTTGCTTTGATATTTTATGATGGTATATATTTGCTCATATTATTTTATATGAGCAAATATTTTTCATATATTTGCACATATTTGCTGGTATATTTTGCTGCATGGCTTTTTATTTACAGTTATGGGACTGGGTGTTTCCTGCTTCGAAACATAGGAACCAAGGTATTCGACGTACTGTGCCCTAAATAATGTTTTGGACAGACTTTTTTTCTCTGTACTCCACAGTTTTAGATTTTTAATTAGACAATTAACAAGTGGTTAAAGTTGTTTATTAAATAGTACTTCCATCCATTTTTGTTCAAACAAATTACAACACCCTTTAATAAGTAGTCTTGCCTGTATCAAGACACCATAATGGGGGAAAATTTTTTTTCCCCCATTATGGTTGGACACAACCGGATTGGTTGGTGTCCAACTAATTGGACACCAACCAATCCGGTTTCAAGAGAGGCCACTCAACAGAGACGGCTCTACTGTCGGTCACTGAGTCCCTACGGATTGCAAAGGCTAACTCAAAATCATCAGTCCTCATCCTACTTGATCTATCCGCTGCCTTTGACACCATCAATCACCAGATCTTTCTGTCCACCCTCGCGTCACTGGGCATCACAGGTACTCCACTTCATTGGTTTGAAACCTACCTTACTGGTAGGTCTTTCAGGGTTTCCTGGAGAGGGGAAGTATCCAAAGTTCATCAGCTGATCACTGGGGTTCCCCAGGGTTCTGTTCTTGGACCCCTCCTCTTCTCCATATACACAACATCACTGGGCCCCATCATACATGCACATGGGTGCTCTTACAATTGCTATGCTGACGACACGCAGCTCTTCCTTTCATTCCTTCCAGATGATCCCACGGTAGCTGCACGTATGTCAAGCTGCCTGATGGACATCTCAGCATGGATGAAAAAACACCATCTGCAGCTCAACTTGACAAAGACTGAGCTTCTTGTCTTCCCTGCCAATCCAACCCTACATCACAATTTCACCATCCAATTAGGTACATCTTCAATTACCCCTTCAAATTCGGCCAGAAATCTTGGAGTAATCTTTGATGACCAACTGACTTTCAAAGAACACATTGCTAAGATGGCTCGGTCATGCAGATTTGCATTACATAACATCAGGAAAATCAGGCCTTTTCTAACAGAATATGCAACACAACTTCTCGTCCAGGCTCTGGTCATTTCTAGGCTTGATTACTGCAATGCTCTTCTGGCAGGACTGCCATCATGCACAATCAAGCCTCTACAAATGATTCAGAACGCTGCAGCGCGTCTCGTCTTCAACGAGCCCAAAAGAGCCCATGTCACCCCTCTCCTCATCTCTCTGCATTGGCTACCGCTCACTGCTCGCATCAAGTTCAAGGCCTTGACACCAGAAGCCTGCGATCACAGAAGGAACGAAGGCTTGTGGCACCATCACAGAGAGGCACAAAATCACTCTCCAGATCATTTTCGTTCACTACTCCAAGCTGGTGGAATGATCTTCCTGCCTTCATCCATAATGCAGAATCCCTGGCAATATTCAAAAGACAGCTGAAAACACATCTCTTTCGTGAGCACTTAACCTCATCATAAAATAATTTAAAAAAAAGTCCTTTACCTTCATTTCCTATCCCTCTTCCCTTTAAATCTCTCCCTTGTTGTAGCATATGATACTCTGAGCAATGTCTGAAACCTGTATTGTGAGCACTTATTGTGTCTAGTTGCCTCTTCAGGTTGACTCGCTTGTTGTATTCCGCACTTGTAAGTCGCTTTGGATAAAAGCGTCTGCTAAATAAATAAATGTAAATGTAAAAAAGGGATTCACAGGAATATGTGGTTACTCTGTTATGGTTAATTGTTTTGCCCATTTTTAGTATCTATTTTCCATGACATTTAATGTGGAAGGAAGCAAGAGATGATTTAGGATGTGAATATGTGATTTAATTCTATTGAAACTATTTAGCTTTACAATATATTGACCTATTTTTTCAGGTCAGGACTTTTGATCTAGCCATTACAAAACATTAATTTCCTTTCCCACTTTCTCTTAAAATTCATTTCATAGACAGATACTTAGAGTCCAAGCACTGAAAGTGTAAAGGGCCCTATTGTTTTCCTTAGGATTATTATTAGGGCCCAAGCATTAAAAGTGCAAAGACATTTAAAAAAAAAAAATGTAAGGTTTTTTTTAAGGCCTTTGGGTCCCTTAACATGTTCAAAAAGTCCAGAAATTACTCTCTTACACGTTGAGAGTCGTCGGCCATTAGGGCAAGACAAAGGGTGGCACATGGATGGGACAGGGCGCTCATTAGCGTCCCCTGGTACGGGGCACAAGATGATTCATGTATTATACATACATGCAGATGTAACTTGGTACATGATTCGGTGATACCCTGTAGCTCCACCCAACAGGAAGTCGGCCATTTTGTGTTTTCTAAAAAGCACATGCCATGAGGTTTTAAATACTCTTCCTAGATATATTGAAGATTTAAAATTGTGTCCAAAAAAATACGTCAAACTTGGAAAACACGTTTGGTGTTGTGGGTTGATCACAATGAGTTAGCTATTGTGAGTCACAGTCATAGTGCCACCAGCTGGTGGCAGAAAGTGTGCCACTTACATCTGAATTATTTAGAACAGACTTTAAATACTCCCTAATCATTTTCAGAATTCAGTGCATGCGACCACTTTGCATAGCTTTGCGAAGTTGTTTTATAATTTACACTAGATATAACAGGTATATTAAGCACCCTCACTTTAATAGAATGTCAGATAAAATTCTACCTCTGGGTAACTTAAAAAATATTCATATTTATTCATATAAACAGTAGAAACGCCTCCCCCTTTGTTATTGGGAAATGGCTCATGCTTATAACCGTAATTTTAACTCATTTAATGTAATGTAATGTAATTGTCTCATTTTAACCATGTCAAACAGAACATCACTGTGGTGCCCGGGGAGCAGTTTAGTTTGTTGTATTAAATGGGGGCAGACATAGTCTCTTTATGATATTTAGGTGATTGTAGGTGTTGTAAGTTATGTGTCTTCTGTGACGTGACTCCTAGCAGATGGTTGGTTAGGCCAGTCTGTCTGCTTCCTGACCTGGGCCTCAGTTAGTCAAGTATTAGTCTTGTTATTGGTAAAACTATGTGCCAGATTTCTCGATAGAAGAGCAGCACCATCACCCCAGGAGGGATGGAGGCCATCAGGTCAGGCCTTCCCCAAAAACGTTATCTATGAAACCTATATTAACCTTTATTAAACCATAAACACTATATTGTACACTACATACTATCATCACAATGACTGGATGTCTGTGTCTTCACCATGATAAGCAGGGAGGGGGCCAAAGCATATCACAGTCTGACATCGTACTAGCAAATTCACACCTAGTTGGTTGGCATTACCAACCAAAAAGGGTATGGTAATGCCCTATATTCGTCCTATTTTGGTAATAACATGACTAACTGGAAACGTTAATATAATGTCCCAGGCACATAATTTAATTACCATTAAATTAACAACTTGGTGTTGTAAACATTTATGTAAATGTCATTTTAAATTAGTTTGGGCCAATAAAAGTACATATGTAGTTAAACTACTGCATGTGAACTCTTAAAAACTGCAAAACAAATGTGAAAATTCAAAATAAAAAAAACATTGTTAGGAATTCAAATTCAGGAAAATATTATTTTGATTAAACCATGGAGTACAGAGAAAAATCTAAAAAAAACCTGTTTATTGGAGCAAGTGGACATTGTTTTAAAATTTTCAGTTTATTTTTTTTAAAGATATTTTCTTTTTCATTTCCTGAAGCCTGTAATGTCTGACCATGGCCTTCTGACAACGGTTGCTTACAAACTAGGATGTGACAAACCAGCCTGTTATGCTCTAGAGGTAATAAAATATTATTTTTACTTATTATATTGCTGTTATTAACTTTCATTAATTTTCTCTTTAAAGAAGTTTATTAACTTGTATGTACTAAATCTATTTAAATGTATGTACTGTATTTGGGTGGAAGGTTTGTAATAATTACCAGAGCTTCCATAAAATGAATGCTGTCCAAATTCTGTTCACAATTTTACTTCAGGCAGCAGTTTCGCAGGCCACTGAAGAATAGTGTCTTTTACAAGCTATAAACTATAATATGAACGGATTCCAAATAATAGTAGTCCTGTGCAAATTGACATGCTGCCAAATATAGAGAAAGAATCAGGGCTGGACTGGGACAAAATCTTTTTTGGTCCAGGTGGCCCACCACTACATGTAATAAAGATATAATTACATATTTAAATTTGGCAATTAACTCAAATTGCTGGTAAAAAATACATTAAAAACTACAAAATTGTCTTACTAAAATCAGCTTGAGCAGAGCCAGTTGATAGGAGAACCAGTGAAAGTGCATTGGTCCACCAGGAAAATGCCCAATTTACCAGATTTCCAGTTCAGTCTTGAAGAAAATATTATACTACCTGATAATTTCCAGCCTGTTAATCTCTTAACTGTTGCGGTGCCTTAAATCATTTAAGGCTCTGAAGTTGATGTTGAACAGAAGGTAGAAAGTGAACAGAAGGTAGAAAAAAGATGCACTTCACAACTTTTTCTGACGTATAGTGCTGCCTGTTTTATATGGACTAAAGAATGTGTGCATAGCTTTTTCTTAAATGTTTTTAATGTGATTGTTCAAATTGCCTGCCAAAAGTAATATCAATTAAGACACTGAATCATACACATTTTCTGCCATTTAATAATGTTGGTTTAATAATTTCATCCATGAGGTTTCAAAATCCATGACTGATGTGAATTAGTCAGCATGAATTAGGCAGACGAGTACACTGATGCAGCACCAGCACCAATATATACTGATGTGTCAATAGTCTATTTAATAGTGGGTGTCTTTTATAATTTTTATTTCACATTTATTGTCACTATTGTAATTAGAAAATATTAAAATCATATAAAAGTATAATGTATAGTATTATATAAGTAAGTATATTAAGTATAATAAAGTATATATAATTATATATAAGTATTATAAGTATATATAAGTATATTACTTATTAATAATAATAAGTATAATAAAGGTTAATAATGTGTTATACAAGGCATATTTGTTAAATTTGTTGTTACACTTTATTTGTTGTTACATTTAAAATAAACGTTTCATGTAATTTGATGAACTTTAGGGTCTGTCCACTTCCGGGATGTACCAAAATACATATACAGATAGGAATAATTTTGAGATCGATACAGATATAAATACATATAGAGATACTGGTCCTGCTGCACACCCCTAAAGGCTTTAAAGACCTTTGTAGACATCTGAAAATCAGTCATGCATAATTGAGAAATGAATTGTGGTTCCCCGCGGTTTCCCTTCTAAGTATATTCTGATTCTAACTAGTTTTAAAACAATGATTTTGATTCACTGTTTAAAAAAACATACTGCTGCTTTTATCATCAATTTTATGATTATCACCTCAACTAAATTTGTGGTTGCTCTTTTCTAGGGTTCTGTTGCCATTGCAGGGGCAGTTGTGCGTTGGCTGAAGGATAACCTTGGAATTATCCAGACCTCCAAAGAACTAGGTGTGTACAAGTATCAAATACCCCCAAAGTACAATATCCAATTTAACCCAAATAGCGCTATTTGGAAATATTTCAGTTGTCAAAGATGTCTCTTTTCACTACAGAGAAATTAGCTGCTGATGTTGGTACATCATATGGCTGTTATTTTGTCCCTGCCTTTTCTGGATTATATGCCCCGTACTGGGAACCAAGTGCCAGAGGGTTAGTAATTCATGCATTAATTAAAAGATCTTTTGGGTTGATCTCCACAAGTGTTATATGGTGTTGTTTTCATATTCCAATAACTATTCACATTTACTTCAGAACATAATGGCTAAATATTCAATTATTACTGTTATACAATTACAGTTATTTTTATAATAAAAATAAAACGAGTTGACAGGCTGAGACATTCTTATTCAACAACTGTATGAAAAAGTAACATCATTCTGCCTTACTTTTGTAAGTCATATGGATATGAAACAAAACAAAGGTTAGTGATCAGCCTTTTTATTTTAGGATGAACTATTATTATTATATTCACAATATTTCCTTGTATAATTTGGAATGAGGGGAACTCTTTCACTGGGCGGCAGTCCCTGTTGAACTTACTAATAACGGGAAAGCATTATTGAGACAGCCTGAGATCATTTTTGGCAAAACTAAATATTAGACTTTTTCAGACAAACTTTGCCAGATCTCACACTCACCCATTAACTCATTAGTTCAGTGACATCATGGCAGCTTTTGTAAGGAATAATTGCCAACGAGCTGTTGAATCACCAGAACAATAATGCACATCCGAAGCGGTCGTGAAGTTGCTGTTAAACCACAGATCATGCCCATGTGTTTGCAGTAATGAGAGTATTACTACAGTTAGACATATCAATATTTAATTAAATTCAATTTAAATTTATTTATATAGCACTTGCCTATGTGAGTATTTATGAAGGTAATGTATCCAGACAGCCTACTAAAATGGCAAGCCCTTTTTCAGAGACTCTGCGACATTATCATAAGATATGCTATTTCAGCTTCCATGTTCCAGCCCTTAGAAAGAAAATATAATTTTATAGAACAGAAGGATGATAAACACAAGGCCATTACATTGCACTTACATTTATGCATTTTAATGATGCTTTTATCCAGACCGACTTAAATTGCATTCAAGCCATACATTTTATCGGTGTGTGTGTTCCCTGGGAATCAAACCCACAACCTTTGCGCCTCTAGTGCAATGCTCTACCAGTTGAGCTTACAGGTGCAATAATACCATAAAATATCTGAACATTGTATAATGAAAAGAGAATGGGAAAATTGTGAAATAGTAAAGATTGTAGTTGGGTCATTATATTAAAAGCAATATTAACAATTTACCAAGCCAATCTAAATGTCAGCAGTCTCCTAGTAACCAAGCCAACAGGGCAACCGTAGCAAGAAACCAAAACTCCAATTATGTATAGAATGAGAAGAACATTGGCAGAAACCAAGCTTAACCAGAAGCATCAGTTCTCCTCAGGCATGTGAAAGCTGAGAGCTTATAATGATAATTTATAATATATTATTGGTTCAAAACAGTTGCGTCTGATTTTGTTACAAATGTCAGGCACTGAGGAATGATAAAAACAGAGATGGTAACAGAGGCATAATGTTACTAACTGCAACTATAACATCACACTGTTGTTACTAAAATTTTGTAGAATTAAACTGAGGTGGAGGTAGGTAACTAGATAATGGGAAGATTAATAAAGAAGTCTCACATTCCCACTGCTTCTGGGTGACCCAGGTTACAACTGTAATTTCAGGTACTGAGGAAACCATACTTTATAGGTAATTAAGTTTTGCTTATAGGTAAGCAGCATTTTAAAGTTACTTAATAGCCAATGCAGTTTTGACAGAACCGGTTCAATATGGTCATACCTTGTCATTACATTTTGGACCAAATGCAGTTTTTGTATTAACCCTATAGGGCATGCACCCAGCAAGGCAATGCAGTAATCAAGTCTTGAGGTCATGAATGCATGAATTAACTTTTCTGTTTTTGACACAGAGCAGATGTTGCAATGTTGAGATTTTTAAGATACAAAAATTTGGAAAAGTGCTATCAAATAGAACACTAAGATCTTAGCTGACGATGAAGGCTTCATATTTGATTCACATTGTTGTTTTAACTGGTCTCAAAGACATATACAGCTGAGTATTGTAAACATAGAGGTAAAGCTAATTTCGTGCCTCTTACCTATAGCTCCCAGAGGTAGCATGTACAGAGTGAATAGCAAGGGTCCTAGCACTGAGCCCTGCGGCACTCTGTACTGAAATTGTGATTTGTATAGAACATTTTCGTTCAGAGCTACTAATTGCAGATGGTCAGATAAATACGATTGAAGCCATGCCAGTGCAATTCCACTAATACCAACATAGTCTTTAAGCCTATTCAAGAGAATGCTGTGGACAATAGTAACAAAGGCAGCACAAAGGTCAAGTAAAACTAATAGAGAGATACATTCATGATTGGATGACATGAGCAGGTCATTTGTAACTCTGACTACATAGAATGTCACATGATTTGTTGACCTTTAAAAAAACGGTTAAGTAGATATGGACTTCAGAGTCCAAATTAGTGGTTAACATTTATTTTCTATAGTTCCTCAGTACTACAGTCACAACCTTTATTTATATTTTCTGCAAAAAGGGCTTCCTAAACTGTTCAGAGAATTAACTAATTCATGTTGGTTGCTAGGGTACTCTAAATGGTTATATTTAAACAAGATATATCTCAGTACCAGAACCTCGTAGAGACATGGGAGTTGTCGCTTTTGATTCACACACACACACATCTGTCTATTGGTTTTACCCTGTTAACTATCTAGCAACACCTTAGCAACCATTTACTGTACCCTAGCAACCATATAATAAAATGAATAAGCCATATATCAGCATTAGAACACTGTAGAGATGTGGGCGGACTTATTTGACTCGGTCTGTCTGTGGGCTTTAGGTATTGCCTTGGCAACTTCCTGACCACACCCTAACATGCCACATCATGCTCATGGCCAAGTCATGGCAAGATGCTAGCAGTATTTTAATTGATGGTTTTTAAAAAAAATTGTGGCAAAATGTAGAATTAATCTAAAAACCTATAAAGATTGCTGCTGCATAGAATGAACAGATACACAATATGAACAGATACACAATAATAAATTCTTGAATGAGAGTGGGATTAACGTGTCAAACTCCAAGTAGCAATAACCAACCAGTTGGGGTCATGGTCACTTGAGAGCTTTAAACAAGCTAAAACTTATGCAAAATTTTAATCATGCATGAAACCAGATCAATATGACTAATTCCATGAGAATAAATGAATGTAATTAATTAAAGTGAAAATAGGACAAGCGTTCTTTAACTGAGCAGGTGGTTGAATTGGAGCGTACAAGCGGTACGATAGGGCCATCTGCTGTTTTGAAAGAGAAAGTTATTTATTAACAAATTTATTCAGCTTTAATTTGTCCTAACTGTAGGGGAGGTTGTGATTTTAATTTCGCCAGTCAATTCCATTCCAGATATCCAAGGTTTTACAGGACACAGCAGGTCATTACATAATAATTAGGGCTTTGTTGTTCACGAAAATGTATTTTGCCAAATGTGTATGGTGCAAATAGTTTTTAAAGAGAATAAAGATGAAAGCTACTATAAGGAAGGAAGCATTCAGGGTATATATTTGTGGTCTGATATTGTGTTATACAAGCTTATAAACCTAAATTGGATTTAGACTTACTGGAAAAAGAAATTAGGCTTGCAATGGAAACGCTTATTTAGAAACTTCAAATGCTATATATCACAAACTTTGGGGTTAGTGTTAGGGTTAATAACTTGGGGCTCAATATATCATCACTTTAATTCCAAACACACCTCTTGAACACACACCTTGCTTTTAATTGTTATAATCCAGTGTCATTTTTGTATGCACACGGAGTCTTTCACAAGTTTGTTGTGATGTAATGCGCTTACCTATGTTTTATTTAATGGCTTTTCCTTTTTTTATTTTTCTCATTCATTTTTATATCTCTTACCTTTTTTTTTTCCAACAAGCATGCAACTGAGGCTGTATCTTGACAACGCTTTGGTGTATTGACACAATTTGGTACGTCATCACGGGCATGCCCTGAAAGTGCATGCACAGTTTTGTCATAGCGCCACTTACTGGTCCAAAAAAAAAAAACTGGACATTTTTGCTTCTAACTTTTGAAAACTTTAGTCTATACTTTAGTCTATACATTATAATAAAAGTCTATACATTATAATTATAAAATAAAAGTGGCAGCGCCACCTATTTGGCAAAAGATATCAATTGTTTTGTGCTGTAATGGGTTTTCCTTATGTTTTCTTTAACTGTTTGGGCTCGACCCTGTAATTTCTGCTTGCAGCTATATTTTTTTTTGTTTTTTTCCAGTCGTTCTAGGCATTTTGGGCCCCTTGTGTTGGCATTTGGGCAGGGCAAGGCTAAACATTTTTGCCGAAAAATGGGAAACGGGAAGCATCTAATATCTACAGCATGCATTGAAAGAGTTGCTTCAAAGTTGGTGATATATTTTTGGTGTGATGGGCCGATGACGTTGATGTGACTAGTGTTAGCCACGGCCATAGCACCTCCAATTGGCAACAGGAAGTGTATCACCTAAAACAGACTTAAAAATAGTCAACTCTTATTTAGCCAAGTCATTTTAGACTTGGTCAGAATAGAGACATGGCTTATGTAAAGTTTTAAAAGAAGTTGTGATATTTGAAATATCGTTGCCATGGTAGTCAAACTTTAAAACTACATTCAATTCAATTCAACTTTACTTGTATAGCGCTTTTACAATGTGGCATTGTCTCAAAGCCGCTTCACAGGGAGGAAAAAGAAAAAAACAAGGAAATATATACAATGATACAGTAACAACGGTATGTCAATTATCAATCAATTATCAATAACTAAGTATCAAGTCAGAATTAACTATGCAGTATCAAATATCTATTATCTGCAGTCTCCCAGTGAGCACTCCAGCACGGCAACAGTGGCAAGGAACCCAAACTCCAATGATGAATGTGGAGAAAAAAACCTTGGGAGAACCCAGGCTCACCGGGAGGGTCATTTCTCCTCTGACGCGTTACAGCTGCAATCAGTACTTTGGTGTAAGGATTTACAGCGTTGCAGTCAGTATTCTGATTTAAAGTTTTATATGTTTGCAGCGTCATAATCGGTGCTGTTATGATTTAAGTATTGAATTATAGTAATGACTAGTTTTAATTTGGGTCTGGTGATTTTATATTCATTTTATGTTCGCCTGATGGCTGACATAATACAATAAGGGATGTTTAGGCGAGGATGCCGACGTTAAATGAGACTGAGAGCAGCTATAACATCAATTGCTGGTATAGACAGAATCATGTATTTTACTAAAAATATGACTATAGATTAACAGTTGCATTAATGTAATAGGTGATGGCGGCGATTGATTTTTCACAGTTCCCATGGTGGTCACCCCCTCCTTAGTCAGGCTGTTGTGAGCGTTGTCTTGTTGAACTGGACTTCTTCGTCGAATCTGTATCGCTCAGAGTCCCTTGGAGGAGAGGGATGGAGAGAGGAATATAGAGAGAGGGAAACAAAACAGGCTTATATTAGGGTAGTGGCCGTAAAGTGGCCGCTACCACTTTACATGTAGTAAAGTGGGTAAAAAGTGTGCTCGGTTCTGGTTATGCCTAGCTGTTGCGGCCTAGGTGTGACAGTAGTTGAGTTAAGTGAATGCTCGTCTGAAGAGATGGGTCTTTAGTTTAGACTTGAACTCCTCGAGTGTGTCTGAGTCCTGAACATTGCTGGGGAGGTCATTCCAGAGTTTTGGTGCTAGGTAGGAGAAAGATCTGCCACCATTAGACGTTTTAGATATTCTTGGAATTATTAGCAGACCACTATTTTGTGAGCGCAGTGTCTGCATTGGATTGTATTCTGAAAGTAATTCACAAATATATGAAGGCGCTAGACCATGTAGGGCTTTATAAGTAATTAGTAGTATTTTAAAATTAATGCGATACTTTACAGGTAGCCAGTGCAGTGTTGCTAGAATTGGGCTTATGTGGTCGTATTTCTTAGATCTAGTGAGCATTCTTGCAGCTGCATTTTGGACCTTATTTATTTGTTTTGCGTGACAGAGTTGTCCAGACACTACTTTTTCCAGTATTTGCAATAAAAATGGAGATTTGAAATTGGTCTGAAGATTGCTAGTAATTTTTGGTAGTAGATGTGATTGTTCTGCTTGGTCTTTGTCGTGGTGTTGGACGAGAGGGCTCATCTAACATTACAGTGTAGAAGACGGGGCAGTGATCTGAAATAGCATCATTCTGAGGTAATATTTCTATGTTGTTTATATTGACTCCAAATGACAGGATTAGGTTCAAAGTGTGATTACATTTATGAGTGGGTCCCGACACCTTTTGACTAATGCCAAGCCAGTCCAGGATATCCATAAAAGCTGTATGTAATGCATTATTTGGGTTATCGACATGGATGTTAAAGTCACCAACGATTAAGGCCCTATCTACGGTGACTACCAGTTCTGACAGGAATTCTGCAAATTCTTTAAGTCTATATGATGGCCTGGTGGTCTGTAAATGGTAGCCATGACAAAAGGCAATTGTTTGTTGCGACTGTCTATAAGTGACATTTAACACCAATATTTGCTATAGATTGTAGCAACACCGCCACCTTTACCCTTCAAACGAGGCGCATGCTTATAGTAATAATTTTGGGGTGAAGATTCATTCAGGCATATGAAGTCGTCTGTTTTAAGCCAGGTTTCTGTCAGGCACAGCACATCCAAATTGTGGTCTGTAATAATTTTGTGACCTATCTGACATGTCAGGGCGGCTTGCAGGCGGATGGATAAGCCAATCGTTCTGCTTCCTGGCCTGGGCCCTGGATAGTCAGATACTAGTCATTTTAAGACTATTGGTCAAATTTCCAGAGAGGACAGTAGCTCCTCCGGGAGGGATGGAGGCCATCTCTCTTTAACAGGTCAGGTCTCCTCCAGAAATAATTCCAGTTGTTTATAAAGCCTATATTATTCTGCGGGTACCACTTAGACATCCAGCCATGCAGGGACAGTAATCTGCTGTAAATCTCACTACCCCGGTAAGCAGGTAAGGGGCCAGAGCATGTTACATTGTCTGACAAAGTATTTGCAAGTTCACACACCTCCTAATGTTATCTTTGGTGATCTCCGATTGGCGGAGTATCATGTCTGTTTGTGCCGACATGAAGCTTGTGCCGTGAATAATAATCTTAGAGGATTTATGTTTAGCATTGGCCAGCACTTTCAATTTTGATCTAATGTCAGACACTCTGGCTCCTGGTATACATTTAACAATGGTGGCTGGTGCCTCTATTTTCACGTTCCATAAAATAGAATCACCAATAACCAGGGCACTTGGTACCAGCGTCTCAGTAGGTGCATTGCTGAGTGGGGAGAACCAGTTAGACAGTATAACAGGAGCGGGAGAGGGGCGTCGCTTTTCGTTACGACTATGCCGCCTGACTGTCACCCAGCTGCCCTGCCGCATTGGGCCTGTTGTCGGAACTGAGCCATGATGTTATGCTGGGCGCATCCAAATTAGTTTGTTAAATTTACACCCTTACTAGTCTCAAGAAGTACGGATGCGTGATTCTAATTCTGCAACCTTCTCCATTAGCCTTACTACAGCCTTACATTTATCACATGTGTAGCTCTCCTCGCTGACTGAAGAAGCTAAGCTATGCATGTGGCATGAGGTGCAGGTTACGATAACAAGAGGGGGAAAGTTTTATTACCGTTTACGGGCTGAGAGACAGATCTTGGAGTCCGGTTGCGGCATGGGTGAGGAAGTCATCGGGTGCCTGCATCACGTCGGGACTAGGGTGATGTTCATCACGGCGGACCGGGACTCAGGTGAAATGGCCCAGGCAAACTTCTCCACCGCTTCCCGCTCTGCACACACAGGGCCACACACACCGGATAGATCCGCCATTAGAACAGCTTGACAGTAATCCTTTAGTGATGAGGGTAGATAGGCAGGTACAGACTACTTCTGGAGCTGCTAGGAAATACTAACGGTCTAGTGGGCTAAATGCTATAGTGAGCAAGAAGTTACGTATAGTTTAAACCTATATACATATAGTATATAGGTTTATGTAGTTTGTATCGTTAACACAACAGTTACGTATTTAAGATATAACTAGAGTGAAATATATATAAAATATAACTAGAATGAGCGGTAAAACAAGAAAAGTTTGGAGGAGCTCCGAAATCAACCACACACTCATAACAGGAAGTGACATCGGAAGTGACATTCAGATGTATTTGAGGTGTTTAACATGCTTGATGAAATTTGGCACACATATCACAGTGGTTCGCTAGGCGTGGTGGGGGGATAGTTTTGTCTACAGTCACCAGACTTGGTGGGGAACAGGAAGTGTCTCATATGTTCTGCATGGATTGATGTACATTACAGTTCGAAATACGTTTGGTGTTTTAGGCTGATCACAATGATTTGGCTACTGTGAGTCAAAGTCATAGCACCACCAACTGGCAGCAGAAACTGTGTCACTTACAATAGACTTGAAAGTTTAAAGTTTTATAACACAGGCCAAATAACTATCGGAATTATAAAAAAATCTTTGTTACATATGTTAACTGTTTCCTGATAGAGGGAACAAGACATTGTGTTAATGTAGTGACACTAGGGGTTCGACCTCAGGAGACTGATCACTCACTAATGCTTCTTATCAGAATACGCCAATGAGAATTGGCCTTAAATTAAAGTGTCAATAGGAATTGGTGAGTGGGATTTCAGTCTCTGCCCTGGACATCCAGGTATAAAAGGGAGATGGCATGCACCACTCATTCAGGTTTGTGCTGAGGAGCCGAGACATACCTGGCCGTCAGTGGTCAGTTCAGTGTTGTGACAGCAGGGACAAAACATCTAAATGTAGTGACCCTAGTGGTCCCTATACTAAGCACCACAACTGCTGAACTGTATTACAGACTTAAGTGACACAGCTGCCGGCAAGCATAGCCTGAATGAGCAAGTTGTCACATAACCTTCCAAGCACTGAAAAGGTGTGCAGCAAACCATACCGAAAAGAATATAAAGCTTCAAGAAAGGCCATTGCAGAATGAATGTGGTGGTCAAATGCATTTGGATACTGAACTCCTTGAGACGAGAACACACTGCAGAGACCCCAACCTACCTGGGGGAGGTTATATGTGGAAATGCATGTACTTCAAGGGAAGTACCACATCAAATTACACTTACAAGTGGGGAACTAATGGAAGGAAAACCATCCCAGATTGTAAACCATGACAGAAAGTTCTGACTAGGGGAAGGCATAGGTTACTCATATGGGATTATGAATAGGAATCACTACATATTACAATCTGTCAGCAAGTCAGAAAAATGTCAGTTTCACTCTAGGGGGAATGGTGCTGTAGCAGGTTCTTCAAGGTGCTTGTCAGAGAGACAGCACAGTGGAAGAAACCGATTCTATTCTGAGCTATAAGTAATACCTGCAATGCCTACTAGTGCCCAAAAGGAGGCTGTTCCTAAGAGAATGTGCACCGACCTCAAAGGTAGAATGCTCACCCTGTGATCAGTAGGCCAGCAGATGTGATATGAGCCTCTTTCTGTTTTCATTTTTGTCACGTCTCATTATGGCTTCGCGATGGCGTTACCTTTCAAGATTTAAAAAATTCCTTTGCAATTTAGCATCTACAAAGTCTTGACATAATATTTACCAAATTTGGTGACAATTTCATAAATCCCTTGGGAGGAATATTTAAAAATTCAGAGCCTGAAAATAGCCAACTTCCTGTTGGGTAGAGCTGAATGTAATATATGTAATTTTGATAGTTATCCACCTTGATGAGAACAATACATGTACCAGGTTTGGTGACAGGGTTAGTTTTAGCTACTATCACTTTAGTCAAAAGAGGACGCTACAGAGCCCCCCTGAGCTTTTACCCACAACTCACAATTGACCACTATATGATGTGTGTGCCAAATTTCATGCCATTTCAAGCATGTTAAGAGCCTCTTTCTGTTGCCAGTTGGTTCCGGTATGACTGACTCACAATTGTCATCCGAATGTCATCAGCACACCACAATAAACAGTCACTTAATGCATGTCATGTCAGTTTGTCAGTCACTTAATGCATGCCGTAGGTATTAGAGACTTCCTGTTTCCCATTTTTCACCATAATTTTAACGCCTCATCATGGCTTCACCATTCAAGATATCAAAAGTCCCTTTGCAATTTTCCCTTTGAATTAAATCTTTAATGTCTTGGCATGATGCTTTGGTTGAAGTTTGGTGCCATTCACATGAAATCCATAGAAGGAGCATTTAAAAGTTCACAGCAAGTGCTTTTCAGAAAATCCAAAATGACCGACTTCCTGTTGGGTGAAGGGGTGCAAATGCAAAAGTTGTTTGGGTTGATAAGTATATAATTCAGTATTTGTTACATAATTGTTTAAAAGACTGCTTGGAAAAAGGCTTCTTGAAACTTTGGTTTAGTAATAATTGCATATTTCAATAATATTTACTTTAAAAGAACAGTTCATTAAAATAAAAATGGTAATGCAGCTGATTAAGGAATATATGTAAATTAGAATGAAACATACATACAGTAATTAAGGTTAGGGTCACTTACATGTTCTTTATTAAAATTATTCTCAACACTGAAGAATGACAATATTTTTTGCATTTATTTATTACTCAAAATGTATAACTCGTGTTGTATTTTAGTATCTTCAGAATAGCCACCATTTGCCTGGAATTTCAAAAAATGTTCTCTTGACATTTTACCGCCCAGCTTCTTGAGGCATCACAATGTGGAGTGGATTGCTTGGTGTTAACTAGGCAAAACATACAAAAGATTTTAGTGGTCATTATGAACATTAAGTCCATATGACAGAGTAAAGTTAATATGAATAAAATAGTTTAATGTATGATTACGATTATGAGCGGGTCCTGTCACAATTTTGTTAATGCAATTGGAATAATGTGTGAAATTACATTTAAAATGAAAACCACTGTTGTACTATACAGTCCTGGTCCTGGGGACCCACAGCACTGCACAGTTTGTCTCTTATCTGACATATTCAAAGCTCTCTCCTAATAAACTGATGATCTGAATCAGGAACATCAAAAAAGGTAGACCTGTGTCTCAGCAGGGCCATTATTGAATGAACAATGAACTGTCTTCTTTACAACAGGATCATCTGTGGTCTAACACAGTTTACCAACAGGAGTCATTTGGCTTTTGCAGCCCTCGAAGCTGTCTGCTTCCAGACACGAGAGGTAGCCATCCTTCTGTTTTGGCATTGCTTTCCTATAATGTTATCTTTAATTTCTAAATACAGATGGGCTTTTCAGTGAGAGTATGTTGCAAATACTATTTGCAACACACAGAGTATGTTTCAAATAGTTTAGTGAATATCAGCAATATTTTAAAAGCTGTTACAGGATTGTCATTTGTTTCAGATTCTGGATGCAATGAATCAGGACAGTGGGGTTCCACTTTCTCAGCTCCAGGTTGATGGAGGAATGACCTCCAACCGATTACTGATGCAGCTGCAGGCCGACATACTATGTATCCCAGTCGGTATGATTTCCATCAAAAAGCCTTTAAGAAAAAAGCATCTTTTATAGGTTTGATTGTCATATGTCATGCATGTTTTTTGTAGTTAAGCCATCTATGCCTGAGACCACAGCTCTTGGGGCTGCCATGGCAGCAGGAGCAGCCGAGGGGGTCAGCGTGTGGAGCCTAAATCCAGAGGATTTTACTGAGGTCACTTCAGAGAAATTTGAACCTCAAATCAACCCGGAGGGTATACATTTTATTTTTAACATTTTTAAAGACTGCTGTAAGTTTGACACTATGCTAGACTACTTTATTGCCTCTGTTTTTACTCAATACTCTCTATTTCATGTAGAATATGATTGATATAAAATGTTTGTATTTAAAATCATAATACATTATTAATATCAATTGTTCATGCTAATTTATGTCCTCTATTAAGCAGGGCAATGTACAGTCAGTCTTGTATTGCAAATAAACCCATTCAGAATTACCCCAACAGGGTGACACACCAATCAATCCCACAAGTCACATTTTAAAATGAATTTAATTATGCATATTATAACTGACAAACTGTTTTGCCATACATTTTCAATTGCTGAGAGTATTTAATTTGTATGGCTTTTCAAGACCATAAAATGTGTATATGACTTTGTAAATACTAAAAAAAATTCTGATTTGTAAATCTAAGATTCTGATTGTTATTAATTTTCTCCAAACAGAGAGTGAATTGCGATATGCTCGCTGGAAAAAGGCTGTTCAGAGGGCTATGAACTGGGAAACCACTGAGCCAGTCAACAATGGAAATGGTTTGTGTTCATTGGCGCAACTGATCAAAAAAATTGCAAATCATTAATGTCCTGTATAAATATGCATAACAAAAAAATCATGAATTAAGACAATACATGCCAAATTTGATGATAATCTTAAATTATCACACACAAACATTTGACTGAATGAAAGTCTGTTTCATATCAAAAGATACAATTCCAGCTGGCCCAGAACAATAGTCAAAAAATAATTTAGGATTTGCAGTAACCAATAACCAGAGGTACTGACCCAGAATATCCAAAGTCAAGGGTAATGGACTTTATTCCATTAATCTTTTGCAAAACCGTAAATTTGCTGAACTGTGTTTATAACAGAAAAACACAGACCATTTTGCAAGACCATAAATTTGCTTTACTGTGTTTTTAGTGGGGGTGCAAAGTCCTCCTCCTGGAGATTTGCTTTTTGCAGTTTTGTTCAAGTTTAGCTTGTGCCAAGTGATACTGCCATGTACTTAAGAGTGCTCACTTCAAGTATACTGCCATTTTGCCAGTTAATCCAGTTATATATTATCTGGGCCCTGTTCTTTGTATTTGGTGCTTAAAGGCTAGTTCACACTGTCCCTGATATATATATATATATATATATATGTATATATATATGTATATATATATGTATATATATATGTATATATATATGTATATATGTATGTATATATGTATGTATATATATATGTATATATGTATGTGTGTGTGTGTGTGTGTGTGTGTGTGTGTGTGTGTGTGTATGTGTGTATGTATGTATGTATGTGTATATGTATATATAGTATTTGTGTGTATATGTGTGTTATGTATTAAAATAATTATTAAAATAACACAATTATTATTGTCCCAGTTAAAAAGTGTCAAGAATAATGCAGATGGTGGATTGTACTTTTGGTATCATCCCAAAATTATACTCTGCACTTAAACTAAACTCTGCACTAAAGAAGATCTCCAGGAGAATGTTGTTTGGCCTGAGGTACAAGTAGTTGCTTAATTGCTTTGTTTTCTCTTTCTTTCCACTGTCTTGCGTGAAATGGACCTGGGTTTTGGGCAACCAATTGAAGAGACTAATATCTTCAGTAGTGTACCCTTGGGCTTTTACATTCTGGGTAGCATGTTTATGTTAATTGGAGCAAAGTACATTGCAGGTCAGTGTGCTCACAGAGAGTGGGTTGGTGTGCGGGAGTGACTTGCTGAAAGAGTGTGATGAAAATGAACAAGTTAACAGTTTTGTTTCAGGATAACGCCAACACTTTAGTTGTCTTTATGTCTACAAGTATTAATGAATGGCATTTTTAATTCATGGTCACTTATAGCAGGCTAAAAACTGTTAAATTCCATAATTTGGTTAATTGGAGAGTGCTACATTACTGATGGTTGTAAATATGTATCTTAGTTTAAGAAGTTTCAAATTTAATTAAATACATTGTTAGACTTCCAATTAGGGGTGTGCGATATTGACCGAAAAATATTTCAATATTTTAGGGGATAATGCCAATAACGATAATCGGACAATACATTTTACATCCTTATTTCCAAAATGTGTTTGTAATAGTCCTAAATTGGCTAACTCTTAAATACTTGCTTCCTCTTACAACTTGTTTAAAATAATGATTGTTAATAATACTTATTGGAATCAATAGATTGAAGGAAAAGAGTTCATTATTTAAAAACTGAAGCGTTTAAGTAAAACCAATACAAAACACTGCTCAGCTGTACACTGAACTGTGTAGCATACAAGCAGAAAGCAGGAACATGACATTATAATGTGATTCACCAAATGCAAACTTGTCACACTCAACACAAGGAGCAAAGCATGGCTTATTGCTATAGCAAGTTATTCAATGTATAATGACGTGCTGTCATGTTTATAATAGTTAACTGTTTGGAAAACTTTTGGTTTGGTTTTGTTCTCAGCTCTAATAACTGACTGGGGTGATTATGCTTTAGTTAACTTTTTAGGTTAGTTGTATTGCTCTTTGTTCCCACTCTTTACACTTTCTCTCTCATTTGGCTTTAAGGCCAAATGTTCCCACATTAGAGCTATGGATTGCGGCTTTGAAAGTCTGTTAATTTTTCCTCTGCCCACTAAATCTTCACCTGTTACTGTCCACAGTGTGCGTGATGTGCACAAGCCATGCATCAAACACAGCAGACATAATGATCTGACATAAAGACAGAGACAGCAAAATCAGCTTAATTTAAATATTAACAACCGTCATTAACAACACACATGATAATATGATTTCACATATTGCTAAAATGTATCACACACCCCTAGTACCTATTATTAAAATCTCCCTTTCTTCCCCAAACTTGTTTACTGTCACTTGTATTTAGTGTTGGTTTCTACCTTGTCACCTAGTCTTCATTCTCAGTTTTTTCTCATCAGTATGACAATGCCAGACAATGTAGATTTGTCTGCTTATTGGCTGAGCAATTTCAAATGTCCTCTCTTATGTTTTTTCTTTCCAAAACAGGGCATAACTAGACCACATATTTTGTACATGTCAGAAGATGTGAGACAAAGCCATATAAACAAGTGAGGGTCCACTCTTTTCAGACTTGAGATTTAATAGCCTTGGCAGACTGTTAAGGATGCTTCTGCTGAAATAGAAATTGTTGATGGTTTCAGCAGGCATTGTTTTCTTTAAACATATCTACAGTATGAAGAACTTATGGGCTATGGAGCAGGAAGCTGGGTTTTACTTGCCATATTTGGTATCAGGATCATCAATAATAATTGTAGCTGTGTATAGCATTTAATATCCAACAGAAGGTGCAGTGACCCACATTTTTTGTGCCTTGTCTGTAATGGTTAATTCTAACAGATTTTTCAGCCCTTAGTTGTATTAAACATCCCAGTCACAACGTGTGTGTGTGTGACTGGTGGTGGTATTTTCAAGCCTGAAAGAACATAAAATACTTTTCTACAACTTAGGTGTGATACTTTTTAAAGTTCAGGAAAAAACAATTATGTTGCACTTTGTAATGTATTCTGTTTTGTGTATTCTGTATTCTGGTTTGTCACTGTAATTTAATTTCTGAAATTGTGCATGTAAATAACGGTACTGTGCAGCTCAACTGTTCACCTAGATAAAGTAAATTGAATGGAAATCTACTTATTAATCGCAGTCGTTAATGCAATTTACAAATTATTGTAATGCTTATGTGTGATTGTGTCTAATTTATATCTGGTTTTCACATACTTGAAATCTTGTAAGATGCAAAACAATGAAGACTAAGTTGTTACTTTAAGGAAGTCAGTGCATTTTGTAATTTGCTTTAAGTTTTTGTTTTTAATAACATAATTGCCAAGTCAGTCAAAAATTTGTTTTTAGTTACATTTTTAGTTTTTATTTTAGAGAGCTATTCTATTTTTGTCAAACAACGTATAATGTACTAACTTGGTTTGTCTTTGATTTCTGTCCATGAATACTTGAAATCCACTCAGGAATTATCATGGAATTAAACGTTTTATTGGTAACACTTTACAGTAAGGTTCCACTTTACATGAGTTATTGCATTAGCTAACATTAACAATTAACAATATATTCATAATTTTTAAACACAATGAATACAAATAATGTATCATTTATTTCAACATTAATTGTGCATTAACTTCTGTAAAAGTATTATTCAAAGTAAGCTCATGTTAAGTAACATGAGTTTAACATGAGCTCATGTTAAAGAGAACTTATTGTAAAGTTTAAACGTATTGTAAACACTTTACACTTGGTTTGTGGTCAGTAAATGTGGTTTTGTTTTTCAATGTATGCATTTTCATGGCAAATTCACATTTTTAGATTTACTTGAAGTGAAATCTTCCTTGCCAAAATATATTGTATGCAGTACATTTTATTTCATTAAAAGCTGCATGTTTACTTTTTTGACATGTCCTCTTCCTCAGGCCCCAAAATGAACTGGAACAAAAATCAGCACACCTTTCATTATGGAAAATAAAGCCTTTTATTTCTTTAATGCTGTATGTCCACCTCTGGAATAGAGGATACCAGTTGAATTAATTTGTATAGCGCTTTTTACTATGTTGCATTGTTTCAAAGCAGCTTTACATATAATAAAAAATAAAACACAAATGTCACACGTTCAAGACAGAATACATGGTATTATTGCAAATAATGTGTGTACGATATATACCTGTCATTACATGCTAAGGCTAGTAACTCTCAGTGGTCTATGAGAGGGTAATGTATTCAGACTGCCTACTAAAGCAGTATGTACTTCGGAGACTATGCAACATGTAGTCAATTAACATGATAGATGATGGGTGTAATAAGCAAGATATGCCGTTCCAGCTTACATGGAGATGGCACATAGAAAGATAACATCTTATGGGATAGGGGCATAAGGGATTTGCAATAATACCATAAAATACACAAAATATGCAAAATAAAAATACCTGAATAGAGTCTTTAGGACTAATTGAATAATTTCAATACAAGCAAAATTAACACCACAAATCCCTAAGCTAAGTTAAATGTCAGCAGTCCCCCAGTAAGCAAGCCAACAAGGGTGACAGTTTCAAGGAACCAAAACTCTGAACTGAGTTCAAAAAAACAAAACTGATGTGTAGCTGGAGAGGAAAAACCTTGGGAGAAACCAGGCTCAACTGGGAGTCCCAGTTCTCAGCTGGCACGTTAAAGCTGCAATTTCTTACTTTCTTGGATATAAACAGAGAACTGATAATAATGATTTATAATTATGTATTGATTTAAAACTGTCAGGTCTATTTGTGACAATATGCCAAGCATGTTGCAAACAGAGATGGCGAGACCGAAGCATCATGTAACTAATTACAGCTATAACATCACATTGCTGTGATTAGACGGAGAACAAAAATATAGAATCTAACTAGGCTGGAGGTACTTGCTGGTTCAATTCCAATACTGGCAGGTAGCAACTAAGGTACCCACTCAAAGTGCCTTGCCACCTGTCAATCCGTCATTACCTCAAACTTCAATTTCTTCAAACTTCAACTTCAATGTTCCATATTACTGTCTCCGTTGCACCCCTCAAAGTTTGTCCAAACTTTGTGTTCAAAAACTTGCTATGCACAGTTGACCAGTCGAGATTTCCAAACGATTTTATTAAGAGTATTACCTGATGATATAACTGAAGAGGTACTCGCACAGTGTGGCCACTTTAGACCCCACGAATGATGCAATAATCCTCGCTACAGACGATAATCCTAGACACATCTTTGCATGGGAAGATCGAAACCACAAGAGTTTTATAAATGGCTTCTTGAATATTTACAAAGTTGTAACACTGCACTGCAGGATTTACCTTAGGCAGCAAATACTAAACAATTGCCCCGTGAGATGCCCTCTGCTATTATTATGCACTTTACACGTACATAGACAAAGGACTCTAAACTGCTAACAAGCACAGACCATGCTGTCTTATTTATCAATATCTGAGAATTGAAGAAGAATTGAAATTAAATCAAATGTCCTTTGATACTTTCTGTGCTCATGTGCAATCTCAGGCTGCCACTAAAGCCACACAACAGCCTACACAGGCCCCATAAACACCTAACTAGGGCTGCCTGCGAAATGGATCCCAGATGAGTCAATGATTAGCTTGTCTTGTAACAATAATTCTTCTATTCTGCCTACTCTTGACTTGTTGGTTGACGGTAAAACATAAATTTTTGGTTGACATAGGAGCCTCGTTCCCTTTTTGTCAGATGACGACACTAGGGGTTTGTTCTTGGGAGCTCAATCGCCTCAGATCTTTAATGTAAAAGGGCAATGAAAATTGGTGAGTGGAATTTGCGTGCCATTCACCACCCAGATTTCCGGGTATATAAGCAGGCTGGCGTGCAACAATCTCTCAGATTTTGTTCTTCGGAGTCGTGAATGTGCAGTCCTGATTCCTCTTTATATAAGTGAAAACTGTGTTTTCTCTCGTTCCTGTGCTACCACAGTGGTGTGGCATCTTTTTAAAGATGTCCTTCTGACCCTGTGGTACTGGATGTGGCCAATTTGTTGCTCCCTCAGATGACCACAATCATTGCATTAAGTGTCTCAGGCTTGAGCATGCTTAGGCCCATTTTGTCAATGGTTCATGTTCTTATTGTGTGGGCATGACCATGAGAACGTTACGGTCGTGGCTTCCCTTCCTGGTACTTCCATGAGGACCGGGTTGGTAAGCCCCAGGGGTGATATGGGAGATAATCCGCTGCATCCGTCCCAGCCCCTGTTACACTCGTTCCAGCCAGTACAGTTCACGGGTGCAGCAGCAGAGCACTCCCAAGTGGGTGAGGTCGCTGTCACATTCGGGACTCATGAGGATGATGTGATGTCGGTCACAGCATCAGATGGTGCGCTGCTCCTCTCTGAGAATGACTCTCCTGAGACTGTGCTCTCTAAGGGTGGGGCCTAAGAAGAAGCAGACTCAGGCGGCAGCGAGCATCGGATTGGAGTGGAGCCAAGGCTATGAGGGACCTGCACAAGGGTAGCTCCGACCCAGCTATAATGCAGGAGCTGCGCACAGTGACCGACCTCGCTCTACAGTTGACTAAGGTCACTGTGCACGCCCTGTGTTGGACGATGTCCACACTCATGGTCCAGGACAGGCATCTGTGGATCTAATGAGGAGCAGGCTAGGTGCGGGGCCTGACAGACTTGGCCAAAGGCAGGTCCCAACAAGGCAGAATGTGCTTGATCACCTCAGACTGCTTCTTTACCTTTACCTTTGCACGGCAGTTCTCAGAGACACCTCAACAGTGTCGCCAAACAGCCCCACTTGGGAGATGGGCGTATCGAGAAATCGACTCTCTCTGCGTCATGCATCTGCAACAGATACTGTCGCAGATGAATCTGTCGCAGATGCATGACACAGAGAGAGTCAAATCGTGTTCAAATGGTTTTTCAAATGGAAAATGTTCAAATCGACTCTCTCTGCGTCATGCATCTGCAACAGATACTGTCGCAGATGAATCTGTTGCAGATGCATGACACAGAGAGAGTCGATTTGAACATTTTGCCTTGCGAGCCGACAAGCCAAGTCTACATAGCTACATTTACAAGCAGACATTGTATTCTGCTACTAGAGACAAGATGAACTAGAGACAAGGAGATTTGTGTGTTTGAGGATAGGATAGAGCATTAGGATAGAGAACTCCTATCTTCCAGTAGGAGGGCCGCCCCACCTGCCAGGAGTCGACTAAGGCTTTGGAGCAACCCTTAGACAGGCAACCCATGGTGGAAGCTGCTCCTGAGGTCATCAGAGTATGTGGTGGGGCTTCTGCCCACTTGCCAGTGCTCCCAGTGGTTTCCCCTCTCAGAGTGGCTCACTGGCAATTCGCCAGCAGGATTGGTTCACGTCCATAGACCTGAAGGACGCGAACTTCCATGTCTTGATCCTCCCTCGACACAGGCCATTTCTTCGGTTTGCTTTCGAGGGACGAGCGTACTAGTACAGGGCCCTCTCCTTAACTCCTTAACAGGGTCTAACTCTGTCTTTACCAAGCTGGCCAGATCAGTGTTGTGCTACCTTTTCTCCAAGAGAGCCTGGAGAGACGTTTGGCTCCTTCCTCATTTAGGGTCTACATGGCGGCAATTGCTCGCCACGACACGGCTGGCGGTAGTCCCTAGGGGCGGCACGACCTGGTCGCCAGGTTCCTCAGAGGCGCCAGGAGGTTAAATCTTCCTAGGCCCCACCTCATCCTCTCTTGGTATTTCTCTGTGGTCATGGAAGGGTTATGGAAAGCTGCATTCGAGCTCTTGGAGGAGGCTGGTCTCAGCGTACTCACACTGAAAGTGGCCCTTTTAGTGGTGCTCACCTCTATTAAGAGGGTCAGGGACCTGCAGACCTTCTCTGTTGCCAGTGACTGCCTGGAGTTTGGGCCAGTCTTCCCACATATGGTTTTGAGACCCCAGCCCAGCTATGTGTCCAAGGTTCCCACTACTTCTTTCCGGAAAGTAGTGGGAACCTTCTCATCCTATTTGCTGTCCAGCACAGAGGACATCTTGAGGGTCATTTCTCTAGCATCTCTGCTGGACAATTTGGTGGAGGAGTTGTCTACTAGGCCTGATACTCGTGTGCATGACCCTCTTCATAGTTAAGCCTGTATACCAGTGCTAGGTGCTCCATACGTTGTGTAAATTAAGTAACTCACTCTGTGGGAATAGATGGGATCATGCTTTAGACATGCTTTGTCTGTAAGATCTAAAGGTAAACATGATCTAAATTTGATTCACTGATACCAAATGTGCCCCTTAATCTCTGGGGCCAAGATCTGGTGCATAAATTAGGTTTGGAGATGTTTTTTTTCTGATAATAGCGTGTCTTTGTCTTCTGTTCTCATGCTGAGACACATCCACCATTGAGAGACTTCCTGCCACCGCCACAGTCTGCACGGACTGAAACGCCCGAGATCTGCTCTGAGCTGTCGAAAGTGAACCCTAACAAAGATGAGGCTGGTCTGATTAATGTTAGACTTTACACTGCCATGCTGAAAACATATCACCCTGTTTGTTAAACAATATCAGTCTAAAAAAAAAAAAATCATTGCGCCCATTATTGACCATTTACTCACACAAGGCATATTAGTTTCTACAATGCATATTACATTCCTACATTAAAAAAAAAACCTTCTGTTCAAAACCTTCTCTAGCATAAGAATATGATTTCTACTTGTGAATGTAGCTTTGTAGACTTAGCTTGTTGGTTCATAAGACAAAATATTTAATGTTCTCTTTCTTTGTAACTCACTTTGGATAAAAGCATCTGCTATACGAATAAATGTAAATGTAGTTCAGATCCATTCTCCATACAACACACCAATTAATCCTGTACAGGAAGCTGACAAAACCAGATGGAAACTGACTCAAGATCATAGAGAGATGTGTTTTCAAACACTGTGTTCTCCACTGTAGTGCATGCCGAGCTCAAAGACATTGTCTTACGCCCAGACACCTGTCATGTTCAGTATGTTGATGACCTGTTGATCTTTGGTGCATCCAAAGAAAGTCCATTATCTGGGTTATGTGCTTACTAAAGGTGAAATAAAGCTCTCCTTTGAATAAAGCTTTCCTGCTGCCACAAACTGTCAAGCAAATGCAAAACTTCCTGGGCCTGGTGAATTATTGCAGGTCTTGGATACCAGACTGTGCAGCTTGTGACAAAGTGCTTTGTGAAGCAACAAAAGGCTAACGACCCCATCATACGGACTGCAGAGATGCACAAGACTTATGCATATCTTAAAGACCTATTTACAAAGGCCCCTGCCCTTGGCCTGCCAGCCAACACAAACAGTTCTGCCTAAGTTCCATGTGCACAAAGCAAGGAGTACTGCTGCTGGGATTTTGGCACAGGACCATGGCGGACACTACCGTCCAGTGGCATACCTTTTCAAAACATTAGATCTGGTAACACATAGTATGCCTTCTTGTCTTTGACCTGTTGCTCCTCCTTGTCCAGGATGCTGAGAGAATTGTCTGTCACACCCTATGACCCTTCACACCACACATCAGGTAGGAGCTATTTTACATAACCTAAAATGCACAAAATACTTAGTTCAGTCAAGTTTTATTTATTTAGCACTTTTCAAGTTCAATGCAGAATACATGGTATTATTGTAAATAATATGTGTGAGATGTATATTAATAAAACTATTTAGGGATACTAGGTTTGTAGTTCGTTTATGAGTAAACGGTTGACGGAACCGATAAAAACTACATCAGTTTATTCTTCTGATTCCTTGGCTAATGCTGATTCAAACACATTCTAGAACATAATTTTTCATAATGAAAATGTTTCTGCCATTTTTAATTGTCTAAAAACGTACTTTCTAGAGGCATGCCTGACAAAAAGATATGGAAATGTTGTTGATTCCCTCTGCTGTTCTCATATACTGCATTTACAAATTTTACAGCAAGCTGGAAAAAATTGATATATGTCTGTATCCTGCCAATGTTTTTTTTGTGTATTGGCCACAACTTTATGCGTATTGGCATGCTTCTAGAGACAGCAAAATTTATAGAATTCATGTTGACTGCTGAGTTCATTCTCTTATGTCAAGTACCATGTCCAACAAATTTGACAACGAGCAAATAAAATGGAACTTTTGTATTGATGTGACACAATATTCTGCTATATTCATTCTTCTGCCATGGCAGCCTACAGAACGGTACATAGGAAAGGTGTGACATTGGACAGTCTGTACCAGTGTTGTTGTACCAAATTTGAAGTCTTCTGGAAAAGAAGACCTTAGTACAAGATTGGAAGGTAGAGGACACTTTCGCTGGTCTAAAGTTTGATCCTTATCACCAAAACTCCCTCAATCTCACCCTAAGGTTCAGGCCAGTGCAGCCATAAATGTCTACATTCTTTCACATGCAAAATGGACACAAAACTATCACTATTCGCTCCATGCTTGTTTAGCACTCTTAATTACATCTATGTGTGATACAACTGTTCACACAATGCCAGTTTGAACATATGAATAAATGCATGCATGATACTTAAACATGTTATGTTTGTACTCTATACATTCAGGACAAAATGTATCTTGAAAGGATGACACAGGATATAGACATCTGTCTGTCTAAAAATTAGTTTTACTAATATACAACTACAACATATATACATACATATATACAACTATATGTATTCTTAATTCTGTTATTCATAATTTTCCTGTTTTCTGTTTTTCTTTTCATTACATTAAGCTGCTTTCAAAAAATGCAACATTGTAAAAAGCACTACATAAAAAACATTTAACAGAATGATTATGTTCGCATTATACTAGATCATCTTATCACTTTAAAATTAAAACATGTTTGCAAACCATCTCATTTATAAAACCTTGAAATTTAAATACTTTTTAGACTAGTAAATTTTAGACTAGTCTTTGTTAAGACTTTTCTTAGACTAGACTTTGTTAGACAACAAAGTTTGTTTACAAAATATTAGTTTTTATTAACACAAGAAGTACTGTAAGTGCACAATTTTTTTAACAAGATAAAGTGCTTAAATAGCTCAAGAAAGTATTACGTTTGGAGAAAGAAGTTTGGAATGCATTTGATGGAAAACATTAACTTTGGTGTTAAGGTGTTTTTGACTTAACACAAAACTACATGTTAAAGCATGGAAGGAGAGCGTTTCAAATTACAGAAAGGCTTTAAAACTCCAGATCTGCCTATTTTTCAAATCATTTAGAACAAAATAAACAACCCAGGATATTTATTTTACACAGTGGCTAAATTAACAAAAAATAAAGGATCAACTGCTTCAAACAATTCATAGCAGTAATGAGTTTATAAATTTCTTTAATAACAAAATAGATATTGTCAGGGAAAAAAAAATCATAAACATGCAATTGACTGCTACACAATCACACCAGACAGTGTATCATGGTTTGCCCAAGGAGCAACTCCAGTCATTCTATACTACTGGTAAAGATGAACTGTCAAAATAATTAAATTATCTAAATAATCAACATTTACGCTTGATCCTGCACCTACCGGGTTTCTAAAAGAGTCACTTCCTGAAATTTTTGATCCTCTACATAGTATTATTAATTCATCATTGGTGTTGAGATATGTCCCAAAAACGTACAACCTCGCTTTTATCAGATCCGTTATTAAAAAAAACTTGATCCCAGGGAACTAGTAAATTACAGACCCATGTCAAATTTACCTTTTATTTAAAAATACTTAAAAAGGTGGTGTCCTTACAGATATGTTCTTTCCAGTACAGAGACTGCTCTCATCAGAGTGACAAATGATTTGTGGGCTGATCGTTGTCGCATCTCACTTCTAGTGCTACTCAACCTTAGCACAGCCCTTGACACTATTGACCAAAGCATTCTCTTAAACAGGTTTGAAAATTATGTTGGCAAAAAATGGAATTGTACTGGCATGGTTTAGATCTTTTATCAAACTGATTCCAGTTTGTTGCTGTGAATGAAAAGGTGTTACATCGATCACAAGTACAGTAAGAAGTGCCTCAGGGCTCAGTGTTTGGGCCTCTGTTTTTCACTCTGTATATACTTCTGGGAGCAATTATTAAGAAACCCACTGCTATGCTGACAATGCTCAGAAACTCATTAATTAATCAAACCAGCAGAATGCATAGTCAATATTAAAAATGTGATGACTAGCAACTTTATACAACTAAATTCAGACAAAATAGAAGTTTTAATCATTGGACTAACATCTTCCACAACCTAGAAAACTGTCTTATTCTCACTGGATGCTCTATAAAGCCTGCTTCATCAACTAGGAAACTGGGTGTCCCATTTGATAGCCATTTGTCCTTTGAAAGCCATATTTCCCATTTTAAAATATCAAAATTATGACATGTTATCCACAACAAAAACACAGAGAGGGTAATTAATGCATTCATAACAAAGATTATTGCTGTGTAGGTTGCCCTGCAGGTTAAGTACAAAAACTCTAGCTGGCCCAAAATGCAGCTGAATGAAAATGTATGACCATCTTAGCCCTTTCTGTCAACACTGCAATGGCAACCTATTAAGCATGATACA
Organism: Chromobotia macracanthus; assembly: GCA_036877525.1. Taxonomy (NCBI): domain Eukaryota; kingdom Metazoa; phylum Chordata; class Actinopteri; order Cypriniformes; family Botiidae; genus Chromobotia; species Chromobotia macracanthus. Next base: position 1,665,014 of record JAZGTH010000026.1, read on the forward strand.
CACATTAAAATTCTACTGATTTCTTATAAGGCCCTGAATGGTTTAACTCCTCAGTACCTAAGTGAGCTCCTTTCTCATTACAGTCCTTCACGTTTACTAATATCTTAAAAGTTTGGCCAGTTGACAATACCCAGAATTTCAAAATCAAGTGTTTGTGGTACTTCCATTTCATACTTGGCACCCAAACTCTGGCACAGTCTTTGGGCAAGTTATCTGCTCCGCTTAGCTCGTAGCACAGTTCAGCCCCTGTGGCACTTTGTGTAGGGACCCCCTAGTGCTATCATCGACACATCGAGGGACCGACAGAAAGACGTTTATGTACTGACTTTAACGTATTAATTGGCTATAGATTGTAATATGCTGAATTAAAATGAAGCTCTAAACTGACAAAATAATTGCAATTAATTGTGATTAAAATGTTGAGCATCATGACTATTATTTTATTAATTATCCTGCAGCTCTACCTATGAGAAATCCAGAAGCATGTCTTTGAACCGCAGGGGAAACCGAAATACCTGCAGAAAACAGTAAACATGCACCCCAGTCAACCAAAATGTTCTTTGTTTGCAGATGAAAGAGACAAAGGAATATAAAATTGCCCAACACAAATTTTATTGAAATCAATATCACTTTAACATCACACTGTATTTACAACTTCTCAGTTTAATCGTAGACTAAGGAGAACTACATTTACAACTTCTTAGCCTGATCTTAGGACTACATTCTGGAATTCTGCAGTGTCTGAAGATGAGAAACTATTCCTCAGGAACCACTGCACATACTTCAGTAGCTCTAAACTACTAGAGTTAGATAGGTTAGAGAAACAGAGTGCATACTGGAGTGAGAAATTAAGAGAGAGGTGTCAGATATTAATCACATAATCAATTAGTCAATTAACAACAACCACTTGTTCACAACAAAATGATCAAATGTCATTTATACAGATATTTATTAAAGATGAAAGTGAAAGGATATGGATAGACGATTAAAAGATTACTATTATTACATTAGTAGCATGTTAAAGGATTAAATGTAAAGTCATGTATAAACCAGACCTGAACAATTCCCATTTCATTGAACCTAGACTACATTCTGTTTTAGGTAGTCCTTTCCGTTTCAATGTTATGGGAACTTCCAAACATAGACCATTACATAGACATTACATACACCAAAATGCCAATAGACAGTAATTTGTTATGTTGACAAGAAGACAATTGCAATACTATGCATTACACAAACAGTTTAGCAAATTATTGTGCCTATTACAGAACGCTGACAATTATACAGCATAGATAGAAGGGCAAAAACAACTAAACAATTTTATTAGAACAAAAAAAAATCACTTAAAATATACAAAAAACTATCTGGGACCAGACTGGTTTACAATAGAAAAAAATGTACAAATGGGTAGTAATAAAAGTAAATATATATTCCATATGTACAGATATGCGTAGTTCATCTTTGCTATTTTTCAAACAATTCTCTTTGGAGAAAAATAATGTATGACTGCTTTTGGACCTGGTTGACAATGCAAATTATAAAGTCACTAAAGATCAGAATGAAAGTGAAGTTTTTGCCCTGTACTCACACCCTCTATAAAACTGGGCTTCAATCCATCTGGTCGGCATCTTGAGTCATCCTGCTCTCTATGGCGAATCATCTCTTCTTCACGTCTACGTCTCTCTTCCTCATGCCTGAGCATATACAAACTCTCATTTAAAGTGCAAATGCTCAGGACACAGTCATATTTAGTAATTTTCTTCAAAAGTTGAATAATTTATATATTAGTTGTACAACTACAACTAATTAACAGGCACACCTTAGCTCAATCTGTTTGCGTTTCTGCAGCTCCTGATTCCTGAGCTCCTCCAAACAACGCAGCTCCTCTTGGCGTCTCATGAGATCTGTTCAAAGTTCACAAATATTTATATAAATATCACAGATACATAAAGTGATAACCATTGATTTTACGATATTTACATTTATGCATTTGGCAGACGCTTTTATCCAAAGCGACTTACAATGCATTGACGTTATACATTTTCTTAGTACATGTACTCCCTGGGAATTAAACCCACAACCTCTTGCACTGCTAACGCAATGCTCTACCACTGAGCTACAGGAGAACGATATGACAAAGCAAGTAAACGTGTCTTTTATAAAGCACTAAAGAGTCAAGTTTTATGACTGCAATGAGTGGACAGTTGTAAGAAAAGGTGAGAAAACTCTCCAACTTAGTGTGTAACTACAGACTACCTTGTCTCATCATCATGAGCTGATGCTCATGTTTGGCAGCTTCCATTTCAGCCTCCAATTTCTCCTTGGCCTCTAGTATATTCCGATCCACCTGTTCCTTCTGCTGTTTCTCAATCTCATCCAGAGCCTTCCAGCGTGATGAGTACTCAAACTCAAAAGTGCCTGGCTCTGCAAAGTGTGGTGGGTGCTCCCTGTCCCTGTATTGCACATATAGTTAATTTTAATTTTTTTCGCTTTTAATATAGGACATAGATGATACATTTCAATGGATTAAACACACTTGTAATAATGAGCTGATTTTTGCAGCAACTTTTCTGGGAGCCCATCTTCATCATCAAACTGTTCTTTTGGCTCAAGAATGACCGGACGAGGAGACCTAAATGTCAGGCAAAAAAAGTAGTAATTTCCACAGTATAACTGGATTTAAATGGCATCTGATGACTGAACCATTTACATAAAAGCTTGTAACATATTTTATGTAACATAAAAGCATTTTCAGGATTGACATGACTAGTTTTAGTATCCCTAATTAGTTTTACTAATTCACATATTATAATAAACAATAAAATTTGCAGTAATACCATGTATTCTGTATTGTACGTTTCATAATTTTTCTGTTCCCTTTTGAGGGAACTCAATGCTGTCATTGTTTAAACGCTACAAAGAATGCACTTCAGGCGTGCCCGAGTCTGAACACATGTAAAAATCACGCCTATCAGGCAGGTCAAAGTCATGTGTAGTGTTGCGCACCCCAAAGCCTTTAAAAGGCACCTGCAAAATATGTTTGTCTGCCCGTCAGTCAGGTCTGAGTGTGAGGGAGAAAAAAGGAGATAAACTGAGAAAACTGAGTTCTAAGAAGTTTGTCTCACCCTGCCCACGCTACATCCCAGCGGGTGATAGACATAATGTGTGTGTTTTGTTTGGGAGCACGCTGACTGCCCTCAGTGTGAATTGCTTTCACTGAGGATGCTACGCTCCCATCTGAAAGCTGCACCTCCCTGGTCGGGTCCTCATTCTGCTGAGGCAGAGGGGGGACTGCACTTATGGGGTTTGCAGCTTGATTTGGTGGAAAAGCAGTGGGGGACAGGCTCTGCCCTTTCTCTTTTGCTCACCGTCAAATTAGATGAGCTCACACTGGCTTCAGAAGCCAGTTCTGTGGTTTCTTCTGAGCCAGATGACGAGCTTATGATGTCAGCATCAGATGACAATCTGACAACTGTCAGCCAGGCAGGTGCTAAGGCAGATCAGCTTCCTCTTTCAGATGCATTTGAGAAGCTGATTAGGGTGATTTCTTGTGTTGTCGAGAAACTGAGCAATCGATTCTTATCGTTCAACAAAGAACAACCTCCAGGCAGTACCCTCCCATTCTTCCCTGACATTCACACTGAGATGTTAAAGCCATAGAAGAATCCATATTCGTCTTGTGTATTTACTATAGCTGTGTGTAATTTCTCCATTATGGGGCTCCACGAGTACGGATAAAGTGGCAATGCTCAAGACACTTGCTGGCTGTCTCTCTCCTTATATGGCATCGCCATGGAGGAAACCTGCTTTGCCCTCCAAACCATGTAGAGGTCACATTTAATTTGGTGGACAAGGTCTATGCGCCGTGGGTCAGGCAGGGGAATCCCTGCACACAATGCAGTTTTACGAGCATATCAGGCTGCTCCTCAAGGTCTGTTTGGCAACGCTGTTTGTTCCATCATTGATGCATATTATCAGGCTAGGATGCAATTAGAGATGCAAGAAGGAGCTCCCCCCAGCCACGGCATGGTCATGACCTGAAACGTCAGGTTCTCTGATTCAGGAGACTGGACAGGTAGAGAGGATCATACCACTCTTAGATTTTCTGGCAAACTTCTGCACAGTTTATCACCATAGCCGAGTACAGTAGAGAGCGGGTACAGGATTCAGTTTGCCTCTCGTCCTCCTCGCTTCAAAAGCGTTGTGCATACTATGGTATTAGGAGAGCAGCACTTGGTGTTGGCCAAAGACCTCAAGACTCTCTTGGCAACAGGGGCTATAGCATTCCCCCTCACATGAGAGATCTGGGCTTTTACAGACGTTATTTTATAGTTCCCAAAAAGGACAGGGGCCTGCATCCAGTTTTAGATCTGCGCCATTTGAATTTGTATCTCTGCAAAGATTCAAGATGTTAACACTCAAAAAGATTGTCAAATTCAGCCCAAGGACTGGTTTGTCATAACAGATCTAAAGGACACATACTTTCACATTGAGATATTGCAAAACACAGGTAGTTTCTCAGGTTCGCGTTTCGTGGCGAAGCTTACCAATATCAGGTGCTTCCTTTCAGCCTAGCCCTATCACCACACACCTTCACGAGGTGTGTGGATGCAGCTCTGGCTCCCTTGAGACTCCATGTCATCTGTACTCTACATTACATAGACAACTGTCTAATCATGGCCAGCTCTCAAGAACTAGCTGCACAGCAAGATGTCAAGTTTGCAAGATGTCAAGATGCCATGTTTTCTTATATGAGGTGCTTAGGGCTGAAACTCAATCCCAAGAAGAACATACTTTCTCCAGTTCAGAGAACCACTTTGCTTTGTGAACAGCATTCGGCTAGGTCAGCATCTAACAGTCCTCCAGATTTAAAGGCTGTTAGGCCACATGGCAGCAGCGGTCAATGTGATTCCATTGGAATTCTCTATTACATATGAGACCCTTTCAGTTCTGGATAAAGAAAACAGGTTTCATCCCAAAAAGGCTTCGTACCCATTCTATGTGGATCAGACCCTGGTTTCTCACCTTGGGTCCCACTCTAGGGGCGCAATGCCATTGCAGGATTCTCACAGCTAATGCCTCTCTCACGGACAGGGGTGCGGTTCGCGTTGGTGTCCAGTCCATGGTCTGTGGGAAGGCCCTCATCTCTTCTGGCACATAAACTGCCTAGAAATGAGGGCGGCACATTAATGCACTTCCTTCCACATCTCACTGGCCAACATGTATGTCTAGTATCGACATCACTACAGTAGTTTCATATATAAATAACCAGGGAGGGCTGTGTTCATGCCCACTGTTTAGTCTGGTGCCGCAGATCTTTCTTTGGGCAGAGAGCAGACTGCTCTCCGTCAGAGTAATGTACATCCCAGGGCATGCAAATCTGGGAGCATATATCCTGGTAAGGAAGGGGCTGAGGCCCGGGGAATGGAGGTTCTATCCACAAGTGGTGGAGTCCATTGGCAGAGGTACAGCCTAGTGAAAGTGGATCTGTTCGCCTCTGAGGAGTTAACCTGCTGTCCACTCTGGTTTAACCTCACTCTTCTAGCTTCATTGGGACTAGATGCCATGGTACAGACATCTTCTGGCTGACCCGAATCTAGTTCTCAAACCTATCATTTCTCTTGGATGGAGTCCCTTCTGTCTCAGGCTTGGGGTTGATCTTTCATCCCTGGACAGAAATGTGGAAACTGTGGGTCTGGCTCCTAAAGGGAGTCACCTTGTAGATGCTGGTCTCTTAACCGAGGTTGTACTGAGGAGACCATTCTGAGTTCCAGAGCACCATCTACTAATGACACTAAGGCACTCTAGGGAATCTATAAGTGATGTTTGGGCTGTGACAGGTTGGTCCTGTCCACACACATTCATTAGATTTTACAGCATAGAAACACCACAATCACAAAATGTCAACAGATTTAATCCAATATTGGATGCGGAACTCTCATACTTGAGATGTTTTAAAGAAGTCTTTTTTATATTTGGGGGCATTAAAATCAAATTATTAGAATCCAGACACTCCTACTATATTAACAGAATACACACCTCGCCCCTACTATATTTGCAAAGTATTACAAGTAGTTATGTTACAACTTTATTTCTAAATTTCTCAAATGCTTTTATTTTATTGTGACATTAAAACAGCTCCATACTATGCCTTGACACATTTTATTTAGGTTTTTTTATTACGTTGTAAGCAGCAGGGCTCCATCTGCACAGTGATCCAAAGCTTTCCGGGCAGCAGACTTATTGGCAAAATCCACAATTCCCCTGCCAGTGGGTCGGCCATGGTCATCGACCACCACAACTGCACGCTCAACTGGACCAAACTGAGAGAAGGCCTGCTCCAGCAACTCATTGGACACCACTGGAGAAAGGTTTCGTACTGTAAGTGTAGCTCCATGTGTGGCAAAACGGATACGAATGGGCCGGTTCCTTAGTACTGTGCCGTCTATCTCAGCCTTAGCGATCTCTGCAAGTGTCCTTGTCTCCTGATTAATCACAAAAAACATTTATTACTTGTATGCCACAAGCATGAAGTCGTCAATTTACAGACACTTTTCAGACAGTGTTACAAAGTTCACTATTTGCAGGGACAGTCCACTGACTGTCCAAAAGCCTTGTGTTAAAGTGTATAGAACACCAGTATTATCTTATTATCAACAGATTATTAAAAAGGCACAAAAGAAGCAAAACAAATTTGAATATAAATAACAGTCAAAGCAAATATTCCAAAATGAAACAAACGGGAAAAAAAATTAACAGTAATGCAAAGGCATTTCAAAATATAAGGATATTTATAAAGCATTTTAGCACAACATCAAAACCAGGATTCCTCACAAAGGGCCAAATTCTATCAACAATACAAAGACAAAGGCTGTGTTTACACTGCAAGTCTTAATGCTCAGATCCGATTTTAAGTCTATATCCGATTGTTTTGTCCCGCCTGTTTACATTTATACCTCGTATCCGATGTGCACGTTTACATGAATCTTTTTTAGCCAGGAGATCACATTCATTCACTAATATAAGTGCCATGATTGACCCTCGAATTGTGGATGGACTTTTGCTAATTCATCTGTTCAAAGGTCGGCAAAAGTACACCCAACAGCAATTAATTAGATAAAAAAAGCGAAAGCATTTTTTAAATACTGCTATCATAAAAACAGCTTTGATGCTTTCCAATATGTGACACGACAACTCCATATATCCTTACAGCCCCCTTATATTTGGTTTTAATGCTCTTTATTTTTCATCGGCATTGCAGCCAGGTATGGTACATGTGCAAAATAATGTTCAACGCGATCCGTTCAGAACAGTGACGTTATAGCCAAGGTGAATCGGATGTGTGTTTAGAAGCAGGACAGATGTCTGGATATCAGATATGTATCTGATTTAAATCCAAATTTGGAAGTGGCTCAGATCGGATACGAAAAAACGTTTTAACACAATTATATATTTATTTTAATCGAGGTGTCGCGATTTTTTTTTAAAAACTATTAGCGCACACATCCAATTAGATACACTGTCAATACAGCAATGGTAGAATAATAAAGAGTCAATATTTCCCGTTTATCATGATAATACTTCATGTTTATCATGTTTCCACAATGTCTGCAAAGTGCTATTAATTATTTTTTGTTTTACAAACATTTGCAGCTAATAAAACTACTGCTGTTTTTTTCAAAAAATTTAGAATTAGCTTGACATGTTGAGTTGACTGAGATAACAGAATGTGTACATTGGTTAAGATGGTATTTTCTATATGTTTGCTTTTATGTTTCATATCTCTTCGTTCATAACTTTGCAATACAAAAATACAACTTTTCTTAACCAGTTTTTCAAAGTTACTAATAAAGAGAATGTTATTTCAATCTAGTTGTTTTATTTTGGCTAGTAAAACAAACAAACAAAAAAAAAAATCAATCAAAATCGTGAATCACTCTGAAAAAATCTAGATTCAATGTTTTGCTAAATCACCCAGCCCTAGTCTAGGTGTACCAAGTTTGTGCGTTTAGAAGATATTGTTCATCTAGTGAATTCAATTAGATTGGGGTCTCTACAATGTACAGTCTTGGATGCCCAGATGTTAAGGTAGAAATGAATGATATGAATATAGCTGCAGCAGCGATGACGGGCCCAAACACAATGGTGTAATCGCCACCTGGTGCTTCTTCCTGTTTTATTTATTGCCATAAATTGATTACCTCACCATGGCAACAGCGTTCAATGAATGAATGTGAAAATTGTCCAGCTTGATGAGACCAATACATAAACCAAGTTAGGTGACTCTAGGCAAAACTAACCCCATCACTAGTCAAAAGGAGTGCTACAGAGCCCCCCACCACACCCATGTCTAAGTTTTGTCCACGCCTGACTCATTACCACTATAATGTGTGTGCCAAAATACATGCACATAGTATAAAAGTTTGATACATTACCATGGCAACATCAATTATCGCAAAATTTATCACAAATCCTTTCAAATTCAAAATGTGCTAATATTTTGCATGAAATAGTAAAATGTCTCACTTTTGACATTTGATATGTTGCCTATGTTCTAGTGTGAATAAAACATGGGTATTTGAGATTTGCAAATCATTGCATTCTGTTTTTAATTTATATTTTACACAGCATCCCAAACTTTTTTTGAATTGGGCTTATATATTAAAACAGTCCGTTCAGACTTCTGTTAAGAGGACAACTCTACAGTATCTTTCCTGAGATATAAAACCTTCTATGTGTCATAGGTATCTAGATAAAGCATGTGATCTTATCTTTTAATATGCATATCCAATTTGGCTGAAGTCCACTCGGACTTCAAAGAGAACAAGACTGATCTAGTTGAGCACAATCGTTGTTCACAGTCAGCAAATTAAGTCGTGTAGTGTGTGGTGTCTAAAGAGTCTAGTCTTAGAATTTTAGAGCTAGTCATTGCCAATCATCCTCAGTTGTTTTTTTAAATGTGTTTAGTAATTGCTGACACCTTAGACTGACACCTGCCGTCAATGACGTCACAGCAATTCTTTAAAAATTTAAAGAATTATAACTGATTAAACAGGGCAATAATGCTGAGCTAGCTCATCCATATATAAATTGATATACTCAGTACATAAATGAGCAGAATGATCACATACAAGGTGGCAGGTCCAGGTAACTTCCCAGGATGCATCCTTAGGCCCTTGTGCTTCAGAATTTACAAGACTGTCCACAGACATCTTTAATCATCACCCTGGCTATGATGCACCACTGTTTTAAGTCCACCTCTACCATCCCTGTTCCAAAAAAATGGCAGTCTCCTGTCTTAACTACAGAGCAGCGTCTTTTACGCCAGTTCTTATGAAATGTTTTAGGAGACTCATCAAGAAACATGTCCTGAACACATTACAAGCAATTCTGGACCCATTACTGGCTTACAAAACAAACAAATCCACAGATGCCGCCATTTCATTTGCAAATTACAAAATCATAATACGTCTTGAAAGAACAATTATGCCCAATTAAAAAATATCTGATTAACTGACAGCAACAAAACTGTCCCCAAGTTTTGTTGCATGGAGAGTAAAACGAAGTTGAAGTAAAAACAAATCAAAACACGTGATTCTACATCTCGTCTGCATCTTCAATTGAATTAAAAACTTATCAACTAAAAAAAATACTAATACATGAGTGAGATGTGATGCAATGTCATATTTTTGGTCCATTCTTGGACCATTCATTCGATTTGGTGATTCCAAAGCAAAAGATAGTCCTATAGTCATTGATGCACTAAGTCCCAAGTTCCAGCTGTTATATAGGATTTTCTTTTATATTTATTGAAACAGGCAAATAATACATCATAACCACACACACCCTTAAGACTGGTCTGTCATTATAAGAAAGTTTTCTGCTGTTAATTAAAAAAATTTAAATTATTTTCTTTTTGATTTATTTCTTAACCAAAAGTGAATTTGTGTGTTTGTTTGGTTTCAACAGAATGGCTTATGAGTGTGATGATGACCAGATGCAGCTTGCCATTCAATGAATGAAGAAGCTGTCTAATGGAGCTACTATTATATTGTTTTACTCCATTTGTCTGAGAGTTTTAGTTACTGTAGTTATGTAAAAAGCCTGCTTTCTGCCATCTTTCTCTCCCTGTCGGAGGTCAAATGAGTTTTTATGAGGACTGCCCATTTTAATAAAGCTTATCTACCCTCTGTTTATATTTTATACTAAAACCTTTTGATGACTGCAATTGGTTACCTTGTTTATTTTGCAATATTTAAACGTATTTATTGGATAACATTGTGCAACTGCTTGCATTCATTGATATTTCAATATTTATTTATTGTGCATGTTTATATTATTGTCTTAACACAAAGTCGTATACATGCATTTGAATGTATTCTACGTCACGTCTTCCTCTCAAACAGAAACAAAAAATGATTAATGCTATCTCTCCATCACTGTCCTGACAAAATTCATCTATAAATCTGCAGTCAACGTGGTAATCAATGCACATTGTGTGAAAGTAGAAAATGCTGTTGCTGGCTATCCCATTGAAACCGGTTGACTGCGTGGATTTGTTTTGAACTATTAAGAGGTACACGAACCACGTGACTTTGTGACGGTTCTAAAACGCTGCACTCGTCAATGTCACGTTTGGCCCAGCCGTCCAACCACTGTGCTGAAGGGGCGGGATAAACACCACACCGACTAACAGTGACGTTGTACATTGTTTCTCAGATGTTGTACAAAGAAGTAAATCTGAATGCGGACTACTACCACAATATTATTTGTTAAACAAACATCTGGGAACTTAAATAACAGCATCACTTCACTTCTGTGGATATTCCGTATCACAACAGCCAAATACAAGCGCTTTCAAGTGCTGGCACCCGGCGTTTATTCATATAATCACTATAGCTGCACCGCGATTAGCTACAATGTCAAACGCTGCAAATCACGCAGCGTCCTAAATGTAATAACAAACCTACAGCGGTCTTCGGACAGCGCGTGAACACAAGCATTGCACCGTTTAAAAGCACCCTATTAGCGTGTACCGAATTCGGTTCAAATAGTCTTGGCCATTGTACCACCAGTCGGCCCGTACCTACTGATTCCTGACCAGCACTGCAAAAAACATGTAAATACTCATCCACCAATTACATCAATTATTAGCTGTTCACCATTTGGTAACGCGTGTAGGACCCTATGTTCGCCGTCTGACATCTGCTAGTAAATCTGGTAACAAAAATATATATGTACGCTTACATATACGCTTGTCCCGAGATGATTTGTAACACATTTTTATTTCCAAATCCATCACACGTACAAAGGAACCAAGCTAGTTACCTAACTAAATAAATAAGGCTATTTAACATGTTTTTGAATTGCATGCATGTCTGATTGTGTGCTTTACCAGGCGTATAAAGCCGAATCCTCTGTCTTGGTTGATGAACACCTCGTTGGTCTCGCCATATTTGTAAAATAGCTTCTTGAAATCTTCCTCCGTAATGTCCATTGGGAGATTACCGACAAACAATCGTGATCTCTGAGTAAATGATTTCTCCCCGGGCTTTCTACAGCTTTTGAATTCTATAGTCATTTCTTTTGACACAATTTTAGGGTCTAACGTAGAGCTGCAGTCCCGCGGTGATAGAGGCCCTGCATCCATGTTTCCACTGCAGTCTGCTGAAGATTCTACGTTGAGTTTTACACTTTGGGTTTTTGGGGATGGTGTATTTTGAATATTTACCTGTTTCGGATTATGGTTTTCCATGGCTCTGCAGCTTTAAATACGTGTAAAAGAACAACTGTTGTTCTTATATAAATTCACAATTTATCCGTACGCGCTATAACGGCTACCAACAAGCGAACGATTTTACGCAATATCCTAAATGAATACCCCATATCCGGTGGCAACACAAAATTGTCGAACATCTGATGCCATCTACAGGTTGTAGATGACGAGAAACGTACTGCTCTGGGGAGCGTTTCCCAAAAGCAAAAACTGCTTTCTTAGTATCATGCTAAGTCATGTTAACATCATACTAACATCATTCTAAGTCATGCTAGCATCATGTTAAAACATGTCAACATCATGTGCAATAATTTTAGGATAATTTTAAAACACGTTAACATCGTTTAAATATTGCCGAGTTTTACGACAAGCACCACTTACATTTTCAACAATATTTATAAAATACAATATAATTATTCATAGTTTTCACTCATAAAAAGTCACATTTACTATATAAATATATGACATACCAACTATGGTTCCAGTGTCATGTCAAGAAAGTACTATGTGTAAAAGTAATTCATTTACATACCTGAAAATATTATACTGTTACATCCTAGGATGTATTTATATGGTAAGCATTTTTAACATTTAATCCTAAAAAGGTACTATTACCTACTTTTGTGCTACAGTACAATTCAGTGTATGCAAGTACTTATTCCAGTAAAGACTAGTAATTTTCCATTGTCACTATGGCAAGCGTTTTAACATTTCTAACATTTTTAACGTTTAACAGTCCTAAAAACTTACTAATAACTATTTTTATGCTATGAGTACTTATTTTGTAGTAACTAGTAACTTTCCTATTAGATAGTACTTATTCATTAGATACTAGCACTTATTAAATAACCACTACTAATAGTACTAGATACTAATACTGAATAGTAACTATTCCATTGTTACTATTAACACATTTCAGCTTTTTGCCTCCTATTTATCTTCTATTCTATGCCACTGAGATCTATCTTTCAGATATCAACTAATTTCTGACTAGTATGTATTCCAATAGTGATAAGTACCTGTTTGTGCCAGTAGTTACATTCATTAGGTACTTATAGAAACATCATCATAATTCATCAGTTCCAGTTCCATTCTCTGCTATAGTTAAATAATTACATCATCAAAACCAACAATACGTATGCTCGATCCTATACCTAACGGGCTGCTGAAAGAGATACTTCTTGAAATTATTAATCCTCTACACAGCATTATTAATTCATCATTGGTGTTGGGATATGTCCCAAAAGCTTACAAGCTGGCTGTTATCAGACCTCTTATCAGACCTCTATACATTATTAGCGTTTTGGTTCCTTGCAACTGTTGCCATGTTGGCTTGCTTACTGGGAGACTACTGACATTTAATTTTACTTAAGGTTTTGTAAATTGTTAGTATTGTTTTTAGTATAATGATGTACCTACAGTCCTCAAGACTCTACTAATTCATTATTTCTTTGTCTCCATTTCTCTTTCATTATGCAATGTGCTAATACTCTATGCTATTATTGAAAATCCCTTGCCCTTTGAAACTGCATGTTCTTTATAACTGCCATTTCCATTTAAAAACAGACAACGTGACCCAAGACTTGTGGGTTGTTGAGTTGGAGAGTGATTGCTGTTGTTTTGTGCTTGTGTGAGAAACTCAAAAGCTGTACTGTGACTTTGCTGTAACATCAAGAGCACTGCGTAACACTTGCCTGTATGGGAAAGATGCAATTACCCATTTACATTTAATTTATTCATTTAGCAGACACTTTAATCCAAAGCAACTTACAAAAAAAGTCGCTCAAACAGTCTTTACTCAAAAAGTACCATCTGAAAGCATGTCTGGAGTTTGCCAATGTGGGAGAAGGTTCTGTAGTCATATGAGACCAAGACAAAGCTGTTTGGAAAATACATTGTCAGGACCAAGGTGTGATCACCCAGCTTGATTTGTTTTCTGTCGGGGCACGTGGCATTGTTTTGGTGGCGCGCCACGTGCTCCGGTGTCCGCGTCCTCCCCCGCCCTCCTTGTTACCCTGTTCCCTCATTATCTCCCTCACCTGTTCCCCGTTGATTTTGCAGGGGTGTCATGAACTGTCCCTGTTGGTATCAGAGGTTGCTGATAGCCATCTAGAGGAGAAGTTTGCCTCCAGACTCTCTGGAGCCTAGGGTCTTTCACCCCCCACACTAGGTTTGTATTTCTTAAGTAAAAGGAGATATTTTATGATCTATACATGATCCAAACATTAGGCCATGCCAGACACTACACTGTCGTTATCTCCCACGAACCCCTTTTTGCCGCATCCTGGTGAACCTACCATCCCATGGGATCAGTAATACCTGTTAGCAATGGAAAATGGGCATACCGCTCCACTGTCTTGGTGCTAAAAGACAGTGTGTTTTTTGCACAATCAGAGATGTGGACGATTACACCGTTGTGATTACACTGTTAGATCACTTTGAAAAAAAAAAACAGTCTCCCGCTTAAATGGCTGCAGTTCCGGCAGCGCAGACAGCACGCTGGTTACTCGATTGCTCAACATGCCACTGACTTGAGAGGGTTGGCAAAACCATGCTGTCTTGTGCTTTATGATCTCACTTTAGAGAAAGCTATAATTCTGGCCCCTCAAAATGAGTCTGCTGCACAGTGCACTGCTAAATTAAATACTGCACATGAATCAAGTGTAAGCAGTGGGACATGATACAAGAATGCACAAGAAGTTCACAGGGCAGAGGCAGATGTATCTTAAAGTGCAGACATACAATATGCATGCCCTCAAATTGTGGGTCCACTAGACACTCCCCTGACTGCCCTGCACAGGGATAAAACATGTTGATGCTGTCAAATACTGAACCACTTTGCAAAGTGGTGTGGTCTGCTCCAATTCAAGCTCCTAAAAAACCCACGTGCTAATACTACAACCCCTGCACACTTGCCACACATGTATAAGACTTGGTCTTATACATGCGCCTGTCAAGTATGGCAACAAGGCCCCACCCAACTTCACATTACACGCCATGGCAGCAATATCCTTGGTTTGGACCTGTTTATGAGTCTGGACTTTTCTCTGCTGGACAATAATTTTATTAATAATTTTCTTTAATGGACAATAAGGGGGCTCAAATTCCGCTGTCTTCTGACCCTGGCAACAAGAATAGCCTTGTCTGAAGGCCTTGGGTGCTTAGCTGCGTTCACTCACCAGCCTCTCTCTAGGATTCCACAGTTAAACCAGTCATTCAGCCACTTTGCAGCATTCCGCTGGCATTGCATGAGGAAGTCACAGCAGAACTTGTCAAACTGCAAGCAGAGGGCATCATCAAACCTGTTGATGCCTCCCCATAGGTGTCTAATTTGACAGTGGCTAAGGGAATCTGGCGGACTGAGAGTTTGTGTGGCCTTAAGGTCCGTCAGCAAAGCAGTAATCCCAGATCGCTACACTCTGCCATTCGAAGAGCTGACTACACACTTTCATGGCTTAACAATTTTTTCCAAACTTGACCTCCATCAAGGTTATCTCCAGGTTCCCCTCCACCCAGACAGCAGAAATATGTTCTGCATACCCCTGCATAGACTTTGCCCTCCTACTTTGTATGGTGCGCTAAAAACGCTTTAATGTTTTTACACAGTTCAGTGATGTGAGTGTTCAGTTTAGGCAGTTCAGTAAAGTGCACGACAACAAAACGTAAAATAAGTATGAGTCCTCTTTACAGACGAAACAATAGTTAACATTACATAACAAGTAATAAATGAAGAAATAGTTAAATTCAAGAAGTTGTATTTTGATGTGTGTGATTCTTAACGAACACAACATTGTCTGGGAAACAACTGTCACTTCCGCTATGCGCACGTATGTTCCAGTACTTGCATACTCTTTTGCTACGCACTAAAGTGTATACACTTTTCTATAACAAAAACAGTACATAAGTTATAAGTAGTCGAATTGGGACAGCAAAATAGTCGTCCACTTTCCCATCATGCTCTTCAGGACGGATGACGTGTTTGTGAACTAGACGTTGCTACGCAAGCAGTAGTTCCGCTAGGCCTTCTGTTTGAATATCATTAATGGCTTGAGTCTGGCACATATTTTAAGTTTTACGCATGTAAATACACCAAATCCATTTTTAGAAGGTCAGCTCAAAATGGACGTGTTCTGCCTAGAATGATTTGGTTTCTTTCTAATGGGGTGTATTGTGCCTGATGCTAGCTGGATCTCAAATAAGGAAGCGGTCTCTGCTTTATAATAATGTAAAAGTCATTTCTTTGTGTTTTTACAAACATTTGCAGCCACAAATCACATTCAGTCAATCAAGTGTCATTTTTAAACTAGGTTTTGAATTGTGTTGTCTTAAGTCACTGCAATGAGTTTAACACGCTCCTTACTGTCAATACTACCAAATACAGTTCTAAAGGGTGACTGCTGTTAAGCTAGTTAAGCTTTTATACTTGACATTCGAGAGATACTTGGCATTATAATCTCCGTTTTATCACATACTCATGCCAAACCACCTCAGAACAATTTAAAATTTAAAATGTGTAATCTTTCTAATAATGACATCATACTAAATGTGAAATGTTGCTACAACACAACTTTCATGACACAAGGCTGTTTGTGAAATTTTCATTCTGTTTGTTAATTAAAAAGTATAGTAGTCTAAATGTATATTCTAAATCCATTAAACTCAAAGGCTGTTTGACCTAGAGACATGAAACCATCTGTAAAACACTCAGAATCATGTTCTGAGTGTTTAAATTGTGATACACTTGTAACAAGTGTGTGTGCAAAGCAGAAAAAATGATTAATCGTCCTACACATAGTTATTAGTTAAATCCTCATGAATGAATTAGGGTAGTTGCTTTGTCAGACATGGGGGTAATTTTAGTACCATATTTTCAGTCATGTCTAATATAATATACAGGGATATACAAATTGAGAATAAAAATTGATGGTGCCGACTCTGTGTAGTTGTCATGAACTGTACGACTCCAGTTGGTTAATAAATGTCTTTTGAAGCAAAATGATACATTTGTAAAAGAACTACAGAGTTTCTCACAGGATTTTGCAATGGCACTAGATAATGTTTTATTCTAAAAAGCTTAATGTTTCATTGCATAGTATGTCATCGCATAGTATTTGCATTCCAGCTAGTGTTGGCACTTTAGATCCTAAGCACTTTAGATTTTGCTTCTGCCCTCTGAACTATCACATACTGTATTTGTATCGGTCTGCTAACTGTTGCAGTATAAACGTGTTTATGTAATAGTAGAGGTAAATGCTTGGTTAAAGATATGAGCCTTTAGCCTAGACTTAAACTGATCGAGTAGGCTATGTCTGAATCTCAAACAAGGCTGGGAAGGTTATTTCTTCTCTTACTGCTTTTTTCTTTGTAAGTTGCTTTGGATAAAAGCATCTGCTAAATGAATAAATGTAAATTTAAGTACCTTTAGTAAATTTTGTTGTTTTGTAAACGGGCCAGCATTTTGTGACTATAATGTATGCGGTAGACTGTAATCTGATAATAGTTCACAAAGATACTGAGGATCAGCCTGTAAATGAACTTAACCTTCTATGCATGTGGATGTGTGTGTGTATAGTCCATTCAGTATAGTATAGATTTTGTTGTAGTCTGATACTACAATCATTTACATTATTTTTTTTTCTCATCTACCCTCAGAACCCCATAATGATGAAGTTAAGACTGAATTTTAGAAATTCATGTAAATTTATTAAAAAGAAAAACATGAAATATCACATTTAAATAAGTGTCCAGACCCTTTACTTTGTACTTATTTGAAGTTTTTTTGGCTATGAGGCAACAAGCTTTGCACACCTTGATTGTGGGGATTATCTGCCATTCTTCTTTGCAAATCCTCGGATGGTCAGGTTGAATGGGCACTGTCGGTGGACAGTCATTTTCAGGTCTCTCCAAAGATGTTCAATAGGGTTCAAGTCAGGGTTCCGGCTGGGCCACTCTTTGACATTCACAGAGTTGTCCCTATTCCCTATCCTGAGCGATGTGGAACAGGTTTTCATTGAGGATATCGCTGTACTTTGCTGCATTCACCTCTCAACCCTGCCTAGTGTCCTAGTCCCTGATGCTGAAAAACACCTCCACAGCATGATGTGCTTAACTGTACTTTACTCTTATTGGCTAGTGAGATTTTAATGGACAGCTCTCTGCCCTGGTACTAGACTTTAGTGGAGAGCGATCTGGAGAAACCAAACGAAGAAGAAGAGCATGATGTAGATGCAGTTATTTGTATAGTTGTGATGTCTGTAAGCAGGGTTACCAACTGTCATGGACGTAAAATGAAGAGTACATAGCCACAAATCTGCTTATGATTTTTTTTCTCTGTTTGGATGTTGCTTAATGTGGTTTTTGAAGTACACCGTCAAGACTTCAAAAAGAGGGTGTGTTAGTGTAATTACGGTAATATCACAACAGCAGAGAAACTTCACTTTTAAAAGCGTTTTCATTGAGCTAATGTAGAATAAAATGTATTTGTGTTATCTTTATTTAAAGGTGGGAATCATTGTGGTATTTTTCTAATTAATATCAAAATAATGGTAATACATGTTTGTCTTTAAAGAGGTCTCTCTTTTTGCTTCTCTTCAAACATTTTATGTATACATCAGTTTTTAATTTTAGTGTTTATACAATGGAAAGTGTAGACAAAATTAAGAAAACATTCTTTCTAAAGACCTCCATCTGTGTCCTCCACTTTATACATTTGTTTTGCTGTAGAAATATTTAAAAAATATTTTATAAGTTATTTGGACTGCAAGGAAAGACTGGGAACAACATATGTTCACAATTAGTTTAAAAACAGATAATCAGCTTCTTAAAAGACATAATTAACGAGTTAGTGAAGTCAGCACTGCTACTTTACAGGAATAAATTTGCGGGTTGAAAGTGAAAACTGAGAAAGCGTAAACAAAAACTGTTTCTTGATTGTTTATTTTTGTTAGTTTCTTGAAAAGTTTGCGTTCATTTTTATTGGCACAAAATTAATCCTTTAAGTCCTAGAAACTAAATTATTTTCCTCATGCTACATGAACTCATGGCAAAAAATTGGTCAAGCCATTTATCAAATATAAACCAGTAAAATCTGTGGGTGTGGCCTATTTAAGTAATTCCAAGATGGTGGCTTGTTAGTTTGTCTGTGCTTATTTTCTTGTCGTTTGACCTTATCTTTTTAATTATAAAATGTTTTTTGTTAATTTTTGGATGCCTTAAATCCTGTTTTTGGAGCTTATAGACTTCACACTCATTTATAAACGTGATCTTCAGCACTAACATCACTACAGAATTGTTTGATCTCCGGTTTCTCAACGTATCTTATTTGTGAGACACCAGGCACAAGCTGTTGAATTTGTGCTTGATTGCAGGTTGCAGACTGGGTCTGGAGTTAGAAGGATTAAGGTTTTGCATTTGTTTGTGGTAGTGGTATCTGGCTTGAGTTTGCTGTTTGCTGTTGCCTGGCTGTTGAGGTGGCTTCAGCGCTTTGGTGGCTCAGAATTGCGGTGTTGCAGATCCTGGAGGATCCTCAGTACGTGTTGCTTTGCTTGGTTGTCTTACTGGGATTCTGTGGCTAGGGACCCTTAAACATGATGCATGCTCCTGTGGGTCTATTCCTCTGGTGGACGGGTCAAGTTTGTATTAGAGGAAACAGAACTGTTTTAGAGTCAACTTTCCATTTGCATTTGTCGACAGCTGGATTGTGCAATGGATTGTGTACAAATATAGTTCCTTAAAACAACATAGTTCCAATGTTGTTTTAAGTTGTATTCCTTTCATTTTATGTATGCAGATTTGGTAAGCTGTCCGTTAACTAGGGAAGAGAACTATTATTTTACTTAGTATTCCTTCTGTATGGGGCTGACAAATATGAATAAAACCCAATACATATTTTTTTCAATACATTTTTTTAATACATATTTATGTAAGGACTGACAAAAGTTGATAGTCAACCAGTCTGCCCATTACCATCATGACCACCAGCTAAATGTGTAACTGATTCACAAAATTACCGCCAGGTGGCGTAAATGGACAGTTTGCACCTTTGTCAGAACACATCAACTGCCGATCTGTAAATTAATCATTTAATCAATAAAGCAAGCGTTTTGTTTGTTAATGATCACAGGTGTTTTAATGTTCATAATTAAAAAAAATTGTATGTCTGGTGGTCAGTACGCGGTTACAATAATGAAAAAATAATAACTACGTCTTTCCTGTCATTGCACTCAAAATGAAATTGAAATGGTTCAACCCTTGATTTTTCAATACAAATAAAGTTTCATAATTTAATATGTTCCGGATCTGAGGATGACCTCACCTCAAACAGTGCATAATCTCTTCTGTCTGCCACACAGCACCAAACACAATGCAGTGCAATATTTACTTCATAATAACATTAAACAGTCTCATGTAACATCTCACATAAAACATAGTAGTAAACATTTTGAACATGCTACAACACATTTAAAGCCAATAATTAGGCATAACCTGCTTTAATGTAATATTTGTTTTTAAAATCTTTTTTTTGAATGGTTTAGATGAATTTGGCATTCGATGAATGTGAACATCTTTGCCAAAAATTTGTAATTGTCCATAAATGTTTATAATAAAACAACAAAACCATAACATTTATTTGTCAGTTTATATAATAACTGTATTGGCGTATTCAAATGTAAGTATTTAAATATTTTAATTCTGTCTTTATCAGTGCAGGCTTTCAATTACAGGTATCTCCAGTTAAAGAATTTAATCTTTGTTGTCAATATGGAACTTCTGAGTTTCCAGTAGACTAGTCTGAGCCTTGGATGCGTTCCTTCTCCAGCTTCACATGGGGCTTGGGTGGCAGTGGGATGTATAGGGGTGTTAATCATCACTTTAACATAAAGAGAGTGAAGAATATATTGGTTGTTTGAAAGAGCAGTTAGTAGCAACAGTTCTGTACTGGGATACACTTATCAAAGTGTCCAAAAACATTTTCATTAATTTCAAAATGCTGTCAGTGTAAATATATAAAATGATACACAAAACTGTTTAATCAAGTGAAATATGCTATTTAAATGTTCAGTCATCTTTTCTTGAATGTTTGAGCAGTTTGCTTGCGCCTGTGAATATGGTTTATGTTAACTTCCATGTAGTGTACAGCATTTCCACAGTCTGAATCCACAAACTAACCCATCAGCAAGGTGAGGGGCAGTTGTTGATAAATGCATCTTTTACTGAGGATAATGAACTCTAACACATCAGCTCTCACCTAGCGAAAGTTATTATTTTGCTACTTAGTGTACATCTGTAAACCTGTATTAAAATAATCTGTTTTGTAAAGAAGTAATAGAGTATATGAATATTTTCATAAAACATCTGATTATCTGATTAAACAGTCTGATTATAAACAATATGAATGTCAAAAAATGGCAGATATATTCTTAACAAGGAATTTGAAAATGCTGTGGATGTTTTAATCACAATTTTTCTTCTCATTTTTGGCAGTCAACCATTGAGCTATTTGTGAACAGGCTGGATTCTGTGGAGTCTGTTTTACCATATGAATATACTGCGTGAGTAGTATATAGACATTCGTTACTGGTATGCCTGTGTTAAACCACTGTGATGTTACTGTTGAACAACTACTAAACTAACTACATACTAAAACATGTTAAACATGTTACTATCGTGTTAGAGAATGTCAGAACTGAAGTATTTCGCACTTTTCTGTCTGGGCTTTTGAAGCCAACATAGCCCTCAGACTTAACTCTTTAGTTATTAGTATTCAGCTGCTTCTGAGACTAAAATTTCTGCATCTAACCTGTCCTAGCACTTTCTTGTTCTAGCTTCTTGTTCTAGCGCTACAGCCGCCAAAATTTCCACAAACCCTCATGGTGTTCTGAAAGAGTGTTATTTCTTTTCTAATGGATCAGACTTGCAGAATTCCGATATCGAAATTTTGAAATGGCCAAAATTCCCATTAGATTCCCATAGAGTTAACATTGGGCAGAACTGTTAAGTTCGTAAAGACGGGATTTGGGGTGGGCTGTTATCATTTAGCAGCAACAAATGGTGGCATTTCAACTTCATGGCTATGCCGTAGCAACCAGTTGCCCTAGTAACCACCCCCTTTTTAAAAAAATAATCCCATAGACTTAATAAGTACTCCTTGTGGTACCTTATTTAAAGGGCACAAAAAATTCTCCTGCTCTTTCACCTTCACAATTCCTTGCTGGTGGAATGATCTTCCTAACTCTGTTCGGTCAGCGACATTGCTCACAATACTTAAGAAACAGCTTGAACTTTTCAATGCTTGTCAGATAAACAGCCAGTGCTTGACAGAAATATGTTAACTTCTTTTCCTATTCAAAAAACAATTCTAACCTTTAACACTCTTTAAACCTAACACTCTTAACACTTTCTCTCTCAACAGGTGTGACACTTGTAACTTTGTAACTGTAACTTAGCACAGCACTTTGCATGTTATTGCCTCTCCTATGATATATTGTCTATATATATAGTCTATATATAAGACTAAATATAAATGAAATTTTGCACACACATCATAGTGGTCAGCCATTAAGCATGGGGAAAAGCTTAGACATTGGTGTGCAGGGGAGGCTCTGTAGTTCCCCTAGGGACTGATGACAGTTGTGGCTGTTGTGAAACACAGTCATAGCGCCACCAGCTGAGGGAATTGTGTTAAATTTATAGAAGTTGCTTCAAACTTGGTTAGAATGAAGGAGAGATATTGAAGATGGTAAATTGCAAAAAATGTTTTTGATATCTTAATGTTGACATGGCAAGGCAAATTTATGGCAAGAAAGGGAAACAGGAATTGTCTCATATGGACTGAGTGAATTAGATCAAACTTAAACTGTATACTTGATCTTTGAGGGCTGATCACGACTGTGATTATTGTGAGTCCAACTGGCAGTAGAAAGTGTGTAACTTTAGGCAGACTTGCAACATTTTTAATTGTCCTTAATTATTTTTGGAGTTAAATGCATGTGATCACTGAGAAGCACCAGGTGGAGTTGGTGCCGTAGTGCTTGGGCTTGCCATTGCTGCTTGCAGCTATTGTTAATGATTTATAATTTGAGCTGTTGGGTCCAGTTTTCTGGAAAAGGTCGTTATAGGGAGGCAAATGTTATGGTTTGCAGCTTTAATTTCATAGATAAATGTTTGTCACTGTTTAAACAGCTGTTGTATTACCTGCGGTGGAGCTGATAAATTATTAAATAATAAATCCATATTTGTTTAAGAAAGCACTTTTACTGACAGCCATGTAGGTTAACCAGTCAAATGGATTCAGATTATTTAGATTAGATTCTGTGATGTAAGGGTATTTATGTTTATTGTGTGTGGTGTATTATGTACTTTTTAGGTTTGATTATTGTGCTGATCAGTCTGAGAAGCGACCATCTGAGAACTTGGGTCAAGTGCTGTTCGGAGAGAGAATTGAACCATCCCCATATTAGGTGCAAAACACAAACTCATGAGAATTCTCTGAGAATTTATGCTGATTATTAAAGCTGATTATTAAAGCTTTTCTCTTTTTTGTCTATTGGACTAAAATTATTCCAATACATGTCTTTTTCCAGTATCCTTAGCTTGTTACTTGTCTTCTAGTTTTTCTTCAAGAAAAATGAGGACTGCAAGAGTGTGTTAAACATTACAACACAGAAAAATCTGAGGATAAAGCCAAACTGGATTTTCTTAAGAAAGGCATGCTTCTCAATTACCAGCACCATTGGTAAGGTTTATTTTCTTCCTGCAGTTAGCAATAATATGGTTACAAGCTGTTTCAAAGCTGTTATATTGAATGTCAAGGTTGTAATTCACAGGTGTGGTGATATTTAGTAGATAAGCACAATTTCAAATGTGATACTGATTTTACTCACTAGTAAAGCCCAGCTCTGAGTGATTCTGGAGTATGAACAAACATGCTTCAACTTTCAGAATATCTAAAACACAATTTCCCCACCTCCATATGGTACTGTGCACATTCTGTAGTCTGAAACGTCGCAAACACAGACAATCAGAGTGATACAAACAGTAAATGATCTCAGTGCTCTTATATATTCCTATATATTAAAAATATAAGAATGCTGCTCAGATTACAGGAATGTAATTAGCTCTTGTATAACACCACAAAGAATTAGGTATTCTGTACCCTGTGTAATATAAAATGTCTGTTTCAGGATTGTTGATAATATGCCAGTGACCTGGTGTTATGATGTGGAAGACAATCAGAAGTTTTGTAATCCTGGCTTCCCTATTGGCTGCTATGTCACAGACACAGGGAGGGCCAAAGATGCCTGTGTGGTCAATGTGAGTAAGACTTTTCATGATACCTGTTCTGTGTAACTTATTGCTTAAGCCTAATTTTAATGCAGGCTGACTTCAATGACAAAGACACCTTTTACATCTTCAATCGTGGACATAACCATCTTCTACCCATGTGGTTGAAAATGAGGCTGCTGGTGCCAGGCTGGTCGCAGCCAAATTAGAACCCAAGAGGTATTTCATGCACTATAAATGGATATAGCTCAAATTGGTGTACTTGTATGCTGCAGATAGATGGTTCTATATCTTTGCAATATAATGTCACATTCAAATTTATAAAACTAAATATTGATGTGTATAACTGTCTTTAAAGCTATAAGCACATAAATGTGGACAAACCAGATTGCACAGGACCTCCCATGAGTCTGAACAACAGGTTCACTGGAGAGACCAAGATTCCCTATACTTACACAATTAAGTTTATGTTCTTCTTTCTTTTTCTTTTTTTCTTAGAATTTTCTTAAATTCTTGATCTTTTCAAAATGAACTTTGGTGTTCTGTTATATTTTTTACAAGAAGGTGTACTCGCATCATGACTATAAATTATCTTATACTCTTATTAGAGCGCTGTAGAGTTACTGTAGAGCACCTGATTTTTGTGTATAACTGCTGGTTTGGTATAGGAAGATAAACTGATTCGCTGGGCATCTCGATGGGATTATATTCTTGAATCTTTGCCACACACCAACATTCAGTGGTTCAGGTGAGAGTTTAACACTATATACACACAGTGTGTATGTCCCTGTCCCAAACTGCACAGTTGATGTGGACATCGTCACAAAAGTCAGATCACAAAGGCTGAAACATTTGGGGCAGAGCCTGTATTTTAAAATCTTATATTTTATTTGCTGGGAAACAGCATGCACTTGGGTACACTTAATAATAAAGAACAACCAAAGATTTATCATGAACTCACTGGTGATTGAACTCTTCCTCTCTGGGATGGTTGCTATGATCATGCTCAGAACACTCCATAAGGACATTGCTCGATACAATCAGATGGACTCCGTGGTAAGTAGTCACCCCATGCACCTGTCACCTATAATCCAGTCACACTCTGCGTTTCATCAGGTTTGTCCTCCACTTCCACACAGCTCTCAGGACTTCTGTAATTGCTGTTCTAGACATCGCTATCCGTCTCACCTGATTCCTTTAGCTATTGTCTGCTATTTTTAAAGCCTCGCTTTTCTACTCCAAATGTTTCAGGAGGATGCTCAGGAGGAATTTGGGTGGAAGCTTGTTCATGGAGATGTCTTCAGGCCTCCCAGGAAAGGCATGCTGCTGTCTGTTTTCCTGGGCTCAGGGACCCAGATCTTCATTATGACCTTTATTACTCTATTTAAGTGTAGAATACATGAGCTGACCAATAATATAAAATTCAAACCTTAATTGATTGTGCAAGTGACGTTTTGCCTCATTATTAAAAACATTATTTGGTAGCTATTCAGATAACACAGTGACAGAGGGACAGTAATATTGTCTTTAGAACACTTGAAGCAATCATAATAATAGAAATACGAATATGTACTTAACTTTTCTATAACATTTTTGAAAAAAAAAATAGAACACACGGTTGGAAAGCAAGAATGGCTTCATTTTCCTGCACTGGTGTTTAGTGGCAGTGTTTCACAAAAACTATACAGCACCAAGGTTTGCAAATGAGCAGTATAAATTGATTATAGTAAAAGAGAAAATCTGGCTGCTGTGAAATTATGCAAAGATAACACCTTTCTGTGTTATCCTTACTAGTAATCACGAACAAATGACTCTGAATGGTACTTGCAGTATTTTGGTTTAGTGTATTGTTTTGGACAGGTTAAGATAGAGCGTCATGATGGCTGGTGAAATACTACTGTGAAATTGCTTATATTGAGTGTGTTTCTTACCAAAACCAAAGGCCTTTCAATCAGTCAAACAACAATAAGCCAGCAGCTCATACTTTTTGCTAACACACTACAGTTCAAAAGTTTTGAAACATTTACTCATTCTTTGTTCATATTTTTTCCTACCAATGAAAACTGAAAATTAAACTGTTATTTTTCTAGCTTCTTCAATGTAGTCCCCTATTGTCTAGAACAGTGTTTCTTAACCGGTGGTATGTGAATCCCTAGTAGTCCGTGGTGCAATTGCATGGGGTCTGTAGACTCATTACAATAATTTAACTATATTTCAGCATGTGACAAACTGGTGTGTTATTTTATTGAATAGTACTGACAGTAATGTAATTACTAAAACCAGAAAATTAAGTTACTGTAGGTGTATTTTCATATTTGCCACTTTTTTTATCAGTTGCAGAAACAACTCTCAACAGCTTGGCAGAAAACAGAAGCTTTTATGTACAGGTTACAAATCTTGATAGACTGGCTTATAAACTTGATGGACCTGATACTGGCCAAGAAAATACTGTCCCTTCAGAAAAGATCTGATGCAACATCTGATAATTTTTCCACAGAAATTATTCTGAATTCCAAAAGAGTCTAAGACAAATTGAAAGCGGCAACATGTCCAGCTCTTCCCTGCTTGCATCATACAAGGTATTCTTGCTTGTGGCAATCTAAAAAACATTTCAGAGTCTGAACCTATGTAATACCAGACCTATTTATAGGCAGGTCAAGGTCTGCCTATAAAAGCTGTCTCAGGGAACCGGGTTACATGCGTAACCTGACACCTTCCCTTTCGAGGGAACTATAATACCCACTACACCACAGTGAGGGAAGGCCCAATCGACAGGTTTGTGGCTAGAAGACACAGCAGCCACATAAACCTTGTGGATACCTGGGTCCAACCCTGTTTCCTCAAGATTCTCTTGAGGAAACTCCAGCACTGAATCAACAGGGCAGTGAACTGGGTCAACATGGTGTCATCCACACCATGACACAAAGAGCTGACACTTCAGGGCATGCAATCTCCTAGTAGATTGAGCTCTGGAACTTAAATTCTGGTCTCTCAGCCGAGGTTGTAGAGACCATTCTAAGAGCTGGCTCCCCTCAGGGGCCAGACCCACCATATCCAATATCCAGCTTCAAAACGAATGAGCACCAAATTACACAAAGTCCTTAATGATGCTGTTAAAATCATTAATTTCATCAAATCATGCCAGCTGAAAGATGGCTCTCAAGAGGAAAAATACTTCAGAGACTATTTAATGTACGGGAGAAGGTTGGCAATTTTCTTTCTGAGCTCTCGCATCCACTTGCAGCACTGCTGAAGGACTGTAACTGGCTGACCCAGTTAGCTTACGTTGGTGGATGTTTTCAGCAGGCTGAACTACTTGAACTTGGAATTGCAAGGTAAAGACACATTTGTCCTACAAATGTTTGATCAAGATTCCGGTTTCATGAAGAAAATTGATCCCCAGGATGGGGATGTGTTTTTTCCCTTGGTTGACCATGTGCATTTTAAAAGGTAGAGCTGATAAAGTCAAGACTTTCTGCTGAGTTAGTCATATTTTCAACAAACAAGTGCAAATTTCACGTTGAAAATAAAATGAATAAATGTATTTTTAGATTGACCTTTATTAAATATAAATAAACTGAAATTTCCAGCAATACAATTGAAGGGCAATGCAGAAGTACTTCTATTAGTGTTATAACCATCCATTTCATGGTGAAAAACATATGGTATGTTTAATTTAAAATCTTGACAAATTAATTTCAACTAGGACAAATAGTTAGTAATATGTATTAATACTGTTCTATATACTGAAATATGTATGTATTACTATAACATATACAATAATATGACAAGTCAGTGTTTTTGCAGTTGACAAATATTAGAAAGTCAAGTATACAATTTTTAGACCCTATGAAATACTGATGTTTAAAATGTTTGTAATGGGAATGGAAAAAAGGGGATGGGTAATGGGAGTGGTGGTGTAGGGGTCCATGAGGATGGTTTGAGATATGATCGGGGTCCAGTACTCAAAAAAGGTTGAGAACCACTGGTCTAGAAGTTGCAAAAATGTTTTCTTGGCATTTTATCACCCAGGTTCATTGTCACTCTTAGATGCTTTTTAAGTAGTATTAAAGGAGTTCTAATCTATGTTAGGCACTGATTGCTAACTTTTTCTAGATTATTTGGTCCAAACCATCAATTTCAAAAACCTAAAAATAATTTTCTAATGACAGATATTAATATGTTATTGCAATTATAATTTAGTCTACAAAATTTTAAACATTTAAGCAAACTGCTTCAGTTTAAAAGATTTTTAAGATCATGAAAAACATTACAAGTGTTTCAAAACTTTTGAAAGGAAGTGTACTGTTAGAAGGTACTGCCATTTTGAATCCACCCAACCAGATATTAATTAAATTATCTCTCTTTGTGGTTTCAAGAAGGAAAGTCATACAGATTTGAAACAACATGAGGGTTTCTAAATGCTACCAGAATTGTAATTTTTGGGTGACTATTCTATAAATAGCTGGAATTGTTTAATGGAGTTGACATTATGACAAATTTCAGAAACCTTTCCACTGTACATTCCTAAACCCTGGGTTGATGTTCTTATTTGCATATTTGTATTGTCAACAGTCATGATTAAATGAGATGATTGGTTACATAACCCTGTTTAAAATGTGGTTCTAACCCAACTTCTAAATAGACCCAGGTTTGAAAGCGGGGTTTAGAGCAAACATACCCTGGGGTTAAGGTCAGTGTGAAAAGCCCTGTTGTATGAACCAGAACAGTTAGGTTGGAGTTCTGTTACATTTGCTAAATTGGCACCTTTGAAATGTAATGGAATCTGATGGGTTTCGAAGGACATTTGATTAATTTTTAAAGATACAAAATTCAGACACAATATAAGTGCCCCATAAACTTGACTAGTCTTTTCTTTTTTTTAGTTTTTGCATGTTTGGGTTTCTTGTCTCCTGCTAATCGTGGGGCTCTGATGACTTGTGCAGTGTGTTTGCTGGGTACTCCAGCTGGTTACGTGGCTGCTTGCTACTACAAATGTAAGTAAACAGCAGGGGTTTGATCTAGATTTAGATATGATCTAAATCTTGACTGGAAATCCTCACATCATAAAAAACCAAAGCAATAAACATTAACCATCAGGTAAAAAGTAATAAAAAAAAAACTTTGCAAGCAGCATTGATCAGGCCCTCATACCAGTGCTACTGCCTCCTGGTGGCTTTTTGAAAACTGAACGGTGGTCAATATGCATATATTGGAGGAATTTGTGCCACATTTTCTGCTACCAGCTGGTGGTTCTATGACAGTAATCTCCATGGTTATTGGCATGGAGATGTCTTTAGACCAAGATTCCTATCAGACATGACGTTTGGAGCAAATTGGATATTGTATGTTTTACCATTTATGGCCTGCAACATGATTATGTATAAAGAATACTAACCAAATTATAAAAATATATTTATGCGTTTGCCATATGCTTTTTATCCAAAGCGACTTACAGTACAAAAGTTATACATTTTCTTCAGTAAGTGTGTCCCCTGGAAAAATAACCCACAACCTGCTAATGCAATGCTGTACCAACTGAGCTACAGGAACACTGTACATGAAAATACATGAAATCTTTGCAGATAATATTACAGAATGTTGATTTACAATTACTAACTGTAAAAATAAGTAGGATTGTTATCAAACCACTGCATTTGTAGCAACATTAAAAAAAGTGTGTCTAATATATACAAATATATATTAAATATATTTGTCTCCCAGCGAGCAAGCCAGGGGTGACAGTGACAAGGAAAAATCTTGGAAGAAACCAGCTTCAGGCAGGAGGGTCAGTTCTCCTGTGGTACTTTAACAAAACACTGCTGCAAACTAGTTGAATGCGGTTTGTATAAATTAACCAAGCATGCAGTCCAGTCAGGCAGTTAAGCAAGCAGCAACTGAATGCAAAAGTTAATCTTATGTTGTTGGCTGTGTCAAGTGGTGCATACTTTATCCATTGGTTTTTGATGTGTGGAGATGATGTTTGAGTTTCTGGCCCTACACCTCAGATGGGGTGTAGGGTCTGCCAATGTCTTACTGACCTTGGAATGCAAAGTTGCAGTTTGTGATCATAGCAGATCTGGTTGACACTGGCTATGGCTGTGGTTATCAATTAAATTCAATAAAATTGTATTTATATAGCACTTTTTACAATATTGCATTGCTTCAAAGCAGCCCTATATATAATGAGAAATCAAACACAGAAAACAGAAAAATTGTCAAATTACAATGTAATGTAATTTACGATGTAAAACAGAATACATTATTGAATATATTATTGCAAATTTTAATTGTTTGTTATGAAATGTATATTAACAAAACTAATTACGGATACTAGGTTTGTAGTTAGTTTATGAATAGAGAGTAAATATAGATAATGTAGTTTGTATTGGTTCAGTCAATAAAGAGTTGAACACATTTGGACCTTTTGAATAAATGCGTTAGAAATACCTGTCAGTATATACTTCTGAGACTATGCAACAGTTAGTCAATTACCATGATAGATATATAGAAGATAGGTATCATATTAGGCAAGACATGCTGTTCCAGCTTACATGAGAAACCAAGCTCAACCAGGAGGCCAGTTCTTCTCTGGCATGTTAAAGCTGCAATTTGTAACTTTCTTGGATATAAATGTAGAGCTGATAATTCTGATTTATAATTATATATTGATTTAAGAACGGTCTAGTCTGAATTTGTGACTATGTCAAGCGCTGAGGAATGTTACAAACATAAATGGCGACAAGCATAATGTTATTAATTATATAACAGCACACTGCTGTGACTAGGCAGGGAACAAAAATATAGACTCTAACTAGGCTAGAGGTAGGTAAGTAGATAATAGGAAGTTTAATAAGTCCATTATATTCCCACTGATTTGTCTCAAGGGTCGTCCCATCCTGTCTCACATACAGCTGACTGTGGAGCCAGTACATCTGTTCTTATGGGAAGCAGTGTCCCTGTTATAGTGTCCCTGTTCTGTTTTTTCTAATTAATGCAGCCTAACAATCCCTTAAGGGATTTTAGTAATAAAACCATAGGACTATGTGTAGGCTAGATTAAAAAGGTGGGTCTTTAATCTAGATTTAAACTGACATAGTGTATCTGCCTCCTGGACAATATTGGGAAGACTGTTGCAGAGTTTGGGCACTAAATATGAAAAGGATCTACCACCAAGCTTGATTTTAAAATTCTGGGTATTATAAACTGTCCAGAATTTTCAGATTGTAGTGAACGTGAAGGACAGTGAAGCTAGTGACGCTTGTAGTGAAGCTCGCTCGGGTATTATAGGAGCCTTGTAGGTTAAGGGCCTTTGAAGTTTATATGATGCTTGATAGGCAGCCAGTGCAGTGTTGACTGAACTGGGCTAATATGGTCATACTTGTACGAACTCTGTTTTTGTATTAAACCTGCAGTGAAGCCACCCAGTAGGGCATTGCAATAATCAAGTCTTGATGTCTTGAATGCATGAATGAATGTTTTTTTGATGTTTGACATAGAGAGCATGTGTCATAGTTTTGGTGTATTTTTAAGATAAACTGCATTTTTCTTCATCTTAGCAAATATATGATTTTCAAAGGACAAATTTCTATTAAAAAGGACACTCAGACTCTTAGCTGATAAAGCAGACTATATAGAGCATCCCTCAAGAGTAAGACCATATTCTAGGTTGTTCCGTGTGGAAGATTTTCATCCAGTAATTAAGAATGTCTCTTAATAATTGCTCCCAGAAGTAGCATATACAGGGTGAAAAGTAGAGGTTCAAGCACCGAGACCTGCGGCACTCCATACTGATCTTGTGAATAATGACACCTTTTCACTCAAAGTAACTGGAATCGGTTAGATAAATATGATGTAAACCATGCCAGTGCAGTTTCATTTATGCCAACATAAAGTCTATTTAAGAGGATGCTGTGGTCAGTAGTCTTAAAAGCTGCACCAAGGTCGAGTAGCACTAGAAGAGAGATGCAGCCACGATCAGCCCACAGAAGCAAATCATTTGCCACTCTGATAAGAACAGTCTCTATTGCAGCATAAACTAATGCAGCATAAAAAAACATATACTCTGAATCCTGACTGGAAATTCTTGCTGATAAAGTTTCTTTCAAGGAATGAACATATCTGTGAAGACACCACCTTTTCCAGTATTTTTTAAAAAAGGAAAATTTGAGATGGGTCTGTACTTTACTAGTTCCCTGGGATCAGGTTGTGTTTTTTTAATAAGAGGTCTGGTAACAGTCATCTCAACACCAATGATGAATTAATAATTATATATAAAGGATCTATAATTTCAGGAACCATCTCTTATAACAGCTTGGGAGGTATAGATCTAGCACACGTTGTTGACTTAAATGATTTTATTTTTAACAGTTCATCCCATCTATAATGGAAAATGACTGGAGTTTTTCCTTGGACAAATTATTTACATTTATGCATTTTGGTAGACACTTATTCAAAGCGACTTTTAGTACCGTCAAGTTACACATTTTCTTTGTACATGTGCTCCTTGGGAATCAAACCCACAACCTCTTGTGCTGCTAATGCAATTCTCTACCACTGAACTACAGGAGAACTACATTACGGTGTACCATCTGATGTAATTATGTTGCAGGCCTTTTACACGTGTGCATTTGCATGTTTATGATTTTGTATCTGACAGTATTATTTTGTTAGTAAAGAAAGCAGTTGATGCTTTATTTTTGGTTAATTTAGCCACTGTATCAAATAAATATCTAGGGTTGTGTTTATTTTCTTCTAAAATATTTGAAAAGTAGGCAGATATGGAGCTTTTAATGGCCTTTCTGAAATTTGTAACACTCTCCTTCCATGCTGTATGAAATACCTCTAGTATTAGGTGGCATGAGGCTGAGCATCTTGAGAGCTGGGATGCAGTCAGGTCTGTTGGTCTGAAGTGTCCTGGACATACAAACAAAACAATCTGATGTTAGCAAAGAGGCCGCTCAAATATTATGTAAAAATTATATGGTTTGAGCTGGTTTTGAGACAAAAGATTGAGTTTGGGTCTGGTCAAGCTAACCAATGCAACATAAACATGTTTAGGCAGTTAATTAGGTAAATTAATCAAGATTCATTCATAAATCTATATGACTCTCCTTGAATGTGTCATTGCCATTTGCAGACCTGGACAAATGTCCTGGACAACTTTTTATAGCTTGTTTCATGATTCACCTACAGCAGATAGATAAAAGAGTTAGCAATTGAATCATTTACTTTTTCGTGTGTATTTGCCGTAAGAACAAACATACAAGTTCACTTCTCAAAGAAGGAACATCTACTTTAAAACACTATGTAAGGGATGGTTGTCGGACTCATATCCAAGGCTTGCTCATGCGTAGCACACATACCTTTCTGACTGCAAGGAGCTGTTCCTATGCAGCTTCTTGAAATTTTGTTCAATATGTCAGCACCTTTTTATTTATATTGCAGATTTTTCTTTTAAAGTCTGTTTGTGTGTGACATTAAAATGATAAATCGCGTTAAGCTCAAAGCGATCGTCTTCCCAAAATACAGAACAAATGGGAAACCTATATTAACTGGAAATATCACATCTTAACGTTACACAAGCAGGATTACCTAATGTACAAAACTCAGAAATATCAATGTGTTGTACCATATTCTACTCAGGGAACACTAAGATGAAAATATTTTAGATAAGTGGTTTAACAGGTTTCCATAAATTACATTGGGAAACCATAACACATATACAGTCATGTGAAAAAAATTAGGACACCCTGTGAAAGCATGTGTATTTTGTAACATTTTTTTAATATATGGTTATTTAGTCTCAATTTAAACAATACAGAGAGATTAAAGTAATGCAACTAAATTAAAACTGAAGAAATGTCTTTAATATCTTCTGTAAATGTAATTCTACAAAAATGCCTATTTTATCTGGGGTAAAAGATAGGACACCCTAGTCCCTAATAGCTAGCTTTACCTCCTTTGGCTGAAATAACTACAGTGAGATGCTTCTTGTAGCCATTTACCAGTCTCTGACATCGGTCTGAGGAAATTTTACCCCACTCCTCAATGCAGATTTTTTCCCCTGTGAGATTTTTGAGGGGTTTCTTGCATGTACAGCCCTTTTCAAGTCACCCCACAGCATCTCAATGAGATTCAGATCTGGACTTTGACTCGGCCATTGTAGGACTCTCCAGTTCCGCCTTTTCAGCCAGTCTTTGATTGATTTACTAGCATGTTTTGGGTCATTGTCATGTTGCATGGTCCAGTTCCACTTCAGCTTTAAATTTTCTAACTGATGGTCTCACATGTTCTTCAAGCACCTTCTGATACACAGTAGAATTCATGGTGGATTCCATGACTGTGAGCCTGGAATGCTGTCTTTGGTTTACGCCAAACATGTGCTCTGCTCTGGTGTCCAAATAATTCAATTTTGGACTCATCTGTCCAAAGAACATTATTCCAGAAGTCCTGGTCTTTGTCAACATTCTCTCTGGCAAATGTCAGCCTGGCCTTGATGTTTCTCTCAGAGAGCGAAGGTTTCCTCCTTGCACACCTCCCATGCAAGTTAAACTTGTGCAGACTCTTTCTGATTGTAGAGGCATGCACTTTTACATCAACAGTAGCCAGAGCCTGCTGTAGGTCCCGAGATGACATTTTAGGGTTTTTGGAGACCTCTTTTAGCATCTTGCAGTCTGCTCTTGGGGTGAACTTGCTGGGGCGAACAGACCTGGGCATGTTGGCAGTTGTTTTGAAAGCCCTCCACTTGTAGACGATCTTCCGGACAGTGGAATGGCTGATTACAAAATCTTTTGAGATCTTTTTAAATCCCTTACCTGACTCATAGGATGCTACAGTTGTTTTTCTGAAGGCCTCTCACAGCTCTTTTGCTCTCACCATGGTGCTCACTCTCACTTCAACAGTCAGGAGCACACCAAACTAAATGTCTGAGGTTAAGATAGGGCAAGCCTCATTCAAAATGCTGAGTAACGATCTACTAATTATGTGCACCTGGTGTGATACACCTGTGTGTGATTTAAACCATTTTAAGAGGAAATACATGTGAGGGTGTCCTAACTTTTGCCTCAGTTAGAATTTGCATTTTGTGGAAAAACATTTTTTTGTGAGTGTACAGACACAGATCTTCTGAAGTAAAACACTTGGGTGGTATCCTCTGGGGAAAAACACTGGGACATTAAGTGCAAGTGTCAGTATTAATTCAAGCAAAAAGAAAAAATATAGATGTTAAAGACGTTATAGATGTTAAAATATAGATGTTAAAGTAAATGTACAAAATATTTTTGTCTTTTGTCTTTATTTTTGTCAAAAATATATTTTTTAAATGTCCCAGAGCAACCCAGAAAAGCAGTGGTGTGCATGCCACAAGTCTAACAGTATTTTATTTTTTAAATTTGAGGATATCACAAAAAATGAGGTTCCTGTAAACTTTGCATGGCACATTTACAAAAATGCCCACGGGGATGCTCCAAAACACCACTTGGTAAATAAATGATCAACAAAGATAGAGAAAGCTTTTTAGATTATAGAGTTAAAAAACCTGAACAACAAAGTGGATTTCTGAACCAATTGTTTTCTATAGAATGTTGTTCTATTCACAACCGTTGTTAAATGATCACAGAAATCATTATTGATGGCTATTGATCTGTCTCTAGAGTGTCAGCGTAAATGGCTACAGTAATGGGCAATACACACATTCAAACAGCAATCTGAATATTCACTAGGTGGCGTTTGGACTTGTTTTAGACCACATGTGCCAAACTGATTAACACCTGGGGAGATAAATGCCCAACCCCAATGCGCTTATAAGTGTAGAATTCTGTGAAGCAGTAAGATGAAGACAAAAGTTTGTTTGTAGTTTATTCAAGAGCACACTATAATAAACACACAGATGCACGTCTTTGTACCATTTTTGGATATGTGTCTGGTCACTGCCATACATCTGTAAAAACCACACTGCGGATGAGTGTGTTCACATTAGTCAGACAATGCCAAATGTGTAAGTACAGACACAAGGCAACAGCATTAAGCTGGTACGAGTAGAAAAACAACTGGTGGACATAATATGCACCATAGATAGACAAGATAACATCATGTAAGACTATCTAAGCTAAATATATACAAAGGCTATACAAAAACTATACAATAAACTACACAGAAAATTACACAGTTTTTACAATTGCACATTTGCAAGTTTCCACAGTGGGTGTATTGCACATTGTGGGTGTATTGCACATAGTTTACACTGTGAGAGTATTACTCAACATGTAAACAGGTACCAGTGGATGGTGAAAAAAAGTGTTCAGTGGTGTAAGTACTGAATTGTTGCTTAAAAATAGCAGCATAGGGAATAGAGGCATATGTAATTCAGTCTGTGCACACGTATTGGCAGTGCAACAGTCAGCATGTCTGTGTATTGTTAATGTGAGTTGAGTATTCTGATAGCCTGTGGGAAAAGTTATTTCTAAATCTGACAGCCCTGCACCGCATGCTATAGTAGCGTTTGCCAGAGGGCAGAAGGTTGAGCAGTACATGGGCAGAGTAGGTGGAGTCACTGAATATTTTGGTGGCTCTGCTAAGGCAGCGTGACATATATAATTCATATACAGACATGAGGCAGATCCTGATTTTTTTTCTGCTGTCCTCACCATGCTCTGGAGGGACCTCTGGTCTGCAGCCGTGCAGCTGCTATACTATACTGCTATAATGCTCTTTTCTGGACAGGCTTGTTAACTTCCTCTTTGTAGGGTGATCCATCATCACTGCTGACAACTTAATGATGTGGTTTGAGTTGTATCTGGCACAACAGTTGTGGCTCATCAGGGTGAAGAACAGCAGGTTAAGACACAGACTTTGAGGACACTGGTGTTCAAGACGATGGTCTCAGAGGTTTTTTTCCTAATTAGTACTGTCTGAGGTCCATAAAGTGAGGACGTCCAATAACCATATGTACAGTGTGGTGTTGATGGAAGTTCCCTCAGCAAGTGCTGGGTGATGACTGTGGTAAAGGCAGATTGAAGTCAATAAAGCGCACTCTGTCAGTTGGTCCAGACATTCCCTGAGTACAAACCCCAGTATGTTGTCACGACCT
Source organism: Chromobotia macracanthus (assembly GCA_036877525.1). Classification (NCBI taxonomy): domain Eukaryota; kingdom Metazoa; phylum Chordata; class Actinopteri; order Cypriniformes; family Botiidae; genus Chromobotia; species Chromobotia macracanthus. The sequence continues at coordinate 1,702,162 of JAZGTH010000026.1, forward strand.
GCAGATTTCTGTGGGTTGAGCCTATGTAGGGTCCTCTGGACATCAGCTGTGTCAAGGTGGAGTACTGCATCATCTGGCTGCGGGGGTTTCATTGTTGTTGTGTTGTTCTTTTCCTCAACCTGGAAAAAATCTGTGTTAAGTTTATTGAGGAAGTTGTTGTTGTCATCACAGGGTGGTTGAAAGGATCTGTAGTCTGTGATGGTCTTGATGCTTTGCCAGAAGTGCCTGGGGTCTTTTTTGTCTGACATTGCTGCTCTCAATAAGGGTCTCATAGATATTGCCTGCTAAACTGTGAGCAAATTGGACAATGGACCTAGGTGTTTAAAAAAGGTTTTTTTATTTAAGATGGAAGAAAAAATTATTTTGTAGACAGAAATAAAATCAGAGATATACATTTGTAGGGCCTTGTTTTGGTATTCAGGTTAAAAAGCAATTCTGATTCTAGCTAATCATGGTTGTGGAGATATTGACCAAAACATAAATTAGCTTATTACAGTACCACCTAGTGTCCGACTGGAATGTGTGAGTGTGTCTGAGTAGGGATTTCTCACCATCCCTCCAAGTTTGGTCTCTCCATGACCTATGGTCTTTGGCGCCCAGTTTTAGGGCAGAAAAATAAATGTAGCTGCAAATGCTGCAAAAAAGACTTGACTGAATTGTCATTTTCCATATGGAAATGCATAAAAATGTTATCTGACATCTTTAAAACCATCCCTAAAATAGCTATTTTCACAATAACCTCTCAGCTAGAACAGCTTACATGGTTTGTAAATCAAAAAAGTAAAAGGCCTAATTTAAATGACAATATTCTGACTTGAAGAAAAGTTTCATTATTTATTCCTGTGCAATAAACAAGCTCGGAATTTGGCCAGAACCCAGAGTAGTCCCCAAAAAAGCCAAATAATTACCAGACAGCCGTGGGAACAAACCCCCCAAAAGGCAAAGTAAATATAAGTGGTGCGAAGGCATTGGTATATTACAATGCTCAACCGAAAGGGCTTTCGCAGCATCTGATGGAAGCTTAGAAAGCTCATGTCACCAAATGGGTAAGCCCCAACAGCAGACATGTAGTTTCGGTCCTGCATGGTTTGATTCTGCATTCTCTAGCTGAGATGTTCACGGCATCAGATGGGTAAACAACAGTTGAATGGAAGCGTCCTTGCGGACGTGCTTAAATTTTGAGAGAATTTCTCCGTTCAACCAGGGGGGTCCTCGCGGCATCTGATGGGGGCTATGACGGAGATGCTCACGGCATCGGACAGGTAGGCCTGTGCCTGCAATCAAAGGGGGGGGTGCCCACACCATTTGAATGGGGGGGGGGGTCTCGAGCAGCAATTTGGAGTGGCGAAGGTGCAGAACAGGAGATCCTGCACAACTTCCGAATGGGGTGCCTGCACACCGATGCAAATGTGAGCGTCCAATGACGGCTAGCAAAACTGGCTCACTGCTATTCGGGCGGGGAGGGCTCGGCCGGTGCTTAAAAAGAGAAGGACGAGGCTCTGCCCATGAACGGGAGCCTGTAGTAAAAATTAAAGCAGCTATAATTAATTAATTAATTTTTTTTGGAATGAAACGGTATAATTGGTGAGGCGAACATAGAGGGGATGGTTTAATGTTGGAGGTTGATGAGGGTGAAGGATCGCAGGTGATGGGTATTATTTAATTACCTGATTAGGGCTAGGTGAGCTTTTCGGATATAGAAGTAGCTGGCTTCTATAATAGAAGTTTTGAAGGCTTCAGATGACCAGTGGCCTAATGCCTGAATTTGATGTAGTGAGAGACCTTTTTCAGCGGCTGTGGTTGCTGCACCTATACAAAATGAGGCTAAAAATTGGTCTGCTAGGACACTGGACTGGGTGAGAACGAGTTTTAAGTGATTTTGAATCTCGTTGCGGGGTGATAAGAGTCATCGATGAGACGTGGATCAATTGGAGATTGGAGATTGACCAAGGAATTTAAGAGAGAGTGGTACGGTTGAATGGGAGTTGGTAAGTTGAAAATATAAATGAAGTGACCTTTTTGCTAGATCTGTTTTGCTTTAATAAAGAAAATGATTGTTTCGATATCCAAACTTGTAAAAAGACTGCGATTGTAGGATGGATATAGGGTTGAAGTTAACGTTAAGTGAAGGGTTAATTCGGAGCTGCGGAGAAAACCAAAGGCCAAGAAGAACATTGCGTTGACAGTGCGAGTTGTTATCAGAGTATGTCCAAGACAGAGAGTGTAAATGTAGCTGGTATGTTAATAGTAATAGGCTGACTGGTATGTGGGCAGATAGGGTGGCTTCTATAAATGCCTTTGAGGAGGAAGGTTTGTGAATTGTTAATCGCAGAGGAAGGGTCGTCGAAAATTAATTCCACGCTTAAAGGCCTTTATCCAGCTCGGAGCAAGACTAACATTTAAACAAACTCCAAAATTATCATTGTACCTACTGATTTCAACAACAATACATAAGCCAACCTGCGAATGACGCATTTAACTTATACATGTTAAACATAAACAAAACTATAAAAAACAGGTTGTAAAAATATCACCAGGTATAGGCATCGTTTTTAGATAAACAGGAAACGCCCGGAAATGTTAACTGTTGGATAAGCCAACGTGAGGTCTAAGCAACTATTTAAATACAACAGACGCAACAACAAGAAAACAATGTGCTAAATATCCTACTCAACGATAAATGTCCACATCAAAGCCACATATTATTCAATTAAATTTGAATAATATTTCAAATCCCCAAAAAAGCCGCAATGATGATGGAAAAGAGCTCGACAGGTCTGAGGATTCTGAGGAATTGTCAAGAAGCTGGGGAGTCCATAAAAACGCAACCAGCGGCCCGGATAGAAAATGCCGAGGCTGATTGAGAGGGCAGCGTAGGTGAACAGTTGGAAGTCAAGAGGGATAGATAGCAAGGTTTTCGTAAGAAAATGTTGGCCGCTTCCATTGCTTCAAAAACGCTATTTGAAGGCTCAGCTTGTTTTTGCACTAGCAGAATATAGGAATTTGGTCTTCCAACGCGTGAACAGAAGACGCGAGGGACAGGAGGTGGACAATGAAAGGGCCCTGGGGTTTGCGTCTGGAAAGAAGGGGTTAAGGGATTGGAGGCGACCAGAATGATACTTTCAATTATCTTTTTAAGGAATAAAGCCTGGAATTAAAGTCGGCAAACACTTTTTTGAACTGTAAGATGCGCATCTGAAACAGCGTCGTGAGACATATAATAGTAATAATGATAATGAGATTATTAAACATCCAGCAAATAGAGAAGATAAGGAATGACGTAGTTTCGGACAGTGTGTCAAAAATTTTGGCGCAGCCGAAGGTTAAACACACGCAGATGCAGAATTTTGCCATGAATTGCACAGGATGCCATGAAATTAGGTTAATGGGCATTACATTGATCACTGATGTTACATCTACTTTTGCCAACTGTGAGCCGTGGCGGGCATTTTTAATCTTTTTTTTTTTTTTTTTTGCTTTGGTCGTAATCATAGTGATGCAGAGAGTATTCTTTGAGAGGTCTTAGACTGTTAATGCTAAGATAAAACAGAGAATTGTAAGGGGCTTAGCGATCGATTGTCAAGCTTTTTAAAATGTTCTAGTGACCAAGCCGATGCAAGCATTGTAAAGTAGTCGTTATAAAAGCACCCATCATGAAACGATTCAAGTTTTTAGTTTGTCTAGGCTCTGCTAGAGCAGATTAAAGATTATCGCCAATGGTATTTTGTGTGGATAGTGTGTGGCTGGGGAGGCCGAAGGTGGAAGTATGAGAGGTGGCGGTAGGCTAAGCAGTTGGGGAGGGGGTGAGAAATTTGATTGGGAGATAAGCTTGGGTGCAGCCCAGGTTGGCGAGGGCCTGCTGCGGTGGCGAGACAGCAGGGAAGCTGCAGAGCGCAAGACCTGGGTTCGCCAGGACTTGTTTGGATGAGCGGGTGTGATAAAGGCAGAAGAGAGATTTTGTCAACTGGAGAGAAATGTATAAATCATATAGCTGTGCTTTAATGCACACTAAAACGGGATGTTAAAGTTTTGTAGGTCTCTATTGCGGGAATAGTTAGAAGAGATGGAGTAAAGGCCAACGTGGAAGAAGATTGTGGGTGTCTCACTGTCGGGTCCAAGGCTAGACCTTGATGTTTTGGCGTTCGTGGAGTAGAGCAGGTGGCCCATGCCCCGGAATGAGGACGTAGGCTTGGCAGAGATGTCTGGTGTAGAAGGATCGCTCAATGGGCTAATGTTTAAGGTGGATGAGCTTCGGAGAGGAAAGACTCCTCACCTGACGGGCAGGCGGAAAGAGCTTGATTTCCGATATGATGACTGCTATTTCCAATTAGCTGGTGTGCTAGCTGAATTGGTGTGCAATTTTAACATTGTGCATATTTATGGTTCTTAAAATGAAAATCTAATCATTTAAACTGTTGACACTCAAGGACAATTAATTCTTATTCTGTGATTCCATCTATTGGACAAACTACAGCCTTCATCTGATATGAAATGTTTTCTTTTCAAAATTTGCTATTATTTTCTCGTAAACTCAGCATGTTTACAAACATGAGAATGTGGTCTATGTAAAAATATTAAATAGATGAAAATGACAAATTTCAGTAAATTCTGGTCATTTAACAAAAATAATAAAAATAGTGGGTTGTAACATTTAAAACTGCCATAATGCCACCTGTTACCCAATTGATGTGATTCTTTAGAATCGCGAGATGCATGATCTTCTTATGTTTCCTTTAGGTAATATAGACTTACTGGTGACACTTGGTCATGCCTATTTCCTACATGTTTCTGTTTAAGCCTTTCAAATGCAAAAGTTCTAATTGTTTAGATAATTATAGTGTCCAAAGAATTGTAGTGCACTGGTTTTATTGATTTGAAGGTTTTGTTATATAAACTCAAATATTTAAAGACTGCTGGATAGATAGCAGTGGTTGCAGAGTTACAGAATGGCCAATTGCAATTCTTTTTCACATGACCACAAACTGAGCTTCTACACATACCAAGATTGATGACTATATCTCATTCCCTTTACAAGTTATAGCTGTAACCTTTCGAGAGCGGTTCACTTGACATTGCGTCAGTAGCTGACGCTATGGGGAATTGTGTATAATCATGCCATGAGCGCAAACAGATCAGTCCGACTAGGGGGAGCTAAAAAGGATCAACGAAACAAAACACCCAATAAGAGGCTGCCAACATCCGTATGAGGAAGCAGGCCAACAGCAGCCGACTCACAGGATATGAACAATTTGCATACCTAGAATAAAATAAAGAACATGGTCTCGTCGGGTCCTAATAATACTATATAAGCAGCAAGAGTGGCAATAAACACGATAATTATCCCACATATGTCCAAGCACAGCATGACTGCGGAGACCAGCTGTGCCCCAGAGGGTAAAGCAACAGGGCAACAATGGGGAAGACAGTGAACACAAGTCTAAAGACTAAGTGAAAGTAAAATGACTAATATAACCCTAAACGTTCAAGCATTAAGGTTAGATGGGAGATTCTCACTCACTGAAAGCACTTGGGAGGCCAAAGATGATACATCTAAATGGTAGAATCTGGCGAAAATATTCTGAGAAGACCAGCCAGCAGCCATACAAATATCTTGAATAAAAGCCCCCTTAGATCAAGCCCATGAAGGCGTCAGGGCCCTCGTAGAATGAGCTTTGATATTAAGAGGACATTCAACCCCTTGGCTTTCATATGCCAAAGCGTTAGCCTCCGCTATCCAGCACGACAGTCTCTGCTTAGAGATGGGCTGACCTCTAGAGCATCCATAACGTAGCACACGAACAGCTGGTCAGACTGCTGAAATGAAGCTGCACGATTAACATAAATATGCACGGCTCTAACGGGGTACAGTACCCAGCGGGAGTTCACTTCTTCTGCTTGGAACGGCTCTGTAGAAAATGCCGGAATACTAATGACCTGAGCCCGAAACGGCGTAGACAGTGATTTAGGTACATAGCCCGCTTTTGGTCTCAGTGTAACACTACAGTCATTAAGTCCAAACTGCATACAGTCAGCGCTGACTGAAAGCGCTTGCAAATCGCCCATACGCTTTGCTGTAGCCAGGGTGAGAAGCAGAGCTGTTTTTTAGTACCAAGGCCAAGTGGTACGGAGGGAGGGCATGGTGAATGCAGCTGCCTCGCATCTTTCAAAAACCTAACCACCAGATCATGTCTGCCTACTGATTGTCCGTTAATAGGGGAATGAAAAGAGGCTATAGCGGCCACATAAACCTTCAAAGGCGAGCTACCTGCTTCCATTCTATGCTGCAGAAATGATAATATATCAGACACAGGACAGCGCTCCGGGTCTGCGTTACACTCCTCACACCATCTGATGAAAACTGCCCATTACAGAGCGTACAGACGCCTGGTAGAAGGAGCACGAGCCTCTGTGAGTGTGTCGAGCACATTGCGCGACAGAACATCCCGCTTCAATGACCCCCCTGAACCTGCCACACGTGCAGGTCCCAAAGCTCCAGGCTGGGATGCCATATCGAGCCATTGGCTTGAGAAAGCAGGTCTTTTCTCAGCGGAATCGGCCATGGGGGGGTCACCAGCATCTCTGTCAGATCGGGAAACCAAGGCTGGTTTGGCCAGTTCGGGGCGACCAGAGACGCCAACACTCTCTCCTCTCTGATTTTGCATAAAACCGTAGGCAAAATCTTCACTGGAAGAAATGCATACAAGCTGGCTTTTGGCCAGGGCGAAGTGAGAGCGCCCCCCCCCCTCCCAATGGGGAGTGTGTTAGAGAGAAATACAGCGGGCAATGTGTGTTGTCTGCTGTCGCAAACAGGTCCACCGCCGCTCTCCCGAACCCATGTGTAGTGCCGTGCCTTGAGAGCATGTCCGCTCCGCAGTTTAAGTGACTGGGGATGTGTGTCGCTCTGATCAATAGGAGGTGGCGATCCGTCCAACCCAACAAGTTCGCTGCCAATCTGAACAGGGTTCTGGATTGTACTCCCCCTTGACGATTTATGTACGAAACCACAGATGTGTTGTCGGTGCAAATTAGTACATGACAATTCTCCAAAAGAGGAAGAAAAGCTCTCAGAGCAAGAAAAAACGCTTTCAGCTCTATCCAGTTTATATGCCAATTTTTTTCCTCCATCCAAGAGCCCGAAACGGGACTGCCTTCGCATATTGCCCCCCAGCCTGTGGTCGACGCATCTGTCGTAACCACTCTCCGTCTGGTTATCAAGCCCAGCGAAACGCCTCGGCTGTATAGATCCAGGTCGCGCCACAGTTTCAGAGCTTTTAAGCAGCTGTGTGTTACCATGACGTGCAGGCTGCCTCTGATCCACGTGGAACGTGGAACTCTGATCCACGTGGATTCTCTGTGGAACATGAGAATTCAGCCACAATTGCAGGTGTCACATGAGAAGAAGACCAGTGTTGCCGCCGCCATCAAACCCAGGAGCCTCTGAAACTGCCTCAGGGCGAGCAAGCGGCCAAGGCTGAATGAACACAAAGCGCACTGAATGCTCTGTACGCGACCCTCCGACAGTCGAGCTCGCATCGCAACCGAATCTAGGTGTACCCCTAGATTGGTTCGGGACCAACACGCTCTTCAGCGTGTTCACTCTTAGCCCCAGGTTACGAAGATGTTGAAGAGTCAAATCTACTTGGCTGTGGAGCACATTCTGTGAATGGGCCTGGATCAGCCAGTCATTTAGATAATTCAAAACGCACGCACCGCTTTCTCTGAGTGGAGAAAGCCCAGCATTCATGCACTTTGTGAAAGTGCGAGGGGCTAGCGCCAGCCCGAAGGGACGGACTGAAAACTGATAAGCCGTGTCATCGAAGGCAAACCTCAGAAAGCGCCTGTGATGAGGGGCTATCTGAATGTGAAAATAAGCATCTGTCAGATCGATCGAAGCAAACCAGTCTCCGGGACGGATTTGCGCTAGAATATGCTTCAGTGTCATCATTTGAAAGGACGCTTGTGAAGCACCCGGTTGATCGGCCTCTAAAATCGGACGAAGCCTGCCATCCTTCTTTGGCACAACAAAATAGCAGCTGTAAAAACCGCTCTCTCTCTCGCTCAGGGAAACAATTTCTATTGCTCATTTTGCAAGGAGATTGTGAATTTCTTGTCTCAGAACTGGAGTGCTCTGAACTGAGATGGACGACGAGACCACGCCGAGACCACATCGCTTTCCAAGCGCTCAGGGATTCGCGGTCGGGGGTTGTCCGAGGAAAAGGAAATTCGAGGAAAGGTATTCCCCATAGCGTCAGCTACTGACACAATGTCGAGTGAACCGCTCTTGAAAGGGAACTAAAAAGGCAAAGAAGAAATTAAATAACCTAACTGAATACAAAAAATAAAATACATTTAACTTTCCTGATTCCCTAATAAACAAAACACAAACCATATTGCCAAAATAAATAGGCAGGACACCCCTTTGAATGTTTTGACATCCTATTATAAATGTGAATAAAAATTTCAACTTTTTTAATAATTATTGACATTCAGAATCCAGGGAAACTTTTTGCAACTAGTTTGGTTCTGATAGGGAGAAATGGAAACAGGAAATCTGCAATATCTACAGCATGCATTTAGCGATTTACAATATTTACATTACTTGGGAAATATGTTTGGTGTGGTGGGCTAATGACGTTGATATGAGTCACGGTCATAGTGTCCACAACTGGCAACAGGAATTGCGTAACTTAAAACTAACTTTAAAATAGTCAATGTACATTTAACCAAGTTACTTCAGACTTGGTCAGAATATTGTACAGACATGGCTGATAGCTTAAATATAGTTGCCATGAAAATGCGTCAGTTTTTAATTCTTGATATTCAATAATGTTGCCATGGTGATGCAATATATTTATGGCAAAGAAATAGAAACAGGAAGTGGCTCATATCTTCTGCGTGCATTGTGTGTTTTTGTTCTAGGGACTGATGACATAGAGGTGGCTACTGTGAGTCTATCATAGTCAAGAGTCCTTTTAAATTTGCCCAAGTCACTTTCTATTTGGTCGAAAAAAGAAATGATATTGAGTGTTCCTATATCTCAGTTGGTAGAGCATTGTGTTAGCAAAAAGTCATCGTGGGTTCAGGGAATTACCAATTCCCAGGGAATACGTACTGACAAAATGTATAACTTGAATGTACTGTAAGTCACTTTGGATAAAAGTATCTGCCAAATGCATAAATGTAAATGTAATTTTCATTTCAATTCAATTTTTTTATCTGTCCCTGTCAACATCTTTCTGAAACGTAATACATAACGAAAAGTCGTAATAGTGAACCAAAAGTCAGTGAATACTTGTCACATAAACCTGAAACACAACAAACCTGAAACAATAAATACACTCTGATTATGTATTCCATATGAAACTAAGGAGAGGTAGTCTATATTTGTCCCATCTCAGCTCAATTTTTCGCTAATGTGAACACACCCACCTGCAGTGTTTTTTTTTAACAATGTATGACAGTGACATCTACAAAAATGGCGCAAAGAAGTGTAACTATGTGCTCCAAAATGTGCCTTATTCTTATTATTTATATTCATATTTTATATTTTAATTAAAGTGTGCACTAATTAGGTAAACCACAAACATGTAATCTTTAAGTCTCCTCACATTCTTTCTTCTAGCTGCCCGTTATGGGTTGAGCCTTTATCTCCCTAGGTGTGAATCACTTCAGTACTATTCATGACCATTGACTCTGCCTCATATATGGCCTTTCCCCCAACAAAAAGTGACTTACAAAAGTTAATTTATCTAGTCTACAAGACAATTAAAAGACAATTATCTAGTCTACAAAATCCAATACTTAAAAATCTTGTGAACAAATTCTAAACACTGACAATCCTGAAAATAGCAGATCCTAAAAAATAGCTAAACTGTGAAAAAAATATTACTTGTTCAATTAAGTAATTAATTAATCATGATTATAATCACGATATACAGTAATACACAGTTACAGGTTTTCCCTGTTGTTTTTACATTCAATTCAAATAATAGAGGGAGCACTCTTAATGCCAGTTTCAGTTTTGCAATGAGGTCCTGAATTTTAGCTTAAGAAACTGGTCTGACTAGTTCTGTGGCATTCTGACTGATCGCTTTTAGCATCTTGCAGGAAAAAAAAACATGCATTTTTAAAGGCCACATCTGTACAGCAAAGACAATGAAAGCAGGCCAAAAGTAATTGTTGCTTTTTTTGGCTTGGTATTGAATTTGTATTCCTAATCACATGCAATATCAACAAATGTGCTCCTTTCTTTCTGTCCAGCCTTTGGTGGTGAGAAGTGGAAGACCAATGTTCTGTTGACAGCATTTCTGTGTCCAGAAATGCTGTGGGTGGGTAAATGGATTTCAGATTTACATCAGTTTATGTTGATTTAGGATGTGATGTTTTATTTTGAACCTGAACTTTTAGGAGATTAATTAAAAACTGAAAAAAGTCAAGTGCCTTGCTTTGACAATTAGCTTTATTTAATGTGGTACATTTGTGTGCTTTTCTAGAGTGGTGTTTGCTGATTTTTTCATAATGAATTTACTTTTGTGGAGTGAGGGTTCGTCAGCTGCTATGCCCTTTGGCACCCTGGTGGCCATCTTGGCTTTGTGATTCTGTATCTCAGTGCCCCTTACTTTTATTGGAGCATACTTTGGCTTCAAGAAGAATGTAAGGTTCCTTTAAAGTTAAACCTCTTTCCAAGATCAGGAGATTATTTTAACTTTTTCTTGTTGTTACTTAATCTACAAGGATATCAGTTATCCCTATAACATTCTCACAGTTTAATTTACATCAGTGATGTATGTTGATCTGTTTAGTACTAATGTGTATTTTAATACTGTTTCAGGGAATTGAACATCCTGTACGGACCAATCAGATCCCTAGACAGATTCCAGAACAGTCCTTTTACACTAAACCTCTTCCTGGCATTGTCATGGGTCGAATCCTGCCATTTGGATGCATTTTCATCCAGTTGTTCTTCATCCTCAACAGCATCTGGTAAGCAATGATGTGCAAAAAAGCACTACTTTTAATCAGCCAGAATGAGAAACCATCATACCACATTTAGCCTTTAGTTTCTGGCTTTTTTCTAACTTATTTTAACATTATTTATGTGGTAAATCTGTTTACAGGTCTCATCAAATGTATTATATGTTTGGCTTCCTCTTCCTGGTCTTCATTATCCTGGTCATTACCTGCTCTGAGGCCACCATTGTCCTCTGCTACTTTCATCTGTGTGCTGAGGTGAGAATCTCTGGGTATCTGATACATTCATGGAGAGACATACTCAGGCATTCAGGTTTATTTGTTTTGTTTATGTATTGTCTCAGGATTATCACTGGCAGTGGGGTTCCTTCCTGACCAGTGGATTTACAGCTGTTTATTTCCTGGTCTACGCCATCCATTACTTCTTCTCTAAACTACAGATTAGTGGACTGGCAAGCACCATTCTTTACTTTGGCTACACCATGATCATGGCCCTAATCTTCTTCCTCTTCACAGGTCTGAGCATTGGCATAGCTAAATGCTATATATAATATAATAATATAAGCATGTAGATGGTTAAAGTAGTTAACCCAGAAATTAAAATATTATATAATTTATTTACCCTCAAGGTATACTAGGTGTATATGGCTTCCTTTCAGCTGAATCGAATCAGAGTTATATCAAACCGCATTTGTTACCTGCATTTGTTAATCCTCTTTATGCTTTCAGGTACAATTGGATTCTTTGCCTGTTTTTGGTTTGTCACTAAGATCTACAGTGTGGTCAAAGTTGATTAAACCAATCTAGGATGACACTGAACTCTTTCTTCAATCAATTTGGGATCCTAGAGGAAGGAGCCTGAATGCTGTTTAACTTAATCTGTAATCACAGCGATCCTGATTTTAATCTACAACTCTAAATCAACGCTACAGATTCCATTTACTGCTGTGTGTGTGTGTGCATTAAAAGTGCCATTTTGAACCATTTGAAAAAAAATCAGCACATCATAGTTTAACAGTATGAACTGAAAAAATGCAAAAAAACTGAGCAAAAATGCCTAATGGCCATTGCAACGTACACAAATAACTTTTGTGTTTTGGAATCATCACTTGTAAATATTGCTTTTTTTATTTGGCATAAATCACAGAAATACTAGCTCTAATTATAAGTGATGATTTTGTAAATATCTTTTCCTTAAATGCATAAAAAAGAAAACAGAGAATAAGAAACAATTTTCTTTAATTATGTTGATATTGTGCAATTACTACTCACATATATTTGTGTATGTGTTGGCGGGTCCTATTTAAGTTTTTGTTTTCAGTCATATACTCATACATACTCTGTTCTCCATTTGTGTTTGTTTTTCTGTTTATACCTCAACACATTGTGTGCCTCATTATCACAGAAGAAAATCATTTAAACATTTTTCCTTTGTTCTGAGTTAAGAACAGGTTTGTGAAAGTGTTCTGTCCATATACACAGTAATAGGGTGAAATGATTTAATATACCTAACGTGCATAAACGGCTTTGTTGGCCATTCAGTTTTTTATTTGAATTACATTTTTTTTGCTCTGATTTTGAGCTAATGAGACTATAAGAAATATAATAAATCAAACCTCCTTGTCTCCAAAAATATTGGTTTACTTGCTTGTTTTAATGCATGTGAACCAGATTTAGGTTTGTGTTTTGGCTTTTCCTTAAAAAAATATTGGAGGTGGGGGTGTATGTGGTCAAAGCATGGCGTAAGTCACATTTTTGAGCTCTGGCAGAAATGTAATTATTTCAGATTTAATTGCAGCCATAATACATATCAACTGGCTGTTATTATTAAAGTTATTGGGACAGTTAATGTTCATTTGGTGACATCAGAAGATTTAGTTATGGCAGCAAAACTTAGAAAATAAGTATGGTGGCTCATGCAATTCACAGCCTAATAGACTTTTATTGTGAGGTTGGTGCAACGATTTGTCTTTCATGTGAACATCAAATATTTTGTGCGTCTTTATTGATCCCCCTTTGGTGCCACTTAGCCTTTTTTATTGTTGACCCTAAATCTTTGTTTCCCAATTTTTCCCTTGCTCCTTGTTTACCTATGATGATGTCCTGTATGATCAGTTCAGTTTTTTGCCTTTCAGGTTCTTTCTGCCATTTCTTTAATTATTAATCACTTAGACACTGACACTTTGACCAGGGCCATGCAGACATTTTGGCGGACAGGTGCTCAAGTGAGCAAATAGGGCACCTCTGTCATACTCTCATTTACCTATTTATTATTTCATGTTTCATGTCAAATCTGTGCATAATAGGGTTGTTACCAATCAAATCAATTTTTTCACTGCAGAGGAGGCACAGAAGAAGCATCTGAAGTTGCATTTACATTTACACAGGCTGCAGCTCAGATGAGCGTGAATTCATTTACACACAATTGCATTAATAATGTTATAAGATTAGTATAAGATGCCTAATAACAAGCAAGAGCTGTTGTTGAGTTAAAATGCTGTATTTTGTTTTTAATGCTGTGTTTTTGTAATTGTGGTTAAATACAAAAAACAGAGGTTTGTACAATTCATGGGAATCCGTAGTCTAGTGTATATTGTACAAAGTTGTAAAAAGCTATTATTATTCTTATTATTAATCTATTTAAGCTTTTTATTAGAGGCGCTTGCAAAGCAAAGCATCACTATTACTCTCCTGCATAGTACTACTACTACTACTACTACTGCTACTGCTACTACTACTACTACTGCTACTACTTTTTCTGGACAAACCCACTTGGGTTGCTATATCTTTTCTAATGGATCAAACTTTCAGAATTTTCGTAGCAGGCTTCCGAACAGGTCAGATTTGCCATTGATTTACATTGAAGGAATTTTACAAAGACTTACTTGCTAAAAAGACTAGAGTATCATGCTAGTAATGTTAAAATGGGTTAGCCTTATGTAAAAATATTTTATCATGCTAGAATATGTTAAAACATTAACAATATACTAAAACATCCAGCGTGCAGAGCTTGTTATACGTGTTATGTAAATAAATGTGGGAGAACAGCACTTTTAAATGACCGGCTAATAAATACTTAAATCGTGCATGTTTCATAGCCAAAAGCTGAAGATGGCAGCGAAGATCAGGGCAGAGAGTATGCTTGTGTTACACATGCCTGTATTGAAAGAGGGAAGAGACAAAGGGCCACTTCATGTCTCCGATATGGCCAGACAGCACACCCTCTGCCTGGTACGTTTCTTTTTTATCTAGCGGTGATTGCAAACAAATCAAAGTTTGATATCCGATGTTTTAAATACAAGTTACATTCATATATGCTTATGAGTCATTGACCCTCCCTGAGCTGATATGTTAAACCTCCCTTACTGAATAAAACATTAAATAAAAAGCAGTACTAAATGTTAATAATAAATGTTAATGAGCTAAGCTTGGTTTAGTCAGCAACATCATAACAAATATGTAAACAGTCTTCCATCTGTTTTTGGCTTTTCATGCCTGTAAAAACATTAATTAATGCAGATGCTACTTCAGATTACCTGGTGGCAGGAAGGTAAGGCAAGGTAAGATTCTGATGGCCTTTACAGTCAGATATATTAGGCATATCTTCAATATGAATACTTTATCTTTTTATATCATCGGGCGTCACCCTCACTGCAGACACAGATGCAGAAGTGCCCAGTGGAGCAGGTGTTCACTCTGTGGCTGTGACCCTTCCTCACTCTCAAGCAAGGTGCTCAAAAACACTTCACTATGACTTCAAAAAAAGACAGAAGCTTCAGTCCTTATCTATGGCTTGGAACTGGCAAGTCATATGTGTAACGGTGTTAGTGTATTAGTTTTGTTAGTTTGTTGTGTTAGTACAGGCCAGGGCTTTTTGTCTGGCTGTTGGGTCACTGCTTTTCATTGGCCCCACCACAATAATGATACTTTTTATTTAATAGCTATGTCTTTTTATATGTGCCAGATAAAAGGTTTTGTTACGTTTTGTTATTATACAGCTGTTCATATACGGCTACAATTCTGCCAAGAATTCTGCACTGGTGCCAAGAAAGGCTCCTACGATGCCCAAACCTCAATGGCATCCACCATGAAAACTCTACAGAGTAAGTACTTTGTCATCTTACATGAGCTATTCAGCATAGTACTCCTTACATCATGAATAGAAACTTTGTTCTTGGTGTTAGGTTGGAACACAATAACATCCTTGTTAAACACTGTAATCACACTGATGTAATGAGGCTTACAGCCCCTTAGGGGCCGTTTTGTTTTGTTCAAAATACATTTTTCAACATTTCAATGTTTTTTTTGTTCAAAATAATACTCTTTTCCTGTGCCTTTTAGATCATCAGTGGGCATCTTGGTTGGGTCAGATCTATAGCAGTGGAGCCTGGTAACCAGTGGTTTGTGACATAGTTGCAACAAAATTAATTGTTGTTTTTTTTTGAAAAGTGTAAATTAAGCTGTAAATTGAGCTTATTTGTCAAGTGAGTTTGGAAATGCACAATATCAAGTCAAGAGAGTTTATTTCAACCATATACAAGTCATTTCAACCATATACAAGTCCATTGTGAAACAAAACATTCCTCCAGGAACTAGGTGCTACATAAAAACACAGAACAACACAGAACTACTAGGCTACATAATTTATACATAATTTATACATAAAGTGCACATGTGCAGACAGCACAAGACGGTACAATGACTTCTGGGGCAGACAATGGACATTGTATGTCCCAGTGTAGTGCCGACCAGCACACAGTCCTGTTCCAGGGTAATCCTGGTGAAATAGAGATATAAGTGTTAACATAAGTGTAGACAATGACTATGTGCATTATAAGTATTTCAGCAGCCAAAAGTATTTAACAGCAGCAAAAAGTATTTAATATGTGCAAAATAATGCAGGGTGGAGGATAAACAGATGTGTGTGTATGAGTGTGTGTGTTCCTTTAAGCTCCAGTTCTGTGTATGAGGAGTCGGATAGCATGAGGGAAGAAACTATTGCATAGCCTGGTCGTGAGGGCCTGAATGCTTCGGTACCATTTACCATACAGCAGGAGTGTAAAGAATGTGTGAGGGGGTGTGTGGGGTCATCCACAATGCTGGTGGCTTTGCGGATGCAGCGTGAGGTGTAGATGTCTGTGATGGAGGGAAGAGAGACCCTGATGATCTTCTTCGCTGTTCTCACTATCCACTGGAGGGTCTTTTGGTCCGAGGCAGCTGCACAGGATGCTCTCAGTAGTTCCTCTGTAGAACGTGGTGAGGATGGGGGGGTGGGAGATGTGCTTTCCTCAGTCTTCTCAGAAAGTACAGGCGCTTCTGGGCTTTCTTCATTATCGAACTTGTGTTGAGCAAGTGAGGTTCTCCGCCAGGTGAACACCAAGAAACTTGGTGCTCTTGACAATTGCCATGGAGGAGCCGCCGGTGTTTAGCAGAGAGTGGCCATTCTGTGCTCTTCTGAAGTCAACAACCATCTCTTTGGTTTTGTCCACGTTAAGAAACAGGTTGTTGGCTCTGCACCAATTCATTAGCTGCTGCACCTCCTCTCTATAAGCTGACTCGTCGTTCTTGCTGATGAGACCCACCACGGTTGTGTCATTGGCGAACTTGATGATATGATTCGAGCTGTGCATTGCTACACAGTCGTGAGTCAGCAGGGTGAACAGCAATGGACTGAGCACACAGCCCTGTGGGGCCCCAGTGCTTAGTGTGGTGGTGTTGGAGGTGCTGTTCCTGATCCGGACTGACTGAGGTCTCCCAGTCAGGAAGTCCAGGATCCAGTTACAGATGGAGGTGTTCAGGCCCAGCAGGTTTTCAGTTTTCCAATCAGGTGCTGAGGGATGATTCCACCCTGCCAGGAATGTTGTCTGGACCAGCAGCCTTTCATGGGTTAATTCTGTGTAGAGTCTTCCTCACATCGGCCGTGGTTAGACACAGCACCTGGTCATTGGGAGGAGGGGTGGTCTTCCTCGTCGTCACGTCTTTCTGTGCTTCGAACCAAGCATAGATGTTGTTCAGCACATCTGGTAGGGAGGCATCACTGTCACAGGCAGGTGTTGTTGTCCTGTAGTTGGTGATGGCCTGGATGCCCTGCCACATGCGCTGTGTGTCTCTGCTGGCCTCGAAGTTGTTATTGATTCTCTGAGCGTGTGTGTGCTTTGCCTCACTGATAGCCTGGGACAGTTTGGCCCTCACTGTTCTTAGGGCTGCCTTGTCACCTGCTCTGAAGGCGGAGTCTCGGGTCCTCAGTAGCGCACACACCTCTGCAGTCATCCATGGCTTCTGGTTGGAGTGTGTAGTGATGGTCTTAGAGATGGTGATGTCATCAATGCATTTGCTAATATAGCTGGTCACTGATGCCACGTATTCCTCCAAGTTGGTAAAGTCGCCGTCATTTGCCGCTTCCCTGAACATGTGCCAGTCAGTCAGGACAAAACAGTCACCTTTTCACCTGCTTCAGAACCGGTTTGGAGCGTCTGAAATATTCCAAAGCAGCTTCATAGACAAATAGAAATAAAGAAAATAAATGAAAAAAAATTGTGTTCAGATCACTAAATATGAAAATGGCAACAAAAAAAAAACAAATTTGGGATCTTGAAAGCTGTTCAAGTTGTCTTAAGTTGAAGTTGTCTCTTACTGGTCACATTAGCACGGTGAGAGGTGTGGCCATCAGCACACGCAGCCCTAACCTTTTCTCCTGCAGGAGGACAAACAGGTTAAATGCTGGGATCTGGAATATAACAAGGTACAAACTCTCTGGAAGCTTAATATCAGTTTTAGTTCTTTCTGTATGAAGTATTGTGTTCAAAAGGTTTTTGTTCTGTGTATAATGGATATGACATGATAGAAGTTTTGTGTTGACAACAGGTAATTAGACACTATCATGGTCATTTGAGTGCAGTGTATGACCTTGACCTCCACCCTACAACTGATGTGCTGGTGACCTGCAGGATGCCATGGGAAGAGTGAGCTGTCACATGACCCCTGGACTTTTAAATGATCTAAATGATGATTGATCATGATGAACTTGCTGTAGTGAAGTGCAAAAGAAGTGAATGTTGTTTGTGTGTGGTAGGTTTGGGATATCAGGACCAAGGCAAATGTCCACATCCTTTCTGGACACACTAACACAGTAGCCACTGTCAAATGTCAAAGTGCCGAGCCACAGGTGATTACAGGTGAGCTATATATTTCATTAGACTGGTCATTTGTTACCCAGTTAGCAGCTTTGTGTATTGTTTACAAAAACACTGCTGTTTTAATGATTGTCATGGAATTGTCTGGGGTTTTCTGTTCTTTATATGTACTTTATATTTCTTCAGGCAGTTAAGATTGCTGGCAAGATGGGAGCCACACTTACCAACCACAAGAAAGCAGTAAGTTTGGTAATGAACAAGCAGTTGTTCTTTTTCAAAAAAGAATAATATAAACATAATAATAAACTCATAAACAGAATAAACAAATTAAAGTCATCCTATTTACTATTCCTATTTATTACCATCCTAAGAAAAATGTAAGAAGGTAAGAACCACTAAAGTTACAAACTTTGGTAATTAGTTTTTGAAAAGCCTAAGATCTGTTTCAAAGAACTCAAAGTCTAATATGAAGTAACAGGTGCTGTTGATTCTCTTATACACAGGTATACCTTTGCCTCTGGCTCTCCAGACAACATTAAGCAGTGGAAATTCCTGATGTAAACTTCATCCAGAATCTTTCAGGACATAAATGCCATAATCAACATGCTTGCTATCAATACAGATGGAGTACTGGTGTCAGGAGGTAAAACACTTTCCCCACTAGAAATGTTTCACAGTAGTAAGCTGGTAAACTAGTAAACCACCACTAGTAAACCACCATCATGCCACCATTGTAATGCTCCTTTTAACTGTTAAACAGTTTCCTTTCTGGTCTTCCTTTAATGTCTGATGTGTTGTATGCACTTGGTTTAGGCATTGACTTTATTCATGTTTTTGTATATATTTACATATAAATAATCATCTAGACCATGGGATCTAGATTTAACCCTTTGTGTTCTGTTGTTTCTATAATCTGCATCAGTTGATAATAGTACAGTTCACATGTGGGATTGGAGGACTGGCTATAACGTCCAGAGGATTCACACAGCGGTGCAGCCAAGTTCTCTGGACAGTGAGTCAGGAATCTTTGCATGTGTGTTTGATCAGTCTGAGAGTAGACTCATAACGGCAGAGGCTGACAAAACCATTACAAAGGGTCCATTATAAAACCATTACCAAGTCTACAAAGATGACAACACAGCTGTAAGACCCTCTCACTTCTACTAAAGCTTACCGAAACTATTATTAATAATAAAACCGTCAAAAATGGAATTTTATCAATAAAAATGTATTCATTGTAAATTATAGTAAGATTAAATCTAAGTTCTATGATTTTACTAAACACTAAATCTAGGTCAATCTAAAAAGATTTACTTTTTACTAATGTGCTTGTGGGCATAGCAAAATCACTAAATGATTTTGTTCTGGAGTTGCGTTGCAGACCAACTCTGCTTTATATCTCTGATACTGAAGTCTTTATTATACTTTGAGTGATCCTTCTAAGAGGTGGAAGAAACCACAACAAATTGGTGACCCCAATGTGATTGGAAAGGTGCGGAAGAGTGAAAGACTATGGTGGGATGGCTGAATGGCCTACACAAACAGTTGCCCACCTAAAGGGAAGCAGTTTTTGCTTAGTTTATTAGTTTGTGCCTGTACTGGCAGGGACACTCTATAAAGCACCTCCAAATTTAAAAAGTAAAAACCAAAGGGTTTTGATTCCAATAGAAAAAGGTTCATGCACTAGTCTGTGTTTACTGTTAAGTGGGTCTTGATGGATAGTAGTAAATAAAAGCACATGAACATTGCAATGGTCTGTGTTTGTTGTTAAGTGGGCCTTGATGAATAGCAAACTAATGCAATATAGAGACGTGCAAAAAGTCCTATGGATACCACTCTGTGTGTTAAGGAAGTGTATCACATAGGTCTGCATGGGTAGGCATATGTGTTGTATTGTAAAGTCCTATACCAATATCACAAGGGTTGGCCTGGGACAAAAAAACGACCCTGGCATTTTGGCCCAGACCGGCTCACTACATACAATCACAAATACCACCCATCTTTGCATGCCCTTGAATATGTATACCAACTCCTATTCCGTAAAATCACTAAAGCCATATAATAGGTAGGAAAGAGTGAGAGTTGACACATTAAATCATTCTAGAAAGTGTTATGTATTAGTACAGTAAAACTATAATCCACACTGCTGAATCTTAAAACAAGATATGACATCCATCTTGTGTGAGTGACATCCATCTTGTAGTATCCACCTCTTCTGAGGATACTATCTGTACTATCATATCAATCAGGTACATTTTTATTATTCTCTGATAAAGAGGCACACAAAGCTGCATCAGCATAACAATACCATACAGGAAATGGACAAAACATTTACAAAACATACTTTTAGTTCAACAGGGAAACATAAAAACTAGCTTAAATATCTGCCTTTGTCTTAGCCAGTGTGCACAATGTGTAAACTATCCAGTCTTACCACCTTGACAGGTGCCCTGTTCACACCGCCAGTGACAAAGTGTAGGTGAAAGAATGTAGCGAGCAACAGTCACATGACAAAAGTTGAAAAAGTTTAACTATGTGAATGAGCAGCAAATTTCATAAGCAACTACCAATGGGAGTGTCTGTGGAAAGATGGAGAAAAAAATTATTTTAGCGGTTATCAATTTCCTATACTTCATGATATGTCTCTGTTTACATACGGAAAGACATTTAAAAAAAGATGCATGGAAAAAAACGTGTCCAGTCCTGTCCAGTCTGAAGTGCTGCACTTGGTGTGGGACTTCATCCAGTGGCAGCTCCTGCACCAGCCGGTGGTATTCACCATGCTGACTCCGAGCCTGAATGGTTTCGTAAATCCAGACAGACCGGCTTTGAGCCTTCACCAAAGATATATAGCTGCAATGGCAAAAAACATGCATTGTTTCTCATGGATATAAGCAATGAATGAGGAAATTCAGACTTTGTTCTGATTTTATTTATATTAAGCCCTTTCCCTACAAAATCTTTAGCAGCAAAAACTGATTTGTTGTCTACAACATGGAGTAAGATCATTGAATGTCATTCACAAATGTTACTAGGCAATGAGAAACGCCCACCAGTGACCCAACAGTCAGCCACTGGAGACAAGAGGCGAAAAAAATCACTTGCGGTGTGGACAGGGCTTTATGGTAACACTGAGACGTTCTAGCAAGGTAGCTAACTAGAGCTGTGCTCATAAATGTAACAAGCCAGACTCACGTAGTCGCAGAGCAAAGCGTGAAATTATTTTATTGCAGTGTTGTGTTATTACCATCATTTTGTGTTTTTGGCTCGGATTTGTTAAGAGGTATCTACACTTATTAGCCTTTTCAAGTGTTTTGAAAGCAGTTCTGCTTATCGCAGGCACCACAGTCAACTCTCCCTCATCTCGCCCAGTGCCACCACCATGACCACTACTATCATCATCAGCCATGGGAGCTGATGAAGGTCAGCAGAAAACATATCTATTGTTTTGACACATTTTTTACACGCATACACTTGATTGTATGCATGTATGAGCCCTATATCATAAAGGGACAGGTATGTGTGAGAATATAAGCCCTGTTTAATAAAGGGACTGATGTGTATGTTGTCTATTAAAACAGACAGAGAAAATGTTTAAAAACAGTGCAGATTATAATAGTAGAAAATAGATCTTAAATTGATATTTGTTGGCAATAAATGAAACAAGGTTCTGAGAAGAAAGCAGCTGGGTTTGTTGTTTGACATTTTCTGAATGTTTTCAGAGTTATATGATTGTACATGTGTATTGTGATGTGCATGAAAAAAATAAAGAACTTAGTTAATACAATATTCAACTAAATCATATTGAGGTAAATAAATAAAAAGTAATACGTTTAGTAGGTTAAGCTGAAGATAATTTTAAGGACTGCTGTATTATAGAAAATAATGGCAGCCACTCCTGTGGAAACATTAGGATCAAAATATCCGATATCTCAGATAAGATCTCAGGCAAATGGCAAAAGAGAACCAAAGATATGACAA
Organism: Chromobotia macracanthus; assembly: GCA_036877525.1. NCBI lineage: Eukaryota > Metazoa > Chordata > Actinopteri > Cypriniformes > Botiidae > Chromobotia > Chromobotia macracanthus. The sequence continues at coordinate 1,724,247 of JAZGTH010000026.1, forward strand.
AATGGCCAAAGGGACATTTGATGTTGCACTGTGTGAGGAAATGGAAACTGCTAAAAAAAAACTATACAGTTCATCTTGAAAGTACTCATAGTGCTTCACCTTTTCCACATTTTATGTTACAGCCCTATTCCAAAATGGATTAAATTCATTATTTTCTTCAAAATTCTACAAACAATACCTATAATGACAACGCGAAAACTTTGTTTTTCTTTGCAATCTTTGCAAATTTATTAAAAATAAAAAAAATTGTATCAGGTACACAGCTATTTACAGCCTTTGCTTAATACTTTATTGAAGCACCTTTGGCAGCAATTACAGCCTCAAATCTTTTCTCCAAATGTATTACTCTGTTTAGGGTTTATCTATTTTTCAGTCTAGTTTGTCCATGTCAGTAGTGTTTACGAACATAAGATTTAGTCTACCCTATAACCACATGGTTCTGGCTATCTCTGAGGATCTCCACCTTTCTGCACCAGATGTTTTTTGACTTTCTCCTAACACCATTGTGAGCAATTAGGTCTGAATGTGTTAAATAACTGGGAATGAAGGGTAAATAACTGTTTAGGGTGTGTGTGTGTGTGTGTTGACTGTAGTAACAGCTGCGTTCCGTTTGTAGCGTTTAAACTTCAGACACAAAATGAAAGCGTATGATCCTTGGGTTTAAATTTTATCTCAATGTGTCTTCATCTAGCTTCTGATTAAAGGACATACCCCAACTTGTTTATCCGGGCTGGGGGCAGTGTGGTCGTTCAAATGTGTTTGTATCGTTACCTCCTAAGGTTTCCTACTAATGGTTTTATAGGGGTTGTTAAAACAAAGAATAACGCTTCTGACTTCTGGCTTGGGAAGTTACCTATTCAGAGTGACAGACGTCCTTAATATGGTTGTTATTAATCTAATGCTTTCACTAGATCTCTAGATAATCACAGAATGACATTTTGACAAAAGTAAAAAATGCTTTAGCATTCTGTGTCATCATCTACTTTTCTGTTTCTAGTTTTCTGATATGTCCCAACTTGTTTTTACTGACTGGGGAAGTGTGGTCATTCAAATGTGTTTGTATCGTTACCTCCTAAGGTTTGCTACTAATGGATCTATACAGGCTGTTAAAACAAAGAATAACGCCTTTAACGGTGCACATGGCCCCATCCTGTCTGACTCCTCCTGGCCTGGGAAGATACCTGCATCCAGAGTGAAGAATGTTCTTAATACGAATGTTAATAATCTAAGTGTGCACTAGGTGTCTCAAATCAATTCAAAGAAGACATTTGGACAAAAAGGATGCTAAATCAGGGTTTGGCAATCTGTGTCTTCATCTAGTTTTCTGATTAAAGACAAGCCTCCAACTCCAACTTGAATATCCTTAATGTGTACTGACACCCACAGACTCCTTCCACTTCCACTGAGCGTCATGCCTCAGATAAAGAATCTTTCACATAAATACATCTTAAATGTATTTGAAAATAGTACATCATCATCTTTTTATTACAAAGCTTTTATTTTGAACTATTTTTATTTAATGTTTAGTTTTAAACAGACTTTTGACAATATCTTAAAATAAAGGTGGCCTATTTTATATATGCATATAAAAAACAAAACAAAGATAATGCTATTATAATCATGGTTTTAGTGTTAACAACTCTCGCTTTATCTGTTCAACCAAAAACCCTGGACTTTCTTGGACATAGGGTGCATCTATGGACTTTCATGAAAACATCTTTTTATGTACATTTTTTTCAAATGGAAACCAGAAAACTTCACGTACACAATCTTAAATTTTTCTTTTTAAGTGTTTACTTTTAAAATATATATCTGAAGATAAATTTGTATAAGATTGCAAATACTAATTTTAATTTTGAATAAATAAAAAAATAGAGATATACTGATACCATAATCCTAGTTTTAAATATGCAAATTGTTTAGCTTTGTTTTATTTTTTTACCCCCTAAATATCAACATATCGAGACTGTGTCTACTCCCCGAACAAACAAACATAAAGCACGCTTTGAATCAAAACACACAAACCTGATTAATATAAAACTAGGAAACAACCTACAAATTGATAGTATGAAAATGATAAAATTCGGCCTGCGTAACATCAGGTCGCTTTCAAATAAAGAACTTATGGTCAACGAAATTATTACAGACCACAATTTGGATGCACTGTGCCTGACAGAAACCTGGCATAAAACAGATGATTTCATAAGCCTGAATGAATCTTCACCACAACATTACTACTATAAACATGCGCCTCGTTTGAAGGGTAGAGGTGGTGGTGTTGCTACAATCTTGAACCCAATAGCTCTAAACTAGATTTGACAGACTACAACATCCTTATTGAAGGTTGCACTATTGTACCAGCTTCCGCAGTTAAGAACCTCAGCAACAGCTAGGCATAACTGGAACCGAGCATACTTTTTACCCACTCTACTACATGGCTTCCACATTGTGTGAGAATGGCCGCTACGCTAATATAAGCCTGTTTTGTTTCCCTCTCTCTATCTTCCTCTCTCCCTCCCTCTCCTCCAAGGGACTCTGAGCGATACAGATTAAGTCCAGTTTGGCGAGACAACGCTCACAACAGCCTAACTAAGGAGGGGGTGACCACCATGGGAACTGTGAAAAATCAACCGCCACCATCACCTATTACATTAATGCAACTGTTAATCTATACTCATATTTTTAGCAAAATACATGATTCTGTCTATGCCAGCAGTTTGATGTTATAGCTGCTCTCAGTCTCATTTAACGTCGGCATCCTAGCCAAAACATCCCTTATTGTATTATGTCAGCCATCAGGCTAACATAAAATGAATATAAAATCACCAGACCCAAATTAAAAGTAGTTATTACTATAAATCAATACTGAAATCATAACAGCACTGATTATGACGCTGCAAATATATAAAACTTTAAATCAGAATACTGACTGTGATGCTGTAAACCTATAAACCCTTACACTAAAGTACTGTTTGCAGCTGTAACGCGTCAGAGGAGAAATGACCCTCCTGGTGAGCCTGGGTTCTCCCAAGGTTTTTTCTCCACATTCATCATTGGAGTTTGGGGTCCTTGTCAATGTTGACGTGTTGGAGTGCTCACTGGGAGACTGCGGATAATAGATATTTGATACTCCATAGTTAATATCTTACTCGATACTTAGTTATTGATAATTGACATACCGTTGTTACTGTATCATTGTCTATATTTCCTTGTTTTTTCTTTTTCCTCCCTGTGAAGCGGCTTTGAGACAATGCCACATTGTAAAAGCGCTATACAAATAAAATTGAATTGAATTGAATTTAATATGATGCTCATGTTAAATTTCCAACTAAGAAACTTGCATTTAAGATAATTCTGATATGCTGCCATAACATGCTATATTTACAGGGACCATCCACATTTAAATCTCCACCCATGTGCCCTCCTTTCCCGATCATGCTGGACAATTTCATTATACTAACCATTTTAGTACAATGCATGCATGGCAGCTAAAGAATGTTGGCATGATATCAATCTGTTTTATTTTATTTATTTTAAGGCAACATCTTTTACATATACATGATCATTAATGTGCCATTTTCAGTTATTGCATTCAAATTAGACATTCAATATTAATACATGGTAAATCATTTGAAACTTCTTTTTTTGTGATATATACCCACAACACCATGACTTGTGTCATAAGCAACATCACATGGTTTGTCATGAAAATAGTATCTAGCAAGAATAATATCTTTCTCAAACTAGTTTGGTTTTAGCCATGTCTCTGTTACAAATATCATATCTGCATGAAAATATCTATTATCTTGGCGAATATCTAAAATATGTAGATTTAACCCTTGAACATTGTGTAAGAGAATTTTAAATCTACAATGTTCGATTGTATATTTTAACATTAGATTTAATACTGTCCTATGGTGTGAATGTTGATGACAGTAATATTCTGCAGCAGAGCGAAGACATTTCTGATCATTATTTGGTATCCTGTATAATACATTTACCTATGATTGCAAAATCAGCTCCTTGCTTCAAATACAGTAGAACAATAACTTCTGCCATCAAAGATTGTTTCATTAACAATCAAGCAGTCTCTACTCCTCAGTGTAACAGATAACTTTGAAAACCTTTATAGCGCAATAGAAAATGCGCTTAACTCCCTCTTTTCTAACACCTTAGACAAAGTTGCTCCTCTATGGTTAAAAAAGCAGCCCAATGCTGTGGTATAATGAGCATACCCACACCCTAAAAAAAGCAGCCCGGAAGGAAACAAAACTGGAGGTATTCTGTACAGCATGGAAGGAGAGTGTTTAAAATTACAGAAAAGGCCTTAAAAAGATCCAGATCTGCCTACTTTTCAAATCTTCTAGAAGAAAACAAACACAACTCTAGATTTATTTGACACAGTGGCTTAATTAACCAAAGATAAAGCATCATCTGCTTCTGACAGTTGTCAGTATCATAGTAGTGATGATTTTATAAATTTCTTCAATAACAAAATAGATACTGCCAGAGGAAAAAATCATAGACATGCAATTGCTTGCAACACAATCACATTGGATGGTGCACCATAACATGCCCAAGGAACAACTCCAGTCATTCTCTGATATAGATAGGGATGAACTGCCAGAAATAATTAAATAATCTGAATTAACAACATGTATGCTAGATCCTGTACTTACCAGGTTTGCTGAAATAGATGCTTCCTGAAATTATAGATCTTCTACATTAGTATTATCACTGGTGTTAGGATATGTCCCAAAACCTTACAAACTGGCTGTTATCAGACCCCTTATTAAAAAAATACAACTTGACCCCAGAGAACTAGTAAATTTCAGACCCATTTTAAATTGACCTTTTATTTCAATTCTGGAAAAGGTGGTGTCTTCACAGATATGTTGCTTTCTGGAAAGAAATGGTGTATGTGAGAGTTTTCAGTCAGGATTCAGACCACATAGTACAAAAACTGCTCTCATCAGAGTGACAAATGATCAGCTCTTGTCGGCCAATCTTGGCTGCATCTCTCTTCTAGTGTTACTCGACCTTAGCACTCCCTTTGACACTATTGACCACAGCACTCTACTAAATAGGCTTGAAAATTACGTTGGCATAAATGGAACTGTACTGGCATGGTTTAAATCATATCTGTCTGACCAGTTCCAGTTTGTACTGTGAGTGAAAAGTTGTCATACCGATCACCAGTTCAGTATGGAGTACTGCAGGGCTCAGTGCTTGGGCCTGTACTTTTCACCCTGTACATGTTACCTCTAGGAGCAATTTTTAAGAGACATGGAGCTAGTTTTCATTGTTATGCTGATAATACTCAGCTGTACATTTCTTCCAGGCCCAACGAGACGCATATATTTACTAAATTATGCATAGTCAATATCAAAACTTGGATGGCAGAAAACAGACAAAATAGAAGTTTTACTTAGTGTTCTGTGTGGAAGATTTTGGTCCAATGTCTCATTCTTAATGGATGCTCTATAAAGCCTGCTTCATTAGCCTGGGTGTCATTTTTAAAGGCAATTTGTACTTTGAAAACCACATTTCCAATATTTGTAAAACTGAATTTTTTAATCTCAACAATATATCAAAACTACGACACATGCTCTCTAAGTCAGACAATTCATGCATTCATGACATCAAGGCTTGACTATTGCAATGCCCAACTTGGTGGTTGCCCTGCAGGATTAATACAAAGACTCCAGCTGGTTCAGAATGCAGCAGAAATTTTCAAAATTTTGCTGATTACCTACAAGGCTCTGAATGGTCTATCTCCTCAATACACTAAGTGAGCTCTTCTGTTATTACAGTCCTTTGCTATTGTTGCGACCTGAAAATTCTGGCCATGTGATAATACCCAGAATTTCAAAATTAAGCACTGGTGGTAGATCCTTTTCCAACCCAGGCTCATTGGCCGTATGTGACTCTGCCTACATTTCTGCATATCCTGAAATACGTTGCTCCAGGTACAATTTGCTGCACTTTTTGGCTGAAATGTCCACTAGAGACGCTGCGTGATATCAGTTTTTCATCTTCCTGATGCAGGTTTATTAAAGTTTAGCAAGCAGACAACTTGAACGTTATTGGCAGATCTTCTTAAGTTCATATACAAGTTTATTTGTTCATTAATTAATTTCAACCTTTTGAGCTGTCCAGGATGTTTGTCCCTCTAGGTAGGATAAATGCCCAAATGTCAGAATTTTGAGAACTTCATTGCCTACATTCATCCCCTTGTTAATACCCACAATTCCACACAATGATTTCGAGTGTACATTAGACGTACACTTGCCAATGCCCTGTTTCCCATGTTCCAACATGAGACGGTGGCGGCAACCTTCACAAAATGTAAACATAATTATTTATTAATTAAACCCGAGAAATGTTGTCCATGTAAATTATGATTATACACAAACACACTGTGTTTGAAAGTGAACTTTACTGTTTCACGATACAATTAATTTTATTGTGGGTACTTTCGCGACAGTAGGCTACTGTTTAACACATGGCATCAGCGTCCGGATTCGCTCTCTTTGTTGTTAATTTCTTCCCCATATAATGGACTCAAATGCCATTCGCTATATAGGGAATACTGAATGAGTGAATGAGTGATTCATCAGTAGAGGACACATGCTTCAATAGTCAAGTGACACTGTAATCTCCTATGTGTGTTTATTATAGACCAGTGATTGTAATCAAATGTAAACATTACTAAATTACTATACTAAATTACATTACTATACTGCTGTATGTGATTACAATGTGTTCCATCTACATTGTCAGAATAATGACCACCACAGGTTTGCCTGATCCCACTACAGAGGGTATGGAAAAGAATTAGAGCTTGACACAGATGAAATAATGGCTGATTTGCAAGAGTTGCAGGAAGTATTTTGTCTCTAAACCTTTCAAGAACAATGTTCTTAGCAATAATATAATTATTCTTTTTTTCATGTCTAGGAGGAAACTGCTTTTAAGTCACAACCTAAAAAGATCATTAAGAAAGACGTTCCATGGATCCAATGGAAAAAAAGAGACCAAAAAGGGTTCTTGGTATATTCAAATAGAGAAACCAAACAACGAAAAAGAGGTAGTAGAAGTGATAATGTCTCTGTTTTCCTCTGAATTTTCCTGGTCTCACATATCATATAGTCTTATCACTATTATTAAGATATACAGGTAAATTGAGAGCTTCAGTTGCCCATGCATCAACAAGTAATCAAACACTGACTGATCTTGGTCAACCGTTTGTGTTTCTTATATGGGTAAGACTGGTAATTATGTACACAGCCTTTTAAAAAATATATGTAGAGATAGATATAAATATAGACATAGATATAGATGGAGAGATAGATAGATATAGAGAGATATATAGATAGATATGAATATGTATGCAAGTTGTGCTTTTTCTGTGTAGAATGAGTAGATATGGTCACACTTCATGCTAAAGGATGGAATGCGTGAAATAAAAAGAACCTGCATGTATACTTCTCTCAACAGTACATCAAGTACCTCACTGTACATCACTGCTAAAATAGTATTGTTTTAAACAAATTATGCTAGGCATTTTGTTTAAACAGAGCCTCTGTTTAAGAGATTACTAAATGTACATTTTTATATATGTTTAAAATAAATGTATGATGTGCAAAAGATAAAAGAAGCCAAAGAAGATATTGATGCTGTAAAGATGAGCTTGACCAAGTCTGAAGAGGAGCTGCAACAATGTGTGTGACATTAAGCAATGGGCAACTCAAGGTGCATGCTCAATTTATGCTTTTCATTTATATAATTTAAATATAAAATAATTCTCATTCTTATTGTTAGTCAATAGTTGAAAGTATTTTAAAGCTTACGACACATGATGTTTTTGCTTATTTATGTAACTTAATTAACCTTTGAATTGAATTAATTTTAAATAGTTCCCAATGACATTAGAACAGATGATCCAGTGGCTTTACAACATCTGTTTGAAGGGCTGTATCTATGCATTCAGCAAACAGAGAGATTTGTATCACATTACAGGTAAATAACAGTGCTTTATGTATCCCGTACTGCTTATTTAGATCATCATTTAACTGCTTATAAAGAGATACTTTGTTGAGTATTTATATGACACAGATCACAACAAGCAGCGTCATAAAATTCGACATGGATAGTCCAAGACAAGAAGTTCTTGTCTGAAGCTATGTCTCAGTACAATTCTCTTGTACCAAGTACCAGTTTTTTGGACTTAGCTGATGACCTGCTTGCTGTAGAAAGACCAATCTGGCCATACTTATTAATTGGTAAACTCAAACAAAAAAAATGAGTCCCAACTTTCCTGTTGATTTGATGCATACCAGGCTTATTTTCTATTTGAGCTGTTGATGCCTCATTATACATGAAAAAGGTGTTTGACAAGGTAATGTTATTAGAGAGGCTGGAGGAAGAAGAGGCTTGATGAGATGAAAAGGCACTGGAATTTTATATGCAGAACTGTTAAAAATGTACAAGGCTGATGCATATGGCCTATACACAAAAAGTAAGTGTTAATGTTTTCTCAAAAGTCATTATTAATATATTTTTTCTAGAGGCATTTTCTATTGTCCAACTCAGTCAGCTCCCATGTTCAGTAGTGAGGGCACTGACCTGGAAGTGGTCCATTTCTTGGGCTGTCCGTGTCAAAGTCAAAAGTGCACTAAAAATGCTCTAGTAATTCCCACAGTGCACCCAAATACCAAGGAGCATCATTGCTTAACTTTTTCCATAACTGGAAATGGTTAGGTCTCCTTGAAGTGTGTTTTGGATTTGCGCAGAATCTATGGACATGACATTCTAATTCACAACCTTTACTGCAAGGGAGCTAGTTAATACACACCCCAACTGTATGCTTTTATATGGCAGCTTCTTGACAGGCTTGGCAAATTCACTGTATTGATACAACATGCTACTTTGCTTTTTATATAATTTATGAAAAGCCTCACAATTTAAGCAGTACTGTCATTGTAAAATTGTCCTTTTTATAATTTATTTTTTAGGCTACCCATAAGGATGTCAGAGCAAGCATGTTGTGGCAGAAAAGCTAAGAGTTAAAGAAACATACCACCAAATTGTCACTGGACAGAATACTGTGGCTGTCTTTGAAGAGGATAACAGTGATGACTGCTATGAAAGCCTATCTACAGATTTTAACAATTCAAATGATGAAGATGTGTAAATCTTTCTTTATGTTTGATTTTTCAATGGTTTATGATACATTGTATGAAACATTGAAATTTAATTATTCCAGTGTAGTCATTTAAATATGGCTTTCTTCTGGTATCTGGGCTATATGTAGCTACATTAGTATGTTACTTGCATGAAAGTAAAGTAAAGTTACTTTCATGCATTTCATGAATTACAGGCATGCACAAGATATATTTATATGTTAAGATTTTGTCTGTGACTCAGCATTGGTAATTTATAGTATTATGTTGGTATGAAAGCTGTAATAAAATAAATGATTTCTAAATTGTAAATGCAAATGCAAATTTTATTGCAGTTACTTTTAATTAATATGCGTGAGTTTATATGTAAAATCCCCCTTCAACCATGTCTAGCCTATTTTCTCTGATAGCCTGCCTGCATCACACTGTACAACACTACACTGTTAGATTGCACTAAAGAAATAAATCATGGTTAAACACACACTGCTGTTTGCATTATTGTGTGAAGAAATGTTTGCTTCATTGTTCTTGTGTAAAATGGAAATACGAATGTGAAATACTAACATTTTAAACCTTTAAACATTCTGAAACCTAATATGCAAATAGTGCTTTTAAATAATTCTTTAACATGATACATTTTGTATGATAAACTTCTTGAACACCTTCTGTTCTTTATGACTGGTACATTGTACTCAGATGTTAAGTAAACTGTAAATAGGGTACTTCAAAATCAGTATCTATTGAAATGTATATTATAAAACTGTTACATTCCAGAATGCTGACAGAATAGCACAGAAAACTTTGTGCATCATGCCTCTCAACGCTCTTTAGCCAATAAAGCATGCCTCTTGTACCTTGCTTAATTATATTCATAATTACACATATAATATTAATAGTGGTAATAGTAATTAAAATAACGTTAATGCAGATAACTTGGTTTTTGTCTGTTAATTTAACAATACGGGATGAAATCGTTTCAGGACATTAATTTATTGTGTTAAAACTGTAAAACCCCTGGACAGGTAAAGGAGAGCGTGCTCCAAACACACCCCGCTCATATTCCTACAATGTAAGCTAAAAATTCAAATACAGGTAAAATGTACATGCATCTACTAATGTAACAAGTATATCAAGGCCTTACAAGATTATTGACTGTTCATAAGTAACATTTGGACCAAGAGTCTTTACAGTTTGTTATCCTGACCATGTGTGATGAAATGCTCAAGTTCACAAGGAAGAATATGGTTAGGAACAGATGATCAAAACTCTCTGCTCATTTCAATGTCTGTGAGGCTCAGTGCAAAAACACAGACTCCATTATCTGCTTGTGCAAATGTTTTAGGGACTGATAACCTGTTGGTCAACAAGGTATGATATGATAGTACAAACAGAATATACACTAATAAGACTATGCCAGGAATTGTGAGACACAATACAGACACACAACCCCATACATAAAAATATGGGCAGTGTGTGAAAATGTGAAAATTGTAGTGCTTTTGGCAGGAAAAGCATATAATATACATGTCTGAGTGGCAAGTTATGAATAAGCAAATTATGCATGTGGATTACTGAGCACTGACTGAAAGTTGCAAAACAGTATGTGCTGACAACAAGCAGACAATGCTGGCTGCTAATGAGCTATATATAATAGCAAGCATTGTTACAAAACATGGGAAGTACTTAGATTTTTTGTTTTGTTGTTTATCTGGTTTACCCCTAATCCTTGCTAATTACAAATAATATTATAAAAACTAAATGTCAGGAACACAACAGAGATCCAGTAGTGGTTAACAGTCTTTATTTAGACAGAGAATTTCACAGGCAGAATATAAGTCAGGGCCGACGGCACTACAGCCTCGAGTTCCTGTGCGGGAAACAGAGGGGGAACATAACCAACAGAACATTCAAAGGGGGACATACCGGTAGATGCGACCAGGAGGGAGTTGTGGACGTACTCTACCCACGAGAGCTGATGGCTTCAGGAACTCGGATTCTGCAATGTCAGGCAGTGGAGGGTTGGCAAGTCAACCTGGTCGAGTGGCCCCACTGAAGGACATTAGGCCGCAGCGCAACCGGCATGAACAATCGCCCCTCCGGACACCCTTCTGGGACCTCGACCCCTCGTCCGGCCTGCCTCACCCGCCGCTCAATCCCCCAAGAGAGCGACCCTACCACCACATCTGGGCTCAGAATGGCCTCGGCCGGAGCACACTTCCCCTGAGGACTCGAAGGTGCATGAGAGGGCGTCGGACTTAGTGTTCTTGGGGCCCAGGCAGTACGAGAGGATGATGTTGAAATGCCCAAAAAAGAGCACCCATCGGGCCTGTCGCAAACTCAACCTCTTGGCCGAACTGATATACTCAAGGTTCTTGTGGTCTGTCCAGACCAAGAAGGGCTGCACTGCCCCCTCCAACCAATGGCCAACCAACTTAACCTCCAACAGCTCCTGATTGCCGATGTCGTAGTTGCACTCAGGATGTACCTTCCCATTACTAGTGGACCGTTAGGAAAGAATGGCACCGACTCCCACGTCAGAGGCATCGACCTCCACAGTGAACTGTCGATGTGGGTCTGGAAAACTGAGAACAGGAGCAGACAGAACGGGACTTCAACTCATCAAAGGCCTCCTGAGCCTGCAAATTCCACCCAAAAGACTGCTTGGTGGAGGTGAGGGCCATTAGGGGAGCAGCAACAGCACTAAAATTCCGAATGAACCGCAGATAGAAATTTGTAAATCCCAGGAACTTCTGTAGTGCTTTGCGGGAGTCAGGAACCAGCCATTCAACGACGGCCCTTACCTTGGCGGGGTCGGGACTGACCCCCTGGGCTGAGATGATATGGCCAAGGAACGCTACCGACTCGGCATGGAACTCGCACTTCTCTGCCTTGACGTAGAGTTGATTGGCCAGAAGCGTTCAAGAAGCGTGCTGGCCTAAAAGAACACCCTGTTGGGCTACCAAAGCTTATGTTGTTAGCACAGAACGAAGAGCATCAGGTTCCGCTGGATCCATACTGGTCAGATCATTCTGTCAGGAACACAACAGAGATCCAGTAGCGGTTAACAGTCTTTATTTAGACAGAGAATTTCACAGTCAGAATATCAGAGAAAACAGGTGCAGGACAGCTCTGGCGCAGGCAGAGGGGAGAGAGGAGGGCAGCGGGAAGAGTCTCTAACAGGACTAGACAAGACAAGGCGGTCAGGTAGCGGTATCTACTGAGACGATCTGACAACGAACGTAACACAAGAGGGGTAAATAAATGGAGGGAAAATAACGGGAACAGGTCCGGTGAATAATGACAAACGAGGACATGCGGACACTGGAGCATGTGGCGAGCTGTCAAACAATGCCCCGTGCTTCTGACAGAAAATGACAACACAGGCACAAGAGAGACGAGGACGAACAGAAAACCCGGGGCGATCACACCGCGGACCTGACACTAAAAGTCAACTACAAATATTTGAAGTTTGTACATATGGTGACAACAGTATGATATATTTGTTATACTTTTTTAAAATTTTAGTAGTTGTAAGTTTATAGTTGTTGTCAATTCTAAGCATTCAGAACATTTGTCTGTCACTCAGGTGAAGCATTGCATTAGCAGTGCAAAGGTTGTGGGTTTGATCCCAGAGAACACATACTGATAAATGTATACCTTGAATACACTATAAGTTGATTTAAATAAGTGTCTGCCAAATGTGTAAATGCATTTTACTTTGTGTTGGGTGTATTTCATGGTACTACTGCAAATCCCTTATACCCCTGTCCCATAAGATGTTATCTTTTTAAATGCCATCTCCATGTTAGCTGGAATGCCATATCTTGCTTAATGCTTTTGTTTTATCGGTTGAGTCACCCCTTTTTTTTAAACCTACTATAAACCTAGTATGCTTAGTTAGTCTAATATACTAGTCTAAATATTAGTCTAAATTACTAATATACATCTCACAATGTATTCTTGGTTGAACATGTCTGACATTTGTTGTGTTCTTTATTATAATTCTTTTTTATTATATGTAAAGCTGCTTTGAAGCAATGTAACGTTGTGAAAAGCGTTACATAAAATAATAGTAAATTTAGGAACGAATAAAGGTATACTCTGCAGAGCTTGCTGAATGTTATATTTTACAAAAAATATCCCATTAAAATCTATTATCAGTCCATCAAGAGAAGTCACTCAAATTGTGTTAAACTTATGTTGGTCCAGGGTCAAATATCTTTTAAATTGATACTACGGCTTTGTTCACTGTCAAACCTTGTACTTTGTGAAGTGTACAAGCCTAGACCAATCTACCTTTAGGAAACTACCTTATGACTTTTTACACCTTCTTCAGGTTTGATTGGGGTTGTTTTCTCCAGTCCAGGTGTTAAACATGGAGTTTTACCTCTAGCTTCTTTTACAACTAATTTATCATCAATCATCAATATATATTTTTGATGGAAATCAAAATTCATGCAGCAGATGAGTCATCTCCTGTTTCCACTTTTTATCAGTAATTTATTGCCTTGCCATGGCAACACTGTTTGAGATATTAAACAATTGTAGCACATTGTATTAAACAACCCTTCACATTGTAGCTTTAATGTCTTGGTATAATATAATAAAAAAAACACCTGAATGTGGTTTTAAAGTTTGACATGTTCCCATGGCACAATATTTAAGCTATCACTTATCCAATTTGCCCAGACCTAATGGCCGACAACTCTAAAGTGTTTCTGAACTCTGAACTCTCAAAAACTTTTTAAGCATGTTAAGGGACCCAAAGACCAAAAAAAAGAAATCCTAAGAAAAACAATAGGGCCCTTCATTTTTAGCATGCACTTGAATTAACAAATTCTGTTCCTCATCATTTGTGTAGCCACATTTAGTGATATGCTGCACACAAACTATCTGCCTGATTAAATTGTGTGACTTTATTATGACAGCTATTTTTACAATGAAATTGTACATTAATAGGTTAAATAATAAATGTGTTTATGTCTGAGATTCAGGCCAATTTAAAGTCAAACAAACAAATACAGATACGAAAATGACACATTCAGTGGTGGCTTGACAATAGGGAGCACTGGGGCACCACCCCCATCACGTTATCCAGAGAAGGCAGCTATTTACAACCCCAATTCAAAAAAAGTTGGATGCTGTATAAAATGTAAATAAAAACAGAATATATCCATATTGCATTCACACTAGAACATAGATAACATATCAAATACCGAAAATTAGACATTTTACTATTTCATGCAAAATATTAGCTAATTTTAAATTTGATGACAATTTTACACTAACCTGTAAAATTTATTAAAATCTGTGTTGGAGAAATTATTAGAACATTAAAATGGTTTCCAAATTCCCCCCAAAATGTAAATGGAATAGAGGACAATTTTTGAAATTAGAAAGTTACAAACACAAGATACAAATGGCAGATGTTCAAAATACTCTCAACATGCTAGCATTACACCTTTCATACTGTTATTTTAGATTTTTATCTAAGCTTTATTTTTAAAGCTTTATAACGAATTTATTTTCTGGTTTTGGTTCCTTGCCACTTTTGCCCTGTAATCATCTAACTACAGTCCTAAAGATTTCTTTTTCCTCACATTCTCTTTCATTATGCAGCATTCAGATATTTTACATTGCAAATCCCTGTTCTATAAAAGTCCACCTTCTTGTAGGTCTTGTAGTGCCATCTCCATGTAAGCTGGAACAGCACTTCTTGCTTAATGATACCCGTCATCTATCATGTTTGACTAAATGTCGCATAGTCTCAAAAGTACGTCTAAATACATTAGCCTTTTATAGACCACTGAGATAGGTATGGGCATGCAATGACAGGTATTTCTAATGCATGTTGATTTATTCAAATGGTCCAAATGTGTTGTAGTTCAGTCAACTCTATATTCATAAACCAATTACAATCTTAGTATCCCTAATTAGTTTTACCAATATACTAATTTAACTTCTAAAGAACAATAAAAAAATACTATGTATTCAGTATTGAGCGTTATACGTTTTTTTACGTATTTTTATTTTAAAAGCGTATTTTTTTGTTTTCTGTGTTTTAATTTTCATTATATGTAAAGCTGCTTTGAAATCTACAATGTAACTCTTGTTAGTCAACCAAGAAGACATCCTCAGAAACAATCACTGAGTTCCTTTAGACAGAGCATTTCCTAAATAGGAAAAATAGAAGACCTTTCTAAATAACATTATACTAATAATAGTACTTTCATAACAAATACCAGTACTTTGTGATTACATAGCAACTGCAGATATTTTTATTAAAGATCACCATCTTAGTAGTCAAACCATAAATTACAGACAAGCTAACTTTACTCTTTGACTGTTTGATGCCACTGTTGTACTGTTTTGGGTTTTAGTAATTCAAGAATGTTACATCACTGACCAAGCCAAAATTACCCTTATGTAAATGAAAAAAATGATTATCTGTGAAATTACCAACTTGGTACAAAATCCAGCTATAAAATCTACAAAAACCCATGATGTTGTTCATAAAGGTGAACACTAGCTTTAATGCAACTTTTATACTTTCAGTTAAACAAAACTGAAAGTCCAAGGATACTGTGTTTTAAAAACAAAACTAGGGTATCTTTATCAGTCCAATAAGAAGTCAGGTCTTTGGTAACCAAACAGGCTGAAGTCTCCCTGGTAACGAGCAAAAAGGCGATGAACATCTCGTTTGTTGATACCAGTGAAATAATGTTCCACCTTGGTGCGATTATAGCGGGTTATCCCTGGCGGAATGTTGGGATATGACACCAGGTCAGCGATACCAGCAGCTTTTAGGATATATGGAGCATCACGCTCAAGTGTTTCATGGTGTCCCACAACATTGTAGGAAATATCACAAGGAGCACATAGGTCAGTATACGTCAGCCAGTGAATAATGTGGTCACCAAACTGCCTGTCCAAGTGTTGGTGACCTGCCTTATCCCCCAAGTACCGTACAAAGTCTTCAAAATGTAAACCCACACTTTCACCATCCTGGTGACTTCTGCGGTATTTTCGAATAATGGCTGGGGCAATATCATGCTTGTACCAGGGTTCAAATCGTGGGTTCTTCACAAACTTGTCCTTGAAAGCCGATATGAGACGCTCAAACGGGTCTCTTACAATAAAGAACTTGAAATAGGAATTTAATCTGTGAAATAAATAGGAAAACAAGGTCAGAATAGCAATATCATAGTTCACTGATTCTTAGAATAAGAAACAAATCATTTTACCTGTTACCAGTTTTGAAAATGGCAACATTTCCAGAATTTAATCAAATACTAGAATGATTCTAAAACAAAAGTTTGCTGTAGGAATGCACAAAAGCTCAAATTCTCAATCAACTAGTTGGTGTGATGGAAACTCTGTATAATTAATTAGACAGCATACACAAGCTCCTGGTTAAATGGAAGGATCATAAGCACAGCCTCTATGGGGTTACCCTCATTGCTGTGCATTAGATACTGTAAATACTGTAATAAATACTGTATGTGCACAAAAGTTTGTTGATTTTTTTTTCCAACAGTGTCAGGAACACAGTCCTTTAGCAGTAATGAATCTGTGAATTCTGCATAATAACGGTAACACTGCTCACAGCAGACAGTCCTGTGATGATGCCTTTATTCACTGCTTAATGTGGTGGAACCTTAAATAAGTGAAATTATTTTAGAAATTGGACATCTAGTCAACTGGTCAACTATTCTGGCAGATTCATAGTTTGTAGCCAAGACATCAAAAACTACTCTGGCTTGGGTGAAAATAGCACCTAAGTTTATAGCATTCAAAACAAAACTGCTATTAAAACTAAAATAAATTATACTCTGACAGCGAGCAACACTAGAGATATACTAGTAATACAAGGAGTTGATACTACTGTAGAATGCACCTATGAAATGTACTAAAGTTGTCACTCCAGGTTACCAGAGTTGCACATGACTGTGTGAGCCTTACAGTTTAGCGTAAGCTTACAGACTGTCCTGACACACAGCTAATAAACACTCTCATAATTATCAATCAAGCTGTCTACACTGCTTAATAACTGTTGTTTATTTTTCCCATTATAACTAAAAACTACACTGCACAATTCTTATCTTTGCACTCTTAAAAGGAGTGCTTCATTTCACGGCACTCACTTGCAATGCATATTGGGGGTTACCCAGAATACATTGTAAGCAATTGCCATGTTACTAGATACAGTGTTAGACGATATTTAAGCACTTATTTTAATGAGCCAGAGCAAAACAAAACTATATAAAATATAACAAAAATATAACGTGCATCTGGGGGTGAGACTTAAACCAAGCTAAAACAAGTAACTGTTACTGATAGGCCTATAAACTAAATGAAATTACTATGATTTGCCATTGCATTCATGCACACAACATTTGTCTTTTAAATCAAATAAATGGCGCTTTATTGCACCAATATGTGGGCAATTCCTTGCAATATAAACTTGCTGTCCGGTAGACTGTTTTGTTAATGAGTTCTCAGTTTAAGCAACATTTTATTTTTAACATAAAGCTTTGTACAAAATATTAAACTAATAGAACACATGTAAACCTTTGATGGATCTCTTCGTCGCTCATAGACGACAGGCGAGGTAAACCATTTCTTTCATGGTCATGAACCAGGTTATCTGGTATAATGTCAACCTTTGAGAACTTTCCTAAAAGAGAAAAAAACAGTTAAAATATTGTGCTGAATTGAAGGCATTTTATTTGGATCACAAAGCCCTATGCTTCAGTCAGAATAAGCCTACCTATTTCTACATTTATCAAATGTACATTATTTTTTTTTACTTTAAGACATTTCTTACCATTGAGAACAATTAGGACCTTCTTCCATTGTGTGTTACCCACTTTAGGTGTCTGGCAGAAGAGAATCTTGTGTTTGTCACACACAAAAATGCGATCCAAGACAAATTTGTTCACAGTCGTATGTGTGTAGTTCCACAAAGACATATTTCTGCAAACAGTTGATAGCAGCTCCAAACGCTTTTCATTCACTGACTGCCAGTCATTGGGCTCCATCACAGAGGGATTAACTGATGACTGATACCCACATAAAGCATAACACCATTGACACATGAAAATTTATGACATTCAAAAAGCATGTAATACGTGTTTTAATGTCCTAAGCAATGTTATATCTCAGAGGGAAGAATTTTAAAATTTAATATTTTAAAGAAATAAACACAGGTAGAACAAGCAGACACTTTCTTTAACAGTCTTACCACTATATGTGACTGTGATGCTGCCTTGTCTGGCTGCTGGGTTGAAGGAAGTTTAATTCTCCTAACAGATGGCATGGTCCAAGCAAACATCTCTGTCCTCCCTACAGTCAAAATAAATAAGTCATAAAGGTAACAAGGACAACTCTTAAGGAAGATTGGGAACAATAATTTTAAATATGAATGTTAATAAATATGAAATAAAATATAGGCACATTCAGCCCATTCCTCTGCAAAGAAACATCAAATATAGTAAACCCATACCATCTGGCATTTTGAAGCTGAGGTTAATAAACTTGCTGACAAACAATAGGATGAGCAGCACCCAGCCGCAAGCGCCAACCAGCAGCCAATGATGGCGCATTACTGGCCTATGGACATGCCAATAAAGCCTGAAAAAAAATACAATATATATTTACTCCATCAATATATATATATAGTCTATAATTAAGCAATATTTACTCTTGGTAGATGTCAGACCTGGACTTGACTTGTTAAATCAATTTATTTATACAGCCAATGTGCTGTATTCAAGTATTGAACTTTAACAGTAATTACAATTATTCTTACAATAAAGGTGACAAAACAGTTATTAACAAACATGTCTCGGTTATGTACGTAATCCTTGTTCGACCTCGACCTTAGCACACCCTTTGACACCATTGACCACAACATTCTATTAAATAGACTTGAAAATTATGTTGGTATAAATGGAACTGCACTGGCATGGTTTAAATCATATTTATCTGACCAATTCCAGTTTGTTGCTGTGAGTGAAAAGGTGTCATACTGATCACCAGTTCAGTATGGAGTACCGCAGGGCTCAGTGCTTGGGCCTCTACTTTTCACCCTGTACATGCTACCTCTAGAAGCAATTATTAAAAGACATGGAGTTAGTTTTCATTGTTATGCTGATGTTACTGAGCTGTACATTTCTTCTAGGCCCAACGAGATGCATATATTCACCAAATTAACAGAATGCATAGTCGATGTCAAAACTCGGATGGCTAGCAACTTCCTACTACTAAATTCAGACAAAACAGTGGTTTTTATTATTGGACCATAATCTTCCACACAGAACAACCCAGAACACTGTCTCATTCTTGATGAATGCACTATAAAGCCTGCTTCACTAGCCAAGAATCTGGGTGTCATTTTTTATAGCAATTTGTCCTTTGAACACTGCATGTCCAATATTGGTAAAACTGCATTTTTCCATCTCAAAAATAAATCAAAACTACAACACATGATCTCCAGGTCAGACACAGAAAAATTAATTCAAGCATTCATGACATCAAGGCTTGATTATTGCAATGCCCTACTTGGTGGCTGCCCTGCAGGATTAATACAAAAACTCCAGCTGGTTCAGAATGCAGCAGCCAGAGTTCTCACGAGAACACGTAAGCATGACCATATTAGCCCAGTTTTGTCCACACTGCACTGGCTGCCTATCAAGCATCATATAAACTTCAAAATTTTGCTGATTACCTACAAGGCTCTGAATGGTCTAGCTCCTCAATATATAAGGAAGCTCCTCTTTTATTACAGTCCTTCGCGTTTGTTGCAATCTGAAAATTCTGGCAATTTAAAAATACCCAGAATTTCAAAATCAAGCGCTGGTGGTAGATTCTTTTTCGTAGTTGGATTTATTACTCAGATCCCTTAAGAAATTATTAGACTGCATTAATTAGGTAAACCAGAACCGGGGACACTTCTCATAGGTACAGATGTACTGGCTTCACCCTAAAATGGTCTGTCTTTCATTTCCTCAAGGTAGTCATCTGGATCCAAACTTTGAGACCAGGTGATGGAGCACACGAATGGTACAACCCCTGAGGCAGATCATTGGAATTTGATGGACTTCTTTAGTAAACTTACCCTTATAAACCTACCTCCAGTATAGTTAGTTTCAATACTTTGTTCCCTGCATAATCAAAGGAGTGTGCTGTTATAGCTATAATTAATAACATTATGCTTCTGGTTTTAACATATTATGCTTGTAACATTACACTATTTCTGTTGGTAACATTTCTCAGTGCCTGACATATTGTCAGATGTAATTAGACCCGACAGTTTCTTCTTAATAAATATCTATAAATCATTATAATCAACTCTCCGTCCGTATCTAAGAAAGTTACCAATTGCAGCTTTAACATGCCAGAGGAGAACTGGCCCTCCCCATTAAGCACTGGTTTCTCCCAAAGTTTTTTTCTCCAGCTATACACCATGGAGTTTTGGTTCCTTGCCACTGTCGTCCTGTTGGCTTGCTTACATCTAACTTAGCTTAGGTAAATTATTAATATTGCTTCTAGCTATATGATATAATTACAGTCCAAAAGACACTTCTGTTTTGTTACTTCTTTGTCTCAAGTTGTCTCACATTCTCTTTCATTATGTCATTTTCAGGTATTTCTATTGTATATATTGTATGTATGCATTTTACCTTGTGTTGTGTGTATTTCATGGTACTACTGCAAATCCCCTATGCCCCTGTCCCATAAGATGCTATCTTTTCAAATGCCATCTCCTAGTATGCCTAAATTAATTTGTCTTAATATACATTTCACAAATTATTTGCAATGATACCATGTAATCTTTGTTGAGCATGTCTGACATTTGTTGTTGTAAAAAGCTCTATATAAATAAATTGAATTGTTCCCTGATAGAGGGAATCAGACGTTTCAATGACGACACTAGGGGTTAATTCTTGGGAGCCCAATCACCTTTGATCTTTGTATAAAAAAGGCCAATGAAATTGGCAAATGAAATTTGCATGGCAGTCTCCGCCCCAGATATCCAGGCATGTAAGCAGGATGGCATGCAACATGACACATCGGAGATGCGTCATGACTCACAGCGGTGCAGTTCAGTGCTGTGTCATGAGGGACACAACTTCTTGTTCCCTCTATCAGGGAACAAGGGTTGCATATTTAACTGAGTCACTCAGTATTGTGTCAATGAGCAACGTAAACAGGAGCAGGCAATGACCAATAAGCTGTGGCCAGTCGCTGAGCAGAAGCCGGGACAGCTTCCCCTCTTCTGTTGATGAGGGGAACACTACAGAGAACACTGACTTCAAAGGAGGAGGTGACGAGCGAGTGTGACATGCGACATGACCGCACACCACCTTGGTGAGTAAGCCACTATCGCTGTGTTGTCCTTCTGGAGCAACACATGCCTGCTCTGGATCAAAGGTAAGAACCTCAGCAGGGCAAACAAGACTGTCTCATCTCCAGGCAATATAGGCCTGCCAATGCAGGCGGTGCCCTGTCCAGAGCGCCGACCTTGCATGTTCATTGTACATGTGTCCCAGCCCATGGGTGTATCCGCGTGAGCATCCTGAAGGACAGTCTGTGGAGTGCTCGATCCAGGGTACATAGGTCTAGGATTGGCAGCATACCGCTGTCAGTGAACGACTCTGAAAAGGGGCTCAGGCCTGCTTGGGAGATGGGCGCAACGAGAAAGATAGCTGTCTATATATGAGTGTATATATATAAAATAACACACACACACACACACACACTGAAATGTATTATGTACATAAAGACAAAAATGAAAACATAATGTGCTTGGAGACCATTTCAGTAGCTGCTGAAAACAACTTCAGTAGCTGCTACAAAACAACTTTTAGCGTGCCTCTCTGACACTGTGTTTTACACTAACTATTTTAGGTGGTTAAATAATTTTAATCTCATAAAAAAGCATTAGTATTGTTTTCCTAATTGTAAACAATAGGTTTAGATTAAAAGTCTTATCTATCCCACCTCACCTTCTTCACCACAACCTACCAATATGACAGATGTAGCTGGTCTCATGTGTACAGTAACACACATTTTACAATATATTTGATACATCTTATATAGCGCCTTGCAAAAGGATTCAGACCTTGACCAATTCTCTCATACTAATATTATACTGAAATGTTATTCTGGTATTTTAAAAGAATAAAATTCAAAATTATTTACTATAAAATGATATTATTTTTGCTAGGAAGTATTTTTAGAAAAAATAAAAAGCTGAAATATCTTGCTTGCATAGATATTAAAACCCTGTGCTGTTGAAGCTGGCAGGTCACACCAATAAAAGAAATTGCCCTAACAAGGATGCAATTGCTTTACTATTGACCTACTATTGAATGGATAATTATCCATTTGTTAATCATTATAGTTGCAATCACATTTTTTTGGATTAAAAACATTGTTGACGGATAATTGGTCAGGCAAAGTCAAAACAACATTTCACAGAAGTAATAAAAATGCATAGATTAGGATAAGCGTACATAGTGAGCACTGTTGTATCAGGAAGTGGAAGTGATGTGCAGGCCCATACTTGGAATATATCCTCTGCATTGAATACTTCCAGTTAGTGTTTACACATTGGAGTAGTCAGTTACCACAGAAGCAGCACAACACCACTAAGGCACTGACAAGAAAATGCCGTCCCACAAAACAAAGCACTCTAACAAAAAGGAAACTTATGAGAGAAGTCGCAGAAAGGCAAGCAATTGCTTTACAGAGCTACAGATTTCAATGGCTGGAAATGGAGCAATGGTGCACCAGTCAAACCAGTGGTAAGAAAGCAGCTGTTACACAAAAAGTACAATCTTAAAAACGCGTCTGGAGTTTTTCAAAAAACGTTTTCAAAATCAAAAAAGATTTTGTGGTCAGATGAGTCCTGAGCTTTTTGGCCAAAACACAAAGTGTTATGTGTGGCACAAACCTAGCATATCCTATGTTTAAAACACACCATCCCTACAGTGAAGTATGGTGGTGGCAGCATACAGATCTGGACAAATCATCCAGGGGGTGCATTAGGAGAATTCTAATGTTAAAATTCTATTTTAAAAATTTTCTAGTGTCACAGCAGTCAGAGGTGGACTGAAAAAAGTGCAAATATAGCTGCAAACAGCGATGATGGGCTCAAGCACTACATTGTCATTGCCACCTAGTGCTTTTTAGAAAACGATACGTAGTTGTCCATTTAATTCTGAAAATAATGACTGATTGATTTTATTGATTTAATTGATTGATTTTAAAGCCTGTTGTGACACGCTTCCTGCTGCCAGTTGATGGTGCTATGGCAATAACTGTTAGATTATTTAGTTCCCCGCACTAATGAATATAGTCAACCCTTAAGGGTTAATGAGTTTAGACATCTCCTTTTGAATACCATATACTCTGTTGCATAGAGAAGTCTAGAATACACCCTGAAGCTGTTGTTTCTAACCATATATGGTAATAAAATATAACCCAGCTATTTGATTGCTTGAGACAGGTTTAGGTGCATTCTGTTCTGTTCTATATACTCTGCGTCTGTTGAGGAAATAAACAAGCTTGAGTCAACCACATTCTAGTGTCTGTGTCTCTTGCTCCCAGAAGGACTGCTGAAGGTACCTCCTCATGACATCCAATTGATCTGGTATTGAAGAAAATAGATGATATAAACACAGCAAACTAAATTATATTCTTACAGTGACTCACAATAGCCACATCACTTTCTCATATATCATATGAGGTACCATATATTGCCATAAATTGTTTGCATCACCATGGCAACAATGTTCAGGATATCTACAAATATAATTTAGCATCTTCAAACATATTTTTTGCTGTTTAAGCAAAGGCTATCCCAAGCAGCCACAGCTTATCTTAGACTTGTTTTTCCTTTGGGGTCAGAACTGCATAATACCAAATAAATAGATTATGATCAATAAAACAATAAAAGTAGAGAATTTTACAAATAAACAGAATGAGATCCACAAATACATGTTAGAAACTGCACAAAAAAAATCAAATTCACAAATAAAATTAAATTTGCAAATTAAAAAAATATAGTTTGGATATATACTATATTTTTATATCCAAATATAGCATTTGGATTTGTGCTCTGAGCTCTAGCGCAGAGCACAAATCCAAATGCGCATGGAGAGAGTCTTGAATGGTTCACACGTGATGGAGTTTGTTGAGTTCCGGAAATCAATAAAGACTAACACTAGACTGTTGGCGGTCATTTTTAAGTTCACAACGGTCACGTCCAGAGGAACTAAAACAACCAATAGGTGTTACGCAGGTAAAAGTTTCTTTGTCTCGCTCAACACCTTATTTGCATGTTTTCTGGCCGATGGCACATTTGCAAATATTAATCCAGATTATTGTAGAAAGACTATCATGCCTGTTATTGTTACACAACATACATAGTCTGATGGGAAATTAGAAGACAATTTGTAAGATATTAAATATAACAGAGTTTGAAATACATTAAGTTATTTTCTAATGCATGAATGCATGAATACAAACAGAACATCAATCTACAGAGTTACAGTTAAGATACATAGTTTTGTAGCCAGCATACAATGGGATATATACAAATTCTACAGTTTCTACAAAATCTACAGTTTAGGACACTTTAGTTAAGCAAGTTAAAGAGAGTGGTCTTGTGCCATGTGGTGTTACTGGAATTCCATGTGGTGCCCAGGGCATTCTTTTGAAGCTTGTGCAGGGTGTCAGAAACTGTCCTGTTGGTGTCAGAGGTGCTGATAGCCATCTGGAGGAGAAGTTTGCCTCCAGACTCTCTGGAGCCTAGGGTCTTTCACCCACACAAGGTTTGTAAGTCTTAGTAAAAGGGGTATTTGATGATCCATACATGATCCAAATATTAGGCCATGCCAGACACTAGTTCTTGCATCACGTCGGTTAGGTCTTATCCTATCTCGGTAGGGATGCACAGCACAGTGTCAGCAGCAGTCCTGATGGCACAGCAGGTGAATCCGGCATGATTGGCTTCCCGGCAGGTTGCTCTAGGTCTGTGTCGTGGGGAGTGGTGTAGACTAGCTGACACCCCCCTTTTGCAGTTTCAAGTGTAAGGAGGAAGTTCAGTTCTGATGAAGTTTTGGGCTTGTTGCCCTGGCTGGTGCAGGTCAGTCACTGTTGGATTGCTGACTGTGTCTTCATGGGATGATGTCCTTCATGTATGATAAGCGTGGGCTGCTCCATGATCTCTCTGGTGTTTGACTGTTCCTGGCTGGCTGTAACATCCTTTGACTCTATGCCAAAGGGTCTGGCACGGTGGTGCTGTGGTGCCCCCTCCAGGAGAGGATTGAATGAAAGGACTGTGGTGTTGAAACAGGCAGGATTTTAACAGTCTTCATAAAGCCAGCCCTGTGTTGAGTTCCACCGATGTTAGGTGGTCATTTTGCAGGAAAAGGCCATAGCACTTAGGTGGTGGCGCACAATGAGATGCAGATTCCTGAGAAAAGAGTTGTGAGTTGGAGTCTTCCTCTTTTTCAGCTTGTCCAGTTGTTTGACAAAGGCCCAAGGCTGGCTGTAACAGTTGTGTTGGGGCCGCTGGTGATCCACTTTGACAGTTGCTGGATGCTGGTCCCGGAAGCTGTGCACCTCATGGCTGGAGGTGATCCTGAGCAGGTGCAGGCTGTCATGTACAGTTACGCTGGACAATGTTCATACGTAACAGTCGCTTTGTAAGTATGTGCATGCATTGTGGGCTTTCACAGGATTTGTGATAAAAGTTGTGGCTAGCCTGTCTGGGTCTGTGGGGCCAGGTGATGTGTGTCTGCCCCCACCCCTTGGTGATTGTTGGCTGGTAAGGTGTGAACAGTGGGCTCTCAGCTTGGGACTCTTGGCTGGGGACCTGGGCCTACTGGTCAGGGGAAACACAGGTGGAGAAAGAAATGCACAAAGAGCCAGTGCAAGTCTGTACAGATTTAGTGAGCTAAATATATAGGCTATGTGCGGTGCATCTAAATGATGTGTACAGCTAGTGACCCAAACTAGACACCCATTATCCTGGCTGAAAGGCGGGTATGGATAATTAGTGTGAGTGGGCACAGGAAAAGACACTGAGTAAAACTGCTGATGTGCGGTAACCTCTGGGATCATTTGGTGATCTAGGCTATTTGGGTTATCAACGTTATTACTGGGAATTTTCCTGATGGTTCAGACAGGTTTAGTCTCTTATATGAAACAAAACAAAACAAAGAAAAGGAAGAAGGCAAAAAGAGGTTTCTTTCTTTTTCTTTCTCTGTGGTGTCTCTCGCAACTGAATAGGACTGCACCTTACTTATTAGGCTTGGGCGCGAATTGAGGTCTTCCAGGTGGGTACCAGTAGCAGGACCAACTCCCCTGACTTGTCAGGACAGACAGATCCACCATAGACAGAACTGTCACTTCACTACCCGAGTACACTTCATTACACTTCACTACTTGGGGAGTGTTATCTGGGGGAACACAAAGGCTGATCAAGGGTAAAATCAGTTAAGTCAATCAATGAATAACTGAAATAGAAATAGATAAGTAGTGGAAGGCTATGTCCTGAACACCTTGAAATGAGAAGGGCGACTGATTTGATTAAAGTTTAAATTTAATTAAGTCTATTTGATTAAAGTTTAAATTCAATCAAATACAAGATTGTAAGAAATAATGCGGGGGAATAAGAAAAGTTAAATCTGTAAACCAATAATATTAATTATCATTATTGTTTCAATAATAATAATTAATAGGCTAAGGTAATACAAGGTGGTAAAATGAAAATCTGGCAAAATAATTAAAACAGAAGCAATAAAACAAATTAAACAAAATACAAGGGAATAAAGAAGGAAGAGACTGACTGAAAATGCCCACAGGTGGCATGTTGCCCAAACAAAAAGAAAGTCAGGTGTAAAGAGATGAAACCCCAGTGTTAGACATACTGCCCTCTGGTGTAACTACGAGGCAATGCGCCTTAATCTGAACTTCCATTTAACCACATTCTACATGGAAGTTACTTTCATTTCAGATGCAGAGTTGCTATGACTACGAGTGTAATTTGATCAGGCTGGTCTTAGAGTTGGCGCCAGTGCGCTGCACACTGGTATGTGGCAGGTTTTCTTTGCTGCCTATTCTAGCATGCAGGTTACTGGAAGCTGAAGTGAACGGCTGCTCTGCCGTGATTAAACAAGTTAAGATAAAAAAACAGATTTTCTTCACTGTTGCATATTAATTATAACTTAATTATAACTCCCATTTAAATAGCAATCATCTACCGACTCGCAGTATCTTACTATCCACTCACGGGATGAGTGAGAAAGCACACATTAGTTAGCTACTCTAATGGTGGCTCCCGGGGAGTGAGAGCACAGGTCCTGGAACTCGCAGTGGCATCAGTCTAGCTCCAGTTAAAATAAAAGCATTACAAGATGAGGGAGGAACACGCTCTCTCTATCTTCTTCACACATAACCGAGGGTTTCTTCGCACAGTGACTGTTAAGGCAAATGTGAGGGGAACTATACTTTCATTCATAAAAGACGCAAGTTCAGTTGTACCTGTTTCGCTCTGAATAAACACGCAATAGAAACACATGAATTGTTACGGAGTCTGCTCACAAACAATGTTTGAAACCATAATTTACAAGGCCCTTACGATGTAGAAAGAGGAGCATCGCTCATATCTACATTTACACAACACTGTACTGAGATTCCTTCGTCAAAAACAGGTTAAACAATACTGCATTTTGGAATTCCTTTGCCAAAGCAGATTAATTCATTCTGGTACAGTTTGCAAATGCCGCCAGTCTGAGATTTCTTCGTCAGAGTAGATTAATGCATTAATTAATACTGAACAGGATTTCTTCGGCAGATCAGATTAACATTACACTGATAACATTTGAATATGCAAACATGCATTAAGCAACGCAATCTGTGTGAAACAGAAAGGTGATCATACAGTACATTCAACAGTCACTTATTTAAATATTTAAGATAATTTTTAAACATCTATTACACTGAATTATATATTACTGTATTTTATTATATATGTATTTTATCAAATACAGTAAGATCAGCAACAGTGTAGCTGTAAGTCCCCATGGTGTTCTCATACTATTTCATTCATTATTACTTATGTTATTTATAATGTGTTATTAGGATAAAACAATTTCTACACATACGGCAAGCCTGAAACAGAAAACAGCAATATATGCAAGTAATCTAATAGCAACATTATGGTAAACAAATGTGCACGCCATGAGATACATTTCATATAAACCATCCGTAACAGTCACATTTGTAACGCATTATTATGGCTGTTCAGAGCAAAGAAGTGAGATGACTTGTTGATCATGATTAGCATGGCACAAGTTGATTTCTTATGTAAAGTTTCAGGCTATTTGTATTAATAATTATTATATAATATAAATTATATTTTTAAAACATAAAATGTTACAGACATGACACAGTGATGAGGCATTGTGGCGTCCTAAATATAGCCCTTATAAATTCAAAAGGAAGTGCTGTTATGACAGTGTATTTATTTCTCCATCTTTTTGCAAATTGCTTATTGTTAAAATACAGTACACAAAGGGGGCTTCTGGCGCCTCTTTAGAAAGTATGAAATATGCTTCGTTAAAAATGTAATTTTATCATTGTTGCTCACCTCATATGTGGTGCCCTCATAAACAAGGTAATTTTCTTAATTTCAAGTACAGAACATTAATACAGGATAATACAGACCTAAATGGACAAATTTTAAAAGGGTTTTGCTCTTTTGGTAAACTCTTTTCATGTTGAAGTTGACATTTGCAAGGAATTACTCATTTATTAAATCTGAGTACCCTTTCTAATTGCAGAAACGTATGATTTTGCCCAGTTTGACTTACTGGATGGAAATTGTGCTTTATTCGCAAATGTTTCATGCGATGTTTCACTGCCAATTCAGTTACATTTGCAACTTTGGATGAAAACATATTTGTAATGTGTTATTGCTGTTTTCAGCTGTGCAATTTGTATATTTCTGTTAACATGTCAAAAAACGTGGTATTGGGTTTCATGATACTTCAGGCCTAGGCCTATATTCTAAAGAAGAAACTATAGTTAAGTGCTTACTTGAATTATTGTTATATTCCTTATTTTTACATATTACTTCACTGTTCAGTGGTACAAGTAAATAAAATTCTAACAGTTATTGTAGGCTGCAAAGTCACTACATATTTAGTACATGCTTCATTTTAAATTGCAAAACAAAAACTGATTTATAATTCACGATCAACATGTAATAACTATATATATATATACAAAATCACATTTCCCACCTTTTATTTCTGATTTATTAACCATATGACCAAAAATGTTTTATGATTTAATATTTTCATTATATACTGTATACGGATCATTCGACTTACGTTCCCTCCTCCAAAATGCCAAAATGCCACACAGTTAACGGTTATTACTAAACAAGGTCATAAAAATAGTTTTTTATTTTATCTATACAACAGAATGTAACGGATTTCATATGATTGCATGTTAAATCGTATTACCATAAAAGTATTTTTAGTTTAGTTTAAATTAATCACAAACCCCGCTTACAAGCTCATCGTTGAAACAAAGAATATCGTACAACAATATTAAATCAAATCAAACCCAACCAAACATATCGACCAAGCAGCGACAGTATTTATATGGCCACAGCAAGCCAGGCCTACAACTTATTTAGAGCCCATACCTGCCGGTTGTCACATTCAAAACAGCACAACCCGAACCTTTAAATGCAAATCAGAGAAAACACTCTGTGTCTTCTGTCATCTCCTTCCATCGAATTGCCCAAAGTCATGAAGTGTTAAATCCTCTCGAGATTTTTGTCCCAAGCAACGCCATGATGCAATATTGTCTTGTGTGCAAGACCTTCTGTTTTCATGACACAATATCCTCAAACTAACCACGCCCTCTACTGGATTTCACGCCCTCTACTGGAAGTTGTTATTAGATTGGACTCAACTCTTGACATTTGAGCTTCCCTTCAATCTTAATCGGAATACAGTAAAAATATAGATACAATTAAATATAGTGTCCAGAAAAAACCTAAAACCACAATGTTATTCGATATATAGTATCTTTAAATCCAATGAGATATCAGGCGAGTTGATCACAGTTAGGGAGTGTCGCGAAAGTACAAAACGTACTGTTCGTTTTTTTTTCTAAATCCGCTTTTTCTGTGACGGCATTAAACGTGTATCTACAAATTCAGTTTGTTGTATTTTTTTGAAGTGATAATTTAATTAGAATGCACCTGTTGTTGTTTTGTTAAATGTTCCTTGGATGAATTTTATGAATAAACAATACAAATGAATTTATAACATGCACAATTTTAAAAGCAACCATTTAATAAGCTTTATATACTTTATAATATTTGAATATAACATCTACAGATGCTTACAGACTTTGATTTCTCATTATGTTGGCTTGAGAATAACAACATTTTGTTAACTGATTTTAAAATACTGTGACGAACGCTGGGGACTTCTTTTTTGTGTTTGGCTTTGGCCCCGCCTGTATGAACCTTTTGCAGCATGTTCTCTTCTTTTCGACGGAGTTTATAGATAATTGAATTCACCTGGATGACATTTAAGGAGAACAGGTGAGCAGAGCGGGGCTCGGAGAGAAACGTCACTGGCCTCTTGTGCTCAGGGAAAAAACGCTTTGTGTTGTTCGAGACCATAAGGGTTTGTCAGGCAACGAAGATAGCTAGATAGTCTGAATTTGTGTAGTTAGATAATGGTGGGGAGGGTTTAGGAGTGCTGGCCAAATCTCCCAGGAGCATTTCAAAGAAACTGCGTGGCGCAGAGAGGGCTCATCAGTATTACAAATAGTGTAAAGACTAATAAATACCGGTGACGTTGCGATTGATTGCTGTGACTGCGGGAGTGAGAATAAAGTGAAGAAGAGTGCGTGCTTTTGTGGAAGATATCTACGGCACAGCTGATTCCTTTTCCTAGACCCCGGGGAGGGGGGGAATTTTCATGTGTTGTGTGCATGAGTGAGTGTGTATGTTGTAGTCGTGAGCTTTAAATTTTATACGAATTTTATACAGGATTACTCTGTGTACGGAACTTGGGAGGCTCTAATCTTTGCAATTTTAAACGGATTGTTGATCACGATTTCTAGTGTGCCGTGTGGGGATGGGAATAACCACTAGAGTGCAGTGTAGTGCAGTGCTAAGTCTCACGTGTGTAGCGCCATTCTAACAGGTAACAGTTTTCTATATATAATTGTGATTGTGATGGTTTTCAATAAAGTCCTGTTATGTACAATCTGTCCTCCATTAATTTGATTAAACCTCTAAGTTAAACAAAAGTTAAAATATTATTCTTCGTTACACCTTTGCATACTTATTAGTGTATGGGATGTATTTTATGCCAATAAAAATGAATGCAAACTTAAAGTAACAAAAATAATGTGAAAGATAAACACTGAAAATAAACCTAATGGTTTTCAAACTAACCGTATTTTCCTTTTTCTGCAAATTATCATTTATGAATGCACTGACTGTCAGGAACGGTGAGAGAACCCAAATGCAGATCAGCTTTTAAATATTAAACTTTATTTAAAACTCATGAGGGTGCAAAACAAGAACCTAAACAAGACTACCGATTACAAAATCTGAACAAGAGTAGATAAATTTATATAAAGTTGAGCACAAAAACAAGACTCTTAATCACCAGAAACATCAGGAACAAGAACCAGGAATTAAGGAACATTTGGTATCAGTATCACTGTACTGTTTGTTCTGTGTAGTGACTGTAAATTACTTATTTAAAAGGCCAAGCCCCGAAGGGGCATAGCCCCTGTTGTTTTTGTGTTTTTTCTTTATTAGCGGTGCTTGCGAAGCAAAGTCATGCTAGTATCATGCTAAATCATGCTAGCATTATGTTGAAATGTTAACTTTTTTAAATATTCCTGAATTTTGCCACGGCAAGCACCACTCACATTTTCTTCAGAAAAAGTACTTAGTTATTATATAAAAATTATAGTTATTATTATTCCTGACTGTAAGTCAGATGTAAAAAATTTATATTTTCGTTCATAAGAGGTCCGATTTGGCACTGATTTTCATTAAAGGAATTTTACAAATACTTAATTGCTAGAAAGACTAGAGTCATGTGATCAATCACATTAAAACACATTAGTGTTCCTGTAGCTCAGTAGTTAGAGCATTGCGTTACCAGCGCAAAGGTTGTGGATTCGGGGAGCTGAAAATAGTTAAGCTTAACTCCCCTTAACTTTTCCCATTGTCTCTAGGGTAGTGCTTAACAGTATGGATGCAATATATTTTTGGCCACATGTAGATTCCACGGCGCTGTTCCGAGTTTTCCAGCTGTCAATCATTCACTCCTTTTACAAAGAGGGCACGTGTTTAATGAAACATTCTGACATTGTTACTTATTGCTTAAATATTTTTATTGCAGGACGTTTCTTCACCTCAGGTGACCTCCATAATAACAGTTCAAAAGCCGGCTATCCCAGGAAACTGTTAAGATGCAAATGTGTATTGAAAGAAGGGATTATTTATATTTTGAATTGTTTCTACAGTTAAATGTAGTCATTACAAAAACATTAAATATGATTCTATCAATTAAGTAAAAACAATGTAGTGTTCAATGCCTTTATTGTGTTTTCAATCACTAAAGCAAGTGTTTGTGTAACATACAATTGTATTTTATTATATTTATTTATTGTATATTTTTTGAATTGTTTGTCAAATTAAATATTTGGTCATTGATTCTTTGCTCTATGATGAAATGTAACAAATCTAAATTAACAGTATAAAAGCGTATAGTATAGCTTATGGCGCAGTACAGGCACAGTTATGGCACATGTAGTTACTGTTTGTGCAACACTACTAAATACTAATTATTTGATGGTACAGTAAGTCAAAAGTCCCACATTTAACTTATGTAATACAAAACATACATGACTGTATGTGAATGCCCTAATTTCTGTTTTATGTGGAATGCCCAAGAAACTGTATTTTGACAAATATGTCACTGTATCTGACAAATGTCACTTTCATTTTACAGAATATTTGTTCTTCTTTACAGTCTATTACAATATGGTAAATAATTTAAGAGTAGTGATGATTAGGTACAGGTTGTTTGCTGTTTTATTTCAGCTGTTCTATTCTAAACACTTTCTAGGTTATTAGCATGAAATAAAAATTATACCCTGGGAAAATCAAAGTGTCCTTCTGGAGAGGTCCAAAAGCAGCAAAGCCAGCTGACTGCAGCCCCTTCATCTTCATCCTCATCATCAACTCCCACTGCTAGGCCACTAGTCTCTCCAAGCTTTTTCCTCAAGTCACCCAGGTAAATAATCAGAAATTATACATTTGACAATAAAAATGTTTTCACAATAGTGATTTTTACAGCCTGTTGATGTTTCTCATTCCATAGTAATGGAGGACGATTTGTCTCCATCCAAATGTCCCAGATTTGGTAAGTGATCCAGGAGGCTGCATTTTTAGGGGCCAAGCACCAAAGGTGCAAAGGCACCTATTGTATCCATTAGATTTCTTATTATTAGGGGCCAAGCACCAAGCTCTTGAGTCTATGGCAGCCCATAGAACCCCTTGCGGGAAAGTTGTGAAATTTGGCACACTGATAGAGGACAGTCCCATCATTAACTGTAGCAAATTTGAAGTCTCTAACTTAAACTATCTAGCGCCACCACTTGTCCAAAGTTTCACTCATGTTTATGCTAATAACTTTTGAACCTTAAGGGCTAGAAACAAAATTCTTTTTTTCTTCTGATTCCTTGGCTCAAGACAATTTGATTGCAATTTGATACTTTTTCAAACTTCTCCTAGGCTGTTGCTCCAATTTTTACAAAAATTTAACCAGATCATCTTCAGACCATGCAGACAAAAAGTTATGGAATTCTTTGTTGATTTGTCAAACCGTTCTCAAATAACGTGCAAACAAATTCGACGAAGAGCACATGAAAATGAGAAAGTGAGGTTTTATCTCTGCAAAGGTTTGGCGTATTGAGACCAAACTTGGTGTGTGTTGTAACAAACCTGACCTGAGGCTACCTGCAGTGTTTTGGTGCAGTGCCACCTAGTGGTCAGGAGATATGAAAAATGGCTATTTTAGCATATAACTTCTGAATGTGAAAGTCGATTAAACCTCATTGCATCAAGACGAACCATATCCAATTTTGCAATGTCAGCCAATTTTGGGCGTCTGCCATTTTGAATTTTGTCAAAAAATGCTATATTTTACGAACGCATTG
The DNA here is from genome assembly GCA_036877525.1 of Chromobotia macracanthus. NCBI lineage: Eukaryota > Metazoa > Chordata > Actinopteri > Cypriniformes > Botiidae > Chromobotia > Chromobotia macracanthus. Next base: position 1,758,725 of record JAZGTH010000026.1, read on the forward strand.
GCGTATCCCTACAAAACTCGGTATGTCTTTGGCACCATGCCCTGACAGTACTCAGAGTTTGGGGGCAGCGCCACCTTGTGGTCAAGTTATAATGAAATTATATTTCTTGGGTCATGCTGAGAACTTTGATGCCAATTATGCCAAAATTGGCCACACTTCCTTCCTGCCATTTTGATTAATGTCAAAAACCTACTTTTTCAAACTCCTCCTAGACCGTTAGTTTGATTTTTTGTTAGTCTGAATTTGACTTGGATCATCCTCAGACCATGCTGGCAAAAAGTTTTGGATTTTGTGTTGATATACAAAACGGTTTCCGTTTAGCACATCAACGAATTTGCTGGAAAGAGGCCAAACTGCATCTGAGGTTGTATCTCTGCAAAGCTTTGATATATTTACACCAAATTTCGTATGTGCCATTGTGACCTCACACTGACCACAGCACATGTATTTGGTAACAGCTATACACCTATAGGTCAAGAGTGATAAACCATTATTTATGAAATCTACAAAAATGCTAATAATTTTTGTTTGCATTAGTTAATTAAACTGAAAAAAATAAAAATCTAAAAATATTCCTTTGGTAATGCTAAGAACATACATATCAATTATGCAATAGTTGGCCGAACCTCCTGTCCACCATTTTGATTTAATCAAATCGTTATTGCCCATAATTGCTGCTTGCAGCTATATTTAATATTGTGTCTGTTATGTTGAGAATGATCTAGTTCAAGCGGTTTATGAACATTAAACTATTGTAAAACTATTTAAATTACAATACACTTGCTTTATTTTTAGCATCACCTGCAGCCACTGGATTTGCAGTCTCGTCTACAGCAAGAGGTGAATTCCCACATCAGTTTGCCTTTTTCCAGCTTTCTTCAACACTAAGTACTGTGAGTGAAAGAACAAAGGTCTGAAGAGTTTCTGTTGGATGCAGGCAATTCAGTTCATACAGGCACTAATGTGTGTAACATACCTGTCTCATACTGTCATGTCAAAACAATGAGGACACCCTGTGAAAGCATGTGTATTTTGTAACGTTTTTTAATATATGGTTATTTAGTCTCAATTGTAACAATACAGAGAGATTAAAGTAATATAACTAAACAATTAAAACTGAAGAAAAGTCTTTTCAAGATCTTCTGTAAATGTAGTTCTACAAAAATGCCTATTTTAACTGAGGAAAAAGATAGGACATCCTAGCCCCTAATAGCTAGTGTTACTTCCTTTGGCTGAAATAACTGCAGTGAGACCCTTCTTGTAGCCATCTACCAGTCTCTGACATCGGTCTGAGGAAATTTTACGCCACTCCTCAATGCAGAATTTTTTCAGCTGTGATATGTTTGAGGGGTTTCTTGCATGTACAGCCCTTTTCAAGTCACCTCACAGCATCTCAATGGGATTCAGATCTGGACTTTGACTTGGCCATTCCAGGACTCTCCATTTCTGCCTTTTCAGCCAGTCTTTGGTTGATTTACTAGTATGTTTTGGGTCATTGTCATGTTGCATGGTCCAGTTCCGCTTCAGCTTTAATTTTCTAACAGATGGTCTCATGTTCTTCAAGCACCTTCTGATACACAGTAGAATTCATGATTCTATAATGGTGAGCTGAGCCCATGCAAGTTAAACATATGCAGTCTCTTTCTGATTGTAGAGGCATGCACTTTTACATCAACAGTAGCCAGAGCCTGCTGTAGGTCCCGAGATGACATTTTAGTGTTTTTGGAGAACTCTTTTAGCATCTTGTGGTCTGCTCTTGGGATGAACTTGCTGGGACGACCAGACCTGGGCATGTTGGCAGTTGTTTTGAAAGCCCTCCACTTGTAGATGATCTTCCGGACAGTGGAATGGCTGATTACAAAACCTTTTGAGATCTTTTTAAATCCCTTACCAGACTCATAGGATGCTACAATTGTTTTTCTGAAGGCCTCTGATAGCTCTTTTGCTCTCACCATGGCGCTCACTCTCACTTCAACAGTCAGGAGCACACCAAACTAAATGTCTGAGGTTTAGATAGGGCAAGCCTTATTTAAAATACTGCGTAACGGTCTACTAATTATGTGCACCTGGTGTGATACACCTGTGTGTGATTTGAGCCATTTTAAGAGGGAATACATGTGAGGGTGTCCTAACTTTTACCTCAGTTAGAATTTGCGTTGTGTGGAATTACATTTTACAGAAAATCCCCTCTTCAGTTTTAATTGCTTAGATACATTACTTTAATCTCTCTCTATTTTTAAAATTGAGATTAAATATCCATATATCCAAAATGTTGCAAAAATGTTACAAAAATACACAGGCTTCATAGGGTGTCTTAATTTTTTCACATGACTGTATATGCACACGAAGATGCATACACAGTGGTCATTTTGTGAATCTGTTATAGAACTGTTGAACATCCCACCACTTCCTATAGCTGCTTCACCCTGTGCAGCTCACAGTGGCCCATTATGACAGGTGGTCGAGTCTTTGTGTTGGACCACAAGAGATGGACAGATCCAATGAGAAAAGCCATTGATGATTACTTAGCCAAGCACCACGAAAGCAAAGATCTCTTTAAAAAGGTGGATGCTGATTATGCTGCTATGTGCTAAACAGCACATAAGCAGGTAAATAAAACACCTTGCTAAATTCAAGAATTCTAAATTCATGCCTCTCTCACCACCAGCCCAGAAAAGTTCCTGGAGACACAACAGTTACGGCAGCATCTTAACACAGGAAGTGAAACCATCAGTGTCCCAGTGAAAACAATACCACCTGCATCTTTCAATCCACCTGCAAAGAGTGTCCCAGAGGATGCCCCTTTGACCAAAGCAGCAGTTGAGAAGATGGTAAAGGAAATTATAGAAAAGCAGCAGTCAGCTCAGCAACAGCAGACACACAAAAAACAAAATAGATCCTGTTTGGCTCAGGGAATGAATGCAGAAATGACATGGAAAGATTTTCAGCAGTCTCCACTCTATGAGGCAGAGGTGGATGGAGGACAATCCAATCCAAAGATAATCGTTGTGTCAAATGCATAACATCACACACATCCATAGCATTACACACATTACACATCCACAAACACAGTGCTGTGTAATATTGTCATGTTATACGACTCGCCCAGAATACCTCTCACCTGCACTCTCTACCATTGTGGAATTATGCATGGACATATACACTGCCTCTTGTGTTTCATACCTCTTAAACCACTTAGTAATAGATATATACAGCATATGTATTGCTAATTATTAAGATGGTAATTGTCAGTGTTTAGAATGGCTTGTTACCTTACATATTTAAAATGTACCAAATGCACAATGCTGACAAGTGCCTCTTTAAAAACATTACATAGGTATATGAGTTTTCAATATTAAAGATATATTAAACATTTTTTTAAAACATTAAAATATTGTGTGGTGTCTACTTTTTAAATACTGATAATTACTATTAAAAGTATATATTATAATATTATTGCAAAATAAATATTATTTTAAAACTAAACTACTAATGACAAACAACATTCAGAAATTACGTAATCATTACTTATTAAACAATCAGTAATTTTTAATTCTTTTTAATAATTGCACACCTTACACAGAGAAATCGGTAAGGAAAATACACTTTTCTTGTCCATATTATTGTTTTAATTGTTACTGTATTAAATGCTTATTATTTTAAATGTATGTACATTAAAAAACTATAAATGCTTTTTAACTGTACCGGTGGCCCAACCGGGATTCGAACCTTTTGCGTGCATTACTTCCGGATTTCGTTCGGCCCGCCCGCCGCAGCGTTTTTCTCTCTTTCTATTGGCTAGTCTGCGCTCTACACCTACTTGTGACTGGACTTCGAGAGGGGAGCACAAGTACTGATAAAATGTATAACTTTAAAACCGTAGAATTTTTAGGATAAAAGCGTCTGGCAAATGAATGAATGTAAATGTAAAACCTGAAAGAATCACAGTAAAACATTCTAGCATCATGCTAAAACATCATGCTAATTAATGCAAAAACATGCTAGCAGCATACTAAATCAAACTTAAACATCATGCATTATGGTAAAATATGTTAGAATCATGTTTAATTATGTTAGCATCGAGCACCACTCACATTTTCTTCAGAAGGATGGATTTCCATTTAACATCTTTAGACACTCTGAACTTTGGACTTGTTAAGCCACTTTTTAGAGACATGGTTCAGCAAGGAAACATTGCAACTCCAATCAGCCCTCTCAATTAACTTTACTTTCACACACACTCCCCATCCTACAGGGTATGGAGGGGGGAAGTTTTTTTAGAAGAGAATCTGAACCGCTTAGGGGGTTTACCATAGATTCACAGAGCTATTTTTTTTGAAAATGAGTTTCAAGTGACCATTATTGAGTTGCACCCTTCCCGGTGCTCCAAAGCTTTTACAGTGAACGGTAAAGATAAAAAAATAGGGTGATCATTTCTGAATGGTACGCAACAGAGTATACAATACGGATGCTTAATGTTACAGTGTTACAGAAATGTCACACTAATCAAATTAATATCATACCTTCTATTCCCTTTCTTTAAAATAATGTTTAAAGCTGTGCTTGAGCCCCTCTTGGCCATTTTAAAGGCGCTACAGGCTGCAGCCAGGATATCTTGACGTTATTTAGGATATCTCTGCACTTTCAGTGCTTGATAAGGCAATATATAGCTGCAAAAAAAAAGCATCGTTGACGGGCCCAAGCAGCACGGCGCCATCGCCACCTGGTGCTTGTTAGAAAATGATGCATACTTTGCACTTGCATTTATCCTGGTAAATTATAGTGGAGTATTTAAAGTCCATATTAAGTGATTCTTCCTGCAGCCAGTAGTGGCGTAAACATTTTAAGTTCATTTAGGCAGAAAGAATACCTCAGCAATACATAATATAATATAATATAATATAATATAATATAATATAATATAATATAATATAATATAATATAATATAATATAATATAATATAATATAATAATATGTATGTGTAATAATATTGTATGTTCCTTATCACTATCAACCACAATGTAAAAAAAACATCTAAACGCATTCACGTGACCCGCGAAGAGTCAGACGCATTAGCCATTGGACGCTCGTGCTGCTCGACTTACAATAAGACACTATTAATGCGCTGCCTCTCATCTGTTGAATAAACCCAAAACCTCGTAAAATACACTATTCTGTACTTAACCTGATAAGCACAGCGAAGTAGCGGTGACGGAAAAAGGGACGTGCGTTCCGGAGAAAGCAAGCTTCGGAGAGTGAGCTTCAGCCTGGCGCAATAACTGCCAAGACTTTACTTATTCGTTACAATGAATGCTACAAAACATCAGGAATATAGTTAATGATTTTCAGTGTTTTCGTATAAAAATGTTTTACGCAATGGCGTTTATGCTGCGATTTCTCTTAGCGACAATATTATGTAAGAGTTGTTGCGCACTGGTGTTTAATCTCAGTCACTCCATAGAGGAAGGATTACCTGCAAAAACTATTGTCGGGGATATAAGAGCTGGATTGCCTGCGAAAATTCAAAGATCTGGATTCTTTATATCTGAGAGCAAAAATTCAGATGTATTCAGAGACCTAGAGATCGATGGAGACACCGGGATCATCTCCACCGCCGTGGTGCTGGACCGAGAGCTTATAGATAAGTATGAGTTTGCGGCGGCCACTTTAACAGGAGAGGTTATTAAAGTTATCATTGAGGTAAAGGATGTGAATGATAATTCCCCTGTGTTCCCTGTGAAAATAGTCCAGTTGAATGTGTCTGAATTAAGTCCTCCTGGAACCCGTTTTGAGATAGAAGGGGCTCAAGACAAGGATATGGGGGATTATGGCACCCAGGGCTACAGAATTACAGATGGAGACAGAAAGATTTTTACAGTGGAAATCCGCAATACTAAAGATGATATGTTGAATTTAGACCTTATTCTGCAAACAAGATTAGATAGAGAAACTAAAGACTTCTATAGTCTCACAATTGAGGCATTTGATGGTGGTGTACCACCAAAAACAGGCCAGCTACAAGTGCAAGTTACTGTATTAGATGAAAATGACAACCATCCTGTGTTCAATCAGTCTGAGTATCGTGCTGTCATATTGGAAACTGCCCAATTAATGACACCTGTCTGCCAGGTATTCGCGACAGATCCAGATCTTGGTAGCAATGGCAAGGTCATCTATGACATAAACCACCGTCAAAGTGACCCAAATGAGTTTTTCAGTATTGACAGTTCCTCAGGTATCATTAGAGTAAATAAGCTATTGGACTATGAAAAACAGTCATTTTTTGAGCTCATTGTGACAGCATGGGATTCTGGGACTCAGCCTGAATCCTCTAACACTTTTGTGGGTATTCAAATCTTGGATGTCAATGATAACCACCCAAATATTAGCATCCTATTTCTTAACGGGGCTGGAGCACCTGAGGTGTCAGAGGGAGCAGGCCATGGAGAATATGTTGCCAGGATTGCAGTCTCAGATCCTGATTTAGGAGAGGTCGAAAAGATGGATGTGCTCCTCCAGGGTGAGGATGCAATGTTCACCCTCAAATCCATTGATTATTTTCTTTATGTTCTCTGTGTGAATGGACAACTAGACAGGGAGTTAAAGGACCTGTATGAACTTGCTGTGGTTGCCTCAGATTTTGGCTCTCCTCCCTTGATGAGCAAGATAACATTCCAAGTTCAGGTCACTGATGTAAATGACAATCCACCCATTTTTGATCAAAACACCTATGAGGTGAGCATTCTCGAGGATGTGCATGAAGGAACAGCTCTCTTACAAGTAAAGGCCACAGACAGAGATCATGGAGAAAATTCTGGAATCATCTACTCTATTGTGCAGTTAGAGCTGCAGCATCTGTTGAACATAGATCGAACATCAGGTGTCATTACTACTGCTGCCGGCCTGGACTATGAGAAACAAAGAGAGCTGAGCTTCTTGGTTGTGGCTACTGATGGTGGTTCTCCCTCTCTCTCTTCCACAGCCTCTGTTACCATCATTGTGAAGGATATCAATGACAATAAGCCCATTTTTCAACAAAAGTTCTATAACAAAACCATCAAAGAGCACACAGCTGTTGGGACATGCATCATACAGGTAAAATATTTCTGTTCATGATAAAAATGCAATGCAACAGCGACCATCTAAGATGATAGTAATTATAATATGTTAGTATTATTTCATGCTCAAGTTGTTGAAATGAAATCAGTGCAACTTGGCCAAGATAGGAGTGAGATGCTTTGCATTTTGGTTTAACACAAATGCTAAACTATTGTGGATGATGCTAGTGTACAACAGCAGAGCATTGAATGCATCACAAGACCAGGACCAAGACATTACTACCTACTATCACAACACGCACCCTCACTCTCCAAAGCACAGACAAGACTGGGCTTTCTCTGCAGAAACAAGGACAACACTATTACAGAATATTCACAACACACAACACTCATGCTTTGTCTCCATGTGTGAGAAACAAGGTACAAAAACTGTTGCCTGGTGCAAGTGTACTTGGCATGAAACGTGTTTATGTAATGCGTGAGTCTGGTATGGGCATCGCAGAGCCAGACCAAGGTAAACAATTTAAAAAGTATACTAATTGTTTTTTCTGAAAATGACTGATCGTTTCACTAGGCATGACCCATATTCATGTCTATAATGGATTTGATATTATATGTATTGTTTTGTGTTTATATAATGTAAAAGAATATATTTCTATTATTTGCACAAGACTTCCTAGCACGAATGGATCATCTTTCTCATCACACTGTAAGAACTGCATTTGAAAGTTACAAAATATGTATCTGTGGATTTTCTGTCTGCAGTAAGAATGATTTGGCACTTCAGCTGTTGGAAACACATTTTCAATTAGACTAATTGTCTTAGCGCCATGTTGAAAACGCAAAGCACCTTCTAAGAATCTTACAATACCTAAAGGTTACTCTATTTTCTGCAGTGTACCTGCATAGTGCTGTTTTACAGTGGTGACCGAAGGTAAGACCTGTTCCAAGTCACTGTTCCAAGAGCTTTTGGATCTTGTCAAAGAGCCTTTGCTTTGGTGACACCGCTTTGCATCGCTGTAGTGATAAGTCTTGGTTCTTCAGGTTTTTAATAATGGGCCACCTTTATATTTATCAATTGTTTACGTTTTTTATCTTAGAGAATGTGCAATGTACTTTAATTTCCTATATCTGGTATGTGAGTGTCCACAAATCTGGTCAGTTCTTTATCTGTGATGGGATTTTAAGTAATTCCCATTAGTGTTGGATACCAAGGAAATAGTATCAGCTGCAGGTCTGATAAGACTATGAAATAGGATTGGCCTTAATAATCAAATCTTCATCTGAACCAGGTCAGTGCAGTAGATGCTGATGATACTGAGTTTGGAACAGTGCAGTATTCCCTGTGCGATGGCTACAGCAGCAAGGATGTCCACCCTTTCTTCAACATCAACCCTGTTACTGGAGAAATCTGTGTATCCCAAGACATTGACTATGAAGCAGGCTTTGTGACCTTTGACCTACTGATTAAAGCTGAAGATCGAGTAGGTTTCAAGTTAAAGCTTGGCATTGTAGACTTACAGATTAAATAAATAAAAAGAAAATACATTATCTGCATTTATATTTTTTCTTTCTCAAAAGGATAATCTCAGTTCGCAGACATTTGTTCACATCGATGTGGAGGATGTGAATGATAATGCTCCTGTTTTTAGTCCTGACAAGTATGTCATGAGTGTAAGCAGCCATGCTCTCCCTGGCACTGAGCTCCTTAGCGTGTTTGCGTCTGAACAAGATTCTGGCAATTATGGCAAAATCACCTATGGGCTCCTGCCAGCAGATTCTGCTTCTTTATTCACTGTGGACCAATTGACAGGTAACATGCTCTGAGCTAACATTCATAATAGGGGCTTCAATTGGCAACATATCACAAACTGTACTGTAAATTCAATTTATTTAAAGGGATATTTAATTGCACTTAAATTCCACATAAAAATGGCAATGGCAAACAATTTAACTGTGTAGGTATAAAAAAGTGTATTTGTAATCTTTAATCAAAATCTGTAAATGTACTTTCCCCAGAATGGTGGTCTGTCTCTAATGACTTAAGTGTGACAACTTGGTCAGAACATCCTCAGCCACTCCCTTCCATCTGTCAGTCTACTGTGAGCGCCATTACTGAAAGGAAAGCCTACTTTTCTTAATCAAATGAATTCCCATTAAATAAAAAACAAGCCATGCGCTCTGTTTTTCCCATTCAATATTTTGTTTTACACAGAATACTTCACAATACTGTAGTCAGATGTTCAGTGCTTTGCAGAAGACCACAAGTTCACAATGTGAAGGGTCACATGCTTGGGTTACGTTGGAATAAATTCCATCCAGAAATTATGGTCTACAGCAGGGGTTTTTAAAGTCACAGGCAGTAGACCTTCCTTTTAAGCCAACATACACAATGACGGTCCCCCCAAACAAAAACAATGGAACAAAAATAATTTGTGAGTACAGTGGCAAAGTCTCGACCTAACCTACACTTTGAAAAGCCCTGTTCTGCAGGACAGTGTCGATACCTCCAATTGTCTTTTTAGACCTCATATGGGCATTTACAAATAAAATTATTAACCCAGGGTTATCTTAACCTTGGGTGCATATGATCTTGGTTGACTTGTTCCATGTTGTACCCCGGGTTTATAATTAGCCTTGGGTATTCAGGTTTGCTTGTGCTGACAGGGAGGCTCAGAGTAATCTGTAGCTGATACAGTAATACTTTGTCACATCTCAGCAGGAGGCCTGTGGATTTGCACAGCACCTTTATAAATCCTTGCTAGGCATGAGCACAGACTAAGAGTGGATTGACATTTTCATACAGCACCTAATGCTAGCAGAAATGTGTGCTTAGTTCTTATATATACATTTTATTTAGCACACTAATTTATCTTACTATTAAGGGTTCTTATTTTGATTGAAGCATTACACAGCACTCAATATGCCAGTGAAAGAAATAAAAGTCCTGCCTTACAGTTAAAAGCCAATAACCTGTTAACTCTAGAACATGTATGCACATTTGCTGAACCTATTTGAAAAATAAAGTTATTGTCAAATTTATTGTCATTTTCCCCTTGTCTCAGGAGAAACGAAACACAGTGTCTCTGAAGTATCATAGTGCAAAACAAACACACAGTGCAAGACAGCATTCTTGAACAAGGCACATTTGACAATGAACATGAACAATAGTGACTATGCAGTGCAATAAACAGGGCATGCATAGAAAATCCAATAAATCTAAACTATGCTTTCTTTGTAAGATTTGAGCTAATGAAGCATAATTTGTTGATACAGTTGTTTGTAGATTTTATTCCAGATTATGGGCACATAATCTTGACAAATAGATTTGGAAATTATGGACATCATTGTTGTCCTTATATAGCATCCTGTTAGCTACATCCTTTTTTTAAAAACAGTGACAAAGTTTGCATTTAAGGTGTGACTGAATGTTATGTTGGGAAACCAAACGTCGTCTCAAGTAAGATTAACCAAAGACCTTATTCCCATAAATTCAACACCGCCATTTTAAAACCTGTACACAAAAACATCTCATCCTAATTATGTTCTGTGTTTTTGGACTACAACCTAAATAAAGTCTGTGCCTCAGCTGCATGCTTTCACTTGCCCAGTTTAAATCTAGAATAGTGATTACACCACCTAAGGCCTCTCAATATAATGCTAATGACAAAGAGAGGGATTAAACAAGACAGATGATTGTAAGGTAGATCAAGGTGACAGAATCTAGTGGACCCCCCACCATCTGTCAACACCACAGACAGACCCACTATGTCACCATGTTTTTTACTCCTGTTAATTAATTTTTAGAGATATTCTTAAAAGAACCTAGTAACGCTTTACATTAAGGTCCCATTTGTTAACATGAATTCATGTTTTATTTAACATGAACATACAATGAGCAATATATTTTACAGCATTCAATTCACAGCAACATTTGTTAATGTTTGTTAAGAAAAATACAGTTGTCATTGTTTACTTGTTTTATGTTATTTCATTGTGCATTAACTAATGTAAACAGATACAACTTTTGCATTTAAAGATGTATTAGTAAATATTAAAATGTTAATGATCATGTCCACAAATGTTAACATATGAATTTTGTTTAACACAGTACGGGAGGAGTATGACCATGTAATCTAACTAATCATTGCACAATGGTGCATATATATAGTCATCCCTCACCTCTGTCCCATGACATTTTTGCAGCATCCCTCCACCACCTCACTCTTGGCTGGTATCTACCACAGTCAAGGATGGGAGAAGTACTCTGGGTTTGGGCCAAATTCTGAGCTTGGAGCCCTCCTCCTGGACAGCACACAAATATGCATTTATCATAATTTCCGATTGCATGTTAGTGTGAGCTTGTGAAATGTATAAACACATATGATTTTTCAGTTGATTGAACATTAATGCAGCAAACACTTGTAGAAACATGCTTATTACATGTCCTGTTTGAGATGTTATTGTAGGTCTTGTCTGTTCCCCAGGATCTATCTTCCTGAACTCTTCGCTATCTCAGTTGCGCAGTAGCAGTGTGAAGCTGTCTGTCTCTGCTCGGGACGGAGGAGGCCTGTCTGCCATTCATCCTGCCAACATCACAGTGAACATCTTACACAGCAAACAGCCCCCTGTTTATTTCCAGAAACCCCACTACTCCTTCACCATTTTTGAGGATGTTCCTGTGGGCTCTTCCGTTGGTTTGGTACAAGCTATTACACCTGCCAGTGAGTGTACTGCTCTCACATTCTGATCTAAGACAATTTTAAATTAAATGTGTTTACTTTAAAGAAAGTGTGGTTTAGGTGTTCTAATACTTTTGAGGACTGCTGTATATGGGTAGAGTGATTACTGAATTGATTATTAATAAAAATATGTACGTTATCAGTAATCAATAATAAACCTGAAAAAAAGTTGAAAGCTATGCGACCCAGAATTAGTCCTGTGCGCTCCAGCACATCCAGTCTTTTTTTACATCTTGCCTGTGCACTAATACCCTAGTATATCCAGACAGTGTTACCCTAAAGACTAATCCTGTTTTAGGGTCATGGATGGGCTGATCAGAGGGTTAAATATTAGTCCAACTGCTGAAGTTGTAAGGACTGATAAAAGAAGTGTTTAATCATGCAGTTGTTTGAGCAGTTGTGGCCTACTGGGCTTGTAATCAGAAGGTTGCTAGTTTGATTCCAATGTTGGCAGGTAGAAACTGGACAAGGCACCTAACCCCCAATTGCTCCCACGGTGCAGTAGTGTGTGCCCACTGCTCCGGGTGTGCGTGTGTTCACTCCTCACCAGTGATGGATTAAACACATTTAATGTGTTCTGTTTCTATGAGTCTACAAGGTGAATCAAAATCAATCTTTTAAGGAACAGTATCTCATATCCTGTGCTTATCAACATTATATTATTTATTAGAGTTAATCACACATTCTTAACATGTTTAGTGATCCACAGCCACATACATTACAGTCATTCCAGTGTAATATTGTTGTTGTGTTTTCCCGTAACATTTTAAACATCCTTTAAAACTCCTTACCTGGTGCAAGCTCTTTTGATCATACACTGGAAATGTGAACTAAAATGGAAATTTGGCATATTATTGCTGAAAAAACACGTTTTGTTTTAAAAAAGTTATTTTAGTTTATGATTATTGTTATGAAAAATTATAAAATATTTTTTCTTTAATTAAAAATATGGCCAAAACGGCTAGAAATTCAAGCCACGTCTCACCACATTTTGGACCAAATTTGAGCTTGATATAACCAATTTAGTTGCTGTGTTTCAAAAGTCCACTAGGGGCCATCTAAGCTTCAGTGGTGGTTCCTAATGCTACCATACAATAGAGAATTAAACCTAATTAGGGATACTGGGTTTGTAGTTGCTTTATGAATAAAGAGTTTACTGAACCAATAAAAACTACAACACTAAGTTCTGTATTTGTCTAAGGACAAACTGGTTATAAAAAAGGATCCCCAGATTCTTAGCTGATGAAGCAGGCTTTGTAGAGCATCACCAGTAAAACAGTGTTCTAGGTTGTTCCTTGTGGAAGATTTTGGTCCACTAATTAAAACTAACTCTCACCTTAGTAGTAGAAAGATGTTTGTCATCCAAGTTTTAATATTGATTATACAGTCAATTAATTAAGTTTTCATTGTTATGATGATGATACTCAATGTTTCTTAATAATTGCAGAGGTAGCATATACAGGGTGAAAAGCAGAGGCTCAAGCACTGAGCCCTGTGGTATTCCATACTGAACTTGATCGATATGACGATATGACACCGATATGACACCTTTTCACAAAATGGAATTAGTCAGATAAATATGATTTAAATCATGCAAGTAAAGTTCCATTTATGCCAACATAATTTTCAAGCCTATTTAGGAGAATGCTGTGGTCAATAGTGTCAAAGACTGCGCTATGGTCGAGTAGCACTAGGTGAGAGATGCAGCCATGATCAGCCAATGAGAGCAAATCGTTTGTCACTCTGATGAGAGCAGTCTCTATATTACGATATGGTATGAATCCTGACTGAAAATTTTCATAGATACTGTTTCTTTCCAGGAATAAACATATCTGTGAAGACACCACTTTTTCCAGTTTTTTAAATAAAAGGTAAATTTAAGATGGGTATGTAATTTACTAGTTCATTGGATCAAGTTGTGGTTTTTAATAAGTCATAAAGATAAAGATAACAGCCCGTTTGTTAGGTTTTGGGACATATTCTATAACCAACGATGAATTAACAATACTGTCATGGTTCTCTTTTGTTGTGTTTTGTTTCATTTGGTTTCTGTCTTGTGTTCTGGTTTAGTTCCTGTTTGCCCTTATTTGGTCATGTTCCGGTTCTCATTATGTTCATTAGTTCATTAGACGCATGATCAGTTAACTAGCTCCACACCTGTTCTGTTTCCCCTTGATTATGTAGCTCCCTATTTAAGTTCTCAGGTGGTTTCTTTGAGTTGTCCAGTATTGATTGTGTTACCCCTGCGTGTTAATGTGGATTCCGCAGTGGCTTGGAATAAATATATCTCATATTTGATTACCTTCTCCGGTGGCTCTTAATTTCTGCAGTAGGCTATGCAGTGACAAATACTATGTAGATGGTCTACAATTTCAGGAAGCATCTCTTTCAACAGCCTGGCATTACAATTTTTTTCTCTGACAGTATCTATTTTATGAAAAATTCACAAAATCATTGCTGCTATAATATTGACAGTTGACAGAAGCAGTTGACACTTTTTTGGTTAATTTAGCCACTGTATGTATTATGTATCTTTTTAATTAGTTTAACATTGGTTAAATTTCTATTTAATCATTTACAGGGTTTTTTTGTATTTACCAGTCCTGGCTACAGACACAGTCTCTATATTATGATATTTAGGTGATTCTGTGATGTTGTCTATGTGACGGCTGTGATGTGTGCTGGCTAGCAGACAGTTGATTAAGCCAGTCTGTCTGCTTCCTGACCTGGGCCCCAGTTCATCAAGTATTAGTAGTATTAATAAGAATATGTGCCACATTCTGGATAGAAGAGCAGTTCCAACCCTAGAGGGATCTCTTTTAAACAGGTCAGGTCTACTCCAAAAACTTTTCCTATTATCTATGAAACCTATATTGTTTTGTGAACACCGCTTAGACATCCAGCCATTGAGTGATGCTAGCCTGCTATGTATGTATGTCCGACATTGTTCACACACCTGTAATATTATCTTAAGTGATTTCTGACAGATGGAGACAAACATTTGTGCCGATGTGTGTAATAGTCTTACTAAATTTACATTTTGCTTTAGCCAGCACGTTTAAATTTGCTTTAATGTCAGATGCTCTGGCTCCCAATAAACTTTTGACTATGGTGGCCGGTGTCTCTATTGTCACGTTCCATACAATAGAATCTCCAATAACTAGGACACTTTTGACAGCTGTCTCAGTGAGTGGGGAGAACCTGTTTGAAACTGTAATCGGAACTGGAGAGCCGTGTTTTGTCCTGTGGCAATGCCATCTCACATTCACAATATTTTCCTGCTGTGAGGGATCTGCAACCGGAACCAAACAATGTATGGACCTAGTCACATCCAAAGTCTGCTCTAAAGCCTTATCACTCTTACTGTCCTGGAGTAATGTTTGGATGTGTGTTTCTCATTCTGAAATCTCCGTGATAAAAGGTAAATTTGAGATGGGTCTGTAATTTGCCAGTTTCCTTGGGATAAGTTGTGTTTTTTAAGAGGTCTGATAACAGCCAGCTTGTACGTTTTTGAGACATATTCCAACACCAATGAATTAATAACACTGTATAGAGGATTTTGATTAATTTAGCCACTGTATCAAATAAATATCTAGGATTATGTTTATTTTCTTCTAGAATAAGAATTGATCTTGATTGATCTTTTCAAGATCTGGAGCTTTTTAATAGTGATGTTAGCTGTGACACCAAAGCTCTGAGGCATGTGTCAAAAAAAGAGATTTTAGGTGAAATTTTGTATCGATGCTGGATTCATTCTATCAATATCATGTGACAGTGATGTCCAAAGCTTCATTTCACAGACACCAACGTGCAAAGAGAGGGTGTTCTGAAATGTGGGAACGCTTCCATAATAAGGCTACACATATTTATTATGCCTAATTGCAGCATTAATGGTAGCCTAATATTTGGATATAAAGCTTGTTCCCTAAACTGCCACGCTCAAGTAAAGGCGCACCAGCCATTATCAACGGTTGGAACCAATACATCTCAGCCTATACTTGCTCTAACATGTAATTTTATTTATATTGTTTGTATAAAGTAGTAGTGTAATAAGCTGGAAAATGCTGGAAAAAGGCCTACAGTCCACCACTTGCCAGGTTACCATGATTCTTTAAAAATGTTCATTATCTATTAGTATTTTTTACAAGAATGGTCCATGCACTATGTTATGACTTAATATATTAAACACAGATGGGCCTATGCTTAATTACAACTTTTTTTAGGTCCAGTGTGTCAGGGTTTTGTCTTCGTTGTTTTGGGTTTTACTAAATTCTTGTGCCAGGATTCTGACAGCCATGTTTGTGTCAGAGCATGATGTTTGGATCCTGACTCAGTCCTAGTCATGGGTCTTGTATCTTGGAGTCTGTGTGTTACTCTTCTTTGTGTGGAAGCACATTGCCATTGTTTGTTTACTTGCCATTGTTTGTTTACCCTCACCTGTCTGCCCTCATTACCCTCCTTGTTTACCTTCTCTCTTGATTGCTCTTGTGTCTGTTTGGGGCCGGTGTATTCTCTTTCGGTGTGTGCTGTATCCTGGCTCAATTGTTGTTAGAGTTTTGTAAAAAAGTATTGTTTGTTTTTTGTTTTTGCCCCCTTGGGGAAGTTTAAAGTCTTTCGTTAAGACTGTATGTGCCAGGGTTCTCTCTCTCACCATACCTGACGCAGTGCTTGATTTGTTCCAGGTCTCTGACTTACAATACTTCAACCATGTTGAGGCATTTTCATGTACAGCATGACAGTGACAGATTGTCTGTCAAAGTTGTAGCCAAAAGCCTTCTTTATCTTTTATTTCGTTTTTAATTTTCAAGTATTAAAAAGTTGTTATGGGAACAACTCAGTTCTGGGACACTCGTTTATAAGAACTCAGTCTTTCTCTTCTCTTTCTTTCTGTGTGTGTGTGTGCGCGCACGTCTTTGAATGCATGCACTTGCATTTATTTCCTGCATTTATGTGAGGAACAAGATTATCTGGTCTGAAGAAACCTAGACTGAATTGTTTTGCCTCAATTCTAAATGTTATGTCTGGAGCATGTTCCAGTTTCAATAGTAGACAGTCATCTGAGGTTATAATTTAGATTATCTTATTAACCCTGTATTCACGTTTATTCAAGCCAAAAGCTTGAGTTTCTGAGTCAGATCCCTTAATCTCTGGGGGGCTTTGGTTGTTCATCTAAGCGTTCAAAGGATAAACAATAGGATCAGGCACAATATCCCAAGTACAGGTGGTACTAAAGTATGCAAGGTCAATAATTAAGAATTTTTAATTCTTAATTATAATTAAGTTTGTGTGTGCTCGACTTTGGTTAACAAGGTAATATGTTAAAACAACCTTAATTTACTTTTACATTTATTTTCTACTGTATATATTTTATTTAATTTTCTCTACCTATAAATAAAAAGTCCTAAAAATCATGTAAATAAAGATTTAAACAAATTAAAAATGTATTAAATTAAGAATAAATTTAATAAATTTAAGGAAAAAGGAAAATGTTTCATTTATTACATCTCATTTGTCAGCTTGGGTTAATTGTTCATTTGATTACTATTTATTATGCTCATATGTCATATTTATGTAGTTTTGGATGCATTTGTCCTTCTAATTGCAGATTCAGTGGAGATAGTGTCATATGTGATATCTTCTGGTGATCTACAGGGCCTTTTCTCAGTAGATGCCCAGAAAGGCATTATCACAACAAACAAGCCTCTGGACCATGAGTCCCTCTCTTGTGCTCTCCTGACCTTACAGTTGTACACAGGAACCCTTCCTATCTACAGCAGTGCTCAGGTCAATGTCTCCATCATCGATGTCAATGACAACCCTCCTGTATTCCTTAAGACCTCAGGACACATCACCATATCCCATAACACTCCTCCAGGAACATCACTCTTCATTGCAAATGCCCATGATAGTGACAGTGGCCTCAATGGCAGAATTCATTACATATTGTGTCCTGAGAGCCACTTGTTTGCTATTCACCCACAGCTTGGGACTCTCACTCTAAGCAGTGAACTTCCTAGAGATTCTAGACAGAGGTACAAGCTCAGTATTATAGCTGAAGATGAGGGTCATCCTTCATTGAATGCTACTCTAGATCTGTTTATAGATATGGAATCTTCAGGCATTCTAGAAGACACACTAGTCTTTGAAACATTGGTTTACCAGGTGAAAATTGGAGAAAGCACTCAGAAAGACACCAGAGTGATTCAGGTTCGAGCCTACAGATCAGTCCTGAGTGGAAGAACTCCTTCCACAGTGCCACCTGCCATCACTTACTCTCTCAAACCCATCACTGGAGTTCCACCTTTCAGGATACACCCTGAAAGTGGATGGATATTTGTATTGCAGCGGCTTGACTATGAAACTGAACGCATGTACCGATTTTGCATCTGTGCAACAATGCTAGATGGTGCAATGGAGGCCAGTGCCACGGCAGCTGTGGTTGTTATGATTCAGGATGAGAATGACAATGCACCAGTATTTAGTAGGGATGTGTACTTCTTCAGCATGCAGGAGGGACCTTCTCCTCATGGCCTAATAGGAACAGTTAAAGCCACAGACAGAGATTCTCATAATAATGGAATGTTGTCCTACATTCTGCTGTCTGATGGAAAATACTTCAGCATCAACCCCAGAACAGGTCAGATTACTATCAAGTAAATATTGCAATTCAGATTCTTATTAGATTATTTTTCATAATTATATTTTAAAGTTATTTTATGGATTTTTGCCCTGTGAGTTTCGGACTGCTATTTCCAGAAGCAGTTTTGGATGTCACGCTCTTCTGATATTTTGAACACAGATGCATCTTTCACAGCTTGCAAAGGTTTTAATGTTAATATCTCTTTAAAACATTCTCTGTCTGCAGGAGAGATCATAAACTTTGTGGCTTTGGATCGTGAGGAGCAGGCGCAGCATGTGCTGAGGGTTATGGTGACAGATCAGGGTCGACCTCGTCTCAACACCACCACTGTTGTTCACATTCTAGTAACAGATATCAATGACAATCCCCCACAGTTCACCCATCTGCCTGCAACTAAAGAGCTAAATGTACAGGTCAAAGTCACATTTACTCTACAGGACAGGCATTACAGCACAATACATTTATTTGTACATTTTATTAAAATTAAATTAAACATAAGAAGTTTAGTTATACAATTGCATATTGATCCTGTATGTTGACATAGTACTTGATCTTTACATTTTAGCATGCATTTAAACTATACATTTTATAAGTATGTGCATTCCACAAGAATCAAACCCATGCACCATGCTGTACCAGCTGAGGGACAAAACCGTTTTTTTTTTTTAATTAGCCATGTCCTGACTATGCTTTGTGATCTGGTAAATGCCACTTTGGTAAATTAAAGTACCAGTTTCCTAATGAAATAATGCAAAACTGTACATTGTTCCAGACTTTTGACTCACAGTGTACATTACTATTTCTGTTTCTTTAAAGATCACTTATTTAGAGAAAACTTGATGGAAAGGTAGGAACAAAAAGTGGTTTATATGGTTTAATTCATCAAGCAGTTCTGTCATAAAATGACAGTTGTATATATTAATTATTGTTCATTTTGAACCAGCCAGCCAGTCTATGTTAGTTCAACTGCTATAGCATGGTTTATCCCAGGGAACACCCAAACTATTCAAAAACCTAAACACTGTAAATGCATAAATGTAAATATGGCTTGATGTACAGGTGTGGACAGGCATCCCAGTGGGTTCTGTTGTAATCAGTATGTTTGCTAAAGATCTGGATGCTGGAGAAAATGGAACTGTCAAGTTCTTTATGAAAGGTAATGTGAACAGGTGTATTTTTAACTCTTAAAAATATAAAATCAAATATATTTCATTAAGATCACACAGACTCTTTTTGATTTAATCTAAAACTTACTGTTTCTTTATTTAGATAATCATATGGGCCACTTTAGCATTGACAGCCGAAGTGGGGATGTCAAGGTGATGGAGAAATTCTCCTTAAATCCGCAGACACACTACACCCTGAAAGTGGTTGCCATGGACAATGGATCTTTACCTCTGGAGGAGACTGCAGTTGTTCACATACAGGTGCTCAAAGACTGGTTCAGACATATGAAAACACTGAACATGCAAAAGCGAAGTGGACAACAGGCAATTATGATTTTGTCTGGGCTATGAATAAAAAATTATTATTTTCTTATTTTATTTTTATTATTACAGTGGGTATTTTTTTAAATATTTTTTTAATAAAAAGATTCACATTTTTTATTATTATATTGAGTAAGGTAATGCTAAATTATGCCATTTGCGAATCTCGGAGTATCATGGTACACACTGAAGCAGTCCTGTCTCCCTGTGTCAGAGCATGATGTTTGGATCCTGACTTGGTCATACTCATGGTTCTTGTATCTTGGAGTCAGGATCTGAACTCATGATCTTTGTTTACCTGTGGCATGAGGGACACAACGTCTTATTCCCTCAGCAGGGAACAAGGGTTGCAAATGTAACAAAGACATTTCCTTTCTGTCGGTCACTTGAAGTTGTGTCGATGACGACACTAGGGGTCCCTTTATAAAGTGCCCCAGGAGCTGAAGTGCTATGAGCTAAGCTATGAGCTAAGTATGCACATGCTGGCACGCTGTAGCGTCTCATCAAGAGTACTTGAGCTAGATCGTAACCTTCTAGCTTACATGTAAGGCACCTCCCGGTGTAGAAGGGAGCTGCACTTACCAATAAGGCCTATGCAGTGGCCAGCCATTGAGCAGAAGCTGGGACATCGTCCTCTCTTCTGCTGATAAAGGGAATTCTATGGAGACCACATCCTATTGGTAATATGTGTCATGTGGTAGATAAAACATATGGACATACCTGGAGGGTAGTACACATATGATAAACAACAGAGAAGGCCCCTATCCTCTCAGAAGGTGCCTAGGCCCAGGAGTGAGGTATAGGCACTGTACAGAGGGGAGGACACAAGATTTACTGTCTGGGAAACTTGTCCTGTGGACTATACATCATACGGGGTTACCCAGGAGTGGGGAATCTATATGTATGGAACACAGAGAACTAGTATGCAGGCTTACCTATGATTAGGGTCATGTACACAAGTACCAGGGCTAGTTGTTCACCAGAGGTGTTAGAAAATGACACTCAATGCATCCTCTGTGCTAGACAGTAGATAGGACGGGAATAGTGTATGTTATCATCTCGAAAGAGGGGAAGGGCACAGGTGCAAGTGATACACCTACTTGCTGCTGTTTAATTACTCTGGAGTACATGGGATGCGACCGGGTCCACACAAACGTTGTAAAACCTTGCGAAAGTGTTGGGTGTAGCCTAGCCCACAGTTCTACATATTTCTGCTAGTGAGGTGCACCTAGCCAGAGCCCCGGAAAAAACAACACCTCTTAGAGTGCGCCCTGATACCCAAGGGGCTCTGTCGTCCCTGCAATTGGTAGGTCATGGAAATGGTCTCCATGAACCAATGGGCTAACCTCTATTTGGAGACAGCCTTCCTCTTCTGCTGACCTCTGAAGCAAATGAAAAGCTGGTCTCTGAGACTCTAAGTGTGTTTCAGGTAAACTTATAATGCACGCACTGGACACAGCACGAATAGGGCTGGGTCTTCCTCCCCAGCAGGGAGCACTTGCAGGTTCACCACCTGTTCCCAGAAGGAAGTAGTGGGAACCCTGGGCACGTAACTAGGCTGAGGTCTCAGAACCAACATGGGAGAAGCTCGGCTGAACTCCAGGGTGTTACTGGCCATAGAGAAGGCCTGCAGGTCTCTGACTCTCTTGATTAAAGTGAGCGACACTAGAAGAGGACACTAAGATCAGCTTCTTCTAGGGGTTCAAATGGGGCCCTCCATAGGCCTTCCAAGACCACAGAAAGATCCCAAGAGGGGATGAGTCATGGCCTAGGGGGAGTTAACCCCCTGGTGCCTCTGAGGAAACTTACTACAAGGTCATGCCATTGCAAGGTCATGCATCACTGCCGGTGAAAGACCCGTTAAGTCCTCTGTGTCGTGTATAGAGGCCAGATGTGGAGATTCCATAGATCTGGTCTGGGGTGCCTGAGCATGCCCTGCCCCAAGTGAGAAGGTCTTCGGAATGTGCCGTGGGGGAGCCAATGTCAGTAGTATGAGCTCTGGGGGAACTGCATACTTGCGTAGATGTCACTGCCAGTCATACTCTAGAGAATTTATGCCATGGGTAGTCTTGAACAGTGAATACCACAGGGCTACCTGGGCATCTCTGAAAACATCCGAAAGCAACTGGACTATGCAAGGATGGAGTCTGCACTCCCCCCGAGCCATAATCTGCCAGGATAGAGCGTTAGCTGTGCGGTTGAGGTAACTGGGGATATGAGTGGCCCGCAGGGATTTTATCCACTGTTGACTCAAATAGAGGAGACGACAAGTGAGCTGTGACATGCACACACCCTGGTGGTTGATATGGGCCACTGTTGCTGTATTGTCTGTCCGGACCAACAAGTGTCTGCCCTGGAGCAAAGGTAATTTATGTGTATCCTGGCAATTTATGTGCCAACGCAGGTGGTGCCCTGTTCAGAGACTGACACTGCGTGCTCTTTGCACACAGCACCTCAGCCAATGTTCAGTGCGTCAGCTGTAATAACCACACATCTGGACATTTGTCCTAGGGGAACACCTGCGTGTAAGAAAGCCAGATGAGACCACGGACTGAAGGTTTGGTGACATTTTGGGGCAATAACCTCCCAGTGTTCACCGAGGTGCCAGGAACACCTCTCGACTCGGTCTTGAAGCGGTCTCATATGCATCAACTGATCAAAACCACTGCCGCCAAGGATGTCATATGCCTCAGGAGTCTCTGAAAGAGTTTTAGAGGGACTGCTGGCCTGTTCCTGAACAAATGCCCAACTGGTCGCAACTGGTCTAGAAACCATAGCACTAAATCCCTGTGCTCACACAACAAATCTTGCGAATGAGTCAGAATAACCCAGGGTGCGAACACCCTGCTTCCAAAAAGAGGGCTGCCTCTGCCACCTTGGTGAAGATGTGAAGTGACAGAACTAGACCGAAAGGGAGGACCTTGTACTGGTACGCTTGCCTCTTGAGAGCAAACTAAAGAAACATTCGAAGGAGGATCAACACATGAAAGTACGTGTCCTTCGGGTGTATAGAAGCAAATCATCCCTTCTGGCGAATTGTTGAAATATATGCTTCTGTGTAAGCATCCTGAAGAGCAGTCTGTGGAGTGCCCAATTCAGGGCATGCAGCTCCAGGATTGGTCGCAGCCTGCCCTCTTTCTTAGGTATGATAAAGTAGGGGCTCTAGAAGCCCCTGGTCATCTCGGATGATGGAACAATTTCTATTGAGAGAGTGAGATTGGTCGCAGTGCATAGCTCTTGCATTATAGCCGGGTCGGACCTACCCTTGTGCAGGTTCTTCAAAGCCTTGGTCTGATGGACCTGCAAAATTGATAGAAATAGATAGCATAAAGGGTGGAGGTGAAGGAGGTGGCATGTCCCGCAGCCATGTAAACCCTCAGCGCCAAGGATGAGGAGAACTTATATGCACGGGAAGGGAGTCTTGCCTGGTTCCTCCAGGAGGTAGCATTCTGCAGGCATAGGTGCACCGCGATCACACGTTTCACCTGGGGAATCTCTGCGTACCCCTCAGCTGCCCCGCCATCAAGTGTAGTGAGAGTGGACGAGCCCTCAAAGCATGAACCGTGCACTCCACAACTTTGTAAGCTCATTGTGTACCTTGGCAAAGAAAGGCACTGGGGTGGGAACCCAGATGTTCTCACACAAGGCACCTGAAAATGCTCAAGCCCAAGTCACTCAAGGCACCAATTGCGACCATCTGAGGGTCCACAGGGATGGAAAGCCATCTTTAAAAAGGATGATAGGTTTGAGGAATCAGGACTGTGGCATCTGAGACAGAAGAACGTCTGTCCAAAAGTTCTTGCTGACAGAAGTGCTTGCTGAATAATTATGCTTTACATTTAAATATCTTAAGAGTGTATACTGAGGCCTTTTGTTTTTTTTTCTATTCCAGGTTTATGCATTAGACAAACAAAATGAGCATTTGGATTTCCAGAGGCTCAGACACTTCATTGTGCGAGAAGATTTGAAGCTTGGTACAGTTATTGGTTCACTTGGGATTTTTAAGACACCTGATATGCAATTGAAATATTCCATTGTGGAGGGTGATGGAACTTTGCAGTTTGTTATCAAAAGTGGTGAGCTCTATCTGTCACATCATCTGGACTATGAAGTCACACAACAATACTTTCTGGTTGTACATGCAAAAGCCCCTCCCACATTCAATGTCACTGTTTTTGTGGCAATCCATGTTGTTGATGTCAACGACCATGCTCCCTGGTTCCCTTATAATGACAACATTATAGTGTTTGGCGTCCATGAGGATGTTTCCAATGGAACAGCAGTTTATGTCTTCAATGCACGCGATGCAGATGGAAGCCTGCAAAACAGCAAGATTTATTATTCTTTGACCTTTGACCCTGACCATGCCAAAGAGGAACTGCCTTTCTGCATCAACCCTTACACTGGAGTTGTCAAAACAAATGCACAGTTAGACCGAGAGCGCAGTGAGAGCTTTGTATTTAGAGTCACTGCCAGCGATCACATGGATGAACCTTGTGATAAAAAGTATCCCTCTGTCATAGCTCAGGTGATTCTGTTGGATGTAAATGACAACATCCCCATGTTTGTTTCCATGGATACAACTTGTGTTTTAGAGGACAAAGAGGTGGGACTGTTAGTTCATCATGTGATTGCCAGAGATGCAGATGAGGGAAGTAACGGACACGTCATTTACAGCGTTATATCAGGCAATGAGAAGGGATATTTTCACATGGAAAGGACAGGTAAGCTGCTTATTATAGCATGGTTTTAACAAATCTAGGTTAAGGTGGTCTTATACAGCGCGGTTGATCAGTACACAAAAAAGTTATCATAATCTTTAATCAAAATGTCATAACATCACAACTGCAAGTGTAACATTGCTAGTTTGTGTGTGTGTGTATTTGTGAAATATAGACTCCCTCTCTCATTTGTGCAGGGCATTTGTACCTGAATTCTTCTCTGGATTATGAATCCCAGCATGTCCACATCCTGTTAGTTCAGGCCAGAGACAATGGCATTCCCTCTATGTCATCCACTCAGACACTCACAGTGCAGGTTCTGGATGTTAATGACCAGCCTCCTGTGTTCCTGCAGCATGTTTACAATACCACAGTTATGGAGAACAGAGAGCGAGGAGAGATCATCGTCACAGTCACCACAGTTGAAATGGGCGCAGGTACCACGTCAAAATATTATGGTAATATTACTACTTTGAAACATTTTATCTCAGTTCAGTTACTTAGATTTTAAGTTATTTAGTTTATTTAAAGCAGTGTTTATAATCCCTGTCTTGTATTGTTTTTCCAAACCTGTATAAATGTCTTTGTTTTGGGTAACAAAGATATTTTGAAGATATTTTCTTTCAAATCTTTTTCTCTTTCTCTTTTTCTCTTTTAGTTTGATATTAAAAAAAAATTCTCTTAAAATGTCTTTTTTAAAAAATTGTTTTTTTACAAGAGGCCATACAAGGGAAAAAATTGCTTGCTACTCAACAATTGGAATGCACTAATTAGCATGCATCAGTCTTGGCCATCAGATGTCACTATAGAAATGAAGCACTTACAATGCTTTAAATATATTGTAGAAAATTTTATTTACAAGAGGGTTTTGCAGACCTTAATCAGATCAAAATCTGGTTACATAAGCTTGAAATATAACATGTCTCATTCACGGGTCTACAAGAAACAGTGTTGGACGAGTTATGTGCCAAAGTTTAAAAAAAAGCAGCATAAAAAGTATGCAAAAGAACAATAGTGATGCACTACTAACAGAAAAAATCTGTATATTTTTAACTTGTTGTAAAACTAATGCTTGTGGTTCATTATTTTTTTTAATGAAAACAACAAAAATAAAACAAAGACAAACTTGCTTATATTAAACAAAAAAGACAGCAGCTTTAATTAACAAAAGTTTTGTTGCAAGCAAAATTACATTGTGGAGAAGCTGCTTACTGAAAATTGTTTTCTGTTAGGGTGATAGACTGCAAAGACAAAAGGAGGCATTTTAGATTTTTCAGTTAAAAGCTACAGTTTTTCTTGGTTGAATGATGAACTAACATCATTTTTGTGAGATGTTTTTGTTTGATACACTTATTCTGATAAGTGTATTATCACTATTCTCATTATTAAATGTTTATGCAGATGGTGTGCCATCAAAGTCATGACAAATCCCCCAACAATCTAAAACTATAAATAACTATAAATATATAACTACAAATAACAGTGTTTAAATATGTCAACGAAGGCCAAATCAAGCTTATATAACCTGATTTTTACTTGATTAGGGTCTGCAAAACCTTGTAAATGAATTTTTCTAAAATATTAAAAAACATTGTATGCCCAAAATTGAATCCTTATTTAATCTGATGGCCAAGGCTGGTAGCGCATGCTAATTGTTAGCAGCAAGCAATTTTTTTTCTTTTGTGTGGCCTTTTAAAAAAGAAAACAAGGGAGAAATAACAAAACAGGACTGTAAATAAAGAAACAGTAAATACAAGAAATTATTTATTGTAGTACTTAACCTCCCTGTCATGTCATGCCATTTGCAGTCAGTTGTTGGGTCGGCTTCTTCTAAACAAGCAAACACTCTAATCAGATGACTAATTTAAGCAGAATTGACTGTGTGTGTGTATATATACTTTTCCACAGAGGAGAACACTGCCGTGATCTACAGCTTGCTGCCCAGTCCAGGATATGAGCTCTTTATGATAAACTCTCACACTGGTCAGATCAGCACCTCAACACGGCTAGACAGAGAGATCTACCCCAGATACATTCTTAGAGGTGATATATTCTATCTGCCTGCATTCAGCTCTCCAGAAAAACAAGCCCTGAAATATTCTGCACTCTTTACTGCTTACATCAGTAGAGCTATTATAATCCTTTGATTGTGCACGCTTTAGGACAACAGTTTATTGTTGATCATTTTCTCTTTTTCAGTTGCTATGGTTCAACTGCAGTATTTTTAATATTTAAGCATGCAGAATCTAGAACACACAATTGATTCATTCTTCAGACATATGTCATCTCATCAAGGACCAGCCACATCTGTTCACCTAACAACAACAAAGGAAATGCTAAATATTTTAAAAAGGCTTTTAAAATGGCTCGTTTTACACATGCATACACTAAAGGCCTTGATTTATAGGGTTAA
The DNA here is from genome assembly GCA_036877525.1 of Chromobotia macracanthus. NCBI lineage: Eukaryota > Metazoa > Chordata > Actinopteri > Cypriniformes > Botiidae > Chromobotia > Chromobotia macracanthus. The sequence goes on from JAZGTH010000026.1 coordinate 1,785,787, forward strand.
ATGTTCTCAGCAGCAGAAATAATCATTGCCCTTTTTAATTATTCCACTTTTTTCTTATTATTTGTTGTATTATTATATTATTTCTTATTATTTGTAGAATTACAAAATATCATAGGAATGTTTACATTGTAAATAGTTTCAGATGTTAGTGTTTGCCTACTCTTAAACTAATCATCAAAAAAAAAATACAAAAATCTCTTAAGATAACATGAAAATTGATTCAGTGTTGGAAATATTATTTCCAGTATGACTGCAAATTTGTCTTGGTTTCAGTATGTTTGTGTTGCTTTAATTAAGATGTAATGTCATGTTTTTACACAATTAAAACATTGGTAACCTGCTTTGTTTTTTGATTTGTCTTGTGATGTCAGTATAATGACCTGGTCACCTCCTCACGTGTTTTGTTTACTGTTTTACAGTTCAGGCAGAGGACAGTGGGAGCCCATCTCTCTCCAGCACTGCCTCTGTCTTCTGCTCTGTTCTCGATGAGAACGACAACAGTCCAGAATTTTCTCAGCCTGACTTGCACATAATAATCCCAGAGAATTTGCCTCCTGGGATTATTCATACTATCCAGGCCTCAGATCTTGATAATGGACCAAATGGAACAATTCAGTATTCAATAGAAGGTAAGAACATTTTACTTCCACTCCTAATACATAGGCATTTACTGGTTTTACATATTTTTTCAAACTTATGTGCTGCTGTTTTGTGCATTAATACAGTATATTGGAATTTTATTTACCAGTGTATCAGTTTTAATTTTATTTGCCACTTTGCAACCTACTTAAAACCTTCCTAAGTATGACACTGTGCTTTTCTCTAATGTATTCTTTATCCACTGTTAGCAGATGTGGACAAGTGTTTCAGTATTGACAGTGTGACTGGGGCGATCAGCACCACTAGAGCCTTTGATAGAGAGGAACGATCCAACTACACCCTCCTTATTACTGCAGCTGACCATGGGCATCCACCTCTGAGCTCCACTGCACTCTTGCACATTACCTTATCTGATGAAAATGATAACAGCCCCCAGTTCACCCAAAACAATTATCGAGCCACCATTAGAGAGGATCTTCCTGCCGGTTCAGAGGTCATGTGTCTGATAGCAAAGGATGCTGATGAGGGGTCTAATGGTATTATCACCTATTCCTTGATGGAGGAGAACTTTGGAAACTTTTATGTTGATGGCTCCACTGGTATGATATGGCTAATGAAGGCGCTGGACCGTGAAACTCGTTCACAGCATGTTTTTCATGCTGTAGCTACCGATGGCTGCAGTCAGGGACCACGCAGCTCAGTTGCTATAGTTACTGTACAGGTGGAAGACATTAACGACAATCCACCATCATGTAATGAGGAACCTATGCACGTGTCAGTCTCTTCCATGATCACACGTCTCCATCAGCCCATCATTACGGTTGTAGCCCATGATCCAGATCAAGGAGACAATGGAACAGTAGTGTTTAGCTTAGCAGAAGAAGATGGGCTATTTCAGGTTCATAGGGTATCTGGAGCTGTGAGGTTAAAAGCTCCCTTGCGGAATGCAGTCTCGGGGACACGCTTGCTCCGTGTGGAGGCTGCAGATCAGGGTAGACCTTCCCTCACCTCCAGCTGCCTCCTGCTCATTCAGCTGAATGGAGAAAAGTCACCATTGCAGTTTACTGAAGAACTCTATGAAGTCATCATGTTAGAGAACAGCAAGACAGGTAGGCTTTGAGAAAATTTTATTTTCTTACACAGCTTAAAATATTTATGTGGCGCCAGTGATTTAGTTCTCATTTTCAAAGAGGGTTTCAGAAGCCTTTGTTTTTTAGCAGGTCAGAATTTGTGGGTGTATGACTTAATGTGTGCGTACTGTTTATCATTTGTAGGCTCTTGGGTGGCAAATGTTGTAGCTCATGACCATACAGCAGATGAAGCAACAATCAAGTACAGTATTTTTAGTGGCAATGAGAATGGGGCCTTCACTATTAACCCAAATTCAGGTGAGAATTGTAAGGTTCTCTCTTTACTCCTCTGTTTGAAATTGTAATTTTTGATCAGTTAATTAGTCCTTGTGTTTTTTGTCAATGTGGGGCTGCACACCAATATCTGTAGAGACATTTCTCTATAATTGTCCAAGAATTCTGCCATTTTTTGGTAGATTTACTGCCTTGTTGTTTGAAAACAGAATAGAAATAAAACTCAGATGGCCTTCAGTTATTCAAAGCATTTTTCATAGTACTGAGAAAGTAACAAACAATGGTTGTAGACGAGTAAACAATATCATGCTTCATAGAATCAAGTATAGACATCCCATGTTTTGTGGTCTAGTGGTAATGTCCAACAAGTCAAGTCAAGAGAACTTCTGGGGCAGAAAATGGACATAGTATGTCCCAGTGCAGCGCCGACCAGCACACAGTCCTGTTCCAGGGTGGTCCTGGTGAAATAGAGATATAAGTGTTAACATAAGTGTAGACAATGACTATGTGCATTATCAGTTTTTTAGCAGCCAAAAAGAATTAAACAGCAGCAAAAAGTATTTAATATGTGCAAAATAATGCAGGGTGGTGGATAGACAGTTGTGTGTGTGTTCCTTTCAGCTCCAGTTCTGTGTATTGAGGAGTCTGATAGCATGAGGGAAGAAACTATTGCATAGACTGGTCGTGAGGGCCCGAATGCTTCGGTACTATTTACCATACAACAGGAGTGTAAAGAGTGTGTGAGAGGGGTGTGTGGGGTCATTCACAATGCTGGTGGCCTTGCGGATGCAGCGTGAGGTGTAGATGTCTGTGATGGAGGGAAGAGAGACCCCGATGATCTTCTCCGCTGTTCTCACTATTCGCTGGAGGGTCTTGCGGTGCAATTCCCAAACCAGGCAGTGATGCAGCTGCACAGGATGCTCTTAATAGTCCCTCTGTAGAACGTGGTGAGGATGGGGGTGGGAGATGTGCTTTTCTCAGTCTTCTCACAAAGTACAGGCGCTGCTGGGCTTTCTTTGTTATCGAACTTGTGTTGAGCGACCTGGTGAGGTTCTCCGCCAGGTGAACACCAAGAAACTTGGTGCTCTTTACTATCTCCATGGAGGAGCCGCCGGTGTTTAGCAGAGAGTGGCCATTCTGTGCTTTTCTGAAGTCAACAACCATCTCTTTAGTTTTGTCCACGTAAAGAAACAGGTTGTTGGCTCTGCACCAATTCGTTAGCCGCTGCACCTCCTCTCTATAAGCTGACTCGTCGTTCTTGCTGATGAGACCCACCACGGTTGTGTCATTGGCGAACTTGATGATATGATTCGAGCTGTGCATTGCTACACAGTCGTGAGTCAGCAGGGTGAACAGCAATGGACTGAGCACACAGCCCTGTGGGGCCCCAGTGCTTAGTGTGGTGGTGTTGGAGGTGCTGTTCTGAACTGACTGAGGTCTCCCAGTCAGGACGTCCAGGATCCAGTTACAGAGGGAGGTGTTCAGACCCAGCAGGTTCATTTTTCCAATCAAGTGCTGAGGGATGATTGTGTTGAATGCTGAACTGAAGTCTATGAACAGCATTCGAACATATGTGTCTTTATTGTCCAGGTGGGTGAGGGCCAGATGGAGGGTGGTTGTGATGGCGTCATCTGTTGAGTGGTTGGGGCGGTAGGCAAATTGCAGGGGGTCCAGTGAGTCTTGATGTGCCTCAAGACGAGCCTCTCGAAGCACTTCATGATGATGGGTGTAAGTGCAACAGGACGGTAGTCATTGAGGCAGGACACTGGTGACTTCTTTGGCACGGGAATGATGGCGGTGGTCTTGAAGCACATTGGAACAACAGTACTGCTTGGGGAGGTGTTGAAGATGTCCGTGAAAACATCTGCCAGCTGGTCTGCACATCCTCTGAGCACCCTGCCAGAGTTGTCTGGACCAACTCTGCCAGGGTTGGTCCAGACAGGACCAACCTTGGGAAAGTTGTCTAGACCAGCAGCCTTCCACTGGTTAACTCTGTGTAGAGTATTCCTCACATCGGCCGTGGTTAGGCACAGCACCTGGTCATCGGGAGGAGGGGTGGTCTTCCACGTCATTCTGGCTTCGAACCGTGCGTAGAAGTTGTTCAGCACATCTGGTAGGGAGGCATCATTGTCACAGGCAGGTGTTGTTGTCCTGTAGTTGGTGATGGCCTGGATGCCCTGCCACATACGCTGTGTGTCTCGAAGTTGTTATGGATTCTCTGAGCGTGTGCTCTTTGCCTCTCTGATAGCCTGGGACAGTTTGGCCCTCGCTGTTCTTAGGGCTGCCTTGTTACCTGCTCTGAAGGCAGAGTCTCGGGTCCTCAGTAGCGCACACACCTCTGCAGTCATCCATGGCTTCTGGTTGGAGCGTGTGGTGATGGTCTTGGAGATGGTGACGTCATCAATGCACTTGCTAATATAGCTGGTCACTGATGCTGCGTATTCCTCCAAGTTGGTGAGGTCGCCATCAGTTGCCCTGAACATGTGCCAGTCAGTGAGTTCAAAACAGTCCTGGAGAGCAGAGATGGCTCCTGCTGACCAGGTTTTCACCTGCTTCAGAACCGGTTTGGAGCGTCTGACTAGCGGTCTGTATGCTGGGATTAGCATAACAGAGATGTGGCCTGAGTAACCGAGGGGGGGGCGGGGCTCCGCGCAGTACGTGCCGGGGATGTTTGTATATACAAGGTGCAGCACGTTCTTCCCTCTCGTTGCAAAGTCCACATGCTGATGGTGGCACTATGAGTGTGACTCGCAATAGCCACCTCTATGTCATCAGTCCCTAGGACCAAACATCAGTTTGAATGAAATCACTCAGTACATGCAGACAATATGAGACACTTCATGTTTCTATTTTTTGCCATAAATTTATTGCCTCGCCCTGGCATCACCGTTCAAGATATCAAAAGCCTTTGCCCGGGCCTAATGGCTGACGACTATGGTGTGTGTGCCAAGATTCAAGAGGTTTTGAGAATGCTAAGAAAGCCATAAGGCCCTTTTGCACTTTCAGTGCTTGGGCCCTAAAAAGGGCAGTTGTACTAATAATATGTGAGATAAAAGAGAATATAGCTGTTAAAGTCACTCTTTTGACCTTGCAGGAGATATTACAGTTAAGGAACAAAGACTGGTAGACTTTGAATTAGAGAATAAAATTCATCTTGTTGTTCTGGCTGAAAATGGACACCAGACGGCATACTCCAGAGTGACCGTCACTATGCAGGATGTCAATGACAACGCACCAGTGTTCAAGCAAAGCTACTACAGAACAGCAGTGTGGGAGGGACAAATTCACAATACATACGTGATGAAGGTAAAGATCTTTTTGTTTGGTCATGCCATGAGTAGGATGGTACTTTGCTTTGATGCATTTCTTAATAAAACATGAATTTAAAAAATTAAAAAATAAAAAAGAATTAATAAAATAAAATAAAAAAGATTAATTAAAAGGTGAACTTTGTAATTAAATGGCTATTGAGAATAAAATTGAACAAAATTAACATTTTACTTCGGATTTCTATGTTTTTAGGTGTTAGCCACTGACTCTGACAGTGGTGCAAATGGGCAGATCAGTTACTTGATTGTGCATGGGAACCATAATAATGCATTTGTGATTGACTCTGTTCATGGAATTCTTGCCACAAACACTGTCCTGGACAGAGAGATTGTCACCTCATACAAGTATGACACCCTCCTAACGACTTGTTTTCCAACAGAATTTACTGAAATTGTCTATTGGAAATAATTTACTGGTCATTATAATAATTATCTAGATTATCTAAATCTTTATCTAGATAATTATTTAATTATCTAAGATATTTAATTATCTAAAATAATTATCTAGATCCTGTGGAATTTTCTTTTCCTGTCATGGTATAACATTGTAAAGATATAAAGGAATGCTTATCTTTACATAGACAGTGGAAAAGTGGAGTATGTCTTATTTTTGTTCTTAAGAAAATGTTTTTTATTTTAAATACAGGCTAATTCTTTATGCCATGGACATGGGAAGTCCCCCCCTCACAGGCACCTGCACTGTCCATGTCCAAGTTATAGATGTGAATGACAATAGTCCTACAATACCATCCATGGAACAAGTGACCATTGCAGAAAGTATGAAATTTGTTCAAATGTACTGGCACAAAATTTTTTTTTATAGATTTTTAAAATATGTTCACAATTTGGCCATAGGGAGGAGATTGTATGTAATTGTACCCTTACTGAACCCTCTACTCAAAACAACTTTTTTTTTTTTCAACTGATAATAGTATGTCAGTTATGATGAAACATTTTGCATTATTGTATTGAAAACATTTTTACAATTTTACAAATATAAATAATGTTTTATTTAGCAGTTTCTATTGTAGTTACTAGCCAACTGGCAGGTAACTTATTTTATATTTTCAGCAAAGCCATTTTTACTTGCATTCGGTAATTGTTAACAGAAAAATAAATCTAATATAATTAAATTTAACAAAATGTTACTGTAGAGAGTCAAAGATAACATAACTTAAGACTTTAGGACATAACCCTATGGTTACATACTGAGAGTATGTTTTACTTCCTGTCTCCTTAGATCTTCCTGTTGGCTATATTGTCACCCAAGTGATTGCAAATGATGTTGACCTTAGTCCTGCAGCAACATACAGATTTATAGAAAAGGATGAGACAAGCTTTGCCATTGGTCGCTACTCAGGGGTAATTACCACGACTAAAAGACTGGACTATGAGAGTGAATCTGTCTATACATTGAAAGTGGAAGCATCAGACTCTGTCCATCAAGTAATGGCTGAGCTCTCCATACAGGTGTTGGATATCAATGATAACCCCCCATTTTTCTCTCAGGAATCTTACAAGGTAAAATAAATGTCTTCAATTTACATAACATCCAAGATTAATGGCAATTTTGTTCTTATATCATTTGTTACCATGTTACCATCCAGGTTGTGCTGCCAGAGTGGACACCTGCAGACTCATATGTTGTGACTGTATCAGCAACTGATAGAGACTCTGGGCAAAATGGAAACATTTCTTATAAGCTTCTTTCTTCCCCATTGAGAGGGTTTTACATCGATGCAGAGAATGGTAATGCAGACAAATTCTGTTAAGCTCAAAAATTGAACACTATGCAAACATATTGATTGAAAGATAGAAGAACAGGGACACCAAAGTGTGCTGTATAATTTGGCTGAATTTTCTATTGCCTGCAGGTTCAGTGTTTACCAACAAGCCTCTGAAGCATATTGCAAACAGAAACATGCTCCGGCTTCTGGTGGAGGCACGGGACAATGGGGACCCAAACCTATTTACCGTCACTTCTGTGGACATAGAGGTGTCAGATTTTAACAATCACGCCCCTTGCTTCCCACAGAACTTATACCTTGTGAATGTTCCTGAGGATGTATCTGTTGGAAGCACTCTCCTCACTTTGTCAGCAGAAGACAAAGATTATTCAAATGAAAATACTTACTTGGAGTATGCAATCGTTGGTGGAAATGATGAGAGGCGCTTCTGCTTAGATGTTGTTAGCATTCCGACCACAGAAGCATGCAGGCAAACTATTGGCCAAGTTGTGCTCTGTGATAATCTAGATCGAGAGACAAATGACACTTACTTGTTAACTTTGACTGTAACAGACAGAGGAAAGCCTTCAATAAACGGCTCAACTGTGGTCTCAGTCAAAGTGCTTGATATTAATGATAATGCACCTGTTTTCAGTAGTACAGAGTACCATGTACAGGTTAGTGAGAACAGCCGCCTTGGTATTGTCCTTGTAAATGTCTCTGCTCATGATCCCGATCTAGGGGCTAATGGGACAGTAAAATATGACATCATCTCAGGAAATGGCAGAGGCCTGTTCAGACTGGATCCCACAACAGGTGTCCTTGATGTTAATGGGACCCTTAACTATGAAGAGGATACTAAATTTGCCTTAATAATACAAGCTTCAGATTGTGGTGCACCGAGTGACAAAAAAGTATCTTTTGCAGTTGTTTACATATTAGTATGTGATGAGAATGACAATTCCCCATTCTTTGTGTTTCCTGCTATCAACTGCTCGGTGGCTGAAAACCGGCCAGCTTTTACCTATGTATGCACAGTACATGCTGTTGATGAAGATGCAGGAAACTTTGGACTACTTACTTATTCCTTTGTGACCTCCTGTTTCATGGAATATGATAGTACCAACCCAGATAAAAAAGAAGGATTTGCTGTTAATCCCCTTACTGGAGACATCCACACACAACAGACATTTGACTTTGAAAGAAAGAGTGAATTCTGCTTTGTGGTAGAGGCACGTGACAAAGGAGATCAGGTGGCAAGCTTGAGAGTACAGATTAATATTGAAGGTATTGATGAGTTCAGCCCTATCTTTACCCAGAATTTATACCATTTCTTTCTGCCAATCGATGCTAAGGTTGGCCAGAGTATAGGTCACTTAATGGCTATGGATTATGATGGGGGCCTGGATGGTTTAGTGGAGTACTCCTTAGTCAACCCATCCCCATTTTTCAATGTCAACCGAACAACTGGTGCTATATTTATTTCAAATCCAGTGTACCAGAGAGGAAGTTCAACCTCGAAAGATGTAGAGAATCTAATAGTTCTGGCAAGTAGCCCCAAGCTGGACTCAAGATCATCAACTTGCCACGTAATTGTGAACATATCCAATTTAACAAAGACTGAATGGACCACTGTTGCTCTCTGTGTCCAGACCATCAGTGTCATTGTGTCATTAACATTGTTTTTCTTACTTCTGATAAGCTTTATTGTACTTGTTATAAAATACAAGTCCAAAGACAAGGCCGTCAAGAAGGCATCTGCTAACCTCAAACATGACACTGATACTTTTGGTAGGTTAGGTGGAAACCTTTACAGCAATATTAGCAGTATTAACCTCCAAAATTTACCAGCACAATTAGACATGTGTACAAAAATGTATCTTGCAAACCATCTGAGGAACTCAAGTGACGCAAGTGAACAAGGATCTGCCATGGATGAGACTGCTGAGGATCAAGAGATCAAGGTAAATAACACACTTTCAAGCTTCAAGCAGTTTGGCTTACAACAGACATTAGGAGTCTCAGAACTAGGGATCTGTGAGGATTCAGGCCAGCACTTTTATCATGCTGCAAATAAAGATCTGGCTTCTAGTGCCAATATAGGGATAGTCCAAATCGTGAACATGGCCAACTCTGAGAGGCTCCACAATTTCAAGGAAGGAGGAGGTGAGGGAATTCTGCCTCAAGTGGTCAACATAAGGGACATGGAGGAGGTCATGAAACAATGCATGTCCTTGTCTGGTGACCAGGGTTTAGTTGAGGGCTCACTCACCAATCTGATTTCTTCTGAGGAACAGCAACACTATGGTGGGGACTTCTTTCTCAGCTGGCAGCCATGCTTCCAATCTTTGGCCTCTGTTTTTACAGACATTGGCATGCTTCCAGATTGGGAGATGAAGGAGAGGGATGTGGAACTAGAGTTCCACAGTCTTCTGCATCCACCAGCACTCATGACATCAGTTGTCCAGCCAGGAATATGTGCTGTCCCTCCCAGGATAGAAAATAGAAAACCAACACTACTAGACACTAGAAACACAGCATCTGACTATTCAGCAATGACTCCCAATTTCTCACCCTCTCTGTCACTACTTACTGTTAAAACACCGAATGCCTCTCCAGTGGTCTCAGAAACAGGGCTGGGACGCTACACAAAAATGTCAACAATGCCAAGAGATGTCTTAGAGGATGTAGAAGTTCAAGTGTAGTCTTTTTAAGACATGGTTCAAAAAAATTGTTTGCGTATGTTTTGAAAAATATATTTAAGTATGTAAAACAATATATTCTGTTTTAGAAACAGAATGTAGAACAGATATAGGAGCTTAATATTCTTACCTGACTGTTTAACATTTTTGGCATTGAAAATACAAGTGAAATCAACAGTTAAGTTTTGAGACAGCTTTTTATTACACATGAAATTGGCATGAAACTGACTTTTGCATAATAATTATGATATCTGACATGTTGATTTGAAAAGTGTAACTGTAATAAAGTTAAATTAGCACACTTGTTGCCACAATGGTTTGACTTGTAAAATTCCTCCCTGGCCCATTTCCAGCCAATTTGGCTGCTAGTACAAATAAAGTACAAATAGACAGGATAGGACAACTAAGCGGATGTGCTTCTTTTTCGTAGTTTATGTCATGGTTCATGGTTTTTGGGTCTGAGCTATTCCTTTTAAAGAAAATCAATGAAACAGCACGCATTTATTTCTTGCTTAGTGAAGGCTAAGCAATTCGGCTATATTTAATATTCATATTGACACATGGAACTGCCTAGAGATTTGACATTGTTACCAACTAGTTTATTTTTAACTCTACCAACTAGTGTTAAAGGTTGGTGGGTGTTAATTTCAAACTGCGACATTATGAAATAGCACACAATATCTTGTATGTGTAAAAGCACACTTTTCAACTACTTCATGGTTATAATAGAATAATAGAGCTCAACGAAAGCAGCATTCTTTGGCAAAATGGTAATATTAGTAGAGTTACACAAGCTGAGTTTGAAATATAAATTACTCTAGCTAATGTTAGATTTGGTGAAAATAACACTAACAAAGTTAAATAAAAAAAAGCCAGTCATGTCAGATTAATTAACAGTTCGAGGCATGGCATATCATACTTATGAAAGTTATTGTAACAATTCTTTAACAAATCCCTACCTTAATGCATGTGTATGGAGTGCGGACAATTTTAAAAAGGAATTGCAAATTGCATTTGCAAGTGTTTCGATTATGCAGCTTATACAAAGTATAAAAGTATAAACCTCAAGACTTTTTAAGTTGTAGTTTCACATTGACCAAATATTGTGGTCAAATAAATTGATATGTTAGTTTGAAGAAGTGAAACTGAGGCCTTGTTGGATGGTAGATGCACAATAACGTTCAGATTGATAAGTTCTTAAATGTGGTCACCTGTTTGCAAATTTCAAGTTTCAGAGCCTGATAAGGACCTCCAAAACCAATAGTGAGGTGGCAGCTATAGCTTAGCCAATTTAATGACCCGTTAAATTGCATTTATCTCAGTAAAATCCATGACCACATGTTCCAATCCACACCCCCCAATCCAAGTTGATGAACCTCTTAATGAAATTTGATGAAGCAATTATTAATAATAATATATGTAATATTATTAGTGAAAATATAATTCACAAAATTATTCACAAACCACCTGCAAAACCTGTTTCACCAGGCATTAAATACTCTGAAACCAAGATTTTGGATTAAAAAGTAGAATAAAAAAATTCACTGCTCTGGCATAAGGGACACAACGTTTTGTTCCCTCTACTACCAGTTTAGTTTACAAGTATGTTGTATTTACCAAGTACTTTAGCTGGCACTGGCAACATTTACAAATAACATGGGTTTTCTTTGTCTGCCCACAAAGAAAACCCATGTTTCCATATTTTGTATTTTCCCTAATACAAAATATTTATATACCCACAATTTGCATCCAACAGTAGACACAAAATCGGTGTCTGTTGTTTCGTTGCTGCCACCGCTTTGTTGCATCTCAATCTGACACACAGGAAGACAGTATAGTAAGGAAATTCAAATATGCGCTTTGGCGAAAATGCAAAGCAGATGTCATGTTACGTGAAAACGTGAAGAGTATCAAAATAAAAGTACCTATATTTTATATACCTATATTAAAGTATAAGTATTATATTAAAGTATTGATATTTTATGTGTGGCATCGATGCATTGTATCATTAGAAATTTTATTCATATATTGATCCATATGGATGTATTGTTGCATCTCTGCTATATATGTCTGCTGTTGAGGTGCCTTGTGCCAGAGCCCATGAGGATGCTACTCTTCTTGTGGAGTGCACCCTGAACTCCAGTGGACTTGGCAGTCCTTGTGATTGGTAAGCCACAGAAATGGCATCCACAATCCAATGGGCTAACCTCGTAGACAGCCTTCCCCTTCCACTGACCTCCAAAGCAGACAAAAAGCTGGTCGGAGCACCTAAAGCTCTCTGTATGGTCCAGATAAAAACAGAGAATGCCTGCAGGTCCCCGATCATCTTGATGGATGTGAGCGACACTAAGAGACCCGTATTCAAGCACACTGAGATCAGCCTCTCCCAGGGGCTGGAACCTTATGATCAGGTCATGCTGCCCCAAGGGCCTGCCCCCGAAGGTGTTGTGGTGAGAAGTTATGGTTGCCACATAGATCTTTAGAGTAGAGGGAGACAGGTGTCTCTCCAGTGATTCCTGGAGGAAGGACAGCACAAAGCTAATCTGGCATTTCTGTGGATCCTCCTGACAGGAGGAGCACCAGTCCATGAAAAGACGCCACTTATGAGTGTAGAGCTGCCTGGTAGAGGGAGCTTTATCCCGGGTGATAATGTCAATCATTGCTGGTGATAGAACTGCTAAGTCTTCCGCGTTGTGTACAGGGGGCAGACGTGGAGGTTCCAGAGGTCTGGCCTTGGGTGCTGGAGCATGCCCTGCCCCTGAGTGAGAAGGTCCTGGCTCAGGGGAATGGGCCAGGGAGGAGCTGCTGTCAGAAGCATGAGCTTTAAAAATCAGGTCTGGTTGGGACAATATGGGGCCACCAAGAGGACCTCAGAACCTGTGCAAGGAGGCTCATTTGGGGAAACGCATATTTGCGTACGTGTCATAGCTAGTTGTGCGCTAGAACATCAGTGCCAAGGGGAGCTTCAGTCAGGAAATACCAAGTGGGCATTGTAGATCTTTTGGAAGCAAACTTCCCAGAATCTCTCTCAAATCAACTGGACTATGTGAGGGTGGAGTCTCCACTTCCAACAAGTCATGGCCTGCCGTGACAGTGCATCACCTGCCGGTTGAGGTGACCCAGGATGTGAGTGGTCCGCAGGAAGTTGATGGTAAAACGGTAAAAATCCCCAGAGGGCAAAAAAGACTGCCAACAGCTCCAGGCAATTTATGTGCCAACACAGCTGGTGCCCTTTCCAGAGCGCCAACACTGCATGCTCATTGCACATGGTGCCCCAGCCTGTGTTCGACACGTCAGTTGTGATAACTACACATCTGGACATCTGCCCTAGAGACATGCGACCACGGACTGAAAGTCCGGCGACACTCTGGGGTGATTCCTATCCAGTGTACACCAAGGTGCCAGGCTTATAGCCAGTGCTGGAGCGGTCTCATATGCATGTACCCGAGCAGGACTACCACTGCCATGGATGGAATATGCTCCAGAAGCCTCTGAAAAAGTTTTAGAGGGACTGCTGGCCTGTTTCTAAGTGAGTGCAGGCAGGCTAGCATTTACTGGGTCTTATCCTTCGTGAGGCGAGCTGTCCTGTTGACCGAGTTTAACTCCATGCCAAGAAAACGGATGCTCTGCACAGGGGAGAGCTAGCTCTTTTTCCGGTTGACCTTAAGTCCCATTCAGTCTAGGTGTCGAAGCACCAAGTCCCTGTGCTCGCCTAACCAATCCCACAAGTGGGGCAGAAGTGAGCCAGTAGTTGAGATAGTATAGTATGCAAATGCCCTGCACCCTGAGAGGGCAATGGCCATCTTCACCACCTTGGAGAAGATGTAGGGTGACAGTTACACCGAAGGGAAGGACTTTGTACTGGTATGCCACCCCTCAAAAGCAAACTGTGGAAACAGTCTGTGTCGAGGGAGGATCGACACATGAAATGATGTGCCCCTCAGATCTATGGATGCAAACCAATCCTACTGGTGTACTAGTGCCCGGTTCAGGACACACAAGTAGGCACAATGAAGTAGGGCCTGTAAAAGCCCCTGTTCATCTCAACATAAGGAATGACTTCTGATGCGCTCTTCCAGATAGTTGGTGACCTCGCTTCGCAAGACAGGCCCCCCTTGCCTCGTACAGAGGTAAAGAGAATGCCCTTGAGCAAATCTAATCATTTAGCCAGGATGGATTGTCCTGAGGAGCCACTGTGACGAGTTGGAGAGTGATGCCCATGCTCCAATGAACCATGCTTGGGGCATCAGAGGCACAACCTGCTTCACCGTGCTGAGGGTGGATATAGCACAGCAAAGATTCCCAACTGTTTACCTGTTTGCACTGAGCTGCTAACAGCGGGCTGCTCCGAAGAGGCCCACAACTTGAAAAGGCTCTGGCAAGACCAAGGGAGAGATAAAAGCTCCCTCCCTGGTGCTTCCGTTTCAGGGTTACAGAAAGTAATGGAGTAGCAGGAGGACACGTCTGGTAAGCCGACTGAGTGTGGGGTCTGGCGGACCAAGATCTCTCATCACCTTAGTGTGCTTCTTCACTGCAGAGAACTGTTGTGTGAAATCCTTAAAGGTGACACGCCCAGTTGGGTGATGGGCCGCAGTGCTTGAAGTGCTTGAAGGGAGTCTTAGTTGGTTCCTTCAGTTAGCAGCGTTCTGCAGGCACAGGTTTCTTCCACCTAAAGAATCTTGATGTAACCCCTGGCTGCCCCTCCATCGAGGCTAGTGAAGGTGGATGAGCCTGCAAAGCTTAAGTACTTTGGAAATAAAAGGCACTGGGGTGGGGTGAGGCTTTGTGCCACGTCCCAACCCCAGATACCAATCATCAAACCACCAGAGCTCCAAGGAAGGTGGGAGTTTCCACTCCAGCCTGATACTTGCAGCCACCTGAGACAAGGCAAACCACTGCTTAAACACACCATAATATCTACAGCAGGAAGCAATTTTAAATTGAGGCATTGGGACCGCAGAAAACCATCTGACGGGTCAGAAGAACAAGTCAGAGTGAGTGTTCTATGCCAACCGCTTAAATACTCAGATATCCGGTACTGAGACTGACATGCAAATTCCACTCATCAATTTTCATTTGCCTTTTATACAAATATCATAGGCATTTGGGGCTCCCAAGAACGAACCTCTAGCATTGTCATCAACACAATTTCGAGTAAATGACAGAAAGGGAACAGTGCTGTACTGATGCAATTAATGTTACTACCGCCCACAGAAATCAGAGGACAAACTGAAAACTGTGGAGATTGTGTGTATATTGTATGGCTGGACAGTTTCCATGGTAATAATTAAAGACTAACTTGCCAGTCTGAGTCAAAAAAAAAACACCCACTTGTCTCTGCGATGTTCTGATGCCTCTCACCTTTTTAAATGGGGTCAATGGGGTGGTTGCTTGGGTACTGTAACCCCCTGGTTGTCAGGGTGTGGCTATGAAGTTGTAATGTTTCCATTCGTTGCTGCTTGCTAAGCTGTGTGATATGAGGCCATCCCCAACACTCTGACATATTGATGTGGAGCTATAACGTCACAAAATTCAGCCCAATGTTAAGTCTGTGGAATTTTTCGGCCACATGTAATACGCCCTAAAAATATTGTACACCCGATCGCTTTTAAGTCATAGCACACCTCTCCTCAATAGGCTGGTCGATTTGACCCCTCATTCATGGGTCTATGACAAACCGTGCAGGACAAGTTACCAGCATACTGAAGTTTTGTTCCATCAGCAAGTGTTTCATTAAATAGAAACTTGACAAAGACTTCCTGGACACCTATGAACCTGGTGACTGTTGATTTTCCTCGTCTTTGCTCAAAACTTTGTTTCCAACTATTGTTTTGAACACATTCATAACTATTCCATAGCGGAATTTCCTCACATTTGTTAAGCTGTGAGTTTTCCAGGAATGGTCTTACAAGAAAACGAACCTTACGCACCACAGTATCAGGTAAAAATCTAAACTGTCAACAAATATGGCCCATTACAAAAAAAAGATCATTTTTAGGCTTGGACAGACATAAGAAATAACAAGCATAGTGAAACATCATAAACAAATGGGAATGGATGTTCTTTTTCAAAAATACTGAATTCCATATCATCGTGTCACAGATTCATATGAAAAGCATTTTGACAAACCATGCACACGATTTATAGAGATAAACATTTATAGTTAAAAGGTATAGAAATTTGACCTTTTTTTTAGAAAATGAGGTTTCCCAAAATCGTTTTGCTAGACAAGACTCTTATTTGTCAGCTAGGGTTGAGAGGAGCCATTTGAAGCTGCATTGAAACTTTATTTTGGACTTTCAAAATGATGAACCCTGTTAAATTGCATTCGATGGAAAAACTTCCTGAATGTTGTCATCAAGAATCTTGCCATCGTAGCCAAACAGCAACAGGGAGTACATGTTAGCTGTTAGTCGTTTCCTGTGTTGCATAGTGTGGGCTGAGCAATGAAGATAAGGGTGTGTTTGTTTGGGTGTCAATTTCAAATATCAACAGCCTTTTTCAGAAAGGTGCACTTACTGCACCTTTAAACCCAAAGCTATAAACATATCTAATTATGTTAGTACCATATGTAATGTTCTGATGTAAACTTCTGAACATTTCTCAACTTAGGCTGTGTTTAATACTGTATATTATGTGATTAATTTTGTGCAAATAAAAATGAAAGCAAACTTTAAAGAATCGAAAAAATAATGTAAAAGAAAAACACTATGAAAATAAAAAAACTACTAAAAATATAAAACAAATACAAACAATAAACTCAATGGCAAAAAAGTGTACCATTGTTTTCAAACTAACTGTATTTTTAAAAAACCTTTTCTTTGCTTCCTTTTCACAAATCAGTTTTCATTTATGCTTTCACAGTTTCGCTTTCAGTTCGCAAATTTATGTTCAATATTCTGACACAAACCTCATGGGTGGGCGGAGCTTAACTGTGGTTATTGGTTAGTGAAATTTTAATGGACAGCACTCTGACCTGGAACTAGACCTCAGTAAAATTAATTGTCCAGAATGATCTGGATCCGGATATCTGTATTGTAGTGTTTGTTCTGTGTAGTGACTGTACAGTACTTTTTAATGAGCATTTCTGTTAGTAATTAATATTTAAGGTTTGGGTAATTCCTTGGAGATGGTCTCTCAGGAGCATTATGGAACATCTTCATCATCAGTACCTCAGCTGTACTTCTGTCACCCTCAGGTAAGTTTAATAAAAAATCTATAAAAATAAATAAAATTGAGTTTTATTCCTGTACAGTTTGCGTTATTTTTTTCTTTTTTGCGATCAAGTATACAGATAAAATGCAAAACTCACTTGTCTGCACTTAAATATGGGATTGTTAGCCCTATTTTCCAGCTGCTGTTTTTAAGAAAATAAATTGCAGAAGACTAAACAGGTTGAATCACCAAATTTACTTATTTTTATTTTCTTGGTAGAGGCCTAGTTGAATGACATGCCTGACCACTTGGTTACATCACTAGGGTAATCAATACCAGTGAAGCTAAGACCACTTTGCCTTGCCAGTAGATATTTAAAGGTAGGTGTCACGTAATGCAACAGATCACACATAGATCACAAGATTTACACACAAAAGTATTTCTGTATTAAAAAAAACAGTAAATGGAAAATTTTGGTTCTGGATCATCCTATAAGCTTTTAATTTATATGAAAAAAATATAATATTTTATGTTTGCCTTTGAGAGTAAAACATTGCACCAAAATATGATGTACATTATTACAATGGTAGAAATCAGTAAGAAAAAGTAACAGCTGGATTTTGGTAGTGCAATATCAACAAAAACCTCTATGTGTATTAATGCTTAAATAAATTTCTACAAATTCACAGAAGTTAAATACATTGAAAAAAGCTCTTAAAACACAAAATATTGTAAAACATACAGAAATGTTTGTGTGGAAAGCAGAGTGTGGTTTTGTCGTCATTGCTGGTGGACAGAGGATGGTGGAATGGGTCCAGTGCCATCGCCCAGAGTCCCTCGAGACCGCCATCCATCGGTCGGGGACTCGGTTGGGGACTTTTCCCTTAAGCAGTCTCATGATGAGACCCTGCATAATGCTTTTAACACCATTCGGTCTATTGACGGTACCCTCGTCAACCCCACGCGAGCCCTCATACTTCTATTTTGTGGTTTGCCAAGATCGGCTATATCGTGTGACACAGGACACACAGACAGAAGAAGATATAACTCAACTGTTGATACCAAAAGGCTGTCTGAAATGCTTTTCCAGGCGGCCCACTATAATCCCTCTGCTGGCAGCGACGACGAAACCATGCCCCGCTTTCCACAGTCCGCTTTTTGCAATAAACATTTTCTTGAGAATGTTATAAAAGTTTAGTTTGAACAGAATATGGCTCAAAAGTTGAGCATTGTTGTGAAACTATCCAAAATCACTGATTTTGATCACTGAGAAAAACAACATAAAATAGATTTAAGTAGTGCAAAATGTCTTTTATGCTACATTTTGCTTGCTGAGGTTGCGTGTCATGCTTGTAATGCTCAGGGACACTGTTAAAAGGCATGTTATGTTAAGAGTTCAAGAGAATGTATTGCTGGAAACTAGCCCCAAATTATTTCAAAGACCCTATGAAGCACAAATTAGAGACATTGAGATTTAATTCCTTAAAGTGAACACAGTTTAAGCATTGCAGCATGTTCTGTTCGTAGCAGCAGTCTCAGGCTAAATTTACACAAATTTATCAGTGTTTACGATTAACAACCATATTAAATAATGTCGAATTGCCTTTTATACACAACAGCTTATATGAGCAGCTCAAATATTCTCTGTATGAATTAATATTTTAGTCACCATCGAATCAAAATGTACTACTCTGATTTTTTTTATGAAATACTGCCTTGTTTGTTATAATTTGTTATAATCTGTGCATGTCATTATTTTATAAATTCATATGCCCTAACAATCCTTAATTAAAATCTGAAAATGTACTTCCCCTCTGGAACAGCGCTTCTTCTTAGGTGACATCAGTCTCATTGCTTGGGCAGAACAAGACCAATAAATTCCCAGTGTTAAAAAAAAGGCACACCCCCAATTTCACTCTAACTTACGTCACAACACTGAAGTCAGTTGGAACTTCCAGTTCACACAGTCTTTAAAGTCCAAGTCCCTCTTGTTCCCATCAAAACCCATCATTAATGACACTTTAAAATCTGTATTCATATAAACAAACAGGCATGGTCAAGTAACAGCAAACAGGGTATTCAGAGACAAGGCAGAGGCATTCTGGCACCTGGGGTTCTGGCTGTTTTTCCAAGGGATTGTTTTGTATGTCACTAGAAAAATCGGTTGTCTTCTGCTCTTTGGGAGGTTGAAATTCAACAAGAAGAGTCCTTTGGAGCAGATGCGATTTTTTTGTGTCCCTTAACATGTATATCTTTCTTTGCCTTTCTGAGGTAACAGTGACAGAAATTCCAGAAATCCTGAC
Source organism: Chromobotia macracanthus (assembly GCA_036877525.1). NCBI lineage: Eukaryota > Metazoa > Chordata > Actinopteri > Cypriniformes > Botiidae > Chromobotia > Chromobotia macracanthus. Next base: position 1,804,967 of record JAZGTH010000026.1, read on the forward strand.
CATGGGAGGTCTTCCTGGTTTTCTTGACACTTTTTGTGTCACCTTGCCTTTGGCATTTGATGTTGCAGCTGCAGGTGACTGTCCATTTCTTCATCAGGCATAACAAAATTGAGGACCTTTAACTGTTATTTGGACATTTGATTGTTACTTCTTTCCAGAGCATGTTTCACTGTGTTTTCCGTCATTAAATATTTCAAACTCATTGTGGTATGTTAAGAAATCACCAAAATCCTCAGAAACTAGTCTTCTTGCCTTTCCTGATCTTCCATACACAATGGGAATTTTTGTTTCTATCATACCTACAAGACATTTCTGATCTGTATTTCACTGTGCTTGACCCAGTATTACATGCTGAAGCACTGGAATCTGTTGTTTTGGAGGTCTGCCAATGGGATGTCTCACAGAATTCACAATATCTGGCCCTAATTTTTTAGGGAATCCTGGACACCTTTTTACAGGGGATGTTTGGTGTGCAGTTAGTATCGTTTTCTGAGTTCTTTACCTTCATTGTTTGAATAATTGGGGAATAATACAACAGATGACACTATTTATGGTGAGGTACAACACTCAACAGTTATTTCTGGGGCAGGTTCATTGACTGAATCGAGAGCATTTTCATCTACAGCACAGTCTGTCCAAGAGGATTCCACACATGGATCAAATATCTCTGTACGTGAATTTGAATCAGATGTTGCTGCTTTGAGTGTATATTTTACAGCATCTTCACCTGTTACAGAGGAAACAAACATTTACAACTTTATTGGACTGTCATATTTGAGTCTTTTCTGGCTCTCATTCACATGTTGTACACTTTTAGTGGTAGTAGAGTTAGGCACAGTTTCAGATGGACTCTTTGGGTCAGTGTCTAGACTGTTAGTTCTATGGAGTTTAGATCTTTATGAAGGTGATTTGGAATTTTGGCATTTTTTACTTTTCCTTGGACTCTCTTTATTGGTGAATGGTGAATTCCTTTCACCATTTACATCCTCACAAAGTAGTTTATTTTTGGAAGATATGTTATCTTTCAGTAAAGCCAGGTTCTGTGGCACATCACAACCTTGTTTTTGATCTTCAGTTACAACTGGATGTTAAACACATATATTACTGGGCTGGGCAGTTTCTTTTGTGCAGCAAAGTCCTGTTAAGGTGCTGTCTGTAGGGGAATGCTTGGTGAACATACTTTCTGAAAAATACATCTTCCGTGGCTCAGTGACGTAAGAAGAGAAATGCTGGGGTGGAACAATGTTTCGTCTGGACCTTCCAACTTGAACAGTCAGGCTTTCATCTTTATGAATTTTTGCTTTTTGGTGACAATTAGGTGTCTGTGATTGTATGTTTCATCAAGAGATAGTTGTTCTCAAAGACCAACATAATAGGTTGTGTAATGAGGATGAGGTTGAAGCCATGTTAGAATCTGGAAAACCAAACCCAAAACAGGGTAACAAATTTGGAGAAAGGTGGGGAGGGGTCAGTTCCTCAGGAGGGTGGTGGACAGAGGTTAATAGTACATTTTGCACATATACATGACTGACATGTAAAACTAGACCAAAAAGACCAAAAAAATATCTGCACACTAGATCCTGACAACTGTCACAAACGGTACAAAGTGTTGATTATAGTCTCACAGGCTCCACTGTAAAGAATATGCTTGCGTTGACGCCTACAGCAACAGCTACAGCAACAAACAAAACTACTCATTCCATACAGCTGTCAAAGCAGGCTTCTCTTGACAGTGCACTTAGAATAAGCAAACCTATGTGGCTTTTAACGGTTGACTTACAATTAGCTTTTCTAGCTGCAGGTTGCAGAAAGAGCAGTTTGCATCAATAGACCAATCATCCACAGCCTGAGGTTCAGATTCTGGGGAAAAGCACATGAATCAGATATGACACATTTAAATGGTTGGAGAGCAATTAAATACCAAGCACAGATTAAGATCATCTAATACACACACAACCTAAAACCTCACCATTGAGATGTATTGAGATGCCGTCTTGGTCCATTGTTCCCTCCAGTATACTTTCAAACCCTGCAATCAAAGACAATATTATGCTATCAGTACTTATTCCTAAAGAGTAAAAGTATCCTACGAAAAATATATTTTAACAAATAAGATCATATTTGAAAAAATAAAGTTTATGATCTTAGTAGAAGGCCAATGATATATTTTTATAACTACCAAACTGTCAAAATGACATACTGGCCGTTTTCTTCTCTTAGCTACTAAAACTACCCAGGGCTTGGTTGGACTATAACTCTTTGCTAGTGTTATTTTTGAACTTGACACACTCGCTTAGCAACTTCACGAGCTAACAGCGGCTGGGGGAAGGAAGCTCTGCAAGACCCGGGCAAAAAGAAATTGCGAAACAGTATACCAGAGAGCGTTTGCACGCAGGACTATTCGATCAAATAAGCTATTCTGCGCTGCATTACTCTTACCTACAGTGACCGGGAAGGGACCTTCTCGGTTCACTTACTTTTATCGTGGCAAACGACATATTAACTCATGGGAATGTGATATGTCATGGTCAAGAGATCAGTTTGCTGAGGTAACGACATACTTATGTCATGGCCACGTGATGTGAAGTGGTTCCCTAAAGATCCTATGATGAGGGAACGACATCCTTTATTGTGACCATGACTTCTTATGATGAGGGAACGACATCCTTTCTGGTGGCCATGACTCAGGCGAATGATGATCATACAGGCTTCATTCGGAGAGGGGGTTCAATCTTTCACTGACTGACAGCAGCTGCCATTGGTAGGTCACATGACCTGCCAGTCAGGCCAACCAGCCACTGACGGGTCATGTGACCTGCCAGTGGCAGCAGTTACTGGAAGAGACAGATATAGTAATTTGCAAGCTTAAGATATGGGGTTTATTCATGTATAGTCATTAAATCAGTCGAAACTGTTTTTATAAAGTGTTTCTGTAAATTATTTAAAAAGTGTACTTAAAATCAGGAGCGATTGTGTAGGGGTTGGCTTTTAGGGCTTCAGCCCAGATTGTCATTTCAAAAGCCCCGGCATTGAGCTTTAAACTCAGTAGTCCACTACTTTAGTCAAAGCGATTGAGATGTTCAAGAAGGTGTGTGCATACTGTGCAAATTAAAATTATGAATTTTTTCAAATCTGTCATCATTACAGTGGTTTTGTTATTACTGTGAAAGTGACTATTTATAGTTATTTGGTGTGAGTACTGTTAAACAGTGTTCGGCTAACGGCTAATGTTAACACTGATCTAGTCTGCCGGCATCTTGGTATCTGAGATTGTGGATTTGGGGTTTTCATGAGCTGTAAGCCATAATCATCTCAATTATGACAAATCACGGCTTGAACTATCTTGCTTTGTATGTAATGAGTCTCTCATATATTAGTTTCACCTTTTAAATTGCATTACTGAAATAAATGAACTTTTGCACAATATTCTAATTTTTCGAGTTTCACATGTACAAACAGGAAAATAGAAGCAAATATAGAGATAATAACATAAAAAATATATAATAAACATAAAATTTAAGTGGGGGAGTTATTTACAGATATGCATAGTAAATCCTGTATATTAATGTCAGGAGCGGGAGAAACGAACCCAGTCGCAGACAGCGTTTAACAGGAAATTCTCTGTATTAAAAAAAAAAACAAACAATAACCCACGAGGGGGCAAAACGAGAACAAAACAGACTTTAACCAGAACAAAGGATGACTCCAAAATGGAGCAAAAGTGAAACAAAAAAACCCAGAAAAACACAGAGAACACGCACTCACGGCACAAAACACAACAGGACTTGACAGGACTCGAAAACAGCAAGCTGTGTGACCACAGGATTACAAGATTGCAAAATACAAGAACAAGATTACAAAGTTACAAATTACAAAACGAACCGACACAAGACAGAGAACACGGGGGCATTAAATAGCACAAGGACAACAACTAACAGGTGTGCGAAATCAGCGCAGACGAGACAGAAGAACAAGGGGGCGGGACCAAGACGCAAGACCGGAGAGCACATGGCGAATGTAAACAAAACAGAGGCCATGTGCTTCCATACAAGACGAGGACCCAGAACATGCATTCAGATCCCGACTCCAAGAAACAAGAACCAAGACTAGGAGTCTTGGATCCAAACATCACGCTCTGACACTAAACACATGGCATGTCAGGATCCTGGCAAGATAATCTAGAAATACACAGGACAGGAAGCCAGGACCCTGACAATTAAAACCTTATATATATCTATATTTTACAAATATAAATATTTACAAGATTATGCAGAAACCCTAGTGTAGGATATTGCCCTATAAAATAGTGCACTTTAAAATAGGCAGGCTGTAGTAAATGTGCTAACTGTTCAAGGTGAAGACGGCCTGTCAAAATGAAAAATTGTTCTGCCACAGTAATATTAAGAATTGTAAGGGAAGAAAGTGATGGGGGTTCCTCGTTAAGTCCATTACATCTCCAAGTTTAGTTTACTTATTATACCTTTTTTTATTTCTAAAATATGTTCGCCAGACTGACCCCTGTGCATGCTGGGAAGGAAAGGGGCTTGTGTGGGTTTTGGTTGGATGAGGCAGTCTCTAGCAAGGCAGACTTATCACGTTCATCACTCTTTACGAAAAGCTTATTCGCCAAGTTAAAAACACATTTAAATAGCCCATCACATGCCTATCAGTCTTATCATCAGGTAACATGAAAAGCCACTAAAAGGCTTTCATTAAAAGTTATTGGTCCTGTGGTAATTGCAACTACTGGAGTATACAATGATTTTGAAATAAAAAACATTTTGCCACTCCTCATTTTGACAAATATTAGTACAACATTTGGGTTATTTTAGGGCATAAAGAAAATTTGCATACAGTACACAGTGTATATACTACAGAAACAGTAGTTAGTATGGTAATATATGTTTACCGAACATAGCCAATGTCCCTGGCTATGAAATTGCCCAATGTGTGTATAAAAGAAAACTTTATAACACAGATTGTCTATGTGTGTTTGGCTCTAGGCAATGTTGCTAAGTAAAGATGGGCAGTATCTGATGACTGCTTTCTTCTACAATGACTTTAACAGATGGCACCATGAATACCAAACTAAATACTGTCCCAAAGGACGACCCAGAGAGAAAGCAGCAACCATGACAATGGAACGGGCAGAGCAAAGACACCCTGCCACAGCTCAGAAAGGCACTACCAGTAGTCATGAATGAATTCTACACATTTAAATCAAAACTATTTTTTAAAGATGGTTTATTGCTATATTTAGTAGAGGTCATGACATTTCCTATTCTATAAATTCTATTATAACAAATCTTTTCAATTTTCGTAATGTTTTTTCCATTGGTTAAGCGTGAATGGAACTCTTATGTGACCATGTAATTAAAGGAAGAGTAATTTAGATATGATTTTACCCTAAGTGTATGTAAAGAATGTAGATGGGGCCTATTAGTAAATTATACTGGAAATTAGTTTGGATGATGTCAAAAAAAATGTAAAAGGCTTTTTAAAACTCTCAACTCTATATGATCCGCAACACAATCAGCTCAGAGTTTAACCTTGCAGATGACACTTACTGCCAGCAGGGGGTTTGTGAACTTTTTGGTTCGAACCAACCACAGTGTGATTCTGACACAAACAAATTCAGTCTTTTTTTGTTTTGTTTGTTTGTTTTAAGTCATTGCAATCATTGTTATATCATGTTATTTCTGAGATCTATGGCAATCAGTTTGAAATGAGAATCTTATGACATACATTTGAACAATAAAATGACATTTTGTACTAATAAAAAAGGGCTTTAGACAACTTATTTTGGGAAGGACAGATAGGTTCAGCTTTGTAATATTGTTGTTTTATCAGAAATTAACTGCTTATCATCAATTGTATGATAACCAGTATGTATTAGACTTGGTTGGGTGTGTTAGTCGTTCTGTGTGCATGCATTATGAGGCATAACACTGCTATCTGACTGGTAATAAACATCTGAGGACTCTGAAATCAAAATCATAACAATAGAGAAAATTAGAATACCACATTTAGTCACAATATCCACAACACAGCACATTTGGTTCCACTGTTTCAGTGTTTCACGAGGCTGCATTCTGCCCACCACTACCTTCATGTTAAAATTGTGAAACTTACGTTTCTCTTATGTGGTTCTTACTTGATAACATTAATTTTTAAAACATGTTCACCATTGTTATGTAAAACAATAGTTGATAATAGCTCTATAATATTACAATACTTTCTATTCAAAACAGCCAGTGGTTGCAATGTGCAAAATTATGTATTTCCATGTGAAAGTGTATTTACATTTATTACATTATGAATAAGGTCTTTGACCCATGATTTGGCTATCAAAACTCCCTTGTATAAATCTTGGAGGAGTGAGTACTGTTATTATTTTCTCACCACAAGATGGAAGCAGTGCTCTTTCTAAAGCAGTTGTTTACCGGAATGAATGAAATTCAGATGCTGCAGGTGTGCTTGAGTTGTTTGGAGAAATAACAGATCCTATTTTAGCTAAGTCCTCGTTCAAAAATATTATTAGGATTTGTGACTGGACGCTCCTGTGCTTATGTAGACTATTTATAATGTGATTTTTACACAAAAGGTCAGGAAGGATTTGTCTCCTTAGCTAAGCCCATTTAGCTCTTGGCAGATGTCAAAACAATCTGTCCATCTGTACTCGACGCAGTAGCAAATCTAGCCATATATTGTGACGTTTTTTACAGTGAAGGGACCTTCTTGGTTCACTTATTTTTGTGGCCACGACTTAAAACGTGGTAAAGTTATACTATGTTGTGGCCACGACATTTTCATTCATGGGAACGTCATAGCTGATATGAAGTCATTCCCTCAAGATCCTATGATGAGGGAATGACATGCTTTCTCGTGGCCAAGACGTCTTATGTTGGTCATATGTAGGCTATACATAAAATGCTTTTTTCTAAAGACAGCATTTGTGGGTTCTGAGAATTAAGACAATCAGATAAATTGTGAGATGACATTATAATTATCACAGTAACGTTGCAATAATGAGGAAAAGATGTATGCTGTGGTTAGACTGATTTTTTTTTAAATAAAAATGCACCATATTATTATTGTTATTACTTGTTTTAAATAAAACAGTGTTTTGTGTCAGAAACAGTGTTTTGTGTCACATGCATGATGTTTGGATCCTGACTCAATCCTAGTCTTGGTTCATGTTTTTTGGAGTCAGGATCTAGACTCATGCTCTGTGTCTTTGTGATCTGTGGAATCACATGGCCATTGTATGTTTACTTAGTGACGTGCTCTCCGGTCTTGTGTCTTGACCCCTCTTGTTTCCTCGTTATTATCCCCATCATTAGTTCATTCCCCCACCTGTCTTCTATTTAATGCCCTTATGGTTGATGTCTTGTGTTGGTGTATTGTTTCCCATTACTGATCTGTTTCTTGTTCCTGATCAAAACTTCTTGGAATATTTAGAAGTCTGCCTTGTGTTGGGTTTTTGAGCTCAACTTTTTATAAATATATATAGTCTCATTTTGAGTATTTTTAGTTTTGTTTTGGTTCTTGTTTTCACCCTCGTGGGAGTTTTTGTTTAAAGTTATTTTTTGTGATAAGCTGCTCTGCAATTGGGTTCTTTCTTCCATGTCCCTGACAGGATCTTCATTAAGTCAATGTTCTTTTTCATTCTGACAGACCCTGATCAGTGTTGCGCACAGAAGAGGCTGTTTTATTTCTAGTGGCACATATGTTCTCCAGACACTGCACAATCTGCGATAACAACAATATATTGAGAGGCCAAAGAATAGTTTTCTGTACATTCAGCAGCCACAATCAAGGTTTTATTCTTAGGTCTCACTTAAAGTGCACTATAGTCTGGAATCTAGTGATTACAGAATGTAAAATCATGCTTCCATTTTAAACATTGTTCTCAAAATATATTCACACTAGTACTACCTGAATGCAAATCCTCACCTTTTTGGTTAATACAATTAATTGTTAATTTAATACATGGCCTCAGTAGTTCACCTCAGGCAAAATCACATTCGTCATAAGCTGCTGCTTCTCAGCTACAGTTCTAGCCACTGAGAACAGTTTTTTCCAGATGCTGGATTATCTCTTCAGTCTGGAATAACAGGTAAAAAATAAAAATGGAAAAAACAAAGTACATTATCAGTACAAGATATTGCATGAATAGACCTTTATCATAGTGGAATTGATATCCAGAAGTGCTTGTTGAAGCAGGGTATCGATTCTTCCGGTTTGGCTAGCAAAACAGTGGTGTCAGCACATCGGATGACATCCTCTCTGTTGACATTGCCAAAATTCGGCCAAGAATATGTGGTTTTCTTGGTGAAAGAGCATACCAAAGCAAAGCTGGACAAGGGATGCAAGTTCTTTTTATAAACGTTATTTGTTATTTTTAATAACAATTTGTTATTTTTAAGTTGATTGCAACGTCACCGTATTCTGTTTGCTAGTTATCCTGTTAGCTTCAGCTTATTACCTAAGAGGGACGTTTTGCTATGATTTTTGTCTAATATTGACATAGCCTAAATAAAGCAACCTCTAAAACAGCATGTCGATTTAAATAAATTGCTGTCTGTGGTAAGCCGTTTCTATACAGTTTGCGCAGTCTACAAAGAAATAAATGGTAACGCAAGCCTACTAATGCAGTCGTTCATAATCAAGACTAACTTCAACGTTTAGCAGGATATGTTACCTAGAAAACATGCCTGTGTGGGCCCACCGTGGGTAAGTGTGGGTTTACTGTGGGACAGTGTGGGCAGAACAAGCCCATATTAAACCCCAAGCGGGCCCCACAGGGTTTTCTGTGAGCCATCATAGAGACAAAAGGGTGGCCTATTTCGACTCAGACCTCCAAATAGTCTTTAATTATTACCATAGAAACTGTCCAGCCATGCTCTAGCAACCATTTAGAGCACCTTAGCAACCAACATGAATTAGCTATAACTCCGTACCAGAACATCATAGACATGGGAGTTGGCTCTTTGATTTACACACACATCTGTCTATTGGCTTAACCCTGTTAACTGTCTAGCTACATCCTAGCAACCATTTACTGTACCCTAACAACTATATAATAAAATAAGCCATATCTCAGCATTAGAACACTGTAGAGACGTGGGTGGGCTTTTTTGATCAGACCTAACCACACCCTAGCAACCATTTACATCACCCTCCTAACTTCATGAATAAGCCATATTTTAGTAAACTGTTCATGCTAAGCATTATGCTAACATCATGCTGAGTCATGCTTAAGTATCTGGCAACAGCTGGAGGTCCAATCCCATTCTCCAATACATGGCGCATCCTTGTCCTGACCACCACACTGGCCCAGCAACTGTGCTGGAAGGGCTCTGGCCAGAAGTTGGCTTTTGGGCAGATGCTAGTCCTCAAAGCAGTTAAAGGTACAGTATGTAATGTTTATATGGAATAAGTCCTTAAAACAAGAATTTTAAAAAAGAAAAGGGGATGGAAAAAATCTGTAATATATATAAATGAATAATGTTAGGTCCACTGGATGACACATTTTGAGTAATTCTGCAGAGTTTTGACAGCTATAGAGCTTTTGTTACAACTACAGATTGTACTGTGTTTTTTTTAAATAAATATAAAAACAGTAATGGATTTATTCATTAACACCATGTGAATACACTCCAATTTGGCACAATCCTGATTTTTAATTGCATAATAAACCTATACATTTTCCATCATGGCAGCAGGGGTGGACTGGCCACCTGGCAGACAGTGCATTTTCCTGCTGGGCCGATGTACTTTGTGAGCCAGTACATTTTATACTATTTCTCCAGTTATCCCATAAAACACGTATATCAGCTGCCCATTCTTTTCCTGCTTAATTTATTGATGGTGCTTCTTTGTGGCGGTTTAATAAATGTCAAAAAAGTCAGCGTCTGTTTTTTTCCAGATAGACCAGCCCATGAGACATTTAATTAGCACATTGGTTCTTTTTCTAATTGACATTGGGCTGGCCCAATCACATCTTTAAACAATTCCTCTTTGGTGCTCTGTGGGCATGCAGCGTCAGTGTGCATCTGTCAAAATGGTGAGAGAGAGATGGAGAAGAAACGCAAGGGAGGCACAGAGAAATTGCATGAATTTAAGACACAGGCCCTTTAGACAGATGCTGCAAAATGTGTCAAAATAACATTTTCTGCCACAGCTCCCATGGCTGATGATAATAGCGGTGGTTGTGGCAGTGGCACTGGCAGCACCAGCCCAGCTAACAATGTTACGTTATAAAAACGTTCCCAAGTTAACGTCCCCATGTTTCTTCATTTTATCATCCAAAGAACCCAAACAAGATTTGTGTAGTCTTTGACTCGTGCACCTTATGATGGAGTCTCTCTGAATGATGTCATGCTTAAGGGGCCAGATCTCAATAACAGCCTTTTGGGAATATTGTTGAGATTTCGTAAGGAGCCTGTGGCTGTAACTGCCGACATTCAGCATATGTTCCACTGCTTTTTAGTCAGAAAGAATCACAGAAATTTCCTGCGCTTTTTGTGGTACAAAGGCAATGACCCAAGTAAAGAAATAGGGGAATACAGAATGTGTGTTCATGGGTTTGGCAATAGTCCTTCCCCCACTGTTGCCATATATGCTTTGCACAGAGCAGCCAAAGAGGAAAAAGAACTTCCGCAGTGAGGTGAGAGACTTTGTTGAATATGACTCTGAGGCATTTTCACCCGGAAGATTGTGCTGTGGATATCAAAGATGTTGACCTCTTGGAAGACACTCCAGTCCATCGTAGCCTAGGAGTGTCTTGGAACACAGCATCAGATACCTTTACCTTCCAGGCTGTTGTTGACAAGAAGCCATTTACTGAGGTGTACTGTCAACAGTAAATAGCCTATATGATCCCTTTGGTTTTATTGCTCCTATTACAGCAGGCTGCTGCTTAGGGAACTCTTTGCAAAGGCTGAAGACTGGGATTCCTCATTACCAGATGACAAAGCCAGAATGGATACGATGGAGGAACTCCTTACAGTTTGCAAGACCTAATGATACCCATACTTATTCATCTTTTCCTGCTTCAGTCAAGGGAGCTGTGTATATTTGCAGATGCATCTGTGAAAGCTGTAGCAGCTGTAGCTTATCTGAGATTTACATCTCAGCATGGTCAAACTGATCTTGGCTTTGTGTTTGGAAAGACAAAGTTAGCACCACAGCCAGATCTAACTGTTCCAAGATTTGAACTGTGTGCTGCAGTTCAACAGCATCCAGTTCACTGACAGTAAGATTGTTCTTGGATATATTCACAATCAAACAAAACATACATACATGTATATGTGTGTGTGTGTGTGTGAATAATATAATCCAACGTATTCTTCAGTCATCTACTCCCAGTCAGTGTAATTATGTTCCATCAGATGTTAATCCTGCAGATCATGGATCTAGATCTGTACCAGCTGATCACCTACAAGCAATATACGGAAACTCAATCTTATTCTTGATGCGCAAGGTCTTCTGCATGTTGGAGGCCGTATTACGAGTGAATTATCATGAATGCACGCATCTTCAGATCCTGAAGCTCCTTTAATACTTACCCCTGCTATTCTTCTTACGCAGAAAACTGGTTCAATTCCTCCTCCACCAGGCGAGTTTACACACAAAGTTCAAGGCTGAATGGAAGGGAGTTCAAAATCTTGCAGAAATATTTTGGACAAGTTGGTGTCGTGAGTATCTATCCACTCTTCAGAATAGGCAGAAGTGGCAAGACAAGAAGCCTTGTCTCAAGGAAGGAGACATCAGGTTGATGAAAGATCAGGCAAGCAGGGCGAAATCAGTGGCCCATGGCTATCGTTACTTAAACCTACCTAGGTTACCTAGCGAAGATGACCTTGTTAGGAATGTGGAACTGAAGCTCACTAGAGAAGGTATGCAGAAAACCTTCCTTTATCCAATATCAGAAGTGGTTTTGTTTTACTCCCCCTAAGACATTTCAGTAGACTAAAGGTTAAAGTGGGGTATTTACAAACCCCAGGTGGGGAGTGTGCTGGATTTCAACTTATGACTTTTGTTTTGATATTCATTTTGGGCTGTGAATTGAATTTCCTACTAGTCCACCCCTGGCTTCCTGTCTTAAGAGGAAGTAAACCATATTAGATTAGTGTTCACTGCAAGGTGCACAATGCGGTTCCTGGCATCCTAGTCCATCTTACCTTTCATAGCCCATTGAAATGTAATGTTTGTAAGTAACTGTTTGATCAAAATATGAACTTGTCTTCATTTATATTTTGAGTATGTTATAGTTTGTCTAAAATTGTTATATAGTGCCTTGTTGCTTTGTACTTCAGTATGTTTATTTTCTCATTTCTAAGTGTTTGGGTTGATATACAACTTTATAAACATCTTTTTTCTAAATAAATGTGGTGCAATGCAATAAAGTTATATAGGGTAATATTATACTATATTATATACCATATTATACTTAAATATATTAAATTCCAGGGACACATATGAATGTTAACCAGGGCAGCTGGAATGTGGTAATGTAGCTGGATGTAAGTGCAGTTGGGTATGCTTTAAAAACAGTCTAAGTATAGATGTTGTATTTAGACTAGTGTTAAAAACTCTTGTTTATGATTTGTTTATGGTTTCATAATGAGTTGAGGGTCGCAGATGTTGAGATATCCCATGAAAGGGTGTTTGTTAAAATGTGGTTTGCAGGCAGTGAATCTTAAAGAGCGTTTTAGAAGCTCCATACAGCAGCAAAACCTAATGCCAAATATACACAGGCCTATTAACTGTTTAAACATTAAAAACATTCAGTGACTTATCTTTCCTTTGGTCTCTCTTTCTCTCGTCTTCCCTCTTTTAGGCAGCTGATCAGCTCTCTCTCACACACACACACACACACACACACACACACACACACACACACACACACACACATAAAAGATATGTGGCACAGGCCTAAAATGTGTGAGAAAGTGAGCGTGTATGTGTTTTTTGCATGCATTAACAGTGTGACCTTGTGAGGACAAGTAATTGCAAAATAACATTACAAAACTGGGTGTGCATATTCATACGTGGCCATTGGTTGTGGTCAGGATTCTACAGAGCAACATTTTTGTCTGGCAGCCAAACCAACATCAGAAGAACATGTGACTCTGGCATACATGGCCCTTGACAAACTAAAATGAAAACTGAAATTATGGTCATAGGCTTGGTTTCACAGATTTGGCTTAGGTTAAGCCAGGAGTAGGTCTTTGATAAATTAGGATATTTATATTTTTATATTTTCACATATCCGTGAAACTGGGCCCCTCATTTTTTTAAGCTTTTAACCCTCAGCTGTTCTCTATATTTTAAACCATATTCTCATGGGCTTTATCTCTCCATCACTGACTCATTTATCTGATATAATGCTGCACTGCAGATTTCCCTTAGTGATACATGAAACATTTTGGCACATATCGTATGATGCATGAATCAGTATGACACACAGGTCGACGTAATTATAATAATGAGCACTATTGAGTTTTTCCCTCATTAGGATTACAAAATTAATGAAGATTTTTGTAAGGAATGATCATTTCAAAAGGATTATTTTGTTGCTGTGTAAGAATGGGATGGAAAAAGATGAGATGGGAAAAGAGCACTGTTGCAGAAGAAATGAAAAACTATATCCTTGAAAAATAGTGTTAAGCTGTTACAATTAACATACACATTAACAATTAATTACAAACAAGGACGACAGGATTAATTTTCAAATTATTCTTAAATGTTAACATACCCCCTGGATCTTGCTTAAGTACCCCCTGGGATACTCGTACTCCTAGTTGGGAATCAGATTTATTGTACAAAGTGTAAATGCAAAATGTGAGCTTAAATTCCTTTTCACTTTGCCAGTATGTCTCCTACATTTCTGCTTGTCATTACCTTTTAATTTAATGTGGATGTTTACAGTAGGTGAGAAACACAAGGGCCTTCAATTCATGCACCTATATAATAAGCTTTAAAGAATTGTTGTGCTATTTGCTGATGCACATATTGATAGGGAATAAAATAATGAGGAAAATGAACAGAAAAATATAATTTAATGCTGTCATACGGGAAAGTTAGGCAGTTGTGACCTTTTTTCACACATCGTTTTTGTTCAGGCCCAAGTCGTGTCTTGAGTCATCTTAAGTCATCTTAAATCCAGAAGAACTGTGGCAGCATCTCCAAGACACTTGAAGAAATCTGCCTGCAAAGCTACATGAAAAGCTATGTGCATGTTTACCAAGGACAAAAGAGGTTTTAACCAAAGTGTTAACACAAAATATTTATTTGATTTAGTTATTAGACAATTGATAAAATCTATTGAGACATTATTTTTGAAATCATCCCCACTTTACAGCATTTTTAAACAAGTGGCTAAAACTTTTCATAGCACTGTAGCTTTACAGGCAGATTTCTTCAAGTGTCTTGGAGATGCTGCCACAGTTCTTCAGGATTTAGTCTGTCTCAGTTTTTTCTGTTGGTTCATAATGTAATCACAGACAGTCTCTGTGGCGCACAGGCTGTTGTCAGTTTCCTTGTGAATACAAAAATCTCACTGGATTATTACAATTAGTGGCAAAAAGAATGTTTGGAAATGTAATCTTATACTTCCTACTAACACTACAACAAAAGATATAAATAACTTGCTTAAAACCATTTTTATGTGTGAAAATACTAATGTGCCTAAGACTTTTGCACAGTACTGTATAAATGGAGAAAAAACCTTGAGAAACCAGGCTTAGCAGGGAGGGCCAGTTCTGCTCTGGCACGCTAAAGCTGCAGTCTGTAAATATTGGTTAAGAGAGAGAAAGAAAGGCTGAAATTAAATGTATGGATTACACTATGGGTGTGTGTGTGTGTTTGTCTTGCACTGTTTCATTGGCAGCTTGTAGGTCTGCACCCCAACTGGCGCACGTCCACGCCTCAGACTCACCTATCTTCTCTCAGGTCAATGGGGTGGAGGCCCGCAGTTATGCACATTTCTACCCCATCAAGGAGGCCACCGCAGCACATCTCTGTCCCTCTGCTTCGTCTGTGGGGGCAGGTCTTTCGTTGCCATCTAAGCCATGAAGAATGACAGCTCACCTCGCTGGTAAGGCATATTGTTCTGCAGGTGAGGCAGCTTCAGCCTTGCACACCATGGCCGTTCTTCAGGTGTTCCAGGCACAACTTTAAAAACACTGGATGACGGAGACCCACTCTCAGAAACATTTTCTTCTGAGACACTCAGCTTCTCATTTGACAGAGCGCGCCCACTCTTCTTCTGCTCAGTGCCCATCCCAGAAACTGGATAAGCACATTCATTATTACATTGCAACAGCTAAATCCCAGCCGGCAGCTCGCGCTAAAGGCTGGCAGTATCAGCCAAAGAAGCGCAGCGGACCCGGGAAGAGCCCCCGCCCAGGTCAGGGAGCGTCAGCACCGAAGCAGAGCTCCTGATGGGTTCTTTGGGAGGAGGAGAGCGCTCAACGGGAGTCCTCCCTCCAAATGATGGCGGTTTTCTCTCGGTTGCGGGCGACAAAGAGAAAATGTTTTTGAATGTTGTTGCCGTTATGTCTGCAGAAATAAAAATGCAAACATCTTCACTAAAAGAGCAGTTTCGTTCTCCTCCCCCTCTGTCTGCAGCGAGCTTTGTCCTGTCATCAGACAACGCGATGTCGCAGTCAGCAAGAGCTCAGTTCCCGCCCCCAAGCAGCGCTATACACTTGAGAGGGCCGGCTGCTCGCAGCCCATCACCAGTTCTGAGACAAGAAATTCACAACCTCCTCGCAAAACAGGCAATAGAAATTGTTCCCCTGAGCGAGATAGAGAACAGTTTTTACAGCTGCTATTTTGTTGTGCTAAAGAAGGACAGCAGGCTTCGTCTGATTTTGGATTTTAGGCCAATCAACTGGGTGCTTCAGATAGCCCCTCATCTCAGGCGCAGTTATCAGTTTTCAGTCTTCCCCTTCGGCTGACGCTAGCCCCTCACACTTTTACAAAGTGCATGAATGCTGTGCTTTTCCCTCTCAGAGAGAGCGCTGTGCGCATTCTGAATTATCTATATGACTGGTTGATCCTGGCCCATTCACAGAATATGCTCAGCAGCCAATTGGATTTGATTCTTCGACATCTTCGTACCCTGGGACTAAGAGTGAACATGCAGAAGAGCGTGTTGGTCCCGAATCGATCTATAACGTATCTAGGGGTACGCCTAGATTCGGTTGCGATGTGAGCTCAACTGTTGGAGGATCGCATACAAAGCATTCAGTCAGCTCTGTGCTCATTCAGGCTTGGCCGCTCGCTCACCCTGAGGCAGTTTTAGAGGCTCCTGGGTTTGATGGTGGCAGCAACACTGGTTTGCCACCTGTGTTCTTATCCAACCCCTGCAATTGTGGCTGAATACTCATGTTCCACGGTGTGTGTGGATCAGAGGCAGCCTGTGCGTCACGGTAACACACAGCTGCTTAAAAGCTCTGAAACTGTGGTGCGACCCGGATCTATACAGCCGAGGCGTTATGCGGAGTATGATCCAGAATCCTGTTCAGGTTGGCAGCGAACTTGTTGTGGTGGGCGGATCGCCACCTCCTATCAATCAGAGCGACACTCACCCCCGGTCACTTAAACTGCAGAGCAAACATGCTCTCAAGGCATGGTACTCCCCATGGGGAGTGCCGACTTCATCCCAGCTTGACTCAGCTGATCTGGGAAAAATTCAGGAGAGCGGCGGTGGATCTGTTTGCGACAGCAGACAACACACATTCTGCATGTGTGGCGGGTTCAGGGGAGTCATTTAGGCAATGTGCTCGACACACTTGCAGAGGCTCGTGCTTCTTCTACCAGGCGTCTATGCTCTGAAGTGGTCAGTTTTCGTCAGATGGTGTGGGAAGCGTAACAAGTTCAAGTCAAGTCAAGTTGAGCTTTATTGTCATTCCGCTATATGTGGGGACATACAGTGGAACGAAATGTCGTGCCTCACAGGACCACGGTGCTACATAAATACAGACATACAACAATGACGTGAAACAGTATAAATCTAAACACAAATACTAACAGAATTAGATTATAAATATACTATATATAAAGTTGCCTATACATAAACTATTAAATACAAACTATACAAATGTTCCACATAAATATTGCACTAGGAAAAAGAAAGTCAAGCACTGTTCCTGGCTGGAGAACAGTACAAGATGATCTGTAGTGCATGGGCTTGTAAACATACATGAGTCTTTTTGTGGGATTATGTACCCTCAGTTGTAAAAAGTGTCTAGTGCACATAGTGGAGAGTGTGTTACTACAGGTGGTCTGTGCGGCCTACTCACCTGTGTGTAGCACACTCAGAATTGCACAAGGGAGAAATAAAAAAATATATATATATATTTAAGAGGTATGAGGTTTTTCAGAGGGGGGCCGTGCTTGAGTTCAGGGCTCTCACAGCCTGGGGGAGAAAGCTGTTGAGCAGTCTGGCAGTGCGGGCTCTGATGCTCCGGTACCGTTTTCCTGACGGCAGGAGCTGGAAGAGACTGTGTGAGGGATGGGTGGGGTCCTTTACGATGCTGGTGGCTTTGTTGGAGCATCGTGAAAGGAAATGTCCAGGATGGAGGGGAGAGGGGCACCGATGATCTTTGCAGCTGTGTTCACTGTCCGCTGGAGGGTTTTGCGGTCTGCGGCGCTGCAGTTCCCATACCAGACAGTGATGCAGCTGGTCAGCACACTCTCAATGGTTCCCCTGTAGAACATGGTGAGGACTGGTGGAGGGAGACTTGCTCTTTTCAGCCGGCGGAGAAAGTGTAGGCGCTGTTGTGCCTTTTTGGAGAGTGACGTGGTGTTGGTGGTCCAGGTGAGATCCTCTGTGATGTGCACCCCCAGGAATTTAGTGCTGCTGACTCTGTCGATGGTCAGTGGGGGGTGGTCAGTGGAGTTTCTCCTGAGGTCCATCACAACCTCCTTTGTCTTCTCCACATTGAGGGACAGGTTGTTCGCGCCACACCATGCCGCTAGCTGTGCCACTTCCTCTCTGTAGTGCGTTTCATCGTTGTTGCTGATGAGACCTACCACCGTTGTGTCATCAGCGAACTTGATGATGTGGTTGGAGCTGAACTTGGCAGTGCAGTTGTGGGTCAGCAGTGTGAAGAGCAGCGGGCTGAGCACACAGCCTTGTGGGGCACCTGTGCTCAGTGTGGTAGTGCTTGAGGTGTTGTGGCCGACACGGACTGACTGGGGTCTTTCAGTTAACACGGAGTGCTGTCCGGTGTCTGATATTTTATCATTTCTCCAGCATAGAATGGAAGCGGGTAGCTCGCCTTCCACTTTGAAGGTTTATGTGGCCGCTATAGCTTCTTTTCATTCCCTTGTTAATGGGCAATCAGTAGGCAGACATGATCTGGTGGTCAGATTTTTGAGAGGTGCGAGGTGGCTGCATTCGTTGCGCCCTCCCTCCGTGCCATCGTGGGACTTGGCCTTGGTGGTAAGAGCAATTGCAAAACCACCATTTGAGCTGCTAAATTCAGCACCTTTATGTGAACTGTCTCTAAAAACAGCTCTGCTTCTCACCCTGGCTACGGCAAAGCATATGGGCGATTTGCAAGTGCTCTGTCAGTCCTGACTGTGTGCAGTTTGGAACTAATGACCGTAGCATTATGCTGAGACCAAAAGTGGGTTATGTGCCTAAATCACTGTCTACTCTGTTTCAGGTGATCAAGCGGGATCAGGTGATCAAGCGGGATCAGGTCATTAGTATTCCGTCTTTTTCAGCAGAGCAGTTCCTGGCAGATGAAGCGAACTCCCGCCGGGAATTGTGCCCCATTAGAGCTGTGCCTATTTACGTTAATTGCGCTGCTTCATTTTGGCAGTCGGACCAGCTGTTTGTGTGCTACTGTGGAGGCTCTAAATGTCAGCCCATTTCTAAGCAGAGACTGTCACACACTGGATAGCGGAGGCTATTGCTTTGGCCTATGAAAGCCAAGGGGTCAACTGTCCTCTTAATATCAAAGCTCATTCTACGAGGGCTCTGGCGTCTTCATGGACTTGGTCTAAGGGGGCTTCTTTTCAAGATATTTGTATGGCAGCTGTCTGGTTTTCTCAGAATACTTTCACCAGATTTTACCATTTGGATGTACCATCTTTGGCCTCCCGAGTGCTTTCGGAGAGTGAGAATCTCCCTTCTAACTCTAACTTTTAAACGTATGGGGTTATTTGTTTCACTTAGTCGTTAGACTTGTGTTTCGGCGGCTTTCGCTGCCTACCCCATTGCTTCCATGTTACTTTAGCCTCTGGAGCACAGTTGGTCACCGCAGTCTTGCTGTTATGCTGTGCTTGGGCATGTGTGAGACTATTGTGAGCTTATATACTATTTTTAGGACCCGGTGAGGCTGTATTCTCTATTTTATGCATTATATGTCATATTCCTGTTTACTGTCCTGTTGGCGCAAAGGCGAGGATTGTACAGTTGCTTTCTAGGTATGCAAATTTTCCATAGCCTGTGGGCCGGCTGTTTGGCCTGCTTCCTCCTACAGAGGTTGGCGGCCTCTTATTGGGTGTTGTGTTTCATTGATCCTATTGATAATTGACAATTCCCACTAGCATCAGTTACTGAAGCAATGTCGAGTGAACTGCTCTCCGGTTAAAGGGAACGTCTCCGGTTACTATCGTTGCTTAATTGGTATTGCAGACTTTGGACAACAATTCTTATGTTTATTGTAGAGGAGTTTATTGTTGCTCATTCACTGAGCAAACTGTTTTACTGATCAATGAATAAAGATGTCCCCTCCCTCTACAAGCCTGTTTCTCTTTATGTAACGCTTGTGTGGTGTACACAATTAATGATCAACAGTTTTTTGACAGGTCATCTTCACCTTGAACAGTTAACACATTTACTACAGCCTGCCTGTTTTAAAATGCAATATTTTATAGGGCAATATCCTACACTAGGGTTTCTGCATAATCATGTGAATACATATTTATATTTGTAAAATATAGATTTATAAGGTTTTAATATATGGGACTTATATCATTTGTAAGTTATGAACCTTTAATATACCTTCACTTTAGTATCTCTATATAGTTAATCTATTATCCCAATGCCTCCACCTTATGTGTAACCTTACATTTAACTGTGTCTTATTTGTTGTACTGTCATGTTGCTTGTCTGTCTGGGTATGTGTCCTGTTATGATATTGTAAGCCTGAGCCTCTTCACTAGCAGTTCAGTGCCCAGTTTTCTACATTTAATTGTGCTAATGACAAATAATTTATGTGACAGTACAGTTCAATGACATACTGCAATGTTAACCCATTTGGAGACGCTATATCTCAGCTGTGTCCTTGTCTATCACCATGCAAATAACCAGAACATTTTACTGTAGCATTTCGAAATAATGAACCCATGAAGCTGACATATGTGACAATGCAGTTCAATGCAAAGTTAACCTATTTGGAGGCGCGATATCTCAGCTGTGGTGTAGGGTGAGTTGAATCTTTCACTGGGGAGTTATAGCCAGTGTCCTTGTCTAACACAGGAAACAAAACAAAAATACAGAAATAATAAAAAAAAAAGTAAGTTAATATTTAAGTGGGGGAGTTATGCATAGTAAGTGCTATGCTATATGCATAGTAATTACTATATATTAAAACCTTATATATCTATATTTTACAAATATAAATATGTATTTACATGATTATGCAGAAACCCTAGTGTAGGATATTGCCCTATAAAACAAAACAGGAAGGCTGTAGTAAATGTGCTATTTTCACTAAGGTGAAGATGGCCTGTCAAAAAGAAAAATTGTTCTGCCACAGTGATATTAAGAATTGTAAGGGGAGGGAGTGATGGGGGTTCCTCATAAAGTCTATTACATCTCCAAGTTTAATTTACTTATTATACTTATTGTTAACTTATGAAATTGTTATATATACACACACACACACACACAACCCGGTCATTTACAAGAGCGCGAATAACAGAAAAGCGACACAGTCCCTAAGTTAAGCGCGAATAAGAAGCCAGCAATATGGAATATTTGTGTCTTTTAGAGGGGTCTGACTACAGACCATGGGTGAGTGAAGCTCCACTTTTGTCTCAGCATTGCTACAATATCGAACTGACATGGTTTTAACGTACAGTGCAAACAAAACGCACAGGCTGTGTGTGAAATTATGAATAAACACGATGGATTTATTCATTTCTGATGAGAAATATTGATGTCTATCCAATGTTAGCTGATGTTGCATGACGGCTAGCATAGGCCAAAGTTTGGACACACCTCTCATTTAGTGTTTAAAGACGTTTCTTATGCTAATCAAGGCCATTTTCACTTGATCACAAAAACAGAGAAAAATGTAATAGTGAAAAATTATTAGGATTTAAATCAATGTTTTTTCTACATTAATATACAATAAAATTTTATTTATATCTGTAATTAAAGTTGAGTTTCCAGAATCATTACTCCAGTCTTCAGTGTCACATGATCCTTCAAAAATCATTCTAATATGCTGATTTATTATCAGTGCTGGAAACAGTTCCGCTGCTTAATATTTTAACTTGTGATACTTTTATTCTGGATTTTTTGATCAATAAAAGGTTAAAAAAAGAACAGCATTTATTTAAAATAGAAAGGTTTTCTAACAATATACACTACAGTTCAAAAGTTTGGGGTCAGTAATTTTTTATTCTTTCTTTCTTGAAAGAAGTTAATACTTTAATTCACCAAGGATGTTAAATTAATAAAAAGTTATAGCATAGACTTACATTGTTAGAAAAGATTTATATTTTGAATAAATGCTGTTCTTTAATAACTTGTTATTTATCAAAGGATTCTGAAAAAAGAATCACAGGTTGCAAAAAAAATTTGGCAGCACAACTGTTTCCAACATTGGTAATTCTAATAATAAATCAGCATATTAGACATAACATGGACACATCGCTAGTGGAGGCGACGCATTTCCGTTCTCAAATGGAGCTCCACTCGCCATGTATGACTGCAGCCAGACCCTATTGTCTTTTAAGGTGGCACGGATAGCATCAATAAGAAGCTGCGAATAAGAAGCTAGATTCAGCCTTGTGGGCTGTTGTTGCTGTATTTAGTATGTGTACTAAGGAATACGATCGAAATTAAGTTGATAGAAGTGTTTGCTTACGCTGGCTGTTTGGGGTTATCAGGGGCAGGGGGGCACAAGGACTGGAATTAAGAACCACTGTACTAAAGGTATTTTAATATACATACCGTTTAGAAATGTAAAGATATGCGGGCAAAATGCTCCTGGTAGTTCTACAATATGACATGAGCAAGAATGCAGTTTTGGTTTCTTTTCTGAACAAATTTGTCTTTACAAATTAGGTAAATCATCTAATTTGCTATTCATTGCCATTATGCCATTCATAAAAAGTAATTTGCTTCATTCCTGAATGAATCAGACATTTTGAATTAATCCGTTTGAAAGATTCAGTGACTTAGTCATTAACACTTGCTAAATGATGACAGAATTTTCAAGTTTTGGGTGAACTGTCCCTGTAAACACTGCACTTTAAATTATTTTCATTTCATAATTATTTTGATGCAGTTATAATTAGTGGTACTTAAGTACAAATACTAACTAAAAAAAACACCTACGCATAACTCACATTAATTATTAATTCATCATGCTGAAGCATTAAAAAGAACTTACTTTGGCTACATTGGCTACACAGTTAAGGATTTGTTTTATTCACCCCTATTTTTTGTTTTGAATAAGATGTTCTGCATGAGCAAGTACAGCATTCCAGTGCTTTTGAACTAAATCTCACCACACTTCGATAAAACACTGTTGTCTTTTTGTCCTTTTTGTTTTTGTTTGCAGTATCTCCACAGTTCCTGTCAAGCTGCAGTCCAGTCTGATAGCCCGGTGCTTGAAACTGACGTGTAGTGAGATGGAGTCACATTAAAAACAATTTCATGTGTAGTTGATGTTCTTATGTTTTAGATTTTAGTGTTTAAGGTGCTCTGGTGGCGCGACAGTAGCGTGCAGCGGGCACTCTGGATACAAAATAGTGCTATTTTTGTCTTTAGCCCGACTTTTAAAGGCACATGGACATCGGAACTCTCGGTGTTCGTGGATACCACCGCCAGACACTTATAAACCTCAGAATTAACACTAGAGCTGCTCTGCGAAATGATCTGCTGGAGACGCAAGCGGTATATATATGTGTATATATGACACAACCGTGGTGGGTCTTATCAGCAAGAACAACGAAGCTCAGGCTAACGAACTGGTGCAGAGGCTAATGAACTGATGCAGAGCCAACAACCTGTCTCTGAACGTGGACAAAACTAAAGAGATGGTTGTTGACTTCAGAAGAGCACAGAATGTCCTCTCTCAGCTAAACATGAGAATGAACGGCTCCTCCTTGGAGATTGTCAAGAACACCAAATTTCTTGGTGTTCACCTGGTGGAGAACCTCACCTGGTCGCTCAATACAAGTTCGATAACAAAGAAAGCCCAGCAGCGCCTGTACTTTCTGAGAAGACTGAGGAAAGCACATCTCCCACCCCCATCCTCACCACGTTCTACAGAAGGACTATTGAGAGCATCCTGTGCAGCTGCATCACTGCCTGGTTTGGGAATTGCGCCTCCTTGGACAGCAAGACCCTCCAGCGGATAGTGAGAACAGCTCATCGCCTAAGAATGCATAATAGAAATGTATAAACACATGTATCCAGTTTCCCCCATGCTACATGTCTTTGATGTTTTAATTATATATATAAATATATATATATATATATATATATATATATATATATATATATATATATATATATATATATATGTGTGTGTGTATGTATGTGTATGTGATATATATATATATATATATATATATATATATATATATATATATATATATAATGATATATATATACACATGTATACATATTCATCTGTGCACATATAAGTGAATGTTTTAGTCACCCTGTTAATCAAGATCACATGTACCTGTGTTTAGATCATCGTGGTCTCTCTTCCCTCCATCATAGACATCTACACCTCACACTGCATCCGCAAAGCCACCAGCATTGTGGATGACCCCACACACCCCTCTCACACACTCTTTACCGTCCTGCCGTATGGTAAACAGTACCGAAGCATTCGGGCCGTCACGACCAGGCTATGCAATAGTTTCTTCCCCCATGCTATCAGACTCCTCAATGCATAGAACTGGAGCTAAAGGAACACACACCCATACACACAACTGTTTATCCTCCACCCTGTAATTTTTTGCACACATTAAATACTTTTTGCTGCTGTTAAATACTTTTGGCTGCTAAATACTTAAACTGTACAAAGTCATGTTTACACTTATGTTAACACATATTTTTATTTCACCAGGATCACTGTGAAACAGAACTGTGTGCTGGTCTGCACTGGGACATGCTATGTCCATTGTTTGCCCCAGAAGTCATTGCACAGTCTTGTACAAGTTTGCACTTTATGTATAAATTATATAGCCTTGTAGTTCTGTGTTGTTCTGTGTTAATGTAGAATCTAGATCCTAGAGAAACATTGTTTTGTTTCACTATATACTTGTATATGGTTGAAATGACAATAAACTCCACTTGACCTTGAATCGAACATCCACTGTCACTGGCCTCACTGAATGCTTCATCATCCATTTATCCAGCCGCTAAACACTTTCACTATAATCTCCACGAAGACGAAGATTTTTGAAATTTAATCATGACAAGTGTAAAACTACAAAAAAAGAAAATATACAAACGTAAGTTTCAAAGTAAACGAGAAAATCAACATCACATAAATAAACATTCCTAAGGCAAAAAATAACCCAACAATGCAATAAAGTTATATATCAACCCAAACATTTAGAAATGAGAAAATAAACATACTGAACAACAAGGCACTATATAACAATTTTAGACAACTATAACATACTCAAAATATAAATGAAGATTATATTTTCAGAACTTCACATCATGATCAAACAATTACTTACAGACATTACATCTCAATGGGCTGTGAAAGGTAAGATGGACTTGGATTCCAGGAACCGCATTGTGCACCTTGCAGTGAACACTAATCTAATATGGCTTACTTCCTCTTAAGACAGGAAGCCAGGGGTGGACTAGGAGGAAATTCAATTCACAGCCCAAAATGAATATCAAAAAAAAAGTCATGAAAACCTGAAATCCAGTACACTCCCCGCCTGGGGTTTGTAAATACCTCACTTTAAGTCTACTGAAATGTCTTAGGGGGAGTAAAGCAAAACCACTTCTAATATTGGATGAAGGAAGGCTTTCTGCATACCTTCTCTAATGAGCTTCAATTCTACTTTCCTTACAAGGCCATCTTTGCTAAGTAACGTTTAAGTGACGATAGCCATAGGCCACTGATTTCGCCCTGCTTGCCTATCTTTCATCAACACGATGTCTCCTTCCTTGAGACAAGGCTTCGTCTTGCCACTTCTGCCTGTTCTGAAGAGTGGATAGATACTCACGACACCATCTTGTCCAAAATATTTCTGCAAGATTTTAAACTCTCTTCCATTCAGACTTGATCTTTGTGTGTAAACTCGCCTGGTGGAGGAGGAATCGAACCAGTTTTCTGCGTAAGAAGAATAGCAGGGGTAAGTTTTAAAGGAGCTTCAGGATCTGAAGATATTGGCACAAGGGGGCGTGCATTCATGATTGTGGACAATTCAGCCATAAGAGTTACAAGAACTTCATGTGTAAGATGCAAAGACTTTCTTTCAAGCAGCATGCAATCGAGAATACGATGAGCTGATATGCAATGCATGCGGAGGATTGAACACCCACGTGCAATTGTGCTGTTCCAAGTACTTCTCTACATCTAGGTCTACAATTCTTTTATTCATCTTGACTGCTTCATGATGGTGTCAAACAAACAAAGTTGCTACATGATGCTTCCTGGGGATAATCACAGGATTACATCCTTCCTCAAGACCTGTTTGAGTAATATGGCTTTCAACATGCAGAAGACCTTGGGCATCGAGAATAAGATTGAGTTTCCGTATATTGCTTGTAGGTTAAAGATTGCATCCTGCATTTATATTGCTTGTCTTGAAAAGTGTTCAAAACGCAGTGTATGCCAAAGAGATAATGATCTTGGCTTTTTCTAACTCACCTGTGGGATTGTTACTGCAAAGATGCCATCCACTACATGCTAGCTCTTTTGTTGAATGTAAGAATGACTGTGAGATATGGCTTAAATGTGCAATCACTCTGATTAGTCTGCTCAAACTAGAAAAGCGATCAAAGCGTACAGGAGTCAAAAACTGATTTGGTATAGCTGTTAGACATGAAATCACTTGCGGTCAAATCTCTGGATCCAATGCAGAATCAACAAGGTCATAACTTTCCTGAGACAAGGAATGTAAGAATGGAAAGCTCAGAAGGAAGTCAGGCCTTGAAAACCAAGTTGTACTACTGAGAAGATCAACTGCCACAGATCTAGATCCATGATCTGCAGGATTAACATCTGATGGAACATAATTCCACTGACTGGGAGTAGATGACTGAAGATTACGTTGGATTCTATTCTTCACACACACACACACACACACACACACACACACATACATATACATATACACATATATACATATACATATACACATATATAGAAACGTCTTGTTTGACTGTGAATATATCCAAGAACAATCTTACTGTCAGTGAAGAACTGGATGCTGTTGAACTGTAGACCTCTCTCTTCTACAATCATGGCTGCAATCTCAACTGCAAGAACTGCAGCACACAGTTCCAGTCTTGGAACAGTGAGATGTGGCTGTGGTGCTGACTTTGTCTTTCCAAACACAAAGCCAAGATCTGTTTGACCATACTGAGATGTAAATCTCAGATAAGCTACAGCTGCCACAGATGCATCTGCAAATACACACAGCTCCCTTGACTGAAGCTCTGAAGTAGGAAAAGATGAATAAGTATGGGGTATCATTAGGTCTTGCAAAGTCTGTAAGGAGTTCCTCCATCGTATCCATTCTGGCTTTGTCATCTGGTAATGGGGAATCCCAGTCTTCAGACTGTGCAGAAAGTTCCCTAAGCAACAGCCTGCCCTTGATGGTAATAGGAGCAATAAAACCAAAGGGATCATATAAGCTATTTACTGCTGACAGTACACCTCGCTGAGTAAATGGCTTCTTGTCATCAACAGCCTGGAAGGTAAAGGTATCTGAGGCTGTGTTCCAAGAGACTCCTAGGCTACGATGGACTGGAGTGTCTTCCAAGAAGAGGTCAACATCTTTGATATCCACAGCACGATCTTCCGGGTAAAATGCCTCAATCACCGCAGGTCGATTAGAAATGATCTTATGTAGCCTAAGATTTGCTACTGCAAGCATATCTTGACTTTGAGAACTCAAATTGCTGCCTCAGTAGGGAAGGATTTCAGAGCATCGTTGACATAAAAGTCATGTTCAACAAACTCTCACCTCACTGCTGAAGTTCTTTTCTTCCTCTTTGGCTGCTCTGTGCAAACCATATATGGCAACAGTGGGGGAAGAACTATTGCCAAACACATGAACACGCATCCTGTATTCCACTATTTCTTTACTTGGGTCATTGCCTTTGTACCACAAAAAGCGCAGGAAATCTCTGTGATCTTTTCTGACTAAAAAGCAGTGGAACATATGCTGAATGTCGGCAGTTATAGCAACAGGCTCCTTACGAAATCTCAAAAACATTCCCAAAAGGCTGTTATTGAGATCAGGCCCCTTAAGCACAACATCATTCAGAGAGACGCCATCATAAGGTGCGCTAGAGTCAAAGACTACACAATCTTGTTCGGTTTCTTCGGATGATAAAATGAAGAAACATGGGGATGTTATCATGGGAACGTTTTAATAATGTAAAATTGTTAGCTGGGCTGGTGCTGCCAGTGCCACCGCCACAACCACTGCACAGGTTTCAGCTGTGGCCAAAAACGTTTTGCAGTACCTGTCTAAAGGGCCTGTGTCTTAATTTCATGCAATTTTTCTGTGCCTCCCTTGCGTTTCTTCTCCATCTCTCTCTCACTGTTTTGACACATGCACACTGACACTGCATGCCCACAGAGCAAAAGAGGAATTGTTTAAAGATGTAATTGGCCAGCCCAATGTCAATTAGAAAAAGAACCAATGTGCTGATTATGGGCTGTCTCATGGGCTGGTCTATCTGGAAAAAAACAGACGCTGACTTTTTTGACAGATACATTAAACCGCCACAAAGAAGCACCATCAATAAATTAAGCAGGAAAAGAATGGTCAGCTGATATAAGCGTTTTATGGGATGATTGGACAAAAATAGTAGAATATGTACCGGCTCATAAAGTACTTCGGCCCAGCAGGAAAATGCCCTGTCTGCCATGGGGCCAGTCCACCCCTACTGCCATGATGGAAAATGTATAGGTTTATTATGCAATTAAAAATCAGGATTGTGCCAAATTGGAGTGTATTCACATGGTGTTAATGAATAAATCCAATATTTTTTATATTTATTTTTAAACAATATACAGTACAATCTGTAGTTGTAACAAAAGCTTTATAGCTGTCAAAACTCAGAATTACTCAAAATGTGTCATCCAGTGGACCTAACATTGTTCATTTAAATATATTACTGAGTATTTCCATCCCATTTTCTTTTTTAAATTCTTGTTTATATGGGATAAGTCCTTAAAACATTACATACTGTACCTATAACTGCTTTGCGGACTAGCATCTGCCCAAAAGGCAACTTCTGGCCACAGCCCTTCCAGCACAGTTGCTGGGCCAGTGTGGTAGTCAGGATAAGGATGCACCATATGTTGGAGAATGGGCTTGGACCACCAGTTGTTGCCAGATACTTAAGGAAGTAATACATTAGTAGTAAATAGCTTCACATAACAGCTATAATGAAACTGTAATGAAAACTTGATGTGAAGAAAATATCAGATATTCTGAAGAAAATGTGAGTGCTTGCCGGGGCAAAACTGGAATATTTAAACAATGTTAACATGTTATAACATGAGGCTAACATCATTGCACATGATGCTAACATGTTTTAACTTGATGCTAGCATGACTTGGCATGATGTTAGCATGATGCTAACATGAAGTAACATGATGCTAACATGATTTAATATGATGCTAGCATGAAGCTAGCATGATGCAAGCATGACTTATGATGCAAGCATGGAGCTAGCATGATGCAAGCATGACTTATGATGCAAGCATGAAGCTAGCATGATGCAAGCATGACTTATGATGCAAGCATGACTTATGATGCAAGCATGAAGCTAGCATGATGCAAGCATGACTTCTGATGCAAGCATCAAGCTGGCATGATGCAAGCATGACTTAGCATGAACAATTTACTAAAATATGGCTTATTCATGAAGTTAGGAGGGTGATGTAAATGGTTGCTTGGGTGTGGTTAGGAAGTTGCTGGGGCAATACCTAAAGCCCCCTGACAGCCTCAGTCAAAAAAGCCCACCCATGTCTACAGTGTTCTAATGCTGAGATATGACTTACTTTAATAATATGGTTGTTAGGGTACAGTAAATGGTTGCTTATAATATTAGTAAATATTATGTATATAACCCCTTCCTGGAATTTATAGAATAGGAAATGTCATAACCTCTACTAAATATAGCAATAAACCATGTTTAAGAAATAGTTTTGTTTCTTTAAATGTTTAGAATACTTTGATGACTATTGGTAGTGCCTTTCTGAGCTGTGGCAGGGTGACTTTGCTCTGCCCGTTCCATTGTCATGGTTGCTGCTTTCTCTCTGGATTGTCTTTTGGGTCAGTATCTAGTTTGGTATTCGTGGTGCCATCTGTTTAAGTCATTGTAGAAGACAGCAATGCTGCCAGATGCCATACCAATGACAATGCATCTGCACAGAGGAGATGGGCAGAAAGTTAGTGAGAGAGATACAGAGAAGGTTCTGCACTGCTACACAGGTGGGCATTTCAAAGGGAACAGTAGGAATCACAGTAAAATATTTTGGTTTTTGCTCATCCAGTCTGAAAATGTGAAGCCTTTAGGCTTTAGCTTTGAAGAAGCGCCTTAAACATTTTTATTGTTTATTATTTATTGTTTAAAATGTTTATTTTATTAAACATTTGATATTATTATTTATCATCATTTAGTTAGAAAAGGAGTCAGGCTGATGTTTCTGTGTGTGCTACCTTTGATCATGACATAGCCATGGAGTGAATGCCAGCATCACAGCCTGGATAAGTGAAGAGCTGTTGGAAAACATGAATCTGACACACAGTGAGAACTCCTCCATCCCCTACAGTCAGCAGATACTGCCCATCTTTACTTAGCAACATTGCCTAGAGCCAAACACACACAGACAATCTGTGTTATAAAGTTTTCTTTTATACACACATTTGGCAATTTCATAGTAGGGAAATTGGATATGTTCAGTAAACATATAACCATACTAACTACTGTTTCTGTAGTATATACACTGTGTACTGTATGCATATTTTCTTTATGCCCTAACATAACCCAAATGTCATACTAATATTTGTCAAAATGAGGAATGGCTAAACATTTTTCAATCATTTCTGTATATTCCAGTAATTACAATTACCACAGGACCATCAGCAAGACCCCTGACCTTTTAGTGGCTTTTCATGTTGCCTGATGATAAGTAAGATTGAAAGGCATGTGATGGGCTGTTTAAATGTGTTTTGAACTTGCCGAATAAGCTTTTCGTAAAAAGTGATGAATGTGATTAGTAGGGTTTACTGACACCCCTGTGGACATTGGAGTGAGTGTGCCTTGCTACAGGCTGCCTCATCCAGCCAAAACCCACACAAGCCCCTTTCCTTCCCAGCATGCACAGAGGTCAGTCTGGTGAACATTTTGATTCTGAAAGTGCTCTAGTGGTGGTATTCTGTGGTGAAGGGCAGACAGAGTACGAGATTTATTACGTTCAGCTGGTTTTCCTGTGCGCACATGGGCTGCATAACACTTTAGTGGTCCCGTGAGAAGCACAGATAATATAGAACAGCAAACACACTGGGTTCTTTCATTTATTACACATTCACTTGGTCAGGACAGTCCTACCACTTTTGTGGGAGGGGATGCTGTAATGAGGAGAAAACATCACATTGAGGAGAAAAAAAATGCAATAACAGGTTGTAAAAGAGGTGTAAAGAGTACCTGAAAACCATACTTGAGTAAAAGTTTACCTACTGTAAAAATGACTCCTTTATAAGTTACAAGTGACTAGGTCTAGTACTACTTGAGTAAAAGTTTTAGAGTGATTTTACCTTACTGAAGTAGTTAAGCACAAGTTGCTTTTTTGCATTTGTAAGGAGGGCAACAGTCCAGAGACTATGGGGAGGTGGTCCTGTGCATGCTCCACCATATGAAGATTTTCTACATTTAAAATTTAAAGAGCAAAATCGGTCAAATTCTACTCTGCATTTAAATGCATTGAATGTATAATTAAATGTATTAATTTTAAATATGTCTAGTTTCTCTGTAAACTTGTATAAAAGACAATGGAAAAGGCAACTGGAAAGTAATATTTCCATGACCCTTTTACATTTCTTCTTCCTCGTTTTTAAATTGTAATGTGCATTTGTGTAAAGGTTTTAACCTCATTAAAACAATATTTGAACTCCATATTTCATTACATTTAATGTATGCATTTGGCAGATAACCCCCAATTGCTCACTAGGCTCCCTAAGTACTGCTCCGGTGTGTGTGTGTGTTCACGACTTGAATGTGTGCTTATTCCTCACCATTGATGAGTTAAGTGCAGAGGTCACATTTCACTTTCACTACATTCAAGGTATACATTTGTCAGTACATTTTGCTGCACTATTCTCTGACACATATAGCCAGGGCTGGACTTGTAGGCCAGGGCATTTAGGCCTGAGTCTTTTTTGGGGCCCACCTAGTCTACAAATAACTTTAAATAGAATACATGTACATATGACCAGTCATTATTTATTTACAGATTAATTATAGTACTGTATCGTACAAACAATGTATTTAAGTTTAACACAATACACAAATGTGTTAAATCATGTTATAGTTTATAGTATAGTTAGGCTATAGGTAGGTATAGTTAGGTTTTTATTTAATTTTGTTTCGTTGCATTGTATGCAATTACAATAAACATTGGAATGGAAATGGATGTGTCCATTAAGAATGTGCTATGCGTAAGAATTTTACATTGCATATTTAACATAGAATTAACATTGTTCTTAGACAACGTCTGATAAATTAACTGCTTGTTTAATGTTGCGATTGCGAGACTATCACAATAAAATATGAATAAATAGTAATTGACAAATATTTAAGAAGCAATATGGACAATGCAAAATCTATTTACATGTGACCGCATGTAGCAGTGGATCATTATTTTACGTAAACAATTCAATGTGCCTTGCACAAAACTTGTTGCCTACTGTTTCATTCTATTCATTCTGTGCACTTATCTTTAGTCAATTACTTAAGTTATTTAAAAAAAAAAGACATGAAACAGACAAACTGCAACAGAGAATTAAGTGCATCATAAATTAGCCTAAAATATAATGATAACACTTCACATTAAGGTTGTATTTGTTAGCGTTAGTAAATGCATTCGCTAATATGAAACCAACAATGAGCAATAGATTTTTTGCATGTATTAATGTTTCTTTCATTGTTAATGTCAATACAATTGTTCATGTTAGTTCATTGTGCTTCAATGTTAACAGTTAGTTTTGATTTTAAAAATGTATTAGTAAATGCTAAAATTAACCTAAAATTAACAAATGCTGTAGAAGCATTGGTAATTGTTATTTCATGTTAGCTAATGCATAAATAATGTTAACATGTACCTTATTGGAAATTGTTACAAATATATTAGTATTTCATATAAATACCATTTTATAACAGGTCTTTAACAGCATTTTAGGGTGTATTCACTCAAGGCACATATTCAAATGTTTTTCCTAAAAACATTTGCCATGAAGGGGAGCAGCGTCATAGCTCTGCATCGGAATGCCATAGAGATTTGGGGCTCTGTCCAGCAGACATCAGGCTACTACTGAGTGTATTTGCATGTATGCAATCTCTCTTGATTTTTTGGATGTTTCCGAGATAGAAACTAGAAATAAAGTGCTTGTCCTTAAAATTTGCTGCCACAGTGTTATGGGTAGTTGCCATGGCATCACTATGCAGTTGCTAAGGCATTCTGGGTAGGTTCAATATTTATTCTTGGCCTAAGACTCCATGACCTTTGGCCTTAAATATGACTCAAGCACCTGTATGATATAATGCAAGTATATGGGTTTTCTGCACCCTTTTCATCATCAGGGATTTTTCCATATAGCAAGCAGAAAAAAGTAGATCATGGAGTCTACAGTATTCAGGGAATCTTAGTTTATAATACTGTACATAAGTGTGGAAAGGTATTGGGTCCTATTGGGTGGGAAGGCCACACGGTGATATAGTATAATTTGAATAATAAAGTAGCAGCATGTGATTTCACTTTGTGTTAAAGAGGGGAACTGCCCCTCTTTTGTCACTGCAGCCTCTGCTGTTTATTGAAAACTAATGGAAGCTGAGGGAGAGACAGAGAGACAGAGATAGAGGGAGAGCTCTGTGAATTTTCTCAGGCCCAAAGGAAAGAGAAAATGATGCAGGAAGTGCAGGAACAAGAGAAAGAGAGCTGGCTGATTTAGGGACCTCTGCCCACCAGTGACAAATACAGGGTCTAATGCAGGAGGGCTTGCCACTGGTCATAAAGCTCTCTTTCTCCAATGCATGCGAGTTGAATGGCATTTTGTAGCACTGCTGGTCAAAGAACAACTTGGGGTATTAGGGCTCAGGGGCAAAGAGATCAGGGCAAAAGAGAGAGTGCCTGGAGTCAAATGGAGCTCAGTGATCATGCTAGCATTTAACAACATGCGACAGCTGACATGATACAGCACAGAGACTGAAAACAGAGGGAGGAGGAGATGGAAAGACTAAATAAAAATGAGCGAAAACAAGCAAGCTGCTCAACCTGTTGCTCTGGCTTTTCTGTTCTGGAATGACAGACGAATCCTGACTGGCTGCAAGAGAGAAGTTTATGCAGAGCTGCTACTTGGTTGATCAAGTTTACCTTGATGTTGTCATCCACCTCCATGTGTCCTAGGAGTTTTCCATTAATGCTAAACACACAGAACTGGCCCTTGTTATAATAAATGACACAGTGACAGAACCAAATATGGCTGCACACAGTTGCACAGACCTTCCATAGTCCTCAGCAGATCACCGTTCACACCGAGTGAATGAGACACGCACCCTCTTTTCACACACACAGATACACACACCAAATAAATACACAAAAGTGATATGACTGCAGTGTTAACTGTTGGTGTTTGGGTGTGGGTGCATTTACACATCTATTTTTGTGAGGACCAGTGTGACCAGTTAGACCATCAGATTGAGGACAAAGATAGTAATGTGAGGTACATTTTGGCTGGTTCTTACATTCTGCCAACACTTTAAAGGGCTGTTTAAGGGTTAAGAGTTAGTTTTTGGGTTAGGTTAAGGGTGAAGTTTAGGCACTGATAGCTAAGGTGGTTAGAGAGAGAGAGAAAGGTCCGATTTACCTATGCAGCCACTGATGACCAGTCCCAGCTCTGCACACACGCTTGCACACATCACCTCACAGTCAACTTTGGTCAAAACACCTCAAATAATGCAAAGACAACAAGTTTATACTAACTTTTAAACAACACAATACTAATGTTTTAACTTAGGAAGAGTTAAAAAAAAAAAAAAAAAAAAAAAAAAACAGTATTTGGTGGAATAGCCCTGGTTTTTAATCACAGCTTTCATGCATCTTGGCATGCTCTCCAGTCTTTCACATTGCTGTTGGGTGATTTTATGCCACTCCTGGCGCAAAAATTCAAATAGCTCAGCTTTGTTTGATGGCTTGACCATCCATCTTCCTCTTGATCATATTCAAGAAGCTTTCAATGGGGTTCAGATCTGGAGACTGGCTGCACCACATTTCACAGTGGGTGTGAGACTGTGGCTTGTAGGCCTCTCCGGGTCTACGTCTAACCATTAGATGACCAGGTGTTGGGCAAAGCTGAAAACTGGACTCATCAGAGATGACCTTACTCCAGTCCTCTACAGTCCAATCCTTATGGTCTTTGGCAAATCTCAGTCTGGCTCTTCTTTACTTCTCATTGACAAAAGGCTTTTTCTAACTTTGCACGACTCTAGCCCTGCCTCTAGGAGCCCGTTTTGAACTATCCTCGCCATGCACTTAACCCAACTGCCGTTTGCCATTCTTTTTGTAGGTCACTTGATGTCAACCTGTGGTTTTTGACTGACATCCTGGTGGTCATCTCGTTCAGTGGAGAGTCATTTTCGCCCTCAACCAGTCAGTAGTTTTAATGATTTCTTTTGTTAATGTCTGCAGCTTGACCTTGTTCTTATGAACCATGCGCTCGCTCTCTTAGTTCTTAATAACCACTGTGTCCCTCTGTTAGTAAAGCTAGAATTGAAACTTCTGTTTTGGATAGTCAATAGTTATTATTTGATTCCACTTTTTGTTAATTGTCACGTTTTGTTATTCGGCTGTTTCAACACACAACTGTTTTACCAATTTAGAAGAACATCAGCGTTTTTTCCCTTTTGGTTTCTATTTCTCCCTATCTAATGTGAGCTCACAGCTGTGTTTGTAAGTGATCAGCTGTGTCCTGTTACATTCATTGTTCACACATTAAAAGCAGAGAATGTGTATCAGTTCTGTCAATTTCTTCTGTCTTGCATTCAATTAGAACACACATAACCCAAGATAAGGATAAGGGAGCAGTGAAAAATGTCTAAAAATGTGACATTGGTGACAAATGTGAAGGTTGAAGTTTAGCCCAATACAGATGCTTCTTTTCCAAATCTATCACTATGATTGCAGTCACCTTTCTTAGACTAAAGTTAACTACCATTTAAACAATGCAGTAATTAGTAGAATTAACTGGTAGATAATGACAGATTAAATAAAACCAGGATTAACAAAAAAAATTTTTAAATTGTTAAATGCCATTTAAACACCATTTAACAATTTAGCATTGCATAGTTAATTTTACTAATTAATTGACCCTTTTAATACACAAACTAGTAACATACAAATAATTACCTAAATCAAGCTTGCTCGCGCTCTCTCTCTCTCGCTCTCACACACTCATCAGGTGGCAAACTTCCCTGAAAATATCAAATATCAATAAAATCACCCATATGAAGTTCTGATGATTCATAATTAACCTAAAATAACAAATCACATTAAGTAACATGTTCATCATTATCATTGTTATTGATAATCAACTTAAAATAACACTAATCACATTCAATAATGTTCATCATTACTGCTATTATCCAAAGCCTACTGCACAGAGCTATGTAACAGGTATCTATACTACAGATGGACTAATATTAACTTTGGCCTATTACATTGAAAAAAATTCTATACAGGGGGCAAATGAGCACTATGCCCACTCAGACACAATTACTACACAACTACAAATGGTTTGAATGTCAACACTGTAGATTATCTCACTGGTGATGCATTATGTGCAGAGGCAAACGAAAGTCTTGAACGTTTCTAAAACCCTCTAATGGCCCTGATGTTGTCCATCCACCCACAGACTCAAACTGCTCATTAAATGAATCACTAGAAGTCATAAATGCTGCCCAATTTGTAAGAGAACACTTAACAGCACACAGAGCATCCAAAACATCCAAATTAGCAAAGTTTGCACGCCTGCAGAAGGCTTTGATCAGAATAGCAGCCATATGGTTAGTCTGTGCAGGGGAAGCCTGTGGCATTTTTCACTATTATTGATTGTTCTTTCGCTCACTCAGATAGATGGAACTGAACTCTCCTGAGCCCAGGACCTCAGTGTCACATTTACTGTCTCACATTTAATGTGGCCCTCTGACCTCCACTTTTACTAACAGGCACAGGCAGGCCGATGGGGGCTTTGGCTCTGGACGTTACCCTGATTTTGACCTCTCTGCTTAAGGAACATAAGAAACTGTTCAGAGAAACTCTAGGTTTCTCTGAACACTGATGCTGATAAACAGTTTTAACAGATATACTACATAGCCTTCCAGTGCAGAAAGACACCTGTATGTGGATAAATCCATGTAACTCACTTCCAGGGTTCTCTCCAATGCTGCTATGCTTGCCGTTTCAGTACCACAGCAGGTGTGTGGCATCTCTGGAGCCTGACAGACCATAACTGTCTCCACCTATGTATAACTTGAATACAATCTGAGTCAGTTTGCCTGCAGACAGACACATACAAACATACACACACTTTTATATTTGTCACATCTTCTAATGATGTTTTAATACAGAGTTAATGGTATTTTTATATATATTTTTATAGTAGGAGATTTCAGGTTTTACTATCCTTGTGAGGACATTTTGCTCTCTATAATTCTGGCAATATGCAACCAACAAGCACATCACAAAAAAGGTAACCTCTCTATACAATCTAAACCATCTCTATATAATACATCCCCACTATTGGTCTAATTCTTGGGGCATGTGCGTTAGTTGTGATGTTTGTTGTAGTGTACAGCGCAGTGTGCCTGGCAGCGGCACTCAGCTTGTATCGTATCTAATCATAGTACTGTTGCTGTTGTTTTTTGAAAGCAATAAACCAGTCAGGCCAAAGTGGCATGTTATATGCACTGTATAATCCAATCAGCACAGCTAGATTTATAGATCATAGATCATATTCAGTGCCTTTAGTTCAAGAGCTTCCCTTAATATGCACACTGTGGCCTCAAAATTGCATGGTCAGTTTATTTTCATGGAGCTAAACCTCTTTAATGAATTTTTATTACAAACTGATTTTTGGTATCAGCATTTTTTATACACAGCAACACCCATTTAAACCAACTTATCCTTCTTAGACTGGAAAATCTGAGCATCATCTATTGTAAATCCAGAATATCTGATTTTTTTTTTATAAATCTATAACCCCTAAGAAATACACTCCCCTCTGTCTAGTGAATGCCTCTTAGGGTTTCTTTCAGTTAGACTGGTCTTTAACAAATAATAAAGGTGAGGCTGAAAAGTGTGAAAAACACTTCAGAAATAAAATTGATTGTATTGAATTACTGCCCCTAAAGTCTGTATCTACCAATGAAGCGTACATGACCAAACACCTCGCCATGTGAACTCTTGCTTACCAGTGAGGCCATGCCACTTGTTGACGATAAAGAGCCGGTTAGCTGTGACCGCAATGACAGCTGGGTTGGTAAGGCCTGCCTGCGTGTTAGAGGCCACATGTGTGACAGGTGAGTTGGAGGGGAACTTAAGCACCATGATGACGTCCTGCTGCACCCGCTTTGTGAACATCAGTGGGGACTGCAGAAGGAGATACTGTTGAGTCCATGAGCGCCACTATCAGCAGGAGTGAGGAACTGCATAAGAAAAGAAAGTGATGGTAAAGGAAGAGAGATGAGGAAAAGAAGCAAGAAAAGAGGAAATCAGGTAGCAGAAAAAGAGTGGGGCAAAATTCTAAGTCTGAGACTGAGGATGAAGGTATCAGCCAGATGTCACCCACCATCTCATGATATAGTACACACTGCGATGAAAAATTACATCTTGATTGACCGAAACGGCTACAAACATGCAAAAGGATTTTATAAAGGAATTACTTTAAAGATCAACTTTTGCAGACCTCTTCCCAAACTTGTCTGACTGTCAGCCAAGAATGGAACACCCAATATAATAAAGTAGATAAGCAAGTGAAAGTGACACATTTGTGAAAGTGACATTTGTAAGATATGGTAACCCATACCCGAAATGTGACCTCTGCATTTAACCCATCACTGGTGAAGAGTGAACACACACACACACACCTGGAGCAGTGGGCAGCACACTACTGTACCCGGGGAGCAATCGGGAGTTGCTCAAGGGCACTTAAGTTGCTACCTGCCAGCGCTGGAAGTTAAGCAAAACTTTAACATTAACAAACATTACTACCTTTTATAATGCTCTTTTATTAATCTACCAAATACAGACATGCAGTTTTGCAATATATAATTTTTATTATTATTTAAAAAAATATATGATTCATATATCTACCTACGGAGGACCCTTATGGACATTGGGTTGAAAACCCAATGGATCTAGAAAAATGCTAGTAAACACTTCACATCAAAGCAGCTAAACATTACTGGACCTTATGAAATTACTGGACCTCAAAAGAAATGTAAAAATGTTTCATCTAGACAGGTTTTGATATTCCTGTGAAATAAGCAGAAAACAACAGTTACAAAAGATCACAGCAGATAAATAAATCTGGGCTTTCCATTGAGCTGCCAAAGAATATTCTAAACTCCATTAGTAACATTATTTGTTTTCATGCCTTCCAGTCTTTAAGTCAGCAGAAGAGGGAGAAGCCAGGAGAGGTATATGCACACATACAGAAGGCAGTTTGATTATTCTGTAGCAAAGCCATCCAACCATCAAGTTGACTTCCTAAGGCAGGGCCATGTTTGTAAAGGCAGGAGATCAGAGGTGGGCAGCTGCACTGTCAGTCCACAAATGATCTTATTTGGTGTCGTTTTGTAATGACATTCATAAATGCATGGATTAATAAAATTAAAGAGAAGTTTTGTATTTTATACTAATAGAACAGTATTTATCTGCTAATTAAATATGGTCATATGCATTGCAGATGTCATAGTATGAAAGATCTCAACATCACCATTAAATGCTGCTTTAATCTAGTATAACTGGTGTCCTGTGTATGTTATGTCTAATACTGACATGTGTGTGTGTGTGTGTGTTATTTTAAGACTGTATGGAGACACAGGGCTAGTGTGCCTTTTGTAAATTAGAAGGAGAGCTAATACCTAAAGTATTGTACTACTCTTATTAACCTTCAGGATCAAATGAAATAGGATGGCAGTTAAAAATATATCAGATCTTGTCTGTCATCACAATTCTTGTTTAAAAATTTTGTTTGTTGTTTTGAGGGAAAACTACTGAAAGGGAAAACTACTGAAAGGGAAAACTGTTACACACAACAAACTGAAAACTGACAACAACCGTGACTACATGTATAATGTGATCAAATACAAAAAGATAGAGGATCTTAAGGAGACCAGTATCTGAGACATTTTACTAATATTTCAGACTGAATGCTGTGGATTGTGGGATTATTAAACAGTTTTCCAGGCTATGTTAAAATATCTGAAGTCTAAAGTTGTGTTTTGATGCAGTAGTTCTATTGTGAAATCTGCTGTTTACATAGAAGATACTTTCGACATTTAAGGTAGCATCCTACAAGCAAGCATTTCATTTCTCATTTCCCATTCATACTCATTTTCTGATTTGGAACGCTATACATAGCCAGAAACACTATGTACACAAGTACACATACACAGGTACACATAAGCATGTCACACAACACTGTTCTGTATAAACTCATGTTTGATTTCTATAGTTGATATTGTAATAAACCTCTCTTTTTTTGTTTAACTTGGAGGTTTAATCAAATGAATGGAGGAGAGAGGGTACCAACACTTTATTCTCATCACTTTATTGAATTACATATATAAAAATATAATCATTATATAAAGAAACATTTAAATAAGTTCAAGGAACATTACTCGGTACACCCTCACTAGAACGGCGCTACACACGTGAGACTTCACTACACTACACTCTAGTGGTTTTTCCCAGCCCCACACTGCACACTAGAAATCGTGATCAACAATCCGTTTAAAAAGTGAAAATATTAGCGCCTCCCCAGTTCCGTACACAGAGTAATCCTATTCGTATAAACTTTAAAACCCACGACTACAACATACACAATCACTCATGCACACAACACATGAAAATATTTAAAATGCAAAACACTTCCCCGTTCTCAGGAAACAAGACCCCTCCCCGGGGTCTAGGGAAAGGAATCAGCTGTGCCGTAGATATCTTCCACAAAAGCACGCACTCTTCTTCACTTTATTCTCACTCCCGCAGTCACAGCAATCAATCGCAACGTCACCGGTATTTATTAGTCTTTACACTATTTGTAATACTGATGAGCCCTCTCTGCGCCACGCAGTTTCTTTGAAATGCTCTTGGGAGATTTGGCCAGCACTCCAAGCACTCCCCACCATTATCTAACTACACAAATTCAGTCTATCTAGCTGTCTTCGTTGCCGGACAAACCCTAATGGTCCCGAGCAACACAACACGTCCCCCTTCTTTTCCCTGAGCACAAGAGGCCAGTGACGTTTGCCTCCCCTATCTGCTCACCTGTTCTCCTTAAATGTAATCCAGGTGAATTCAATTATCCATAAACATAAAAAAGAGAACATGCTACAAAAGGTTCATACAGGCGGGGCCAAAGCCAAACACAAAAAAAGAAGTCCCCAGCGTTCATCACAATATTATCAAGTTAACAACAAAATATTCAAGCATACAAATTAGTAGCACGCACACAAATATAGGGTACAAAATTCAATTATTTTAATTATACTATTTTAATCAGCATGCTATAGTATTAATTGAAATGCACTTTTCTAATTAATATTGCTTTTGCCTCTTTGACCATCACCAAGCTTGTTGCAGTGTGCATTCTGAGATTATCTTCTCTGTTAATAATACACACAGTGCTTTCTAAGAATATGTCTAAAAGGTATCTAGGTATCTTTGGAACAACCTTTGCATTGAGAGACTGAAATATGATGCATTTAAATATGCAGCCTCTGTAG
Organism: Chromobotia macracanthus; assembly: GCA_036877525.1. NCBI lineage: Eukaryota > Metazoa > Chordata > Actinopteri > Cypriniformes > Botiidae > Chromobotia > Chromobotia macracanthus. The sequence continues at coordinate 1,846,686 of JAZGTH010000026.1, forward strand.
GTCACTAGGTTTTGGGACAGAGCACATAACTATATCTGTTTGCAGACATTTAGAGAGCGTGTGTGAGCACAGGTATAAGGCCGGGGCTGTCATCACCCCAGAGTGTCTGTTTATACAAAACAGACTTCTTATAACAGACTTCTTTATCACAGTCATCTGTGGGAAGATAGGGAATGTTACTCACCACCTTCATGGCAGAGCTGGTGGTTTTCAATTAGCAGCTGGCAAGGTGTCTGTCCGAAACTTCTGATTTGAGACTCCACTGCCAGAGAGAAAATGAGAGTAAGGGTTATGGAGCTTTGATGGTACTGATAAAGAGATCTTGATAAATGTCACCTTGAGACAGTGGCTAACCTGGCTTGTAGTAAATCATCTAATACAAACTCAATGTAGTGTATGTGTGTGAGAGAGAGACAAAGGTGGAAATAATAATTGTAATAATGAGAAAGGGTTACCTTTGAACTTAATTTATATTTTTGTGTGTTTAAGTGTATGTTCACAAACTGGTTTTGTTTCAGCACCCAGCTTCCAGAGATCAAGCAGTGATTTATTGTACTTTTTTCTTTACAAAAGTAAACAAAAATGTCTTTTGATATAAATTTATGCTGTAGGAAGCCAACAATTCACCACACAATGAAAAGGCTTACTATATTGTTGTCATCACAAATCATATTTTTTATTTTGCATAGTTTTGTTTATGATTGTCAAGGATGTAATGTAACCTGTCCTCCATCTATATCATATTAGGTAAACCTTTACTAAGGTGACGGATTTTGTACATAATTACTGGCTTTTTATTTTATGTCTCACCCTACAGTTATAGAACCGTGTGTGCATTTAAAGGAGAGACAGATGACCTCAACCATGACAAAAGACAGATGTGAGACCATGGGAGACAGAAAGGCAAAAAATAAAGTTCACATATCATATACGAACATGTGGTTTTGCATATTCTGTCTCAGGGTGCAAGTGTCAATCCCACAGTGCTGTGCGGTCATGTTTGTGATGTGTGAGAGAGAGAGAGAGAGGTATGGCAAAAACATCCCAGCCCTCGTCTGACTGCTGTGACTGAAATCATGAAACTATAAGGAGGGAGGCTTTCCACATCCCTCTCATTGTATTTCTTCAATCTTCCGTCTCTCTATTTTATGCTCTTCTTGGGCCAGCTCAACAATCCTTTACATCTGTTTCTAACTCTCACTTTGCTCTTTATCTATCGTTCTCTCTATTCTCATCCCTTGCTCCTGCTTTGATCTGATTCAGCTCACTCCGCTGGTAACAATAGACTCCGCCACACAAACTCTTATTTATATAGTGTAAATACACTCATGATCTTATTAGAGCCATTGATAGAACACAGATGACAGACTACTGTGTCTACTGTGTTCAGAAGAGGTCACACAAGGGAAAGCACCCCGTTTCAATTATATGATTGGTTGATTTTTACTCAAAAGCAAATGACACCATGTGTGCCATCAATTCTTTATTTTTTAGTCCTTCAGTGCTTGGCAAAATTGATTTATGTCACCTATTAAGAATGAAATTTATGAATATCATTTAAGAAATGCTCTTTGAAGCAATAAGAGGTGTCTTCTTCCGTAAGGCCTTTCCTTTGCCTCGCCAATGTAGTTCCACAGACTTTTGTCAAACTAGGTGTCATATTCAATTTGATGACCAAAAATGCACAAAAGCAACAAAAGTACAGACCGTTTGATAGCATATAAATGCAACACGATTTTTGTAAATCAAACATAAAACCTCACACTGAAAACATCTTACAATGTAGTTCACACACATTTACATGAGTTATCTCTGGAATTTCTCTTGTTTTATGCTATAGTATACTATTTCTGAACAAAAAATGAAAAGTGATCTAGGGCATGACATTTTTAATAGAATGTACTTTTTTCCAAAGGCTTGCTTTAATTCACAATTTAAATTCTCAAATTTAATTCACAATTAAACTATTTAAAATACTCTAGAAAACACTGTCTACAATGAATGTGAACATTGCTCCTGTTATAATCAATAATGCCAGCAATAATTTAGCATAGAGCTATAATGGTACATGGTATTAAACATTCTGATGTGACATTGCAATTTGTTGTTCGTTGCTTTCAGTGTAAGCATGGCTTAATGATGGGTTTAAAGATTTAATGATGATCTAGTTCCATTCTACCTACAGCTTACAAGCTAACAGTAAGCATACCAGTCCAGTATTGCACTCAGTATATTATTGCATAATAAGTGAATAAAAATAATATACATATTCTTAAAAAACTGATTGTCTTCCTTAATATGATGCAAGCTAAAGGGCACTAATAAGTTTCAGCAGCATCTGGGTTAGTGTCAGAAACACGATGAAGGTCCAGTATGTCAGTTTGGGATGGTTTGTTTAAACTAATATGTTGATGCATCTTGCCCAGGCACCTGACCTGTCCTCATTAAATATTCTTCTGATATTTACTACCACAGTAGAAAAAACCAGCAGAGCTCAGGTCAGAGCATCCAGCCAATGAGGAGAGAAGATTATATGGGTGCTAGCCACGCTTTAAAGGCCAATTCCTTTAGGAGAATTAGTGTGTATCTGACAAGGTCTCTATGTAGTGTCAAGGCAATGTAGTGTCTGAGACAGATCAGATACACAATAACTGTTTATATTTCATGAATATAACTACATATACCTCAATCCACAAACCAGCTTGAAGTGTCTGTAAAACTACTCCCAAACTGCTATTAACACCAAGATGAAGAACCAGGCCTCCAGTGACCATAGCAATGCATTGATAAGACAATTATCCAATTATTGTTTTATAATAAAGGAATACAAAGGAATGTAGAGAGATTCACTCTCACTTCATTTCCTTTGAGAACACACAAAGAAACCATTTTTACTTGTGAACATATTCACTTAAGAATGCATAATAGAAAAGCATAAATACATGTATCCAATATTACCCGTGATATATGTCTTTAATGTTTTATGTTTGTATATATACTAATGCTAAGTGCACATTTAAATGAAAGTTGCTGAGTCACCCTGTTAATCAAGATCGCATGTACCTGTTTTTAGTATCTATGAGTTGCATTTTTCATATCCTGAACATAACATCCAGTGTTCATAACATTTTGATAACTTTGGTTGATATAACTTCTGAAGATTTCCGTCTTGACATCCAATAAAATTCCATATGCAAAACAGCATGTTGGAAGACAAAGAGAGTTAACTTTCCCTCAGAGAGGACAACCTCTAATTGGATCATACAACTCTTTAGGTTGTGACATCCCCACCAGTTTAAAAGACTAGTGGCCAAGAACACAAGGGGTCTTTCGCTCTCAGTCTTTTGTTTTGGTCTTTCGTCTTCTCTCTCTCTCATCTCTTTGCCTTTCCACTGGCCATCTTCTGGTCATCTTCTACAGTCCTTTAAGCACTCTTAACAGGATAAGAATGCTGAGCTAGAAGAAGTTATCAGCAGATATCTAAGCTTGTGCTAGGCTGTGGCCTAGTCTTTCCTTTCATCAAAGACCTCTGCGTCAAACTGGTTTGCTCTCTCTCATCAATACAACATCCAGTGAAGATCAACTAGAGCCCCAACTGCATCAGGACACTTTTCTTCAATGGGCAAGACAGAAAAAACTAGAACCAGAACCCAGCAGTTAGTTTCAACACAAAGCCCATCTGAGAACAGCCAGATCTGTTACACTACCTGCTGCTGCCAAACAAACAGACACACTTGCTGCTCTAAAAACAGCACTGAACTACATGCTGATTGTTTATTTTTCTAATTTAGTTCTACAAACTGGACCATTAAGTTGGCAACAGGAATTTTATATAGTTAAATGAAGAATTACAAGACAAAATATTAACAAAACATAATAATCAATATAGCTGCAATCAGCAATGATAGGCCCAAGCACTACAGTGCCACCTGATGCTTTTTAGAAAACAATGCACAGTTGTCACATGCATTTAATTCCGAAAATAATTGAGGACTATTTTAAAGTCTGTGCTAAGTCATTAGGTGACATTCTTCCTGCTGCCAGCTGGTGGCATTATAACTGTATACTATAACTATAATATCTACATCATTGTAATCAGCCCACAACACCAAACATATAAAAAATGCCTTCACAATTTATCATCTTCAATGTCTTGCCATAACGTTTGCCAAAATTGCAAACAATCCTATAAATCCCCTAGCAGGAGTATTAAATAAAAATTCAGAGCCTGGAATTGACAAATAAATCCACATACAAAATGGCAGACCTGTTTGGCGGGGCTAATCAATGTAATTTTAAAAGTTGTCTGGCTTGATAAGAACAATTCATGTACCACATTTAGTGACTGTAGGCAAAATTAACCCCATCGCCTTAGTGAAAAAGTAGCGCTACAGAGCCCCTACACCATGCCCATATCAAGCTTTTGCCCACGCCTAACGGCCAACCAGTACATGTTTCATGCCATTTCATGCATGTTAAGTGCCTCAAATACATCTGAATGTGGTTTTTAAAGTCTGACATGTTACCATGGCAATATTTAAGAACAGGGCCCTACGCACTTTCATTGCTTGAGCCCTAAACATTTACAGTCATAATGTAACAATGATTCTAAATTTAATAAACATTTGACATACTGTGCAAAATGTTACTGATTTGTTTATCATTGAACCCATTTTAACTGATGCTATCTACAATGCTTAAAAATACAAGATCAACTCTTATTCAAGATCAAATCGCTGGAAAGCAGGAATGCCCTGTCAGTGCTGTTTGCATTCTCTCTTACTTGATCACTTTTTATGCATTTGATCCTTTAAAAAGCTTTTTCCAAGAAAAAGCTTTTTTGCGATAGCAGACCTGACTCTGTAAATTTAGCGATCTTCTAATGGCCTATGGATGGCAAAGTGGCAGTCAGGCGTTAGGAATCCCATTTAACCTCTGATTATTAAACAGGAAGGGTAATAGGCTGAACTAAAGAGATAACTGGGGCAAATAGGCAATGAATCTGCATCAGACTGAGTGATGAACAGAGTGATTAACAGATGGATAGAGGAGTAAGGGCTGAGAGGGAGGAAAGAAATGAAAGATAGAGAGGGATGAACAGATAAAAGAATGAAAGCATGCAGTAAAGGCAGGTACTAAAAAGGAACAGCATGAACACCTAGATGGAAATAAGGTAAGGTTTGCCATTAATCAGCTATAGCCACTGAGCACGAAGGGCAGGGAGACTGGAGCCCCCGACACCAGCAACTGCCCCAGTGCACATACTCAAAACGGCCATTCACTTTGCACTCACACAACGGCTTCGCTGCTTTCAAAAATAATGTGACTGTGTGACCTCCAATTAAATTGTTAAAATTATTTGAGAGCTGTGAAAATCAGTGAGGAACCTGACTTGTTAAAACAGAATCAGAACCAGAATGATCAAATTCCAACCATAATTGAATGTTCTACTGATGTGTAGCTTACCATCAATCTTTTATCTGGAAAAACTAAGCCCACCGAAAATGTATGCAAGATGTATTTTTAATGATTTTTGGCTATACAAGTAATGCCCAACAATGAACAGACTACTTCTCTCTCTAGCAATCATGTTTCCAAGCAGATTGTTTTGAATGGTAAATCTTCTTTATTCCCTGGATGCTATGTACTATTCTATACAGTAAGTAGGGTGTGATGTGTCTGTTAGGGACAAGTATTTTCCCAAATGTACTTTTATTTTTTCGTGAATCTCTTTAAAAATTTCATTTTAGATTCTTTTAGGACTGAACTGGATGACTCTCCAGATCATTTGTTTCTAATTACACATTAGACAACTAGCTCAAAACAAATCTATTTTTTTAAAACATTTTAATGAATGTCTTGATTGACTAGGTCTTAATGTCTTGATTTTTTCATATTTTAATGTTTTTTTTCTGCTCCTAGCTTTTACCTTTAACAAGACATCTGGTTCAAAAACGAACCACACTGACTTCTCTCAGAGAGAGAAAGAGATGAATAATAAATGAATGTGGGAGAGAGACAACAAGAGGCAGGAAAAGGAAGTGGAGAGATTCCCATTGAGCTTGTGGTATGTCTTAAGGGCTCAAAGTAACAGTTAAATGTCTCTTGCAAGTGTCTCCTGAAGCTCAAACATATATACAATGTGCTCTGTTGGACCTCAGGTTAAAAGTGAGATGTGAAAGAATCTGTGAGAAAATAAGAGAATGTTGCTCTGTTCCAAACCTAGTAAGGCCATGTAGTCATGTTTAGGGTATCATAGGTGATCTCCCGCCTATACAAAGCTGTCCCCAAAGGTAGACATCTTAAAATCTTAATCATAATTAAGATATCTTAATTAATTAAGATACCTTGTTTTTGCTGACGTCTAAGGCAGCATCACACATACTCTATCTTTTATGAAGAAGGTAATACCAGAATGCATTGCAACAAGCACAGTGACAGTGTATGAGGTGAGATACATGTTATATAATATGCTTGTATTTTATTCAATACTAAACATATTGATACATTGATAAAAATAACTATATACAGTGTAATTAAAAATATTTTTACCCCGTGTATTTGTATCTTACCTGTGTGCTGTGTATTTTTATGCTTATTAGAGTTTTGCAGTATTACCCTAGGAACATGCTTCAAATTCTTCTGAAATAAATTGTTAAACTCACCCAGGTAGAGTACTATTTGTGTACATTCTAAATGAGTCACTTATAAGTTTCCATAACTGTTAAGATGCTACCTCAGTGAGCAGCTGCCTCTGTAGACAGTAAATCACTAGGTTGTGGAACAAAATGTGTATGGGAGAAGCAGACACACTTACCTCTCTGAGCATGGTTTCAGATATAGAGCTGAGGTTGACTGCTCCTTCATAAGTCAGATAACAGAAGACATTAAGAGCTCTGATGGCCTTGGGTCCATGCTGCTTGTATCCGAATATCAGATAAATCCACTGATGCAGTTCACAGGACACAAACTCACTCTCCAATGCCTACGAGAAGAGAAAACAGATATACCCAATTTCATTGAGGGCCACAGACACCAAAAACACCAAGAGAACCTGCTGAAAAACAGCTATTTGGAGATGTTGTAGTCAAGTAAACTCAGCAGTAAATATCGCACAACAAGAAACTTTGCAATAGGCTTGTTTTTAAAAATGTTTTCACGTCTGTAAATTAGCTGAGAGCTCCTCCGTGAACATAACTAAGTAACATGGGTAATGAGATCTGTCAAAATGTGCTTCCACAAATGACATAATATACATAAATTACAAGCATATGCTTCCAGGACAGAACCGCTGAAGCAAAGCGGATCGTCTTACACAAGCACCAGCAGATATCTTTGTGCTTTTGTTTATGGCTCTACGTGCCATAGGGAGTCGAAGAGCATTTTTCCTGAGCTATGATTGCTCTTCAACTGTCATAACACTGGAACACAAGCTGTTTTTCTCTTCATTAGCTACTAAAGGAGGGCCTCAGTTTATGACTGCTCATAAAAAACAGCAATTGTATAAATTGGCTGAAAGCTGTGTGGGCACAAATGCCTCTAAACGAGCCCAAATGAGTGTGGGAAGAGCCTTGATTGTCTTTGCTGACTTATGTCACTTTAATTTCATGACAAACATTAGGCCCTGCACTTAATCGGCAATTTATATCATTTAAATGCTTACTGGAATGGTCTTAGCATCACTCATTTAAATGTGAATTCACTGACAGCTAATTCTGCGTAATTTGCACTTCATGCTTTCTTAATTAGAACTTTAGGCAATGAAAGGGCAATGAGAGATGCTGTGAAACTTGACAACAGGCTTGACAGAGGCTTGACAAACCGATTGTGTCATGAACAACTTCACGATAATACATGATAATAGTAATAAATGCTTGCAAAAGTTGAGATGAAACTCTAAGGGCTCTGCCATTCTGACTGGGTTGATATTGAGATACCTTTTGAACTGAGATTTTAATTTTTTTACTTTCATAAGCTCATGTAAGTGTAATTTAGGAAAACTGTAATAGGGTAGAGAGATCAACGACATACCTGCTGTTGACATTTAGATGCAAACAAGGAATTATGTCTAAATTTGGATTTTTTTCAACAGATTTTTCTCCTTGAACACTTTCAACTGCTTTATTAACAATTCACAGCATTTAATACAAACGCTTCTGTAAGAAATGTAGATTTCAGTTAATGTATTTATTTACAACTATTCTATTAAAAACAACCTGTTTGGGGGTTTTATTATGTGGAAGGGCTGACGCTCACTTTTCTATGATTTGTCTGTTTCCAAACTTAAAGAAAGGCCTGATGGGCATTTAATGCGTGGCACCATCTTGTGTCAATCAGAGAGAGAAACAAGGACGAGGGCATGTCAGGCGGAGAGAAACGAACCCATGCGCAGACAGCGCTAAACAGAAAAAGTCTTTATTTAACAAAAACCTGCGAGGGGGCAAAATGAAAACCAAAACACAGGCCACAAGGAACAAGAGCCAAGGAACAAGAGCCAAGGAACAAGAGCCAAGGAACAAGAGCCAAGGAACAAGAGCCAAGATACAAGACAAACCGGCACAAGACAGAAAACACGGGGATCATTAAATAGCACAAAGACAAACAACTAACAGGTGCGCGAAATGAGCGCTGACGAGACAAGAGAACAAGGGGGCAGGGCCAAGACACAAGACCGGAGAGCACATGGCAAAAGAAAATAAAACTGAGGTCATGTGCTTCCACACAAGATGAAGACCCAGAGCATGCATTCAGATCCCGACTCCAAGAAACAAGAACCAAGACTAGAAGGAGTAAGGATCCAAACAGCACGCTCTGACAATAAACACAGGGCATGTCAGGATCCTGGCAAGATAATCTAGAAATACTCAGAAACAGGAAGCCAGGACCCTGACAGGGCAGTGTTATTGGACACCAACTCTATAGAGACCTGCCTACTCTGAAATCAGGAATGAGAGGGAAACCCTGCTAAAGGAGGCCTGACCTCATCAGGGATGCAGACATTGATTGGTATGCTTTCATCAAAAGAAGAAAAAGAGGTGAGTACAACATTGGAATTCTTTTTAAAAATGACTACATCACATGCGTTAACCTAAATGGAATGTGTGCATATTTAAAATGAAATGCAAGTGTTTTTGCAGTAAGATGTCAGATGAAGATCATTGAGTAGCTCTTGCCATGCAGTAACAGTTTATAGTGATCAAGACTTGTCAAGCTTGAAAAATAACCTCCAATGAATCTTTACACCAAGAATGGCACAGGCTAGACATGAGTATAGACTACTTTTATTATCATTTTATAATATGACAGACATGGTCACTATGACCTGTGGTTGTTTGGGAAGAGATATGCAGTTTATCAAAGCATTCTACTTTTGTGTAAATAATGAAAAAAAAAAAACTACATGGGTTTGGAATGACATGGATGTGAGCAAATAATGACAGAATTTTCCCTTTTGGGTGAACTATTCCTTTAATTCATGTACATGTACTAAAGAGGCTCAAGAGTATGTAAGATGCAGCTCATTAAGACACGCTTATAACTGGATAGCATTACTGATGTGCCAGTTAGTACTGGCAGTATGTCCCATAAAATCCACTGGGAATCATCAGCATTAAGAAAATGTGTTTGTGTGTGCAAAAGTGCTGACGATAATGAAGTGAGTATTATTTCAGCACTACTGATTAATGTAAAGTGAAAATGTGTGTCTGAATATTACAGGAATGTCATTTCCAAAACCTATTATATGCTAACTAACAAGCTCACTGGTACACAAAACAACTGACCTTTCCATTGACCATTTCCTTGTCTTTAGCAGTGCTTTGAAAGCATTTTAAAGTCTGTGGTCATGTTAAAATGCAAAATAACAAATCATTTATGCAATAATGAATTCATACAGCTTACAGCGAAAGAATACAGAGAACAGTGTACATACTCTTGTTTTTATGTTTGCGGTAGAGATTAGTTGGCTCAAAGGTAAGTAATTAAAAGGCCTTTAATTTTAAGTACACGGCTTTCTGAAATACATGATTCTGATTCAGATGTCAGCATAAATAAATACATTTATGCTAACTGATATAATCCTGTCTACATTTACATGAAATTGTGTGACACGGAAAGTGTACAAGCAAATCCCTGCAAACTTTCAGCAGTCAAAGATCAGCCTGTAATTAGAGGTTGCACAGCACCCCCATGACCTTTCCTGTTTCTAGCAGAATACATCATACCCTCTGAAAAGCCCAGGCCAAAATCATTCATGAGTATATCATTATCAGTCTAGTACTGCTGAAGATGGACTCAGATGACCCTGATGAACCCCATAAGTTTAACAGGACAGGAGTCATATGAAGGGGTAGTAAATTAAGATGCTCTGCCTTTGGTGTGAATGTTCTGGGATATATCTGGGATCAATGATGTCCACAATGAATATCCTCAACTTGTCATTGTTGTCAGAGGTTGGTTTGAAATGCAGACCAGGTGAGAGAGTGGTTGTATGTGCAAGAGAGGCCAGTGAGTTGCACCCATGCTGAAAATTAAATTCTCCATTCATAGTGCATGCTTGAGTGAATGTCTGTGAAGGGGAGATCAAAGATACTAAGACTAAGATGCATTTCGTCCAGGCCCACAACAAGCAGGTATGTGCACATATGTACATCAGCAGGCTGGTCTTTCATGCAGGAAGAGACTGAAACTTTCTGGAGTCTCATAATCAGCATGTGTATCAGCTGGGCTGGATCACTGTATTTCTCAGGTTCCACTCAACTCCCTATTTCATGACATCACAAAATGGGTGGAGAGGTTATCATAAACAGCTCATGACAACACTAATGGATGCTATGCACATATACTCCATTCCATATCTGTGGCTGAAATGGTAATCAAAATAAGCATGGAGCAAAGAGTTGCTTCTGAAAATGTTTTTATGTGATGTTGCTCACACAATGATGATATTTAAAAATCAACCCATGAAGAGAACAGACAATCTGTTTGTTTCCAGCCCAGATCTTCAAAGGTTCGTTCAGGGTTCTATGTAGCACCACTACCAGCATAAAATGAAATGCATTTGTACCCTGTTAAAATGGTTGTTTTTCAACCAGGTTACCAAAACATTTCCCCCACCTGCCACAAACAGGCAGTTCTGGCCCTGGTAGAGCCAATGTTGTGACTGTATGTTGTTTCACTCAAACAAACAGAGCAATTTTGAAAGTGCCATTCCTGGGAAATCAGCCTACAGATATATAATATATAATATATATACAACCCCAAATCAGAAAAAGTTGGGACAGTATGGAAAACACAAATAAAAAAAGAAAGTAGTGATTTCTAAATTTACTTTGACTTGTATTTCATTGCAGACAATACTACAGCACATTATTTAATGTGTTCCTCATGATTTTTTGTTTATTCTTCACAAAAAAAACAAAATTCCTATTTTGGTTCTTGCAACACATTTCAAAAAAAGTTGGAACAGGAGCAATTTAGGGCTACCTAAGCTGAACAACCATGCTCTCCGATCCCTCGGGGGGCACTGCATCAAGAATCGTCATTCATCTATAAGCAATATCACCACATGGGCTCAGGACTACTTTGGCAAACCTTTGTCAAGTACCACAATACGTAGTTACATCCACATATGCCAGTTAAAACTGTACTGTGCCAAAAGGAATCCCTATGTTAACAGTGTCCAGAAGCGCCGTCGACTTCTCTGGGCTCGGAGGCATCTGGGATGGACCATCACACAGTGGAAATGTGTACTGTGGTCAGATGAATCAGTATTTCAGGTATTTTTTGGGAGAAATGGACGCAGTGTGCTTCAGACCAAAGAAGAAAAGGATCATTCAGACTGTTACCAGCAACAAGTCCAAAAGCCAGGGTCAGTCATGGTATGGGGTTGTGTCAGTGCCCCTGGTAAAGGTAACTTGCACTTCTGTGATGGCACCATTAATGCTGAATAGTACATAGAGATTTTGGAGCACAATATGCTGCCTTCAAGAAGACATCTTTTCCAGGGACGTCCATGCATATTTCAACAAGATAATGCAAAACCACATTCTGCACACATTACAAAGTCCTGGCTGCGGAGGAAGAGGATACACACATTAAATAATGTGCTGTTGTATTGTCTGCAATGAAATACAAGTCAAAGTAAATTTAGAAATCACTACTTTTTTATTTGTGTTTTCCATACTGTCCCAACCTTTTCTGATTTGGGTGTGTGTGTGTGTGTGTGTGGGTGTGTGTGTGTGCGTCCATTTTAACATCAGAGAAACGATACACTTAAACACTAGGCCACACTATAACCTAGATGTCCAAGCTAATGTATCACACTGTAGCACTGTAACTCGATAGCATGTGGTTAGGATTTTCCAGACAGTGTGGTGGTTAAGTATAGTCTGTGCCAGCAGTACTCAACCTACAGCCCACTGACTGCATGAGGCCAGCCATGCATGGCCGTCCAGCCTGCAACATGCACCGTCCAAAAATAACATTTAATTTCTCCTCAGAGTAAAAAAATACAACAAAAAAAACACGCCATCCAAAATTAACCTGTACTGGTCACGTTAAACCATTTAAAATGAATAGATTAACACATCTTTTCACTGCTGGATGATGTGTGTGAGAGCATGTCACACAAACGTTTGAAAGATTTGCAGCAACAGTCAAGTCAGATGTGAAAATAAATAAACTTTTCATTTTTTAGATTTATTTCCATTTAAATCAGCTGAATTTGTTATTAGTGAGCTATTTATTTTACCTGTGGGAAAAAAAGACTTTTGGTTTTGGCTTTTGTCACTTAATGAATGTTTAAACAAGCTGGGAAACACCAACACTGAGCAGCATGCTTTGGTCATAGATAAGATCCCTGAATGCAAATTGAAATGAAGTGTAAAAATGGTCTTGTTTTTGGATACATTTGCAATCACAACTTTTCTGTGATGTCATAATTAAGTCAAGCTCCTGTGTGCAACCTGCTCTTGTGTGCATGCAACCTGCTGTCAATAACTTTAAGACAATCTACAATGACTTTATCATATATGCACTTAATGTGAGGAAAGTACAGTGGTTTAATTATATCGCCAGTCCTACACAGGATTTATGCATGCAGAACTCAGCTAAACCTCTGCATATCACCACAGAACTGCCTGAAATGTCTGTTGTTCACAAAGTCATGTGAACAGGAGCATGTTAGTTGTTAAAATATTTTGGGTAATTTTATAATGATACTACCAATGTACAGTAGTATAAGTTTAATTTAAAGGTAGGGTAGGCCAGCAAAAGCCCCCTTTTTCAACGCATAAATGTGTATATAGTTTGACATGCAAGTAGTACATCCTTTCAGATGGAAATTCCGAAACACAGATTCTGCCTGGGCCTGGTTTTTACCAATTGATCATAATAATATTCGGCTGATTGTGTTGATGACATCATATGTAGGCTGACATTACTTGTACCCAGTGAGACCTGCATTTGGCCCTTAATTCAGGCCAACTAAAGAACAGTTTGAGAACCACTGGTCTATACTAACAGTTAAGGTACAGTCGCCACATTGGCCATAGTGATGAGAGCCACAGTGTGAGCTGAGAGGCATCAGGACAAGACTGTAGCTGAATTTTAACAAAAAGAATGAATGAGGAGATGAGAGGAGAATGCAAACATTGATGACCTCTGACACCGCAGAGATCTGTGGTCATCTCATGGAGATATGCAGCCTCCAGACTGGCTGTGGAAAACTGAAAAGTTGTTTGCTACAAGACATGACACACACTCATCCTCTCAGTTTAGATAATGTCAGCTGCTACATGTGTGCAGTTCATGTGAGGTAACAACATTAGACACCAGTAACAAGTATTGAGTTCTATTCAAACATGATCATGTAATCTCATCATTAAAAAATTGTTCCCACATAAGGCAAGTACATATAATAGGCTCGCTGTTTATGGGTGTGTAGGGTATTGAGTGTGTTTTGTCTAAACTTAAATTGACACTTGTCTCTCAACAAAGCATAAGCTTGGTTTAGTGATGATTCTGTTATCGGTCCCAGCTGCAAGAGCCAAGTTTTCAAAGTAGTCCAACACCATCAAAAACCCTGTGCTGTAAAAGAGTTGATTGCTCATTCCAGAAATGCCATAGAAAAGTACTAAGCAAAGTACTGCTGTACAAACAGTTACCTAATAGAAATACTTCTCTTTATTACCACACTGGTCTTGTGTTTCTTCTGGCTTGAAAGCCATAACTGTCTCACTCTATTACACAACACTGAAGTGCAGGATAAAGATGGATGAGTATTTTAAAGCAGGGCTGTGTCTTTTTTGTTAAAATACCTCCCCCTGTACCAGCTCAACATGCAGAGGCAACTATAACAACTAGGGCTGCACAACAAATCAAAGTTATTGAAATATTGCAAATGTGCATAGCGCAATGACATGCAATAAATAAATAATCTTCATACTTCAAGAAAGTGATGTGTAGTCAGTTAAAGATAAATGCGGATAACAGAGAAAAGAAACCATCTGAAATATGTATGTTGGTTATAATTTTCAGGTGTTCAGTCTGGCCCTGTGTAAGGTTGACAGTGTCACCACTGTGGCATTCAGTTTTCTTGAGCATCCTGGAGATCTTGACTGCAACATTGAGTTTGCACATACCATGAGTTTGGGGCAGACCCAGCCAATGTCATGGGGGGAGAAAGTACAGAACACTGAAAACAGCCATTTTTGCTATGATTTTTGATCATGATGTTTCACAATGATTTGCCGAAATTGTTTGGTGATGGGGTGGTGGAAAATTACTCCAGCTTTACTGATACAAAATAAACAAAATCCATTATCAAATAAGATGACATACATACACAAGCTCTGTGATTCTTTTACAATTTTTCAGCCACTGTCACTGTCTCTCAGAGATATGGATCTTTGAGCAGTTTACACACTTTACTAAACCCTAAAGACCAGATATGGTAATTTAGCATATCTACACTGAAAACACTGGAATTACACAACTATGAGCATCAGGGTTGTGATTACAGATTACAAATTTAATTTGATTACAAATTTTAGTAGAATTGGTTACATGATGATTAATCATGTTTATTGGAATTAATAATTTTATTCATTTTAATTTCATATTTGTATTGCCTTTTTTATCAATCACTAACTTAATAAGCTGAACAGACAGCTAAAAACCTTACACCTCAACCTTTAATTTCTAAATGTAGCCACTTGTGTCACCATTGTCAGTACATGATAAGCAAGTGTTTAAAATAATATCACTAACCACAATAACAGTGTTACAAATTCCACAAATTGTGGAATGTTCTTTAGAATGACAGTGGCCAAGCAGTTGTTGTGCTTAACCTCTCCTTCAACCCTGCAGTAACAACAACAATCACTGCTGATCTAAGTGTCTTGTGACATAACATAGGAAAAATAGACGAGGACAGAGAGCGTTTTTTTTTTTATTTCAGCAGGAGTCTGATTAAAGTATTATGCACATGCCTAACGTATATGTATTTACAATGCTTAGAAATGAGTAGCATTTGCTCTATAACTGCCTGGAAAAAGTTAAAGATGAAGTGTGTCATTTTGGTATATTAAAATACTTCCTCTTATCTCTGTTTAATGCAGAAGTACTGTATACCCACAGTATAAGTACTTTTTAGGTTGACTGCCTTACAGACTGAACACTGTGGCTCAAAGGTGTTTCAAAACATTAAGGTTTACTTGAGCAGTCTGATGAGATAACTTCTGGTTTATCCAATGGCATTTGTTTGGTGGTGGGACTAGCGGTAGAAACTGTCTGGGAAATATGTCTGTGAGGTTATTTTTAGGAAAAACATGCTGGGACAATCTTAACAACCAAGAAAGCATGCCATTCGTACAGGAAGTTCTGATTTAAGGTTATTTCATTGTATTTGATTTAGACTTTTATTTAGCTCTTTTGACAATTTGAACAGTGTGTACTGATGCTTGGTTTGGTGAGTACAGTTATTTCTGCATGTATACAATTAGCATGACTGCTGCTGGTTGCAGTTTAACTAGATATTAATCATCTATAGAACATAAATGACCATGAGGCTGTATCATGTTGTTTTCTGGCCATTAGTGACAGATGAGCTAAAGATTGTAGTAAGCTATTATCTCTATTCTGCATGTGGTTGTCTCTGACTAAGTGTGTTGCCCTCATTACAAATGTAGCGCACTGTAGCAAAGTAGAACAGCTGACATCCTCCTAATGCCTATAAGTCATCAGTAGTGCTTATGTGTACCCCCTTTACCACCCAAACACACACATCTAGCTTAGCCTTTCTTTAGCATCGTTATTCGCACCCCATTGCCACCCGACAGGGTTCCAGAGTTTGTGCTCAATGTAGAACCATTCTGTGTGTTTCTACATGAGGCTAGACTGTTCTGGGCCTGAACAATTGGCCCCTAAAACAAGCAGGAA